>SEMN01000045.1:675000-1977460 GCA_005408345.1 Macquaria australasica | reverse complement strand
AATCTAAGGGCTGGATGGTCTGTCGGAGGAAATTACGCACGGCTGTATGCGGAGGTCCGCCCGGGGACGGCCTGTCATCGCCGGGGAGAGGCTGTGCGAGTGCCCGGTGTTTGTCGATGGGGCTTTTGGACTTAATCTAAGGGCTGGATGGTCTGTCGGAGGAAATTACGCACGGCTGTATGCGGATGTCCGCCCGGGGACGGCCTGTCATCGCCGGGGAGAGGCTGTGCGAGTGCCCGGTGTTTGTCGATGGGGCTTTTGGACTTAATCTAAGGGCTGGATGGTCTGCCGGAGGAAATTACGCACGGCAGTATGCGGATGTCCGCCCGGGGACGGCCTGTCATCGCCGGGGAGAGGCTGTGCGAGTGCCCGGTGTTTGTCGATGGGGCTTTTGGACTTAATCTAAGGGCTGGATGGTCTGTCGGAGGAAATTACGCACGGCTGTATGCGGATGTCCGCCCGGGGACGGTCTGTCATCGCCGGGGAGAGGCTGTGCGAGTGCCCGGTGTTTGTCGATGGGGCTTTTGGACTTAATCTAAGGGCTGGATGGTCTGTCGGAGGAAATTACGCACGGCTGTATGCGGATGTCCGCCCCGGGGACGGCCTGTCATCGCCGGACATTACGTTCCTTTGGAGAGATGGCTGTGAACGCGCTTCACAACCTCCTGAGATGTCAGCGGCGCTTTAGCAGAGACAGGCCAGCAGGCAGTGCGTCTCCCGGGCGCAAAACGCGGCGAGACACGGCCTGTGGAGAACTGTGATTATTATTATCATCATTATTTATTTTTAGTTATTATTCAGGGGGTGCTTCAGAATTATCTGCCCAGGATATAGGCATCGTTCCTGTCTCACGTGAGGCCAACGAGGGCGTGTTTTTTGGCTCACGTGGTGGCCTGCAACGGCTCAATTATCTGCACGCCAAATGGCAAACGGTTTCACCTTTGTCTCTGGTCTCAGCCAGTCACAGACAGTCTCCAGCCGGATTTGGAAATTCACTCCGCATATAAGAGTGAAGTTTCGGCTTTGGTTTTCCCTCATTTTCCACAGAACACGCTGGAGGTAGGTTGTGTTTCTCTTCTCCCCGATTTCGGTGGGAAATTGCACGTTTATCACAGCTGTCTAATCGCTTTTTTTTTTTCTTCAGCAATGACACTTCCAAAGAAGTCCTCCACCTGCCCTCTCTGTTTCAAGGCTTTTGCGGCACTGTCCAATCACTTCAGACGGACACACAATGTGGCGAACCTGGATGAGCGGAGGATTCTCCTAAACCACGCCGCCCGAAGGGTAAACATCAGGGACCTTGCCTGTCCGGTCTCTGGATGCGTGTACAAAAGCACGAGACTGGACAGGCACCTGAGGGAAAGCCACCCGGAGCTCAGCAAAGAAGAGGTGGAGGTCCACTTAAATAGGGTAAGGAGCAATAAAACTATCGCCCTCCTGGCTGCACTCCGTGCCAAAACCCCCTCACCTGCCATGGTCTCCGGCTTGGACCTGGTGGCACGAGAGGAGGGCGATGACGCGCGTTTGGCATGCCGGGTGCACGAAGGGACGCGTCACACGTGAGTGTGACCGGCTTTCATAATCATTTCTCGGGTTGCTGCCCGGCCCGTGGTCCCTGACCTTGTGCTTTGTGCTTTTTTTTCCTTTTTTCTTTTTTTTTAATTTAACAGATGGTCCTCCCATCTCCTGACTACGGGCAAGGCGGTGACAACGGCGAACTTTTATATGAGAAACGTGTACCAATTCCTCCAATATATGAAGGAGACCCCCCCTCCCCTCTGACGCCTGTCCCAGGCCCAGCTGACTGGCGTGGTGAGAGACGTCAAATCGGCCCTCACCAACATCACAAAAAAGGTGGTCCTGCACCAAATGCAGGTGAAGGCGGAGAAGATGGCTAAGGTCGTCTCCAGGGATAGCCTGAAAAAGTGCCGGGACACGGCTGGGGCACGAATCCCCGCACTGCTGGGTATGTAACCGGCTGTTTAGCCCGGGCGGGCGGGCTGGTAAATGCATCTCTGAGGTGGCTTACTTTTGGCGTGTCCTCTGCTCAGATGAAATGAAGAAGAACGGCTCACAAGCGCTGAGGTATAGCTTCTACGGATACTTCTCCGCGTTTGTGGCATGCATCTACGGGCACCGTCCCGGAGTCCTGACCAACATGACGGTGGAGGAAGTGGAAGCAGCGAAGACCACCGGCGACCGGTCCGCCGAGGGCTTTGTGGTCTCGGTAAGTACGGGGGTCTCCGCTGACGTGTGCCCGAAATTTGAGTTCGATCTGACGGGGCGTCTAAATGTGTGTTTTTTTTTTTTTTTTTAATTTAATTTAATTTAATTTAATGTATTTCTCTCCCCCCCCCCCTCCGCATTGCAGGTCAGCAACCACAAGACCAGCAGGGACTTCGGGGCGGCCCAGATTTTTTTCCGGCCCGAAGAATACCAGTGGCTGGAGACGTGGCTGGAGCTGCGCGAGCGCTGCAGGCCCATGTCTGATCGCGTGTTGTTTGCGGCTGGAATAGGGCCGGCACGGAATCTCATTCGATACATGCAGGGTGCCTGGGCGGAGATGGGATTGCCGGGAAAGCCCAGCTTCATCGACCTCAGGACCGCCGTCTCCGCACACGTGAGTCGCACTGCGCCACGGCGGTGCCCAACTCAGTTTAACCTTTGCCGGCAGTAGCGATCTTTACGAGTCCCCCTCCTCCACCACCGTCTCGCAGGCCAAGAATGTACATTCGGCGGAGGTCAGAGACAAGATGGCCACATTCATGTGCCACAACACCTCCACCGCGGACAAGTTTTACGCTCTGAACCTGGATGTTGCGCAGTCCAGGCAGATGCGCCGTTGTTTCGAAGAGGCCACATCATCCAGCAGCCCCCCCGCTGCCTCCACCTCCGTGACCCCCGGGACAGAGAGCGTAGGCATCGGTCTATTTTGTCCCGTATTTTAAATTATTTTGTCCCGTATATAAAGTGGAGGCCTGGCCGATCTTGATGCTTCTCTCACTGGGTGTGTGTTTATTTCCTCACCAGACGCCGACAAGGAGAGCCACGGAGCGGTGCAAGAAGGCGGTGGTACTCATCAGCCCCTTGGGCGACAGACTGAAAGCTGCCCACGGACCAGCTGTCCGGTCCCGCGGGACCAGGAGAGCAGCGCTCGGGGCTGAAAAAAAAGACTCTAGCGGCAATAATGATACACAAAAATAAAGGAATTAAAATGAATAAAGTTCGTTTGCTTTTGCCGCTGTTGCCGTAGTAAATCTTATAAACCATTTGGTCGGTGTCCTGCTTACTCACTTCACCCGCCCTCCGCACGGGAGACGCACTGTCTGCCGGGCTGTCTCTGCTAAAGCGCAGCTGACATCTCTGGAGGCTGTGAAGCGCGTTCATAGCCCGTGACGCACGGGCCCCTCTGCGCGTCAGCCAGTTCCATGAGACCGGGGTGAGACCGTGACACACGGGCCCATCAGCCAGTTCCAGGGCACCGTATTAAATAAAAAATCACGGTCCTCCATAGGCCGTTGCTCAGCGAGTTTTATGCAGAGGATCGCACACTCTCTGCCGGGAAGGCTAAGCTGATGAGCCCCTGAAATCTCTGGAGGTAGTGAATCGCATCCACAGCCAGCCATAAACGCTGCTCTATCCTTTGCGCATAACACTGAATCTCTCCCCCCCTGCTGAATTAAAATAAAATAAAAAATCACGGTCCTCCATAGGCCGTTGCTCAGCGAGTTTTATGCAGAGGATCGCACACTCTCTGCCGGGAAGGCTAAGCTGATGAGCCCCTGAAATCTCTGGAGGTAGTGAATCGCATCCACAGCCAGCCATAAACACTGCTCTATCCTTTGCGCATAACACTGAAGCTCTCCCCCCCCTGCTGAATTAAAATAAAATAAAAAATCACGGTCCTCCATAGGCCGTTGCTCAGCGAGTTTTATGCAGAGGATCGCACACTCTCTGCCGGGAAGGCTAAGCTGATGAGCCCCTGAAATCTCTGGAGGTAGTGAATCGCATCCACAGCCAGCAATAAACGCTGCTCTATCCTTTGCGCATAACACTGAAGCTCTCCCCCCCTGCTGAATTAAAATAAAATAAAAAATCACGGTCCTCCATAGGCCGTTGCTCAGCGAGTATTATGCAGAGGATCGCACACTCTCTGCCGGGAAGGCTAAGCTGATGAGCCCCTGAAATCTCTGGAGGTAGTGAATCACATCCACAGCCAGCCATAAACGCTGCTCTATCCTTTGCGCATAACACCGAAGCTCTCCCCCCCCTGCTGAATTAAAATAAAATAAAAAATCACGGTCCTCCATAGGCCGTTGCTCAGCGAGTCTTATGCAGAGGATCGCACACTCTCTGCCGGGAAGGCTAAGCTGATGAGCCCCTGAAATCTCTTGAGGTAGTGAATCACATCCACAGCCAGCCATAAACGCTGCTCTATCCTTTGCGCATAACACTGAAGCTCTCCCCCCCCTGCTGAATTAAAATAAAATAAAAAATCACGGTCCTCCATAGGCCGTTGCTCAGCGAGTCTTATGCAGAGGATCGCACACTCTCTGACGGGAAGGCTAAGCTGATGAGCCCCTGAAATCTCTGGAGGTAGTGAATCGCATCCACAGCCAGCCATAAACGCTGCTCTATCCTTTGCGCATAACACTGAAGCTCTCCCCCCCCTGCTGAATTAAAATAAAATAAAAAATCACGGTCCTCCATAGGACGTTGCTCAGCGAGTCTTATGCAGAGGATCGCACACTCTCTGCCGGGAAGGCTAAGCTGATGAGCCCCTGAAATCTCTGGAGGTAGTGAATCACATCCACAGCCATCCATGAACGCTGCTCTATCCTTTGCGCATAACACTGAAGCTCTCCCCCCCCTGCTGAATTAAAATAAAATAAAAAATCACGGTCCTCCATAGGCCGTTGCTCAGCGAGTTTTATGCAGAGGATCGCACACTCTCTGCCGGGAAGGCTAAGCTGCTGAGCCCCTGAAATCTCTGGAGGTAGTGAATCACATCCACAGCCAGCCATGAACGCTGCTCTATCCCTCGCGATTTTGACGTTCGGGAAACCGCTTGATGTTTGGCGTGCTGACAAACGGGGACGTATTTGTTTCACAATTATCAAATTGACAAAGGGGCTGCTTTCTGACAGGGGGGGGATGACAAAGGGGCCGCTTTCTGACAGGGGGGGATGACAAAGGGGGAATGACAAAGGGGCCGCTTTCTGACAGGGGGGGATGACAAAGGGGGAATGACAAAGGGGCCCCTTTCTGACAGGGGGGGATGACAAAGGGGCCGCTTTCTGACAGGGGGGGCGGTGGAAGGGATTTGCTGTTTGGGAAAACGATTCAAATGTGTGCCAAGTGTCAGCCCACGCCCTACTGGGAGGAAGGGAAGTCGGGCTGGTGGCAGCGGATCCGCCCGGCAGATCTCCCAAGCCCAGGGCGCTGTGGCAGAGAGTACGTGGTCCTGGTACTACGCGGTCCTGGTACTATGCTGTCCTGGTACCACGCTTCATTCTATTAAGCAGTGTTTTTAAAATTCTAAGTACAATGCAGCCTACCAGGACCACGGAACGCGTGTGGCTGCGGCTAACTGTCTGGAGGGTGGGTGGGGTGCTTAAGTGTGGGTCCGCCGGTTCGACCGGTGTGCAAGGTGCTGCGTGTAGGCCCCAGAGGTGGTTGAACAGCCCGGAGGAAGTGCGCCCGGGGACGGCCTGTCATCGCCGGGGAGAGGCTGTGCGAGTGCCCGGAGTTTGTCGATGGGGCTGTTAGACTTAATCTAAGGGCTGGATGGTCTGCCGGAGGAAATTACGCACGGCTGTATGCGGATGTCCGCCCGGGGACGGCCTGTCATCGCCGGGGAGAGGCTGTGCGAGTGCCCGGTGTTTGTCAATGGGGCTTTTGGACTTAATCTAAGGGCTGGATGGTCTGCCGGAGGAAATTACGCACGGCTGTATGCGGATGTCCGCCCCGGGGACGGCCTGTCATCGCCGGGGAGAGGCTGTGCGAGTGCCCGGTGTTTGTCGATGGGGCTGTTGGACTTAATCTAAGGGCTGGATGGTCTGCCGGAGGAAATTACGCACGGCTGTATGCGGATGTCCGCCCCGGGGACGGCCTGTCATCGCCGGGGAGAGGCTGTGCGAGTGCCCGGTGTTTGTCGATGGGGCTTTTGGACTTAATCTAAGGGCTGGATGGTCTGCCGGAGGAAATTACGCACGGCTGTATGCGGATGTCCGCCCCGGGGACGGCCTGTCATCGCCGGGGAGAGGCTGTGCGAGTGCCCGGTGTTTGTCGATGGGGCTGTTGGACTTAATCTAAGGGCTGGATGGTCTGCCGGAGGAAATTACGCACGGCTGTATGCGGATGTCCGCCCCGGGGACGGTCTGTCATCGCCGGGGAGAGGCTGTGCGAGTGCCCGGTGTTTGTCGATGGGGCTTTTGGACTTAATCTAAGGGCTGGATGGTCTGCCGGAGGAAAATACGCACGGCTGTATGCGGATGTCCGCCCGGGGACGGCCTGTCATCGCCGGGGAGAGGCTGTGCGAGTGCCCGGTGTTTGTCGATGGGGCTTTTGGACTTAATCTAAGGGCTGGATGGTCTGTCGGAGGAAATTACGCACGGCTGTATGCGGATGTCCGCCCGGGGACGGCCTGTCATCGCCGGGGAGAGGCTGTGCGAGTGCCCGGTGTTTGTCGATGGGGCTTTTGGACTTAATCTATGGGCTGGATGGTCTGCCGGAGGAAATTACGCACGGCTGTATGCGGATGTCCGCCCCGGGGACGGCCTGTCATCGCCGGGGAGAGGCTGTGCGAGTGCCCGGTGTTTGTCAATGGGGCTTTTGGACTTAATCTAAGGGCTGGATGGTCTGCCGGAGGAAATTACGCACGGCTGTATGCGGATGTCCGCCCCGGGGACGGCCTGTCATCGCCGGACATTACGTTCCTTTGGAGAGATGGCTGTGAACGCGCTTCACAACCTCCAGAGATGTCAGCGGCGCTTTAGCAGAGACAGGCCAGCAGGCAGTGCGTCTCCCGGGCGCAAAACGCGGCGAGACACGGCCTGTGGAGAACTGTGATTATTATTATCATCATTATTTATTTTTAGTTATTATTCAGGGGGTGCTTCAGAATTATCTGCCCAGGATAGAGGCATCGTTCCTGTCTCACGTGAGGCCAACGAGGGCGTGTTTTTTGCTCACGTGGTGGCCTGCAACGGCTCAATTATCTGCACGCCAAATGGCAAACGGTTTCACCTTTGTCTCTGGTCTCAGCCAGTCACAGACAGTCTCCAGCCGGATTTGGAAATTCACTCCGCATATAAGAGTGAAGTTTCGGCTTTGGTTTTCCCTCATTTTCCACAGAACACGCTGGAGGTAGGTTGTGTTTCTCTTCTCCCCGATTTCGGTGGGAAATTGCACGTTTATCACAGCGGTCTAATCGCTTTTTTTTTTTCTTCAGCAATGACACTTCCAAAGAAGTCCTCCACCTGCCCTCTCTGTTTCAAGGCTTTTGCGGCACTGTCCAATCACTTCAGACGGACACACAATGTGGCGAACCTGGATGAGCGGAGGATTCTCCTAAACCACGCCGCCCGAAGGGTAAACATCAGGGACCTTGCCTGTCCGGTCTCTGGATGCGCGTACAAAAGCACGAGACTGGACAGGCACCTGAGGGAAAGCCACCCGGAGCTCAGCAAAGAAGAGGTGGAGGTCCACTTAAATAGGGTAAGGAGCAATAAAACTATCGCCCTCCTGGCTGCGCTCCGTGCCAAAACCCCCTCACCTGCCATGGTCTCCGGCTTGGACCTGGTGGCACGAGAGGAGGGCGATGACGCGCGTTTGGCATGCCGGGTGCACGAAGGGACGCGGCTGCCCACGTGCAGCGACCCGGGATGCACGGAGATGTGGAGGAAGAACCAGAGGCTGGTTATGGAACTGGCCGAGCTCCGGAAAAAATACAGGCGGCTGTCACAGGCCGTCTCTGGTCGCAGAACGCCCGAGTCCGGCGTGGTGACAGAGCGGACGGATCTGCTGCAGGGGGCGGCGGATGATGATGAGGAGGAGGAGGAGGAGGGGGAACGGGCCGCAGAGGAGGAACGGGCTGTGGTGGTGGATGAGGAGGAAGGATCGGGTGAGGGGGATTACAGCGGGCCATCGCTGACCAAAAGACCGAAGGAAGGAGTCGTGCGCTGGCTTATCCAAAGTAGTGGAAGAATGCCGGGTCTGCGCCATCTGATCTTCCCCAAATACATTGCGAGTTACTTGGAGGATTACCAACATTACCAGGAGGGAATCTGCCCTTCTACCAAGCATCTCGAAAACGCCTACTCCAAGGTGAGCCGCGTGAAGTCTTTTGTTTATTTCATGGCCACGGGAAAACGCAACCTACGCAGCTGGATGTTTCTGGATGACGGGGCCCAGATCAGAAAGTGAGTGTGACCGGCTTTCATAATCATTTCTCGGGTTGCTGCCCGGCCCGTGGTCCCTGACCTTGTGCTTTGTGCTTTTTTTTCCTTTTTTCTTTTTTTTTAATTTAACAGATGGTCCTCCCATCTCCTGACTACGGGCAAGGCGGTGACAACGGCGAACTTTTATATGAGAAACGTGTACCAATTCCTCCAATATATGAAGGAGACCCCCCCTCCCCTCTGCCGCCTGTCCCAGGCCCAGCTGACTGGCGTGGTGAGAGACGTCAAATCGGCCCTCACCAACATCACAAAAAAGGTGGTCCTGCACCAAATGCAGGTGAAGGCGGAGAAGATGGCGAAGGTCGTCTCCAGGGATAGCCTGAAAAAGTGCCGGGACACGGCTGGGGAACGAATCCCCGCACTGCTGGGTATGTAACCGGCTGTTTAGCCCGGGCGGGCGGGCGGGTAAATGCATCTCTGAGGTGGCTTACTTTTGGCGTGTCCTCTGCTCAGATGAAATGAAGAAGAACGGCTCACAAGCGCTGAGGTATAGCTTCTACGGATACTTCTCCGCGTTTGTGGCATGCATCATGTGTCCTGACCAACATGACGGTGGAGGAAGTGGAAGCAGCGAAGACCACCGGCGACCGGTCCGCCGAGGGCTTTGTGGTCTCGGTAAGTACGGGGGTCTCCGCTGACGTGTGCCCGAAATTTGAGTTCGATCTGACGGGGCGTCTAAATGTGTGTTTTTTTTTTTTTTTAATTTAATTTAATTTAATTTAATGTATTTCTCTCCCCCCCCCTCCGCATTGCAGGTCAGCAACCACAAGACCAGCAGGGACTTCGGGGCGGCCCAGATTTTTTTCCGGCCCGAAGAATACCAGTGGCTGGAGACGTGGCTGGAGCTGCGCGAGCGCTGCAGGCCCATGTCTGATCGCGTGTTGTTTGCGGCTGGAATAGGGCCGGCACGGAATCTCGTTCGATACATGCAGGGTGCCTGGGCGGAGATGGGATTGCCGGGAAAGCCCAGATTCATCGACCTCAGGACCGCCGTCTCCGCACACGTGAGTCGCACTGTGCCACGGCGGTGCCCACCTCAGTTTAACCTTTGCCGGCAGTAGCGATCTTTACGAGTCCCCCTCCTCCACCACCGTCTCGCAGGCCAAGAATGTACATTCGGCGGAGGTCAGAGACAAGATGGCCACATTCATGTGCCACAACCCCTCCACCGCGGACAAGTTTTACGCTCTGAACCTGGATGTTGCGCAGTCCAGGCAGATGCGCCGTCGTTTCGAAGAGGCCACATCATCCAGCAGCCCCCCCGCTGCCTCCACCTCCGTGACCCCCGGGACAGAGAGCGTAAGCATCGGTCTATTTTGTCCCGTATTTTAAATTATTTTGTCCCGTATATAAAGTGGAGGCCTGGCCGATCTTGATGCTTCTCTCACTGGGTGTGTATTTGTTTCCTCACCAGACGCCGACAAGGAGAGCCACGGAGCGGTGCAAGAAGGCGGTGGTACTCATCAGCCCCTTGGGCGACAGACTGAAAGCTGCCCACGGACCAGCTGTCCGGTCCCGCGGGACCAGGAGAGCAGCGCTCGGGGCTGAAAAAAAAGACTCTAGCGGCAATAATGATACACAAAAATAAAGGAATTAAAATGAATAAAGTTCGTTTGCTTTTGCCGCTGTTGCCGTAGTAAATCTTATAAACCGTTTGGTCGGTGTCCTGCTTACTCACTTCACCCGCCCTCCGCACGGGAGACGCACTGTCTGCCGGGCTGTCTCTGCTAAAGCGCAGCTGACATCTCTGGAGGCTGTGAAGCGCGTTCATAGCCCGTGACGCACGGGCCCCTCTGCGCGTCAGCCAGTTCCATGAGACCGGGGTGAGCCCGTGACACACGGGCCCATCAGCCAGTTCCAGGGCACCGTATTAAATAAAAAATCACGGTCCTCCATAGGCCGTTGCTCAGCGAGTCTTATGCAGAGGATCGCACACTCTCTGCCGGGAAGGCTAAGCTGATGAGCCCCTGAAATCTCTGGAGGTAGTGAATCGCATCCACAGCCAGCCATAAACGCTGCTCTATCCTTTGCGCATAACACTGAAGCTCTCCCCCCCCTGCTGAATTAAAATAAAATAAAAAATCACGGTCCTCCATAGGCCGTTGCTCAGCGAGTTTATGCAGAGGATCGCACACTCTCTGCCGGGAAGGCTAAGCTGATGAGCCCCTGAAATCTCTGGAGGTAGTGAATCGCATCCACAGCCAGCCATAAACGCTGCTCTATCCTTTGCGCATAACACTGAAGCTCTCCCCCCCCTGCTGAATTAAAATAAAATAAAAAATCACGGTCCTCCATAGGCCGTTGCTCAGCGAGTCTTATGCAGAGGATCGCACACTCTCTGCCGGGAAGGCTAAGCTGATGAGCCCCTGAAATCTCTGGAGGTAGTGAATCGCATCCACAGCCAGCCATAAACGCTGCTCTATCCTTTGCGCATAACACTGAAGCTCTCCCCCCCCTGCTGAATTAAAATAAAATAAAAAATCACGGTCCTCCATAGGCCGTTGCTCAGCGAGTTTTATGCAGAGGATCGCACACTCTCTGCCGGGAAGGCTAAGCTGATGAGCCCCTGAAATCTCTGGAGGTAGTGAATCACATCCACAGCCCGCCATAAACGCTGCTCTATCCTTTGCGCATAACACTGAAGCTCTCCCCCCCCTGCTGAATTAAAATAAAATAAAAAATCACGGTCCTCCATAGGCCGTTGCTCAGCGAGTTTTATGCAGAGGATCGCACACTCTCTGCCGGGAAGGCTAAGCTGATGAGCCCCTGAAATCTCTGGAGGTAGTGAATCACATCCACAGCCAGCCATGAACGCTGCTCTATCCTTTGCGCATAACACTGAAGCTCTCCCCCCCCTGCTGAATTAAAATAAAATAAAAAATCACGGTCCTCCATAGGCCGTTGCTCAGCGAGTTTTATGCAGAGGATCGCACACTCTCTGCCGGGAAGGCTAAGCTGATGAGCCCCTGAAATCTCTGGAGGTAGTGAATCACATCCACAGCCAGCCATGAACGCTGCTCTATCCCTCGCGATTTTGACGTTCGGGAAACCGCTTGATGTTTGGCGTGCTGACAAACGGGGACGTATTTGTTTCACAATTATCAAATTGACAAAGGGGCTGCTTTCTGACAGGGGGGGGATGACAAAGGGGCTGCTTTCTGACAGGGGGGGATGACAAAGGGGCCGCTTTCTGACAGGGGGGGATGACAAAGGGGGAATGACAAAGGGGCCCCTTTCTGACAGGGGGGGATGACAAAGGGGCCGCTTTCTGACAGGGGGGGCGGTGGAAGGGATTTGCTGTTTGGGAAACCGATTCAAATGTGTGCCAAGTGTCAGCCCACGCCCTACTGGGAGTTAGGCTATTTTCGTAAGCTAACGTTAGCTAGATAGTTAGTTAACAACATAACCTAGGTATCATATCTTGTCTTAGGAAAGTTAACGTTTGAATAAACATCCCTAAACAGCCTTGACATCTTAATCCACCTAGCTGTATGTATAATAGCAAGGTAGCTAACTAGCTAGCTGGACAAATTTAGATTTTAAGTTATTCATAGTTGGTTTGAAATAAAAGCAAGCTAACTTTTTCATATATGTATATATGTATAACGTTACTGAGCTTGATGCTGATAACAGCATTTTGTGATTATTAAAATATCTCACTTATTAACTAGTTATAAATTTTTGCTGCTGTGTAAAACTAACTTGTAGCTGGATACAGTGATGGGCAAGTCACTTTCAAAATGCAATATATTACATATTACTGGTTACTTTCATTTGAAAGTAATAAGTTAATTTACAATATTACTGTCTGTGTAATATGCGTTACTGAGTACACTACTTTTGCATTACTTTCACCAAAATACTTGCAGAAGTACGACTAGGCGAGGGTCATGTTGTTTCATAGCAGCTAATCAAAGCACAGAAGCTCAAGTTTATTGCAGTTCATACAAATCCAGTGGTGGGTGATATTTTATAGCCTAATAAAAGCTCTCCTTTGGAGTGCAGATCTGGCCCGTTCATGCATTTGCATGCAGTGGTTACCACTTTGTATTAAAATCGCCCCCTGAAATTAACAATAATGTGATGATATAGGACATTAAAATAGCCTACACCTTGGACCCAGGGATGGGCAGGCAGACAAAGGATCAGAGTCTGATCAATTATGGGTATATATTTCTGTAATGAAAATAAGCTTCAGTTCCTTAAACTTGGTACTGAAAACAGCTTAATATTATTTACATTACCATTTTGGAGTCTTTGCTATTATATTGCAATATCATTATGTCTTAATTAGCTAGTTATAGATTAAGATTGTTGTTTAATGTGTACAAATTGTTTGCTGCTGAGTATAATCATTTATGTTGGTAAAATAAACTCATTCCGTTTCATCAGCTATGTACTCATACTATATGAAACTTCCCTAGGAGCAAGCTGGAGTACAACCACCTGCCCCTGGTACATCCCCAAGTGCCAGTGATGATCTTGCCACTGTACATTCAGCACTGCAATCCACCTCCTCAGCTGATGCTAATGCAGCAGGTGAGTTTTCAACAAAGGGTAATTTCACATCTACTCCCTCAGCAACTTCCAGCCTGCACCATGGATCAGCAGCTCCTCCAGGTGACCCAGCTGAGTGGTCATCTTTCCTGTCCCACTACAGTCACAGGGAGAGTCTGTGACTGCTGCGTCAGCAGGGCAGAGCTTTTCTAAGCTCAAATTGATCAAGAACTACTTGAGATCTTCCATGGCACAAGAAAGACTGGGTGGACTTGGACTAATTAGTACCAACAACAAAGTTGGCTGTCAGATCTCTTACAGTGATGTCATTAAGGACTTTGTCTCCAGAAAAGCCAGGAAACGCAGATTCTAGGGCGTATACTGTTTATCCAAGTTATTTTATTTAAATAGTAGTTGATTGTTGTTCTGCACTTTTGCATGTTGAAATTGTTTTAAACCAAAAGCAATTCAAGTGGGCAACTTGTTTGCAGTAAAGGCATTGTCTGCTGTTTTATTTTGTTACTTTTCAGTACACCACATTCAGTATGCCACTTAGTACTGTATCACTTTGAATATTGAAGTGCAAATTTACACCAGACCACTCTTGTGAGTTTGCTACCTTTTAAGATTAAAAACCATAGAAGGGTAATAACATGAGTCAATGATCAAGCATTGAAAAGAGCAAATAGTATTGGCAGCGCTGAGGCGGTGGGGGGCCCCCTAATCAAATTCTGCTTAGCGCCCCATGAAGGCTTGGGTTGGTACTGCAGTTAATATATATACCAATCCTGTACTTTTTATTTTACTCTAATAGCTGATTTTTTTTGTTTTTCCCAACTTTATTTAAAGAAATAGGTCATTAACAGGGGGGCGGCACTGTTTAGCACTGTTGCCTCACAGCAAGAGGGTTCTGGGTTCGCATCCGCCGGCCGGCTGGGGTCCTTCTGTGTGGAGTTTGCATGTTCTCCCCGTGTTCGCGTGGGTTCTCCCCGGGCAGTCCGGCTTCCTCCCACCATCCAAAGACATGCAAGTTAGGTTAATTGGTGATTCTAAATTGTCCGTAGGTGTGACTGTGAGTGTGAATGTTTGTCTGTCTCTATGTGTCAGCCCTGTGATTGACTGGCGACCAGTCCTGGGTGTACCCCGCCTCTCACCCAATGTCAGCTGGGATTGGCTCCAGCCCCCCGCGACCCTCTAAGAGGATAAGCGTTATAGACAATGGATGGATGGATGGGTCATTAACAGTAACAGACCAGGGGGATGTCTTAACATCTCAATCATTTTCACAGCCTTCATACTGAATGAACAGGAGATTGTGTCAGTGTAATGTTTGGTTTCATTAATGATTAATATAAATTAGGGTTTTGAATTTGATTCATGGATATGGTATTTCTCCAATATTATAATTAAATTCATTAAATACATTGTGATTAATATTTTTTTAACCAAAAATGTTGAAACCACGTAGTACATTTTCGAAAAATATGAATAATAAGACACAGACTTATTATCAGTGATGACTAATGTAATATCTTTCCATAGTTTCAGCATAAGGACAATGCCAAAATAAGTATAACAGAGTTTCATGGCAGCATTCAAATTATTTAGGATAATAAAGTCAAGAGAATTAAGCCCCCTGCATCATAGGTTCAACACAACAAACTTAATACAATAGCTACATGTAACAGTAACCTTATAGCACACCGTTGGGAGGCCGGTGAGAGGAAAACGCCAGTGGGAGTCTAGCGGATCGCTGGCCAACGTGGACCGCCAAAGTCAAGGACCTCAAGTAAGTTTTTTATTTTAATTGGTGCTATTGACAGTGTCTTCTACCCCCCTCCCCCCAAAGCTGTTGTAGTTACGTAGTTGTTTGCGCGAAGCAGCACACAAACTATGTTATTACTCAATATAAAATTATGACAATGTCACTTTACGTCTTCTGTGAACATTCTTCTTTCTTCTCTTTTATTTCCAAAGTGGTGTTGATCGTTTCTTCACGGAAAATTGGAAACAATTCTATTCTTTTTCAACAAACGCACTGTTTCTCTCTGTTGGAGAAAGTACTGAAACATAAAGCCATCACATACAGCATTTTAAGCATCAGTTTTCTACGACGTGTATAATAACTGAAAACAAATGAGATACCTGGTGAAATCTCCCATTCACCTTGTCCTCCTAGTTGCGGTCTTTTGTGCGCTTTTGTTTTGAAAAGTTTTAAAACAGAAAGCAACTGAAACCAAAAACTATCTCTTTATTATTTTAAAACTCCATTCCTCTGTTGGTATCTATTCACCAGCTAGCTTTTTTTTATTTATACCACTGCATTTTTTTCTCCTGCAAAGGCCTCTTTTATTTATTTCATGGTGTGTTTATTTCAGTGTAACGCTTGTTTGAATGTCCTTGGTTTCACTGGCTGGGGCCTTTGTGTTTAAGTTTACTGAAAGCGTGCTGCCATTTGTACAACATGCAGCATTTTTGTGACATAAATAAGAATAACAGTAACTCCGTTAGGAATCATTTCAACAATTTAACTTCAAAAGCTTAGCTTATGCGTCTAGCTTACCTTGGACTGAAATCCTCAACCTGGAGTTAGCGCTGGTGCTGGTGCTAGGGCCAACAATCCCGCCACCTTGATGAGATGAGCTGGTAGAGTCACCGTCGGGTCCTCCTCTTTTTCCATTTTCAGTTGTTGATAATTGTTGATCCCGGCCCCAGAGGTTGATTGACAAGCAAGTGTCATCCTGAATAAAGGCTGTTGCTGGAGAAAAAAGCCAGCCATCAAATACTCAAAATTTATGAAACCATATAGAATAGAGTTGGATTATTTATATCTTTCATTTTATATTGGTTTATTGAATTTCTTATTTATATATTTAATCACTTTTTCATTCATTTCATTGTCCATTTATTAATTTATTTGTTTTTTTGTGTTTCTGTTATTAACATAATTATGACCTATCTTGTTAAGTTTTTAGTTGACTCGTTTTCAGTAAAATATGAATCACTTAATACTGAAAAGTATACAGAATGTGTGTAGCTGACACATTTTTCAGTGTTACATTAAATACTATTTCTGCCACAGATTGCAGACTAGTTTATGGTTTAACCACAGACATCTGCAATAACCTTCAAAGGTCAAAGTTAAGGCTTTACATTCATATCATCTATTCAAAACATCCAATAAAATGTATACTGATACTGTTGTTAGACAGCAAGGTGTTGTGGTCATATCAAACAACCATCCAGCAACTGTTTAGCAATCTTTAAAACATATAGGTGTGTTATGGCTGTTAAAAACATTGTATCTCAAGCTCATTTTTGCTTCAATCAAAAAATGATATGGTGAAAACTTTCAAAACACATGGCTCTGTGAAAACCTTTTTATGTATTTTTTTAACCCTATTGATTTTCTCCAAAAAACCCAAAATAGTTGTCACGATCAAGACAGTCTGTATTTTAGGCTTATAAGAATCCAACATGTATAAGAATTTGGATTTAAAGTGGATAGTATACATTTGCTAGCAAAGATATATATATATATATATATATACACCGATCAGCCATAACATTATGACCACCTGCCTAATATTGTGTAGGTCCCTCTTTTGCTGCCAAAACAGCCCTGACCTGTCGAGGCATGGACTCCACTAGACCTCTGAAGGTGTGCTGTGGTATCTGGCACCAAGACGTTAGCAGCAGATCCTTTAAGTCCTGTAAGTTGCGAGGTGGGGCCTCCATGGATCGGACTTGTTTGTCCAGAATGTCCCACAGATGCTCGATTGGATTGAGATCTGGGGAATTTGGAGGCCAAGTCGACACCTTGAACTCGTTGTTGTGTTCCTCAAACCATTTTTGAACCATTCTTGCAGTGTGGCAGGGCGCATTATCCTGCTGAAAGAGGCCACTGCCATTAGGGAATATCGTTTCCATGAAGGGGTCTACTTGGTCTGCAACAATGTTTAGGTAGGTGGTACGTGTCAAAGTAACATCCACATGAATGGCAGGACCCAAGGTTTCCCAGCAGAACATTGCCCAAAGCATCACACTGCCTCCGCCGGCTTGCCTTCTTCCCATAGTGCATCCTGGTGCCATGTCTTACTCAGGTAAGCGACGCACACACACCCGGCCATCCACATGATGTAAAAGAAAACATGACTCATCAGACCATGCCACCTTCTTCCATTGCTCCGTGGTCCAGTTCTCATGCTCACGTGCCCATTGTAGGCGCTTTCGGCGGTGGACAGGGGTCAGCATTGGCAGCCTGACCGGTCTGCGGCTACGTAGCCCCATAAGCAACAAACTGCGATGCCCTGTGTGTTCTGACACCTTCCTATCAGAACCAGCATTAACTTTTTCAGCAGTTTGAGCTACAGTAGCTCTTCTGTTGGATCGGACCACACGGGCCAGCCTTCGCTCCCCACGCGCATCACTGAGCCTTGGCCGCCCATGACCCTGTCGCCGGTTCACCGGTTTTCCTTCCTTGGACCACTTTTGGTAGGTACTGACCACTGCAGACCGGGAACACCCCCACAAGAGCTACAGTTATGGAGATGCTCTGACCCAGTCGTCCAGCCATCACAATTTGGCCCTTGTCAAAGTCGCTCACATCCTTACGTTTGCCCATTTTTCCTGCTTCCAACACATCAACTTTGAGGACAAAATATTCACTTGCTGCCTGATATATCCCCCCCCACTGACAGGTGCCATTGTAACGATATAATCAATGTTCTTCACTTCACCTGTTAGTGGTCATAATGTTAAAGTCAAAGATAACATTCTGGGCTCTAGTCCAAGTGATAATAAAAAGACACATACAATAAGCATATTTTTCAGAATGCACCTAGCCTTCAGACAGTAATAAAGTTTAAACACCAGTTGTATAAAATGATGAGTCACTGGTTTGCTAAAACATAATTTAGTTAAGTTAAACATTAACTGATGCTGTTTAAACCTGTGGTGCAGTCTTTTTTAAACCAACACAAAGGCGATAACTGACATCAACATGGCTGATTTTGGAGAGATCATCAGGAACATTGGAGAATTTGGATTATTCCAGCAGCTCACTCTGTTTGCGCTTTCCTTTCCAAATTTCGTTCAGAATTTTATCTTAGCAAGCTCTATTTTTATCCAGTCAGATCCAGAGCGACACTGTAACACAGACTGGATCCTTCTGACTGACTCCAACCTGACCGCAGCTGAGCAGCTGAACCTGACTCTGCCCCGGGAGGAGGATGGGACCTTCAGCAGGTGTCAGATGTTTGTGCCTGTGAACTGGGACATTGGTGCCATCAGGGAATACGGCCTCAATGAGACCACAGGGTGCCAGAATGGATGGGTGTACAGCAACATGCTGTATAAGTCCACCATAGTCACTGATGTAAGTAATGAGTGTAATAACTGGACAAATTACAGTCATGAAATCCTTTCTTCATTATACATTTGTTTAGTTATTTCTTTCTTTCTTTCTTTCTTTCTTTCTTTCTTTCTTTCTTTCTTCCTACAGTTTGATCTTGTTTGTGACAAGGCTAAATTGGTGCAAGTGGTACAAGCAGTGCTCATGGCTGGTGTTTTTGTTGGTTCTCTCATATTCGGACCTTTTGCTGAATCGTAAGTGTATTTCATGTAGTAGAAAATAAATGTTTTTGATCTATGTTGTGAAGATAAAGAAATAATATATGGCCTCACACACAGCTCCAATGAATAAATATTCATTTTTACATATAAGACAGGGTGAAGACAGAGTGTCTGCAGGTCTTGAAAAGTCTTAAAAAGCATTGAACTCCACACATATTATTTGTATGGGAAGCCAATAACTGAATGCAAACAATGCATATTGTAGTATAACTATATGTATTAACTGTACTTTGAAGGACAGTGTAATGATCCTTACCTACATTTTCTGGCTTACCCAAACTGACTGCTACAGGCCTAACCCCAATTGTTACCCTAACTGTGACACCCAAACTATACCTTTAGTTATTTCAGTTAACCCTGAAATAAATGGTTAACCTTGTGTTTTTGGTCCCAGGTAGCTGTGAAAGTGTAAAAATATTTTTTGGCTGTGTGAGTACATTTTTTGTCTCCATAATGTGATGAATACCAAGTACATGAACACAAATACACACGTACATTAAAATGCAAAATACAGACCTAGTTGTACCAAGAGTTGTTAAGGCTATTATGTTGAATTGATGCTATATAGTGCACATTCAGCCCATTTCTATGTGTCCATATTAAATACCAACTGTTCAGTAAATAAACCTACCATTTAGTTACTTTGTAGCATAGATGAAATTAGGTGTTTATTAATTGGAGCATATGGTATCTGTTTCTGTCTTCTTCGTCATTAGTACCAATATCTCTTTTAATTTTGTGTGTTGAGCATAACAGAAGCTGGTCTCTTTTTTTCTATACTGTATCATTTTGCTCATCTCCGTCTGTTGCAGGTTTGGTCGCAAACGAGCAACTCAAATTCCAGCAGTTATAATTTTCATATTTGTTATAGCAGCAGGGCTCAGCCCCAATGTCTACTTATATTTAGTGTCCCAGTTCATGGTGGGACTCGGAGCTGGAGGATATCGAGTCAATTGTATTATACTGGGTACGTGCTGTATACTCAGTTCTTAAGCACCATACACATATTCTTGAAGCAGGTGGAATTCAGAAATTTCAGGTTATCTAAATCAACTTACATGAGAATATACACAATAAAACAGCAAATTTGCATAATAGCAAATTGATAGCAGTGTTATTATTATTTGAAGTTTTTGCAAATATTGATGATTTACAGTGAGGTAGCAAAATATATTATTACTGAAAACCTTTGACCACCAATTGTTTTCTATAGTTTTTTAATGTAAGTTAATGTTGCATCTCTAAAAGTAAAAACAATCCTGGTGAAAGCTGATAACTTAAAAAAAAAAAAAATTGCATATTTTTCCTGTTTCTAGCCACTGAGTGGATCGGGGCGTCCAAACGATCATGGGGAGCGTGTGTGACTCAGCTGTTTGGTGCAGTTGGACAGTGCGTCCTTGCTGGTGTGATCTACGCCGTCCGAGACTGGAGGCTGGCTCAACTAATCACAGCTTCTCCTCTCGCAATTGTTGTTATCTACATATGGTGTGCATTAATTAATAATTAATTAAATTCTTTTTAATTGCCTTTTATTATTTTACTTGTAAATTATAGACTATTTCAAGCGCCACTGTCCTTCTTTCTGTCAGGTTTATTCCAGAGTCAGCCAGGTGGCTGTTAAAGAGAGGAAGGACTGAAGAGGCTAAACTGCTGATTCTCAAGGCAGCAGCCATCAACAAACGCACTGTTCCAGACTCTCTTCTGGACAAGGTACTGACCCCTCACAATGTCTTTTCTTTCCCTTATCCATAGCGTTGGGTAATAATTTATGCTGCCTAAAATTATTTGCTAAAACTTGTTTTAAAAGCTGCCACATGCAGCATTTTTAAGTATGAGTTTACTACCATATTGTCTATGATACTTCTTAATGCACATGTAATGTCATCCTACTAGTAAGTAGTTTGAAATAAGTATTTAAAGAACAAGTAATACTGTTATCCAGTATTATAAATTACATATACCCAACTTCTTTTATCAATCCCAGTAAACTATTAATATGACTTGATATCAAAACCTATGCAGAAGGTGTATAGTTAATTACAACTTTTCAGTGTTTCACTAAAATATATTTCTGTTACAGATTGCTGTGAAAGAAGTTGAGAACAAAGGAGGCATTAAAGTTATTTTCAGATCACGTATACTGACCAAATATTTCTTCATCATAATACTGGCATGGTGAGTTGAAATTTCCAAGACCTGCACAAACTTGAACTCAGACTACTGAAGCCTTTTAGTGGCTTTTTTTTTTCACAAAAGAGGACTGTGGATTTTGTCCCCATCACTTACATTGAAAGCGCATTAGGGAGGGATCTCTCCATGGCTAGTATGAACAGGAGGAATGATTACAGCAACCAAAATTATTTCAATGCTCATATGGGCACCTCACTATGGTTTTAAGACAGACTTGGAAAATTGTGATCCTATCCTTTAAAATTCTGTATTAATGTTGAAAACTAGTATTATAGCCTTATTATAGTGGTTTATACTACATAGCCTTCATAACAGCTAGAGCATACACTTATGAACACAACTGCTCTCATGGCACATTTCCATTAGTCATTTATAGTATATGAGTAGGATGTTGTGTAGTTCATTTATTAAACAAACATTTTCAGATTAGCTAGTTCAAACCATTGTTGTGCCACAAAATACATACGTTGATTCTCATTGGGATCAGACATGCCCTATATTGTTTTATAGAGCTTTAATTTAAACATACCATTTTACAGCGTGGCAACAACATGGGTCAGTAGCTAGCACTTTTGCCCCACAGAAGTAAGTCCTTGCACATTCATCGCATGTTTGCTTGGTTTCCTCTGCATGCTCCAGTTTCCACCCACAGACCAAACACATGCATTCAGGTTGACTGAATGTAAGTGTGAATGTGTTGGTGTACGTGTTCGCACTCAGATATATACAGGCTACCTGTCCACGGTGTTTCTTTCCCTTCTGTCCCAGTGCATGCTGGGACAAGCTGCAGCCCAATATGGAAAATGTATGGATTAAACCACACATTGGTAATGTTCCTATAGTCAAAGGGGTTAGTTGGGAAGTAATTTGATGCTGCAAATTTGTTGACCAAAATCTGGAGCAAGAACAACGATGCAAATGTTCAAAGCTGTTGTGCTTATGAATGTTATATAATGTAGGACATTTTAGGTCTCATCCTCTGTATGACTAATGTGTTTTCTTTCTGTCTTTAAACTTAGGTTTTCAGTGAACCTTTCCCTCTACAGCCTGTACTTCAACATGGGAAACTTCAGCTTGAACATCTTTGTGACACAGCTCTTGTTCGGTGTTATTGAAATACCAGCTCATTTACTCTGCATGTGGCTGTTGGAGGTTTTTGGGAGAAAAATATTACTTGTAGCAACACTCCTGACTGCAGGACTCTCTTGCATGCTTATCGTAGCTGTTCCTCGAGGTAAACCCATTGGCACATTTTAGAAAAATGACAATTTCATGTTTTTGCCTTGGTTGTCTGGTTGTCATGTTTTGCTTTCGTATGTTTTGTTTTTCAGGATATGGCAATGCTGTTACGTCCTTAGCCCTCATATCGCGTTTTTTCCTGGTCTGGGCTGGTTCTGTATGTAATGTTTTTATTCAGGAGTTGTTTCCAACATCTGTTAGGTAGGTATTACGGTCTAGACTTGCTCTATATGAAAAGTTCCCTGAGATTAGTTCTGTTATGATTTGGCACCATCTAAATAGAATTTAATTGAACTGAATCGAATAGGTCTTCGCAGGTTTTATGTGCAAACTTTCCAGACCTAGGAGAATTGCCATTAAAGATGTATTAAATGGTTTATATTAATCTACTTGGGTGTCCAATGAATGGCTTCACAAATGGAGCAATAAGTATTGAAAGGTTAAGGCAGTCACAGAAATAGATTTAAAATTATATTGAGTATATTTTGTCAAAGATGAAAGGCTGCACAACTGTATATTTAAACCAAGTGTTTCTTGCAACATTTGCTATTTGACCCAAATGTGAAAATGTCACTGTAATAATTTCCACTCTATCCCTTTCAGACAAACAGCAACAGCTTTAGGAGCCATCTCAGGAAGAACAGGTGGTTTACTGGCTCCACTGCTCAGCATGTTGGCCATGTACCACAGGGTCATACCCATCACAGTCCTCAGCAGCCTTACACTGGTCAGTGGAGCTCTCAGTTTCCTGCTTCCTGAGACCAGGAGAAAAGACCTTCCTGAGTCAGCCGATGAGGCTGAGAACAACAGGTAACTTATGGCAAATATATTCCATTATTATGTATGTCATTAGACAAGTTGATATCGCTTGCATTTCACCATTTGCTTCCTGATATCTCTCATCTGTCCTCTGTCTTTCAGAAATGGGACGCCCACAAACACAACCAGTTGTTCAGATTCAACCAAGCTGTAGAAGTTAGGAGTATAAAGTGGTGTACGCACATTTTTTGTGCTACTTCATTTATTATTAACTGAGTTGTCATGAAGCTCTCAATAATTAACTGTATGGTTTTCAGACAGTGTGATGTTTTTATTCTGAATTGGGCACACTTTGTATATAAACATGATCAAATCTAATGTTTACAATAAAATCATAAAGAACGAGCATTAAAAATGGCTCTGTATATGTACTCTGTATATGTGAATAAAATGTATGTGCTTGTGTTTGCAAAATAATCAAACTTTCTTTTAAAGGCTGCTAATAATACCAAATTACATCCATTTCCAAAGTAATTAACACAATACTGTAGCAACAAACATACATACATAGCCTTTTTCCAGAAAAATAATAATACACATAGCAGAAGCAGTAACATACCACCAAATTATTTGGAAGATTTCCGGGAAATTAGTAGGAAGTTAAAGATATAGTTTGTCATTTTGAGAAATACACTTATTCGCTTTCTTGCCAAGAGTTAGATGAGAAAATCGTTACCACTCTCATGTCTGTATGGTGAATATGAAGCTACCGCCAGCAACTGGTTAGCTTAGCTTAGCACAACGACTGGAAATGGTTAGCCTGCCTCTGTCAAAAGGTAGCAGCACCCTCTAAAGCTCACAAATTAACATGTTTTATCTTATTTGTTTAATCGATACAAAAAAGTGTGATAACGACAAGTTGCTCCCAGCCTAGACATAGTGAGACACATAACACCTGGTAAAATCTTCGGTATCATTTGCAGTGTGCTGCGCTTATGTTAATTAGTGTCCTTTAGAGGTGCTGGTGAGTGGGTTTTGTTAACTTTGGACAGGGCCAGGCTACCTGTTTGCCCCTGCTTCCAGTCTGTATGCTAAGCTAAGCTAAGCGGCTGCTGGCGGTACCTCCATATTTAGCATACAAATACAAGAGTGGAGACTGCTAATCCACCGCACGTTATGAGTAATGACAAGAGAGGACAAAAAAAGGCATCTTGTACAGAGATGTATCCAACATAATAAGACATTTCTGTTGTAGAAATTGAATGTTTTGAAATGTTCTCTTTATGAATTAGTGGAAATATATATTTGTCATGCGGCCATCCTGGTGCAGGACACTCAAATACGCAAATCAGTCAGTCAGTCAATAATGTACAGCAATATTCCGGAGGGTGTTGCTGTCAGATCGCTATGTCACACACCTTTAATGGGGTTAATGAACTGCCAGAGTACACAGAGTAGGATACAAGTTTTACAGTTTTAACTGCTTTTGACTTTCAGAGAAAATCCCCACAATCACATGCTGATGCTCATACGTGTTACCATGGTTACCAAACGATTTACACATTGGTCTAATACATGGCTTATACAGACCGATCACTTTCTGAACAGTTCATGATCAGCAGATGTATTTAATAGTAGTTTAGCTTTTGAAATCATGCTGAAATCATCTACTGTGACTGGTCAGTTTGCTAACCGGACAGCTCCACCAGGGTTCATTTTAACCAAACCAAAACGCACCCTAATTTGAGACAAGAAAGCAAGTGTATTTCCCAAAATGTCTAACTATTGCTTTTAGATCCTCATGAAAGGGCTGCCCTGGAGTATGAACTATGTGAGATGCTGTGTGGTATTTACATTTATTTTAACTTAAAGGGGTCATCAAACAAAACTGCCTCAGTGCTCAAAGTTGTAATTTTATTACAGATTAATCATTAATCAATACATTCAGAACACAGAATTTTCATATCAGAGTATATTTACAGTTTTATTGTCTAGAATGTATACAAACATTTCAGTCAAATTACACCTAGTTATTACTCTTGACTCTTTTATTCTATTAACTATTTATTCATGCAAAATCACTTTATAATGTACAGTTTTTCAGCAAATGTTACATCCTCTGCTTCTCTTCATGTCAACTTTGAAAGAAATTGTGTTCATGTTATAAAGTACATTATTTGTGCAGCTGTAATGTAACGACACATACTGTATTTACTGCAAAATTTGAAGTTACATTAATGTTACAGATTGTGTTTGATACAGATTTCTAAATAAAATGCAATGGTAAATGAAAACAATAGTTGTGTTTTTGTTAACAAATTAAATGTTAAGTGGTGATCAATGCACTTAAAAAAGCGCTTTTTAAAAAAACATCTTGCTATGATACACAGTCCTGCTATTACCCAAGCAAATCATCCATCCAGCTACTATTTGTGGCAGTATTTTCTGCTGTTTGCTCAGTGCTGCTGTTGTCAGACACTAAAAGACTGTCCACAAATAAATTTACATCACTTGGCTCAGACTCTGGCAACAACTGCGGTTCTGATGCAAAAATGTCATCAACAAAAAGGTCTGTCTGAGCCAAAGGAGCAGCAGTAAAAGATGTATCTGAACCAAGTAAATCATTCAGTGAGTTAGAAGTGGCGAGGGTGGATGGCAGCACTGTAAACACATCTGTACTGCTCAAGATGTCACTAACTCCAAAGATGTCATCGGGAAAGGCGGACGGTTGGTTTGGGGCAGCATCGACTCCTGCTTGATCAGGCACATAAACAGTAGGTGGCTGAGTGAACAGAGAAGCATTTGAGCTGAATATGTCAAAGTCGGTACCCTGCTCTCTTGCCTGGCTGTTTGTACTGAAAGGACTTGAGGTTTGAGCCTCATCTTGGTTTACTGGTGCTGAATTGGGGACAATAAGCTGATCTGTCATGCCAAGCATCACTTCATTCTCAGCCAATATTGGTTGAGAGTCAAGCGGGCTGAAAATATCAGCAGGAGCAGCTTCAGACAAAGCTGTGTCACTCAAAGAAGATGAAAATGGATCACTGGGGGTGTTCACAAACATCTCCTGAGAGTTGGGTGGACCAAAGAGATCAAAGGAATCTCGAGGAAGTTCATGGCTGAGTTCAAGAAGCGCTCCACTGTGCGTAGGTCCCACGTCTGGTGCATCTAGCAGTTCATTTGGCTTTTGAGCAGATTCATCAGTATTTATCTGGATGGCCAATGGGTCAATAGGATTGACATTGTCCCCAAAAATACTATCATTAAATGGAGCACTCAAAACTTCATCACCACTTTTCTCAGCTATCAACTGATTGATTGACTCCTCAGTCGCTTGGCTCACTGATTGCACAGTAATGGGAAGATCTGTAGACTCAGCTGTTCCAGGATCAGTGACAGACAGGCCTGTAGAGTCACTGCTTTGTGAACTTGATTCTTGATCATCTGTTGGATGTGTATCAGTTTGTTCTGGAGCTGTTAGGTCATCTGGTGTTTCACTTGTTGAGGTTTTGAGCAGGATGGATGGCTCTATAGATTTGTTACTATCCAGTGTGTTGGGGTCTGCAGAATGTGACTTTTCCTTTATATCCTCCCCAGCCTCTTGTTTCTGAGGTGGTACTTCAGACATGTTGCCCTCCTTTTGCATCTCTTTCGTAATGGCCTCCTTTACCTCTTCTGCCTTCTTGTCATCAGCATGTGTTTTGTAATTTCTTTCCTCTTGCGCAGATGATTTCATGGTGTCTTCAGCCTTCTCTGAGGACGACTGAAACAGTCTTCCTAAGAGTCCACCACTAGGTTTGACATCTGGTTTCTTGGCATCTTTCGGTTCAACCTTGTTTGTTTTGTCACTTCCACCTGATGTGAAGAGCTTTGACAAAGGACTCTTTCCTTTGGACCAGGATCCCAGTTTGACCTTTATCTTTTCAGCCGGTTTTGCAGAACCTGTCAGAGAATTGGTTCTTGCAACAGGCTTCTTCTGACTACCACCATTTGCTGAGTCAGTCTTTTCAAATAGATTTTCATTCCTTTCAAGACTGGCCTCCTCTGCGGTCATATGTTCTGCAGGACTGTGCGGAGTACTTGGATCTTCTGATTCACATGAGTTGACGGAGTTTCTTGGAATGACATCCGATATCTCAGAGTGCTCTTGGTGTTTCACAACTTCTTTAGTTGAATTAAAAGTTTCAGTGAAACTGTGAGTATCAAGTGATTCCTCAACCTTGTCTACAACTCCATTCAGAACCATTATATCAGTCTGTGGGATCTCTTGACTGCTCTCCACTTTAACATCAGGCTCTTGGTTCAACATGTTTCTTGGTTCTCCATGGCATTTATATTCAGGAGTTTCAAGGTACACCTCACTTTTGCTCTGTTCTTTGCTGAACTCTAATGACAAATGATCAGAGTTATTTTTGTCACTGGCATCTTTTATATCCTTGGATTTATTCACTTGGCTCTGTTCAGTTCGGTCTGAATGCTGCGGACCATGCTCTTCACCTTTTTCACCTTTTGCTCCCGTGGTCAGTTGAGAGGACAGGTCATACTGAGCAACATCAACATTTGGAGCAAACCTTACAGACTTCCTAGCTTTATTTGGATAAATGTCTAGCCTGTTAGATGTTGGATTGTAGATTGTTTTTGAGATGGGTGCCACGTTTTTCTTTTCATTCTGTTCTGTTTTTTGGTCTGTGACAGTAATACCCTTTTCTACAGAGGGCAAAGAAATGTTAAGCACTGTTGGAGAGACGCTGCCCTCAAGATGCCCTGCTTTGGTTGGATCACCCCTGGGTTTTGTTTCCTCTGAGGGCAACTTCTCAGCTGAGTAATAATAACCTGTTGTTTTAGATCGATCCTTGATCCCCGAAATGATGGAGCTTGACAATGTCTTCACTTTATCTTTCATTTCTCCACCATGGTTGATCTTTAACTGGTTGGCGTCAGTTTTGTGATGATCTGAAAAGCTCATACTATAATTAGGTGCTTTGCCAATGTCAGATATCTTATTTTTTACATTTGTTCGCTGTGCTGGATTAACCCCAGTACTCTTCTTCTCTGGTGGCCAGCTCATTTTTAGTTTGCCCTTATCATCAGGACCACTGTTATATCCCGACTCTCTTGCAGACAACTTTGTAACAAACACATCAGCAAAGGACTCTCTGGAGCCATCAGACGTGTTTAAGTAACTTTTTGTCATTTTGGGAGTGGACACAGCGTCTGGCTCATCTGTGCCCTTATTCTTCTGAAGCCACTGGTCTTTATGTTGCTTGTGCCCAAATCCTTCATCATAATTTCCTTTTCTTTTAAAAAGCTGTTGGTAGTGAGAAATGCAGTAGAACTCTCCATAAAGAGATGAATAGTTGTGGAGGCTGCAATAAAGTAAAGGTAAATTGTAATGTAAAACTAAATTTAAAATCACATATTGTTTAATTTGTCATATGATTTGTTATTTGTGCTAGATCAGCTGCTGTGAATGATTTCAATGCATTGGAGATTTGCAGTAATCATAGCGTCATTTCAAATCCTCTCTAACAATGTTTATGCTCATTAATGCCAATATTACCATTTTCATTCTAGTAAATTATAGTATTAATTAGGGTGAATATCAAACTGTTGATTTGAGTCATTTTATCATACTGTGAAAAATATCTCACCTGAGCTTCTTCTTACACTGTTTACAACAGAAACAGTTGTTGTGCAGGATAAGTTTATTGGCCACCATTTTTTCCATTGGATAGACAGATGTCAGACAGGCAGAACACATTTCTTTGGCAGGTGACAGGAACTATGGCAATAAAACAAATTCAATTTAACGTAACTGTGAACATTTCATTTCATTTGACTATTCTGTCATTTTTTTATGTCCCCAGCCTTTTGTCTGTATTGGAATGATTTATTATGGTTTAAAAAACATATTTTTAAGGATTTTTGTCAAACGGTTTTTACACTTTAGTTTTTGAAGGGATTAAACAAACGAGATACATGTTACTTGTTACATGTTAATTAGTGAGCTTTAGAGGTGCTGGTAGGTGCATTTTGTTATCTTTGGGCCGAGCCAAGCTAAAAAATTATTTGACTGTGAGCTAACCTGCCTGTAGCACATTTATAGGTAACGTCAATGGTTGTTGATGTTGATGTGTTTGCGCCACGATAATTTTCAATATATAATTCACTTTAGGTTTTAAAAGTTGTAGAATAATAGTGAGGGACCAGTATAAAGAATAGAAGTCACTTTTTACAATCACATCTTTTAAACTGTTATTTATTTGACAATTTACACCACAGAACATACAGTATCAACTATATGCTTAGCTTCACTAAAAGAACTTAACACTTTATCATGTGATTACAGTATAAAATCTATAAGACAAAAATTAAAAGTCAACATTTTCATGATTTCATAAGATCAATTCTATGACTAACAAAACCTTTTCATGGAAACATGAAATAACTGCTTTCCTAAAATTAAAGGAGTGGGGAAATGCACTGTCTGTCTTATTTAGTGTTTTTCCTTTGGTTGGCTGAATGTTACAAACACCATCCCTTCCTCCTTGGCATTGCTCAACACTTTATCTTCAAAATGGCGACCAGCTCTTCGAATTAATGGGGGTGTCATGACTTCATATCTGGCTGGACTCCCAACTACTTCAAACAGTGCAGATGATTTACTGTCGGACTGTTTCGTGACAAATGTTGAAGTCACAGAAGAAACGAATACATTGCCAAAGCCATCGGTCTCTTCGTATGTTTCACTGACAGTCTTTGTGCCAATTATTCCTGCGGGATGCTCTGGGATTGTTTTCACTTCGAGCACACTGACTTTGCGTTGTGGAGGACTTTGATCATTTTTTGAGGATTCGGCAGCAGCAGACTCCTGTCCCAGATCACTATTTGCATCATGGGAACTTTGAGAATTATCCTCTGCTTTTGGTTTAAATGTTGACATGGGAGACTTTGATTGTTCGGCAGGCTTTCTGGCAGCCGAGTGAATGGAGATGAATGACGGGGAAGACTGGGAAGAGGACTGTCTGATGAGTGGCTTATTGTGCACTTGTCTGGGCTCTTCTTGTTTAGAAGGACTTGAATCCGAAACTGTTGATTTGGCCTTGCTTGACGCAATACTTATTTTCCTGATGTTGCTGTTGGCAGGTTGAAAGTTTTGCTCAGATTTCAAAGATTCATCAAACAGTCCTGACAACCCTGCGATGTCAGCCTCAGACTTCAGATTGGAGACGGAGTACAAAGCCTTTTTAATTACCTCTTCAATGTCAAGAAGTTTTGTTAGCGTTTGTTCCTTCAGATTCATTATTTCCCTACTTGCCTTTTCCAGATCTTCAAATGCAGTCTCAACTGAGGATATGCTTTCTAGATCATCATCCCATGTCTCTACCTCAACTTTCTTTTCCTCCGTTTTACTTTGCTTTGCATGTCTACTTGGTGTAACCATCCAAGGAGGGACATTCTCATATAATGTCTTCAAGGAGCTAACGTCTGGACTGCTGGTCTCTCCCTCTATCTCTTGCACTTGAGACAGGATTCCTTTGAGTTCCTCTCGTTTTCTCAAATTTTCAAAGATTTCCATGGCCGCTTTCACGTTTCCTTTCATGATCTCCTCCTTGTGGACAGAAAGCCTTTGTCGTCTTTCATCATCTGTCTCCTTTGCTTTCTTCTCTCTTAAAACAACTTTATCCTCAATTTTGGGTTGTTTGTCACTGAGCTCATTTTGCTTTAAATGGCATGCATCATCTGGACTTTTGGTCTTTGATGGTTGCGCTGTGTCATCAGTGTTGTGTTGTTTTTGGGGAGGTTGTGGATGTGATTTGTGTTGTTGAGCAGTGTTGGTTTGTTTCTGGTCACTAACATGATCATTTATTACTTTGACCTTCTTGGACAACAAAGGGGCTCTTTTGTCCAGAGTCTCACTTTCCTTTCTTTCAAAGTTCTGTAGAGCAGCCTGCAAGCTCATGTTCATTTCATGTTCACCATCTTCTGCGTAATTCTTCATGCACATTTGTATCTCCTCAGCTGCATTGATTTTCTGTATTACATTTCTCTCCATTTCCACTTCAGTGCTGTTTGACATCATTACTGGGCAGTCTGATTTGCTCCCTCGAAGTGATGCTGTTTTCTTTTTCTTCTTAATTTCCTGAGCCTTGGAGTCCATTTGTAGATGCTCAGTTGTTTGATTTGAGTCTTGCACTGCTTCATCAACACAGTTTTGGTGGTATGTTTCTCTATCACTAGTCTCTTTACTGATTTTGCCATGTGTTGTGGTTTCTTGTAGTTTATCTGAAGAAGGCATAGGAAACTGTTTGCTTTGTTTTGGAGGAATCACTATGCTTTTTATGTTGTCTTTAATCGGGTAAGCGACTTCAGGAGAAGAAGTCGGTGAAATATTCTGTTCTTCCACAACTACTGATTTTGTCCATTGTGGCTTTGGCGGTAAAGCTGGCTTCTGCGATTTCTCGCTTGTCTTTTGAGGGTGTGGAGGTGGAGTTACGCTCTCAGAGCTGGATGATTTAGAGTTTCCGTTTGCTACAGGGTTGAGTGTTGAATTCTGTGTTGTAATGGATGGTTGTCCCTCACAGGTTACTGAAATTGAAGGAGACAATTTTGTGTCAGATGGAGGCACAGACACCACAACACACTGCTTGTGAACAGTCTTGCTCCTCCCTGAACAAGCCTTCCCTGAATTCCTGTATATCATTGCAGCTTTATAGTCTCCTTTGGATACATTTACACTAGACTTCTCAAGAGACTGCAGAGCCATTTGGACATTACCTCTTACAATATCTTCTTTATCTAGGAGCTTCTGCTCTGTTGCTGCACTCTGCAGAGACCTAATAGCTGCCTTCACATCTCCTCTGATAGCTTCTTCTGTCTCATCTTCTGTTGTCTGACCATTACACTCATAACTTACAAAAGGTGGCAGTGATTCTGGTGCACAATTACTGACAATAACTGCACTTTGTTGACAAGCCTCAAAGGAAACATGGCTTTCCTGAACTTTCTCTGCAGCACTGACCTTTGGGTAAGTCTTGACTTGCTGGCATCTGGAGGAAGACGAACATGTAGATTGCATCGCTGCTGAGGAGCTTTCCTCTTGTGCTGTGACATTCAGGTTGTATATTTTTCCTGGGACAATGACTTCACGCTCCACATGCATGCTTTGCTGCTTAGCTATTTCAAGGGACTTTTTAGCTGCTTTCACATCTCCGGATATAATGACCTCTTTTTGTGCTTGGCTTCCTTCTATTTCAGGACCTTGAGCTGACAAGTTCATGTCATATATAGTTCCAGGTTTAATGATCTCCCGCTCCACGCACAGGCTTTGTTGCTTTGCACGTTCTAACGATTGCATTGTTGCCTTGATGTCCCCAGCCACAATTTCCTCTTTTTCTACTATGATAGGTGGCTTTACTGCAAGTTGTTGCTTTGCTGATGAGACGTCCCCAGGGATTATTCCTTCCTTTGGAACACAGTTGTCAACACTGAGAGAGCACTCTGACGAAAAAACTTTTTTGGTGTTCTTTACATCCCCTGGCAAAACATCAGAAATGGTTCGCTCTACCTGCTCTTTTTGCTGACAGAGACTTTTCTTTGCTTCCTTCACATCCCCCTGAACGATTTCAATGTGCTCCTCAGCCAGAAGGAAGTGATCAACTTCATCTCCTGATGTCTCAGAATGAAGAGTTTTCAGATAGTGCAGATCTCCTTTCTCAATGCAACTTTTGTACAAATTCACATTTCCCTTTTCATTTTCATCCACTCTACACGATGCTGCAGTCCTCTGACTATTGGCAGTAGCTAACAGGTTTCCAATCGTGGACTTTACATCCCCCTTCTCTATAACATGACTCTCAGTTTTGGTTTCATTTTTGCAGATGAGAGAATAAACTGACATCTCTGCTTGCCCCCCGGCAGTCTCCTGCATTATGATTCCTTTTTTCAAATCCTTATGTTGAACAAGCAATTCATCAATCATCTGGACAATGTTTTGTATTCTTTGATCCCGCTCAAGGTTGATAGATGTGGCTGACTGGTAGACTGGAAGTTCTACTACTGTGGTATTAACTTTACCAATCTCCACTTCTCTAAGAAGACTAACTTGGGGCTTGAGAGTTGGTTTGAGTAAGAGCTGTAACATGATGTTCCTGATGTTACCCCCAGCAACCTCTTCTTTCTGGATTTGCACACCGTTGCTTTCCAGCAGATATTTTGCCATGTTAACATTTGTACTCTCATTTGCTTCTATTATGATGCCGCTTGAGTGAACAAAAGTCATTTGATACAGATAGGACAGGGTGTCAGCAACACTGTTGGCAGTGATTTTGTCAAGTGGAGTGGTCTCAAAGAGCCAGGTAGTGCACTTCACATCAGCTTTTGGTATCTCCTTCTGAGTACCTTGCACTGAGGTATCCTCAGACTCCTTAATCTTGTCCAGTGGCTGCGATTCAAACAGCCATGTGCAGCGCTTCACGTCTCCTTTCTGGCTGTCTTCTCTGTGGACTGTTTTTATTGGACCTTGCTCCTGTGGTTCCCCTTTCAGACTGTCAATGGTTTGATTCTCAAAGAGCCAGGTGGAGGTCCTGACATCACCATGCTGGACATCAGTGACACTAACCATTCGTACGAACTTGTTGCATGACTGCTCAGATTCAAATATCTTTTTACTGAGCTGCACATTACTGCTTCCTAAGTCTTCAATGACTCTGACAGAGGGCTCATCTTGGCTGGTCAGGGAGTCCAAAGGTTGTGTCTCAAACTTCCATCTGGCTGATTTGACATCTCCTTTCTTGACATCTTCTTGGGTGACAGCTCGGATCACATAAACTTCATTCTTTGCCTTGATGGCGTCAAAGGGTTTTGTCTCAAACATCCACCTTGCTCCTCTTACATCACCACTCATTACCTCCTCTTTTTTCACAGTTGTAACTTCATGAAACTGGCCCTCTTTGTCTCTGATGGCATACAGTGGCAGGGACTCAAACATCATGGTGCTGGTCTTTACGTCAACATTGCTCACAGGCTGTTCCACAGGGTCTGACTTCTGTTCAAGGGGTTGGTCGTGGATTTTGTCCAGTGAGGAGGTTTCGAATATAAATTTTTTGTTCTGTACGTCACCACTTTCTGCACCACTGACTGTCTCAGTGTTTGCATCATCGTTGTTCTTATTGATCTGGTTCATGGGACAGTTCTCAAACATCCAAGTAAATGTATGTACTGAACCTTTTTCGGCGTGTTCGTCTTGTTTCTGTTCATCAGATGTCACCATTTCTGCTCCGATTTCATCGAGGGACTGGGATTCAAAAAGTTCTTTGACTCGTGAGACATCTCCGGACTGAAAGTTGACCTGGCTGACACATCTCACATCATGTTCAGAATTTGCATCCTTTCTTATTCTATCCAAGGTTTCTGTTTCAAAAAGATGTTTGACTGTTTGAACATCAACCTCCGATTTGACAGAATCCTGTATGGTACTGCATAGCTTTAAATTGTACTCTTTGCAATCTTTGATGCTGTCTAGAGGCTGCGATTCAAAAAGCCAAGTCATGGACTTGACATTGGTATTGTCAATGGCTTCTTTATCATTTACTTTTTCTGATTTGTCATACAGAATGTCCATTGGTTGTGTCTCAAATAACCATTTACAGGTCTTGACGTCACCTTTACAAGGCTCCTCTTCTACAGAAGCGTTCTGCTCTGTCTGGTTGAACTTGGAATGGATCCCATCTATTGTCTGGGTTTCAAAAAGCCACTTTGCCATCTTGACATCGCCCATTGTATCCTCCTGTCTGGTGATGCCTTTGATTACCTCAACATTTCCTTTTCCCTCTGCAAGCTCGTCTAAAGGCTTGGTCTCGAACATCCACTTATAGTTTTGGACCTTCCCTTTGATGAATTCTTCTCGGCTGACTGTTGTGACCTTATGGAGGTTTCCAGAGCTGTCCTTTATTGCATATAAAGGAGCTGTCTCAAACATTGCTTTGTTACCTTTTACGTTTCCTGCTGCAATAGCATTTTCCTTCTCAATAATCTCCTCATCAGAATGAGCAATTTTGCTCAGAGGAATTGTTTCAAAAAGATGTTTGAATCCTTTAACATCGCCCTTTTCAATCTCTTGCTCCTTGAATGAGGTGTTCTTTTGAATACTGCAGCTCTCAAACATTTGTTTTTTGCCTTTTACTTCAACTTGTTCGTCAGCTGAAAGGGTAACTTTCTTCAAACACCCAACTTCATAGCTATCATTAAGGCTCTCCATGGGTTGAGTTTCAAATAGCCACAGAGAAGTCTTGACATCTCCCCCAATAATTTCTTCCTTCTCCAAAGACTTTTCTGCAGAGTCCCCTTTCAGTGCTGCCAAGGGTTGCATCTCAAAGAGCTTCCTCTTGTTGTCGACATCGGCCTCTCCTGCACATTCGGCCACTGTGCCTTCAAACTTGTCCACTCCGACGACCTCTTGTATTGTGTCAAATGACTGAGTTTCAAACATCCACCTCTTTTGGTCAACTCCTCCTCTGTGTCCCTCTTCCAGAGATATACCCCGAATTATTTTCACACCATCAGTTCCCTTATTAATCAGGTCCAAAGGCTGGGTTTCAAAAAGCCAACGGGCAGTGCTGATGTTGCTGCTGTTGATCTCCTCCCTGCAGATGGATTTAATCTCATGGATATTGCCACTGTTGTCTCTGATGACACAGCAAGGTTCTGCCTGGAAGAGCTTTACAGTCTTCTGGACATCTCCTTTCTGCTCCTGAAGCTCAGATCTCAGTTTGAGGAAGCTATGGTCTTCTATGGAGTTGCAGCGTCCCAAGTCACTCAGTGGTTTAGACTCAAAAAGCAGCCGAGTCCCTCTCACATCTCCTGGCTGGATGGGTTCTTTGAGCACTGCTTCGACCAGTTCACCTTCTTCTATTTTTGATTGATTTAGAGAATCTAAGGGCTGGGTCTCAAACAGCCACATTGATGTTCTCACATCCCCTCTTACAGAAGTCTGTCTTTTAGCAGACATTTGTTGGGTGCTGTCAGTGTGCTCAAACATAGAGGAGGTGCCTCTGACGTCTCCACCTTTCAACTCCTCATCATACAGCAGCTTCTTGACTGCATGAGGCTCCCCGATATTTTCCAGAGTCCAGTTCTCAAAGATCCACCTCATGGACTGCACTTCACCCTGATAAGCTGCGTCCGCTGCCTGAGTGTTTTCTGACTGCACTGCCTTCATTATCTCATCATCCACGGCATCATCAAGACTTGCCCGTAGGTCTGGGTGGATGTGTTTAAAGAGCCTCTTCAGCTCACTCTTCTGCCGTTGCTGGTAGAATGTGGAGAAGGTTTCTTTAGGTGGAGGCACAGGGAGGCTACTTAATGCTGAAGGCCCTTCATAGTCAAGGAGTCTAGGTGGTACGGGCGGAGGTGGGGGGAGAAGCAGGTCATCTTCATCATGAGATGATTGTGAAACTGTGACTTTCCTGGCTGCTTCAGCCATCTTTAAATGAAAGACAGATGGGAGTAATATTGTCAGGTCTCAGTAATCAAAAACAGTTTTAGTTAACATACGTGCAAATATTAGAATGACATGCATTTTAGCAAGTGAAGCCATACTTTACCTTTCTCTATGCTCGCTTGATGTTTTTCACAGCAAACCATCCTCTGTCACACCAGGATTAACCAAACACTTCATAGCTGTTAGTAGGCAGACATCACACAGACACCTAGTCTATACTGTTTTAAGTTACATTAATAACTCAATTTCTGCCCCTTTTTTCTCTACAGAAACACCTGGAAATATAAATCTGCATTTTTTTATTTTGGCCTCTTGGTGGCAGTGGAAACAAGCTGTAAACAATTAAAAAATGGCGAACTTGTTAGCAAACAGAGGCACAACCAGCAGAAAGGGGGCAACATTATCATTTATTTGAAGTTTGGTGACCTGACGAATGTAAGTCCAATATTCCTTTCTTTTAGTTCTGTTTTTGGTCTCCACCAACTCCTGAGAGAAATAAATGGCTCTTTAGCTGCTATATGCTCCACTATGTTCACCACAGTGGGTTTTTAGAGCTTTTTTGCTAGAAACAGCTGCCTACTGCGTCCGAAAACAACACTGATGAGAGCGGCGCGGGTGAACAAAAGCAGTAAAGTTGTGGGACAGAAAACCAAAGCAATGAGCTGAAAGACGCTGAAATGCTAGTTGGGTGATAGCTATCTGGGAGTTTGTCACTATGAGCGGCATGTTTCACATTCACGTAGTCATTTGATCCATTGTTATTATAAAATTTTGATTATAGAAGCTTTAAGGGTGTTCATATTGCTCTGTCATTGTTCTGCTGCACTGTTCAAAAATTGGGACACAATATATAAAAAGGCCTTCGACCCAAAATGGATGTGATCACCCTCAACACTTAAACCTATTAGTCGTTTTAATTTAATTTCCACTGTGGTGGAGTGCAGAGCCAAAACAATAGAAAATGTGTCACTGTCCAGATATGGTACTTCACATTGTTCGTCTGTCAGTGTATGACGGACAGTTTAAAACATTTTTGTCACACAGTCATTATCTAATAGACAAGCATAGTAATAGTGTTTGATTTGAATTCAAACCTGAATTCTTTTTAGTTTAGAGAGGTTTGGGGTATGATTTAAATTTTGTTTAATATTAATTCTCATTATTATCTACCCAAGATCTGGAATCTTACGTAAAGAGGTAAAAATGAAACACCAAAATGTTGTTTACATTTAGTATCACCTTGTCATTTGCAAGCACCTTCATCATTTCAAGTGTTAATTGTAAAGAATGCAATTTTTTATTTCATGTATTGGTCGTGCCCATTGAGATTTTCAGTTTCAGGGTTTAAGAGAAAACTGCAATGCTAAAGGTGGTCTGCTCTCTACACTCAGCAACCCTGATCCTCTCCTGTTGATGGCACTGTACCTTACTATTTCATGGAACACCGTTGCCTGCTTATGCAGAAATTAATGTAACATTGACATCAAACCTGAAATACATCACTAGTAACTGTTTGTTGACTGTAATGCCGAGGCCATGGGAAAAGAAAATGGTACCATACATCAAGCAGTTTAGTTGTTCTCAAGGCTTTTTATCTAAATGTAAAGGACATTATATGTTACTATTATGTTGCTTCTTGAGTACTAGGTCAAATGTTAACTGTGTCTGTCAGTTACACAGCACACATGCTAACAGCACACACTGTAGTAAAGGATGCTAAGTGAACTATACAGTACCTTACTGTTTTTAGCCCTTGTTCCTGGAGTACCAATGAATTCCTGTAGAACAACAGAAAAATAAAGTGTGATTTACATTTAAAGCATGCAATAGATTTATTGTAAATTGTCGAGTCGCTCCTATTGTGACAGAGCATAGTGGCCATTCCCTATTGAAGCCCTTAGTGTGTTGGGAGGAATGAGAGGCATTTCAGGAACTCACTGGCTGCGTTGAGCCTCCTGTGGAGTCGATGGCTGCTGCTCTTGACAGATAGAGAGCTGATCTGTCTCTCACTGAGGAGGAAGTAGATATCCTGTCTCTGGTTTGTCTGTTTGGGGTGCCCCCCTTAGTCAGTGATGGACTATATTTGTCATCTGCAATAGAAAAGACAAAATAAATCCAATATCGTATCTACCTAAAATATGTATAAAAATGTGCTCAGTAAGATAACAATAACTGAAGTCAAATAACCGTAATGGTGTCGCTTGTTGCTAGTTTAGATTTGTTAACACACACAAAATATGCAGAGCAGAGCGTGTCTAATGCCAGCAACAAGTTTAATGCTAACACTGTGTGTGTATTTATAGTGATGTTCATAGTGTGTGTATTTATAGTGATGTTGGAATCTTTCTTATCACTGTTGTAGCTCCCTGTTAACTTGTGGAAACTATTTCATCTGCCACAAGGCCTACAGTATAAGGCAGCCTAACGGTGATTTTGAGTAGCTTGGGGGACTTCTTATTTAAATAAACCTACATATGATTTATTGTGCTAATTGTAACAAGTCAGTTTACGGGGGCTTTGATCCCAGTAGCTGACAAGACAAATAGGCCCACACAGGCTGCCTGCTGCCTGGGACCTTCACCAAACTGCGTGCCATGGTCTGACCATGACGCCCAAGAAGAAAAAAACAGCAACTGCTAGCTCAGCTGGAGTGACACAAATTGTTTGCACATTGTTTGTGTGAGCTCTCTGCCATCAAACCATCAACACCTGACCAAAGGAATGCAACTGCCTGACCCCATGAAAAACATGGAAATGATCTCGGCTTGATGTGCATTATTTCAGTTGTTCTTTGATTGAGTTAAAAAAAAAAAAGCTCAGCACGTATCAGCAGAAAACAGTAGAGTTAAGAATATGGTAGATGTGATGAATTCAGAAAGTATTTCAACAACAACAGCACTGTGAACAATATGGCTAGAGGTCAACAGCCCTGTGTGTTGCACAGGCCATCCAGCTGTAACTAATGGCCAGATTTGAACACACCTCCTCTTTTCACTCGCTAAGCCCTCGCAGGACAAAGGGATGGACCAGCAAGCTGGCGCCTCTCACGAGTCCGGACTTAAAGCATTTTCATAGATGGGTGAGCAGACAGAATGAGGCAACCGAGTGCCATGCGTGTGCTGTTGAAGTCCTCACCCACTAAACTGAGAGGTCAACTTCATCACTTATCATCACCACACACTCACACACACACTAGTATAAATAGCTGGTGAAGTACTGATGTGTAAAATCCAGTTGTTACCAAATCAAAAGAGACTCACAGATATTAAGCTTCATTGACTTTTGATTCCCACACTTTCAAAGCGATTTCTGCTGACATCACTTTGATCTGGGATAAATCTCTAGGAATGAAGAGGAGCTATTAGCGGCTCAGTAATGTGGGTGGGGGTTGGGGGGGCGTTTTGGGGTTGCTGGCAGCTGTACAAATGATGGTGAAATGCAGTTGGTATTTATTCTTCACTACGACCACCTTCACCGCCATCAGCTGTTGGTGATTGTAGCCACATTCACAGACTGTAATGAAAACCAGCATGCCAAAAGGCTGCCCATACTGGAGGCCCCTCAGACCCCCACACAGCACATCACACCGCTGCGTGTTACACCAGTCAATAAAAGTTATGGCTGATTTTCCTTCTTGCTTTTACTACAGATATGCTGCCTCTCATTCCATAGTTCACTGTCACTTTTTTGATGATGGAAAGAAGGAGAGCTACAGACCGAGTGATCCTGTTGTCTGACCTTCCATTGCAGACATTTCTAAGGGGGCTGGAAATTGATAGCTCCTTAAGACTTAATGAAGATGCCAGCGATATAGTCACTTTGTGACCTTGTTTAGCTCTGATATCACTCGCAAAGACCATAAAAAAGAGCATTATTGCATAACTGAAAGCATTCAGATCATCAGAGTAGTAGGTAATTTAATAATTTATTCAGTGCTTTTGTCCTTTTAATTAATCTTGTAAAAGTCTTTTGTTTCTCAGTGATTTATCATTGACACACTGGCACAATATTAAACTTGAACTTAATATTTTGAACACTGTTTTACTGAGATAAAAGTAAAGAGCATCCACTCCACGTTCATTCTACTTATCTTACAGATGGGAATCATGTAATATAAAACCATGTATGCATTTAAGTAGCTTTCTCAGTCATTATTATACAGTAGAACTCATATTTTTTACATTAGCTATACATTTGCATCAGTTTCTGCCATTTCACTAAAGTAATACTCATACTCATAACACTCATGATACTCACTAAAATCCCATCCAGCGTTGCTCTCTGTCACTTCCCTGTGTATCTCCGCTGTGTTGGATAACTGACTCCTAAGGCCCCTGTGATGTGTGACACAGCCCGTCTCCTCTCTCAGTGCTCCTCTCTGCTTCTCACTTCACTGTGACTGAACTCTTTCTGGTCCTGTGGCCTCGGTGACAGCTGATTTTTATCAGAGCCCGCTGCCCCAGTGGAAGACTTTGGCTATTTTGGGAGGGTGGGCTGGCGGCTGCTGCTACTCGGCTGAGTCAATCGCCTCTGTTAGTCACTGAGGGACTGGGGCACCCCGCCACCTCCCATTCCCATAGCTACATTGTCACCCACTAATAACGGGCACTGGGTGGGACCTGCAGTATGTGTGTCAGTGGGTGGTGGGCAACATAATAAAAAAACACATACTAAAGGTCCTATTTTGGTAAAGTGGTACACTGATAAGGCTGCTAAGGAGACTATTTCATATTGGAATTGTCACATATATTCTGCTAGTAGACAATAACATGATGTTCTTGTGGTTGAAAAATAATTTGTAGCTGAAGTTTTGGAATATTTCCACCTGTGTTTAGGAAAGTACACTATGATTTTTGTCAGTAATCCTCACCATAGATGTCCACTCACATTCCTGTCCGTGTCTTACTCACACCTGTGACACATCATAGGGTCAAAGCGTCAACTACGAAACGCTGCAGTGATATCACTTGCAGGACACAGAGAGGCATGGCTCAGAGGTCAAGGTCTGCGTCACGCTCAGAGCCATCAGCGACAGCCTCACTCCTATCTTAAGCATGAGTGCCGAACACATAGTTATGTATTTACACTGCTACATCCTTGTCTTTATTTAGCTGTTTCTCTGCAACTCCCAGGGCCAAAGGACTCAGAGCTCAGTGCTGATCCGACTCTGTCAGGATGTACGTGGTGACACATTGACTACCAGAGGTCTTGATCCTGACATTTTTACTTCATATAGGTTAATTTGATATACCGGATGTGTGGGAATGCCCAAGCACTGTTTTTGACACAGACAGATAAATGTCTCAGCCTACATACATATTTCAAAAAACCAGCAGGAACACAACCTTAACTTGCTCAAAGATCAGTGTCAGTGTTTTTTAAAAGTTTTCAATAGTCCTACAAAGTGAGGACAACTGATTGTGAACTGTGGCACCAAAATACAGCAGTGATCTCATGCCTTTGAGGGAACCCTGGCACCAATCCCATCTGCCCTATCAGGTCTCAGTGACTATGAACATGAAATCCAGCACCACAGCTCACCGTGCGAGTATCTGGATGCTCTGTCGTAAGACTCTGGGAGCCCATTCATGGCCTTTCCTCCTTCCACTTGGGCAGTTCTCTGTGGATAAACAACATAGTGTCATGAAGACAGTTAGATCACGCTGTTTTTGGTGTTTCTAGTGTCACACTATGTCTCTTTTTGGTTGCCCTGTTCAGGAAAATGGCCTTCTAATATTTGAATCAATAGGAGCTTAAAGGAATAGTTTGACGTCAGGGAATACGTTTATTTGCTTTCTTTCCAAGAGTTAGATGAGTAGATTGATACTACTATCACATCTGCCCTTTAAATATGAAGCTACAGCCAGCTGACGGTTATCTTAGCTTAGCATAAAGAATGGAAACAGAGAGAAACAGCTAGCCTGGCTCTGTCCAAAGTTTTAAAAATTTTGCCTGACAACACCCATTAAACTAAAGCAACTCTTGGAAAAAAAACACACACAATAAAAATAGACAATAGTTTTTACATTTTATTTTTTGTATAGGTCAAATAAATAAGATATAATACACATTAGTTGGAGAGCTTTAGAGGTGTTGGTAGGTGGATTTTGTTACTTTCGGACAGAGCCAGGCTAACTGTTTCCTCCTGTTTCCAGTCTTTAGCTTCATATTTAGTGTAAAACCAAACTTATTAGAAAAATGAATAATTGAACACACATCAACATGATAAGAACTACTTAAAATGACAGAAACCATCTCTGGGGAAAATGTGTTTGATGTGTACTTTGATTTTTCAGTTTGGCCCATGTCCCATCCACTAACATGGAGGGGGCGGGGTTTATGACCTATACTGCAGCCAGCCACCAGGGGGCGATCCAGATGTTTTGGATTCACTTTTGGGGAGCTGTCATGTCGTCCATCTTTATATACAGTCTATGGTTCAGACATGAGACTTATAGATGAGCACAGTCAGTGTAGTAAAATGTGGTGGGCACATCATGCTAAATCATGTATAAAATAATAACACATGCACTAAACTCACACACCTGAATGGTTGTATTCTTAAAAGGAGTGTTGTGGCTTCTCCAGTCCTGCAGAGGGCAGTCTCTCCCTGTCTTACTGCCAGTAGCAGCTGCTGAGTTTAGCCCAGGGCTGCTGTTGAAGCTTTGCTGCAGGGTGGCCTTGGACTCAAACAGGGCACACAGAGCTTTGGTGCCTGAAAACTCCTTCTGAGGGAGGAAGTCCATGGAGCGGCTCCTGGACAGATTAGAGCTTCTTCCAGATCCCCTGAGGGCCACATTCTCCCCACTCTCCTGCCTCCTCCATCGACTGTCCACACAGCTTTCTGACACCTGGAAGCAGAGATTGATTTTTATGTGTTTTTGGACAGTGTTGTTGTTTTTAATGGTTGTCACAGGTATTACTCATGGTGAAAAAAAGATGTTCTACCTGGAGTTTATGCTCCACTTTTTCAGTACTCTTTAGGTCAGCACAGCTTTGGTAACTGTTCGAATAAATGCATTGATTAGTTTATTAACAATGACACTTGTGATTTGAATCAGTGGATCAGCTGGGAATTTGGGAGCAGTAAAAGTGAATGAAACTGTCTACGTGCCCTTGAACAAAGCATTGATGCTCAACTTTCATTCCCCTAGGGCTACCAGAGGAGGACTGCACTGGGAAGTTCTCAGTGTGTGTAAAAGTATGAACGTGAAACAAAAACTCAAGCATGCTCAGTTTACTTAGTTTCTAACAGTATTTAATCCTGTATGTGTAAGTGAATGCGCATATACAGTATATTGTGTAGAACTTACTGTTGCACCAGCTGAGACACAGACTTCCTGTCCCAGCGGCTGGGAGCTGGCATGACCCATGACCTCTCCTGAACCCCAGAAAGACTCCTTAGGGACTGAGTCCTCCTCAGGCCAAATGCCTCCATAGTAGTCCCTCTAACAGCAGCTAAAATAAGGAAATGTTACAGCAATAATGTGTGACAACAACCTCGAATGGCCTTATTCATGTACAGCATCTTGTGTGTTAATGCTTACAAATGATTTGTAACAGAAAGTATACGACTTGTAAAATCGCTTGATCGCTTACAACAGCATATTGTCACATTCAAAGCAGAAAAGAGTCTTCTTCATTCAATATTCTGACTAGAATTGAAGCAGACAACTTAGGTTTAACTTCATTTGAGTTACTATATAACAGATTGTCACACTGACAGTCATATGACTCTGTTAATGTTTATGAATTCCTGCACTCAGACAGCAAACCCAAGTTTTACGCCTCAGTATGACTGTGTGCTATTGTACAATCAATATAGGATTATATTGCTGCTAAAAGACTACTCTCAAAAAAAAAAAAAAGTTACAAGATCTGAATTTTGAACAGTAAAATTTACATTCAAATTATATTCTATAAACTCATGCAGGTAAAGAAATCCATAAGCTACAAAGCATAACACAGTTACAATATTGTCATTGCAAATAAGATTATGGTGCTCTATCTGAAAAATCATAAGAATATTCAACCCCATACCTGAAGAGAAGAAGCAGAAGTCACCTGTGCATCTGTCTTTGTGGATGACTTGTGGTTTAGGGGCATCTCTCACAAGACACAGCAATTTCTAACGGCCAAAGTCCTTTAACACCTTGTGATTCGAGGCTTTCCGGATATGAGATCTGCTACCATAACATCAGCTGATACATTTCAGATCAGTAGAACCCAAGATGTGTTTTTATTATGCAAAGCAGATGACAAAAATTAAATGAATCTCAGTTTTTTTTTTTTTTTCAGTTTGGTATTCAAATACTAACAGTGATGACAGTGTGATGCATTAAAAAACACTGAGAAACCAGAGAGCACACCTGTGTGTACTATGACAGCTGGTCCAGTCAAATGTCAGTGTTGAAATGCCTGGCATAGCCGCTCTGTTACTGTATCTCATGCCAAAGCTCACAGCAGCAGCATTTTATCCGCACCTGACATGCTTATCACAGCCACTGTATTACTGCAGCAGGAATCACATTCATTCACCTCACACACCAGTATTCCTCAATGTGCTTAAACAGATGATAATGTGTTAAGTTGCTACTGCTATTCTGCCAATACAGGACATGTCCAAAGCACAGGAAAAGCTGATGCTGCATGTAAATCTATGTAGCGCTCATTCCTGTTGATGATTCAACAGGCTGCTGGTGCTCAGAGGGTGGATTTACACTTCTACCAAACAGTTGGCACATGAATTACATTCACCAATAAAGAGAGAACTTTATATAGGCCTATTACTTTTCTGCTACGCAGGAAACACGAAGTAATCATTAACGGTCATTAAGATCACTAGTAGACAACATTTTGCAATGCAACACTCTGACATTGGAAAATCTGAGTACCCTTAAACTAAGATAAAATGAGAATAAATAATGGTTTGAGACCTGATGTTTTAGTTGGCTTTTTTTTATGTGTTGTCCCAAAATGCTGATGCACCACCCTTAACTATTTATTATACCCAAAATTATTACTGTGTTAGTTTACTTTGGACCCCGCACCAATATGATTTTTTGGTTATTATTCGAAATGTTTTGTGTCACTTTTAAGGCGCTGAAACACTCACCTGCTCTCACCTAAAGCAGCTGTTACGTTTCTGTTCATGTGTTTTCATCTTTAGCAGATTATTTATGTGAGAAAATGAGGTGGCTAAATTAAGCTGACTTCCATAGCTACTTTCTTGGGCAGGTTTACAAGTTATGCTAACTTTGTTGCTTGTAGTTTGGTGTTTATTTGTAGTAATGTTAAAGCTGCTATGGTCAGTATTTTTATACTAACAATGGATCAAATAAGTGAATGTAATACATGTCACTTATATTGACAAACCTACAGATAATTATCAGCTGCAGTTTTCCACAGCTCTACAGAGCTTTATAGTGTCTTTCAGCTCATCGTTGTGCTCCTATGGCCCAAAATGTTACCGTTTTGGTTCACTCTCACGGCTCTCATCAGTGTTCCAGACACAGCAGGCAGCTGTTTTCAAAGAAAAAGCCCCAAACTCACTGTACACTACCTGCCCAGCACAAAACAGCAGACTGACAAAGTTAGCGACTACTAGCTAGTGAACATAGTGGAGCATTTAGCAGCTAAAGGGGCAGCTGTGGCTCAGTAACTAGAACAGGTTGTTGTCCAGTTATCACAGGGTCGGGGGTTCAATCTCATGTCACGTCGAAGTGTTGAACTGAACCCAAAATTGCTTTCAATGGTCAGGCCACCACCTTGCCATGATAGCTCAAATGTGCAAATTGTAAATATAAAAGTCATTTACCATTTAAAGAGCCAGTTATTAGGCTACCCTCAGGAGTTGGTGAGAGAGCAAAACAGAGCTAAAGGGAGAGTGAATATTAGACTTTGTCAGGTGGACAGAAACACGACTCCAAATGAATGCTAATGTAACATCTTGTAAATGAAAAAACAGTTTGCCAACACATCAGCCATATCAAACTAAAAGATTATAATATGTCAATGTTTGCCCCCTTGTTTCCGTTGCCTCCAAGGGGCCAAGAAATCAGTTAATGCAGGCATTAGGTTATTATTTTGCTGACATGGAAGGTGTTATTAGACAGACATTGGCTGTATTCTGTTCATGTTTTGTATTCTAACAAGGCCTTGAAGAATCTAAAACTGTTCTTTGCTGTGTCTGGCACCTGAATCAACGTTTTCATCATTCAGCATGTGTTAAAACGAATCATCTGACCACATGACTGTATCAAGACCATTTACCATGTCGACCTCCAGTGGAGAAAATAGTGCATTCGTTCCCTCATGGAGAAAAACACACCGATAGTGTTTTGCTTTAATATCATTTAACAGCCAGGAGATGGCGCCAGAGCGACACGCCTCCCCCATCTATGACAAATGTGGTTAAAGGGCATCATAACAGAATTCTTGTTGACAGAACAGTTGTTATACTTATCAGTTAACCAGGTGAGTGCAAATGTATACATGGCAGCTATTTTTAATACTGAAGGGTTGTCAGGCAGCCTTTGTTCACAAACATCTAATGCAACTATAAAGTATCACAATACACCTTAATGCTTTGTACAAACACATGAAAACATGACAGGTTAACAGTGGAGTCAGACATCAGAGAGAAGTGAGAAGCCCCCCCTGTGTCTAACTGTTGTGTTGTCAGCCTTTAATGCATGTGTTTTGCCAGCTGCAATGGGAGAAGAGAGGCAATCAGTGAGTGATTGAGCATGTAGGGGGGGGAGGGGGGAGTCAGACAGTCTCACCCACACAGCTCCACACAGAACAGGCAGTACTGGCCTGAACAGCTGAGAACAGAGCAGGTCTCCTTCCTTCCTCCTCCTCCTGCTGCTGCTGTGTGTGCTCCCGCAAAAGCCTCACATGGAGCCACATGTGACAGCCAACAACCAACAGCAGAACACACTTTGCTGCAACTCGGAGAGCACAGGAGCTCCCACTGCAGGGCTGACAGCCAGATGCAGTCAGTGGCAAGATGAGAACAGAACACAGACTTCTTCCACACGTGCACACAACTTTGCTAGCCTGCAAAATGAAACAACAGAGATGTTAAGAGGAATACGTCTTTACTGTGTTCCTTCAGGGAAAACGCCTTTTGTGTTCACATTGCATCAGACAGGCCAGTTTGTAAGTTTGTAAGAAAGGTCACCACAGCTCTTTTGCTAGTGCTTACAAGAGGTTCATTGTTGGTGGGGGAATGTCAAACCCAATCACACAGCTGCTCGGCTGTCACAGCTTTTGCTGCTCACATGCAGCGAGATAAGATCACTTCTGTTGAAAATTGTTGTTGTGTAACCTACTTTGCACTCTGGGCTGCAGCTTGACTTGCTTTTGCAACAATACTATAAAAGTGATCATGCATGGATGATGTTTTGCAGGGATCCAATGGGCAAAATTGCCCTCAAGAAGAAATTATATACTGTAAATGGAAATTCTGTTAATTAAATTAGTTAATAAATTACATATCTAGTGCACATTGCCTTGAAATATTACATTAGCATGGCAGCCTGAGCCTTACTGTTCTTAGCAATGACAAGGCTGTTAAGTGAAGGCATTTGAATAATAAATTACAGTTCATCTCAGTACCTGCACTGTGTATGCAGGTTTACCCGCCATTATATTATAGATATCTTTCATATCCATTTCTCACCCTCCATGTTGCACACAGAGCACCCTTGGGCTCCAGGATGTTGTAGCCCGAGCAACTATGCTACAGAGATAGCCTCAGGAGTGGGCAGACTTGGCACAAAGCCAGCACCTATCATTAAAGTGTCACAGGAAGTTCTCTGGTATCACCCCCCTGAACTGATACCACTGCACAGACAAAAGGATGGTAGTTGACACATCACTTAAGGTGTCACTGTTGTGAAATTTTACCCGTAGTCTTTATCTGATGGCATTTTCCGAGTGGAGAAAGTGAGATTGGCGTCTCTTCGATAGAAGTTTGGCACACAGTTGAGTTTAAAGGCACTGACGTGTTTTTTCTTCTCAATCTGCTTCTTACTAAGAGCAGTGAGGTACAACATTTTCTGCCCAAGTTGGAACAGGTTTGGTTATTTCCCATGAAATTTCGCTGTTTTATCAGTGCTCTGCTCACTGGTTTGAAGTGGGCAGGGCTCAGTTGGAAAATTGATATCACATACTTTGTGCAACAATTGTGGGGTAGCTACATTAGGGATATAAATATTAACCAAACTGATGCAAGAGTCCAGGATTTGGCTGCACTGATACACAACTACTGATCAGGCCCAAATTCTGCATGAAATTCTTTTTTGGGGGGGGGGGGTCGATCGATATGGTTGTCAAAAAACAAAAACAATCTTTCCAACTCTCTCTCTCCCTGAACTAATGTGCCTCTGGCATGTGTGACCCACCTCTCTCCTGCTACACTCCAATCACATACCTGCTTCAAACACACCTCACAAAGTTCTGATGAAGCACATAATCTGAGCTGTTGAGTGTTTAAACTCTTAATGCTTAACAATGTTTTTTTCCCCCCTCCAAACTTTAACTTTCCTTGTTGCGTATTTAGTCATGATGAATGTTAGAGAAATACTAAAATTTGAAGTTTTCAGGGCCTTAAATGTTAAACTCTGAACACTCATTGAAAGCCTGCATTTAAATCTATTTAGATCTAGCAAATTGACGTAACAGCTTCAGACATGAATACCAACATTTAAAAAGATGAGTAAATCTTAAGTCAGAATAAAAGGATCATGCATAACGCCAAGAACACCACTGACGTAGAAAATTATGCCACTAATGACTGCAAAGATGTTGACAATGCTGATGATGATAGCAGTCATGCTGCTGCTGTTAATGATGACTAAGGAAAAACAGGATGATTCACTGCCTTTCTTTCCTCTAAAATAGAAACAGCTGGGCTATATTTGCCCTTGCGACCATGGTGATGACGGTCAAAACATGACATCAGAGGCTATGTAAAAAGGAGACAACTTGTGTGTACACGTGACATTTCCCAGAGAGGAGCCGGAGTAAGAAACGATTCAGAGAGAGAATGTAGGAGTTCATTCCTTGATATCATGAGCGAGTGAAACTCTGTTGTCAAGGAAGCAGTATGTGGCTCCATTTGGCACCGGACAGTACCACCTGACTGGAAAGCAGTTGTCACAGTAGTGGTAGCAGGGATAGGACCCAAATGCAGACGGATACAGAAGTTCCAAGGTTTTATTATAGAACACACACACTTACTAGCAGGTGATCCGGGTACATGGACAGAAACACAAGGCAAGGCACGTGGCGGACAAGACACAAGGAAACTTAGATGGCAACAAGAGACGCAGGAGAACTGATACACAGGGAGAGACAAACTGACAATGAACCAACAGAAAACAAAGCAAGAGGACCGGTATATATAGAGAAGTGGGTGAACGAGCGAATCAGGGGCAGGTGAGCACTGGGGAGCAGGTGTGGATAATCAAAGAGACATGAGGGCAGGAACTGAGAATTTCAAAATAAAACAAGAAACAGAACAAAACCCAACAGGACATGACAGCAGTAACTCACAGTCCAACACTACCTGATACTTCCTGTTATGCGCAGGAAAGCTGAGAGTGGTCTTTAAAAGTGGGTAAATCCCTGAGATAGTGTCTACAGGAAAGAAGGAGGATCTGGGGCACAGTTTCACACGCCTGAAGCTTTGTCAGGCTCTGTCAGTATATCGCTGTATGTGGGCCATCGCCAGCGCAGCTTGACTGAGAAAACAGGGCCACAAGAGCCAGTGGCAGCAACCTGAGAGGCTGCCACAATGTAGGCTAACTATGAGTTATGTAACATGGACTCTGGACAGAGAGCAGAGTAAGGGTTTACTCTCACTCAGATAGGATCATCTGTCAGACAGAATATGAGTAGGTGACAATGTTGAGGAAAGCAGTTCTGTACTGTGGCACAATGTGTCACATCCTTGTTGGTATTTCCATGACATGTGAATGGAATTAAATGTGAAAGAAAATGCAAATAAATCAGGTTAGCAATCCGGGTCTGTTAGACTTTGATGGCTGCATTGATAAAGTGAGTAAATACAGTAAATTGTAACAGAATTACTGTGTATTTGCTGCTAAAGTAGAAATGGCCACTTCAGTGCTGTTCAAGTGAAATATGAATTTTCCTCCATGACCCATCATCTTCTCTGTCAGTACTGCACCAGTGGGTCCTGAGAAAATATGGATCAACCTCCTGACACATTTAGGCAAAGTCACACTGTGTGCATGGTGACAGGCAGCAAAGGCAACAGGAAACTCCAACTGTGTTGCACAAATGTATTTTTGGACAGGCAGTGCGATTGTACTATAAATAGCCACATGGCCTCACGTAGTACTTTGATCATGTTTTATGAGTAAGTCACACCAAGACCTCGGAGAGGATGCACAGACTGGATGGACCTTCGAGCTGCCAAATCTACCTTACATCAACTACTTATTCACAAGGAGCCCAAGTTTGAGCATTAAAATATATTTTTTTAAAGAGAATTCTTGGTTATTTATGTGCTGTTTCACTATATTAGTAATTCCCTCCTTTCCTGCTGCACTGTGTTTACTCCCCGCGCAGGTCAGTGGAATAGAAACACACACATGTACTATAGTGATCCCAGCCAAAGTGGGTCACACTCATAATACACACTTCCAGTGAGTGCTGCCGAGGTCGAGACGAGCAGTCCTTCCTCTGGCCAGAGTGCTCGGACCAACAGGTATTAGTGTCGTTTTTCTTCAAACTGAAGCACTGATGTGTATCAACCGAGGGTCAAAGCTCAGGAGTATTTTGGACTTGTCTGTCTTTCCGTTCATCTGTCTGTCCATCTGTTAAGCTGTCGCTCTGTTTGTCTGTCTCTCTGAGCGCTGAGCATCATTTTCCTCCCAGTTGGGGAGACAGAGTAGCCTATGATTATCTTTAAAAGCAGAGACACTGGAATGTTAATCCAGTCGCTTTACTCTTTCTCACTCAGTATTTTCCCAAAAACCACTGAGTTAACAGTTTGGGTAGTTCAACATGAGCATGTGCATGTGTGTGCATAGACAAACTTCAAATTTCTAACTAATGCTAAAATCTGTTAACAAGAAATAGAATATAACGAGGAAGAGGAATTTTCCTTGAGTAGAAGAGGCAGAGGCTTCACACCCAAATCCATAATCCTGCCCATGTACAGCTTCTCTACACTGCAGGGAGTTTCCTGGAGTTTAGGAGTGTCTGACTTAAATCACTATTTCAGAGCTACACCAGTGAGTCATGTTGCAGTACCGTGAGATGAATACCTGGCAGTAGGTGTCACCTTTAATAGAGGTCTGATCACCATTTTTACAAGAAGTCTGAAGGCAATTTACACAGACACAAAGAACAGTCTATGGAAGCAATGAAAGGCCATAAGGATTTGAATCTTATAAGAAACTAAATCCCTAATTAGAAATGTAACCACAACTGAATACTTAATGTTGAATTTAAATACCGCTGGATTTGTGAACCAGAAATAAAATCTAGTTTTTGAAATTGCCTTCTTAAATTTTAAAAGAGATAGATAGATGGTTTTCAAAGTAAAAGATTTTCAATTATATAAATTCATTTAACTTTGTGCAAGTTTTGGGTTGTGGTTAAAATGATTGCAGCCTTTCTTTGCTTCCACACAGTCACACCCTGAATTGCTGTTGTATCTGTCACAAACAATGCACATATAATGAAAAGTAGACCGGGGAACTGAAAGGAATCACATATGTCAACTATAGGGTAATAATACTATAGCCTCTAAAATGACCTTTGAGTTGAATCAACAACTCTGCCAGTCTCTTATAAAGGCGGCTGATTGACTTCTGATAATCACCAGCTGGAGGTTTAAAAGTTATTTATTTACATCAGTAGTTGTAACAACGCAGTGAACACAACACATAGGGATCTGTGGGCAGCAGTGACGACTCCTGCCTCTGCGTGTGTCACCGTCTGCGTCAAGAAAATCAGGGGAGCCACAGGGAGGACTTATGTGAAGCGAGATCATTCCCGCTCCCAAGCACTTCCGGTTTCGTTGGGCAGAAGAGCTGGTGTTAGCCGGCTAACTATAAGATTTTCCATGGGCAAATGTTAGCTAGATATGTTTAAACTGAAGTATAAAGCTGAAAATGACTTCAGTTTTTAAGCTGGAGTGTATCAAGTTTGGTTGTTTTGGTCTGAACTAGGTTCACCTGATTTGAGACCGAACAACATCTTTAGCTAGGTTTAATGAAAGCTTTGTAAAAAAAAACAAAAAAAAAACAACGTTGCTACTGTTTCATGAGGTGGACTATCATGTACCTGTTATACTAATAGCTTTTGTCTGAGTTTTCCTACGTAAAGAACCGTGTGATATTGCTAGCTAGCCTGACAGTTGTCCAAGGAGGTTTCCACGGAGACGCACTATCTTGCTGCTAAATGTCTCTTTGGGAGCTCCCAGCCAGTCCTCCCGTAGTCACACTGGTACTACTGTGAAGCTTCACATAAACACAGACGATGCTCAGCTGACTGGACCGCGGACAAGACCCGTAACTTCGTGTCAATTTCAGCCTGTTATTATGCTGCATTTTACTTTGTGGTGAGTAACCAACGAAAAAAACTGTATTACTCCCATAGCGTTTCTGTCAGTAATTACTGTGGTTTATATAGTTACCATATCGTATTTTATCTTTTATCACTTCGTATTATGTTTATCTAGACTAACGTAGCCTATACTTCTGTATAATGTGGGCAATTACTTGAACGTTACTGTTAATTTTCCCTGTTAATACTGTGTTTCACGAAGACCCAGGCAGCCTAAAATTAGTACAGATGTTTAAACAAACTTCCTATCACAACGACACGGACTCCGCTCCGTCTGTGGTGCCCTGCTCTGAGGCAGCAGAGGAAGTTTGCTCTGGTTTAAATGAGACCTTGCCTGCCAGTGTTTGTGCTGTAAAGAAGGTGGACGGGCAGGGGGAACAGTGTTGTCACTGTGGCTGACATGATCGCCGTGTGTCTCCGCGAGGGGTGAAGAGGTCAGCTGCCTAATGACTGTTGTCAAATGTCAAACAGGAAACGACTCCTACACTCCTCCAATGAAAACATTCCTCTAGGGCTTTAAAGTGTTTGACACAATAGTGAAATTATTGTGAACTTATTCTGCGTCATGGTAGTGTCACTATAAAAATACCCTGCAACCTATTTTTAACTACTTTAGTACATTAATACAGTATAGTCCCCCCTCCTGTTTCACATGAACGCGCACGTGCACTATGTGCTTCTGCTGCTTTGAACCTTTAAATTATTGATGTGCTCTCAGTGGATACCCGCATGTACAGTGACGTCTTTCCACTCTGTCAGGTATTAAATGTAATACATGTGATATAATTGGGACACGAGGCAGCTATAATAATACTACAGATGGTGCAGCATTAATTAGAAATACTGTCATCGTATTAAACAGCCATGCAGATGGGGTTTTTTTTTTGGCTGCCTATGCAGCAGTTTACTGTGGAAACAGTGTAATGGCACAAGAAGCTTTCTCTTGTTTCACCTCTTATTTGCTGATGGATCCAGGAAGTTGCTCACACTCAAGCACACGCGCACACACACACACACACACACACACGGCCTCACTGGTTTAACTATTTGCTTACTACAGACAATCAGAAGCTTCTCGTGGACCCAGAAGGAGTGTGTATTAATGCAGGGCAATGGCAGAGTCCAGCCTGTCAGTGCAGACGATGGTTAGCTGGTGGTCTACATTGCTTTTTTCTGACCAGAAGCAATGTCACTGTTTTACCTGGTGTCCTCTCTCTTTTAGAAACACAGCACATGCTGTACTGTTTTCAGTGGCTCGTGTTAGGCTGAACATTCCCTACCCTTCTCTCTGGGACTTAAGGGGAGGTCCGTCTAAATCCTGGTCAGCTGCTTGTATTACTGTCACTTATTGGACCACTGATGGAGTTTAAAGCATCAAACGGTTCTGATTGTTTGGCGCCATAATGAAGAGTACACGTTGTATTAGTGAATATTCAGTTTGCAGACTTTAAAGAATAAAACCCGACAGATTTGTCTCTTTTCTATCACTACTACTGCCAGTAAGAAAATCTAAACCAAACTAGAGCTGAAAAGATTAGTCAATTAGTCGATCGGCAGAAAATTAATCAGCAACAATTTTGATAATTGAGTTTTGAAAACTCTTATTGCAGCTTCCCAAATTTGAATATTTGCTGGTTTTCCTAGACTTCCATGGTATTAAATAGAATGCCTTTGGGTTTTGGATTGTTGCTAAGACTAAACAAGACATTTGAATATGTGAAGTTGGGCTTTAGGATCAATTGTGATGTGCATTTTCAGTGTTTTCTGACATTTTATGGACCTAGCCGATTCATTGAGAAAATACTCATGCAGTATATAAAAATAATCGTTGCAGCCCTAAACCAAACAATAGCAGTTTGCTTGCCATCCAAGAGGTCAAAGGTTCCCATTGTTTCCAAAAATGAATTAACAGCTTCTACACACAAACTGCTGACTTGTGTAACAGCTTTTCTTGACTAACCCCACTCTCTTTTGCAACATAGATTTTCTCTTTTACTCGGTAGCTTTGAACAGCCAGCCCTGCTAAGGTTTGTAACCCTGAAATCACTCATGTTTGGATTTCTTTTCCATGTTCACATCCAAAAATAGCAGCCACTTGAACCATTACATCCCCCCAGTCCTTAGCATGCTGCCATTGGACGGTCCGTTTCCACGTATTCTTCAGAAAAAACTTGAGGAATCATTGGAATGTTAATTACTCTGCAGGGAGAAGAAAAAGAGCTGTAGAATTTTTTTTGAATTGTTTTTTTTTTTACTCTCTCAAGTGCTCAGCTGGTTGTAAGCAAAAGTAGGATATCAGTTCATATTGGTGTGCCACTTCTGAGACATCAGTTTGTTGGATAATCACTATCAAGATGTAATTAGCCTAAACAAACCCGTGCCCTGAAACCGGCTCGACCAGCAGAGTCGCAGCTCTCAACAGGAAAGAGCTCTCACTCCTCCAGCTGTCATTTTCAAAAGATGTTATCATTCGACTGTGTACATTTGGTCTCTCAAATAAAAAAGGGGAAACACATCATTGTTTCTATGTTTGTGAATCCATTATTATTAATTCATTGATTTGCATAATGTATCCAAAGCCACACAATGCAAGATTTGATCACGATTGATCTGTGCATTTATGACCACAGTACAATACATACTGAAACCGATGTCCCTTTTTTTTCTTTGTGTTCGTGCAGAGTGTACATCGCCTACCACAGCCAAACAATGAGAGGCATCCTTAAGAGAAAGTTTGGAAAGGTAGAGGACAATCCCTGCTACTACTCCTCCTCTCCTCCGTCCTCCCTCTCCTCCACAGCCTCCTCCGAGTGGGAGTCCGACGGGGAGAGCAGCCGCTCTGACAACCAGGATTTCACATCTCACAGTCCTCCTTCACCCACCAGTTTACCCAGTAAGTCTCCAAACCAATGGCTGCTGTGTTTTTATCCCCCCCCCCCTCTTTCAAATAATGCAAACCTCTTCCTTATCTGGTCGTTTTCCCATCAGTGTTTTATAGGAGTGTCTCTTATCAGCCTGCAGCAGCACTGGTATGAAAACACTAACCTTAGGGCCATTCTAGATAATGCGCAGTGGGTGACTCGCCTCTAGACTGGCTGTCCTGTTGCGTAGAAGATCATTTGCCTGAGCAATAGGATGTTGTGGAATCAATTTGAATAGCAAGTTTCCTTTAAAAAAAAAAAGTCATATCAAATGGCCTTATTAAAATATGACAAAGCTGCACAGAGGGCTGTGCAACGACAAAATATTCTGCAGTTATTGTTGTACAGTCTAAAACCTTTATGTATTACAGTTTCAGGCTTGTTATTTTAAGCTTGTTTCCAAGTCACAATTGAGTCATGGTGCAAACAGTGCCCCAGTGTGGAGCTTTTTAGACACACAGAGCAGTTGAGACGAGCTTAGTCTGCTGGTCTCAGCTGTTTACTGACTTTTGGAACTAGAGTTCAGGTTAGATCATTGGTTGAAGTCAAACTGTTTAAACCAAACAGTGACCTGATAGATATTGAAGACTAAACTGGCAGAAAGAGTCTAACTATGTTGTGGTAAACCTCCAAAGAACAGCAGTTAAACCCTGGTGGTTTACATTTTTTCTCTGTACTGTTGATCTGTCCACCGTTGCAATGGACCCTTTGCTTGGTATTTCCTCTCCACATGTATGTTGACCCAAGCCACTGCCGTGAAGCACCTGTAGTGTGTCACCTAGTGGCCACTCGGGGACCTACACAAGGCAAAGCCTGTGTCAAAGTCCAACAAGGAATGGTTTCTGAGAATTGTGCTGAAAGTTCAATTAGGACTAAAAACACTCCCACAGTACATCAGAGTAGGAGTTATTTGTGAAGCTTCCTACACTGACTTTCAGCAAGGAGAAGGACTTCTAGGAGAGAGTGTGACACTTTACTGTTTCACAACCTTGAGCTAAAAATGACCATGACCTGTGTCAAAATCACCTCTGTAACATCACCCTTGTCTTTGGAAATAAATTACAACAATATGAAAATATTTCTCAAATATGAAAGCCCCACTATAATTTGAAATAAATAAATAAAATACTACAACCTAATATTACATTTCACCTGTTGTAATGAAGTTAAGCACTGGCATTTTGGCCTGGGGAAGGAAAAGGGGCTCATCCGCCATCACTTTGCAGATATCCTTTATCATCATTAAGCAGGTCATGTCCAGGGGAATGGGACTGTGTTCCAGTAAAAGTTGTAGTCCACTCATTAAGGACCCTATAAATCAGAAAAAAATATTTGGTTTTGACTTATGTTGTTGTAATGTTCTTGTTTGTCCATACCTTGTCATGAATGTTATTTTTATGTACAGACTGGGAAACCAATTTCCTCTATAGAAGACAATAAAGAATGAATCTGAATCTGAATCAAAACAGTATCTTTTAATAAGCTCTAAGTTTTCCAAATCAGCTTTCTGCTTGAACGCCATCTCTTGGCGATTCCTACCAGGTAAACACTGGTCAAGTAAGTTGATAAAATGCTTTTACTCCTAGTCCTAAAAGTAAGACCAAACAAGCATTACTCTGATCATTTTTGACCACGTAGGACTGATTTTCTACTCTGCGGCTCTTGATAAATATGGGCCAAGAACTGAATGTTTTAACAGTATATTGTTACAGTCCTACTTGTTCTAGCACCAGATGCTCACTTTAAAACTGGACCTGAAGCCACCTCCCTTTTTCTGATGTTTTTCGGTGTTTCTTTTTCTAACACCACCAGCTCGCTCCACCCTGAAGAGGCCTAAGCTCGCAGGTGCGCAGATCAACGTGCGCTTTGATCGTGTGACGGTGTTTAGTTTCCCGCGCTGTCAGGGCTTCACCAGTGTGCCCAGCCATGGAGGTGCCACCCTGGGTATGATGCGGAGGCACAGCACCCTCCACAGATACACGGTGGCAGAGCATGCCCTGGAGCGACGGCACAGGCGCAGAGAGAGGCTCCGAGAAAGACTGAGAGAAGAGAGGTCCAAGGCATTGAAACACAAAGTGAGTGCACTTCATTTCTACATTAGTTTGTGTTGCGCGTCTACACAGCAGTCTCCTTACTTTATTTGTTGTGCCAATTCCAGCTGATCACCAGTGGAGCCATTGACCAGAGAGAAGCAGACAGGCTCTCAGTGGAACAAACCACAGATGAAGACACCGACATCCACATCAGTGATGCTGAGCTGGAGGATGGAAGTTTCCTTCAGCCATACTCCTCCAAACAGCGGCAGGCTCTCCTCCAGGCAGCGGGGGTGAAACGCATAGACCGGGAGGAGAAGAGGCAGCTTCACGCCCTGCGTCTCTCCAGGGAGGCCTGTGGATGTGACTGCCGAGGCTTTTGTGAGCCAGAGACCTGCGCATGCAGTCTGTCAGGAATCAAGTGCCAGGTACGACGCTTGTACATGAACAAAAACATCATCAATCTCTAACAGCATACGGGCTGATTCTTAACTTGATTTGGTCATGACAAGTTTGCACTGGCACATTTTATCTTGCGGTATGAGTGGGTTTCTTTCTTTTTTTTAGCATCTGAAATGTGGACAAATTTGAATGTAAGTTGTAGTTTGAGCTGGTTAAGCATCTCATATATAGCATATATGTAAATTTGTCTATCTTACCATACCGTTTATAACTTAGAACTCAAGTTGGCATCATCATTCATTGACATCACCTATCATGTTCCAAATGTGTTTGTTTGAATACATTTTTTTTATACAATTGAGCTGTCAAGCAGAAGCTGGATGTTTCAGCCATTTATCCGTCAGTTTTAAAGCCATCTAAACAGTTAACCATTATTAGCTATTTCACCATTAATCCTACTTTTAGCGATTTATTTTTAGCTAATTATTTCAACCATTTATCCATTACTTTTAGCTAACTATTTCAACCGATTGTCCAGAATTTGTTTCAATTAGCCAAAAACAGACATTCCTATCTCATTATTTTTACGTAAACAATTTCTCAATTGATTTTACAGAAAATTTGTTAGATCACAATATATATCAATGTTGTGATAAAATTATACTGTAATTGAGGATTTTATCCATATCACCCACCCCAAGCGGTGCTGTCATTTGTCTTAGCACTGCTAAGTAGCCAATCAGGAGCCTGTTTTTTAGAATGCAAGAGACTGTTAACAATTAAGGAATTTTATTGGAATCTTGCAGATAACATTTTGATTTAGCAGCCAAAAACACATTTCACCTGAACTTGTTTCTCAGTGATTGTTAACTTCACATCCTGGTGTCAGTACTCTGTATTGTATTTGAGTTCCCACAGCACTGATTTTCTCTTTCTGCTGCCTTTTACACACAGGTGGACCGCCTCAACTTCCCATGTGGCTGCACTAAGGATGGCTGTGGAAACACTCAGGGGCGCATCGAGTTCAACTCCAGACGTGTGCAGACTCATTACATCCACACCGCCATGAGACTCGAACTGGAGAAACGACTGCAAGAGGAAACACTGAGCCAAGAGGACCAGACAGGACTTCCAGAGGACCTTCAACAGTATGTGGACCAGGATGAGGCCCAGCAGGTGCAGAGTGCACAGGACAAGAGCTGCCCTTTTGGGTTCACCATGGAGGAAGATGATCTTCCTCTCACCATGCCCGCCACTCCTTCGTTTCATTTCATCCCAGAGCGGTTAGTAGTGGAGGAGAACAGCTGCAGCAGCGACATGACCGAGTCCTCCTGCTCTTCCTCCGACTCTGATGCAGGAGGATGCCTTACTGGGAGTCAGAACCTCCCTGAAGTTGATGGAGGGTTGTCACGTGCCCTCAGCATATGTGACTCTGAAAATAATAACTACTCTACGTGCAGCCAACTGAGGCACGCAGGAGAACCACTGACGCAGCACAGCAGCAACTCTGCCACTGACAGTACGGGACCACTGACAGCCAACACATTCACAGACAATATAAGCTGGACCTCACTGACAGAATACCTCAATGAGAATGCAAACCAAGCCAGAGACTTCTTAGGCGATGACTCTCTTGAGGGCTTCCCCAACACTCCCTCCCCCACTGTGGACTATTCCTCAGGCAGGTACATGGACCTGAGTCTCTCCTCTGACTCTGACCTGGAGTTCTTCGACTGCGACTACACCTCTGGACCTCTGCACAGCTCTTTCAAACTACACAGACACCCAGACAGCTCTTCCCACCTCCAGCTGTTTAGCTCTGTTAATTTGCCACAGTACGAGTCGAGCACCTACCTCCTGGAGTCTCTGATTGGTCTGACTGAGCCGAGCCCAGAGCAGGGTTATTCAGTCAGCGATACCCAGCTTTTATAGCTGATTCAAAGCACTCTAGTGACATAATGAGAAACTGTGTAAGAGAATTTAATGTATAAAGCACTGCTTTATGCATTTGTAAGAATATCTCACTGTACAAAGAATGATTGATAAAATATTTTTCCTAGCTGGATATTTTTTCTATTGCTTAAAAATAATTTTGCCTTTGTTTCAAAGAAACCACGCTTGAGTAATTAATATATGTCTTGTTTTTTTATTTCCTGAACTTATATAAATGATCTCTGACATATTATTTAATTTCTTATAGCATGGCCACAGAGAGTATTTGGATTAGACAGAGGGCATGTATTATTTTCAAAGAAGCACTCTGCTCTGATGCAGTAGCCTCACCTTTACTATTCCATAGCTGGAATGCCTGTCTAATGACAATTTATCCTATTTTTGGAGTAGTTGTTTAAAGTAATATTTATTCCAAAGGCCATTGAGGTAAAGGCAATGAAGAGTTCCCATTTCAAAAAAAATTCCCCCAGATAAACAAAAATGTCAGTATTTTGCTGGCAGCTGGCCATGGTATAAGCAGGATAATCCACTTTGATACATGCAGTAATGAAAAAATAACAGTCCATAGAGGACTGCCTGGCTAATTGTGGACTCTCCCATATGTGCTTTACAATATGTTTAGAATATATCTGTTTTGGAGTAATAAAAAAATACATTTTTATTTATTTATTCACTGCTTTCAACTTTATTTAATGAGTGGTATTTTTCTGCTCATCCCCAATACATGTTGTAGCGACTTCTCAAAACCTCCATAAGCTGCTGAGAGGCTGAGGCAGGGAACAAGCAACACTTTTGTATGACGCGCCGTTTGAATGATCCAGTTCCACTCCTGAAGTTGCGTTTTAAAATTTTATTGTCCAACAGAAAGAAATCCAATATATGAAATATGTGCAAAAATGAACGTGGATGATGAGATTTGCAGTGCGATTTGCGGTGCGATTTGTGGTCAACAGAAAATGTGAGAACCCTACTCACCCCCTCTCAGTCCCCGCCATGCAGGTGAACAGGTGAATAAATAGACCGTGATTATTGCCAGACCAACCCACGTGACATCATGCCATACGTAATAGGTGAGATGAGCAATTAACAAATGATGTAAATATACATGGCTCCTATAGTCCGGCCCCTAATTATTACACAGTAATAATTACTAAACTCAACATAGGAGACAATCCAGAAAACTCCAAAGGAGTAATCACATTAAGTATAGTGTTCAATTCCATATTCTTCTTTAGGCCATAAGTTACTAGTTACTAGTCAGCCTAATAAAATAATGATTTTACCACTGTTTTTGTTAAGTCCAATTGAGAAAAGTGTCAAGGTCAATGGGTCAAAGTCAATATGTCAGAATCAGCTCCAATTTCTCATGACTCTTCTGCTTCCTGTAGAAGGCAAACTTTGGTGATGGGCCTGTCCAGACAGCTGGTCTTGGTCCGCACCAGCCGTACAAGTCCTCTTCTGTCCGGGATAGCTTGAATTATCCTTCCAGTCAACCATGAGTTGCGAGGTGCTGAATCATCAACTATAACAACGATGTCTCCAGGAATGAAGTTCCACGTTACTCCTGACCACTTTTGACGCTCTTGTAGTTGCGGCAGATATTCTGCAATCCATATTTTCCAAAATAGATCGGACATGTATTGGACTTGCCTCCATCTACGAGGGGCATATATGTCTTCCTCCTTGAACTGTCCTGGTGGCAGAGATGGCTTGGTTTTCAGAAGTAAAAGATGGTTAGGGGTTAGTGCTTCCAGGTCATTTGGATCAGTGGATGCCTTGGTTATAGGACGGCTGTTGATGATCACTTCCACTTCACAGAGGACTGTGTGAAGACTCTCTTCATCAAGGCACTGTACCTTCAAAGTGGAATTAAGGACCTTTCGCACAGATCTAATCAACCTCTCCCATACACCTCCATGATGTGAACCAGATGGGGGATTGAAAACCCACTTGATTTCTTTCTGAAGAAGAGTGTCATGGATCTGAGCAAGATTCCAGTTTTTAATGGCTTCTTTGAACTCACGTTCAGCCCCCACAAAGTTGGTGCCATTATCCAAGTGCAGTTCTGACACTTTTCCACGTCTTGATATGAAGCTTCGAAGAGCATTGATAAAGGAATCAGTATCCAATGACGATGCGACTTCAATGTGGACAGCCCTTATAGATAAGCAGGTGAAGAGAACTCCATATCTCTTCACTACACTTCTTCCATGCTACCTCAAAATGTCCAAAATAGTCCACTCCAACATGTGTGAATGGAGGTTCATCCGGGGAAACTCTATCCTGAGGTAAGTCCGCCATCTGCTGGCGCCCTGGAGCAGCATGCAACCGCTGACAGACAACACATCTTGACAGGATTTCTTTATAGCCACACTGGCACCTGGAATTCAATATCTTTGTTGCAGTGTAGTTAACATGTGGTTACGACCACAATGTCCTACCATATGATGTATGTGTCGAAGAATGATGTCAGAGATGTGAAGATCTTTTGACAGTATGACAGGATGTTTAGAATCTTCGGGCATGGCTGCTCTACTAAGCCGTCCACCAACTCTTAAAACCCCATCCTTGAGCACTGGGTTGAGCTTGTAAATATGGCTGCTATGCTTAACAGCTTCTCCTTTCGCCAGGCTAGAGAATTCAGCCGGGAATCTTCTTTTCTGACAAAAGCGGATGATCTCCAACTCAGCTTTTCTTAGTTCCTCTATTGAGAGGCAACCACCACTAGCCTGAGCTTTGATACTCTGAATCTCCTTTTCCAGAGATTGCTTTTGTTGGGCTTCATCAATACCAGATTGAGCAAGTGCAAGGCTTTTTTGCTTCCTCTTCTGGCCAAGACGCAAAAGTAGATTCTTAAACCTAAGGATCCAACATACTATCCTTTAAGTGAATCCAAGACGAGAAATGGTTGATCATGCGTGTAACTGCATCAACCTCCCCAACTTCAGTCTGAATAGTATTCACTGTGTTGCTCCTCTTGACCTCAGGGTCCTCTGGTGAGATTCCTCTTGAACCATCAGGGTTTACCGGCCACTCCTCCTCAGGCCGGATGAGAAACCGAGGCCCAGACACCAATGTCACATTTTTAAGGAATGACTCCACTTTCAACCCCCAGAGGCCAAATCTGCAGGATTACTGGAAGTATTCACATACCTCCACTGAGATGGTCTTGACACTTTAAGGATCTCTGAAACCCTGTTGGCCACAAAGGTTCGAAACCTTGAGGTCTCATTGTTGATATACTTCACTACAGAAGTGCAATCAGTCCAAAAAAATTGAGTCTTGAAGTTGCATTTGCAGCTCCCTCCTCCACATCAAGTCCATACGACCTGAAACTGTGGCGGCCGTAAGCTCCATTCGAGGGATCGTAATTGGCTTCAATGGGGCAACTCTGGACTTTCCCATTATGAAAGCACAGTGCACCTGATGATGGCTGTTGTGTAACAGCAGGTAAGTCATTGTTCCATAGCCATCCTCACTGGCGTCTGCAAAATGGTGTAGCTGAGCAGATGTTACTTCTCCAAACTCTTCAGGTTTCAAACATCGCTTTACCTTGAAGTCTTTAAGCTTACAGAGCTCCTACATCCAACTCCTCCACTCCTGAGCAATTGGTGCTGGTACAGTGTTATCCCAACCAAGCTCCTTTCTACATAGATCTTGTAAGATCTTCTTGGCAGACAAGACCACAGGAGCCAGGATTCCCAAGGGATCATAAATCGAACTGACGGTGGAGAGGATCCCCCTTCTGGTAGGAGGTCTATCTTGGAATGTTATCTTGAATTTAAATGTATCAGACTGGACACACCACTGTACCCCCAACACTCTTTCCACAGGAAGTTGATCATGGTCCAAGTCCTTCACCTCTCTGGCTCTCTGCTCTTCAGGTATCGCTGCCAGCACATGACGACTGTTGCTAATCCATTTTGTGAGTAGGAAGCCTCCATTATAGCAAATGGCTCTCAGATCATGATAGATACTGCTTCCTCCTCTGTAGCAACTGAAGCAAGGCAGTCATCCACATAGAAATTGTGTAGAATGGTGTTGACCACTTTGTCGCTGAAATCCTCTTTGTTGTCTTCTGCACATTTCCTGAGGGCGAAGTTAGCACAACTTGGTGATGAAGTTGCTCCAAATAAATGAACAGTCATTCTGTACTCCACCAAGTCCTGACTGTAGACTCCATTGGGCCACCAGAGAAATCTCAGGAGGTCTGAGTCTTCAGGTGGCACCTTCACCTGATGAAACATGGCTTCAATGTCTGCAGTGATTGCAATAGGCTCCTTTCTGAATCTAGCCATGACTCCAATCAATGGACTAGTAAGATCTGGGCCCTGTAAGAGTTGGTCATTCAAAGATGTCCCTTGGAATGTTGCCGCACAGTCAAATACCACTCGAATCTTCTTTTTCTTTGGGTGAGAAACCCCATGATGCGGTAGATACCATACCCTACCATCACTTCGTGCCAAGTCTTCAGCTGGAACCCTCTGTGCATAACCCTTGGAGATGATATCATCCATAAAAGCAGTATATTCCATGTGAAATGAAGCATCTCTGCTAAGTGTCCTCCTTAGGTTGAGAGCACGCTGTTCTGCAATCTTGCGGGTTGTTAGGCATGTTTACTTCCCTTTTCCGTAAAGGTAAGCCAAGTGTATAATGGCCATCAACCAGTTCGGCCGACTTTGTGACAAGGTCCATAAACTGGCAGTCCTCTCTTGACAATCCCTGCTGTTCATCTTGACCACATTCGGGGAAGTCAACCTTAAACTTCTGCTTCCACAGCTCATCCAGTTTTACAACCGAGATCCTGTTGACACTGATCTGGGGCTGTTTGCAAACAGTTTCACAACTGCCGTCTCCTCCTAAAGGGCCATTCACAGTCCATCCTAGAATAGTTTTGACTGCATAGGGTCCATCATCTACACTTCGGATAACTTGCAAAGGCTCCAATGCCTTGGGCACATTTAAGCCAATCAGCAGCTCAATCTCTGAATCAGTTTCAGGTAGGGGTACATGTCTCAGGTGAGGCCATCTTCGAAGATCTTTCTGTCGAGGAATGTTACCTCTATGGACTGGCATACTCTTCTGTGTGTATGTGTCGGGTAGGTCACAGTAAGAGTCACTGTCCAATCCAGCCACTTCTAAGTCTGAAACAATGTAGCTTTCCATAACCTTCTCTTGGCCCATTGTTCGCAATAAAATGCTTGCTCTTCTTCCAGAGAGATTCAGCTTATTCATCAGACCCACTGTACAAAATGATGCTGTGCTCCCTTGATCTAGGAAAGCATAAGTATGCACTGTCTTGTGCCCCTTCTTGGATTTGACTTGCACAGGTACAATGGAGAGCTTACAGTTATGCTCACCGGCCCCAGTAAGCCCACTGGTTTGAACAGAGATCGTGGCACTGCTCTCCGCTGCCTCAAGCTGCTGTCTTGTCTTCTCCGGATATCTTTCCTTCTCCCTTTGGTAGATATGGAGAATGCTGGGATGCTTTAGACTGCATACTTTACATGTGAGACGTTCCCTACAGTCTTTGCTGAGGTGCCCAATGCACAGACAGCCAAAACACACACCACCTTTCTTTAGGAAGTCAATTTTCTCACTATGTGCCTTCTTCTCCCATAGAGGGCACAACTCCAATGCATGTCCACCATCACAGAACAAACATCTTTTTACCAAATGATCTACTCTCCTGCATTACGGTTCCTGTGTCCACTTTCTTTTCTACAGCTGAAATAGCAGTGGTGAAGCTACTCCTCTTTACCCCATAACGAGGCTGTAACTTGAATTTTCTCACTTCCTTGCCTGCTGCAAGCACTGGAGTATCTTGTATGTCTCCAAACACTGGATCAGTTGCAATCTTCACTTGCTTTTCAATGAAATTTACAATGTCTCCAAATGTAGCCCTGCAATTGCGCCTTTCCTGCAACTCACAGGCTACAGTTCTCCATCTGTCCCTTAGTTTATAGGGCAGTTTCTCTATAACGGCTAACATATTGGCAGGCATATCCAACTCATCCATGTACTGAACTTCTTCCATAGCGTTGCAACATCCTCGGAGAAAGAGACTGTATGCTTGTAGAGCCGTTATATCTTAAGATTTTATTGATGCCCATGAAAGAACCTTTTCCATGTAGGCTGAAGCAATCTTCTGTTCATTCCCAAAATGCTCTCGCAACAAAGTTTTGGCTGTGGCATGACCTCCATCAGGAGCCATATGCTGACAGCTTCTAACAAGTTCCCTTGGCTGCCCCCTGGTGTACTGCTCGAGAAAGTGTAAGCAGTCTCTTGGGTTGTCGGTCTTGCCTTCAATGCAGTCCTCAAATGCCCGAATAAATGTTTGATATTTTAAAGGATCACCATCAAAGACTTGAATCTCTCGGTTTGGCAAGGATGAGAGACACTGTTGTTGAACCAACAAGGCTGTTATTTCATTTTGTTTCTCCATCATTGTAAATACAGGATTCTGATCGATGCTTCCTGACACCACTGCTGCATTGTGGGAGGTTACATTTGATGAAGGAATGTCTGCTTTGGTACTTTGTGATGCGTTCTGGCGTTTCTGGGGCTCTGTGTATGCCAATAATGTGGTTTGAGGTTGAAGTTTTCCATTTCCATCCTTAGGTCTTGCTCCCATTAGGTGAGGATCAACCTTGCCACCTGCTGGCAGAATTTGTCCATCCTGCTGAACACTTAGAGGGAGGAATGAGCTAGCTTCTGCATTGAGAGTTTTCTTTCCATTTTGTCCTCTCGCAAAGTATGATTCCATGCCATTAGATGTTGAAGATGCAACACTTGGAATAGAAGACCCTCTGAGCACATTCACTTTAGCCAAGGAGGCTGCGATTTCAACTTGAAGTTCAAATTGTTCTTTCCTTTTCCGTAGCTGCTCCTCTTGCTCTTCTAAATCATGTTTCTCCTTCAATAAATGTTTCCGTGCGATGAGAGCAGCCATGTCTGCCTCGGCTTTAATGCGTGCCGAAGAGGCGGCTGAATGACTGGACCTCCTGCTTCCTGAAGAACTTTGTCTGCCCGATTTTCTACTTCCAACATTTGATACACTGTCGCTTGGTTTAATTTCATCTTGTGTGTCTTGTGTCATGGTATCAGGCAATTTGACAACTAAAGTGTGAGTTTCATCCTGGACATTTTGGTCATTTCCAGTTATATGAGGACGAAGCGCTGTCTCCACATTCATGTTGTCAGGAAAATGTCTTCCAAGTTCAGATAACCATGTCTTTACATCATCAATAAATCCAGTGTTACGCTTAGTGATGCGCATAAACAATTCATTCTGTTTTTCCTGTTCCTCTTCAGGCAGTAAGGGAATCACTGCTTCATGTTGTACAGTTGTATCATCACACAATTTCATTAAATTCTCCAGCTGTGATCGTACAAGGGAAGCATTGTCATCTTTTTGCATCAGATCCTTTATAGAATGAATGAGAGTTTTGATTTTGTTCATGTTTGCTTGTCATTCTTTCTGAAGCTTTTGTATTTTTCCTGCCAAAGCCTTGACAGTGAGTTTTCTTTGTCTCTTAGATTCATCCCTTCCAGAGCAACTTGCATCAGAATCGTTATTCGGTTCACTCATCCTTAGGATTTCCCAGTGTAGCAGTCAACACAGCATGATCAATATATTCAAGCATACGGCAAATAAGCGACATTCAACTCCACTGCCACCACAACAGCATGAACTGCATTCAAAGCCGACAACCCAGCGTTTAGTTTAGCAACACGTGAACCACCACACCACAGCCATAGCCAAGACAATCACACGGAGATCCGAGCCGCGGACATAACCAGCACACAAACACGCACGAGCCAACAACTATTTCGTCCCCAATGGACTAGCGGCAGTAACCATTCATGCACTGTGTCCAAACAACCAATACACAGTCAGAATCAATAAAGTTACTACATACCGCATTAGTTGTGTGCGTTAATGTCGGGCCGATCACTTCTCCGGTTCCAAATCCTTCCTTCAGTGGCGTGATCGCCGAGTCCAACAAAGCAGTCCAAGCAGCTCCACCGCTGTCCTTTCCGACTTTCTGTTGACTAAATGTAGCGACTTCTCAAAACCTCCACAAGCCGCTGAGAGGCTGAGGCGGGGAACAAGCAACACTTTTGCTCCACTCCTGAAGTTATGCGTTTTAAAAATTTATTGTCCAACAGAAAGAAATCCAATACATGAAATGATATGTGCAAAAACGAACGTGGATGATGAGATTTGCGGACAACAGAAAACGTGAGAACCCCACTCACCCCGTCTCAGTCCCCGCCACGCAGGTGAACAGGTGAATAAATAGACCGTGATTATTGCCGGACCAACCCACGTGACATCATGCCATACGTAATAGGTGAGATGAGCAATAAACAAATGATGTAAATATACATGGCTCCTATACATGTGAAGAAACCAAGACTGGACAAGCATCAAGTTATTGGAGCAATTATGATAATGACAGTGACGTTCATGGGACTATTATCTTTGGCTTGATATAATGCTGTAATGACTGTGATTCAGGATTCTAATAGTGCACATCCAAGATGAAGACCTACTTAAAAGTTTTCCTTTGGCTTCCTTTATACACTAAAATTATGTATTGATTCAGTACAGTATCCACTATGTAGCCTTAATAGGTCTTTTTCATGGCAGACATTTTGACTCTTCATGGCAGGAAAAGCACAGGCTTAACTATTCACATTAATGAGGACTCAGTTCCTTTGTTCCAAGACCCTGGAACTGGCCCACTCAAATGAAAGAGAGTAGTTTTTAATGTTTATAATTTCACCTGTGCTTTCCCTGCTGTGACGCGGTCTGTTCTCCTAGTTGTTTTTAAAGTGCTGCCACTTTTGAACCTATGATTCAGAAAATGCCACGTTTAAGGGCTTTACATCATTACATACTCCATAACTGAGTAACAGATTTCACCGTAGAGCTCATGTTACTGCAGTGGCCTCGTTGGCACAGCTTCAGTATATAATATCGACGCTGGGACACGACGCGGCTGCGCGGTGTAAGCGTGCGCGCGCGCGTCCGCGTTCGACACCAGCGACGTTCGATTGTTTTGGACTGCAGACAAGATGGCCGCGGACTGTCAACCGTAATACTTCTCGCACACTTTGTCGCTTTCTGACGATATTAGCTAACATCTAAAAGTTCCTGGCAGAAATGGGGTTATCACAGAGTTCAGAAGTATCCGAAGGAGGAACGTATGGATACCACGTGCACGGCGTAAGGCATTTATTCAGCCTCCTTTGTGTTTGGGACAGCAGCTTATGAAATGAGCCTGCTAACATGGCTAAAGGTGCTGCAGACCCACCGGTAAAACCTGACGAGCTGCCACTGTTTACCTGTTAATCCAAGTTTTAACCTGTTAAACTGCAACAGAAACCTTTGTTTATTTATTTAAAAATTAAGCTTGGCTTCAAGCTCGTAACTTTTCTCAAAGAAACAGTTCTGAATCCACTGAGGTGTTACAGTGCTGCCCATTCATTATTATTTCTTATTATCAAAGTCGGTAAAACAAGGTGAACGCCTGCAGCTAATAGCTTTAACTAATATAATGGTTTTCAGCGTGAAGATACATTTTTACTGGCCTTTTCATGCTGTTGCAAAATATGCAGAATGATTGTACATTAAATTACATTAGTGCTGAAATGATTAGTCGATTATCTGATAAACATTTAGTGGTTCAAGCTTCTTTTTTTCTGTGTCATATCGTTGTAAACGTGTAAATATTTATGAGCTTTGGATTGTTGGTCAGACAAAACAAGTTGTTTTTAATTCTTGGGCCCTGAGAAACGATTTATTGATAAATTAAAAGATATATACATTAATCCATAATAGAAAATAATCTCTAGTTGAAGCTATTTACTGTAGTGGTGCGGTTGGTAAAAGAGGCAATGATTTAGATGCTCCAAAAAACATACTCTGGTTGTTCATTAATGTTAACATTTTGAATATTCTAATAGCATCATTTTATTTCAAGATGAAGCACCACAAGTTATCAAAACACTTGTTTTGGTTTTGACAGGTGCAGCCGAGTTCCCCTGCAGAAAAGGCCAGACTGCAGCCCTTCTTTGACTTCATTCTTTCTCTGGACCACAAAAGACTTGTGAGTTTATTGAATGTCATATTGTAAATAGTTAAGTCAATAGTCATTGACTACAGGTCTTTTTTTGACTCCTCCTATTACTGTGCACCAGAATGAGGAAAACGACCTGCTGAAGGAGCTTCTGAAAGCCAACGTGGGGAGAGCGGTGAAGATGGAGGTTTACAGCACTAAAACCACACGGGTCCGTGAGCTGGAGGTGGTGCCCAGTAACATGTGGGGGGGGCAGGGCCTGCTAGGGGCCAGCGTTCGCTTCTGCAGCTACCAAGGCGCCACTGAGAACGTGTGGCACGTTCTGGTGAGCTTCTTCGTCAAGAGCTAGGAAAACCAAACCGCTTGACCTAATTCTTCCGATTTGAACTTCTATACACATTACCCCATTATAGCTTCACCTTTTCTTTGCTAACTCCTGCTTCTTTCCTGTAGGATGTGGAAGCCCGTTCTCCTGCTGCATTGGCAGGGCTTCAGCCACACAGTGACTACATCGTAGGAGCGGATCAAGTGATGCAAGATGTAAGACTCATTGTCATATAATGCTTCATTGCTAACATTTGGCTCTTAATTTATTTAGCTAAAAATTGTATCTCTTAAGAAATCTTTGAAAGTGGAGTTGTAGTTAATTCAGAGTTGCTGATTTCCAGTCAGAGGACTTCTTCTCGCTGATTGAGGCCCACGAAGGGAAGCCCCTCAAGCTGCTGGTATACAACATAGAAACGGATGCCTGCAGAGAGGTGGTGGTCACACCAAATGGAGCGTGGGGCGGAGAGGGCAGGTACTACACAGATACATAAGGTTTTCAGGGTGACTTACTGGAGAACACCACTGCATTTCACTTTTAAAAAGTTCATCTCTTTGCCGTGGGACTGTTTTACTGATTCTACATAACATACACCACTTTTCCATTTAAAAAAAAATTGTTCTTCCATGCTGGTGTTACTATTTTCCAATTAGAACAATAATGCCACAAAGTCAGTTACAATGAGGCCTTTTCAGATTATACCGCATTATTTTACTCATTTATTGTTTTTAATGTTTGCTCTTAGTTTGGGTTGTGGCATTGGTTATGGCTACTTGCACCGAATCCCATCACATCCCGATGTGTCGACAGCAGAGCCTTCCACCCCTGTTCCAGAGGAGGAGCCCCCTCCGAAGCTGCCTACCCATGGATTCACGGAGGTAGATCTGGATCCACATTTAACACTTTCATTGCTGACTAATCTATTGGTTACTTTTCAATTAAGTGATTAATTATTTAGTCTATCAAATGTGAATAAATGGTTAAAAATCACATTTGAGAAGCTGAAATCAACACGTTTTTTTATCTAGCACACATGCTAGATAAATAACTGATGGATTACAAGAAATGTTGTTCAATCAAATGAATGAATCAACCAATTGTTTCAGCACTTTGTATTTGTTTGTTTCACTGCTAATTGAACTACTGACTGACTTAATGTATTGTTACATGAGAAACTATTAGTAGGAGCAACAGAGCTCATTTCTGTCTGTTTTCCAGGCACCTTTGATGGCACCTTCAAGCCAAAGTGAAGATATGCTAGACCTGGAGCAGGTCACCCTCCAGGACGCTCCTGTACCTCCACCCATCCAGAGAGTCATGGACCCTGGTCAGTTCAGATGTGCAGAGGTTTTAGAGGATGATGATTTATGACATGAGTGTTGTCTCCTCTGCATCTCATTCATAAAACTCTGACCAGCAGGTGTCTTGTGTTTGTGTTTCCAGGTTTCTCTGACTCTGAAGGGGCAGTGGTGAACCCTGACCCTGCAGATTTGTTGGACAGACTGGATCTGTCCATGTCGTCCATCGACATGACCAACACATCGCTGGCTATGCATGAGGAGAAGGACGGCGAAATCTCTGGCGTTGGTAAGTCAGGACGGCAGCAGTTCAGTGTCCCGGAGCTTTCATGTATAGGTTTTGGCAAAAGGAATATGGACTATGTTTGTGTCTCCTGTCGTACAGAGGAGCTGGAGGACAGTGTGCTGCTTTCATCGCCAGCAGACAACCAGACTGACCCACAAGAGCTGAGCTCCCAGGCAGCCATGGACTTCCCTTCTTTTCTCACCTCCACTGACACTTTGTCAGATTCAGGCATTTCGCCGGGTGAACCATCTCACCTGGTCACAGAGTCCACAGACCTACCTGGCTCTCTGTGTGAGTCTAGCAATAGCCTGAGTCCACCTCCATTGTCTCTCCCTGAGTCCCTAGAGTGTCCCGCTGAGCCCTCTGTCCCAGCTGAAGCCCCCCCCTTCCCATCCCCCGTCGACCTCCTCCAATCCTCTGCTGTTAATGAGTCGATGGCGGACGATTCTCCTGCCCAGGCCACCGAGGAGGCAACATGGCCAGTGGAGGTGTCTGCAGAGCCTCTAGATGTGGCTTCTGCTCAATACTGCAGCCATGAGAGCGATGATGAGGAGCCAGAGGAGCCGCCTCTTGAGTGAGCTTGCATCAGACCCTACACGAGTACAAAAAAGTTGACAATCACTGGGGCTTTTTAAAGAAACACTACATAGGAAAAACAGGCCAGACACGAGGGAAGAGCTATCTGATTTGATATTGATATTTGTAATCGACTCTTACAAAAAGTGTATGCCTCCTTCATCAGGTTAGTTACACTACAGAAACCAGCTGAAGCATTAGCATATAAGTAGGGAAACACTTAGAGGCACTGCAGGAACATCCTGTTTGTTTTATATGTGAGAATTGAAAGTTACTCCTCATTTATGCACCAAGAAGGTTGTAACGTGATCAACACGTTTTCCTCGCCTAGTGCAAAATTACGATCATACGGGTGACGAGACTTTGCCTCTGGTACACTAATGTGATGAATACTTGAACACTTCCAAAGGAAAACGCACACATTTACTACAGCAAAGCACAGCCACACCTTATCAACGTTTTTGAAGCTAGCAGACTGTTGGCAGTTTAGATGAGTTGTTGCAGTCTTGTGGTTTCAAAGAAGCAAATATTTGGCTTTTAAAAATAGCTCACTTATAAAATAAGGGAAACTTTTACAGTAGTTCATGGGCTGTGTATTGGATTTTAAAGTGTGAAATATTTGTCCTGTTTTTAGACCAGATTTGATGGTCAGTATGTTTTAAACACCGTCTTTAATTTGACTTATTCAGCCATGCAGTCTGTGATCTGTTTGAAAACAACTTTTACTGCTTGTGTCGCTGGAATTATGTCCCACCCGCCTCATTCGACACTGTTCTTCCTTTGTCACATTTGTGATCTATGCAACAGTAGACAAGTACTCGACAGGTAATAAATCCAATAGATGGCAGACCTTTCATATACAGTACGTAAGAAGTCTGCTAACAGTGGTGCTGCTGTTGGAGTAATTGTTTGGTTTTTCTAGGGGGCTTCTTAATGTTTTTCACAGTCAATGATGTAGGTGCTAGTGTGTAAAATAAGGAAAAGTATTTTTGCAGATATTTTATCAATTAATTGTATGTTTTATTAGGAATGAGTGCAGAGTCTTTTGATGAATGTGAAATGGGTGAATCTTTGATGGTTAAACAATCATATCACTTGACTTAAAAAAAAAAAAAAAAGAAAAATTGTCCCTTGTTTTTCTTCTTTCACACTCATCAGCTGAACACATTACAACTCAAGAAACATCCATTTATAATTCCCATACATCTGTCATTGTTAAACCATTCCAATTTATTTCTTCGAATGCCTAAAATATACATATTTCACAAATTATTACAACAAGGGATATTGCAGGGTGATGGCCTAATTATGGTACCCATCATGGTTTTTGGCCAATTAGAGCGCACTCGAGGCGTCCCCACTATGGCGTTTTACAAACACACACACACACACTCTTCATGGCAAAATTAACTGCAGAAAATTTACTATGAAAAGGATCTGTTCTGCTTGGTGACACACCAAGAGAGAAATGGGTAATACCGTTTATTTTGCTTTGGTGAGTTTCCCACAGTGGTTGAATATTCATATATTCTCTTGGATGAGATTCCCCTTCAAGTTATATTCATGTTTCATTGAACTCCTATTGAATCTAAATGAAATATACATTAGGAACAGCCCTCACTGCCGTCAGAGTCACTGCTCATGACTCAAGCACAGAGCGAGTAAGCACGAGTTATTAAAGATACATACCTTATATATAATTTCCCAATTGCTAAGATGACTTGGATGGCTGCTAACATACTTAATAATAAACTGCAATTTCTGGGTTGTATTGAATATAACAAATGTAATTTTTTAACATCCAAGTCAAATTATCTTCATGAAAATGGATGTGCTCTAGGGATTTGGAAAAATAACTTGGTTTTAAGTAAAACTGTACAACAACACAATAAAACTGCTGCAAAACCAAGAACAAAAAATTCACTTAAATCAAAAAATGTTGCACATATTTACAAAAAACAAAACAAAAAAACATTCAGTCCATTGAGAATAGCACAGCTAAAAATAAACGACAAAAACAAGTGCTTCTGTCAGTGAGGTTCAAGCTCAATAATTAGATGTCTAAGCCAAGGTTACGTTCAAGTTAAAGATGACGAGAACAGAGGAGGATTTGCTTTGAGGGGCCGTGACGCTACCCAGAGACCAAGTGTACTAAACTGCTGAGACAGGCGTGGAGTGTTCGCAGGACGAGAACAGTTTCTGGAATGTACTAGAACAAACAGACAAGTCTACTACATCCATGTGCGTACACACACACACACACTCGGACACAAACACGAACTGTCACTTATGTCACTTCAAAATAAAATGCCAATCAGAAGGACAGAACTAACATAGCAGTCAAAGTAAAAGATGTAGACAAAGAAAAAAAAGAAAGTTGGTGAGCGCTAGAGAAAATATTAGAGTCCATTTTTCAAACTGTAAAAAAAGAAACACTACGGACCACTCATCTCCCAGGTGTCTCTTGGCTGCTCCGGCCTGTTCTGGTCAGTTCCCTATGATACACCATATGATACGCCACGTCCTCACACATTTTACTGGATTCTCATTGATACTGCGACTCTTGACCACACAATGGGGTTTAGGGTTCTACATGTCAGAGGTGGGTGGTGATTGGCAAATGACGAAGAGTTCTTGTTTTAAAAACTGGTGACTTTCACGTGGACTTCTGCCTATAGTGAAGCGTCAAGTCCCCTCCGCTCTTCCAGATAAAATGTTTAACTGTTCGCAGGTCCATGTTGGGATCTAGAACCTGGTGGAAAAGATTCAAAAATAAAAAGTTAATACAACGAACAATGGCCGAGGATGCACTCATGTCAAAATGTGCGCCCCACCTGGTCTTGACACATTAGTTCAATCTTCTCCTCGGCTAGCATGGCCATGTCCTCCTCCTTCTCCTGCTCCCCGGGCTTATCGTTGGCAGAGGAGCTGGTGGTCTGCGACTCGTTGTCCAGGTTGATGATCTTCTCGTAAACGTGCTCCATCACCTTCCTCACCTGGAGCATGTCACTGGCCGAGAGACGGTCCCTGCGCAACACACATACACGCAGCAGGTAAAAAAAAAAAATCAGCTCGAGACAGGTGGATGGATGTACTGCATTACGTAATCGAAGGAAATACAATTCAGAGTAGACAAGAAACTCACTTCTTTAGAGTTTTTGCACCAGAGGAAGAATGGGGCTGGAGGTAAAATGGGATTTTGTTGAACTTGGGCATATTTTTCTGGAATAGGAGAGGATGGATAATACATGTTACTCAAATAATAATCATGGCAGGAGCAAACTGTATCACAGAGATGCTAAAGCATTTCCTCCTGGAAAAAACACAGTGACAAAGCCCTTTAAGTCTAAATTCTGATGTTCAGTAGGAAAAGCACAGGTGTAAATAACAACATTTAATGACGGCTAAATTCCATTTAGCTGCTCCAGTTTCAGGGGCTGCTGACGAAGAGTCTTTTTTGCTTAGGAAAGTTCCTAACCGAGTGAAATGACCCGGAAGTATCTAAGTGGCAGCCATGATAAGAGCTGGTCAGATTCTCTGAATGCTAAGGAAAGGTGCTTTAATGCTTCCTTTCTTATCTCCTTTAGCACAGGGTACACTGGACCATCCTTTACCAAAGGGAAGAAGATATTTAAGTAGCCTAGTGTAAGTAAGTACAGTCGGATTCTCTTAGCACTGCGGTTGTCTTTTCCTAAGTCCTTATGAATTCTCCTTCACATCTTTCCTTGAACTCATGACGTTTTCCATCGAGGTCAAAGAAAAGTGTTTAGACATAGGGCGGAATTTTTGGTCTATCCGACTGCAGCCAGGGTCTTGGTATTGTCCATGCTGTGGCTCACTGTCACGGCTTAATGAGACACTTAAATAGAGTGCTGCTGGAATGAGTCCTAAAACCCGGAAATGAGTTAGCATTTTTGCACTTCCGGTTCCCTCGTCTTGAAGTCAGTGGGTTTCTGAATGGGTTTTTGGTTAGAGCCCTGAAATTAGGTCTGTGGTTAACACAAGCTGAAGAGACTTCTTTGTTTTACAACATAAAATACATCAGGAAAAATCCCATTGGCTATTTGTCGAGGGAACCAGGGCGATGCTAACTTTGGGTTGGCCTACAAAAATATGTCACCCCTGCAGCACTCTATAGTACAGAGCCATCGTTAATGTTATCAGCAACACCTGTGCTTCTCCTACTATGACAAGTAAAAATGTCTGCTGTTACAAGGGCCTACACACTACCTCAGCAGCTACCTGTATTGCCTTTCCACACTGAAAAAACAGGTAACACACATCCACACAAATACAAACACTCCCACATGAGCCTCCAAATTTTAATTTATAGTCTATTTAACCTATTAGCATTTTGACTCTGTCTTGTCTTTAATGTAAACTAAAATAAAGTTGAAAACATAAAATTGTACTCACATCTACAGTTATATCAATAACCCACTGTGGAACGGTCTCATTCAGCAGCATGGATTCAGTCTCTCCACCTGAATCTCTACATAGCAACCTGCAACACACAACACAGGACATCAGAGGCAATGCAAATACAAATGACAAATACAAACTGATAAAATTACAACGCACACTGCAGCTTTCTCAATTTACATAGGTTAGTGAAACATTACCTAAATAGAGTTCTGCCTCCTGCTTCCCCAAAGATGACTGGCGTGTGTGGTGGCACTTGGAAATATCCATTTCCTTTCTGGACCCTGTTCTCCTGCTCTCCGTTCACTGTAGGCACAAGAACACAATCCTCCTGTAAGACGAGCTCACTGACAACAGCAGGAAATGATGTCGCAGGTGCGGCCAGCGTAGAACAATGAATCCACACGGCTCATTGAAGTTCCCAGATCATCGCTGCAGAGGTTTGGTTGATTCAGTTTCAGAATGATTTGGCAGTGGATGGAAAGTCCACCACCTCCTTACCGTGGTTCACCTCGTTCTCCTCCTCGTCCATGGGGTTGATGCGAGTTCGGGGCCAGAACTCCAGCAGAGCCTGGAGCAGAAGTCCACCCAGGTTCACTGCAGAGATGAAGGGGAAAAATAAAGTTAGCAAATTAGCAGTGGCGCAATATAAAGTTAGCTTCAGTTCTATTTAACAGTTATTTGTATATAAAATGCGATAAGGTCAGATATCTTACACTTTGGGTCGGATCCATCAGAGCTTGAAAACCCAGCGTCCTTTGCAGACACCCAGGCAGCGAAGCAGTCGCTCTCATCCAATGTGATCGTGAGCATCTGTTGAAAAAGAGATGCAGAACGCACAGCTATGAGAATACTAACCAGGCTCAGGGAGGACTTGAAAAAGTCACAGCAGCTGAGGCTGATGAAAAAAGCTCTTGTATTACCAGGTTTTTGTGACTCACCCCAGTTTTCAGATCAACAGAGAACCAATTTGGCACATAGACCATCTTGAAGCGCTTTTTAATCTCTTCATCGAACTCCACTTTCCCCAAGTCTTCACCCTTGCAAGCCTGATGGTAAAATATATATACATGGTCAACTCAAACCACAGGTACCACCAGGAGTGAGTTCTCACCCACCAGACTCATCAAGAGAGGTTTCCATTAACTACATGATACTCTGATTCATTTCATGGGTAGTATTAGCTCATTGGGGTAGGTTAGTAACGTATACCAATGCCTGTCCTCCTTTAACTGGGCTGTGGTGTCATTTGCTAGAACATCATTTGAACTACCAGAACTATTAAGGCTTGGACAAAAGAAAAGCAGATGCAATCACACTTTTAACACAATTATAAATATCTACAGCGTGACGTTTACCTTCAGGACATCCCAAAAAGCCACATTGTTGTTGGTATCTTTGGTGAGTATGTGTCTCTTGTCGTTCAGAATGTGGCACTGTATGATACTGGCACCTCCTGCAAACACAAACACAAACCTGGACTTAATAAAATGTCATGGAGAAGAGATTCGGAGAACACCGTAGTTTCAGAGAGATAAACGGCATTTACCCTTGATGACTTGTTCTGGCTGAGTGCACAGTGGTGTCAGAGGGGTGCTGCAGTCATTGTCATACTCCCCTGATGATCTGAAGTTGTGCATTCCCTTTAGAGACTGCACACATGCACACAGAAAATAATCTAATTAGAGATTATCCTGCTTTTTTAGAATCGCTTCCTCACTCTTCCTTGCATCTATAGCTGTGATTAATGTAATGCAATTATCTTCTGTGTATCTCCCACACCATCACAAAGCTGGTTTAAATTTTTAAACAAATTACAGGAGGATTACCACTGAATAGCATTAGGTGCGGCCACATGCACAAGTCTGCACGAGTCATTGTGTTGACAGTCGACCGGTGATCTCAGAGGTGTCATGCATGCTTACCCATTTATTAACGGATGACTTGGTGGTGGAGACCCAGATTGCTGGAGGTGGGTCAGCAGATCTGTCCAGTTCCATCTGCGCAAAACAGAGAGACAGCAAAAGGGTGAATGACTCCCAGAGGTTAGCTGTGAGCACAGGAATGAACTGTTTTTTAAACTTCTTTTTATCTTCATACAGTACAAATTTTATCTTAAATTTAAATAAGCTCAGTCACTGCTAACAAAGCACAGAAAAGGCAAGCCTCAAACCAGGTGTTCGGTTTCTTACTTTGAGCACGGGGGCCTTCTCCTCACAGATGAGCACACGGATGTCTGGGTTACGCAGGTCAGTGCAGTAGATCTTTTTGTCTCTGCCACCAGAGTAGACGTGTGTGAAGGCCTCATTGACCTGCAGGGCCCAGACCCCTTCATCGTGCACCCGGTAGGTGGCGATGCACCTCTGCTGGCCGAGCGACCACAGGCGGATGGTCCCGTCTGAACTGCCTGACAGGCACTGTGGAGGAGGACAGCGGGTTTTAAGTTTTAAAAGTCCCTCTGTTTGACAGCTGCCACCACTGTATATTTTAGAAATCTTAACTCACCTGAGTGCCATCTCGATTCAGCAGCAATGACTTGACGTTGTCTGTGTGACCTTTTAGCTTCATCAGTTTCGCACATGTTCGAGGATCCCACACTCTCAGAACCTGAAAGAAGAAAGAGAAAGGGAGGGAGTGAAGACAGGAACTTCTTCACTATATTTACATGCACACTTGAACCAGATTACAGTGACTAAACAAAGGTAGGTAACAGTTCAATTCAAGCATTCACATGGTTTCAATGTAACTGAACACCTTCTGTAACCCCAATTTTCACTGTTTGTTATGTTTGGTAGCCTACAGGAAACATCTTATGGATGTCTCAACAGATATGGATGAGAGAATGGAGCAACTTGTATATGTCATATGTTTCACACTGATGAATCTGAAGAGCACTTTAACGCCCCATTTTGTTCCCCGACTAGCAATAACACTGGCACCAATTATGTATAGAAATAAAATCTGCCATCTTTCTGGTACACACGTGGAATCCAAACAAGATGCAGAAATCAAACTATGGCATAAACGCTCCACAATAATTCAAACGATTATCGAGTAATTTACTGCATATCTGTCATTGGAGTCTATTCTCAATTCAGTTTCAGGCTAAACATGTTATAAATATCCCAGATAATATGTTAACATGGCAGGCAAAATCATCAGAGTGTTGTTTTAATGTAGTTTAATTGAACTATTAGTGTACATTTGTGTGTGTGTGTCAAACCCAAACCTTTTCTGTGGATCCAGATACAATGACTGTGCCCATCTGGTTCATAGCCAGACTGTAGATAGAGTCCTTGTTCCCACTGAGTGACGAGGCTGTTGGAGACAAATCATAGTGAGTCCACCTTTCTCCCAGAGAAACATACAAACAACATCGATTTCGGAAGTGTAGTCAGTACAAATGCACAACAATCAAAACTACAGCATTTATGGGTCAGAAATGGGCACAATTGTCACACAGAACCCAACAGTACTTACTGGTGACAGTGTTGTTGGAAGCAGTGAGTGCCGTTAGTGTGTTCACGTCCCAAAGAAAGATCTGCCGGTCCAGACCTGCGGATGCCACAAGCTCCTTGTCCTTAGCGTAGGCCAGAGCTTTCACGTAGTCCTTGTGCGTTCGTAACGTTGACATGCAGAATCCTTTATGAGCGTTCCACACTTTGACTGTTGTATCTGATGAGGCAGATATCACTGAAAATGGAAGACAGCAAAAGCAGATCAGATCAATCGGTCAGCCAGAAAAACAGAATTAAAAAGCAGTGTTAGATGCTAAACCCTAAATAAAATAGTAATCAAACTCACATGTTTTTCCATTGCAACAGAGAACTATGTCATTAACCCAGTCTGTGTGATGCTCCATCGAGGCAATGTATGGGTCCTGCTAAAATGATAGAGAAGAGAAATTAAGACAATTCCAATATTGAAATTAAGAAAATTTGATGCATGCGACAACACAGCTGCCTGATCATACTGGGAGTGTAATATTGTAATACAGATTAAGAGTCTAAGAATCTCTACTTTGTGCTGGTAGACACTCCATATCCGGATGATAGAGTCCCTTCCAGCGGTGAAGAGCCGGTTCAGTGCAGGGTCTAGCTGGAGTGCATTCACCCCATTTCGATTGTACTTCTCCACCTCATCTCTAATGACATAGGACACCTGAAAACCAAAGAGGAGAGAGAGCAGCACAGAGGTCAGACTCAGATTTCGACAATTTCTGTTTTCCCCCCCACACACCCTTATTCCTTCCTTGTGCACATTTCGAAAAGCCTCCAAACGCTTCATGTCTCATGCACTTGCGTTCAAAGGTAAAGCTCAGGAAACATCTAGCCTAGCTCAATGACACATGTATTGGTAAAGAATTCCCCATGGATGTATATTAACAATGGGCAAACTCAGTACTTGTAACGTGTTTTGATTTGGTCGCAATGAATACCGGCAGGGTGCGTGACAGAACCACCGAGACGCGCACGGTTTCCCAGCAATTAGACCGAGCCCTGATACAGTGTAGCTAAGCTACCATTAACGCTGTACCAGCATAAAAATGCTGCTAAGACAACACGTGAATCATTTGTGCTAATTGACGAGCGTGGTAGTTAACGTTATAACACATTTAACACGTACTTATTTGACAGCTGTTTACAAAAACATGTAACCATTTAGACGCCAGCTTTAGCAGAAGACGCTAACAGCTAGCTAACGTAAGCTAAGCTAGCTAGCTAGGCGGCTTGAGTCATGACTCATAACAGCAACGCTGCCTTTTACGGGCGGTTTTCGCTGTCAGTCAAGTATCCCTGAAGCACTTTTTTAAGCCGAAGACCCTGATGCTGCCGCTGCCAGACACTTAGCAATAATGCAACTATTATAATTTACCTGCACTTTTCTCCGCCCTGCTGCATTTTGCCTGTGATGCGTGGCCATCTTGCATGTTGACAGTCAATTCATGTGATGCTACATCCGGAAAAAAGGAAAACATATGCACCTGAGCTTTATGGGTAATGTGGTTTCATACTGTCCTCTAGTTGCCCTGAAAAAAGGACGTTTTTCCCGAGGATTAGTTCATTTTACATGAAGCGCTTTTCATCAGGGCCAGGGCCTGGGAGACCAAAGAAATGCCTAAAATGTTTATTAGAAATCATCTTAACACAAACATTCAAATTGACTCAGGGGCGGAATCTGCTAATTAGGCAAGGTGGGCAACTACCTGGGCCCCCAGCTACGAGGGCCCCTAATGACTATAGTTATGCTATGATGTCTAGATATAAAACATATAAAATTACATTCTAACATACAGCTATCTACTCTCGGATAACTTACAAAATACCCTCAATGTTCTTCTTTTCCCACCATCAGTGCTAAATCCGCCCCTGAAAACCAGAGTCAGACAGACACACAGGCAGGCAAACACAGAGCAGGCCTTTAACCCTTTAAAGAATGGCTTAGATTTTGTTAGTAGATGATGGTGTCCTTTTATACCATAGTTAACACGCAACGTGGATATGCAATACGAACGCTGACCCTGTGTTCAACCTTGACAAGGATCCAGGATTTATGAGTCAAAACCAAGTGTTACTATTTTATTTCTCAACACAAAAGTCTAAAGGCTTGTTTTACGAGTCCCAGTGGATCAATACTGGGTATAAAAATACTAGAAACAGCCTAAAAATGTGTAATTTTTAATTGTGCAGAATGTAAACTCCCCCAGGTTGCTAAAAAAAACAACTTACCAGAAAAACAACATGTATTATTGGCCACTAGAGGGCGCACTAAAACGCCAACACTGTAGGCGTGGGCTTCACCGCAAGGTAATCCAAAAGCACCACCCCTCAGCCCACTGGAAACACAGGTTAAAAATGCTGACAGCATGCTTTAAATCATGTCCTTGTAGGGTTCATTCAAGTGCAGCAGGTTTTGATTCCAATGCATTGATCAATTCCTCTTTGCTGCTGACAGTGAAACCAGTTGCTGTAGGTCTTGGTGAGCAAATGATTGCCTGTCTGCAACGGTGTCTAATGTGGTGTAAATGCGACATTAATTAGTCTATTTTGTAATCAAAACAAACTCCAAAAAAGTTCATATCTACTTTCAGGAAACAATATTACATGCATATCCTCAAAAACGCTTGTAATGTTTACCATAAAAGTAGAGAATAGGCAAATTAAAGCAGCCTATAACTGCAGGGGCAAGTTTCCCACTCACTGTGTCCTTTATACTCTATGTTTTTGTGACTTGCTGATGTGGGAAAACTGCCAGCTCTCTTACTATAACTGTCATATTTGAGAGTGACATGGGGCGGCTATAGGAGCGGTAATCCTCTGTGTGGTCCCGCAGCATCCTCCCTCCCTCCTTCCTTCCCTCACGCTCTTGCTCAAGGGCGAACCGACAGCGCAGCATCCTGCCCAAGCTCGGCGGCTCGGGACTTTTTCCTCTGTGGGATGAATGCGGTAGGAAAGAGGACAACTTGCACGTCTGCACCTGTGGCAGGTTTCAAAATGTCCAACTTAAGGTGATTAGACGGCTGGCGTTTGTCTAGAAGTCCGTTTTGACCGCTAAACTTTTGGATTTTGGTGAGAAGGCGCACTCTTCTGTCCTGCTGGATTTGGAGTTTTGGAGTCCATCATGAAGAATACGCCTTGAAAAGAAAGACATGGATTTTGCGCGGAGAGTTTGGCTGCTCTTTCTTCTGAAACCCGAAGAATTCAACTCTGGAAATGATGCTGTAAATCTCAGAGTTTCATATGTAAGTATCCGTGTAGGGATTTCTAGATTTTGGAATTAATATTGAGCATGCATTAACTATGGGCTGACAGGAAGGTAAATGACTTCTCAAAGAGTAAATGCTCGACATTATCTATTAACTGTTCTCTGCTTTCTGAGATTTCACTTTAAAATTGAGAACAAAAACAAGAAAAGTCTAGTTTTAGGGTTAATCTATCATTTAAAACAATACAAACATGGCCTGTGTTATACAGTAGCCTATAAAATAAAACAGACTAATATACCAGAAAGTGCATAATGCTAATTGAATGTTTCATTTTTGAATGTACAGTGTTGAGCATTAAAGGCTTAGACTTACTTAGGTAATTCACTTTCATGATCTCTCACTGTGGCAAAATCTGTTGTGAATACCAAACAGGGATTTCATACATTTCTAGTGCAAAATGTTGTGTTTCACATTTGAGATCAGTTCTCCTCTTTTGCTGACATCTAAAAGCTTTACATCTTCTTGTCTAATGTAACTGATAACTGTAACTCATGATTAGTTTTATGATTTTGGAGTGGGATTCAAATAAGCATAAGCATGAATATGTCTGAAACAACAGATCAATTCATCATCATGGTAATAATTTCCCCACTGGCTCATTTTGTAGGTCCATACCTTCCATAACCTATGTATTTAAGCTATCTGATTCAATTACATTGAAAGGTTTTTACAGAAGTAGGTCAACAGTTCAGTCTGCCCACCTACTGCAGGATCACAGTATGGAGCTGTGAGAGGGCAGCTGGACGTGGCGCAGTAAAGTCTGACTCCCAGTTTGTCGTGGAACTTTTGTTTCCAAAAGTTTTCATGTCAGTTTTTACGTCAATCCAAAGTCTGTCTGTTAACTTAAACAAAGTAGTCCTTAGTTAAACCACTCATTTGAGATTTTACAATCAATCACCATGAGTGAACAAAGAAATGCTGGTTGTGTTATCCTGCTATGCAGAGAAACACAAACCCCTTATATCAGAGTAACAGTAAGAGAAAAGCATAACAGTCAAGATGCTATCTGTACTACGTAAATACTTATATAATTGTTTGTTTGTATAAATATCCTTTATTATATTGGGCAAAAAGTTTTAGTACACAATACATAATGGCCATATGACAACAAGGTGATCACACTTGTTTCTATTTTCACAGGAAACAGTGAATTCACATTTTCTGGCAAAAAACTCAGAAAAGAAAAAACAATGACAGCTAATCAGAAATTTTAAAATGCATTTTGAAGCCTTAAAGACATTTTAATAAAAAGATAAAACTGTATTTTAATAACTTTGAATTATAATCAGGTGACAAAGTAACAGAAAATGTATATTGTCATTTGTAAGAGCTGCTCTTGATAAATAACTTAAATGAGAACATTCAGGAGGAAGGATAAAATATAGAGTCAGGTGATCTGGTCCACAATCAAGCTCAGGCCCCTCCTCTGCAGTATCCAGGTTACAATGTTTGTTTCTTAGAATTAGATAAATAGATATGGACACTATTCTTATAGGCAGTATATTAAATCATGATCTCTTTTTGTGTCCACGCAACACTTCAGATGTTTACAGTGAGATTGTGGAATTAAGACAAAAGAAGTTTTTGAGCTGGATATTTGCCAGAGAGATCGACCCTCTCACACCAAAATGACAAAGTGTCACAAAGCTGAAAGGAGTTGAAGTGAAGCCAAGTGACGTGACGTCATGTGGGACCACGGTCTTCTTTAAACCTGTTCAGAAACCTATAACCTAGAGGAAATGGTGGAGCTACAGCCCTATATAACAATTTTCACATGCATTTCTCAACAGCTTTCTAAGTGAGGCACTTACTCATTTAATATGCAAATTTAAACAGAGCAATTTTTATTATCAGTAGCTTTCTCTATAAAATCATTCATGACCATTTATTACCATTTTTGTTGTCATTTTGACTGGAGAAGGTTTATGGGACCTTGTCATTAAAAGCCATAAAACTTTAGTAGTAGAAACACTTAATCATGTTTTATAGAGGTTAGCAGTTTGCTCAAGTGTAGATACTTTAAACATTTCATAATTTTGCACTTTTATGACAGAAAATGAAAAGAATGTAAAGAGAGAAGAGGTCTGTTCAGAGCATTTTATTGGCTAAACAGCTTCTATTCCCAAAGGCAAAATAAGGGTTTTACCCCAGCAGGTTGTGATAAAAGAAAAGATAGATTTGTCAAATTTAAGACATATTATCTATGCTCATATGTAAAACTTACTGTAGTTACAAGTGTAACAAGGCATGACTCAGTACAATTCCTGCCCTTGAAGTACTGGTTTACTCCCGAGGGCCACAACGACCTTCACATCAACATATGGTTGGGGTTGTGCAAAACCTTGGACTTTGCAATTTTCAACCATTTCTCCTTCATCACACAGGATTTACTAAATGTTGTGATATGACTTGGTAGTGTTATTGAAGCTTATAGTTTAGTTTAAAGCTATTTCTACTTGCAGAGGATTATCTGTTGCAGTGCTCGTTTTGTCTTACATTTGACTAACTTTCACTAAAGCTTTACATTTTACTGTGCAGCAAAAGTCTCAGTATATTTAAAGAAAATGAGCCTTCTTGACTCAAAATTGAGTGTTTTGATTTATATCTTCAATATTAATTGTAGGGTTATAGGACCTTTCGCTTTATTAGTAAGAAGTTTACATTGTGCTACCTTACCCGAGAAATGTTTGGAAATTAAATCATCATTTCAGTGTTTTAATTAGCTGTCCAGATGCTAGACACTGAGCAGCTAGTAGATCAATGCCTTGCTCATGGGCACATCAGTGGTAGCTTATAAGAGAGAAGAAAGTATTGCTGATCGTTCATTTTCTCAGCTGTTTAAGGGGTTTGAACTAGAGCTCGACTGATAAATCAGCCAGGCCGATATTAGCTTATTGCAGATATATCGTGTCGACAAGTAACAAGAAACTGCCAAACATTTAGAATTAAGAAACATTTTGAAAAAGTGTCACCATTACATAGTTTATCCACCAGAGGGCACTGACAAGTTGATTTTTCAACTGCAAAAAGTCCCACTTAGTGTGTACCTTGGTCACATAAAAGGCTAATCTAAAGGATCCGTATTAAGATTGTTTGTTTAATTGCTTTTGGCAAATATATCATTATTGGATTTTTAACCTCCCCAAATATCGATATCAGTATTGGCCTCAAAAAGTCAGTATCTGTCAGGAAAAACCAGCAACACTTTGGCTACAGGTCTGCTGCCTGACTCTTCTCATAATGCCATGTGACTTATTGTTCAGCTCTCAGTTATGAGAATTTAAAACACGTGTCAAGTTGAGGGTGTGTGTGTGTGTGTGCGTGCCAGTCCATGGCTCTGCTCTACTTTCAGTCTAATTATTATAATTATTTGCAGTGATGATGACCATGTCACATCTGGCTGTTATGGGAATTCAATTTCATTCAACTGAAATTATTTTTTTCTCTCTGCGTTGTCACTCTTTACCACCATTTTCCTAGCGTAGCAGATATTCTCTCTGTGCACTTGACCTGCAGATTAATATTATTTGTATTTACTTTGATTATGTGCGCTACAGAGTAGAGGTCGTTGTCATAGCTTCTTACTGTTCTGTATCCTTCATAAAGGAAACGCTGTGACTGCCTGTGTTTCTGTGGACGATTCGTCTCATCCCATCATGTCCTGGCAGAAATATCCTTGCTTTGAACCTGTTTATCTGCTTTATGACATTGCAAATGGACCTTAACCTATTTATTTTGATAGAAATTGGGAAAGCACTGGATTCAGTGTATGAGACAAGCTGATCTGAGATCAACCTGGGCCAAATAAGCAGATCAAGTGAAAGCAGATAACTAGCGTCTGGCTGGATGTGTGAAAGGATCAATGCATTTCAGGACAGGAGGAGATGGAAAACTCGCAGAGCTTAGTCAATATGAAAAGGATACAATGGTATTTCTCTGTCAAAGGGGGAACAGAAATGTAATCCTCTCTTTGGAAAGCTTTTTCAGTCATTAAAATATCAGACTCTGTCACTGGCTAAAATGAGGGAGTGAATTTATGGTCGTGGAGAAGCCTTTAGTATTGTCTTTAGTGACTTTGGTCTCTGATCAGATTACCTGCAAACTGTCTTTATGTTTTTTTTAGGTCCAGAGGAACAAAGTTTGCCAATAAGAAAAAAAGCAAATGTGTTCCTTAAGATTTTAGACATCCTCATGAATCATTTCAAGCTATTCAAACTATATTTAGAAACTTTTCTGGTACAATTAATCTCTCATTTTCTTAATTAATTAAAAAACTCAAAATTGACTACAGCTAAGGCCTGTTGTTATTAGCACGGTAGTAAACTAGAAAGACACTAGAAAGCTTATTTGTACCAGAAAATAAATATCACTACCAATTTGTGAGGTCAAGATTCAATTTTTTGCAAATTTCAGTAGTGCTGTTTAATTTTGGAATAATAATCTTTGTCTCATATCTTATATTTCTAATGAGATCTGAGATATGATATACATATATATGCAGGTAATCTGATACACACACAGATTATATAAAGAGAGAGATATAGATAGATATAATATATATACACCAGAGGACCTTAAAAGATTCACTTTAGCATCTTAATAACCTACAGTAAACATTTAAGGTGAATTAGATATTTAAGCTGTTTTTGCACACCACTCCACGTATTCTGTGCTTTCTGTTTTTTTCTGCTTATATTTTTGATCAGATATAATCAGCTGGGTAGGACTTGTATCTCCTTGTAAGGTTATCTTTTTATTTAAAGCTGCACTGATCAAAACCTTTAGAAAAACAATGGATCAAATGATTGTGTGTAATTGGAAAGGGGTCCCTCATATTGATGATCTGCACTTCCCATTTTTGCATCTTTCAGCTCGTTGTTTTGGTTTCATGGCCCGCAACTTAACAATTTTGGTTCTCTCTAACCACTCTCATCCTAATGCAGCATGCAGCTGTTTTCAATGAAAAAAAACCCTCAGATAAACCATCTGTACGCTACATGCCCAACACCAAACAGCAGACAGACAAATTTAGCGACTAGCCGGTGAACATAGCGGAGCACTTAGAAGATAAAGAGACAGATATTTCTCTCAGGAGTTGGTTGAGACCAAAACAGAACAAAAGAGGAAGTGAATATTTGACTTACATTTGTCAGCTTACCTGAAACACAACTCCAAATGAACTCTTATGTGGCACAGAGTCTGCTGAATGTGTAAATAGACAATACTATGCTAGAATGTTCACCAATAGCAACTTTATAAGGTGATTTATGTCAGTGTAGTGTTTACAGCTTGGTGCACTGATCCCAATGGGCCAAAAATAAATGAATGAATGCAACTTGACCTGCACACTGCTTTTATTGCAAAAACCAGCACCTGCAGTAATGTCCTCAAATTTCAAGGAGAATCAAGTGCTAGAAAACCTGAATGTAACAAAATTAATGTGTGGGATGATGTTAATGTTTTGAAACTCGACACTGTACACAGTTTAGTTTAGCATCAAGAGAGAGCTAGGAGGACATTTTGGCTTTTAGGGGTGCTTATTGGTGTGATGTTAAAAATGGCAGAGCGCTTCTTTAAGGCTGCTGGCAGTTCGATGTCCAGGCCCTGCAGTTTTCTTCAGCTCAGCGAAGGCAAACAAATGATCAGCATCCTAAATCAGAGCTGGTGAGAACCCCTGGTCAGGGCTACAGCCTGTGGACTTAATCCCTCTGACTCAGAACTATGGCTGCCCTAGTTTGACAGAAACAGTTGGATAACAGGAAGCTGGTGGTCAGTGGTAAGGGTAAAAATATTTATATCGTGTCTCTGGACTTCCCTCAGTACCATCTTCCAATCAGAAAATTGGAGGCAATCCAGCTTTTGACTTAAGCCTTTATACATTGCAATAACACAATGTTTGAGAACATGAGATCAGTAATGGAGACGTACGTACCTGTGCCCTTCATAAACACCACATATTACATTATAGAACTGTTAGGCTTTCCTTACTAAAGAGAATATTTCCTGTTGCTTAATTGCTGTGTTAATGAATTATAGTGTTTTCTGTCAATCTGACCATTTACATTATTGGAAAATCCCATTCAAACAAGTTTTTACAGAGACACTTTTATACTGTAAGTACTTGTTGAAGCCACTGTGTGTAGAAATTAATCACTCTGATGTCATACGTTTCTGTTGGTAGAAAAATGAGACAATCCCAGTGGTGCTGTCTATGTTTTACTTTCTGCCCATTCATCTTAAAGTCCCCCGGGTTGGATTCAGGTCTCTTTTGATACTAGCAGTGGGAGAGCCAGAGTCAGAAATTTTAAAATTGCTGACATAGAGGCTTTGAACCTGCAATAATTTGGGGGCAGCACAACAAGCTGTACAAGCTACATTGACTTATAGTCACCTCATAAAGTTGACATGGCAAACGTGTTAGCAAACAGTTGCTATTATTTACACACCAAGCAGACATGGAGCAACGTTAGCATTCATTTGGGAATGACGTCGTGACCCAACTCCTGGACTCCAGCTTTGTTCCCCACATATGGAAGGAGTCCACCATTATACCTGTACCAAAAAAACTCAAAGGCTAAGGCTCCAAATGACTACAGGCCAGTAGCGTTGACATCTGTGCTGTGTAAATGCATGGAGCGTGTGCGGTGTGTGACCACCTTTCCTCCTCATCTGCAGTCAAACTTGACCCACCCCAGTTTGCCTATGAAGCAATGTAAGGGGTTGAGGATACACACCTCACACTACTGGATACTGTGACCCAAAGTTTGGACTCCAGGATTTTATTCATGGACTTCTGGTGCTATGGATTAAAAACGTCCTACAGGAAAGGCCACAACATTTAGTGGTTAATAGTTAAAGGCAGTTAGACATTAAACAGACCTTCATCACACAGGGGCCTTCACATCGCCTCCATTCGTCCTTCCATCTCCTCCCATCAGGCCGCTGTTATAAAAACCCTCAGAAAAAATCATTGAACTTCCATTAACATGATAAACAAGCTATGAAGGATTTAGTTCTCTAACACTTGCACATATTTGCACTTTACAGCCAAACTGTTCTTAACTCTGTGTGTAAATGTATATGTATATATTTTTCTTTTAATGCTATGTGCACATTGTTGCAACATACCTATGTAAGCAACATCAAATATATGTTTTTCTGATTCTGAAGGCATTTGAAAACTTACATATATACCGTTAGTTTTAGTTGTGCTAACTACTGATGCAAAAAGACATTGGAAGGTGATCTGATCTGTGTATTGAATGAAGTACAACATAAATGGTTGTTTCATAAGCCTGTATGATTGAATAAGATTACCTTTTCTCTCTCACCTTCTTCCATCTCTGTTTTCCTGTCTTCACTCCCCACTCTTCTGCCTGTAGCTGTAAGTAAATTCTAGTACAGGAGAATCAGGATGAAAAGATGGCAGCCATGCTGTTACCAACGGGTCCTGATGGCTTGCGGCGGTTCACTCGCGAATCCCTGGCTGCGCTGGAGCAGCGGATTGCGGAGGAGCAGGCCAAGAACGCCAAGGATTGCCACGAGGCTTACAGGAACGCAGAGCCACCCAAACCCAGGGCCGACCTGGAGGCAGGCAAGCAGCTGCCGCGCATCTTCGGTGACATCCCTCCAGAACTTATCGGGGTGCCACTGGAGGACATTGATCCATTTTACTACAAGAACCAGAGGGTGAGAGCTTCTCTCTGTGTGTGTGTGTGAGTTTGTTGGGTGGGTTACATGGTGACAGTCGTGTGTATGTCTGGACTATAAGTGATCAAGAGTTTATTAAAGGGAGGTCAAGGGAGGGAGGTATTTACCTGAATGCAGATAATTAGGGCTGCAAATAATGATTATTTCCATTATCGATTAATCTGGCAAATATTTTCTCGATTAATTGACGAATTTGTTTGTTTAATCTACAAAATTTTAATTTCATAGTGAAATTTTCCACAGTCCAAACCCTGAAGATACTTGGTTTACTTTATTATATGACAAAGAAAAGCAGCAAACTGAACTTCCATCTACTCTGAAAGCAGAAAGGCCTCAATTTCTGTTTTTATTGTACATTTCAAATTTAGCCAATTTACTCTAAAGGAAAGGTTCAGCAGAATTTCACCAGACATTGGAGGGAACAGGGGATAAACAGTTTGAAGCTACAAAGAACAGTTTCTACTCCACTTATATGAAGGTGTTGTATGGGAAAAAAGAACATCTGTAATCAAAGCTAATGTGTGCTTAATACAACTCCTGTTAAGCTTATATGATACAATATACAATAATATACATTTTTCCAGTTCAAAGATTTGTGCCTGTGGTGTCTTTTTCACAGAGATAATCACTGTTGATTTTTCATTCTGACTGTGTTTATTGGCAGAAAACATACTCAGACATGATTGGCACCTGGACATAATGGCTAAAGATAGACATCCTGTACACAGAAGAGTTGTCACTTAGTGGGTCACCTTAAAGGATAGTTTTAAGTTTTTTCCAAGTCTGTCTTAAAACATTACTCATGAGCCATATGTACAGTGCTCAGTGATGTGGGGACAAAATCCACAGCCATCAGTGGTCTGAGTTAATCATATCAGGTCGTTATCTTCCAAATTTACAGTGTCTTTAATACCAAATTCACTCTTTTTGTTTGCCCTGACAGTGTTTCCTGAATTAGCCAGCAGAGGGATAAACTACACAAAAAGGACAGTTGGTACTAAAAAGACTGTAACTTTGAAAGATACCAGCTTTATTTATGAAACTTGGACAATCTTCAGACAAACTTTGAATACATTTTTTCACAGAACGAGGACTGTGGACTGAAATTAAGAAGTGATCTTTGAATGGCCAGTATGAACAGGAGGAGTGATTACAGCAAGCAAAAACTGTTTCAATGTACATATAGGCACCTGACCATTGTTTTAAGACAGACTTGAAATATTGTGAACGTATTCTTTAATACTACGACTGAATGGTTTTCATTTCATTTTTCAAGGGAGTTTTTCCTTGCCACTGTCGCATAGTGCTTGCTCATGGTGGGAACTGTTGGGTCTCTGTAAATATAAAGAGTCGGTCTAGACTTGCTCTATTCGAAAAAGTGTCCTGAGATAACTTTGTTATGATATGGCACTATATAAATAAAACTGAATTGAATTGAATTGAATTCCTGCTAATAACCTACACTAAACAGATCCAACATTTGTACGTTTCTGACACGATTGCATCTCAAGAAATGGTTGATGGTGGTAAAACGGTAACTGATGATTCATGGCCATATGAGGAGTGTCAGTGATACAATTGTAGTATTTTAGTGAAACATTTTCCTGCATGTTAAATTATCATCTGGATTTGTGAACATGATACAGCAATGATCCTCCCGATCAGCCGCGGTTTTCACTGAATTCACCAAGTGGTGTTTTAGAGCAGCTAGCCGAGGCCCAGGCGAGAGCGACTGCATCTCTTTAGATCTCTTGTGGATGCAGAAATAGGATTAGCAAGTTTTGATTTGCAGAGTAGATCAGGCTGCTGCCCATTAATGGGCCGCTTATGGAGAGATGAAAAAGGACGTGGCAGTCATTCTCAGGGTCTCTTTGTTTTGGCATGTGATGTGCTGCTGGATGGGAGGATTATCCAAAGACGAGAAAATATTTAAATAAATGCCACATCTGTTGGGGAAAGGTTCAGCTCCGCTTTGGAGTTGCCTCCATTATCTCGCCTGGCCTCGCCTGTTGCGTGTATGTGCGCTCACTGCTTTCTTGGAGGCGGAAACGCGTGTGGTGGAAGTCAACACATATGGTAGACGGCGTGGTAGACTCAACACAGAAGCTTTATTATCATCCCATGAAAGGCTGAACTGCTGCTCAGAGCTGATGGGAAAATTTGATTGGGAAATGTATTTACATTCTGATGACTTCTTACTTGACTTACATGACTTTTACTTACAGAATGTAAGCAATAGTATTTGAAAAATGTGATTTTTCCCACTAATGATTCCTGTTTTTTCTGTTTTCTTTGCAGACTTTTATAGTACTTAACAAAGGAAAGGCCATCTTCAGATTCAGTGCCACATCTGCACTTTACATATTAAGCCCATTTCACTTCATCAGATCAATCGCCATCAAAATTTTAGTCCATTCATATCCTTTTTGATTACCCGGCGTCTGTGCCTCTTCCTGCCACGGACATGTAAAATAATCATGTGATTGTTTGACGGAGCGAGCCAAGTTATTTCCTGTCAGACCATATTACCTGTCACTTTAATTAGTTTGTTTAAGTACTGGTGGGTGAAGGCCCTTATGAGGGAAATGCTTAAAAAAAGATAGAGTTAATAGAAGTGATATGAGGATGTTTTATTAGTTAATAATCAGGATCAGGTGAGCCGGAGAGTGACAAAACTGCTTTCAGGTATTGCTTTTATGCACCAGTTTTTGACAACCACTCCAAAAAGTGCTTCACTTCAAAGTGAAAGTATTAATGTCAGTGTCCTGACATTTGTGACAACATGAAGATTAGACTGTGTATCAGGCAGCCTGCTGTGAACAAACCACTGTGAAAAGTTTCCACCAAAATAATAATTTGATGCTGTAAAAAGCTGCATCTCATACTGGTAGATAAGCCAATTTCTAATATTTACTGACCCCCCCCTGTAGATTTCTATTGGATTTTTCCATAGTCCCATTTTTGAAACAGCTTTGTAATGGTCCTCTCTGGCATCGCAAAACCAAATCCCCTCATATCCCTCTTTTAATCTCCAAAATGAAATAAGAGCAAGGAGATTTCACATCATGTGATGGCTGCCTATTAGTTCTCAGACAGCCGATTGGTACTTTACATGCAGGAGGGAATCTTTCCTCTGGATCTCCTCTATGTTATAGGTGACAAAACATCTATTGATCAAATTATCTATCACATATTATCTATTATCAACTGTTCTCTGCAACTGATAAATCACATGAATGACTGTAACTGACATTATGCTCTGGACTACATTTTAACAGTCATATTGACAAAAAAAAAAAACATGTTTTTTTTAATTTTGTAATAAAATTTATATTAAATAATTTAGACTGTTAAAAGAAACTGATTTTAATGATTTCATCTTTCAAAGTTAGCATTTGCCAGAGCATTTGTTATTGTTTCATTCACCCCTAAGAGAGAATGATATCACTCCCCTGATTTAATGTTAAGTGGAATTTACTTACATTTTCCATAATCTGCATTTCTTATACCGTTGGCACACAGTGATGGTTTATCCTAATGGGTATATTTCATAGGATTACAAGAAAAATAGTGCCATTGTGTGATACGTACATTATCACAAAAACGTATTTGACTATACCACTGCAAATTACTCTTTCACAGTGCGCTTTCCTTAACTTCTTTCCCACATTGTTTAGCCTGTTCATAATGTTCACTATACTGACCAACTGTTTCTTCATGGCCATGTCTGATCCGCCAACATGGACCAAGTACCTGGAGTAAGTACACACAGTATCTAAGATGTAATCTGACCCTAAACTTTGTGTCTCAGACAGAAATTGAAACTGTGCTACGTGTGTTCTAATGTGGAGCTTTGCTGGGGTTTGTTGTTTTGTCAGTGATGATTGAAGATACAGTTGACATGTAAGTATATGATGCATGTAATATTCACTGCAGTCAGAACGCCACATAGGCATGTTCAGATAAAGCATGTGGTGTGGAATGAAAATTGCTGCTTAAAAGTCTTCAGATGTATTGCGATGTGCATGATGTGGAAGATGTTGTTGTCAGCATCAGTGGATCACAGGAATCATGCAGCATGCTACCTGCATTGACAAAGACGTTTAATTTGTTTATTTACTTTTGCAACTTTAGAAATTAATTTATAACAAATGTGAAAAGGGAAAATGCTCAGTTTCTTGCCAAGAGTTTTCTCAGAAGATCGATACCACTCTCACATCTATATGTTAAAGATGAAGCTACGGTAGCCGATTAGCTTAGCTTAGCTTAAAGCCCCCCATAACTCCCCAGAAAGTTTTTGTACGGAGTAAAAAAACGAGATATAACGTGTGAGCTTTAGAGGTGTTAGTATGCAGATTATGTTCAGACAGAGCCAGGCTAGCTGTTTCCCCCTGTTTCCAGTCTTTATGCTAAGCTAAGCTAACTAGCTGCTTAATTTTTGCACTTTGACTATGGCAGCCCCAAGTACAAGTTTTTGTTGTTTAAGTACGAAACAATATCAATATCAAATATGAATGAACCACTGGCAAGTCTTCACCATGTCCATGTCTTTTACATTCAGTGAAAAGTTTCATGTATTTATTACCTGTGTTTACTGCATAGGCCTACTTTATTTTTGTTATGTTTGCATTTATAAACATGGAACATGTATTAATGTAGACCTCAATAATATATGGACTCAATGTGTTATTTTAAACATGTTATTTCATATCTTGCACAATCTGTCAGTGACATCGCTCCTCCATAATTAAAGTTACTATAAATTATCAGCTGTATTCAAAGAATTTTGGCCAGAGAGTGTTGTTATTCATGTTATTCATTCTTTTATTTGTTCATGCTTTGCCTCTCAGTCCTCATTGTTACTGACTGTGGCAAATCCATTCAGATAATTAGATCTTGTGCAACACTGGATTCAGAGCTAATTCAATTTTTTCCCCCTCCATGAATATTTTTCAGGTATACTTTCACTGGCATTTACACTTTCGAGTCAGTGATAAAGATGTTCGCGAGAGGGTTCTGTATAGTGCCGTTCACCTTCTTGAGAGATCCATGGAACTGGCTGGACTTCACTGTCATTGTCATGGCGTAAGTGACAATATCATTCACATTTCATTCATACTGACAATCAATCTCACCTGACATTCACTTTACATTAGCAGTGGCTACAACTACCAGAGAAGCATCCAATTACAAACGTCCACCTTAAATCAGCATTCACGTTGTTTCTTGTGGGACCGTTTGTGTGCAGAGTGTAATGATGGGCAGATAAAAAGAAAACCTAATCCTTCTTTCAGTATTTTTCCAGTATTGTCAAAGTGACCGTAGTCAGTCAGTCATCCTGAGTGCTGATTTGAGGTCAGAGATCTGTGTGCCATGACTCACTACCCATGATGCAGGTGGCAGATTAGACAGGTGACCTCCTGATGCACCGATGCAGCATTGTCCGAGACCATTCTTCATGATAGGACATTTGCTTTGTTTGAAAACAGCGTGACAAAATCCCTTTTAATGGGTGTAGACACACTGAAAGCCGTCATTACCTTCAGCGATTAATTTGTTTTTGATTAATTATGGTTCAGTCATCTAAATCATTCACTACGATTGAGTCATTTCTTCTCACAGGTATACATGCTACTCTTTAACTCTTAAGGAGGCTATAATCAATGCCACACAAAAATTTTCATTCTAGCGAAACAAATAAGAAATGTTATCAGAAACCTTCTCACGAGGTGACCTGCTCCGATTACAGGCAAAAAATGTTGGAGCGCACAACGAGAAACTAAATAAATATTAAAAAATAAATAGATAAATAATTAAAAACAAGCAGAAGCTCCATGTTTTCAGTAAATAATTTTCACTTGTGTTTCCTGCTCTGACAAACTCAATGTCACAGACACACCTCTCCAAAACTATGCGTAATATTACGCACAGCGGCACAGCGTGGATACCTTCATTAATTCACCAGGATTTAACTTTTAACTGACTTTGTGTGCTTTTCTGACACCGGTGAGCTGTTCTGAAAGAGTCACAGTTTTGTATTTGTATTTTGCACACTGGATCACATGACTACTTGTATGTAAAAGGAGTTGCTTGTATGAACCCACAGAGAATTATTACCTGACTGCAGCTCTACTCAGCTCTAAGCAGCGTTCTAGCATCTTTCAGCTGCTCATTATTTTAGTTTTCCAGGCTGTAACTTTACTGTTTTGGTTCACTCTTTCTGCTCTCATAGCGTTGTTTTTGGCAGCAGCAAAAACATCAGCAAAAACACTTTAAAAAAAAACCTGTACGCTACGTACCTAGCACCAAACAGCAGACTGACACGGTTAGCGACTACCTGGTGAACATAGTGGAGCACTTAGCAGCTAAAAGAGGCAGATATTTCCCTCTGGAGTCGGTGGGGACCAAAAACAAAGCTAAAAGAAGAGTGAATATTGGATTCATCAGTTGGACAGAAACACGTCTCAAAATTAATGCTAACGTTGCTCCGTGTCTGCTGGAAGTGTAAATAGGTAACTGCTTTCTAACACGTTAGCCATATCAAATTATACGTATGTCAGTGTTGTGTTCACAGCTTGTTTCCAGTGGCCCAAAAATCAGTTATTGAAGGTTTAAGTTCAGTCACTGACACATTCTTTCGGTCCGTTTTACATTTTTTTGTTTCTACATTTGTTCACTGAACGTCTACATACATTTAAAGAATGAGTGAAAGAAACCAAGATGCTAAGCCAATAAAAAACTTTTATTACAAACCTATAATGTTATTTGATTAAAATGTATTTAAAGACATGATATAAGAACTGTTAAGTATGTCTGAACATTAATTCTTAACCCCAGTTATCATACTGAGGTTAATACTTTGTTAAATCTGACTGCAGAGCTTCATAAATCTCCTTATTTCAAATTCCAGATATGTGACAGAATTTGTAGACCTCGGAAACGTCTCAGCATTAAGAACATTCAGAGTACTACGGGCACTGAAAACCATCTCAGTTATCCCAGGTAAGATGACCATCAGGTCAAACCTCAGTCCAAGTATCTATGCCTCCTCTCTTGTTTTCAGTCATGTCTGAATCTGCTTTTCCCGCATCAACAGAAAACGTCATTTGTGTGTTACCAAACAGTTGATGTATTGCCTCCTCTCCTCCGTCAAGGTCTGAAGACCATCGTCGGCGCTTTGATCCAGTCTGTGAGGAAGCTGGCAGACGTGATGATCCTGACCGTCTTCTGTCTGAGCGTGTTCGCCCTCATCGGCCTACAGCTTTTCATGGGGCTGCTGCGACAAAAGTGCATCCGCAGCGTCGCACACTGCATCAACTCCTCCTACAGCTCCAACGCATCCTTCTTCTGCAACAACAGAACCTGGAGCTCCAGGGTGGACTTTCTCAGCAGCGAAGGTCAGCTAAAAACTAAAGAGACTGGTGTTGAGAAATAATTCCACACATGTACAATTCTCTAAATACTGTATCATTAACATTCAGTGAAGTTAGGAAAAAAAATGCTCCTTTAACTTCTTTTCCCCCTTTCCTTAGATAACTTTTACAAAGTTGAAGGAGCAAAGGATGCCTTAATATGTGGATATGGAAGTGATGCAGGGTAAGTGAGTCCTGCTTACTGCTTGTTAATCATCTGCAGGCTATTACATAATATCAAAGCGTCTAATGGCTTTTGATCCCATGCATGTCATGTGTATAACTGGATATAGTAGCTTGAGCATTAGGCTTGGAAAACAGAACAGAACACAGAACAAGAAAAAACAGATACGACAATAGACGGTGTGCTTTAGGCTTCATATTTAAATCTGTGACTTAGAGGCGTAATGTATTGAGGAATGATACCGTCATAGGGAGGGGTGTATAACGTGAGAGAGGCTGTACACAAGACAACATGTGGCGTGGATAATCACCCCGGCTTCACTCGAACCCTTTACTGAGAAACATGGAGTTGCCAGCTGGAGAGGGGGGGTTCTTAGGAGATTTCATCATCTCAAAAGCTCTATGACATGATTAGGTTAACCGGAGCGAACCGGATCACTTCGGATTGATATTCTGTTATTGTTGAGAGAAATACTCCAGAAGTCTATAAGAGGGTACAGTATGTGGCTTTGTGATGTACCAGAAAGATCTGATTTAATTTCTAACAATAAATATATAAATGTAGACATGCAGAGATGATATTTTATCATCTCTGCATTTTATCATCATTTGCCATTTTGATGGACTTTGTTCCCAATCAAAGGCACAGTGTGAAACCATCCAAATATTGCTACTCAACCTACGCACTGAATAATCCTATAAATCCAAATGCTTTTGAAACAAGCACGACAGGATGACTCTGCCCATGCCAGGCCCAGTTCAAGGGTTATAGTGAACTAAATACCCATCTGTGTGAATCTGAAATCCTGCAGCTTCAACAAATGGCTTCCATTAGGTGCTCTTGTTAATGATACAAGATAATGGATGATAGCAAATAACAAAAAATGGTGATGATGTTAAACTTTAACAGGGAAGTTTGGTGCAGATTTTTTTCTTTTCTTACATAACATTTTTTTTCTTAATACAAGTGGTTCTGTATTGAACCTTTTTTGGTTCTATATCTTGGTACATATATGGTACCACTAAACAATTAATTATAGACCCATTTTAAAGGGAGGGTTCACTCTAAATCAACTAAGCAGTTTTTAAGCAGCATTAGCCAAAAACGCCTCATTTTAATAAAGTTACAAAGTGGGAGGAGCTATTTCATCAAAGCTGAAATAATTAAAACTGCTGGCCATAAGATAAACCAATAGGATTAGTGACATCATCCGGGAGAGTCCCGTGTTTCTATGTTCAGTGACACTGAGGATTTCGTTTAAAGAAAAATTGAAACGGAAGCACAAAAAGGGGAAAAACACTTCAGGAACCAGCGGCCCCTCCCTCTTCACAGAGTAAAGTTACACATATAACGTTACTAAAATGAGGGAAAACCTATGGCATCAGTAGCAGTAATATCAATTGTAGATATCAACAATTGCTTTTTGACTAGTTAGAATTGCAAGCCAACATGTCCATAATGTAATTTTGACACGTAACAGTTTTAATTAAAGATATCTACAATTCATTTCACACTAGTCAAAATGTAAATTTGTGATATCAACCATTCATTTCTTACTAGTGGAAATGTTAATTGTAGTCAACTTTTACCATTGACTTCTATTCAAACTCAATTACAGATATCTATAATTCAATTTTGACATGTTACAATTCCAAGTCGACATATCCACAATGTAATTTTGACTAGTTATAATTCTAATTAATGATATCTACAACTCAATTCTCACTAGTCAAAATGTTAATTAATGATATCAAGAATTCAGTTCTCACTAGTGGAACTGTCAATTGTTGATATCAACAATTCAGTTCTTACTAGTGGCAATGTTCATTATAGATACCTACAATTATTCTTACATTACAGATATTAATGGAATTGTAGATATCTAAAATTATTATTCAATCTAAAATAAAATTATTGATATGTTGGCTTGGAATTGTAACTAGTAAGAATGTAATTTCAGATATCTAGAATTGCACTTCAGATATCTGAAATGCAATTGTAACATGTGAAAATTATATTCTTACTAGTAACAAATATATTTAAGATATCTACAATGTCTTTTATAACTAGTCAGAATTGAATTTCAGATATCAAAAAAGGAATTTCCACTAGTCAAAATGTCATTGTAGATATCTTCAATGACATACACACATATCCGAAATGAATATGGTAATTTGGGCGAATGATCCGCCCTACTCTGCCTCTGATTGGCTTACCTGCAACGAGTACTGGCCAATCAGAGGCAGAGTAGGGCGGGTCATGAGTTCGCCATCCTAGGAAAGAGAAATCGTCTCACCGAGCTAATTTGGCGGTGACGAGCGAAAATGGAGAAAGAAGGAATTATTAATACGGAGACAGCAGTTTCTGCATTTGACAGAATTTTTAAGTTTAAATGGCAGTTGGTAAACCAATTTATAGGTGCATTACCGCCATTTACTGGAATGGACTGTGTTGCCAACAGAAAATAACGCGTGTTTTCACAAAGCATTAGCATTTGTTGAATATTCATGAGGTGGGCGTAGCCTATTTAAAAGTCAACCAATAGCTTTGTGGTACTTGATGATATGACGCCCACATATCCGAAATGGTTTGATGATATGTCGGACATATCAGAAATGCAACTGTAGATATCTGAAATGGGAAATTACATTTCCACTAGTCACAATTCTTTTTCGACATGTCAAAATGACAATGTCATTTCCACTAGTGAAAACTAAATCGCTACTAGTCAGCCCTACTGATTAAATGTTAAAAGGGCTTGCCATAGAAAGCCCACACAGCCTCTAGCTTCACTGCCTGACCAAATGTTAGCTAGCACTAACGTTAGCGAGGCTACTTTCTTGAGAAAAAAAATAATAATAATTTAAAACTGAGAGAAGGCGTACATATGCATCTGGCTAGCTAACAGGTAGCCTTAATTGATATTTAGCATTGATATCTGACAAATTAGTGAATAATTAAAATTTTTTTGCACTTATTTTATGTTAAAATACTCATATTAAAGAAACAGACAAGGTTAAAGTGCAAGAGAAAAGTCTAAATACAAATGGCCTAAATTGTATTAACAGCCATCGCGGACTGCCACAGCGCTGTAGCTCTCCTCTCCACTAGCCAACAAATCATAGAACATCATAAAAGGTTATTTTTTATGTACAAATCTGATATTGAGCCATTTCATGACAAAAGGTTCTTTGGTTTAGGGGACTCTGGGGTTCCTTATCGAGCCTTTTTATGAGAGATTTTAAGTGTGTATGAGACTTTTTTTCGCATGGTATTAAACTAATATTGATATTAATACAGTATTTGAATGAGTTAATAGAAAAATATAGACACAGTGGAGGTAGTTACACATTTTTATTGGCATCAGAGTGCAGCCAACCCTTTAGTTTTTAATCTCACTCTGTAACCTCTCCTCCAAAAACACAGGAACTTAATCTCCCAAGAAGTAAAATCTGATTCAGTAATTTGTGTTCAAGTCAGAGTGAAAAGAGGATACATTTGAGGGCATTCAGGGGAAATGACATCATTAAACTCCCATAAAAAGCAGGTCAGTAAGATCAGACTAGTACCAATAGAACCTATCCAGCTGTCCCAGAGTTTACCTACAAGTCACTGCAATTGGACTTTTTCTTTTTTTTTTCTTTTTTTAGATTTGTAGCCTGTTGTTTGTGTTTCTGCCATTTGTGGAGCTCTAACAGCGCACTGTGATCGACATTCAGTCTCATTCAGTTTTAATCTTTTTTCTGTGTCTAATGGGTGTGTTAATGGCTCTTTGGACAATAAGACAAAAAGGAGGATTAGTCCTTTTGTCCCCCTTTAATTTTAACTTTGCCCCATCATCACCAAGAATATGGTATTTATTGCATTTTTCATTTCTTTGCGGTCAAAGACAGAATGACACACTTGCCAGGTTATAGGTCAAAGTAAGCATAAGGTAGCTTATGTGCCTGTTGGCAAAATGAGTGAGACAGCCTTTTAACTTCTGTGACATTTTAGATGGATCTTTCTGAGGCTGGCTGTGGAGACGGGCAAGATATTAAGCAGGTCAGGATGGAGGACGTAAAACATAGAGGATGCTTAATCTTTTGAGTGTATTCCAACAAGTAATCCCTGAGTAGATTTCCAAATTAAATCTTTGGATACGTTATGATGACACACACAGTCACACACATGCACACAAATACACACACAGACGCAAGTGGGCCCGCATGCACGCGCGCACACACACACACACACACACACACACACACACATTCAAATGATATTTTCAGCCTAGATGGTTAACAAGTTTGTGATAAATGATTTACTCAAAGGCTCCAAGCTGTTTCTCATCGCGCCTACTGTAGAGTTCAGGCCAATGCTTATCCCCTCACATCTTAAAGCCACTGTGCATAAAGGATTATGACTTTCAACTTTTGCCCTTGACCGGACTGATGTTGGCATGGAAACCCACCACCTCAGCCCCGCCCACCATAGAGGGAAAACACTTTGCTGCGAGAGACAGATGTTCCTCTGCTGTTCTGTTACACAAACCGCAGAAGAACTGATGGTACACTCTCAAGGATACTACTCATAAATAATGCAGACATGTTAGCAAAGAGCTCTTACGCACCCTAGATTGTGTTGCTTTGGTTACATGAGATGACTTGTAAACTTTTATCAAAGTTTAAAGGACCGTACTGTAGTATTTGAACATTTCTGCTCCTTAACTACAAATCATTTAAACTTTAAATTCCATGTTGACTATATTCAAACGGGTGTTGTCAGATTTAGATTTTTTTTTTTTTTTTTTTCCCTAGTGTTCCAGGAAGCCATTCATTTCCATTCATTTCTGTACAGGATGAAGTCAATTAGCAGACTCTTGAAACGTGAAGTGGAAAAAACTCAGTTTGCCCTCAAACTGCATTACAGTGCAATAACAATAATGTAAGGAAAACATTTTTTAAAAACTTACAGAATGGTTAGGTGTGATGTAAAGTGCATGTGTTTATTTCAACTTCTGGATGAGGACGATGTCAGATTGAATTGCCTCAATGGACACTACTTAATACGTATTACTCCTGAGTAATACACTGTAGGATGTCCAGTGTATTACTAATGGATACAAAATAATACACTATAGGTTGTACACAGAAAAAGAAAAACGCTGGTATGACTACATATTCTGATATTCCCTGTGCAAACAGCACCCAGCCATCAGCGCTTCGTGCTGGCTATGGAGGTTGTCTGTGCTGAGTCAGATCAGATCCCATGGCGAGTGCATGTGGCATGGCAGCCCCCCTTGAGGAGCGCTAACTCAGGATAAACCCATGCAAGAGCAGTCTCCAGGGACGTTTCTATAGAAACCTCAGGGACATTAGTCTAACAAGTGCCTTGTTTTCCCAGCAGCATCTAATTGCAAGAGAAGTTGCACATTCATATATTTGTTAAAGTGACAACATTGGCCAGCAATGTGGTAATAACATTAGCAACCACAGCATTAGATGTAGGAGTCCATTTGTGTGCATTGCAAGTTAGGCAGCCAAACATGAAATAGGAATAATTGTTCCCTACAAAAGCCCATGACTTGTTAGTTAAGCCATTGTTTCCCATGAATTAGATAATAGTATGGAAATAAATTGTTGCAGTGGTTATTTTCATTATTGATTAATGCAGATTATTTTATGGATTAATAGTTTAAAATCTATCTATATCTATAAAATGTCAGAAAGCCAAAGGTGGCGTCAGATGTCTTGTTTTGAACGACAGTCCTAAACCTTAGGATTTTGAATTTACAGAAAAGAAAAGCTGCCAATCCTCACAACTGAGACGCTTGAACCACAGAATGTTTGTAATTTTTGTTTGGAAAATTACTGAAATTATTAATCGAGTATCAAAATAGGTGTTCATGAATATTTTTTTGATCATCTCAGTTAATCGACTCATAATTTCAGCTCTAAAAACAAAACATGGAGAGACTTAAATGTTGATTAGATGGGTGATCCAACACAGTGAATAAATCTAGAAAAGAAAAATTGGATCAAACTCACGAGCTGTGTCGAGAAATCATGTAGATTTAAGTTTTTATATTCAAAAGGGTGACAGAGTTTTCTTAAATACAAGAGGAATAGTTTTTTAAAGTGTCCCTGCTTGCAACTTAGGAATCAATATCAAAAAAAGCCTAGAAGGTAGGACATCAGCCTCAAAAAATGTGGTATGCTTTGAAAAATGGTCAAGAGTAATGAAATGTGTTCACAAAACAAAATATAGTTTATGGGCTAAAATCTGCAAAACCACTGTGCAGCCCTTCGAGACAACACTTTGAGTACCTGCAGATTCTGTGTATGTTTGTTTTGTCATATTGATTAAAAGAGGTGGACAGATTGGTGGCAGGTTGAGCAGCGCAGCGGCGGGAAGGAACAGCCTGACAGGAAGATGTCGCTGGCCTCACGCAGCCTCCTCTGTCCTCACTGCTGGATATTAGTGAGCATTTCTGCTTAGCTGGCCGTTTGGTGAGATCTACAGCTGTTCTCACAGCAGCGCTCTGCTGCCCAGCTGTTTCCCAGCCATTACGAAATTATTCTGCACTCAGATTGACATGGCAGTCCAGCTTGTTCTCAGCTGCTGGACTTAAATATTTGCTGTAATGCCACTATGCTGACAATGAAGATCAGAGATGGAGGCATGGAGCTGAACATTTTTGAACTGCAATTTGATATCCATCTGGCTCAGCATAATCCCTTTTGCTCCGGTGCATTTTAGTGCCCCTGCCTGGGAACTGAGTGCCCTCTTCAGTTCAAATAATGGCGTTGATAGCAGTGTATGTACTTACTGACTCATCCGCTTCTCTACCCTGTGGAGTCAAAGGCCACAGGGCTGCATGTAGATACCAGAGATGTTTTTAACTCTGGCACAGCAGCCTGCACGCTACCAGAGCTATATCTGCCCCAGCTGCCTTTTGATTTAATTGTGCACAGCCTTTGTTTATCGGTGTTGCCCCATAATCATCTGTCTTCTGCCTTTCAATTGTTTTTGCATGGCAGGAAGTGTCCAGATGGATTTGACTGCTTAAAAATAGGGAGGAATCCAAACTATGGCTACACTAGTTTTGATACCTTCGGCTGGGCTTTTCTGGCCCTCTTCCGACTCATGACGCAAGACTACTGGGAAAAACTGTTTCACCAGGTGCAATTTTTGAATCTCATTTTGAATCTATCAATATTCTGTGTTGATTTGCTGTGAAGGAACATCTAGTTTGTTTACAACCTGGGTCATTTTTTCTTAGACTGGCCATAATTTCTATTGATTATGATAGTATTTGGTTAGTTTGGGAGACATGGGTGATGCAGTGACTCAACATAACTTCACAATGTGGTCCATAAGGGCAAGCAACATCAGCAGTCAGGCAGGATATAAGTGTCTGCAGTTCCCTTCAGCTCTTTTAGCTAATATTTTTTTATTTCACGGCCCATAACTGTATTGTTTGGCTCACTCACACCACTCTCATCAATCTCATTTACAGCATCAAGGCAGCTGAAAAACAAGCAAAAAACTCCAAACAGTAGACAGACAAAGTTAGCAACTAGCTGGTGAACATAGCGGAGCATTTAGCCGCTAAAAGACAGATATTACCCCGAGGAGTTGGTGGAGAGCAAACCAGAGCTAAAAGGAGAGTGCATATTGGACTTACATTTGTTCCACTGCCTCCAAGTGGACTAAAAATGGGGAGATACTAAAACTGGGGAGATACGAAGACCCGATGTCTCAACATCATTTTACAACGTAGTGCATGAGGGCAAGCAACAGAAGCATTGGGACAAGATATGAACATCTCTCAAGCCTAACCATATTAGCTATACCACTTAGTATAATTGTGCACAAGGGGAGTGGTTATCACCCAGACTGCAAACTGCCTCTTAAATTGATAATTACATTTTACAATGCAAAAAAAATCTTATCTATAATGGTTATTTTAGGTACTGTCGCTTTAATTTTTAGACCGAATAAGGGATTTAGTTAAAAATAATAAAACTGAGGATTTCTTTACCTCTAATTATCAGACTGTGTGTTGCTTTCCATCATGGAGTGCTTTGTGTAACTCAGTTCCCAAATCTCAGCAATGAAATTATTGAGTAAAATGTTATCCATCCTAACCATACATTATGCCAAAACTATGAAAACATGACTCAGGTTTTAAAAAGACCAGAATTTTCCTTTTACATGTGAAGTTTACATGTACTGACTTCATGTCTGCTCCCTCAGACGTTACGCTCAGCAGGGAAGACCTACATGGTTTTCTTTGTGCTGGTAATCTTCCTGGGCTCCTTCTACCTGGTCAACCTCATCCTGGCTGTAGTGGCCATGGCCTATGAGGAGCAGAATCAGGCAACCATTGCTGAGGCCTGGCAGAAGGAGAGGGAGTTTCAGCTGGCTATGGAGCACCTTCGCAGTGAGCAAAGAGTAGGTGCAACGCAAGCAGTCAGCATAGATTTTCATATTTTCATGTTTCAACTTACGGACAAACAAAAACTAATATCCTGTAACATCTTTTCTTTCTGTGTGAAGTTGGCAGCAAAAAGACAAGCACAGGACACAGACTCAGTGTTGTCCCCAGAGTTGTCTCCATTTTGTCTGAAGACAGGCAGCATACGTCGAAACAGCAGCAGAAGAAGAAGATCGCATAGGACGTTGTCAGAAGAAACAGCAGAGGAAGCTGCTGAAGAGAAGTTTGACCCACTGGATGAGCCAATGGTACATCACCCAACGATCACACTCTAAATGTTTCTCCCAGTCTTTGATGCTCTTATTAAAAGCCATAGGAGCTAATGTATCCTCTGTGTTTCTGTAGCCTCCTCTGTCTCCCCTTCCAGTCCACCCTCTGCTGGCCACGCTCTCCTCTCACCCTCTCAGCACCAGGAGAGGAAGCCAGAACAGCATCTTCAGCTCTTTCTGGGCGCGCAACAACTCGGAGGCTGACTTTGGGGATGATGAGTACAGCGTTCATGGGGACGCCTTCAGGAGTCGCACCAGTTCAACAGCAACACCCTGGAAGAGAAGGACGGGCAGTGTGCGGAGCCATTGCTCCCAAATCTTCACCCCCAGCCTCAATGTCAATGGCCGGCTCAACATCTCCCTAGACCAGAACGGAGTCACCACTCTGGGCCTACATACTCCCACCTCCATGCCTGCTTACAGCATGGAGAGGATCAGGGAAGACACAGTGAGTCACAGAAGCTTGTGTATTATTTGAAAATTTTGCAAGAGTGAAAAAGATTTAATTTAATTTATTTTATTAGGATGTAGTACTCTCATACTGGAATAACTCCACATTGATCTCAAGTGATCGATCTTAATTAACAGCCCATCAAATAAAAGGACAAGAAAGTCTTGTAGAAGGCCTCATTTTTGGTTGTTTTATGTCTACCAGAAGCCCACCAGTGCAGAGGACACGGTTCCCAGACCTCTCCTCCAGCCTTCCCCAACAGTGGCCGAGCCTCCTCCAGTGCACAGGAAAAGAGGGCTGAGCTCTGTCAGCTTCCTCAGCGATGCCATGGATGGTGAGTCCTAATGAATATTAAAGGAATAGTTTGACATTTTGATTGATTGTTTGATTTTCTTGCCGAGAGTTAGATGGGAAGATTGACTCTCATGTCTGTACGATAAAAATGAAGCTCTAACCAGCAGCTGGTTAGCTTAGCTTAGCTTAGCACAAAGACTGAAAATGGGAGGAAACAGCTAGCTTGGCTCTGTCTGAAGGTAACAAAATCCATCTACCTGGACCTCTAAAGCTCACTAATTAATAAGTTTAATCTCATTTGTTTAATTGTTTAAAGTGTAAAAACGACCCGTTGTAGTTTTGCGAGGGGTTATGTGCCAGACTATTTCTTGGCCGCAGTAACTTCCTGGAGTTTCATCTGCACCATAACCCCTCGTAGAACTACAACTTTTTTTTGTATGGATTAAACAAACAACGTGTGAATTAATGAGCTTTAGAGATGCAGGTAGGTGGATTTTGTTACCTTCAGATCAGACATAGCCAGGTTAGTTGTTTCTCCCTGTTTCCAGTCTTTATGCTAAGCTAAGCTAACCAGCTGCTGGCTATAGCTTCATATTTAGCGTACAGATGTGAGAGAGGTGTTGATCATCTCATCTAACTCTCAGCCAGAAAGCAAAAAATAAAAACCGAATTCCTTTGAAGATTGCTCTTTTAGCACTCACTATGTTGAGCCTCAGATACCTATTACAGATTGAAGCTAGCATAAAGCTCTGAGTTGTACATGGTTGGGCTTCAGGTTATGCCCACTGGTGTTTAAAAAGAAAGGAAAAGCAAGGATAGCTTTACTTTTAAAGGGGAAATTTAACGAAAGGCCTGCAGATGAACAGTTCACCTTGGTGTCTCTTTGCAGAGCTGCAGGAGTCGAGGCAAAAGTGCCATCCCTGCTGGTACACATTTGCCAAGAAGTACCTGATATGGGACTGCTGCCCGTGGTGGCTGAAGATGAAAGACTGGGTGAAGTTCATGGTGATGGATCCTTTCCTGGATCTGGGTATCACCATATGCATTGTGCTGAACACCCTCTTCATGGCCCTGGAGCACTACCCCATGACTGATGAGTTCAGCACGATGCTTTCAGTGGGCAATCTGGTAAGGGGTTTTTAATGATAAGGTTGCGGCAGGTTTCCAGCATTTGACACACTTTCACCTAAGTGCTGTTGGGTTATCAGTGGAGAGGACTGAAAGCCTCACTGAGAAGAAAGTAAAGAGGAAAGACGAAGGGCACTCATTCAGATAATGTATTTCCATATCAGACATCTTAAGGTCAAACAGGGCCATGTTGATCCTGTGTCAAAGGTTCTGCTTCAGACTATTTGTGATTATCCTTGGTAAGAGGGAGTATTTTTAGCAGGCGGTGAGACTGATTCCCTCATTTGTATTTTGCCATCTCCCTCTACTGGTAAATTATAGACTCTGCCAGTGTCTTCAAGTTTGAAAACCTACTTAAAAGAAGAAAAATGGAAGCAATACTTTCTTATTTATTACCTTCATCAAGTTGCTTATGTTTTCAGTCCTGTTTGTTTGTCTTTTGTTTGTAAGTTAGCAGGATATCTCAGAAACCTTAAAAGATTTATATGAAAGGAACAAGTGATTAGTTTGTGGTGCAGATCCAGCAATTATTTGAATTTTTTTTATCACGGAAGAGGGCATTTTGAAACATTCTTGATATTTACTCTTGAACTACGTGGATATTTGAGTCCTAAAACTGGCACATTGCAGAAGTATCCACTCTAGTACTTTCTAGTTTTTTTTTTAACTTTGACCTTTACCTCAGTGATCTAAAACTTCAGCTGCATGATTTGATCTTCTTTGGCCACTTTGGGGCAGCGGAACAGCTTGTAAACAATCATTGACATATTATCGCCTTACAAAGTTGTTATGGATGTGAATGTTAGCATTCAGTTGAGGTCATGTTTGAGTTCACCTGATGAAGATAAGTCCAATATTCACTCTCCTTTTAGCTCTATTTTACTCTCACCAAACTCCTGAGGAGAATATGTGGCTCTCTAGCTGCTAAATGCTTCACTATGTTCACCAGCTAGTTGCTAATATTGCTGTTATCTGCTGTTTGGTGCTGGGCAGGTAGCAAATAGTGGGTTTATCAGAGATAAGTTTGCTGAAAACAGCTGCCTGCTGCTGGAAACAAGATTGATGAGAGTGGTGAGAGTGAATCAAACAGTTTGGTATATTTGTGGGCCACAAAATCAGAACAATGAGCTAAACGACACTAAAACGCTAATTGTGGGGAACTGCAGAGTCTGATGGTAATTATCTGTGGATCACTACAAGCAGCACCTTTTAACATTACACATAGTCCATTTGACCAATTGTTAATATACAAATATTAGTAAGTGCAGTAATATTTCACTTGATTAGGAAAGTTTGGAAGCTTTTTTCTTTTTTCTAGGTGTTCACAGGGATCTTTACAGCTGAGATGGTGCTGAAGCTGATAGCCATGGATCCCTACTACTACTTCCAACAGGGCTGGAATATCTTTGATGGCATCATTGTTTGTCTCAGTCTGATGGAGTTGGGCCTCTCCAATGTAGAGGGGCTGTCTGTCCTGAGATCTTTCAGACTGGTAACAGAAATCTTTAACTCTCACTCATGTAAATTTAAAAAAAAAAACTGTGCTTTTTCACCATGAGGTTTTCTACCATTGCCTTTGTATTCCTTTTACAAATGCAACAAATCAAAGCTGATTGACATGTAAGGCTAATGATGGATGACACGTTTTAATATAGTAGATTAAACTACAATTGATACTGTAGCTTGGCATTTTCCTGTTTCTTTTTGCATTACTAGTACAAACAAACAAGAACTAATCCTATTGTTTGGACTGAGACTTGGTCAACAATTTCATCCATCCAAACTTAATTAACACAACACTCATCTGAGAACATAAAACTGGCTCAAATATTGCTAAAAGATTAATTTCCTACATCTAGAACATCTTATAATCCAGTATCAAACTTAAACACAGTTTCTCATAAAGATGGAGCATCATTTGTTTTCTTCACCCTGTTCTCTTCATCAGTTACGAGTCTTCAAGCTGGCAAAATCCTGGCCCACTCTCAACACTCTCATCAAGATCATCGGCAACTCGGTGGGCGCCCTGGGAAACCTGACGCTGGTGTTGGCCATCATCGTCTTCATCTTCGCTGTGGTGGGAATGCAGCTGTTTGGCAAGAACTACCAGGACTGTGTGTGTAAGATCGCCATTGACTGCCAGCTGCCTCGCTGGCACATGAAGGACTTCTTCCACTCCTTCCTGATTGTGTTCCGGGTGCTGTGTGGCGAATGGATCGAGACCATGTGGGATTGTATGGAAGTGGCCGGGCAGCCCCTCTGTATCCTGGTGTTCATGTTGGTCATGGTCATAGGGAACTTGGTGGTGAGTATTGTATTATACTATGTAAGTATTGACTGTGTCGCCAATGCCTGATATAGTGTGTCATAGCTGTGTCACAGACCTCCATTGTTGTTCAAAAGCAAAAAAGTGACATGTTCCTCCATTACGATGAACAAGGGCACTGTAGTTTATCTTGAGTCATTACTAAAAAAAAAGTACTCACTGGCGTAAGTACTCGCTAGCACAAAATCTGCAGCTGAAAACTGTCCCCAAACAAATACAGTATTTACTCCTGCTAGAGTAACATTTGCTAAAGACCACAGTGCCCTGCTGTTTAAGGAAATTATTTAGCCATTGTTTTTTAATTACAGTTTATATTCCTGACCAGTTTTCATCTTTAGTAGGCTTGGGAGATCCAAGGACAGGCCTGGGATGTCGGAAAGTATTGAAAGACAGACTAACACATGGTCTTTTTATTGGATTTGTTGACAACAAAAATACAGAATATCGCCGGCCTTATCCTCTCTAACAGTATATGATAACAGGAATTCTGCCTAGAGAGAAATTAATTTGCATCTTAATGCAACCAACTGTAACTGCTGTCAGAGCCAAGTGATGATGTCATGAGTAATCAGGGATTACGTTGCACCAATGAGGATTCGTGATATCATGAGGATGGGACATCCTTAAACAGTTGTTGGTGCCTCGTTGTGATAGATTTTTGCAAACTCATATATCTGTGTAGCTCCAATGGTTTGTGCATTTTTGTGCTAGTAACTTAGAAAGTGGTTGTGTCACAGCGTCAGACTTCAAAACAGATCATGTCTGGACGATATATAATCCATCTGTCCAAGTAATATATGTATTATCTGCACATGCTGACGTGCAAACTGTAGCCACAACAGACACACTCTGAGCAGCTTTGCCACAGCCTCATGTCCCACAGGGCTGAATGTTTTATCCATTGCTAATGAACTAAGCCTTATGGGTGAAATTGTGACCTAAGTACTGTACAAAGGATCAGCCAAGGCCACAGAGTGTTCTTGCTGTCGTTCCAGCCTTTGCTGCAGGTATTGATTTTCACACAGGATGAAACAAAGCTTGCAAACCATTGCATGCAGCTGTTTCTATAAAAAAATAGTTCATCTGTGTTCTTCTGACAGCTCTGTGCGTACACAGTGTGCTGTCACTCGGTGCCATAGCAAGGATACGTATATTCGTTGGGCCACCCATATGGTGATTTGTTGTCCAGCTGTGTCCTGTAAGCTAACGTTAATGAGAACAGATTTAAAAAATCCCGGAAGTGCAGACAGCTAGCAGTTGCAGCATTTATTTATGGTCAGTGTAGTTTTATTTCAAATATGGTGTAATTTTAGTGCGGATTCCTGGCGTTGTAGTGTTGTAGTCTGTTTCAGTAGAACTAATTCAGCCTGAGTGAGTAAAATCTAGTTTTTATTTTATTATTATTAGTATTATTATTATTATTATTTTGCCCTTATCCATTTTCAAGATTTCTCTATGTTCTATTTTTACTAAGGATATGTTTAGACTCCTGGCCTGACCCGAACATAAATTAGCAAGAGATATGTAGCCTATTATGCAAGTCCAAACATGAAACAAATGTACTACCAGCTAGGTGCTTTTCCAGCTCATGCTAAGAACATATTAGAATAATACTATACACTGCAATATGAGCATCATCTGCACTACAATCAGTTCAGTTCTGTCGCATAACTGTTTTGAAACCCTGTCAAGCTTCTAAAAAAAATGGAGCAGGGCTTTGAGTGTGGAGTTCCTGTTGGATATGGTTCAAACACCTGTTCCCAGCATGCCCTCTGTTCCCTCTGCCATTAAATGCTAGTTTGTTCCACATTTAATCCTATGCACTAAAATGTATCTGTGTGTCAGAAATGTTTTAAAATGTCTTTGGTTAACTCTAAAATAATTTGTTAGTCTCTGCCAGGATGATGACTGACACTGTTTTTCATGCAGATATAGGTGGTGCTATTTAAACTAAACTTTCTATGGATGCATAACAGCAGCTTCTCATGTATTTCCTGACAATATATACAGCAACACAATTTTAAAATACTTTCTTCAAACTGTAAGCCATAATCATACTATAGAACAGTTGTTAAATAAGAGCACATGAACTTGCTATGCCAACTTGGCAACATTATACCACTAAACCGGAGAATTTGTCAAAAACACCACCCCCAAACTCTTTCGGAAGGTGGTGTCTTTTTTATCACCTTTCCGAAACCAAAAGCACAGGAGCAAAAGCTTTTGATACCTACAGTAATAAACTAGCGTTATTTCCAAAGGCAAGGGGCATGTCATTACCTTACTCCTGTATATTATTTTTGGGGGGTACATGTTACGTTAAAAAATTACTTGTTCAGGACTGGAATATCCACTTCGTGGGTGCCTAGATGCTAGTATATCAGAGTTAAAGATAGCGACTGCTCATTATTTGGGTTTGGGAAGTTTACTCTCAAGCAACTCCAGCCAAACGTGTGTTAGTGGTGTTACTTCGGTTATTCGTCAACATCAAATCTTGTAAAAGTAAAGCATACTGTTTCAAAATCTGAACATTAAATCATAAATCTAGTCACTGTCGCTATCTAGTCTAGGATGCTGACTTTTTGCCTGGGACATGTAGCTTTGCTTTACCCTCCCACCCATCATTGATGTAGCCATCATGTGCATATTTAAAACCATATTACAAGCATTTAAAAAAAAAAAATCAGGTGAACATTAAAAAGTCAGCTGGAGACGGAGTTTTCAACTAACCGTTAGCATTAGCTTACGCTAATGGTCAGTTGCAAAATCACCTCCACCTCCAGCACCTTTATATTATCTTTACCCTGGTGGTTTCACACCAGTTCACACCTTCTGACTCTTTAAATACTCAATATAGCTTTAAATTATCATTAACTCTGCTCTTTCAGTAGCACTGACAAAAGGCATAGCAGTTGTTTTGCAATTGCTGGATACAGACACCTTGAGGGACTCTGTTGCCTTGTTAGATCACGACCAGATCACAACAGTGCTCCTTATAGTGTTTAATGGACAGAAACCTCCTCTGCACATGAATCGTGGGAAAGCTTTTTATCCAAGGGATTATCCAGGATGCTTAGGGACGAGAAGGTCAGAGGGCATTCATCACTAATCATCTGCTCATGCTCTCCATCTCTGACTGGCTCAGTGGCTAAAGATGATCCTTACCAACTGTGCACCCCCCCCCCCCACACACACACGCTACTGTGCAGAGATGTGCTTGATGCTGCTGCTCTCTAAGCTAGCAGACAGATTACTTGGGAGTTGGATGTTTGGAAACTTGAGTTCAGTGTAGCTGAAAACACCCAAAGCCATATGTGTGTGAGCATATCTGGGTAGAATATCCTCCTGAATTTACAATGCAGGATTTGCCAGTGTTGACAAAATATGTGGGCTATCATGTCGTGCATTAGGTGCACTTATCCTTTAGCTTACAGACTAAACTGTGCTCTGATTTGTAAAGAAAGATAAATGTTGACATAAGCACAAGGTAAATACAGCATTTTCTGCCATATTCAGCCTAATGGCTATAAAATGATAACAATGTTCTGATAATTTCTCCAAATCAAATGTAATGTAAGTAACATAACATTTGTCTGTCAACAGGTGCTGAATCTTTTTCTGGCCCTGCTGCTCAGCTCCTTCAGCTCCGACAACCTCTCTGCTCCAGACGAGGACGGCGATTTGAACAACATTCAGATCGCCATCGCCCGCATCAATTCCAGCGTCTCCTGGCTCGTCACAAGCATCATCGACCTCTTCAACCGCAGCTTAAAGCGCCGAAAGCAGAAGACCAAAGACGCCGGTCAGGCTATCAAGCTGGTTGGAAATCACGTGGAAAGCAATGGGGGAATTTTTGGACGCTATGGAGAGAAGTACGTCATACCAGAGGAGGACAGCTACATGACAAACCCAAACCTGACTGTCATTGTTCCCATCGCACCCGGAGAGTCAGATGTGGAGTTTCTCGAGGAGGAGGAGATTTCTGAGTCATCAGAGGATGAAGACAACAAACCGGTGAGTTATACATCTCCAGGCATGTGTGTTAATCCTGGACCTGAACTCTCATGGTTTACTATTGTAGTGGTTATTGGACCAATAGTTTTTGCTAAAATATGATTTACATCACATGCTGCTCTGTTCTCTCTGGGTTGAAATGTTTGAACATTTTGCACACAATCCAAAGGTGCACTTCAGTAATGTCAAAGCAGGTGTGTTGCCTTTGAGTCCTGATGTAAACTAATACTGTTACATCACTGCTTTGTGTGAAGCCAGAAGCACCATGGTCATCAATTTCATCAACATTGTGAAAGCGAGACAAATGCAAGTTAATTCCACTTCTGTGTGGCATTTGTAAATCCTCCTTGTGTTTGACGCAGGTTTTCGTGGATTTCAGACTCTAAACTAACCTAAATTAACCTTATCCAGGTTGTTTTCATGCTTCCTGCCTGGTGCATGCCTAAGATAAACTTCAGCAGCCCATGCTGGCAACAAACAGAAAAAGGCAATGAATTTATTTTAATGCGTCCATAATTTCCTAATAATATCCTAGACAGTTTCCAGAAAATAATTATGTGCAGTAATTTGGCTCTCATCGTAATGAAAATAGGCTTTTCTCTTGAAGGAAAAGCTCCATTCAAAACCAAGTAAAGATTCAAAGTGATTAATTTATTACTGGAAAGTTTATACATCAGATATATTGAATAGAATGCTCACCTGTTGACAAACTTCACATGTTCACCTGCCTTGCATTGACCGACTTCCTAGAAATGACTTAAAAATTCTAGAAATTCATTAGCATTAATTAATTGGAAGTGTACTAAACAATTAAACACTGGCTGTATTTTCCCAATTAGTGACACATTACATAGTACTACTCAAGAAATCTCTAGAAAACGATGGACGCATAAATTAAAGTGTTAAATGATGTTATGTGACTTGTTTAAGTGGCTCATGAGTGGACTGTCAGTTTTGATAACTGTACTACAGTAGATTTTTAAAGCTTTACCTTTATGCAAATACATAGTGTTTTCGTTCTTGTTTTTAAGCTTGGTTTACATTGTTGTCATACTATTTCCAGTACAAGTGTAAGATAAAAAATATAAAAAAAGAAAAGGCAGTTCTGCATATTTAAATAATGGAGGAGGACCTACATGATTTTAGTGTCAGGTTGTTTACTGGCTCTGTACCCAAGATGTTGCCAGAAAATGTTCTAGAAAGTTCTTTCAAAGGATCAGTTCAGCTCTGTGTTTGTTTTGACTCCTAGTTTTAAGTGAAATAACATCCACCAAGTCGCAGAATCGAATCAGTTTCTAATCCTTCAATTCTGATTTGTTGCTGTTCATGTCATTCAGAAGTAGGAGCACGATGATGAGGGGGGGTGGGCTGTGAAGGGGGTGGCAATGTGGAGGCTTTCCGGACACATAAGCTGTTAATCTGTCAAGCAGACAAGGTGAACTCTGATAGAGACTAGTGCCTTGGTGAGACAAATATAACTTGGGAATCCAGATGTTTTATTTCACTTTGAACAACTGAGTTATTAGAGTTAACGTCATGGAGTGAACATCTGGCAAAGTCTCCTCAGAAAGCTGAGTTGTACGTGGAAAGGACGACCATAATAATAAAAACATGTTTTTTTTATTTGCTGTTCATAAATCAACCAGACCTAACCCTAATTTGTACTGTCCAAATGTAAGAGAGCATATTTCCATCTTCAGCAAGTTCTTGAAGAAGATGATGCAGGGACACTTTAGCTACTTTGAGTTGCCTAAATGTTAGCTGTCACTAAACAACTACACTCACCAGTTGTGGTTTCAGTGTCTCATACCTCAGCCACTATGACATTATTATCATGTTATAATGCTGATAAAATGTTGTTAGTACCTTTCTGTATGCCACAAGAAGGTGCTGCCTAGCTGACTCAGCCCCTTGCTGAACCCTAATCTCCATCTAGTCAGACAAACATGTGCATCAGAGGTTTTCAAAAATTTGCACTTGACATGAAAAAGGCCTTTTTCACAGAAAGCATTTGAACATGTTACAGTAGGAAAAGCACAGGTGTAAATAATACAATGAACGATGGCTGAATTCCATTTAGCTGCGTCAGTTTCAGGGTCCTGGCATTGTGCATGCTGACTCACTGTCACATGTCCATGGAAACATAATCTGCCTACCAGCACCTCTGAAGCTCACTAATTAACACGCTATATCTTGTTTGTTTAATACGTACAAAAACTGAAGAGTGAAAACAACACATTATGGTTTTTCGGGGGGGTTATGTGCCGGACTATTTCTTGGCTGGGTGCGGTAAGTCTTGCCGTGATGTTACACTTTGGTTTTTATATGGATTCGAAGATATGGTGTGTTCACTAGTAGCTAAGCTAACCAGCTGCTGTTGTTAGCTTTATATTGACAGTACAGACATGAGAGTAGTGTCAATTCACTCATCTAATCCTCAGCAAGAAAGTGAATAATTTCCCAAAATGTCCAATTATTCCCGTTTAAATTTCTGTTACAGCTGTTTAAATACGACAGAAGCAACGTGACTGGCTAAGAGAATCAATATTATAATCACCACACCCTGACTGGTGTGATGAGACCCTATTATGTGAGAACGTGTTAATTTTAGCAACAACCTGGGTAACTAAGTTAACTAAAGAAATATTGATGAATATTGGCTACTTGAATAAGGTTAGAATAATTAACTATTATTACTATTTATTCTAATTTTATTAAGGTGTTATTGTTGCCTTTGACCCATTTGACCGTCTAACCACGTCACTCTCACTCTCTCTCTCTAACTTTCATGCTCGATGTTTCTTCCTCCTGCCTTACTGTCATTTGGCCTCCCTGTTTCTCCTGGATTGCTCTATCTCTCAGTGTCCTGTGGGTCGGGGGTTTGTTGAGGTGGAGGGTGTGTCGCTCCTGTCCTCTCTGGCAGGCAGACAGCAGCAGGCCAGATGTGGAGCCAGGCCCCACAGAGCAGATTATACTGACACAGCTGAGCAGAGCCAGGCAGGGCCAGACTGGGCTGAGCGGGCTGCAGTCTGGCGCTCTCTCTTCCTCTTTCTCTGCCGTGCTCCGCTCCACACCACACCAGAATTAGGCATCAGGGAAAATGGAAATGAAAAAAAAAAACCTTCCTCCAGCCCTCCATCAGCTTAACTGGGCATGAGCAGCTGCTCAGCAGTAAAGAAGGATGCATTTTACATGTGTAGAGCTTACTACACATGTAAAATGGCAAGATTGTGGTTATTAAGGAGTTAGTTAAGCAAAATGTCTTGCTCGCTTTACACACTTTTAAAAATAGATCACTTTAAAGAACAAAGAACAATCGGCCCATGTATCACAACTGCATACATGTGGCAATACTTATCACTGATCCTGCTGTTACATACAGTACAATGCTGGATCAACAAAATGCCATCAGTGCCCATTCTCTCTGCTCTGTCTTCGAGCACTAAGACTGGTAATGCTGGCGATCTGGTCTCCAGGTCCTGCTGATGCTCTTTAATGCTGGATTAGACTTTGTACTGGTTTATAGGATTGAAGCTGCACCTCTGCCCTATAAATCATGTTAAATATGTCGCTGTTACAACACACGAAAATCTCATTGAAATTGTATTAAGGCTGAGAAGAGACTGAAAGGCAAGGCAGCACATCTAGGTGAGCTTGCTTTGATGGGATGAATCCACACTGAATACAGCTCAGAAAAATGCTGCTGCATTTTTCTTATAACTTATAAGCATGTTGCACGTATGGCCACACCCCAGTCAGTGATGTCACAGCAGGTGTTAAGCCTTTGACAACTGATGGAAAACACCTGCCAAATCCACCAAAACTAACAACTGTTAGTTATTTTATGCAGGTCTATATTCTGGTTCATACACTTTTTCCATATTCAGGTACATATAAATACATAATGGATCTAAAATTTGTGACAATACAAGTGAGAAATTGGTTGGTAACAGTGGGACTTTTCACTTCTCAGGAGGCGATCAGCTTATCAGAGGGCAGCACAGTGGATCTGAGGAAGCCTGGAGTTGAGATGGACAACTTATCAGAGCTGGCTGAAGAGAGTATGGAGCCAGAGGAATGCTTCCCGGAATGTGAGAATTAAGAATTTAGAGTTGTAATCAAACCATTATAAACTGTACGATCAAAGCTTTTGCATCTCTCATTGTCCAAGTTTTTTTTACACCGTAGTTCCTTCGTGGGGATGTAATCTGTGCTGGCTTGTTTTTGCCTTCCCGCTCAGTTTGCTTGCGGCACTGTCAGTGCTGTGACGTTGATACCAGCCGCGGTCTCGGCCAGGCCTGGTGGAGGCTGAGGAAGACCTGCTACCAGATCGTGGAACACAGCTGGTTTGAGACTTTCATCATCTTCATGATCCTGCTCAGCAGTGGGGCTCTGGTACGGCTGCTAGGTGCTATTAGAATTTATTTATTTTTAAATAAATTTAAAGCCCTAATCCCTAAGATTTAACTCCTGGTTGATTCATTTGGTTCCTGGTGGTAACAGTAAATACAGTTTAATACTACATTTCTAAGAATTGTGGAACAGAAGAGCCACTGATGTGTCTGTTTACAGTGTAGCCAAACAAACTCATTCAGATCAGTCAGTAAGCAGCCTTTTTCCATCATGCCGTGAGCAGAGCATCAGATTCCATGCAGCACAGCACGAGTAGTTTTACACACCACAGTTGTGTTGAATGCTTTTATTGTGAAGTAGCAGCAGGAGGAAAGCCCACAACATATATATTATATAAAAAAAGGAAGAAATTTATATTTTTATATATTTGTTGGTTTCATGATGGCTGTCCCTATTTTTGCATTAATTCATCGGAATACAGTTAGTTCTCCATCTACGTAAATGGAGAATTTGTTTCCATACAGCCAATCAAATCTTCTTATAAAGCAGTAATGTCAGCGTTCTATCATAGGCAGACGGTCACACTGAGCCAGACAGCAGCCCACAACACAACACAAGAGCCACAGACAACCCACATTAGCTTCATGCTTAAGTCTCCTTCTTATCTAACTTAGAAACATGAACACGTCTTGTCCTGCATCTTAGCTTGTTTAAGAGCCACCAAACAAACATTCACCAGGGAAAAGTGCACTGCTAATGTCAGTTTGCAGGGTAGATAGCTAATTAACTGGTGAACTGCAGGACATTGAACAACATGTAAAGTTACATGCAAATGCCACATGGGTCCAGTTAGATGCTGGTGTGGTCATTCCTCTTCAATATCACTGCTAACAACACACTATCTGCTCATGGCTTGTAAGCTACAGTGCAAGTTTGTTTACTTTGTCTCTCGTTTTCCTGCCGGTGCTCAGCCTGCCAGCTGCTGTCAATCAAACACAGACACGCCCCTCCAGCCAGCTGAGATGAAAAGGGGCATTTCAGATATTTCCCTGAAGACCTGTTTTCTTACTTTTAATAATAAAATACTATTATTAACAATACATTTAAAAAAACATGATGACACTATTTCTGACTGCAAAAAGTATGACTAAATGTCATTTCAGTTGGACTTTAAAAGCAAAACGCAGAACTTTCCAGACAGATGTTTTGTATGTTCAACGAGCAGTAGTGTTGTGGTGTGGTGGTCACACTGCTGTTCCTCTTCTGCTGCAGGCATTTGAAGATATCTACATTGAGAAGAGGAAAGTCGTAAAGGTGGTGTTGGAGTCTGCCGACAAGGTCTTTTCCTACATCTTTGTGCTGGAGATGTTCCTCAAGTGGATTGCATACGGCTTCAAGAAATATTTCACCAACTACTGGTGCTGGCTCGACTTTCTTATCGTGGATGTGAGTGAACATTTTGTGTGTTTTTGTTGCACCACATGAAAGGATGCAAGTAATTAAAAATCACTTGTTGAGAATTCAGGTTGAACTGTAATCCCTCTCATTGTAGCTGAATGTAGCTTTTCATGTCTGTGGGATTGACAGCTTGGTGAGTGTCACATTATTTACAGGAAAGCACTTGACAGTTCCTTTATGCTTTGCAATAACTGGCCACTTTCTTGACTGAAATTGTGCTCCTCCCCACCATCTCCTATTCAGTGGTGGAAGAAGTACTCAGATCTTTTCCTTAAAGTTTCCCCCCACTCAAAAATATGGTTTTCTTCTTGTTTCTACAGTTGAATGAGCTTGACTGTACAGAATTCAACATTCATCTAATGAAAGTGGAACATTTCTATCTGCTCATTGAAAATCTGATTTTAAGGGGCGGGCCTACGAGCATAATTTGTGACATCACAAATAGTTGGTCCAATTTGCAACTTATACAAGTGTGATGTGGAAACTTGAAGCCTCCAGTGCACATACACTGAGAACGGACTTTACAGTGAACTAGGAGACATCTTGTGTCCAGCAGGAAAACTTTAGAAATGAACAGCCTTTGCATTTTCATAGATTCCTGAATTTGTAATGAGCTAGAAGGAGTAGATGCCTTTTTAAGGACTTTGATGTGGAAATTATATTTTTTGGTGGAAAAAAACACATCAGACACACGTTACTGTTCCATGCAGACTATTTGTATATATGTTTTAATACATGTGTGGAGGGGATCTTTAAGTAAAACTACCAATACAACAGTGTAAAAATACTCTGTTACAAGTAAAAGTCCTGCATTCAAACTCTTAGTAAAGTAAAAGTACTAGCATCAAAATATATTTAAAGTACCAACAGTAAAAGTACTCATTATGCAGAATGGCCCATTTCAGAATAAAATATACTATATTATTGGAATATGATTATTGATCCATTAATGTATACATCACTTTAATGTTGCACCAGGTAATGGTGGGGGTAATTTTAATTACTATATTCTGCTGGGTAGCTTAACCTATAATCATATATTATAATGTATTAGTTGATTTATATTTTGTATTAATAATCTAAATCTGCAAAGTAATTAGTAACTAAAGCTACTAAATATATGTAGTGGAGTAAAAAGCTTTTTTCCTATATTTCCTGCTGAAATGTAGTGGAGTAGAAGAATAAAGTAGCATAAAATGGAAATACTCAAGTAAAGTACAAGTACTATACCTCAAAATTGTACTTGAGTACCTGAGCACATGTACTTAATTACTTTCCACTACTGTTCCTACTTCAGATAAACTCTACTCAACTGTTTCAGGACCCGGATGAATTTACTAGAAACATACAGATTGCTAAATCACACACTAAACAGTTGTTGCATTGTACAGTTTTACATTTGCTTTCATGCCAGGATTTTGCCAGACAAATTAAAAGAAGTGCTCCAGTGACCGGAGTCATGTTACACTGTGTGAGCGTCATCATGTAAACTGTTGGGTAAAATGGATGTGGCTCTGTAGTGTGTAGTCATCCAAAGTGCCCGAGGCGTGCAGCCCGAGGCCTGACTTGTCCTCCTCTGATTTCACCTGCTGTTACACAGATTGCCACAGACCGCTCTATTGTTAGGGTAAGTGGTAGTTAGCAGGTCCCAGGTGAGTATGGGCTCTGGAATTGGAAACTTGCATCTGCATCACAAATGCTTCTGTGTTTTTTCACTCGTAAGTGCTTTCTGTTGTGATATCAAAAGCCACCGTCTTGTGTCCAAACAAATGCACTTCTTGTGAAATGTGCTAAAACTTTTGTTGTGCTATAAAACTACTCAACAGTCATTCTTTGAATCAATTACTTCAGGACCTTGGCTTTTATATCAAAAACAAATGCAGTGCCGTGTACTCTGAGGTTTATCTACAGAAGATCTGGTGTTCTTTATTCAGCATATTAAACCTATACAAATCTTGTTTAACAGACATTTTTAGTCTTACTGCTAATTTAGAATTGCACTGGTTGAGTTCATGTGTAAACTGTTGTGTCTTCTTCATGTACTGAGTGTTATTTGTTATGTTTGTACAGAGGAAAAGACAAATCCTGTTGATCATTGTAACTACCTACCTTTCGTACTTAAGTACCACCTTACTTTCTTTTGCTGTATTTTAGTATTTTTTCCGTCTGCACGTTCTTGGAGCCAAAGAATTCTCTTGTTCCGAGAATTAATTTTGAGTATCTTCTTTAGATATATTGGACAAACACATGTGTAAATAGACTTTTATAAAGAAATATAGACCATTGGGACCTTATTAGTCCCAAACTGTTTTTAATGAACTTATTGGATCAATTCGATGCAAATTGGGAAACAAATTTGGCAAAGACAGATATAAATTCTTTATAAAACTCACTCTATTTGATATATATACATATTTTATATGCATATATAGCTGAGTATGCATGCATGGACACTATTTGTCCATGTATGCATACTTGTCTGTGTTGTGTCATCATCAATCATGACATAAATTTCTTTCATTTATATCATGCCATTTTCATTAATAGCTGTCATCCAAGGGTCATTCAACAGCGGAATACCATTTAGTTTTGTCCGTTTTGGATGTAGAATAGAGTGGAAGTTTAAATTTGCTAAAAAATGACATAATAACCAAACCAAATCTAAACCTCAAAAATTAAGTAATTGTGTTCCTAACTGTGGAATGTCCCAAAAATACACAAAAACTCTAAAATATGGCTCTTCAAATGTCTTCTACCTGTCTTTTATGATTTTTTATTGTATTGCATATATAAATATATGCAGTTCCTTGACTAATGTGTTGATAAATCTATGTATGTGATATTGCTTTATTCAGTGCTTTTCACAATGTTTTTGTACTTCCTCTTGTATTATAAAAAATATTGCTACTTCCCCCCTAAAGGTTTAAACATGAACAAGAACTGGTGTACGCATTTATATTCATTTTATGATTCTCACTGTATACATGTCTTTCTGTACTCTATATAGGTGTCCTTGATAAGCCTGGTAGCAAATTCGCTGGGATATTCCGACTTTGCTGCAATCAAGTCCCTGAGGACCCTGCGGGCTTTAAGACCTCTCAGAGCTCTGTCCAGATTTGAGGGCATGCGGGTGAGGAAAAAAAAAAAGTTTCCTGAATGACACTGATCTCACCTATTCCTTTCACAACAGAGTTTCTTTTGACTAGTTACTTGCTGATTATTCTCAGGATCACTACCTCCACCAAGGAGGGTATTTTGTCACCCTAGTTCGTTCATTATTCTGTCTGACAACTTGATAATCTCACATTTGACACAAAGTTCAGACCAAGGAAATGGGACTTCCACTGTTTGATGATGGTAGTTTTCAGCCATGCTAGCGGCATGGCTCTAGGGATGGCAAGGCTGGACAGTTAATTAGCCAGTCGGTCTAATTGATTTTGGTCTGGATTGAAATATCTCAACAACTATTTGATGAATTGCCGTGAAACTTTGTTCATGGTTTTTGGAGGATTAATTGTAATAACTTTGGTGATCCCTTTACTTCTCCTCTAGCGCCACCATGAGATTCACATTTGTGGTTTTGAGTGAAATGTCTCAGCAACTGCTGGATGGATTGCCATGAAATTTGGTTCAGACATTTATGCCCCCCTCAGGATGAGTTGAAATAACTTTGGTGATCCTCCAATACTTCTAATGCTTTGGTTTATGGCCAAATTCCTGCAAATCTAATGACATTCCATCAGCCTCAGCTGTACTTTGTGTTTAGTGCTAATTAGCAAATGTTAGCATGCTAGCACACTAAACTAAGATGGTGAACATGGTAAACATGCTAAACATCAGCTTGTTAGCATTGTTTTCATTGTGAGCATGTTAGAATGCTGAGGTTAGCATTTAGCTCAAAGCAGACTTGGTCTTGTTTAGTCATAACTATGAAACTTACAGTGCGGATATGGCTTGATAGCAAATCATACAGGCTTGTTTTCCATTTAATTAGATTTACCCTTAAAATTTAGGTGATTTCCTTAAGACGTTTGAGAAATGTTGAGTTACATTTCAGCTTGAAGGCACTAAGTCAACACAAACATAAACAGATGTTTAAATCAGCTTAAATTTGTTGCCTTTTTGGCTTCAAGTTAAAATCGTATACCTAAATTACTAGCTAATTAAGAACTAGCTTCATAATCAGACTGAATTACCCTGAATTACTATAAAAATCAAAGATGTGAGCAGCGATTCAGAGATCTGAAACCAGGCTGGTAGAGAACCTCAGTTTTGTGAGACTGACCTGTATCTTACCTATTGCTCACCAGGTGGTCGTGAACGCTCTTATAGGAGCCATCCCCTCGATTATGAACGTGCTGCTCGTGTGTCTTATCTTCTGGCTCATCTTCAGCATCATGGGGGTCAACCTTTTCGCTGGCAAGTTCGGGAAGTGTGTGAACAGAACAGGCTTCATCCACAGTGTCTCTGTAGTCAACAACAAGTCAGAGTGCCTCGGTATGAATGACACCCAGTTCTACTGGACAAAAGTGAAGGTCAACTTTGACAATGTGGGACTTGGCTACCTTTCCCTTCTGCAAGTGGTGAGTTTTTTTTCTGCTGCACTGTTTGGAGTTTGTTAAATCTGTCAAACGTGCTTTCATTTTAGGAATCATGTTGTTTTTGTGTCATAAAGACAGTAATGTTGTGTAATATTGTATTGTATTATAGGCTACATTCAAAGGATGGATGGAAATAATGCATGCAGCTGTTGATTCAAGAGGAGTAAGTATGTCTATCTACTTCCAGGGCCTACATCATAGACATGTTACAGTAACCAGCTGACTTATAAAACTGTTTGGTTTCAGGTGGAGGAACAACCCATCAGAGAAATCAACCTCTACATGTACCTATACTTTGTCGTCTTCATCATATTCGGCTCCTTCTTTACCCTCAATCTCTTCATCGGTGTCATTATTGACAATTTCAATCAGCAGAAAAGAAAGATGAGTATTGACAACACTGATGTCAGGACTGGATCACTTGGTATTTGCAAGTAATCAGCCACTCAGGCTCAGTCCCAAAGAATTACAAAGTCATGGATTTCAAATATACATATTTCATTTTTCAGGTAAACCAAATATGAAGAATTGTGTGCAAATACTAACAGTGTTTTGGAGGAAACAGCTTGTTTTTGCCACCTTCTGTTGATCACCAAACAATTTTTTTTTAACATTTTCTGTAAAAAAATAATGTTAGGTGTTTTTGCCTATACTTAGGTGGACAGGATATCTTCATGACTGAAGAACAGAAGAAGTACTATAACGCTATGAAGAAGTTAGGATCTAAAAAGCCTCAAAAGCCAATACCAAGGCCTGCGGTAAAATAATATAATTCTCAAATATTAACACATTTTTCAGACATTGACTAGTTTTTGTACATTTTTACAACATCCTAATCATATATGTTTGTATATGTACTTTTTCTTTCATATTACATGTTGTATTAATAACTGCTAATCCTGCCTTCCAACATTCTTGATAATATTGTACTAATAATGTGACATTCACTGACTGATTTGCCATTTGTATTTCCCAATCCTAGAACATTCTCCAAGCCTTCTTCTTCGATCTCGTGTCCAAGCAAGCCTTTGACATCATGATCATGATGCTCATCATCGTCAACATGGTGACCATGATGGTGGAAACCGATGAGCAGTCAGAGCGCATGGAGTCCATCCTCAACAAGATCAACCTGGCCTTCATCGTGATCTTCACCACCGAATGCCTGATCAAGATCTTTGCCCTCCGTTGTTATTTCTTCACAGTTGCATGGAACATCTTTGATTTTGTGGTGATAATTCTCTCTATTGTGGGTAAGTGGAGACACACTGCAAAAAAGAGATACCCCATTAACTATTACCTCTCTTCTGGCAGTATCCATGTGTTCATATTTAAAGCTGGGGTAGGCAGTTTTCTTTTGGCGTCACTGGGCAAAAATGCCATATTAACCGTGCAGCATATTGTAATTCAAGTGGTCTGAGAGCAGACCTCCATTTCAGCCCCCCCCCCCCGCCTCTGTTTTCAGGCTTCAGAAAATCTATCCCGTGATGATAGACTTTAGCCTATCACAGGTTATTTCAGGATCAGCTACAAGATCAGATGTGTGTACACGTCCCTTCAGATGGTGAAAACCTGATTCAGTGGAGGAAAATCCTGCCGAAAATCCTAAAACTTGTGATAAATTTCCAACACCTCCTTTGTCTACAGCGGTGTATAGTACAAAACAACACGTCCGGCTCCACACGGAGCTTCAGGCTCATTACGATCAATGCCATGGCGCTCATAACGACGAGTGGCAAAGAGGCATGATGACAAACAGTGAGGAATAACTTTTGACGGGGGACAGTGGTGTGTGTGTGTGTGTGTGGTGTACTAGCCTCTCTTCCTGCTGCTGGACGGCGTTGCAGCTGCCTCTGAAGCCTGGGGTGCTCTGCTCTGCGGCCGCAAAGCGCTGGAGGGGCGTCTTTGAGAAAACAAGTCACAGTGGGAGGGACCGCGGCCTCGGTGAGGCTCACGCCGTGGAGAACGAGACCTACGAGGGATAAAGTTTCACTGGGGAACCGACTCCTTCTGCTGCCGGTCGAAGTTGTGGGTTTGGTGGGAGGGGCTTAGCGGAGTGATACGAGGCAGCATAGAGAGAGGAGGAAGGTTTTGCATAGGTTGCACAGCTTCTGCCTACCCAGCTTTAATGCTTATCCATATCCGGTTGCAGAATAAGATCTTGTCCTTCATTCCATTAGTGCTAATTACTGTAACTTTATGTCATAAAAGATACACACTGCACAGTTAGATGAAAGGTTTTGTGGGTTCGTGGCTACGAGCGACCCCTTTCACATTGTTAATATAAAAATGTTGATTAGTGCAGGTTTAGGTATATTTAAGTGCATCATTGTGCAATGAGACAAACATACTCTTGCCTTGTTTTGTCTGTCTTTTCAGGGATTGTTCTCGCAGACATCATTGAGAAGTATTTTGTATCTCCAACCCTGTTTCGGGTCATCAGACTGGCAAGGATAGGACGTGTACTTCGACTTATACGTGCAGCCAAAGGAATAAGGACTCTACTGTTTGCCTTAATGATGTCCATGCCAGCACTGTTCAACATTGGCCTCCTGCTTTTCCTCGTCATGTTCATCTATGCTATCTTCGGTATGGCGAACTTTGCCTACGTGAAAAAACAAGATGGGGTTGACGACATGTTCAACTTTGAGACCTTTGGGAATAGTATGATCTGCCTTTTTCAGATCAGCACCTCGGCAGGTTGGGACAACCTCTTGAGTCCTATAATGTCCAGCTCCCCAGAAGAGTGCGATGTTAACTTTGTCAATACTGGCACTAACACCCGGGGAAACTGTGGCAGCCCCTCAGTGGGCATAGCTTTCTTTGTCAGTTACATAATCATTTCTTTCCTCATTGTGGTAAATATGTATATAGCTATCATTCTGGAGAACTTCAGCGTTGCCACAGAGGAGAGTACAGAGCCACTCAGCGAGGATGACTTTGAAATGTTTTACGAGGTTTGGGAGAAGTTTGATTCTGAGGCCACACAGTTCATTGAGTTTTCTATGCTGTCGAGCTTTGCTGACACTTTGTCGGAGCCACTGCGCATAGCCAAGCCCAACAGGATCAAGCTGATCTCCATGGACCTTCCCATGGTCAGTGGGGATAGGATCCACTGCCTGGACATCCTGTTTGCCTTCACAAAGCGTGTCCTGGGAGAGTCGGGTGAGATGGACGCCCTCAAGCAGCAAATGGAGGAGAAGTTCATGATGACCAACCCCTCCAAGATCTCCCACGAGCCCATCACTTCCACACTGCGCCGCAAACTGGAGGAGGTGTCCGCGATCATCATCCAGAGGTGTTACAGGAGGCATCTGGTGCGCCGGCAGATGAAGCAGGCATCCTACCTCTACAGACAAATAAACTACGAGACTGTAGTGGATGTGGAGAATGCTCCAGAAACCGAGGGGCTTATAGCCTCCATGATACAGCACTATGGACCTGCTGGGGTGGAGGTTGTACAAACAACAGAGGACACTCTAATGTCCTCACCACCATCTTATGAAAGTGTGACCAGGGCAGCTAGTGACCGCCCTGAGGTCATCAGATCAGTATCCAGAGACTCTGAACTCGGGGAGCCTGGTGAAAACTATGAGGAAACTTTTCTCTGAGACTTGATCGTGTGGAGAGTGTTTGTGTGGTTTTTGTCTGTTCTGTTTACAGCAGAAAATATAGCTCAAAATCTGGTCAAAGAGATGAACTTTTTTATACTTATATATTAGCAGATGCAGTGGAAATATGCAATATTTTTAAGTAACTCACAGCCTCTGTTTAAATTGAACATCCCAGAAGTGAATTTTGTTACACAGACACAACCTCCACGAGAGGAGGAGGACTCTGAAGTTCAACTTGTCCTCACACCATCTGAAAAGTTAACATTTGGCAGATAGAAATCAAGATTGAAAAAAAAATGATGCACTCTATTTTTAATGTATTTATATATTAAACATGAATAACCCTTGGGCTTACATGTGTCACCTACATTCACTCAAAACGCTGCATGATCTGCAGTTTTTTTGACATATCGGTAAACACTGAACATCAACTTCACCGCAGGAAACCATTGTGAATATTAAATTCTTATTTATAATTTTCATTAAGTAAAACTTGCTGCAAAATAATTTTTAGGAAAAAGACATTATAGAACTGTACAACAAACACTTGCAAAGTGTTTCATAGGTAAAATGGCACAAGTCGTCCTCTTTGAGCTGTGGTATTTGTTGTTCAGTCCTTTTGCCACTCCTAGAAATGTTGATTGTTGTTAGCGCAATAGCTAGCTAGCAGACTAGCTAAATTAGCTAAATTCACAGAAATGATTTTACTACAGTTGACATAAGTTTATGTTGATCTATTTTTGTTGCAACAACTCCTCAGCACTTGTACAACGAAATTTGTATCAGCAGCAAAATAGTACCACAAGGGAGAGACACTAAAGGGACAAATAAAATCTGGTTCACCTAACTGACCAAGACAACAGAAGGGGACACAGATACACATGACAGCCTGCAAAAGAAAAGAAAGAAAGTTATAAAAGAGTCCTCTAAAAGAATTATTTTCATTGGCAAAAGTAGCTAACGAAGTGGAGTAGCTAACGAAAAACAAATTCAGCTAAACAGCAACATTTCTTACAGGAATCAGCATTTGAGAGTTCGTAAGAACAGATCCGATCAGTTTTAATTGCTTGTGTTTGTAACAAAAAATGTTTATGAAAAAATATATATGTGTGAGAAAATGTTCTACAAGTTTTTCACATTTTCTACAAATACAAATTATTTTGTGCACATGTCCAGATGTTTTGATACTGATACAAATTCCACTCTACAAGTGCTCAGGGGTTTTGAAACACTGTGTGGCTGTCTGGTTCACCAAGATACTGTAGCCACACAGCTGATAAACCACGAGGCCGCCAAGCTAAAAGCAGACTGAGAATAATGAACAGCACACACTTTTGACCAAACATTTTCCAGTAAGATACTATGCTGTAGCTAGCAGGCTATTTTGCCAACTCATGTTGACATGAGTGAATTTGCATTCACGACTGTAGCTGCTTTGAAGCTCTTATTCAGGTGTTACTAATATGATTTAAACCAAAGCTAGCAGTTGCTCATAATATTTTCCTATTTAAATGTTCATATTTTAAAATTTAAGGATGTACACATAACTAATTGTAAGCCAAAATCGTAAATTAATATTAATAGTTTCTAATGTTTGGGATTTTATGCACTGTGATTGAATGAAGTAGCTTTATACTGTATGTGATGATAGAGACATGGTCCCTGGTTAAAATAGCATCAAGCGAATTCAGGTTATGACACAAATACATGAAGAAAAGCACAATTTTTTGTTATTTGATTATCCAGTATATACTACAATACTACTAATATGGAAATATACTATAATGTTTCTTATGTGAAAAACTACAATTTCTAATTATTTTGTCAAGCATAGCACATTGCAAGTTTAACTTGTATCGATGTATCGATTACAAAGAAGGGCTGTGTGTACTAATAATCCCTGAATTATGTGCCTGATTTTGATTGTCGTCCGCACAATTCTCTGAATCTCTTTAGACCATTTAATTTGATCTGATGGATGTGGATTGGAAGAGCATGAATGCACTGAAAGCTCATTTTGTAAACAACCTTGAGGCTGTGTAATATATGTAAAGCTAATTTTTACCTATTTTTTGTAATGTATTTATATTGAAAGATCATTTCAGTGACTCTCATGACGGCCATAACAAGATATGATCAAATTATATAAATATACTGTGTTCAGTTTTATATAAAAGCCTTTCCTTGAGAACCTGATTGTCTGTATTGCATTTAGGTTGATCATTTCATGGATTGTTTTATTAAATGGTAATAAAACCCTTTTCCTATTTGTGGGTTTTCCAACTCTCAGTACAGTTCTAATAGTTGGATGACACACATATATAAATAATGGTTAACACATTGCTGTTTACTTATTTTAACATTTAACTTTTATAGACATGGTTTTTGAATATACTGTGCTGTACTGAAAAACAAAAGCAGAATTCAAAACTGTGCACTGTCTCTCTGTTTTCACATGAGGAACAACCAGTTAGCTGATTTGACCTCATTACAAGGCAGGGTGCTGTTAAATCTCTTTCTCTGAGTCCATGTGTATAAAAAAACAGAACAGATGTGCACAAACCTCTGCATCTCTATGGCTGTCTGTCCCTGTGAGTGTATTGCCCTAGCTTGAATTTGTTCATAATGCCTCCACAAATGCAGCACAATCACATAAAACCCCTCAACAACGTAGCCGAAATTATCTGTGCTGATTTATGATTTGATATATTCATCAAGTATGTTAGAGTAGAGGCTAACGCACAAAGAATTACTACACTGTAATGCTGCTGCGTGATTTACCGCCAAAAATCGACTGCAGTCGTGGTAAAAACCAATAATAAATATTGCACAGCCATAAAAAATACTAAAACCAAAGAAACTGGAATTTTTCTATTTTTTGACATTTGTGTGTATTTTCCAACTCTTCCTTCTTCAAGACATCAGTTACAGAAATTTTTTGTTATATTTAGATTTCGGTGCTGAATTCAAGTTAATAGTTGAGCAATGCCACAGTTTTCAGTTTGGAAAAAAATCATCAAGGGTGCCAATTTGGATTTAGCCCCAAAGAGATTTCCTCTCTCTGGTTGTCGGGGTGGTCAAATCCAACTCTGACCAGCTGGGATAGAGGGATAATCTGTGTGTAAAAAAAAAATCACTTGTTTTAATTACACACTCACAGACACACAAATGCACGCACTCACTCTCTCGCTCTCTCTCTCTTTCACACACACACACACACACACACACACACACACACACACACATACAGTACACATGTGGACATATGCATTAACGCTTCTACCACACACACACACACACACACACACACACACACACACACATACAATACTTTTACCATCCATCGTCATAATAGACAGATGCTTACTTTGAATTTAATTTGGGTTTGTGCGTGAAGTGCCAGAAAAATGTGACTTGACTGAATGTGACTTGGTAATTGATCTGATTTTTAAGCGTTTGGACATGTGGCGGAGATTAAAGCTTCATCAGAGAGAGCAAACATTTTTAAAAAGATTAAAAAGGCACTATGTCTAATTACAAAATGCACCAGCACACAGTAAAACACAGCAATGTCAACTTAATGCATTACAAATTGTCTACATATAATGTTGACATGCTAAACTCTAATACAAAAGACATTTGATGAATTGCATGTTCTGTGTGTGCCATTTATTTAAATAACATTAAAGGAAGGTCATGAGTCTCAGCGAGTCTCGTCATCATGAGTCAAAGAGGTCAGTGGGAATGCAATTCATTTTTCAACATGATAGTCTATTTGTCTTTAAATCTGTCCGTTGCTGGAGTGAACATTTGAAATATGTATAACCTACTCAAAGTCAATTTTGTTGTTAGTAATTATTGTTGTTACTTGAAGACTTTATAAGTAAGAAAATGACCAGTAAACACTAAACCAGTTTGTGGTGTTTTAACGGGAAACAGGACTCATTGCGTTTTTCTTTTGTTTTTTGTTTTTTTATGAATCTCTGACTTTTTTCTAGCATTTGTGCTGGTGCTTTTTTATGGAAGTCCATTTCTGCCAAGAAAAAGTTAGCTATGATGAAAAAAAATTAGTCAAAAATGTATAATCTTATAATTGTTACATGGTAGGTCAAACGCTTCAGTTAAAATGGCAAACTTGTTAGCAAACAGTTGCCCATAAACATCCTGCAGATACAGAGCAACATTAGCATTCATTTGGAGTCATGTTTTTGGACACCTGGCAAATGTAAGTCCAATATTTACTTTCCTTTTAGCGGTTTTTATTCTCCACTAACTCCTGAGGGAAATGTGTTTAACTGCTTAATACTCCACTATGTTCACTAGCTAGTTGTTATCTATGTCTGTCTGCAGTTTAGTGCCATGCAGGTAGTGTGCAGTGACTTTATCAGAGCTTTTTGACTGAAAACAGATGTGTACTGCTGCTGGAAAAGAAACTATGAGACTGGTTAGACTGAAAACAATGTGCTGAAAGACGCTATAAAGCTCAGTAGAGCAGAGGGGAACCGCAGAGTCAGATGAAAATGATCAAGCAACACATACACAGTCATTTGATTAAAAATATTTATTTTAGTCGTCCAGATTTTTACTGACTCAGTCAACATTTATCTAATTTAGCATCTCAAAACTAGTATCATAATTTTCACTTAACTTGAGTTGTATGAGTAATTTTATTTTTATCATGCATAACAACTTTTCTTTTTTTTTCCATTTCCTGTTGGAAATGGGCTTCCATAGTTTTGCTGTAATGGTATGGACTGTTGTAAAGCTGCAACATACTGTAAACTACTGCTTTTTGCTGTTTTCTTTTACTCACCCACTAGATCAGTGCCAGGATTTCAGAAATACTGAGGTCATGAGGCCAAGTACTGCCCCACCCCAGCAAAAATGATTTGTATATTATACCACAACAGTCAATTTTTATTAATATGTATTTTTATTGTAATGTGTCTTTTCTTGGCCAAAAAAGAACTTGTCTTAAGAACTTTGAGGGCCTTAAAAAAACTCATAAAAAGAATGTAAACAGCACTTCAGAGGACTCAAACACCCAAATTTCCAGATAAAAATACTGAGGACATGACCTTGTTATGTAGTCAGTGGTAGCTACAGCCCTGCTCACCAGCTTCCCCTCCAATGTGCTGGAATTTCATGGAGGAATTTGCTTGCTATGGTTATCCAGTGATTAGGAGGTAAATATAAGGTTTACACGCTACTTTGACTATATTTCAGTTACACTTAGCCTACGTATTAGCTATGGTTGCAAGTTATCAGCCCTGTGCCGCTGGTTGGCTGTTGGTGGTGACAAAGTAAAAATCGAGTTTGGCATCACTGAAAGAGCTGAGAATCAAAAAAAAAAAAAAAAAGAGTAGAGGAAATAGCCTTTTTAGGTACAAGAGGGCCCTTCTGTCAGTCACCATGCACTGCAGGGATTTACTTGGTGTCACGCCGGCTAACGCTGCCCAGATGGTCTGATGAGGCACTATCTAATTACTTTTCCCGTGGTTCCTCTATTTCTCCCTCTGTGTTCATCCACTGCCACCTCCAGGGGAGTCATGCATCTACACATCAGTCTGAAGAATGACTAAAGGTTTAGTTTGTTGGCACCTACAGGCGATGCTCTGACTGGTGTCCTAAATTGGAGAGAAACAAGAGGCAATTAAGGACAACAAAGAGGCCATCAACATGAAATACGTATGTCTAACTGGAGAACATGTGGTAGAGATTTCAGAGGCCAATCTTGATATTAAGAGTTTATTTTTAGAACTGATACAGATCCACTGCATAGTTACAAAAAATAATTAAACCAAAGAAGCAGACAAACTGAACAATGCTGAGGAAGATGTATCACACAAACATTTATGTATATTTGTTGATTTACTATGTTTGTATGATTTCCCCTGCTCCGTTCTCTGTGTAGTTTCAGTTTGATCTCAGGTTTTACATCAGTCTCACAGAGAACAGGTCACATGTAGGTTGTAGGTCATAATATGTTACATTTACATGTGCACAAGTGTAGTTCAGTGATTCTCAGAGCGGCTTGGAAAGAGGTTGATTTTACATTATATGTGCACATTACGACTACATTACAATAGGCCTACATTTTGCCTTCACGTGATGCTAAGATATTTTTGTATCTTGTCATGTTATGTGACTGTGTTATTTTTATGTGGGAATTGGTAACTAAGTAGAAATTAATGAATTTCAGACAAATGTGTCAACAGAAATGATATGGAAACTGTACATCCTGAAATATCACAGCTGTGCTTGGCCGCTGCGAGTGGGTGGCGGTAAAGCAACAGGATGTCAGCCGACATACACAACACGAAGAAGAAGAGTCAGGAAGTGGAGTTCAGCTGCATAATTTAACCAGCGAGAAGCAAGCAGCGAGGTGTTGGACTAGAAGCTGGTTTTGACAGCTAGTCACTCCAGGAGGAAGACATTTTTTTAATTAGGAAACATTCCTCGCTGTCAGTTCAACCATCAGAGCTCTTCGGGGGAATAAAATGGGTAACGTGTTGTGTTTTGCTGGGGTCATGCTGGTTTGTTGTGATGCTGTTAGCTTGCCTGCTAACAGCAACTTCCCAGCTTTGACTTCTCAAACTGACAACAGTCATAACAGTTCCTGGAGGTATTGTAGATGGATATAACGCGAGGGGAGAAGCCATTGCAGTTTATACTATATTTATTTCATTTTGGGCAGAATAATTGAGTTTTACACTTCGTCGAGAAACTGTTGCTGTGCTTCTCCAGCCTCAGTCGAGCCCAGCATGTTAGAGCTGCTGCTAGTGCAGAAGAGGGCTAGTGCCTATCAAAGTGCCAACGGTGCACAAACCCAGTGAAAAAGAAAGTGATACTTTTTGGGCACCTAAAGGGCTTCATTTAGCTGAGCTTCTTCTCCTTTTAAACTCTTATTAACCAAGTAAAGGTCACACTGAGAGCAAGCCAAGAAGGCAGAAAATGGTCACAGACTATACTCAATATCCATTAACAATAAAAAAACTAATGCTACATGCAGGCTTTGCTACACCTTATGTGGTGTATAGGACTGCTGCCTGAGCATACGGCATTACGTGCGTGCCAAAACATGAACAGGCCACTTTGTTGGTGTGTTTGAAGTGTGATTGTATGACCTGTCTGCTGAAAGGAGCCCATGTTTTCATCACCTGTTCTCTCAGTACAGCTTTCTGCCAGTAATGTGGAGACTGTACATGATGGAATAGACAGCTTTATGTTTTCTGTTGTGAGAATAATAAGGCCACGGTTACCCTCCTCCACCCCCTTGCAGAGGGTCCCCTGCCCCTGTCCTCGCTGAGGCTCCTGGTTCCACCCCTGCGGGTGATGTCGGCTGTGATGTGGAAGGTGGTTCGTCTGAGGAACGTCAAGCATTACGGGAAAGTGGAGGAGTTTTTGTCCTTGGTGACTGAAGCCATCCCTGACATCTTGACAGACAGACAGATGAGACTGCTCACTCTGGGTTTAAGAGCGAAGGTAAGAGATACAGATGCACCATATATCAGCATACTGTTGTTTTATTTATTTATCCTAATAATATAGCTGTAAAACGTCATATTTGTGTCATGTTTTTTTATTGCTGAAATTTGTCTGATTGTGGAATTGCTGTTTTTTTGTTTCTAGGATTAAGTTAGTTAATAGAACTGTTATTTAGATTGAATTACTTTTATTGTCTCTCCACATTGGGATTCTTGAGTTTTCTTACTTGTCAGTGACTCTTGCTTAATTTCCAGATGACATTACAGATGTTAAGTTCTGAACAGTCAGAGGATCTCAGAGGTGTCAAAACCTGCTTGGGCAGCCTCCTGCTGCATCCCAGCTCAAGACAGGTGAGTGACTTTTGAAATCATGGACATTAAATGCTGTCTGTTTAAGAAGCGTTCTGCTTATTTTGGATAAGTATGTTTTACTTGACAGGTTCATCCAGGAAATGAAGCTCTTGAAGACAACTTTGTCAGACTTGTTCAAAAACTCCTGGACGACCCAAAAGGGAGAGAGCACTTCCTCCAGGTGTGTTAGTTTTGACATGAAAAGGAAGGTTTGTTTGATTGTCAAATGATGCAGTAACATGGGATTTTTACAGCCATGCTTTGGGTTGAAATTGTCCACTTCTCAGAATGTGTTTCCTGTGGAGTATGGGCCTGACTTTGATGCAGCTGTGGAGACACTGGTTTGCGAGTTCTTCACCAGACTGGAAGAGTTGCTGCTTATACCAGACTTTAAGCAGGTGAAGACACCAACTTATGTCATAAAGATTGCAGTTTCCAGAGATTGGTTGTCTGGTTCCAGTCCATCAAAATAAAAGTTTTGTTTGTTTGATAAAGACTGCAGTTTGGATCAGTGATACACCCTCTGTGCTAGAAGAGTACATGCAGTGTGTGTCCAAAGCAGGCGACCTCAAAGTACTGCTAAGAAGCAGGGTCCACTGTGGGAAAATGGCCAAGATGGATACCAGTGGTAAGACTGTTTGCCTGAGATACCAGCCAGGTTTATTTATGTGCATATTAATTCTGAAACCATCAGTCAATTAACTGATGAGTAGAGGGATTTATCAAGCCTGTTTTTTTTCATTGTAAATTGATATCTTTGGGTCTTGGACAGTTGGTCAGACAAAACAAACAATTGTTCACTATTTTATGACATTTATAGGCAAAATATATTTTTAAAAAGTTTTTCAAATATTTGAAAAAATAATCGACAGATTAGAACTGGTAATGACAATAATTATTAGTTGCAACACCAGTTCAGATATATTACTACCACTTTGAAAAGTAACACCCTTAATGGACGAAATGTAAATGAATAATTTTCTCACTTTTTTAATTTCTCTCTTTTTAAGCAGTGCCCTCTGCCTCAGAGCAGCGGCTCTTGTCATCATTGTCTCTCCCTCATTCACTGCCAGAGACCAATGCCAAAGATGCGGAATCAAACATGCAAACATTTAAAAACCAAAGAGAACCCGAGGGGATTTCTCCTCAGGAGGCCGGAGATACGCGGATACAGGGCGCAAGATGGCCATCTGAGGAGGAAACAAATGTTCTGCGCAGCAGTAATGCAGAACAAACAACAGGAGGGAAATGCAGTGACAGCGTTCCTGATACTCACATTGTGGAGGAGTACGATGACCGAGCGTCAGCCACCAGCCGAGCTCCGTCTACATCTGCTCAGAGTCCTGTATTGTCCAGCTCTATGATTGGCTCTCCGCGGCAGAGGGTTGCACACAAATGCACTCAGTGTGGAAAGTGCTTCATTTACCGGTATGAACTCCTGGAGCATCAGAGGCTGCACACCGGGGAAAACCCTTACAGGTGCTCTCAGTGCGGAAAGGCCTTTAGGAGGACCTCTGACCTGTCATCTCACAGGCGGACACAGTGCATTAAAGCAGCTTATATTTGCATCAAATGTGGGAATAGCTTTCAATCTATACAGGACAAATTTAGACACCAGTGTGTTCACAGTGTCCAGAAGTTTGACTGTTCTCAGTGTGGAAAAAGCTTTAAGAAAATGCACTTGCTGGGTAAGCACGAGCTGACTCACACCCAGAACCGTATCTTCACATGCAGACAGTGTGGGGACGTGTACCCCAGCATGAGTGAGCTGAGATCCCACCAGAAGATTCATCCTCCCGAGCTGTCCAATCAGTGCATGCAGTGTGGGAAATTTTTCAGCTCTGTTGCCTGCTTGACAGCCCACGAGCTGCGCCACAGGCAACAGAGAACCCAGATTTGTGCCCGTTGTGGAAAAGCTTTCAAGAACAAACATGACCTGAGCCTTCACATGCGCAGCCACACAGGCGAGAGGCCGTTTCAGTGCACGTACTGCGGGAAACGATTCTCGGTGTCAGGAAACCTAAACATACACATAAGGACCCACACTGGAGAGAAGCCCTATCTGTGCTCCGACTGCGGCAAGGCCTTTGTTTCAGCCGGCGAGCTGCAGATACACAGACGCACCCACACAGGGGAAAGGCCTTACAAGTGCACTGTGTGTGGGAGAGGATTCACCATGGCAAGCAAAGTGACACTTCATATGCGCGTTCACACTGGGGAGCGCCCTTATGTCTGCTCCGAGTGTGGGAAAGGTTTTTCACGTGGCAGCGAATTGAAAAAACACACCATGAACCATACGGGGGTTCGACCCTACGCCTGTCAGCTGTGTGCCAAGACTTACACATGCCACAATCACCTGAAAAGACACTTGAAAACTCACAGTGTAATCCAAAACCAGTCTGTCTGATTCCACTAATTACCATATGACATTTTTTCAAGTGTATATTGTATTCATTCAGCTAGCCTGTACTGACTGTGGTGTTGACTTTATGCACCGTGTAACCGGTTTCGCACTCTCCCTCTCTTGTAAGAGCTATGTTGCAAAAGTTCTTGATTTTCAGTTCTGTTCAGATCATGTATTACTTTTGGTATCATACATACAACAACAATAAATCCCAGCTAGGCTGTGGAAGTACCCTGTTTGTTTGTTCCTGCCAACAGCAGAATATGTACTTGAATCCAACATGAAACATCCTGCAGTGGTTTTCACAGTATCAACATTCTCTGCTTGTGATCTCTGAACATAGTAACAAGTGAACAACTGAAAGAAATGCAAGCTCCTGTAATCCTGACAGGGTTTTTTCTAGATTTTATTCAAAGCAGAAATTATAATCGTTTCAATGACTTATTTTTAAAAGTAGTTTATACAAATATTTATTAAAAACATTTTACCTTGAAATTATCTGGATGATTTTGAGACATTAAAAAACATGAGGGATATAAGAAAATACAGTTTATCAAGTTTGCTTTTAAGATTTAGTTATTTGATTGTCCGGAGGGGCGGTGCATCTCATTTTGACCGTCGAGTGAATAGACGTCGCTTTATCCGGGCTGCCCCGTGAAGCAAAACGAACCTCGCCGTTACGAACTGACGGTGACTGGGACAACGCTCCCCAGAATGAACAACGTGTTTCAGGAAGAAGTTGGCACCTGAGGCCCCGTATGCGGTTAGCTAGCAGGCTAACCGAAAGTATGAAAGATATTCCAATGTAATGAATTTTCTTTCCGTCGTTGTTGAAGAATTCCACAATGAACGACATGGGTATGTATTCGCTTGCGAAGCTCGGCAGAACGGTGTATTTTCCGCTTCTTATGCGGCTAGTCGAAGAGCTAAAGCGAAGGATTAGCCGCGGCTCAACAGGCCTAGACTAATCCCTGGAACAAGAATCGTTTTCCCCAATAATAGGCCGGTTTTACCAGGCAACGCCAGCGGCCTTTGGCTAGTCTGGTAACGCTAGCCAACGCTTTACATTGAGCACGAACAGAAACGATATCTCGTTTTTAGAAACGTTTTTCTACGGTCGGAGAGGTTTTTAGAAATGTATCAAACGCAACACAACTGTTTGGTCCTTTTGACTGACCGTTGGCAAGACCCATCTTAATTTGAAATAAAGTAACGTTATCTGTTCGCTAACATAAACTGTTCACGTCCCATCAGCAAAACGACTACTGGCTATAGCGCTGCCTCCTTTGCCATTTCACGATGTGCGGTGTTAACACACTGCATGTGTTTGTGTTTGTGTTAGCATTAGAGGAATACTCAAACGTTTAGAGCTGTAAACATGCAGTGAGTGGTGGGAGCCAGACGTATCTCTAGTGCTGTGTTACACCGTCACCGACACTAGAGGAAAGTGACCAGACCGTGCTGACTGAAGTGGTTAGGGTTTCACTGACTTTAAGGTGAGATGCGGTACTGATGAGGCATTTCCAGCCTCCCATTAGCACTGGAGTCTATTCCCCTTCTCCTAAAAATAAGTTACATTTGGTAAAGACCTAACATCAGTGACCATTTGCATTAAGTCCAATCTTTAAAACATCTCAACATCTTCTTCACTGTCAAAACTTAACATATTTAACATTATAAGAGAACTTTGGGCATGTTGCATAGTTACAGTGTGCAATGTTCCCATCCTGCTTTTAAGTTTGTTTGACCCAGTCTAATTTCTCTTTGAAGAATTCAGCGTCCCCCTGTCCTCGCTGGCACTCCTGGTCCCACCACTTCGGCTGATGTCAGCAGTAATGTGGGAAGTGGTACGCCAGCGGAACATAAAGCACTATGGGAAACTGGAGGAGTTTGTGTCCATGGTAACAGATGCGGTCCCTGAACTGATGAGTAAAAGGGAAGGGAGACTGCTCTCACTGGGCCTGAGAGCAAGGGTAAGTGCTTTGAAATGTGTGGGTCCATCATGTATATAATGAGATGACCTATTCACAAAAGAAACCCAAGAAAACAAGTTTCATGGAAACATTAAAATCATGAATGAAATTTCCTCTAGACGACTCTTGAGCTGTTGCGTTCTGAACACCCTGAAGATCTCAAGGCTGTTGAGACCCACCTCAACCGAATCCGATCGTCTTGCATTGAGGAGGTGAGTTTTCAATTGGTTGTAGAATTGAAATGATTAGTCAGCTGATGCATTAATCCATCAACAGCTAAATTGTAAAGCAAAAAATGCCAATATGTGGGCTGGTTCCAGACCTCTCAAATGTCAGGATTTGCTGCTTCTTTTTGTCTTTTATGATAGTAAATTGGATATCATTGAGTTTTTCATTGTTGGTCGGACAAAACAAACTATTTGGAGACATTGCCTCAGCCTCTGGGAAATTGTTATGTGCGTTTTTCACTATTTTCTGACAAAAACGTGTTTGATTAAACAAGAAAATAATCAATAATGAAAATGTAATTGTAATGTTAAATGTAATTTTGTTTGCCTAAAATCATGTGACTTGTTTTCTGACCCAGACAAACGATCCTGTGATTGAAGCACCAGAGGCAAACTTTATGAAGCTGGTGCAAGGCCTCATTGAAGACACCGATGGCAGAGAACACTTCCTCAAGGTAAAGTTAATATTACATTTCATTTATAGGGTGCAGTAAATCATATGATCTGCCAAAATTCAAACGTTATAAATCCATTTCTTTATCACAGTTTTACCTAACAAACTGTGAGAAATTAAATGTAGATATTGCCTGCCTGATTGGAAAGGATAATGCCATGTGCTGAAGGTGTCTTCATCATCTAACAGAATGTGTTTCCGGTGGAGTATGGCCCAGACTTCGACACAGCGCTGGAGACGCTGGTTTGTGAATTCTTCACCAGACTGGAGGAGCTGCTGCCAATACCAGATTTCAAACAGGTGCAAAGAGAATTTCTGAAAGATAAAAGAAACTAATGTCAATAAATAGGAGCACTTTCAACTTGAAATTTAACATGTCTTTCTTTCCTTTTGTTTTGTTTTTTGGCCTCTTGTATAGACTGCATCTTGGATCAGTGCTGCCCCCTCTGTCCTAGAGGACTACATGCAGTGTGTCTCAAACGGAGAGGACCTTAAATTTCTTCTTCAAAGCAAACAGTGCCACGGGAAATTGGCTAAGAGTAGTGTTGGTATGTGCACAATTTACATTTACTATACAGGGTTCCTACGTTCATGAAATTCCTGGAAAAGTTATGAAATTAGAAAAACTCTTTTCCTGACCTAGAAATGGTTTGGAATTAATAGAATGTTTTGGAAAAGTTTTGAATATACATTGTTTTGGTTATTCTTTAAAATATGTTCTTAAAATCATTTCTAACGTTACACGAAATACGTTCCTTGTATTACTAATTTAAAATCTAGCGCTGCGCGGCTGTTGAAACATCACTAGTGTCAAGTGATATGCATTGGCGTATGCAGCTAGTTGGTGGCGGGAATGTCTAACGAGCGAGTAAAGTTAGCAAGTGCTAGCAGCTTGCTTATCCGCAAATGCCTGGGAAGTGTGTGTTTAATAATGCATGGCTTACAAACGACATATTTAACACATGGCTCAAGAGAGAGGCAGACCAGAGCCGTGCTGGATGTAGACTCCAAACGCACCAAAACATTTGATGTTGGCGACATGGGGGAAGCGGCTCTGGTCAGCCATGCTAACGGGAAAAAGCATCAAGACAACCAAAAGGCTGCTCAACAGACCGCCAGCATCGGCACATATTTTAAGCCTGCCGTAGCCATTCCATTCCACATCCCATTCTACAGTTTTCTACAATGCTTGTCTTAGGCCATAGCACACTGGAGTAAGAGCCTCATTATTGCGCCCTATGATCGCTATATAGGCCTTCTTATTTTAAACTACTTCAGTAAAGTCATGGAAATGTGTGGGAACCCTGACTATAAACTTGTCAACATATAGTGTATTAGTTGTAGAAGAGGATTGTATTAACACTTTGTTTTGGTACTTTTCTCCTTATATTTTTCCTGCAGCTCCGTTTCAGTCAGACGATCTTCTCATTCCCTCTCTGTGTCTCCCTCCATCGCTGGAAGTGGCCATCGCTTCCCACACGAGTGCTTGTGATGATGAAAATAACGATGTTCCGCAGATTGTCATGTTCGGCGAAGAACTGTCCACAAACCCTTCCACCTCAACTGACTTTCCCGAATCGCCAAAGAGGACAGACATCTCACCATCTCCTCGCAGGAGACAGCAGTCAGGGATGCATAAATGCCCAGAGTGTGACAAGTGCTTCAAGCATCACTCTGTCCTCATCGAACACCAGAGGGTCCACAGTGGGCTGCAGCCTTACAACTGCTCTGAGTGTGGACGGGCTTTCAGAACAGCCACGCTGCTGGCCGGTCACAGGCTACGGAAGTGCAAAAATGCTGCGTATCTGTGCATTAAATGTGGGAACAGTTTTCCAACCTCGCTGGACAAATTCAGACACCACTGCCCAAAACGGGGCCGTAACTACAATTGTGGGCACTGCGGAAAGAATTTTCAAAAGTCCAGCAGCTTAAAGGAACACCTGCTAACTCACGTCCAAAGCCGCCTGTTCAAGTGCAGCCATTGTGGGGTAGGTTTTTCGGGAATTGGTGACCTGAAGTATCATCAGCAGGTAGATCATGATAAGCCTCATCAGTGTAAGCAATGTGGAAAGAGCTTTATCTCTTCCAAATGTCTGACCAAACATCAACAGCGGCATGAAGAGGTCGGTGAAATGGAGACCGCCAAATTAATGAGCGGGGGTAAACACAGGAAGAGTGGCTCCGCTCATCGTACTTCCTCAACATCTATGTCCTCCAGGAAAACATCTGTCAAAGCTCTCTACCCACGAGGACGAGTCACACATAACTGTCCACTGTGTGGACGGAGCTTCAAGTATCGGTTTGAATTTCTGGAGCACCAGCGGTTCCATACTGCGGTGAAGCCTTACAAATGCTCTCAGTGTGGCAAAGCCTTCCGCACGGAAGCTCACCTGTCCGGCCACAGGAAGAGAAAGTGTAAAAATGCTGTCCACATCTGCACCAAGTGTGGGTGTCAGTTCAGGTCTCTGCACGAGCGGGTCAGACATCAGTGTGTCCAGCTGCTGACAAAATACGAGTGTTCTCATTGTGGAAAGACCTTCAAGATGGCCCACCTGCTGAGGAACCATCAGATGAGTGAACACCAGCTCCCCTACAGCCCCAACCATCGCTTCAGGTGCAGATACTGTGATGAGACTTTCCCTGGCATCAGTGAGCTCAAGTACCATCAGAGAGTTGACCATGAGAAACCCTATCAGTGTCAGGAATGTGGCAAGTGTTTCCTGTCTGAAAAATGCCTGACCAATCACGAGCAGCGCCACAACGATGACCGACCAGAGAGCTGTCTGGTCTGTGGCCGCGGCTTCAGAAACCGCTACGACCTGAAGCAGCACATGCGCACTCACACAGGAGAGCGGCCTTACCAGTGCACTCACTGTTCACAGTGTTTCTCCACCGCGGGAGGACTGAGGAGTCACACCAGGGTTCACACCGGCGAGAAGCCACATGTTTGCCCAGACTGCGGCAAAGCTTTCTCCCAGATGGGTGCAATGCGCACTCACAGGCTCACCCACACAGGAGAAAGGCCGTTCAAGTGCACAGTGTGTGGCAAAGGTTTTACAATGGCACACAAGGTAACTGTTCACATGCGTGTGCATACAGGAGAGCGGCCGTATGTGTGCTCTCAGTGTGGGAAAGCCTTCTCAGATGGAAGTGTGCTGAAGCAGCACATGCTGAACCACTCAGGGGTGAGACCATACCACTGCCAAATCTGTCCCAAGACCTACACCTGTCTGAACCACCTGAGGAGGCACCTGAAAAGCCACTCCAACATGAACTGAGTCAGGCTTGAAGGCAAACTGGAGCAGAAGCTTGGATAACATTTTACACATATATACCGAGACACTGCATTTGGCCGAGTGGCTACTAAAGTTGCAATGGACCAACTAAACCAAGCAACACGTGAAGGAATATAGAATGATTCTGTACAGGTGCTGTTGGAATTGATTTTAAAAGTTCAATTTCCTCTTCACTGTAAAGTAAATGTAGTCACATTAGCCAATTGTCAAGGACTATGTGAACATCTAAAGGAATAGTTTGACATTTTGGGAGATGCACTTATTGACTCAGTAAGATGAGAAGATTAATACCACAATTTCTATCCGTTAATAAGCTGGAACCAGGAGACACTTAGCCTAGCACAAAGACCGGAAGCAGGGGGAAACGGCTAGCCCGTTGCTGCTCTTTCCAGCAAAGAAATAGCCTGGCACACACAAAACCAGTTGTTTTTACACTTCAGTTTTTTTATGGATTAAACATGTTCATTATTGAGCTTTAGAGAGGTTCTGGTAGGTGGAATGTTTTTTTGTTTTTTTTTAACTTTTGAACAGAGTCAGGCTAGCTGTTTCTACCTGTTTCCAGTCTTTATGCTAAGCTAAGCTAATCAGATATGAGAATGGTGTCAATCTTCTTATCTAACTCTCAAAAACAAAGTGAATGAGCGTATTGCACAAAATGTGGAACCCTTCCTTTAATGCCTGCACAAGCAAATGATCTGTTCCCTCATTCCCCCACCAAGCTATCCCTTGAGCTTCTTTTTTTTTTTCTTCCATCATTTTCTTATGCATGAATATGTTTGGATGTTATTCTGGATATTATTTGGGTGAGATACTGTATGTTCAGAAGCTGTAATATTGGAAAATATATTATTGGAAAGGCCTAAAAAGTAATAGAAATGAACGTTTTGGCTGAAAGACAAATATTGTGTTAAAATGACTGTTTCTTTCAACATGACATAACTTTATTCCTGTAGGCCTTTTATATCCCCCCCCCCCCCCCATGGTTTGCAAAGTTTGTGAATTTCAATTAAATCACCTTGGTTATACCTTGTGCATGCTGATTGAATTTATTTAGCTGAGGAAAACAGGAGAAAAAGCAGGGACAGTATTTGACAGCATTACATTTGCTATCAGAATAAAAGAAGGTTTCACTAGATGGCAGTAGGTGACCAATAACCATTTTCCCCCCTTGATCTTCATGCAGTGCTGGCCATTGGTGACTGAAGGTATTGAAAGGAATAATAGGATCAATCAGATATTATCTGCTTTGCTGCACACTGGAGACTATTCAGAGGATGTCTGAGGAGACTAGACTAAACTTGATGAGGATCTAATGCAGCAGAAGTTAATCTAGCCGACTTCCTGTCATTAACTCTATTTGCCGTGGTTTGGAATCTTGATTAGCCTGCACTTTCCTGATGCTTTAACTGGCACCTTGCAATATCTGAAGTGGTTTAGACCACGATAAAGAAAGTTCCTCACTTTCTGTTTTGCTTATGTGTAGCCTCTTTAGCCCTGGTCTAGCTGACAGTAAAGCTTGATCTGGATCACCTCTGTTCTCAGCACCTTATATGTTAACTTGGACCTCAGGCAGATGAAGTCTTGAGTCATATCGTCACAGGCACGTTGTGATTAATCTCTTCCATGTGTGCAGCGCTGACCTTCATGTTTTCACTGGGAAAGAGAAACTGGGTTTTTTTAACCTCAGTTTCTCCCTTGTTCCATGTTGTTTCATCTCATCCGTGGTCACGTATGCATCGTAGCTTTTGAATCATATTCTCTCAAACAAACCGAAATCTTTGCTATTCACAGGGAGATTATCCCCAAAGATGAATGTGGTGGTGTGTTAAGTGTTCCAAATGTGAAAGACCACAAACTGTAAAGACAAAATGTTGACACTGGCTGTGCTCAGCACTATTCCTTCTTTCTCTCTGACTCAGAAATGCTACTAATCTTCTCCACTGAACATCAGGATCCTGTGGAAACTCGTGCTGCATCCTGCCTGCCAACAGGCCATGCCCAAGACATTATGCAGAACCCCTCCGCTTTAGGAAGCTTGTGTTTTTGCGTTTCTTTCTGCATGTAATGGAGCTTTACCTTTTGAGGACATACCCTGTCTTTGTTTCCTCAGGGTAAAAGATAATGACTTCTCAGTGAGATAATTAGGTAATCGCAATCCCACCTGCCGGTTTCAGGACTGTAACAAAAACACAAAAAAACAACAACAAAAAAACAAAAAGGTGCCTTCCTTTGAACAAAATTGTGAAAACTGAAAACTCCCAACTGCTTGGCTAGTGAATTCTTCAAGAGTTTTATACAGTAATGTATTCCTCATGAAGGCTGGTATTGAGACATCTGAAAATGCATGCATCACAAAAATACACATCCCCACAACTGCCAGAAATCCAACAGATTTATTATGAGAGCTTGCTAATAAACATAGATCATTACCAGATGTCCCCCACCCCCACCCCCCTCTTCTCATCCCTCCCTTTCTCCCTTCTTTCCTTCCCTCCCTCCCTGCTTCTGCTCACAGTGATCTCAGTGGAAAGTCTGAGTCCAGGCCAGACCTTCCTTGCACTCCCACAGTTTGAGCACACACACACACACACACACATACACATAGCCTATATGTCCACAACAACCGTGCAACATCCACCCCCATCAACACCTTGCCAAATGAATGCTTGACGCCTACACCTCTCTGCCTCCTCCATGGAAGTGCCTCACTGCACCCCGAAACTCTTTCCAAAGTCCTCTCCAAGATCTGCCCACAAGGAGCACTAGATGGCACTGTGTCTCTTCCTGCTTCCGAGGAACAAGGGAGTAAAGACCCCCCTCTCCTCTTCTTGCTTTTGTGTTCAGGTCAGGTCTGGACGCTGAAGTGAACCAGATGTATTCAAACTCCACCCACCCCCATCCTCCACAGAAAGTTTACAGAGTTTTACAGAAAGAGAATACAAAATGCTTGCAAGATGTGCGTCAGCTGCTTTTCATTAAGTCTGATGAAATTACTCCAGTGTGCATCTATCCACTGTTGTATTTCTTGACTTTCTACATGGCATGTGTTAGGTGGGGTCCTGTACCTGTATGAGGGAAAAGGAAAGGCACAAATCGTTCTTTGATTTCTCATTATACATGTTCTGAAATCATTCAAACATAACCAAGATCAGTTTCTGCACGCATTCTCTTTCCTGCAAAGAAACAACGAAATTGGTGCACAGCAGGTTTATTGTTTGTTCCTGTGCATCCATGTCCCTGCGGGCCCCTTTTAAGGAAGCAGGCCAATCTTGGATTTTGTGTAAACTTTTGGCCCGTGCGCGTTCTAGTCTTTTACTACTAATCGTCCCCAGAGAAAGCGCGTGAACTCTTCCTCCTCCTTCTCCTCCACCTCCTCCTCCTCCCTCGCCGTGCGCTCTGGTCCTCCTCTGCGCGCTCTGGGTCTCGCCTCGGACAAACTGCGACGGAGCGCTGGATCACCAAAACTTTGCCGAATCGGTTTAGTGGTACCGGGCTCGGGGCCGGAGTGGTTCGGTGTTTGTATTTTGTTTTTAACCGGGGTTTGGGGTGTTGTATATTTTTAGTTTTTTTGCAGTTTAACCATGGGGACTCTCAGAGGTCTCCTTGCGCTGCTGTGCGTTTTCCTGGCTGGAGCGCAAACGCAGAAACAAAGACAGAGATTTGCGGGTAAGTTTGCTAAGAAATATGCTGTTCTTTCCAAGTAAATGCTCTAGTATCTGTTGTTTATGGCTTTATGTTGCATGGAAAGTGGTCTTTCTGTGTTTGAATGTAACATGGCATATACTGAAGCGATGTGTGCTGCAAGAGCTAGTCCAGATGTTCATTGTCTTTGGGTTACATACTCCCCGTCAGTCCGAGAAGCCTTACAAATCAGCAGGAGAGATGCAATAACAACTGAAAGTAAGATCAGAGGATGACAGTAGCCTAGCCCGCCTTGAGCAGGCCCTTGTTTGGTCCCATGGTTGTCTTGATGGGCCTGAATAGTAGGCATTGGGTGTAATGCAGACTAAGATCTACCAGTAATAAATGTGGACAAGAACCAAAGCAGGTGATGGCACCTAAGGCCTGCTTCCCTGCCAAGCTGCTGTGTGTTATAGTACTTGTGTGTATGCAGACAGCCATGTTATGGGTGCAGACAGTCAGTACAGGCCTGCACCTGTCATACATCCACATGTATAAAGATGGATAGAAAAGGTAGATCCGCCACATGACACCCAGTGTGATGCAGGGTGCTCCAAGCAGCATCATGTTGCCCTATGTAGGCCTCCAGTGCTGCAGCGGTGACACCTGTGCTCACATCATTAGAATTGATGGGTGGATGATTGGTTGTAAATGCATTTTTGGATTTACTGGTTCATAAACACATACAGTAGATTTCACTTTGAAAGTGCCATTTGGCAGTTTCATGGTTGTTCCATGGATGATATTTGCTGACAGCCATCTTTGTTTGTTTGTTTGTGTGTTTGTTTTGTGAACAGATTGTCCGGTTGACCTTTTCTTTGTACTGGACACATCTGAGAGTGTCGCCCTCAGACAGAAACCTCCCAACTTTTATATTGACCAGATCAAAGAGTTCACCAATCGCTTCATAGATGAACTCAAGGACATGTAAGACACACACGCGCACACACACACACACACACACACACACACACACACACACACACACGTCTGCAGTGATGGAAGAAGCATTCAGATCCTTTACTTATAAAAGCAGCAACAGCAGGTCCTGCATTCAAAATCTTAGAGTAACTTAACACTGTGATGATGGTGGTTTAACTTCTCACCTTGCTGCAGTGATGTACAGGTGTACTCTGGGACATCGTGACATCACTGTTGGGTGTGGTTACCTGTGCAAATACAACACACTTCTGACCCCACCCAATCACATCCATCACTGACTGAAACTTTCAACCAGAGAGGGCAGTGCAACACTGTTTTCCAGCCTGGTGTTCAGTTAATCTTAAAGTAAAAGTACAGAAGTATTATCAGCTAAATGTTAAAGTATCAAAGGTAAAAGTTCTCAATATGCAGCAGAATTGCTCCTGTCACTGTCATAATATTATGATGCTTTATTATTATATTAATTTAACTACTTTATATACTGTTGGGTAGTTTAATCTATATGAATGCATCATATTTTATTCAGTCATCACAGGGTTTTTTTTAATGTAAAATCAGAATCTGCAAATGATCTAGTAACTGAAGCTGAAGCTGATAAATTTACAATACTGTAATATAACTTAGTGGAATAAAAGTATAAAGTATAACATGGAAATACTCAAGTACAGTGACCCCAAAACCGTACTTAAGTGCAGTACTTGAGTAAGTGTACTTGGTTACATTCCACCACTGCCTGTTTGTACTGTGCATATTAATATTGTGCTGATTTGATTGATGGTTGTGCTATTAGATGACACTTACTTACTCTACTAATTACCTCTATGTATCCAGGCGCCACCAATGTGACCGCACCCTGACGTGGAACTCGGGAGCACTGCACTACAGTGACGAGGTCATCCTTGTGCGAGAGCTGAGTGACATGAACACTGATCGCCAGGCCCTGAAGAATGACATCAATACCATCAAATACATCGGCAAGGGCACATATACTGACTGTGCCATCAAGAGGGGCCTTGCTGAGCTGCTCATTGGGTAATAATAACACACACACACATACACTTTAGCAGATGAAGTAATAGAAGAGTGATATAATTTCCAAGTGTGTGTTTGCATGTCTGCCTGCATGCAGGGGTTCAAACTACAATGAAAACAAGTACATCGTGGTAGTGACTGATGGCCATCCTATCACTGGTTACAAAGAGCCATGTGGAGGCGTGCAGGAGGCTGCTAATGAAGCCAGGCAACATGGAGTCAAAGTGTTCGCTGTCGCCATCTCACCTGACCAGGAGGTACAATACACACACACACTCACATGTACAGTATAGGTACTTATATACTGGTGAGGACCCTCATTAGCATAATAAATTCCCCAGCCCCTAACCCCTAATCTTAATCACAACAACTAAATGCATAGTGTGTATTTTGTCTGACCAGGACACCAGGCTGTCAGTCATTGCCACAGACCAGACCTACAGACAGAACTTCACTGCTGCAGACGACTCCAGATCCACCAAGATGGGAACCATTCGAACCATCATTGATATGATCGTATGTATCTTCTTCTTTCCTTCTCTTCTCTCCTCTCTTCTCCTCTCCTCTCCCCTTGTCTCCTCTCCTCTCCTCTTCTTTTCTCTCCCTTTGTCTCCTCTCCTCTCCTCTTCTTTTCTCTCCTCATCTCTTCTCTCTCCTTGTCTCCTCTCCTCTCCCCTTGTCCCCTCTCCTCTCTTCTGTATAGACCGAATTAAACATTTGGATTTTGAACTAATGTCTGTCTTCTTTCCTTCTTTTCAGACAAATGAGACAAAGGATGTGGTACGTCTTTTTAAGATATTTTTTGAAAGGAAATTAATTTAATGTATTTGCTTACTGCATTGACATGTACACATAGTAATTGTGCATACATAACTGTATTGCAGATCCAAAAAGATTGGATTTGCTCTCGTTTAGGGCTGAGCAACATGGCTGAAAATGTCATCAATAAGTTGAAGCTTTTTGGCAGTTTGTATCTTGATATTTTTCATTCTTCCTGAATTGTTTTAAACTGAGGGATTATTCATTATTCTATTTTTTAATGGAAACATCCCAACAGCAGATGTTTCTGATGAGTTTGGCTGATGCAGCTTGCATTAAGACAAATAGTTGTATACTGGCTATATGACATGGCTTTAAAAGTTTACAAACAAAATGTCTCCACTAAAAATTAAGATTACTTTCTGGCTACTGCAGTTATTTATTTAGTGCAATAAATCTTACTGAGATGTAATTAGGTCATTACCTTCCTCTTGTTTTGTCTAAGTTGCTGGCTGACTCTTGTTATGACTGGTCTTCACTTTCATGTAAACTCTCATACTCAGGAAACAAGGAGGGGTCAGGCAGGACAGCGACAGGAAGCTGGAATGAGCACATAAAAAGCCAGCTGAGATTGCAGTGATATTCACGATTTCGCCTACTTTTCTGTTTCCAACAGAATCCATCCATCCATCCATTTTCTATACCGCTTTATCCTCAGAGGGTCGCGGGTCCAACAGAATCACTGCAGTAAAATCTTAAATATTGGACATGTTGCCCAGCCCTACTGTCACCTAACAGTCAAACATGGTGATGTTAAGTTCGGTTGACTGCAATGAACAATGTTATCTACAGGGTTTGTACAAAGTCTTGAAAGTTTGGAAAATGCTTCATTTAAACAGTTGTGTTTTCAAGGTTAGGAATATGCTTGAAGTCTAATATACTCCTTGAAAAATGCTTGATTTTCAACATAATCTGGTGTTTCATGTAAACCAAATGTCTTTTAATATTTCAAATGAAACGATCCCGTTGTCATATTTTTTCTTGTCTCCTGGCATTTATAGTAACAAAGGCTTTGAGAGTCTGGACATTTCTAGTTTAGGCACCTTGAAAAGTGCTTGAATCTTGCTTAAAAGCTGTACAAATCCTATATTGAAGTATTTCACTTCAGATCAGAAAACATAGAGTCACACCATGTGTCCTACTTAGATTGATCAAAAATAGCCAATAATCTTCAAAGCCAAACATATATAGAAACAGAGAGACACTTTTCCTGCTTCAAGGTCTTCATAATATTTCTTTCCTTTTTTTCTTCCCAGTGTTGCTCTTTCGACTGCAATGTAAGTAAGCCATTTATTATCTTATTTGCCAACATAAACTCTCCTTCGGCTTTGTTTTTGGAGCAACTGTTTCACTGTTTGTGTTTTATTGTTTTGCCTGCAGGCTCCAGGAGGGCCTAAAGGACCAAGTGGAGACATTGGCGCTAAGGTCTGATGATATACTATAAAAATATGTCAGAATCCCAATGCACCCAAATGTACAGAATCCACAGTGTCTCGTCTTTTTTTTTTTTTGCCTCTCTACAGGGAGAAACAGGCAGACCAGGGATGCCAGGAGAGAAAGGAGATATTGGTGCCATGGTAAGTGACTTCCACCAACGCCATCCCCGACATACAAACACGCATGCAAAAGGATGAACCAATCATGGCAGCTCTTTGGATTTGTCATGCAGCCCTGACTGAAGTGTCATTCAGATGAACTAATATTTCTATCTCTATGTTACAGGGCAGCATTGGAGATCCTGGTCCTGTTGGTTACAGTGGAATGAAGGTAGAGTGCACTTAGGTCTTAACTTAACATAAGTGACTGGAGCAACTGGAGCACTGATTAAAAAGAGACATTTTAGATGCAAACCAGTGGATGCTAAAGAGATTTAGCAGTAGCAGCACTGATGTATGAGAAAGCTGCAGGCAACACCATTACATTGTGTCACATTGGAATTGCATGGAGCCTAAAACAAACCTCCACCAAATATATGTTGTTGTTGTTTTTGCAACTTTATTTTTATTGATATTTTGAAGCTAAATGAATGAGTTGACATGGGCGAAACAATACTGGAACAGGACCTGGGTCTTTCAGGGACATATGTAATGGGTTACATCTTATAGGCACATATACTATATTCATACTTTAGTCTCAAGATAAAGGTTAGCTTCTCCATGCAGTTTAATTGCAGTCCAGTCATCTTTTGTTGGTTTGTCTGCAGCCGTTTCTGTATGATGGCTTTCTTGCTAGCAGCCAAAAGTATTTAAAAGAGATGCTCATCCTGTGCCTTGAGTTTGTCTGGGATTTTTCCCAGGTAAAATATAACATAAGAGCAATTTCTTGCCAATATGAAAAAATTTAAGGACAGGCCCTTATCCACCTTTTTAGCTTCACATAAATGTTTATAACCGAGGAAAAAAATTAATGTGAGCAAGGAAACATTTGTATTTATTATTTTTTAGGCTGTTTACCTGTTGATGTTTACTGACTCTAGGTCTGACTTTACCCACCTTCTCACTGATCGCTTTGCTGTGTGTAATGATCATAATTCTGATGTCTGTATTTCTGTTTCCAGGGAGACCGTGGTGACAGAGGAGAAAAGGTACTATCACAATGCACAAATACAAAAGTAGACATGAACAAGATTAAGTATGTGTTCCAGGATTACAGTGCTGTATAATTCATGGCATGACGTGGCTGACTAATGTTGTGTGTGTTTCCTGCAGGGTGAAAGAGGACACAAAGGCTACAAGGTGAGCGCTTCCTAACAGCTGCCTGATCTTCAGAAGGATGCTCTCCATTGTGTGATATATCATTATTTATTCTCTGTCATTCACTCTTTCTATCTTCTTTCTCTCTCTCTAATTTTCAGGGAGACAAAGGTCAAAGGGGAAATGATGGAATTGATGGGCGCAAGGTGAGTTACAGACCCGAACACGCAAACAATACAGTTCTGGCTATCAGGCTGTCTTTCTTTTTGTTTATTTGATAAAAGTTGTTTGAAGATCTGTCTCTCTGGTTTTCCTCATTAGGGTGAATCTGGTTTCCCTGGTCTCTCTGGCTGTAAAGGATCTCCCGGATCAGACGTGAGTTGTATATCTCAATCTCAGAATAATCCCACTGTTATGGTCTTGTATTTTGGCCTTGACTGGAGCTCCACTCACACTAATGTCACACATTACAGACAGTTTGAATCACAACCAGATGGACACCAATCACTAGATGTTAACACGCTCTGACAGTGATATCAGGTTTGAGAACTGCAAATACACAGTTAATCAGATGTGTAGGTGTTAGAACACACACACACACACACACACACACACACACACACTGTATTTTTCTATGTTGGTGTCTTAAATTCTCTCTTAGACAGACACACACTCAGACGGGCCACTTCCGTATCTCCTTGAGGCTCGGCCACATTGTTTATAGATCAGCCATTAGCCACAGTTGCATGTTTAGGAATGTCGCTGGCCCTGATCAACATCAAGCACTGCGTCTGGGTCCCCCCAGGGCAGGCGGACTCAGGCCCTTGGCTCTTAATCACTGCTTGGTTTACATTCTCTGCTGTTAGACTGTTTAAATGAAGCCATATAGTCATACTGTAAACAAACGCAAACATGCACAGCTGCCTCCGAGATTGAGTGTTGTGGTTTCAGCTGCTTATGATCACTTACTGAAGCTGTCTCTGTGTTTTCTGCTTCCAGGGCCTGCAGGGAGAGGCTGGACCAAAGGGAGACCCTGGTCCTTATGGACTGAAAGGAGCAAAAGTAAGATGTAAAAAAAAAAAAATACAAATACTTGTTCTGTGGAAGATTTCAAACAGCCTTTCGGTGTTTAAGACTTTGTGTGCTTATTTCAGGGAGATCCTGGAAGAGACGGTGAGGCAGGAAGGCCTGGAAACTATGGCCCGCTGGGACCTCAGGTAAATCAAAGCAAAGAGAAACAAAGAAACGGTGACAAAAGACAGATCTGCATGAAGAGCATCACACGACCAGCAGGAGATATGATACACATGTAAATATCTGTTTTGTGACAGGGTGATCGGGGCCCTCGTGGAGCCGATGGGGACAAAGGAGAGCGTGGTGATGATGTAAGTGATGAAGCTCCTGACAACACCAGAAACATCAACTTTGGGATCTTTAATGGCTTGTCTAACATCCTGCTATGTGTGTGTTGCAGGGTTCACCAGGATCGGATGGAGCTCCAGGGGAGAGAGTAAATAGGATTAATATTCACTTGAAGTGAGCGTGTTTGTGTGCAACAGCTGCCAAAATATGCGTTAACATCTTTTAAAATCCCTTGTAGGGACAAGTCGGAGAGAAGGGCGAGCAAGGTTCCCGTGGAAACAGAGGTCCGAGAGGAGAAGCGGTAAGTGATGATGAGGAGGGATGAAGAGTAGATCCCCAGTCCCTCACGCTCTGTGTGATTTCAGCACCTCTTCCTTAGAAATTCATGGGAAATGCTGTTTGGTACTTGTATTGAGCCAACTGCAACCATACTGACCTCAATGGAGCTCATACTGTTTTGATATTAACCCCATGTCCACATGTACTACTGATCTAACTTTGTTTAAAACTTGGCTCTGTCTGCTTTACTTGTCTATTGTTACTGTCTTTAATGCCTTTAGGTCACTTTATACATTTGCTCTTTTCCTTGCCAGGGGGAGCCAGGACCCCGTGGAGAGCAGGGGAGGGAGGGCTCAGCTGGCCCCAACGGAGACCCTGTAAGACACCCTCGAATATAATCACACACACATTTACGTAGACACGCGCTCACAGGAGCTACAGCACCACCGTTTGTTAGCCTGTTGTGTAGAGTTTCAGAAGGCGGCATACTCCCAAGTGCGTGCCACCCACTTTTCTCTCTGGCAGCATCTTTTTTTTTCCCCAGTTGGAGAGGGGACCTTGTGCCTGAGTGTGCGCATGCTTCCTAGTGAGCGTGCACGTGTGAGCACTTGTGCATCCATATATCATGTTGAAGGTGGGGGAGTACATTGTGCAGAAGTTTAAACAGAGGCCAACCTGGCTGGAGCCCCAGAGTGTGCTGCCCACTCCTACATGCTCCGTCTCCCCTCTCTCATTCTCAGCTTTTACCTCTTTTTTCTCCTGGGAACATCGACACTCACTCTTTCCCCTCTGACTCAGTTCTTCTCTCCGTCTGCTCCAGCCAAAGCCTCAGTATGGTTTTCTTAATAAGGCACCAGGCAGTGTAATAATAATAATACATTACAAGCGTTAGTTGTGGTAACCTCCGTGATGTCAGAACTTTCAATGGCTCTTTTGTGCTTTCGGCTGCGCCTCCTTTCCTCATCAGAGCTGAATGAATAGTAACTGAACTGAACAGTATAGAAAACATGGAATAACTGACATGCTGGGCCTCCCTCACACACTCAAAAAACTGTATCCTCATATGCAGTAATGTGCTGGACATCATTTGCACTCATTAACTGTCAAGTTACAGTACACTGTATAGCGTGTGTACAGCACTGAATTGTAACATATCAGCAATGTTTTGTAGTATCTTTTCTGTCAATGGTAACTTGAATTTAAAGAAGCACTCTGACATTTTGGCAAATATTCATATCTTCTCTCTTACCTGGAGTCAGACGAAAAGAGCAATATTAATATCAACTCTGTGCATTCAGTACATAGATGGGTCCGGTTGTGATTTAGCCTAGCTTAGTGGAGACTGGAAACAGGGGCAAACAGTTAGTCTTGAACAAAAGTTAAAAATGCCCCCCAGGAACACTACAATAAATCAAATCAATACAAGTGTTTTGTTCCAACAGCATGCAAAGTAGGTGACTTCAGTATAAAGACAGGACTGAGGTGCAGCAGCTGGACCAAGCTGCTGTTTGACAGGAAATAGCGCCAATTCAAAAGCTAACTCCTTGTATGAACTACAATGCCTTGTTTTCTATAAATTATGTGTCAAATCAGACAGCTTTGGAAGTGTAGAGGGAAGGAGTATTTTTGGCTGGACCGCAGCAAAGCAGCGCCAGCCCTACAAACGCGAAAGTCTGTCCCTGACTTACTGAGAGAGTGATGAAGTTACACCATCGGTCGGTCGAGTGTTGGAGTTTCCCCATTGGCCATTGCGCTTTCAAAATGAATAGGCACAAACAGTCCTGAATTACGTCCTCACGAGGCCTTTTTTTATGCACGCGAGACACAGTGGCATTGCTACAAGCGCGCACACAGGCGTTTACGCAGTATTCTTGTTGCAGTATTCTCCGAAACGCCAGGGCAGCAAAAACTGATTAATTAACATTAAGTAATGTTTTAGGCTGAGACAATTTCAGGCTAGCTTCTGCTTCACTTGCCATCAAATTTTAACAGTCCAGCCTATGCCAAAGATTCATGGGAGTTGTAGTTGAATGCTAACATTAACCACTGTCATATCTTTATTTAAAAAACATGATGTTCAAAATGTATTAGCAAGTACAGCAGTAGAGAATCTGATCATAATGCAATCAATGAAGAAATCTTGAAATGAGGTCAGAATGTGGTGTGAGACTTTGTCTCTGTGTTGTAGGCTGTTTTTATTCAAAATGGCCCATTGCTTTATGTGCTTGTTTTTGTTGAAGTGTTTTAACAGCGTCTCATTAACACTGCTGTTGTTTTCCAGGGCGAGTCTGGCAGGCCCGGGTCTCCTGGCTACAGAGGAGATGAAGGCCCACCTGGACCAGAAGTGAGTCCACTCAATCAGCTTCTTACTATTAGTGACAGGATCCTACTTGAACACACAACTATCTGCCAATGTTACAACAGCAGTTATTTTACATGAGAGGTTTTTGTCAGACCTCATCTCACTTGTTTCATGTGGGCGGGGCTCAGTTGGAAAAAGGTGATGTCACAAACGTCTGTGCACCAATCAGGATTTAGCAATGTTTAAAATCAGAATCTGATGACAGTTGCTGGGTTGTCTGGTCACTGTTCATTAAACCTGATCAAACTACACCCACACAGTCCTGATGAAGCAGAATAGCTAAGTGCTGGAGTATTAAACTCTTCATAAATAAAGATTTTTTAAAGCTTATTATTATCTTATTTAGTCATGACTGAGAACTCAGAAATAATACCTAAAGATGTTTATTTTAAACTGTGATTGAACTGTAACACCACTGATTTAACTACAAAATTCATAAAAATGTGCACTTCACTGTATCAACTGCAATCAGAAAGCTGTTATTATTATCAATCATGTCTATTAAAACTGAGCAACTGGACACTCATTATCACACAATCTAGGCAATCAGCCAGCAATAACTTGCAACAGACTGCAGAAACTGATTGTTAAGTAAACAGTTAAAAGTCATTCTGCTACATGCTACTGTTTTTGTTCACACACACACACACACACACACACACACAAAATATCTTGACAGTATCCAACAAACACACGACATGTCACATTTCACATGTTTCTAATCTTATCATTCCTTTCATCGCAGGGACCCAAAGGCCCGAGAGGAATCAAAGGAGCTCCGGGAGACAGAGGCCAGATGGGGGAGAGGGTGAGTGTGGGAGACCGAGAGGGGGAGACACAGATGTGTGCCATCCATCATATTCCCTGCTATGAGGTTTTTGTGTGTGTGTATGTGTGTGTGCGCTTGCGTGCAGATTGGCTCTGTAAATGTATCTCTTTCTTAATTTCAGGGAACAGATGGTGTCCCAGGAAATGGCACCGTAGGTTGTCATGGTTTCCAGGTATGTGTTGATAGTAGTTCATGCATGTCGTGTATGACACACTTTTGCTCCATGTAAATATGAATATTCTGAACATTTATGTCTTTTTTTAGGGTTATCCTGGATCCCGCGGAGATCCTGGTGAGCCGGTAAGTTATCTTTCAAATGATTATTTTAACTTGGACTTCTGTTGAGATCAGATGTTGGGCAGACGTGTGATATATTCTGAATATGAATATAATGGAGTTAGTTGTACAACACAGTATATTTAATGTAGAATGGATCATTGGTTGGCTATAGGAAGCTCAAAACTGAGCTGATCAGATTGGCCTACCTTGTACTCTGTACACTGAATGTCCATGAGTGTCCATGTTTGAAGTTTACTGCCATCAGTGTAAAATCGATTGTCATGCTCATGCGCCCTCTTGACCTCTGACATTTTGCCGGGTGACCTTCAGGGTGGCAAGGGAACCCCTGGACCCAAAGGAGATGACGGAGATCCCGGAGATCCAGGCCCTGATGTGAGTCTGCCTCAGTCTTGTCTCCATTTTGGAGTTGCTCCTCGCTCTTGATCTCATTTTATCTTTCCTCAATCCCTTCTTTGGCAGAGAGCGCTGACAGGATGTGAGTCACATGTCTCGATTTATGGGCACATTTACATATTTCTTTTTATTGGTCTCTTTTAACACTTATAATAGCACATAACAATGTGTTTCTTCTTTTGATTTCTGTCTTTCATTTAGGTTTTCTGCATTAGCCACTCACACACTTCAATACTCTTTCTTTTTCTCAGTCCAGTCTCGCTCTCACACTCTCCTTCTGTTCTGCAGCTGGAAATCCTTTCTTAAGTAGATCCGAACACATTTTGTGTTTGTGTGTGTGTGTGTGTGTGTGTGTGTGTGTGTGTGTGTGTGTGTGTGTGTGTGTGTGTGTGTGTGTGTGTGTGTGTGTGTGTGTGTGTGTCTTTGGGGAGGAGGGCTTTGAGCTGATGCAGCTGTGTGTATGTCGTTGTCAAGGATACCAGGAAATGAGCAGAAACGATGAAGGGACTGCATTACTCTTTTGGTGTGAGTGTGCATGTGTTCGTGTGTGTGTGTCTGTGTGTGTGTGTGTGTGTGTGTGTGTGTGTGGGGCAACAGTATAATGTGTGTGTCACTCGTGTCCTTAGAGCGTGCCAGTTTTAACACCGGTTCAACTTGGTCATGTTTACGCTGAAATTATTGCATTTCCAAGGTTCGTGTTTCACGGCATAAACATTTCTGCACGTTTGTACTTTTCTCTCATCCATACATCAGTGCACCCTGACCTCTTCTCTTCAAGAGGAGTAACACTTGGTAAGCTCTGGATTTACAGTGTCAGATCAGTTTACCACTCATCAAGACAATCACCCAGTCGATCCAATGTTTACCTTTTCCGTTTTTCTGCTTGTTCTTGAGTTGCGACAGCAGCATTCAGGAAACATCTCATAACCTCCGCAACTGATTCTACAGCTGTGTTAGAGGGCCTTAAACCTCAGCTTAATTATAAAGTGCCAAATCACCAACTGTAAAACATGTCATTGAGTCAGTTTAGAGGAAACAGTTTCAGAATCTTCACAAAATTTTCTTGATTTCAAACTTTGTTGGCAGAACCTTTACTTGAAGGAATAGTTTGACAATTTGGGAAATATACGTTTTCCCTTTCTTGCCAAACGTTGGATGAAAAGATTGATTCCACTCTCATATCTTAAATATGCAGCTACAGCCAGCAGCAGATTAGCTTAGCTTAGCTTAGCTTAGCATGTTGAACTATTGCCTTCAACAAAACATCACTAATCTTCCTTCTGTTACACTGGCCAGTCCATGACCAAGTTCTTTATAAAAATACATAATAAGATGCCATATTTTGTCTATCTCAATGGAAAAATGTAATCCCTTACATTCCACTTATCCCCACAGCTATCCATCCATCTCATTTTTTCCATTTTAAACTGGACATTACATCTGTTTCTCTGAACAGTCACTTGTTTGTTTCCACTAGTTTTACATTCGTCCGTTCACTGTTTTGGACAGTACAGCAGAAGAAACAGTTACTGCTTTGACTTCAATCATGAGGCATCAAACTAGCTAACAACATTTTCAGAGAATCTAATGACACTGGCTTCATTGTGATTTCTGAGCAACTGGATTTCAAATTTAAATTGTTTAAATATTTTCACACTGCACAGACATGTACTTTGCTGCCTGCACTTTCTCTGGCCAGAGGGGACAGGAGGGTATAGATGGGGGTGTGTTAGAGAAGATAAAGGTGGAGACAGGCCTTTTGACTTTTCCACCTTTTAAACACACTTTGGAATAATAATATACACGTATTCGACAAGGTACGACAAACAGCCACATTTGGATTTGTCGCCATGTATGACGCCATAAAGTCAAGGTCAGGGTGTGTGTATGTGTATGTGTATGTGTGTGTGTGTGTGTGTGTGTGTGTGTGTGTGTGTGTGTGTGTGTGTGTGTATGATATGGCCCTTGTTCTATACATCAGAGTGTTTGAAGTTGAGAATGTGCAGTAATTGGAACCGCGTGTGTGTCTTATTCAAGGCTGACAACAACTATGCGTGTGTGTGTGTGTGTGTGTGTGTGTGTGTGTGTGTGTGTGTGTTAAAAGCCAGGTGGTTGGCATTACCTTCTCTCTCTCTCTCCCTCTCTTTCTCTTCCATATCTGTCCGCTGTAGGTAGATGGTTGTACAGCAGCAGTGCAGGTCTGCTGGTTTGAGTCGACTTCCAACTCAGATCAAAGAGCAAAAAAAAGACAATCTAGTGTGATGATTTGAGACTTTACAGTGCCAGTCTGTCTGGCATGTTGAGCTGCAAATAACTGTATATGTGACCACCAATCAGAATGCATTTGGAGCAGAGAGGAGATAAACTATGTGTGGACAAAACTGGTTAAAGTTTGTCTTTTAATTATCTTTAGGATTTGAGGACATTGAGTCACATTTCTCTTACGACATCTTTTTTTTTTTTCATGAAGAGAACACATGCAGCTCTTTCCAGAAATAAACCTGTTTAAAGGGTTCAATATTGTACATGAGTAAATACCTTGAATCTGCACATGTGCCGTCTCTGGATCTGAACTACGTTACGCGTGTTATCCGCTCTCAATTTGCAATTTTGCATTAGTTTGAAATTCTCCGCAGCTGTCCGCCGTCTTCCTCACACCATGCTCACATTTCTTTAAAGTGTGTAACAGTATCTGTGGGAACATGGAACTTAAAGATGGGATCATTTTCCTAAATGGATTTACAGTTTTAAGCTCTTTACTCTCCACACTTCTGCATTCTGGGTTGTAATCTCACAGCTGCAGGGGCTTTGGCTGCTCTCTCTCCAGGCCAGACATGACCTTAACTAAGATTTGAAATGAATTTTGAGACTTTTCTCAGACTGACTGTACACATAGTCCTGAGAAGAGGTCTAATCAGGCACAATATGTGAAAACACCTGTGTAGTCACAACTACACATGGATGTGTAAAAATATAGTAAAGATTAACATCCATTAACAGTAAAATGTACTTTTGTATCCAAATTAAAAGCACTCATAGTATAGAAGCTGAGACTAGAGGTGAGAGTGATTTCTATGCAGTCAGAGCAGCTAAAGTAAAGAAAAAATGAAATGAAATAAGGAAGAAAGGGAATAAATAAGGAAAGAAAGAAGCAAGTACAAAAGAAAGGAAAGGATGAAAGTAGAAAGGAACATGAAAAAAAGCAAAGAAGGCAGGAAGAAAGATGATAGGAACAATTTGAACTTTTCACATGTTTAATGCAAAAATCTTCATCTGCAAAGTAACTCGGTAACTACAGCCACCTGATAAATGCCGTTAATTTAAAGGGCTGCAATATTTCACTCTGGAATGTACGTATATTAGTATAAAGTCTCTGAAAATGTAAAAAAAAATGGAAGTACTGAAGTAGCAGTAGGTTAGTTGATCCCTGGATGTGATATGTGCAGATACACTCACATGGTCCTAAAGATGAGAAGAGAAGCAGCACATGCACATAGCTGGCCCGTACCCCCTGCAGTCATATGAAGGCTTCCTAATTTGTAAAACACCCCTATAGGACACAAAGCTGTCATCTTGTCATGAAAACAATTATGCATGTTACGTCCAGGCCGTGATTGATGTTTACAGCAGTACCCATTCAACATGGATACTGTATAAAACATTGTAGTTGTATGTATAACTACAACATGTGTTTCCATCCTGTAGTTTGAAAAGATACATTTATTCTAAAAAACAAAAACTCTATACATGTGTGAGCCTCCCCCTTATTCTCCATTCATTTTATCTTTTCACAGAACAACCAGCCAGGTCTTCCAGGAACTAAAGGGGCCAAAGGTCACAGAGGACCTGAGGGCAAACCGGTAAGAATACCATGGAGCCACGGCATGAGCTGACTGTGTGTGTGTGTGTGTGTGTGTGTGTGTGTGTGTGTGTGTGTGTGTGTGTGTGTGTGTGTGTGTGTGTGTGTGTGTGTGTGTGTGTGTGTGTGTGTGTGTGTGTGTGTGTGTGTTGTAGGTTTGTCTGCATGTGCATGCAAGCTGAGACCTTGGAGGGACTGCTGTCCACACATGCAAAGTAGACCCCTACCTCCAAACCATTAACCTAATCTCACATTCAAACATAGTTTTTGGGTGGTTTTACTGTTTTTTATAAATACCTACAGTGGAAAGTGGCTTGGTTTGAAGTTATTTTGAACCTAAGATTAGCCTAGCTTAGCTCAATTTAAAATTACATTTTAATTTACCTATTTATAAAGCCAAGGATTTCAGTCTTTACAAAGTCAGTGAGACCATATCAAATGTCAGATTACCCTCAGATTACGTGACACACAAAGACACAGTGACAGAAACAGGAGTTCCAAACAAGTATGTAATTGTTTAGAATTTGCTTTCATTTCGAGGATAAGTCTGGTGATATTCTGAATATTTGTTATTGTGAACAAATCCCATTTCTAAATCCCACTTAAGACTTAAAAAAGGATTCACGAAGATATACTTTAATTTATAAAAAAGGCTAAATCCATTCCTAAAACAGCTGAGCACTGTAGTTTTCAGCAAATGTTACTCAAACAGGAGAAAACAGTGTATTTGTTGGGAACTATTTTCAGCTGTGGATTAATACACATTTGGTGCTCTAGTGAGTATTTACAGAACCAGGATGGTAAATAGAATAAACTACAGTGCCTGTGTTCATGACAATAAAGGAACATGATGTGTTTTTAATAGTTTTTGGACAAAAATGGTGCTCTATGTCTAGGAGAAATAAGCTGTAACAGGCTTTGGCTACACAGGCACTACTTGTTAGTACGATCATTTATTGGTTTTGGTCTCTTCATTGGATTTGTTCTTTAATAAATGGGGCTAACAAGAACAAAGCAAACCCCCAGAACTGTGTACTTCCCTCCCTGTGGGCAGAGGTTGCTACTGATCCCATAGACATCCAGTAACTGAGCAAAAGTTAGCAAATCTTACCACTCAACATAACATCAAACCGCATGTTAAGACAAAAAAATGGCATCCCTTAGTTTGGCTCCCAGTATGTAGGAAAGATTGTGTAATTCCCCTTCACCAACTGGCAAGTGAAGGGTTGGGGTATTGGATCATGTGAAAAGATGAACAAAGATTATCTAAATATAACACTGTGCATGAAGACATGTTCTCCAAGGCAGAGTCCTCAAACTTTACCCTTTCACACTCCTCCTCCCTTTCCTCCTCTCTCATTCTGCCTCTCCTCTGGCTTGTGTCTCGGCTGCATATTTCTGTATGAACGGTTTGCGTCATGTGTTCTCAGGACACTTTCTCTCCCTCTGTCCTGTGTGTGTGTTTGCTTGTGTGCACACATGCAAGCTACTTTGGCGTCTTTGTCACACAAAAGAACGCTCTTAAACTCAGTTTAACGTCTGTTAAAACAAAACAGATGGTTTTCCTGCAGCCGAGCGAAAAAAACAAAATGCTGTGGCAACGAACTTTTGGAAGATTCACTTGTTGTTGCAGAAAGATAGCAGCACACACAAATGTGTGGGTGTGGATGTGGGTTCAGTGACTGAGGGATTTTGGTTTGCAGTCAAAGGAGTAATGGTTTTCCAAAGAATCACCGTATTTTTATTCCAGTGAAAATAAAAAGGGTCTTCCAGTACTGTCTCTGTCATCTTGAATTCAGACCAGATAAACTTTTGTCAGATAAACACATTAGGGGCATGAATCACTCAGTCCCTCTTTCTTCTTTTCTCACTAATTCTCCTTTTCTCTTCAGGGACCTCTTGGGCCTCCTGGACCGCCAGGAACTGATGTGAGTATAAAAAAAATGTAATCAGTCCATTTAATCTGAACCCTCGCCCTCTTTTTCACCACAGGACCGGACGGCTAAGCACCGCAGACTTAATTCCCCCTTGAGGCTGCGCTAGTTTTGACTCTGAAAGTGATACTGTATGTTCAGTCCAAAGCCACACATTCAATTTCCTGAACACAAAAATCCGTAGCCTTTCACCGAACAGCCCCCTAAGTAAGATATCACCGTTGTCATGTTCTCTTTTTTATTTTTGGAGCAGCTTGACAGTCTAGGACCTGGTTGTGTGTGTTGTGTTGTGTAATGTTATGTGATTTAACAGCGCATGGCCGTACTGTAACATGTACTTCACGTCTCTCTTCAGGAATGTGAAATTCTGGATATCATCATGAAGCTCTGCTGTAAGTTAAGTGCTCGACGTTTTTGCACACTTAAACGCACAGTCGCAGAAATGAAGCCACATGTCCTCTAAGCTAAACATTTTGCCCTTTTCAACTCAGCGCCTGATTAGCCAAACATGCAATCCAAACCTGAAGAATGTGAGGGTTATGCAGGTTATGTTGTGTTACGTTTTTTTTCCTCTCCGTTAATTAACTTTGATTTGTGTTTTTTTCTCCATCCTCTCCAAATCACTTCACAGCTTGTTGTGGTAAGTTTGTACCAAATCTTAAACACAGTCATCATGGTAATTGTTTCGCATGCTCCATGGCTATTGTGATCCTTTCTGATTTTGTTTATGTGTGTCTCCAGAGTGTAAGTGTGCACCTCTGGACCTGGCGTTCATTGTGGACAGCTCAGAGAGTATCGGTGCCACAAACTTTGCTCTTGCCAAAGACTTTATCATCACAGTCATAGACAGACTGGCCAAAGACCAGCAAGTCAAGGTAATGTCCTTTGCTGATAGACATTTGACTATACTGTATTTCATATTCATTCATATTTGCCAAGCTTCTGTAGGATAACCGACATTTGACCTTTGTGGATTGTGTTGTTTATTCAAAATGATACCAAAAATATTGTGAAAAACTGTTTTCAGAGATGTTCGGAAATGCTGCCATGAGAGCAAACCTCATAATAGAAAGTGTGAATGAAAGATATTTTCTCTTTTGGAACTTGCTTTTATGTCTCTCCAGTGACTCTCCTCTTCCAGCTTGTATATAATTAGTCAGGATGGGTGGGACGCAGAAATGTTGACAGAGGAAAACACATGCTCGTAGACATAACACACACAGACCAAAACACACAGTCACCATGCAATGCTTTTCTTTCCAGTTTGCAGGTAATGAGTCCAAGGTGAGTGTAGTCCAGTACAGTGGATCGCGAGCCCAAGAAGTTGTCCAACTGGGCAACAATGTTGGTGGCCTCACCGAATTTAAACAGTGAGTTCACATGCATGCAAACAGAGCCCTGCTTGCCTTGCTTTTCCTCTGGCTTGCTCTGACTGTGTACTGTGGGGGTGATTCAGTAGTGATTCATTATCACCACTGCTGCCGAGGATTGATTTCAGTGGTTCAGTTTCTGGTTATATCCTCTCCATGCCTGTCAAACGGTATTTGGAAGGAAGTTTGCAGTGTTTTAGTATTGCAATAAGTCAATAATCCTCTCCAAGAACAAGCCGTGCAGTTTCTAATTTACTAACTCAATATTGGCTATTTTTTTTCAACATGTTTTTCATTTTCAACAGTATTGTCTCTTGTTTCCTGTCTTATTGAGAGTGAGGAGATGAATTACAATGTCATCTCTTTTCATCCAGTTCAGAAATTGCCCCAGAACATGTTCAGCCTAGCCTAGCAAAAGACAGCAAGCAGGGGAATACAGTTAGCCTAGCTCTATCAAAAGTGGATTGCAACATCTCTAGAGTTGTCTTATTTACCCAGTTGTGTACCTGCCTTGTTTATTAGGAAGAGAAAATTAAACATTGTAGTTTAAACGGATAGTTTCACATTTTGGGAAATGCGCAAACTGGCTTTTTCTCCAAGAGTGACACAAGAAGATCGAAAATCATGTCATCATATGTCTGTGTGATAAGTACGGAGCTGGAGCCAGGAGGCGATTAGCTTAGCTTAGTATGAAGACTGGAAGAAGGGCGAAACAGCTAGCCTGGCTCTCTTTAAAGTTCAAAAGTAGTCTATGCCTGCTACACCTCTAAAAATGAATAACTAACACCTTGTGTCTCTTTAATCTGTACACAAACAGAAATGTTAAAACAAAACTTTGTGCTCTTAAGGGGAGGAACGTGTACGGATTCAGCAAATGAGCTACAGATTGTGAGCTAGAGGTGCTGTTAGGTTACTTCGAAAACAGCCAGGCTAGCTGTTTCCCTGTTTGCTACGCTAGGCTAATCACCTCCCAGCTCTAGCTCTGTACGTTATACACACACAGAACTGAGAATGGTATGGTAACTCACGGAAAGAAAGCAAATGTATTTCCCAAAAAGTTGAACAATTTCTTTGAGGAGCTTATAGCTATCTACGTGCAAGCTAAGCTGGGTTATTTTGAAAACATTTACATGTGAAAACAAAGTGCATGTTCCATGATAGCGTTTTTTAGGTTGTTTTTTATAAAGATTTCCACCCACATGGAAATGCCTGAACAATACGAAAACGGCAAAATCTCCTCTTTGTCCCTAATGGGTTGGCAAACAACATAATTGAGCATCACAGTCAACAGGTAGTGAGTGAGTGGGACAGACATCCTGGTTACGCTGCAAACTTTCTTGAAATGCCCCGTTTTTTGGATGAAAAATGCCTGCTTAGTGTGGACAGAAGGCTAAAACAAAAAGAAAAACATGAGCTTATAAATTTGGCCAGCTTAGTGTGGACGTACTGCTACACATTAATTCCATTTCTTGACTAACAACTGTTTCACAATCTGTTTAAAATCTAAACAAAATTCAGCTAAGTCTTGGATGGATTGGTGACAAGCTTGCTGGCCAACACAATGCTACATGTAAAGAAGAGTTTGTAGGCATATTTGATTAATTTTAACAGAGGCTAACCATTTCCCCCTGCTCCCAGTCTTTGTGCTAAGCTAGGCAAAAACACAATCTAGACCTATGTAACTCCAATGGACGATGAAATAGAAATCAATCCTCTTCTTGGAAAAGCAGTAAATAAGTGTATTTGCATATGTTGGAATGTTTTTTATGTCGTTAATTTTCTTTAAAAGCCATTGATTTTTGTGTCATTTCTGTGTCTGTACAGGGCAGTGAGAGACTTGCGCTGGCTGGCTGAGGCCACGTACACAGGTGAAGCCCTTGAATTTGCTCTGACCAACACAATCAAGCTGATGACGCAAGAAAACCGAGTCGTTCTCGTTCTCACCGACGGACGTTCTGATATTTCCAGGGACAAGGTTCCCCTCAACGTCCTCTGTGGTAAAGACCTCCGGGTGAGTACAATACACCTAGATAGACTCAGCAAACGTTTCTGCCACACTCGTAGACCCTTAAACTGAAATAGTAAAGTACCTGCTAACCTAAAAACCTCTTTCCTTACCTCCAGGTTGGTGGTTTAGGAGTGAAGGACTACTCAGGCCGTCAGCCCAACCAGGAGCAGGTTGGGGAAATGGTTTGTAAGAGTGACCCCAAACCAGGCTTTTCCTTTGTCCTGGACAACTTTGCCGAGCTGCTAGATGACACTTTCCTGCAGAACCTCACATCCAGAATCTGTCAAGGTAAACATACACACATATGTTGGTCATGTCCATCAACTGAATATTTTGTACCAACTCCAAATAAGCTGACTTAACCCCTGTTGTTCTCTCATCCAGATAAGAGGTGTCCAGACTACAAATGTCCCAGTAAGTCTGTTCTTCTTTTTCAGTAATAATAGGTTTAGATTTGGTTGGACTGTGGTTCACTCTTTTTAATGTTTACCTTATTTTACTGCTGTGGCCCAGTTTGCCATTTATATTTATATATACATTCAAATAATCAGATACAACAAAGACATACGATGCACAGTAAATTAGAGTTGAAATAAAATAAAACAACCAACAATTTAAACCTGTAAAATGTACATGTGAATTTAAAATGTATAAATGCTATTTGGCTGTCTTGCACCTTGCTGTCTGTCTAGTCTGTCATTTACAGAACTACTAGAAACAGCTATTGATCAGATGCATTGTGCCTGTCTGTGTGTTGCAGTCTCTTTCTCTGAAAGTTCCGACATTTTGATGATGATGGACAGCTCGGCCAGTGTGGGCCAGAAGAACTTCGAGACAAGCAAGACCTTTGTGCGCAAACTGGCCGAGCGTTTCCTTACTGCCGAGAGGAAGAGGGGTGTCACTGTCAAAGTGGGTGCAGGCCAGTACAGCCGAAACGCCCGCATGGAGCAGGGGCTAACTACCAATTTGACCCTGCTGTCTTATCACATTGAAGAAGCAGCATTCCAAAATGACGGCACCAACATGTTAGAGGCCATGGAATTTGCCATTAGGAATTTACGCGGCCGTGGGGACGCATCAGGAGGCAGGAAGAAGCTGGTGATGTTCTCCGATGGAAGGTCTCAGGCCGTCACCGAGCCTGTGCTGCAGAAGCGTGTTCGTGAGGTGGCGGATGCCGGGGTGGAGCTCTTTGTCATTGCTGTCGGCAGCCAAGTCAATGAAGTCAACCTGCGCACACTGGTGAGCAGGGGGCGGCAGGACGACATCACCTATGCCCAGCGCCACCTGTTCCGTGTCCCAGACTACCCCTCTCTGCTCCGTGGGGTCTTCTACCAAACCGTCTCCCGCAGGGTGTCCATGCCCTGAGGGCAGGGCCCCAACCAACAGGACCAACACGCTTTAGATTTTTAGTCCCAATATGAATATTCAGTCTCACCCATTTACCATACACTGTGTTTGAGTACTTTTAATTAAAAAAAAAAAGAAATGTCAAAAAACGACAAATGATTGTGTGGCAGACAAATGGAAATGTCTTCATGAAATGCTCTGGGAACCTTTTTACCCTGAGTTTATCTTCCAAGGCAGACCATCTCAGGCTGTGTGCAAGTTCCACCTCCTATGCTGGGATCATTAGACCATAACCCAAGATATGGTGCATTTTAGAGTTTAGAACTTGTTGTGACAGCACACAACTGGGAGGATTTGCTGCCTGGCAGGAAAAGTTCAGGGTGAAAAAGGCTGAAATCAAAAGGGGTTGCTTCGGTCCTGGAGAGCTATCAGTAATAGCCACAACTAAATTTGTTTCTAGATTTTAAATACATTGGGCTGATTTCTACTCAGGTATTCTGCATCCCTGCATCACTTTAAGCTAGTCTGGACCCGTGCTTTCGCTTACTTCAACTAACTAGTGTGAGTTGAAAATGGTTCATCAAGACTACATTCTCCTTCTCTCCAGGACCTGAGCTCCTGCCATTTGAAGGATTTGTGTTGAGGGTTTAATGTGGACTCATTTGTGTAGCTCTTACCACTCTTTCAAGTGGTGTCGGATGTGTGGTGTCACAATTTTACATTAAAAAAAAACATAAGTGAACCAACCAACCAGCAACTGTGAAATGAAAACAGAAATTCTTTGGCGTGTGCTTTCTGTACCTAAACGATTGTTAACCTGGACGCCTGGCTCATGATTGGCCAGTCAACTTTAATTTAGGTTTTGCCCGTATAAAGCATATCGAAAAGGTCAGTTGGAAAAGCCATGACATATTCCCACTTGGTGAAACCTCACCCGACATCACTTGAAAGCTCTATTAGATCACCAAACCGACAAGGAAAACAGGGCATAACATCAGACAGACTCTCTCAAACAAAAACATCAGCACTTCACCTGGTATTAATGAGGACACGACAGCTGGACTCAACATGTGTGATTCCGTCGGAGTGTGTGTATCTGTATGTGTGTGTATGTGTGAGCATCTCTGTGTGTACATCAGTTACATGTATATGTGCGTGGAGGTGATTTTGTGTATGTGTAGCCTTCAGCGATTGTTCCATAAACAGTTGTGCTGGGGTCACTGGTTCAAATGACAGAACGACAGAAACCTGTTCTTTATTGCCTGTGCAGCAGATAGGCATGTGTCAAACACACACACACACACACACACACACACACACACACACACACACACACACACCTACGTACTTCATCAGTGAGGTAGGAAAACATCTGTCATGGTTGAAGGCTGGAAAATAAACCTAATGGGACTCATGCCATGAGCCCCCCCACACACACAGAAAACACACACACACCTTTTAGATTCCCTCACCTTCAGTTTTGTTATCATCAGTGGCCAAGAGTCGCTGTACTGTTGTTATTATCTGTGGTGCTATTAGTCTCAGTGTATCAGCCTCTACATGTTGTTAAAGAAGATATTTTTACCTGAGGACACAAAATCTCAGTAGTGTTGTAAGAGCTCCTTCAATAAAGGTTGCTACACCAAAGTGTCTCAGCTCACTTTTGTCCATGCACACACAGACATCCAAAGCCAATATACAAAGATGCATTTTCATATGTTCATGCATAATTATACCTCTAACGATCCTGCTTTGACATAGATTCACTCTGTGAAATTTAAACACTGGATGTATGGATGGATTTTAGCCCATAGCGGTAGTAGTGGCGGATGGGAGTGTTTCTCTTGATATAAACTAACATTGTAAGAGATTGGTAAGGGCTATCGTCACAGTCCAAAAGAACAGAGGGAGATGGACGTTTCAAATGCAGTTTGAATGGTAAAAATCTGTTCAGTCACTGTGGAGATATCAATGTCTAAAGTCAAGAAAACTGTCTTGCCTGGGAATTTGAAGGAGTAGATTTCAAGTAGTATAACATCAGCAGGTGGGTGATTTCAACATATTGACCCAGGGAAACATACATTGAACATTTGATCAAAGGGGAAAACATTGTTGAGAACATAAAACCCTTTGAATGGTCTCCTTAATGTGTCATATTAAGAGGGTATTGAAGTGGGTGTATGTTTAAAACCTGTCATACAAAGCCAATCATCTGACTGCTAATTTTTCTACCCTGGTGTGCTTTAGTGATGTTGTCATGTCCCATAATCTCAGCAATTAACTTAGTAAGTAAAATGTTATAATAACAACTAATAAAGATGCACAAAATTATGAACGTAAGACCCGGGTTGTTCAAAAAAAGCAGGTTTTACTTTAATTAAACAGTAAATCTATGACATATTTGGGTGCAGCAGAGTGACAGTGTGACCTAAGTCCTAAGTCCCAGGTTGAACCCACTGTGTCAGCAAGTATCTGCCTGCTAAGGTGCCCTTGAGCACATCTCTTCCTGCTCTGGGGCTGCTGTGCTGCAGCTGAGCCTGAACTCTGACCTCCCTATTGAAGAGGGACAACGCAAATGTTAAATTGTCTTCGTCTCTATGGGTCAACAAGAGACACATGTTTTATATTAAATCTTCACACTCCGACTGCAGCAGAATTTCAGTGGATCTGGCTCAGTTGGAGTTACTTTCCTGCTTTTTTTCCTGTGGTCCTGATTTTGAGCCACTGTTTTGATCTTAGCTGTGTGCATTCCCGTCTGTGTGCGTGTGTGTGTGTCTGGACTCTTTGATATATCTCTTCCTGTGTCTAAGTCATTTTTGAAGATCCCGAGCCAAAACTGCACTTATCAGAGCATTCCCTGCATGTGTGTTTGTTTGTGTTTGTGTACATGGGTGTGCCCACTTGCATGGTGATGCATATATATCTGTGTGATTTGTGTGGTGTATGTGGCTGTGTGTTTGTGTGTGTGGTATGGGGGACTGTTCCTCCGAAATTTGTCTTGGCTCCTCTGTACTTTTTCTGAGACCCAATTTCCTCCTTCCTCCTGTTTTCTGAAGCCGAAGAGATTGGCCCTCTCACTGCCATCTTACTCTCAGACCTCAGCACAACCTCTTTCCACCGAAATTCACTGGTAGTGACATAAGTTTCGCACATGGACTTGACCGTACGTGTGCATGATGTGTGCTCGGCTTTGTGTGTGTGTGTGTGTGTGTGTGTGTGTGTGTGTGTGTGTGTGTGTGTGTGTGTGTGTGTGTGTGTGTGTGTGTGTGTGTGTGTATGCGTGCGTGTTCATGGTGCACCGAGGTAACAACTCCCAGCTGCCTTGTCTGAACAGAAAGCACATCTGGAGAAACGGAGGGGAAATATCATACGTTTAATGTAATATCCTGCTTATTTGTTCTTAAATATAACATTTCAGATTCAGGAGCTGCACTGGAAAACATCTGAAAGAACTGTATCACTCCCATACAGTACACAGACACTCATAGAGATTAGCACTGAATGTAAATAACCTGCCGTTCTGTGTGCCTGTGCATGCTGCAGAAAGCATGAGCATGTATTTGCTGTTTGACTGTGTGGATTTGTGCATTTGCATTTGCATGCACATGCCTGACTTGCTTTTATGTTTCTATTGTCACCTTGCCTGTGTGCATGTCTGCATATGAAGTGAATTGAGTCGTCCCTTGTGTGTTTTCTGTGGAACAGTGAGAGAAAAGTTGCAGCGCCGTTTGGGAGAGTTGAGCTGTTTATGATTCTGGAACTGATTATGCAGAAATCCCCCCAGACTGAAATGCTCTTTTAGTCCATGTGAAAGAAATAAAGAAAAAAAAATTAAAGAGTGAGAGAGAGGGAAACGAGAGAGAGAGAGAGAGAGACTGGTTTACTCCTATTTGGGAGGGAGGTCATTCCTATTCTATGAGTCACACTTTTAAGAGAGACCAGAACCCCCCCACCCCCACATCTCTCCATCACATGCACACTCACGCACACACACACACACACACACACACACACACACACACACACACACACACACACATGTTGCTCCACTCCTCTCTTCTTCTCTTTTTAAGGAAAAACTCTTCCCTGGCCAAGACAGAGAGAAGAGATTCAGAGAGTAATAACTCTGGTCAGCAGCTGCCCTTCTTCTCCTCCTCCTCCATTTCTTTACTCTCCAAAATGCTGACTACTGTCTCACCTCCAACCACCTCTTCACCGATCATAGCCCACTATACATTCAGATAAAGTTCAATTAAAAAGCATGCAGGACTAACACTTCAAAACTTCTGTGTGTATAAATATGTTAAGTTTCAATAATGTCTAATGACTGAGCAGGTCACATCCAGATTCCCTGCTTCAGTGGGAAACTTTTACCAAAGGCCCCTTTGATGTGATATTCTTAAAGATATGTCTCTGGTCAGTCACATCAGCGCCTTCCACACTCAGCTGACCCGAAAGACCTCTTCATCTCCCTTTCTGAACTGATCAGGCCTATCATGTAACGGATGTGGACTTGGATGTAGAAGGCCGGTTCCTCACATCCCCTCCTGTGTTCTGGCCTGGATAACACATTAGTGGCGGTGTTACCAGTTAATGCATTGGCAGCTCTGCAGGCCACATCAGAAAAATCCGAGCAAATTGGACACGGAAGTGCACAAGTGTTGCTGCTGCAGCCAACACATCAGCAACAATGAAATGAAAAGGAACATGCTTCACATACATTCACAGAGTGTAAAGGTAAGTGCCTGTGCAGATGTGTACAGACATGATAAATCCTCTAAAAGGGAGACCTCCCACCATGTCCACAAACACTTTTAACGCATACAAATAGGCAACCGGGCGGCTGAAGCACCTACATGGGTATAAACATGGCAAGCAGACTCATGGACAGTCTGTCAGTGTTTACACCAACTATAAACTCCTCTCACTTGGCCTACTAATTGCAAGCAGATCACCAGACACAAGCGAGGGCTGTTTGTGTGTGTGTGTTTATGAGTATGGGTGTGGGGGGTGGGGGTTAGGTCTGCTCTTTATCCTGTTCCAGTTCATTCTTACTCACCACATGTATGAGATTAACTGTGAAAATCACCTAAATGCTCTATCTCAGGGACATGAAAGCTCAGCGTGTCCCCAGGGTTCCTCTGAAGGCCACATCTATAAAATGATCATTTCTCCTGATACCAAAGGACATTAAAATCTGTTTGTGGAGTTTAAGGCGTCTTCTAGGGGGGATCTGTTCAAAACTCCAGCTGCGCTTTGGCATCCTCTTTTACTGGTGCATGGCAGTAATAGGCTACTGGTACAATAGGCCACGGGAACCCGGGTGCGCGCGCGCACACACACGGCTTCCTGCAGAGCCATGGCGCCTCCAAGCGGACAGCAGTGGGCACTGGGGTGCGTCGTGCGCGTACAGGAGGAGGGATCAGAGCTTGTCGCTGGGGCTGGACCGGGACAGGAGAGCGAACGGACGGCTCTTCTGTGGAAAGTAAACGCGCATCCAGGTCTTTATTTCCCATTTTCTTCCTCCTGTATCCCCCTTTTCTTTCTCGGCTTTCCCTCCTGCTGATATGAGGACATAATCAATAGAGGATCGGCTGCTCACGAAGTTTTGAAGTTGTTGCAAAGAGTTTGGGTAAGCAGCACTTTTACGCACAACAATGTGCCAGTCTCTCTTTCCCTCTCTCTCTCTCCCTCTCTTCCCTTGTGTGTCTCTGCTTGTCTCTCTCTCTTTGTGTATCTCTCTGTCTCTCTGCATGTCTTAAAACTTACTCTCATCAACAGAAATTAGGGCTTTTCTCAGTCTAACCAAACTGTTGCGCGAACAAACAATGGATGCGAAAAAAACGAAATAGAGCATAGGGTGTATCAGTCGTGCTGTTATCTCTGCATATGTCTGTGTGATATTTACCTATGCAGCGATGTAAAGCTATGAAGACTCCCACTCACTCCCCTGGCCTTGACAGCGCGGAGAGGAGTGGGACTCCTCCACCGATCACAGCTGTCTGTCCGCTAGAGGGAGCCACAGCAAAGCGCGTGACTGACTGTTGACTGCTGTGCACTTCAAATGTTTTAAAGAAGGCCTAAAGTGATGAGTCTCAAAATATTGTCATTTAATTTTGTTATTGCCAGCAGGTGTGAGATGGTTATTCTTCAAATTAGTTTTGTTTTGATAACTGTCTTTGAAAAAAGGAGACCTTTAAGGGAAATTGCTCCACTGGTAGGATGACACTTAATTACAGAAAATGTGATTTCCATTGGAAATTATATTCTAATTGTTTTTCTCAAGAGGGACATGTTTTCTTTTGTTTTCCCACTTGTGAGGGTGCAGATTTTTACAGTGTAAAGAATACAGTATGCTGCAGTATATATATTTATATCTATATATATATATATCTATATATATATATATATATATATATATATATATATATATATAGATTAGATAGACACCAGACCGACTTGGCTTGTTGACATGTTGCTACCAGTGTCAGACTGAGTGTTTACTGGATGTGAGGGCAGTCAGCTGCCCTCCAGAGGCCTTCCCTTCCCGCACAGCCAGCAGGACTGGATTATTAATCAGGCAAAGTGGACACTGTCCTGGGCCCCAACCCTCAGGGGTCCTGAAGGCCTCATATTAAGTGTGTGTCAGTTGCTTTGTTTGTGGTAATTTGATGAATTTGTTTTGGAATATGCACACCTGATACCTCACCTCAAAATGTATATGGTGCATATTCCAATAAACATTTGCGTTTTAACCAAATCACAAACAAGCGTCAGCGTGCCAGGGTCCCTAACGACTTAATCCGTCCATGACAGCCAGTGAACCAAGGTTCACTGTGAGGGAAGGGAAAGCCTCTGGAGGGCAGCCGACTGAGGCCTTGTGACATCTTGTGGTTTAAAACCAAAATGTGAGCCTTACCATATTCTGTCAGCAGCATGCTCTCTGCTGCCAAACACAACCAGAGTCTGTTCATTTTTTGTCATCACCCAAAGTAATGTTTGTGCAATTTTGCCTTGACTTGAAAGGATGAGGTGCCATGTTTAGATAAGATGATTAGTTCCATTTTTTTAGCCTTTGACTTACAAGTTTCAGTTGGTCAGAGAGTGAGTCCTTTGAACACTCGGGCCTGTTAGTGACTCTGATTGAACTTCCTCTGGTTCTGGCTGTAGTTTGGCAGCATGTAAAGGCCTGTGTCCAGGTTTCTAAATGAATAATCCAGAATGAGGTAAATGTCAGCCTTTGTTGAATTCAGTCGGGTCTTTTAGCTTCTGTTGTTTCCATTTCCACCATTAAACACAAGAAAGGAGAGCCATGTTCAACTCATGTCATGCTTTCAGACCTATTACATAATTCTATGGCAGCCATTTTGTTCCCCGAGCAACAGTCAGTAGACTGTTCTCCATACAATTCCCTTAAACTGATACCAGGGGCAGGATCTAGATAAAGTTTTAGAGTTATTTTCCAAATTACTTTTGCAATCAGCTAACACTACATGACAAAAATCATATAGCATGTGGAACGATAAGAAAATTCTATATTATTAGACTACACCACAATGCTATTACAGTGCTGGTTATTAAAAAAAAGTCTCCTTGTTTCTTGATTTAGGCTTTAAAATTGTCACATATATGTCTTTCCATTCCTTCGATTTTGTTGTTGAGTTTTTTGTGTCTTTTACATTTTCACAAGTTCTGTTTTCACTTTATTGATTTTGAGAGATGAAGTGAGAAATCATCAAACAGATGTTGTTGGCTCAGTTGTGTGTCTTGTTGCGTTATGCGTCAGACAGGAGAAGAGGAAGATGCTGGGGTTAGAGGTCATCGTGCTCTGTCTTCTTTTTGGAGCCCTGACTCACGGCCAGACGACAGAGTGCACCAGTGAGTGCCGTGAAGCCGAACCCTTGTCGCAGTAACATGTCATGTTAATATGTTAATACAGATTTAGTGATATAACATGGAATATTTCATGATTGATTTAAAGGCATTGGAATTTTCCGTGGAGGTTTTATATGTGGTTTTGTGTGTGTGTTTGTGTGTGTGTGTGTTCCCTCCAGAGAAGAATGAATGTCCCATAGACGTGTACTTCACCATAGACACATCTGAGACCATCGCCCTGCAGGAGCCTCCCCCTGGATCGCTGGTGGAGAGCATCAAGGTTCCTCGTTTATCTGCAATTTTAATACTTAAACCTCAACACAATAAAGGCCCGTTTTATAGTGTCATCATTTCATCAAGTGATTTTTAGCAATGTTAAATCATGTGTTGTGTCTTGTTGTTGTAGATGTTTGCTGTGCAGTTTGCACAGCGTTTAGAAGATGCTGAATTCAAAGGTGTTGTGCGGATCAATTGGAACATCGGTGGACTGCACTTCTCCCAGAAACAGGAGGTGTTCAGTCGCATCGCATCCAAGAACGATTTCATCACTGTGAGTAACCCCCCACACACACACACACACACACATATACAAACATATCATAGGTACAATTAAATAGTTTGTTCAGATTTTATTTGGGTGTTTTATGTACCTAACCAAGTGATGAATTATAGGTGTTTGATAACTTTGATATTTATCCTAGAAATGACGTGTAAAATACTGGTTAAAGCTGCAGAGTTCTGCATCTTCTTAAATGTGTGTCCTTCCTATGGATGCAGTTTTAACCTGTGACCACGCCCAACAGGAGTTTCATATGGAGAAAAAAGGGATGCTGCCCTTTTTAGCTTACCACACACTTATTAACACCAGTGATAAGCAGGGCTGGATAAATCTGTTTTGGGGCCCTGGGCCTGCTGTGGGTCCCCACTAGAAAGATTAAAACTAGTGAAAAAAATAAAGAAGCTTTTCATACAGTGTGTACTCCAGAGCAATAACTGCCGGTGACTGCAAGATGGATGTATTGTCATTGTGGCCTGCTGGTTTAAGATGCATACTATGCAAGTGCAAATTCCTGATTCGATTCCAGGGTCTCCATGTCCAATTTTTCTTTTCTTTCTGTCAGATAAAGGCAAAATGCCCAAAAAATGATCTGAAAAAAGATACCACCCTCATGTCTGGTCGTTACATATAAGGCCTTACAGCCAGCAGCCGGTTAGCTTAGCTTAGCACAACAATTGGAAACAGTGAGAAGAAGCTAGCCTAGAGCTGTCAAATGGTAACAAAATCTGCATACTGGCACCTCTAAAGCTCACTAGTTAACATGTTATATATAAGTGTAAAAGATTATTTCTTGACTGGGTGCAGTAGCCTCCTGGAGTCTCAACTGGTCCCAGCCAAGAAATAGTCCGGCACATAACTCCCTTAAAGCAAGGAATTGTTGTTTTAACACTTTTGCTTATGTATGGATTAAAAATTTGTGAACTTTATAGGTAATGGTAGATGGATTTTGTTACCTTCCGACAGAGCCAGGCTAGCTGTTTCTCCTTGTTTCAAGTCTTTGTGCTAAGCTGACTGGCATTATATTGAACGGACTGGTATGAGAGTGGTATCAATCTTCTCATCTAACTCTTCGCCAGAACATGAATAAGCCTGTTTCCCAAAATGTCTAACTGTTCCTTTAAAAATAGATTTTGACACAGCAGTTGAAGATTAGGTAAAAACATAGGTCCCACATCATTTCAGTTTATATCAAGTAATTAATCAATTACCACTAACTAATACAGAGTGAGCCTGATACCTTCGGGGCCCCTGAGGGTCTTGGGTCCCTGCGCAGTTACGCCCTTTTCCTGATTGGTAATCCAGCCTTAACAAGTCACACTTGTCACTGTTTCCAGGGTGTCAGGGGGATCCGTTACCTGGGTAAGGGCACCTACATCGACTGCGCCCTCACCAACATGACCCAGGAAATGCTGCGCTCACCCTCAAACCCCAAGGCCCTCCGATTTGCCGTGGTCATCACAGACGGCCACGTGACCGGAAACCCGTGCGGGGGCATCAAAGTGGCAGCAGAGAGGGCTCGCGACGAGGGCATCCGGATGTTTGTCGTGGCAGCATCGAAGAACATTGAAGAGACGGGGCTGAGAGAGATCGCCAACTCCCCAGCGACGGTCTATAGGAGGGACTTCATGGCTGTGGATCTGAGCCAGGGCAGAGCCATCATACACACGGACACCATTGACCGCATCATCAAGACGATGGTAACACATAAACACACCCACAGAGACACACAGAGAAACATGAAACCTGATCAATGCCCCTTCTGCTCACACCTTGTTTCATTTGTCTTCACAGCAACATTTGGCGTACGTAGAGGTAAGAATGCACACACAACGAATGATCAGAGATATCACACAAATTGATGTTTCAGACTGTATCAACACTGACTGTCTGTCTTCATTTCCTGTATAACACAGTGTTACAGTGTGTCCTGTCTGGAGACAACAGGGCCTCCCGGTCCAAAAGGCCACAGAGGACAAAAAGTGAGCTTCACACACACATACACTCTTCCAGACTTTGCACCCTATAGTACTGCACTTTCATCATCACAGATATACATATACAGAGATATTCTCCTTTAAACTCATTGACTACAGGGAGCTAAAGGAGACAACGGCGAACCAGGTCTGAAAGGAGCAAGAGGTCGCCCAGGAGACCCTGGTATCGAGGGTCCCATCGGTCAACCCGGAACCAAAGTAAGACACTGAACATCCACCTCCCCATCATACACTATTCACTACAGTATGACAAATATGAATTTTGTTTGTATCTCTATTGTTGACTTTTCTTTTCCCTTTTTCCTCTCTGTAGGGAGAACCAGGTCTTTTAGGCGATAAGGTGAGGCATTACTTTCCCTTTGTGTGGATGCATGACTTAAAACTGTCTTCAATTGTGAAATTCGGAACAAATAACTGGGTTTGTAGATGAATGATAATAATGATTGCACATAAAATGACTGTTGATCTTCTGTCTGCCCACAGGGAGAGCTGGGAGCTCAGGGGAAAAAGGTAGGACTCTTTTTTAAACATATGATTTATTACCTGGCCGAATCAGTTAGTTATCATTCATTTTGTTAAGTGGCTGGTCTTTCTCCTCTAATTGTCTCTTCTCTTTTGTCATTAGGGTGTGGCTGGCATCCCAGGACGCAATGGGACAGATGGACAGAAGGTAGGTGCTGTACTGTATGAGGCTGAATTTTGAGGAGCAAGTTTTGTTGTTCATTTTAGGGAACAAAATGCCACCTAGGATCCTTACCGACTCATTTAAAGTGATTCTGAAATATGGATGTCTGTTTTGAAATGAAACTCTAGTTTTGTTTTTAAGACTCTTTTGTAATGCAGTTTTTTTTCCCTTGTCTCCTTCTTCCCAGGGTAAAATTGGACGGATCGGTGCTCCCGGCTGCAAAGGAGACCCAGGCGACAGAGTATGACATTCAACACGATTTAAAATTATTAGTAGTAGATCCGTATTGTGTTGTGTTATGGCCTATTTATGTTGTATGTTTGATGCTTTGTAGGGTCCTGATGGTCACCCCGGAAACGTCGGTGAACGTGGTCTCCCTGGAACTGACGGAGAGAAGGTATATATGGTCTCGTCTTCAAAATCCATCAGTCATCCAACCTGTGGTTAAACTCAGCCTGATTGTATGTGTGTGTGTGTCTGTGTCTTCAGGGTGATCCCGGTCGCCCTGGAAGACCTGGTCCCTTTGGCCCGCCTGGAGAGACTGGACCAAAGGTAAACCAGAACACAGGGACTATAGGATAGATGCTCTTTGCTGGGACAGATATTAGGTCTGAGGTTTGTTGGAGGTGCAAGACTCAACTCTGGTGCTTCTTCCACAGGGAGAGATGGGAGGTTCTGGATCACCTGGCTTCCCTGGACAGAAAGGAAACCCAGTAAGACTCATCACCACAGACAGAAATACATTCAAACACACACTCATTTCCTGCATCTTGTAGCTCACCTGTGTGTTGTTTTTCTTAGGGAACCCCAGGACTTCCTGGACCCAGAGGAGAGCCGGTAAGAACATCTGATTCACCCAGAATCTAATGTTCCTCTGCATACTTTGCCTGCATTGGCTCTATGTTGGTTTTCTAATTGTTCTTGTGTTCTAGGGGAGAAGAGGAGACTATGGGCCAAAGGGTGCTCAAGGGCCAGATGGCGTCAAGGGAGACAAGGTATGAGTTCATGTACACAATCGTACAAGTGTGAAATATTTCTGTTTCATGAACTTTATGCCTCGGCTCGAAATATTTTTGTCATTGAGATACATTATTCCACCACTAGGGGGATGAGTGCTGATTTTATGTTTCAGGGTGAAATGGGACCAGAGGGCTTGAGAGGACTTCCAGGTGAATCAGGAAACAAAGGAACTAAGGTGAGAACATCCGTATTAACTTTATGATCCGTACATGATCATATGAACACCATACATCCTTGAACTCTTTAATCTTTTGTTGCACCTGTCATCAACTTTCTCTCCTCTGAATAGGGAGACAATGGCCTGCCAGGCCCCAGGGGGCCACCGGGAGCACCAGGAGAGGCTGGGAAAAATGTAGGTCCCGTTTGGGCATCACATGAAAAAGTGCCTTAGAGATACATTACCTCATCTAGCTTTCATTAACACTGTTTGTATCATAGGGTACGAGAGGTGACCCTGGTGATGCTGGACCAAGAGGAGACCCTGGACAGGTTGGACCAAAGGTATGTGTCTCTGCGTATGTGTTAGTGTGTTAGCATCTTCCTTGGACTGTTTTCAGGTATCTAGCTGCAGCTCTTTATCTTGACCGTTTCTTTCGTCTCTATTCAGGGAGACCCTGGAAGACCTGGTTTTAGCTATCCTGGGCCAAGAGGACCATCGGTAACATACACAAGCACTTCTCTTTACATTTGCTAGCCGGAGTGACACACTCGGCTGACAATACTTTACTCCGCTGTTGTACAGGGTGACAGAGGGGGGAACGGCAACCGTGGACCTCGTGGCAGCAGAGGAGACTGTGGTCAAAAGGGTGAGCCTGGAAATAAAGGAACTCCGGGAGAGGCAGTGAGTAGCTCCTCGTTGTTGGATATATGCCGTCACTGAAGTAAAAGGTGTCTGTGTACAGTGCAGTTACACAATGCACATTTTTCTGCTTACAACAGGGTGAGCCAGGACCTCAGGGGGAACCTGGCCTAAGAGGACCAAGAGGAGAGACTGGACGTGACGTAAGTATACAAGAACTGCACTGTAAATCAGGAAAACCTACATACAGGTCACATACATTCCGGGTCACAGACATAGTGCAGATGAAGCAAACATCCAGTTGCATCCAGCTAGGAAAAGCCAACCTAAGCTGATGTTGTCATATGTTTATTTGTTACCAATTAGCATTATCTGTTAGCAGTCCCAAACCAGACAAAAGCTGAAAGGCAGGATGTGACTTCATGTGTTCTCCATCTCTACAGGGAGATCCTGGTCCTGAGGGAGACCCCGGCCTCACTGTAAGAACATTTCATCTAACCACTCTTTTATCACTGGCACGTCAACAGAAACATACAGTGGATATGATGGATATAATGATATAATGTTTCTTCCTGCAGGAATGTGATGTCATGAACTACATCAGGGAAACGTGTGGCTGCTGTGGTGAGTTTAGTCACCACTGTGTTGCCATTCATGATCTAAAAATGCTCTGACAGGCTGTTTGATTCTCACAGTTTGTGTTTTTGTCTGCAGACTGCGAGAAACGCTGCGGAGCCCTGGACATTGTGTTTGTGATCGACAGCTCAGAGTCAGTGGGTCTGACTAACTTCACCCTGGAGAAGAACTTTGTCATCAACACCATCAACAGACTGGGATCCCTTGCCAAAGACCCCCAGTCAGATACAGGTAGACATGCATTTGTTCTTTCACATGTTCACTTGCTTTTTAAATGACTTCAGAATTAGTCTGTGCAATGTAAAAATAAACTTTACAAGATGGCTGCCAACTTGGTGTAAACATGGTTGCTTGTGGTCCCAGGCACAAGAGTGGGAGTTGTTCAGTACAGTCACAGTGGAACTTTCCAGGCCATCCGGCTCGACGACCCCAAGATCGATTCACTGTCTGCTTTCAAGGTCTCGCACACAAACAAACACAAACACACATGCATACAGCTTTGAAGTGTATTTTTACGGTGAGCACAGATTGTTCTTAATAAATCAAGGCTGATGTGCTTTCAGATCAGATGTGCTGTCTGCACACATAAGGCAGATGGGAGTCAAAACAGTTACATATGTGTACATGTCCCTCTCTATATATTTCTGACTTTTACCAATGCAGGTAATCTGGGATTCAATAGATGGTAGACCCACCTTAAATGATAAGGCTGGCGATTTTCAATACTGTTCAAAAATCCCATTAAAAGAAACCAACAATGAACTGAACCTGCTAAAATGTCTTGCCAGTGTAGTCAAAGTCTGGTACCGCATATTCCTCTGTGGTATAGACCTGAAAATAGTTCCCAGCAAATGCACTATTCACTCCAGTTTTAGTAACATTTGCTAAAAAACTACATTGCCCAGCAGTTTAAGGCAATTACTGAGTCCCTTAAACCATATACTTGTGACCTGTTTTTACGGTTTACATCTTCATTAGGAACCAGTGGGCTTGGGGCTGAGAGCCACCGACAGGGCAGGGAAGTTTTGAGAGATGGACTAACACATCGTTGCTTTTGGTCTTTTCATGGGAATTGCTGACAATAAGAAAAATACAGACTAACACCACACTTAAGTTAGTTTATCCAGATGTGTGTTTGTAAAACTGACTTTAGTTAACTTTTTAAGGTAGTTCAAATCTCTTCAGTCATTTACAATATATTTGACCTTTTTCTGCTAACACTGTATTTTGAGGAGATGTTCCTGTGTTTATTGACCTGACTGATAACACAAGTTGAACATTAAAAAATGGGAAACTCTACCTGGAAGTACAGCTAGCTGTGAAGCTAGAACTCTGCTAATGCCAATAACCATGCTACCTCACCATTTGTGTGTTTATGGATGCCACTAACTTACTGCTGGACATAGCATACAAACATTTATCTTTTTATAGATTCCCTATAAAACCAAATGGGTGGATCTCAAAACTCCAGAAGGATATTTATTGTTAGCTGTCGATTCCAAGATAACTACTTAATTTTGTAAATGTTGGGTCTCTCTGAAGCCTGCATTCATGTGTTGAAGTTTTATAAATACCGTATACAGTACAAAATATATGCTAATGTTACTTTGGCACAGTCCACAGCCGTGACTGAATCTTCTTTCACAGAACCAGTGTCCATACTCAGTACTGACCTCACATCATCTACCACTGTACATACGCATCTCTCACATGCTGTCTTCTCCACTATTCAGGATGCTGTGAAGCGAATGGAGTGGATCGCTGGAGGAACATGGACTCCATCTGCTCTGAAGTACGCCTACGACAACCTGATCAGGGACAGCCGCAGAGCCAAAGCCAACGTCACCGTAGTTGTCATCACTGACGGACGCTTCGACCCCAGAGATGACGACTCGCTGCTCACCTACCTCTGCAGGTGCCTGACACTGGGGCGGCTGTGTTTTGAGATTTAGAATTAGCAGGAGAAGAAAAAAGTTTAATCTCATTGCTTGTATTTGTGTGTACTGGTGCATGTGAGCAGTGATCCCAGTGTTGATGTGAGTGCCATTGGTATCGGAGACATGTTCGACCAGATTGAGGAGAATGAGAGTCTGAAGAGCATCGCCTGCCAGAGGGACGGCAGGGTGCTGGGCATGAGGCGCTTTGCAGACCTGGTGGCCGAGGAGTTCATAGACAAGATTGAAACCGTGCTCTGCCCAGGTACATTCATTATGGAAACACAGTACAGTATGTAGAGTACGTTCGTCTAGTGGATTATGAAAAGCTGTTTTTATCTTAGTCCTTTTTCTCTGACATTCTGTCTGTATCTTTGCTTTAGATCCTGTCATCATATGCCCTGATCTCCCTTGTAAATCAGGTAAGATTTAAAAATATTATGTATAACTTAGTGTCTTCTTCTAAGATTTTACATGCTGTTTCAGCAGTTAGGCCTGGGTAACCAGCATTATTAAGGCGTCAATATGCTTCAAAGGAAGAACTTGACAGATTGTCAGACAGCGTCTGAAAAAGCGCCAGATTTCGGGGAGATGTGTCAGACAATTTTTGTACCTTTCCCAAACCGACAATCCCTCTTTTTGCATTCTTTACACAACTCTTTCCGTCACTTTTTGTGTGTACAACCGAATGTAACACCATGAATGCCTTTGAGAAGAGACTCTCTGAAAGTGTGCACCGTTATCACCATTTCTTTGATTCAACACACACTGCACCCCTCGATGACAGCAAGCTTTACGCCTTCAAGTGTGGCCATTCAGAACAGGTATAACACTTTGGCCTTTAGACGCGTTCGGACGACACTTGGTACCAACTAGTTTGTTTGAAGCATAATGACGTCTTTAGCTATGTCAAGGATTAGACGCGTTGTGGCTTAAACTGAGGTCAACATGTCTGTTTTTTTACACAGTTGTATCATTTCATCTCCTTTGCTATAATGCAATGAATTAATGTGGCTGTAAAGTCAACACACAAGACAAAACTTGCAATTTAGTGCAACTCGGTGTACCTCCAGCATCTTTGTCGGCTGTGTTGATGCGTCGTTTCTGTGGGACCCCGCCCACAATGTTATTCCGCCCACTTGTTTCAGGAGGGGGCGTTACTGCAGGGCAAGCCCCTCCTCCCTGGAAGCCACTGGCCGAGGAAGGCAGCCCCTCATTGGTCCCCACCTCTTTGGAGGGTGTGGCCAGCCTGCTGAACGGCCTGAGCGAGCAGCAGTACGGGGTTGGCGTCGCAACCATGGCGTACACAGCCCAGAGAGCCAAACTCACCCAGGGAGAGGACAGGCAGCAGTGGACCAAGCTGTTCATCGACTCTTTCAAATATGTCTATGGAGACATTATGGGAGACCCAGAGAAAGCCTTAGGACTCTGCTAATGCTAATATGCTAACCATGCTACCTCACCATTATGGATGCCAATAACTAATAGGCTTATTGCTGGACATAGAATAGATTTTATTAAAACTGTGGGCACTTACTCTACGGGTGCAATATGCACCTGGGCTGATGCAAAAGAATCGCATGATATGAAGCTGGTCCTGTGCTAACATTTCAGAGCGCCCTTATGTACAGTTACTGTTTATGATGGGGCAAAATTCAAAATGTGGATTCATGATGCTCCCTCTATCATAGAATATTTCTGAATTAACATACATGGAGCTGTATATCAGAAAAGTATGTCTGTTAGACATATGATACATATCATTTCTTCCACCTTATTGGAGGAACGTTTTCCATTCACATGGAAAGCAGATGTCATCCATTTGTTGGAGGCAGATTGGTCTCTAGAGCCATTCATGTCGCTCCTGTATAGTGTACAGTGGCTCTTTGATGAAGCCTCATTTCCACTGTGAATCACAAGCTCGCTAAATCACTCTGATGACATTTCTTTTGCTGTTTTGCACATATCCATGGTTACGGCCTTTACTTTTTTTTCTTGTGCTCTGTGAATGACTCACGTTGGTGAAAAGGCCATTACATGTGGAAAATATCTGGTTTTATACATGTCACAGTATACTGTATATGAGTCAGACGTCGGTATATGTGGATTGTTTGGTCAATTGACTTGGCACTGACAATGAAAGAACTATTGTATGTTATGCCCTTGATTGGTGCATGTTTTTTTGCATGTGGCTTGGCTTGTAAAGTAGGATGACTAAAGGAAAATGACTACAGAGCGGCTTTAACCAAATGTTCTGGTATCATGTTAGCTCTGTGACTGCAACTTACTGATGTGAACTATGTTGTTTTTCATGTTTTTATAATGTCATCTCAAGAGAATAAAACTGTAGAGCAAACTAAAAAAGTGCTTTCTTGATGAGGCCACTACTGATGTGATAAGGTTTAGTGCTGGATGGGATTGCAACTAGCATGTATGGAAGCGCACCATGTTACAGTATATCTTTTGCTGGCTTTGATCTCTGAGCATCTGTGTTCCAGCTGTAGCTCGCTGAACACCATGTTTGACTGAAAACTTTATGTATGTATGTGTTTCTGTTCCAGAGCCTGCTGTGGCAAGCTGTGTTCAGCGGCCAGTGGATGTGGTGTTCCTGCTGGATGGTTCTGAGAGGATGGGACTGGAGAACCACCGCAAGGCCAAAGAGTTCATCGAGAACGTGGCTCGCCACCTCACCCTGGCCAACGGCAAGGTGGACGAGAGGAATGCCCGCTTGGCTCTGCTGCAGTACGGCAGCCCTACCGAACAGAGGGTGGAGTTCCCGCTCACACACAATCTCACAGTGATCTCTGATTCGCTGGCGTCTGTGACCTACATGGACTCGTCTTCTGCTCTGGGCAGCGCTATCATCCATGCTGTCAACAATCTAGTGATTCAAGGGGTATGAACAAATACACACACACACTTGTGTTGAAGTTGTAGGCAGGTAACCTGTGCCAGAAACATGTAAAGGAGTAGTTCAACATTTTTGGAGATTAGCTTTCTTGAGTAAGATGAGAAGATCGATACCATTATCATGTCTGTACTGTAAATATGAAGCTACAGCTAGCAGACAATTAGCTTAGCTTTGCATAAAGACTGGAAACAAGAGGAAACAGCTAGCCCTGCTGTGACGAAATCCTTTCACCAGCAACTCTTTAACATATTTCATATTTACTGTACAGCTATTAGAGTGGTATCAAGCTTCTCATCTCATTCTCGACAAGAAAGAGAATAAGCGTATATTCCCGTAATGTCAAACTATTCCTTTAAGTGCGGAGCTGGAGCCAGGAGGCGATTAGCTGGGTTTAGCATGAAGATTGCAAGCAGGAGAAAACAGCTAGCCTGGTTTTCAAAAATACGCCTAACATCACCTCTAATTAACACAGTGTATCTTGTTTGTTTCATCTGTACGCAAACAAAAATAACAGTGACAATGTGTGGTTTTACTAGCTGTTTTGTCCTGCTTCCTGTCTTTATGCTAAGCTAAGCTAAGTGCCTCCTGGCTCAAGCTCCATATCGACCCACAGATATGAGAGTGGTATCGATCCTCTCGTCCAACTCTTGGTAAGAAAGCAAAATAAAGTGTATTACCTTAACATTGCATGTTGTGTTTGGCTCAGGGAGAGCGCTTGGCTCGTCGCAACGCTGAGCTGGCCTTTGTATTCATCACTGATGGCATCACAGCCAGCGAGCAGCTGGATGAGGGCGTGTCTGCCATGAGGCGAGTGGAAGGCGTTCCCATCGTGATCGCCATGGGAACAGACACAGATGAAGAGGTGCTGCAGAAGGTGTCGCTAGGGGACATGCCGGCCATCTTTAGAGGAGATGACTACGCCATGCTGAACAAACCCTCGTTCTTTGAGCGCTTTGTCAACTGGATATGCTAGTGAGGAACTGTAACGCTCTACAACATAGAAGTAGAATCCACAGAATGAAAGAAGGGCCAGCTTCTTCAGCGAACACATAAACACACACAGAGGCATCAACAAACCCCTGTGAGCATTACTGGATTTATGGTACTGAGACGGCTACATATCTGGTTGTCATGGGTGAAGATTTGTTTACAAAAGCCAAAACCATCCACGTAGGACCAGGTGACACACACAAACACATAGGCATGCAATATCATTTGTAACTTGGTTGTTCTACTCATTCTAAATCTACGGTCAGCACTTCAAACCAAAGACACTCATAAGTATCCCAGGATAGGAGAGGTGTATGATTATTGAATGTGTACGAAATAAATTGTAGGCTTTATTTTGTTTTTATTTTGTATTGATTTTCAGTTTGCAGAAAAGATCTCTCTCTCTGTCTCTCTGTCTCTGTCTTCACAAAGTCAGTATTTACATTAAAGGTGCTACTAAAGTAGAAATAAAGGACAAAGCCATCTGAGTGGTTCTGAAAACTTTTTTTTTTACATCATGTTATGCTGTAATTACTGTAGTTTGTTCAGGGGATAAAAACATGTAGACATATCTTCTCCAGGGGGGAAAAATCACACTTAAATGCCCCACACTGAAGCACACAAGAATCCCACACACAAGCACACGCATATGCTGTAGTTAATTACACGTACATTGACAGACAAACATAAAATAACCAAATCTGTAAACATGAAGTCCAAATAAAGCCTAATGTGGTGACCCCAACACTGTCTTTTGTGGTTGCAAGATATATAAATGTGTGATGTGTTCATATGTTTTTGATCCATGTGCAATTTGTCATTAAATCACTGTAACCTTAACAGCAAGGAAGTGGCTCTCAACAATGATTTTAGTAAAATAAAGAAGTATAGAAAAGGTACGTAGCCACAAACAGACATAATGTTCCTAAATTATTTTGATCCCAAAAGAGAAATTCTCTCTTTGCTCCATCATCAAGTGTACAAATAGGTGTTTGTGCCTCTGGCTCCCTCTGCTGTACAGAGAAGTACATAGCAGCAAATTCAACTGTGTATTCAGACTAATCTATTACATTGTATTATTGTGACAGTCTACATTAGCTACATTTTGGATGCAAATATTGTACTTTTTACACCACTACACTAATTTGACAGCTTATTGGTCAGCTAAGTGAAAGATGTGGATAGTTCTTCCACCACTGCTTTACATCAGTGACCGCATCCGGTGAGGAGGTTTGACCACTCAAGGACACCGTAAGAGTAACGTGACCACAAAATCCCGCATTTCGGCGACAAATTAGAATCACTGCCAAACGGTAAGTCATCTATAATGGTAAAAGCTGGTTCTGTGCATAGTCTGTTATTTATAGTCGTTGAGATATGTGGAATTAATAAAGGGTATCGCTAGAAAAACCTATAGAGCATTTAAAACCTCGTCTATTTGTGAAATAGTGTGGGGCTGTTTAAACAAAAAACATTTGGTGTGAGGTGGTGTAAAGTTCAAAGGTCTCCACATTAAATAACCATTGCATTGCAAAACTACACAAAGTACTGGGGAGAAGAAAAGTAGGCCACTGATATGGTTGCTGATGTGCAGGTATAATTTCTGTATGTATAAGATACCATTATATGTTTGTGTGTTTGTTATCAAGAATAGTGTGACAAGAATAGTGTCACTAGTATGTGAGTTGAAGCCAGTCATGCACAAGAATTTAATTGCATGAGAAGTATCTGGTGTGTGTGTGTGTGTGTGTGTGTGTGTGTGTCCCAGTTCTGCCAGTATGGAGGGAGAGGACCTCTCCGCCCTGTGTACCCCTGCTCTGGTGGTGGATGTGGACAAAGTGAAGAGAAATGCCCAGAGGATGATCGAACGCTGTCAGAAGATGGGGGTCCAGCTTCGGCCACACATGAAGACCCACAAAACCCTGTATGAGTACGCACACACTCATACAATACATTCATGCACGTCAGTCATACGTAAGGGGTACTGATGAGGTCTGTGTCTGTGTATTCATGTTCATGTCTAGTGAGTGTGCTGACATAATGACAGGTGGATCACGGAGGTGCATCGTGGTTTCCACACTGGCAGAGGCCTGTTTCTATGCCGACCACGGATATGATGACATCCTCTATGCATACTCTCTTCCGTTTGATAAGGTTCTCTCAGCTCACACACTAAAAACACTCATTCTATATATGTATGCTTTGATTATGTAGTTCAGTCATACTGGAAAAAGTGACAAAATTAACCCAGAAAAGTCAATATGCATCCTGACTGTGTTGTAAATGTACACTATTGTCCCATAAAGAAATAGGCCTTCTTTCATGTCGCAGAAGGAAAATCACAGGTGTAAATGATAACATTGAATACCATTTAGCTGTTTCAGTTTCTTTGTGCATTCAGCCTATGCACAAAGGTAATGGAGGAGCTGCTCACAGTTGCTTATCATTAAAATAACTTGCAGGTCCATGAAGATCCTGAAAGACATATGTATGAAGCAACATTTGGCTTTGTTTTTGTGGGGGGAAAGAGTCACAGTTTGCAGTACTATAAAGCATATACATTATGCTATAAGTATGTACTCATGTGGAATTGGGAAATATCTTACCTTTTTTACAGCAGACATTACTCGCCATAGCAGGAAAAACACAGGTGGGACTAATTAATTTAACTAATCAATGACAGCTCTGTTGTATGTAAGTGTGCCAGTGAGCCAGCATGCACAACAGTTTGGAATGCAGCATTGTTAATATTATTGATTACATCTGTGCTTTTCCTGCTGTGACATGTCAAAATGCCTGCCATGAAAAATGGTATACTTACTGTACTAAAATCAAGAAAATCTAAAATTCTTTTACCAGCAAATTAATTACTGAATCAAGTGATTATCGTTGACAGTGATTGGTTCCTTTTTTGCCAGTCAACTAATCAGTAATCATTATGAATAGCTTTTATATTTGTTAGGTCTTATCTCTCAACCTTACTCCAAATACCAGCTTATGCACTAGCTTATGTTTGTGCGTGTGTGTTCATAGGTGGAGCGCTGTGCAGCCCTGTCAGAGAGGCTGGATCTCTTCCAGCTTTTATTGGATCATCCTCACGCTCTTGAGCAGCTCAAAAAGAGACCACTGAGGGACGGTCGGCTGTGGCACGCCTGGCTGAAACTCGACTGTGGCAACGGGAGAGGTAAAGACGCAGGGAAACCAGGACACAGCTCATCATCAGGTACTGAGACGTGGAAGTCAAGCACCTGCTGATCTTCTGTTTGCTCTTTGCCTTAGCCGGTGTCCTGCACTCAGAACCTGAGGCGCTCAGATTGGCTCAGGCCATCGCCGAGACGGAGGGCGTGGAGCTAACAGGAGTGTACGCTCACTGTGGGAACACCTACAACTGCAGAGGAGTGGAGCCAATACAGGCTGTCGCCCAGGAAACCACCAACTTGACTCTGCAGTTCATGGAAAAGTATGACAAAAGTGAAACAAAGACAACTGCAAGTAGAGGCCAATCATGTCATATGTTACCTGCCACATAGAATGGTTAAAATACATGCAACATTTTCTCAGGAACACTTTTTTTTTTTATAAATTTCTTTTGGTTGACGTTTGACTGGTGTGTACCCAGAGTTTGGATCAGTACAAGTGTCTTTGCTTCACAAGTTTTTGTTATTTTATAGCCATGATTGCAGAAGGAAGGAGAGTAAAGCAAAGTGAATAAGAAAGAACTTTAAACTTCGGACACCTCAACAGTGTAGAATTGTACACTACTTAAATCTTGCTTAATTACATTTCAACATTAATATATTAAAGCTGCTCTTATCAATATTTTAAAAAAGGATTTATGTGACAACATATAATGTGAAAGGTCTCTGTAAACTTCTCTGGGTTTGTTTTTGGGCAGACTGAAGGCTGCTGGCATCACCTGTAAGTCCAGTATTGGCTCCACCCCTTCCTGTAGTCACCCAGTCAAAGACATGGCGCAGCTCAGCGAGGTGCATCCTGGAAACTATGTCTTCTATGGTCTGTTTGTGCATGGATGTAGATGTAGTTGCATCAGTGTCCCACTTTGTTTATGCTGTTTTCCAATTGAAATTAGCGTATGGGAAAGAAAAAGTTACAAATTCAGCGGCGACGATGGTGTTGATGTATTTTCTTGCTGTCTTTTAGATGTGCAGCAGTCTGTGATTGGCTCGTGCAGTCTGGAGGATGTGGCTGTGAGGGTTTTGACGAGAGTCATCGGACACTGTCCTCACAGGAACCAGCTCCTGATTGACTGTGGATGGAGTGGACTCAGGTAGCTTCCTCAATATTGTTCACCCTGTTTTGCATTTGCAGAATGGACTTAACCTGCTTACCACTGTAAGCTGACATAATCCTTAATGATGTAAATCCACAGCATGCTTAATTTATGCATGAGGGCAAAATCCTAAATTTACTATTTTATTTCCTCTAAATTGATGATGCTCACCAACTGGAGCAGATACATTAACCACCTTTTTTACTCACCACTACATTACTGATTTGTTTGTATCGTCGTCATTGCAGCTATCTGTTGTTTTCACATTTGCTTTAAACCCGTTTTTGCTCTCAGTCTAGACGGAGCTGGAAAACTTCCCACTGGATATGCTGTGATTGAAGGACACCCAAACCTCAAGTAATGCTACCTACTCTTGTCTCTAGTCTCAATACTAAACTAAAGTGTGACTGAAGTTCTGATGAAAGATATTTCCCTCCAGGTTGTTGTCCATGACCCAGGAGCACGGTAGAGTGGAGCCCATCTCAGGACCACTCGACTACAGCAAATACCCCCTGGGCTCTCTGCTCACACTGATCCCCCACCATGTTAGTACTGTTCACTGTGGAGTGAAGCTTAATACTGTGTCCGTTTCCTCATGCCGCTCTCCTCTTGTCTGACCCTCTCTCTTGATTTTTACAGTCGTGTGCAACTGCAATGATGCATCCCGTGTACCACGTGCACTCTGAGGGCCGTCTGCTGGGGACGTGGACACCAACCCGCGGGTGGTGAACGGCTGTCCAACTGTTCACTCATACATGACCTTGTTGGAATAACTAAATGAATACTGGAAAGAGGACTTCTTGGAGCAACTCATGTGTAGAAGTACTCCAAAACTACTGATTAAATAACACAGGTACTTTTCTTAGATCTATTCCCCAAATGTTTTATCTGAAGCGACGTGGGAAAAGAAATGTAGAAAAAAATACACACCTGTATGCTTTTAAGTGATTAAATAAACAAAAGCTCGAGGACTATGTTGTCTCATCATTTAATTAATATCATCTTGCAGTTTTCTGACCAAGACCAGGATAGCAGCAACAGATGTCAGTAGGCTGCTGTCAGTATCTGGGCACTCATTGGAGGCTAAAAACAATCAAATGAGTATGATGACACTTAGCAAGAGCATTTGTATGTGACATCTTAATGGTTAAACACAAATTAATGATGATGCAGATGTGTATGTGGTTTCTGCATTTTACTATGCAGAGCATGGGTTACAACTCTTGTCCAATATGACACTTAAAACAGACTCAATAAAAAACCTTTTTGCACATGCGTGTTTTATTCATATTCATTGGTTAGTTTTGGATTGTCTCTAAATGTAATTACTGAAAAGGAGAAAGAAGCTTTGCTCAAAGTGTGTATTGCAGGGCAACAGGTGCTGGTAACTGCGAGATGAACACATGTATAATCATGGAGTATAATGATCATGAGCCTGATGAAGTGCTGAGCAAAAGACGTTGCTCATGCCAACGATAATGAATAATCCTTCATCATATACTTTTAAGGACTAAGTGTGCAGTCACTACCACTATCTTGAACACTGGTGGTGGTTTTATTTTTTATGACTAAATAAAATGACTATTGTACTCAATTTCCACTTCTTATTTCCTCTTCATGAATAATACATTTGTATACGTTTCATGCACATTTCTAAAATATGTGTCATAATGATATTAGGAATAAAACTATATTAACAATTTGATTATGACAGTAAAATAGAATGCCACTTATAAATGATTATTAACTAATATTGATAATTATAAAACTTTCTCATTGAAGGCTCAGCAGCGAGTAGGTTGCGAACCGCAGTGCGAAGTGCATTTTGGGAAATGTGGTTTTTACTGAAGCTAACGCTCTGATTGGCCATCATATGACCTTTCACTTGTCACGTGGTTTAAAAACTTCAGGAGGATGGCGCGGGAAGTTGTCACGCTACAGAGTGAAGCTCTGAGTTTATGAAAGTTTTGTTTACACTCTTCATTCGCGGTACTAAACATTATCAGGTAAGTTACGCGCTGGTTAGTGCGCCACTTCTCTTTTACACATTCAGTGTGCAGCCGCTGTCCAGTGTTGACTGTGGGGACCAGACTGCACTGTCAGCTAACCTTACCTGGTTTAATGCTGCTGTCACACCGTGTGTTGTGTTTCCCTTCAGTCATGAGTGTGTTGGAGGTGAAGTTCATTGGTGATGGAGATGCTCTGGAGCACATCGTGGACAAACAGGAGGGTATGGACAACAGAGTCACTTCACTTCTCCTGCTCTGATATGTTTTGTTAATGAGCAGGTGGCTAACTACTCTGTCTGTCTCTCTGTGTAACCATAAGGTGTGCAGAGCAGCAGTGGGTCTGTTCAGAAGATGGTGACGTTTAAGAGCCCAGCTGGACGACGGGCCAGAGAGGATGTAGGACACGGTGGCGATGAAAATGGACTCCTTGACGAGCAGAACTATGTCCTGGCTCTAGGGACAGACAACACAGAAGGTGAGCAAGGCGTCAGTCATTTTTGAATACCTGTTGTGGTAAGTAAACCTTGCTCATGGTCTACCTGTCGGGTGTTTTTCCAGCTCTCTGTGTTTGTAAGGGTATTTTTATTGAACCTTTATTCAGCCTGCTGCTAAGTGATGCAAAACAATACCTAGCTGCCGTTTAGTATACACTCAATTGCCAGTTTATTAGATACACTTAGCTAAAACTAATGCAGTCTAATACAACAGCCAACAGGGTGTTTTGTGAGAGTAGACTTGGGTGTATATACAGTAAATTAACATATCGTATTTTGACGATTGATCAATGCTGGAATCAAAACACCAGCTCCAATACCTCCTGGTACAGTCTGAATTAGCACAAGGCCGTTGTGTTTAGTGCTGCTAATGATATAGAAATGATTATTTTACGTGGCTACACCTCAGTTACATAATTGTTTCTTGGCTTTACAGAAGATGAGGAGGGTATGTCCAGAGTGGCTGGATCCTCCATTTTCTCCTTTCAGAAAGTCAAACGTGGACACAGCATGGCCCAGACTGGTGAGAGAGCCTCCCTCCTTCTTCTTCTGTCTGGCATACACAGACTTTCTTGGATTCTATGACACCATCAGCGGCATTGATCAGGTGATTATTAACTCGTTTTTTAAGGATATTACATGCACTTTGTTTTTGTTTTTTGTGTTATTTTTTTTATAAATAGCAAGCGAGTTGGCCCGGACTCCCGGGAAAAGCGTGACCTTCAGCACGACCCCCAACATTGAACCCTCCACTCCCACCCGAACAGGCCGCAGTGAGTTCAACACGCGTTCTGTTTTTTTGGTCCATTTACATACAACTAACTCTATTCTTTCTCTCTGTCTCTACCTGACTAGACCACAGAGGTGAAAGCAGGACACCACAGAGGGTGAGACTGGAAGGAATTTGTTTGCTTGACCTCTTGTATACACTTCAGCAGCGTTTTATAATGATGTTTCTGTAAGCTGTGGTTAGGTGGCTTTGCTGCAGTGTCAGTTTTCTCAGTGTAATCTCTGCTTTTTGTATGACAGAGCAAGAAGGTTCAGTTTGTCTCCACAACACCCCACAGGCTCAGGAAGAGAATGACAAGTGAGTTTAACATGCTACAATGGAAGTAGAGTCTCTTATTGTTACAGTAGTCGCGATTATATAAAGTTAGACTTCAGCTATGATCTAAAGCTGTTTGATACTTTCAGCTCCAAGCATCCGCTCAGACAGCGATAGTGAGCTGTCGCCCTCTGAGGAGGAGGAGGAAGAGGATGAAGATGGGGTGGAGGAGGTGGAGGAGCAGAAGGTAAAGAAAGAAGACAAGGAGAACTCGAAGACTCCAAGAACGCCCAGTAAAGGTTTGTCTGCGGCTCTCTACAAGACTCCCAGCAAGAAGAGCAAGAACACTTCTGAACCCCTCAGTCAGCCCAGTATGGTGGAGGAGTATTTTGAAGCTCATGGCAGTTCGAAGGTGTTGACATCAGACCGCACCCTGGAGCGTTTGCACACCCCTAAACTTGACAGGGTCAGTATATAACAGCCAGTGTTCTATCTGTGTCCAATGACTTCCTGTGTTACTGAAGTGCATCCTTATTTTGTGTTTGCAGGAGACGTTGGTCCAGCTTTTAGAGGGAAAGCCTTCAGGCTACTCAATAGAGATCCAGCAGCTCCACGACAAACACCGAAAGCACTTTAGCAAATGGATGTTACAGTTACAGTGAGTGTGGTTTGCACGTTCTTTATTCCATGCTGTGTTTTTTTTTTTTTTTTGTTCTGTTTTGTTTGTCATGTTTGAAATGTGGTACAAGACAGAAAGCGTCTCTGTGTTTGTTTGTGTAGGTTGGGATTCAGTGTGCTGGTCTATGGTTTGGGCAGCAAAAAAGCTCTGCTGGAGGACTTCCGTATGTCCCACTTGGCTCAAGAAATCCACCTCGTGGTCAATGGATTCTTCCCTTCCATTACTCTTAAATCAGTCAGTATACACAAAAAAAAATCTTTATAAAAATATCTAAATAAAATGCTTTATTGGTACAACCTATATCAACAATGAAACTGGGGCCAAAATAGGAGCAAAGAGTGTAGATGGAACAAACTAATTTCATGAAAAGACCAAAGTGTGTGTGTGTGTGTGTTATTCCTTTGTGCCATAGAGCTCCATTGTTCTTCAAATACTGTTAAAACACATCAGTAAGCCACATGGTTGCACTGGGTGACATGTTCCTTTTGTTACGATGAACACACATACTGTAGTTTAGTCAATCCCAAATATAGAAAATACTCACTACAGTATCAAAAGTGGATTAATCCACTGATGAAAATAGTCCCCAGCAAATGCACTCTTTCCTCCTGTTTGAGTAACATGTCCAGAAACTGGTGTCCAGCTGTTTTAGGAAATGACTTGGCCTTATTTGAAATGAAGCTATATGTTTATGATAAAAGATTGAAGTCTTATAGGAACTAGTGGGCTTGGAGCTGAGCTGAGTGCCACAGACAGGGTCAGGAAGTGATTTAAAAGAGAAACGCTCGAGCAATATTGATAGGTGGATTTTCTTTGTTTTTTCTTTTATTCTGATCATGCCATGCTTTCATTGCAGATCTTAAATGCTCTGACATGTGAGGTTCTAGAGCACGAGGGGAGTTTCCGGACACCCTCGGACCAGATCCAGTACATCACTCAGACCCTGAAAGACAGTGAGTGTGTCTGTGTCAGTTTGTCTCCATCTTAAGCTTATGTTTGGATTCTGTGTTTTCCAATTGAAGCATATCCTCCTCGCAGGCCCAGATCTCCATGTGTACCTGCTAATCCATAATATCGATGGACCAATGCTGCGAGGAGAGAAGACCCAGAGTGCACTGGGGCAGCTGGCATCCCTGCCCAACCTGCACTTGGTGGCTTCTTTAGACCACATAAACGCTCCATTAGGTGGGTGTTTTTGTAAGCGTGTGTACTGCGGTGTTCATGACATTAAAATGTATCTTTGTAGCTGAGTCTTTCCCGTGTGTTCCCAGTGTGGGACCAGTTCCAGCAGAGCCAGTTTAACTGGCTGTGGTGGGAGTGTGTGACGTTCCAGCACTATGCAGAGGAGACGTCGTACGAAAACTCTCTCCTGGTGCAGCAGACCGGTGCTCTCGCTCTGTCCTCCCTCACACACGTGCTACGCAGCTTGACACCCAATGCAAGGTGCCACTTACACCTTGATGTAATTAACTGCCACAGCATGTTGATTGGCTAATGAACTCACGAGTTCTTCATGGTTCTGTGTCCTTTCTTTTTGCAGAGGAATTTTCAAGCTGCTGGTGAAATTTCAGCTGGAAAACAAAGATAATCCTTCATACACAGGTGCACACACACTCCAAACTTCAAAGTGCTGTACATGTTTCTCTAAAATGTGACTGTATTACTTTATGATTGTAATGTTTTCCTGTGACTGTGTGCAGGTCTGTCATTCCAAGATTTCTACCAGCGCTGTCGAGAGGCGTTCTTGGTGAACTCTGACCTCACACTGAGGACTCAGCTGACTGAGTTCAGAGACCACAAACTGATACGGACACGCAAGGTGGAGTTTCACTTTAAAATACCCCAACCTTCATTCAGTGCCATAACTCTCTGCTGTGACTCCCGTGTCTCACTTACATTTATTCCCACAATTCATCACCAGGGTGCAGATGGAGTGGAGTGCTTGACCGTTGCCGTGGACGCGAGCACATTGATGGATTTCCTGGAGAACGAGGAGGGTGACTGAGAAGAGAATGCCTTAGACTTAAAACACTTAGTTCATTGAATGACTTTACCAGCAAATAGATGTTTGGGTTGAATCGGTCACTGATATAAAGGCCCAGTTACATCTGATCAACATAAGACATGAGCCCAGCTGACAGGCAATTATTGGTGTTAAATGTCATAAATGCCCCCCTTGTAGCACTATGTCTTGTGTTTTGATGTATACATGTTTTCAGCTAACATCTGTGTAATTAAAGTCAACACTTAAGAGTTAATGTATTGCAATTTCATCTCTTTAATTACAGAAATAGATTTACATTTAGCAAAACATACATTCTTTTGTTCTTACAAGGCAGGTAGGCATGCTGCTAATAATACACAAAAAAAAAAGCGTAAAATGATTCATCACTGCTCCACATGTGAAAACCATGAGACAAAAGGGAGAGGTCAGTGAAATTACATCATGCATATTGCAATCAGAGGGTAACGGGTAAAAAAAAAAGAAAAAAAAAGTTTTTTTAGGATCCTGTTTTGGATCACCAAAAATTAGGTTTGGGTTAAACGTGGAAAGAGAAGGGAGAGCCCTGAGTGCAAGCTATGAAATGTTTCAGTGTTGGAGCTCAGCAGTTTTCTGAGTCTGCAGTGAATTGTTTAGCGTTTCTGAGTCCAGTGTGTAAGTCTGGAGTCTGTTTTGGGTAGCCGTGTGTACAACGCGAAGCTCCTCTTCATCCAAATCCCTCAGCAGCAGCAGAACTGCATCGAGAGTGTGTGTCTGAAAAATTCATCATTTATTGGCAGAAATGAATTAAGAGTTTTTGAAGTATATTCCAACATTATGAGTTTTAGAGGAGCGTTGTTCAGAGATAAGAGGGGTACCTTTTTCATTGATGGTTTGTTTTCTCTGGTTGACGGAGAAGAAAGAGAGGGGAACTTGTCTCTGGAGAGGAGCTTCATCCCCAACTCTTCCCTGATTTTGCTAAGAAAAATCAAGAGAAAATGTTTGTTCTTTATATGTGTAGATTTGTTTGACAGACTGTTTTCAGCCAATGCACGTTATACTTTCTGTAAGTGTTGGGGTCAATCCACAAGGCTTACTTGGTCTCCTCCATGTTGTAGTTAAGCGGGTCATTCTCTGTCTCGGCATCTGGAAGTCCGTTGGTGGGCAGCTGGGGTTGGACACTGCCTGGGGGGGTGGTGACCTCTTCACCCTCCGTGAGCGCAAGTGCAAGCTCATCCTCTGTCACTACTGCAAACACACACAAAACACCATACACATATGCTTCATTACAATCATTTCCAGTCCCATCACAGAAGTGTGTTTTATCTAACCCTCTTCTCTCAGGTCGTACCAGAGCTATGCAGAGTTTTGCTCCAGTTTTGTTCCAACTTTGGGTGTAAATCACTGCTAATACTGTCCGAAAAACACTGCACACTCACCTTGGTTGTCGAGCTTCTGGAGGCGAGGCAGGCAGCGCAGTACAGTGAGGCGATACTGGCTGGAGTCAGTCCCACAACAGGGATTCTCAGCCAACCAGAGCACTCGGAGACGCATCAGTGGACGCAGATGAGAGAGCTCAGAGAGTGAAGGAATCTTGTTCTTCCTCAGGTAGAGCTCGCACAGAGACAGACAGCCAGCCAGAGGAGAGAGGGACGAGATGCTGTTGACACTACAGAGAGGGAGAAAAGGAAAAGGAAGAACATCACAGCCAGGATTCATTGATCATCTCAAATGATTGGGAGCAAGTGTAACAGTATCATGTCAGTGATAACAGTGACATCTCTGTCTGTGAATGGGTCAGAGGGAGAGACAGCAAAGAGTTAAACTGACCAACCTAAGTGTCAGCACCTCAATGTTGGCCATTTGAGAGAAGATAGAAATCTGGAAAAACAGAGTATAAACAGTTACATTATTGCATACATACATGCATAACACTTAAATAATAATAACAAAGAGTGTAACAAAGTCAATTTGCGCATGAAGTGAATTCAGTGTCAGACCAAATATGAGATCCATTAACTGACTACTCACATCAGTCAGGTTGCATCCCCTGCAAAAAGAAATGAAACGTAACGTTACCACAAATACGAGATAAACAAAACAAGCTGTACATGTCAACCTCGACCATCGGCATGTAAACTAAAGACCAACAAAATGAGTGGGAACGTTATGCTAAAATGTAAACACTTACCAGCAGTTCAATTTCTTCACGCTTTCCAAGTCGGAGGCCTTAGCCTTAGCGAGAACCAGTTTCCGTGTTAGCTTCATAGCATGTCAAGTAGCTTAGCTGTCAAGAAAGAATATTTTTAACCCACTATATGTTCACAAACAACAAAGGCCGCATTATGAAAGGTCCAGTGGACAAACATTTCAACTCAGCAGCAGTAGGAATGTTGTCATCCACCATATGAATACGCATGCGCGTATCCAAGAAGCGTCCTTAGTTACAGTCACTTCCTTTATAATTATTGCGTACGTGAAGATTTTCTTTTGTACAAAATATGCAACAGCGACACTACTACTTAGCAAACTTAGCAAAAGTACTGTTTTATACGATTTATAAGAGTAATTATATTATTATGTTGTAGCAGCTGCATTCAGCGAAAACTCAAAGTCCCACAATGCAGCGTGAACGAGTGGGTAAATCGCGCCTGCGCGATAAGCAATCCCTCTTTGGACCTACGTCTCCACTGAAACGATGGTGAGCCCAGAATGTCCCCTTCCTAATCCGTATCAATCTAACGTTTTCTGTGCTATAAATGATATAGTCACATATTCGGAGGCTGTGTGGTCTCCTTGTTTATCAGACCTGAGCGTTCTTTGTGTTGGTTGTGATTCTGTCAACAGCAAAAACGATGTTTTCATGTACTATTGAGACAGAAATGGCCGCCACCATTGCTCCGCTCACCGAGTCCCAAGTACCGGGCGGGCTAGTCATGTCAGCTTGCTGCCTGTCGTTAAACCCCAATTCCGCGCTACTTCAGAGGACCCGCAGTTTTTAAAGTAAAGCAAAGTGGCATGCTTCATGTCTCAAAAGAGTTCGTCGTCTCCAAACCTGGTCCAGGGTTGGTTGCTGAACTGGTTTGAGTTAGCATAGCTAGGTGGCTAGCTTGGTACCCCACTGGTGACGGGATCTCGCTCACATTGGCTCTTACCGGCATAAAACGTGTCGAGTGGCAGCAGTGATGTGACACGATGTGTCCCGGCTGTCAGCATGTTCACAGAACCTCAGCGGCTCTTTGAAGGGCTTATCTAGTATGTCTGGATGTCCTGAGAGAGCACTGCTCAAGGCACACTTCCTGCCCCCGTGGCAGCAGTGCTCTGTGAAAGTTAGGTGCCAGACGCGTCCGTGTTGTGAACCTAGTGTATCAGAAGTGGTTACTACTAACCTTTCATAATGTGCGTTTATGTTGTCCACAGGCCAAACGCACCAAGAAGGTGGGGATCGTTGGTAAATATGGCACGCGTTACGGCGCGTCGCTGAGGAAGATGGTGAAGAAAATTGAAATCTCCCAGCATGCGAAATACACCTGCTCTTTCTGTGGCAAGGTAAGGACAATCCTCAATGTCCGATAGGCTGTGCTGCGACTTATTCGTGTTCTTCTGCAGAAGGCTGCGTTCGGTGTATGTACGCTGGGCAGATGGCTCAGATTTTAATGTTTGTTTGGGGTGTACACGTTTCATGTTTGGCTGTTGTGTCTGGACAAACTGACTTGATTGTCGTGTAACTTAATAATGTGCTAAATTGATATTGACAGACCAAGATGAAGAGGAGGGCTGTTGGTATCTGGCACTGTGGGTCCTGCAGGAAAACTGTGGCTGGAGGCGCCTGGACTTACAAGTAAGTTTTTGGGTTTTTTTTTGGTTTGATGGCTGCATCTTCTTTCCGTCGCTAAACCCAAGGACTCCACGGTGTCCTGTCCTCAGCATGGTGTAGTTCTACCTGCTGCTAGGGCCGTGTCTGGGTTTGTGTTTTTTGACAGTAAGCAACCATTCAGCTGGAATCAGTGGTATCTAAATGTAATGTCGGTTAGTGATTGGCCTGTTTAGTTTGTGCAGTAAATAATAGGCTACCTGTAAAGCACTAGATGGTATGGTGGTCAAAGTATCTGCAATAGGTCTGTCTGCAGAGTTTATATGCGATTTTGGTTAATTCTGGCCAATAAAGCGCCCTTTTCGCTATCTAGTCACAGCCCAGTTCATTGCACAAATCAATCTCACACAGCCACAGCTTGTAAACTGAGATTTACCATCTGAAACCAATTGCTCAGGAATTGAATCAGCCCACTCAGATTTTCTAAGCTGTTTATGATTGGTTTTGATAATATAAAGCCTGATCCAGCAACTAAATTAACGTAAATTTCTTCCCTCAGATTATTTAGAATCTCATTTTGTTGGATATTTTGGGGACGTCTGACTTTCTCCAGAGTAGCTGCCACATTTGTCCATTTAGTGATGACGGCACATTCGTCTCATTAGATGTAGGGAGGGTTCGTGTCGATGTGTCAATGGAGAGAACTATAAATCATCCAGTATAAAGCCTCGTGGAAACAAAATGGCCATGTCTGTCCACAATATGCACAATGATGGTTGCATGGTTTTGCCAATCTACCACAGAGCACCTAAATTCAGCATTATTCCATTGAACAATGTCAGAGTGAACCACAGAGCAACTCGTCAGTGCTCTCAAATGAAGCGTTTCTGTGATTGCAGACAGCTAATTGCTGATTTACTGTCTGTGATCTGGAAAGTTTTCCTCAATACTGAATACTGTTTATGAAGGTGTTCCACAGCGACTATAAATTTAAGGTTGAGAGTAGAGGGCTGAAACACTTGTTTTCTTAATCTAAGCTTTGCATGCCCTTGAGTTTAAGCTAAGGGCATAATCAAGGAGAACGTGGTGCAAGTTTGACAACCTCAAACTACAGTTATTGAAAACGAAAAATGTGAACACTTTTCACATGATTCCTTAATTTAATTTCATGGAAATGGCCATTAATTAAATATCCCCTGCATGAATAATAATCTATTTGCATGACTAAGTGGAGCAACACCAAGGTTTTTCTCGGCAGTTGTTTCTAAATGAAGGAAAAACAAGCTCCTGAAATAGACATTCTGTGGTCATGGAAGTGTGGTGGAGGGGAATCTCTGGGAGTATTCAATAAAAAGCATACACTAAGTATAAGTAATGTTTCTTTGTTTTGTCTTTTGCAGCACAACTTCCGCTGTCACAGTCAAGTCCGCAATCAGGAGACTGAAGGAGTTGAAGGACCAGTAAACCAAGTGCGATGATCACTGGTGGATTTGGGACTTTGTTTTCTATAATTTAACCGACCTGGACACATGGCCTCCACATCCAAAAATAAAGCAGTCTGGAGCGGAATTCTTTGTTTGTGTCTTTGTACATATGTCTTATAATGTAGCCATACAATCTAAACTTGTGGGCCATAACTGCAAGAAGATGCCTCACCAAACGTGCATAAGTGCGAAAGTTGCACCATCAAAAGCACAGCTGTCTCGGTACATCTGCATGGAATGATGCCACATCATAAGAAAGGGGTTCTTGCTGGCAGTAACACCTGCCCTGCTTTCTTTTAGCGAATTAGATGAGTAACCCACAGATTTACGGGCGTTTCACTCCTGATAATGGAGTTAGAAGTATTCTGTATTTTCACCTGTGGACAATGAAGTTAAAGCCTTTTGAGTTTGAACTCTTGCTGTGCCACAGTGACCTTTTTCCTGTTCAGAATCCCCAGCAAATTCAATAATACTGCCGACTCTGGAGCAGAAGGTGAAAATGTTTCAGTGAAAGGATTATGGCAACATATGCTCAATTAATTGAATAGATTACTTTATATACACGAATGGGTGGTTATGTACTGTATATGCCTATACATGGCTATATATAACGTTCAGCACAGGATTTATATTTGGTACTGGTACTACAAATAACATGCATACATAATACAACATTTCAGTAAGATACATATAAACAAGTTAGTGACAATGTGCAGGGTACTGCACAGAAAATATATATTTTAAACATTAGAATTGTAGATAGAATTGTTTTTTCTTTTTCTTTATTTTTTTGTTTTTTAGCTGTAGTTGTGACAGCAATATCACATTAAATATCCATGGTTAAATAAGTAAAAATTAGGTTAGGAAAAACACACAAATTGACTATTGTACATTTACTGTTGCACAGTATTTAACAATATTTATTGTGTTTACAAGTGTAGTCTGTTCTGTCTTGAGATAAACGAGCCTACCTGAACATAGCAGCGACGTTACGCCAAAGACCCGAACTGCCGTAAATGAGCAGAAACAAGTATGGCGGCGGCGTCTAGCGTTTTCAGACCGGGCTTGTTCAACAATAAAGTTGCAATAGTGACGGGTGGAGGCACCGGTATCGGTAAAGCCATCTCTGCAGAGCTGCTGGAGCTGGGTGAGTGCAGCGGTGTGCTGGGTTAAGAAGAGGCGTGGGGTTTTTCACAGAGAGCCAGTGAACTTTGACACAGATAGAAAACCTGACTGTCAGACACAGTGTTTGGTAACAAATCAAGAATGTGAAACAGTAGGATTTAAAACGTTTACAGTACGTAACTAATCAGGCCGTCACAGAATCTGGACGATGTATTCAGGTTCACCCTCGGATTTCAGTAACTTGAGACTTGTTTGTTTTGGCTGAATAAATAGTGAAGAATAACATCCACATGTTGGCCTGACATGTCAATTATAATACATTTTGCCTAACAATGAAATTCAGTGGAACTCCCAATGGCTTTAAATTGCATCTTTATCTGTGTCATCCACATTTAAACTCACAGGAGCAAACGGTCAGTGACTCTGGCTTGTGGTGGCGTAACTGTTTATTCAGCAGTCGGCTCTCTTTTGCCGATGTGACTAACCATTTTGTCTTCAGGCTGCAGTGTGGTGATCTCCAGTAGAAAGGTGGAGAGGTTGGAGGCAGCGGCTCAGGAGATGAGGCAGAAAATCCCTCCCTCCAGCCCCGCCCGTGTCACTCCTCTACCATGCAACATCCGAAAAGAGGATGAGGTGGGCGCACACGCACCTTCAGCCTCTGAGAGTGCTTCATGTTGTCACGATGATCGCCTGATTTCATTGTGGCGTCTTGCTTTGATTCCCTGTGCGGCAGGTGAAGGCGCTTGTATCGTCAGTGCTGAAGCAGTTCGGCAGGATAGACTTTCTGGTGAACAATGGGGGAGGTCAGTTCAGCAGCCCAGCAGAACTCGTGTCCTCTAAAGGCTGGAAGGCCGTGATAGACACCAACCTGACTGGAACCTTCCACTGCTGCCAGGAGGGTAAGATGCAGACAAGCTAACACAGGTCCAGTGTGTGTTTAGTAAAGCGCTCAGTGCGACTGTGTTGCTGTTCCATCCACACAGTCTACACCGCCTGGATGAAAAAGCATGGAGGTGTGATCGTCAACATCATCGCTGACATGTGGAAAGGCTTCCCAGGCATGGCGTAAGCAGCACCGCCCACTAAATTCCCACATGAATGTACAACTCGCACACTCTTTTCCGTTGTCCTTTTTGTGGTAACACTATATCTCCTCTCCCTGACAGCCACACAGGAGCAGCGAGGGCAGCAGTGGACAACCTAACAAAGAGCCTGGCCATCGAGTGGGCAGCCTCAGGAGTCAGAGTCAACGCTGTTGCACCCGTAAGTACAAGTCATGAGTTGACGCAGAAGCAGCGCTGGAGGTCTTGAATTATGGAATTTCAAGTCTGTGCATTTGTCTGCTTGCAGGGCACAATCTTTTCCAAAACGGCAATGGAGAACTACAAGGAGCTTGGACCAAATCTCTTCAAGATGTCTGTTCCATTTAGCCCTGCAAAGAGGCTGGGAGTACCAGAAGAGGTGTGTAACCGTGTGGTACCCACAATACTTTGAGGAAAGGCACTTTGTTATATATATATATATATATATATATATATATATATATATATATATATATATATGTGTGTGTATATATGTATATATATATATATATATATATATATATATATATATATATATATATATATAACCAAGTAATACACATGCAGAACAATTCGAAAACATCAGTGTTTTATGGGATTTTCAATGCTTAACAAAGTCCCCATTTATACATCCGTAGTCCTAGTTATACCTTGCTAAAATAAACACACAACGTTTTTGTAGTGTTCATTTTAGACAACAAGGTCAGGTATCATGATGGGCAAAATTGAAAGAAAACCCCACACTGCAATAAACAGCGTCAGACAGTATTAACGAATGGTTGTCAAGCCCTTTTAAATAGAAAATACTTGGCAAAACAGCGTATTTGCCGTGTATCTGTGGCTTTGTTGCATTGTCGCACACAGTAGTGATTTTTCTCTCAGCTTTTTTCGTTGTGTTTCTATGTTCAGGTCTCATCAGCAGTGTGTTTCCTGCTCTCTCCTGCTGCCTCCTACATCTCTGGAGCCACCCTGAGGGTCGATGCAGGACAGAGTCTGTACCACTCCATGTGGGAGATACCCAGTACGCATCCACACTTCGGTCTTTACAGTATATATTATATACTATACAGTATGCTATATAGTGTTTTAAATTCTTGTGTGTTTTGTGTGTTGTCTCCAGACCACAGTGCATGGCCTGAAGCTCCAGAGGGGGAGAATCTGGACGCTCTAAAGGACCTGCTCAACCCACAAAGCAAACTCTAATTCCCTTCTGTGACATAGTCTGAGTCCAATGCATAAACACGCACTGTCAAAGAAACAAGACACCACGGTGGCCTGGTTATAAAAGTGATTTCTTATGCAAATCATGCACATAATTGTAAGTAATTAATCGCAACACGAGTGTTTCTGAATTCTTGTAGATGCAATGAGTATTTACACTGTCATATAATTTTGTAATCCCCTGTGATCCTGAGCAGTAATAAATATTTAGAGTGGGCTATGTATACAGATTAATAAGAATTGTACATTGGTAATATTGTATTTTATTTTGTAATGCAGAGACGGCTACTGCCTTACGGGTTATATAAATTAACAAACTTATATTACAACAATAAATAAACATATGGTTGTACTTGTATAGAGCCACAAAAGTGCTGTACTGCCTTTATTTTAGTTTGCACTCGAGGAAAATGTCAAAGAGACGCTTTGGTGTTTTGGCCCGAATGCCGTGCCGTCATTTTGCCGTAAAACAACGTTAGCTGTCGCAACCTTTCGTCCGGCAGCAGAGGTCACAACAAACCGCTGAGGTACTGTGTTTTTTAAAATACAGTTTTACATTTCTGACGCATCTTCGGCCGCTCTTTCGCAGTGGCTGACAACACTATATTTACACATATGAAGATGTAGATAATGTGTCTTAGAACAAAAGCTGCCGTTTTGTTTATGTAGCGAGAACGTAGCTAGCTAGCGTAAAGCTAGCTGAGGAAACGCTGTCTGCCTTTGCTGCTCACTCTGACTTGATCAGCATTTGGGTTAATTATGTATTTTAAGTAGGCAAGTTTAGATTAGTCCTCGATGACGATGATTGGATTAAGATAGCCAGTCATTGATAACATGAGGCACGTGTCAATTGTTCAGCAAGATTCTTAAAATGAAATGTTTGTCTCCGTTTACTCTCATGTCATCTCGATAAGAAAGATATTAGTCCTGCATCCTGACAAACCTAAAACACCAACAATATGTGTTGTGTGGAGAGACTGGTACATCACAATAGACATACAGGCCAGCACCTTGACTTCCATAAGGACTAGTTCTTCATTTGTCTCTGTCTGTGCAGTGAGCATTACAATTCATTTGAAGTCAAATGAAGTTGTGTACAAGGAGATTACAGCATTATTAATGTGCACTAATGCAATCATCGCTTTCATGTATGAGCCTTTTGCACAGGTGATTAGAAACAGGTGACTTGGTTTGTTTGCCTTCACAAAACAACAAGTCACTTCTGGACGTAAACAAAGATGGAAACCTAAGAGTAAGCAGTTATCACTTGTAAGCTGGAAGTTGTTCAGGGATGGAAATGCAGCTTGTGTAAGGGTTTAAAAACTATTCTTCACTTCACGTCAGAGGGAATATGTTCGGGCCTGGATTGAAGAGCCTTTGTGGATAATGAACATGTATTATTGTTGTGTGTCTCGTATTTACAGTTTGCTTTAACTCTGAGATTATGAGCTTATTTCTGTTGCTCTAATCATGACTGCAGAAGTATCTCAAATTTAAAAATTAAAGATAATACGAGAGGCACAAAATGAGGTGTCTACCAGTAAGCTAAGGGCTGAGTAACATTAAAAACAAAAACACTGCCAACTTGCATAATGTCTATCTGTTTCCAGCATGGGAGGTGACCACGGCCACAACAAGATGTCCATGCCAGACTGGCGGCAGTGGAAGACGGACGGAACACCGCTCGAGTTCACACAGCAGAGGCTGGCAGCCAGGGGCCTCAAGGATCCATGGGCACGGTCAGTATTTATACCTTCCTGACATATGTAGCTGATATTGTAGTCGTTCCTATATTCCTGACCCTGCTCCCTGTCTTTCTCTCTTGTCGGCGTCACTCCTCTGCAGTAACGAGGCTTGGAGATACTCAGGTGGCTTTGCCCGTGCTGTGACTCTGTCTGATGTGCTGCTGAGAGGATTCAAGTGGGGCTTTGCTGCCTTTACTGTTGCTCTGGCTGTCGAGTACACCCTGTTCCCACCAAAGAAGGGTGGCCACTAATGCTCATCACTGTCCCTCAAGCCCAGTCCATAATGGAGTCTAATAATATTCTGTATTTTCTGTTTATTAAATGTCTTTTTGATCACCACATGGCTTCCCTTATTCTTCTTGTCACACCTTTAAACAATAACCAAGTTTACTTTGCATTAATATTTTTTATTGATTAATTTTTTAATCTCCCTTAACAAACATGCTTAGGTGAAGGTGCAAATGTAGCGCCGGGTTAGTCCTGCTTCCTCTTCCTGCTCAGTTTCCAGAGGCAGAGTTTCAAGCATTTTACTGTCACTATTACAAAAACTAGCACTACGGTAGCCAGCAGTGCTATTACATCCAGGCAGTAGTACTGGAGCCAGTTGAGGTCATGGACAGCAGCTCTGAGATGTGTTGCCCCTTTGTGCCGCATCACAAATTCTGTCCAGTACACTGAAAGGTCGAGGGGGTCAACTGGTCGGTCTTTATGGAGAGCTGACAGCTTCTGCATGTTCTCTTTATACCTGGACATAAACAGGGTGACAGCAAGAGATTAGATTTTGATTTTGATCATCATCAGCACCAAGATTTAAGGAGCTTCTTGTCAATGAGACTACTGACAACCACTTTGTGAGCGACCTTCTGACCCCTCACCTGGTGTCGTTGATGACCTCATGCAGTGCCTGAAGAATGCTTTCTGTAGTGATGGAAAAAATATCCAACACGACCCCCGCCCCTCTGCTTGCCAGCTTCTGCGCGTTGTCCGGCTGGTCCCCCGAAATTGGCACCATCACCATGGGGACAGCGTGACACAGTCCCTCAAAGAGGCCATGTGAGCCAGCGTGAGTGACGAAAGCCCGAGCTCCAGGATGCGCTAACACACAACACACACACACACACGAAGATGTCAGTTTGGAGTAGTGTGCTTCACATTTCAGGGATGTGTTGCAGTGGATTTACACACCGAGTAGGTCATTCTGAGGCACCCATTGCATCAGCTTCACATTTTCTGGGACACTGTTGTGAACCTGCCCAGTGTACCTCCATATTACCTAGCAAAAGTGTTTTAAAAATGTCATTTATTGCACTGACGTGTGATTTAAAATGCATTTTCACATATGTTCCTGTACCTTCTGTGGAATCTGTCTGAAGGCCTCTAGGAAGACGCTGGTTGTCTCTTCTGGCAGATCTGACACCATGGTGCCCAGAGTGAACACTACAAACCCATGCTCTCCTGACACCCAGGACTCCAAATCCTGCACAACACACACACACACACACACACACACACACAGTGGGGTCTGGCATTCATTTCTCTTTCTCTATATCAATTTCCCTGTATTAAAATCCAAAACACATGGGCCTTACTTCAGGCAGAGGATTTCTCACGTTGCAGTTGATTCCGCCAACTAGCACCATATTAGGCATGAGAGGGCGTGGCAACTCCAGTGTGAAGTCAAACCTGTTTAAACACAGTATCACAATATTTATGTGAATATGACACAGACAATCTTTTTTCTTTCAGTGTGATTTAGAGGCATGAAACAACAGTTTATAATAGTATATGTGTGTGTGTAAGTACTTCTACATAAGACAAACTCAGTTATTCTTTTCCCAAATAACAATACACAACCTTTGTACATGTTACCTCAGCAGCCAGATAGCAGAGTCTGACAGCACTTCAGATATGTCCACCTCCTCTCCCAGGAACTGATAGGCTAAGTTGTCAAAGTGCCAATACAGCAGTCGGCATAGCAGTGGCTCCAGTAAAGCCACCTGCAGGTCAGAGGTATCACAGAACAATAAACAATTGCACAAAAGTAAGGTGTCCGTGCTTGGCAAAGGAGCTGCATTTCAGTTATATGAGTTACATTTTAACAGTGCTGAAACTGAAGTTTTACTGGGCCAATGAAGTAGGGAGGCAGACACCACATTGCCAAACTGAATGACATGGGGGGAGGGGGGCATAAGTGCTCACCAAAGTGTTGAAAGTTCTCTCCTTGAAGCTCATTCTGTCTGTGTATCCGGTGAAGAAGCGAGGTACATATGAGGGCGGGGAGGGGCAGCCTACAGACTTCATATCCAAGAAACATGGCATTCCCCTCAGCAAATTAATAGTGGGGATACCTGAAAATGATTTAGGGATGACTGGTGAGAAGATGTGCAGACTCATAAGAAAAGAGACAACAGTAAGTGTGGCAGAACTCACCTAATTTCCGCGCTATTAATGAGCCTGTGGGCACCAAGGGGTCGGTTAAGACGGCATCAAACTTCTGCAGAGTGAAAAGGTGCAAAGGAAAAATAGGAGAAGGGGTGAATCTTCAACAGTTTGCACTACTAAAGCACTTTTCCTTCTATTAACATATACTCATGCATTGATTCAACAGAAGAGGGGAAGCATTTCACTGTTTTTGCATTAGCATACAGTAGCATACCATCCTTCATTCTCATTAAAGACATACAGTATGATAACTTATAAAATACAATGCATTGTCAAAGATTAAACCAGTGGTTTCCAACCTTTTTGGATTGTGACCCCTTACAAAAGAAAAACGGTGTCTGGTTGGGGCCCCTTGTCATGTTTCAGATGTTTGAGGACCATAGGGGTTAAATTCCCCAATATTCTGCAAAAAAAAAGTGGTTGGGAACCACTGGACTAAAATACCTAATTTTATATAAAGTAGTTCAAACTAGCTTCACCTCAACCAGCTACAACAGTAAAATGCTGCTTACACGTTGATGCATCAGTGTTAACAAACTAATAATGTCATAAATAATATCAGTCATCTGCAGAACCAGTACTTTTACTTTTGACACGTTAAGTACATTTTTGCAGTACTTTCACATGAGTAAAGGATGTGAATACTTCTTCTACCACTGTCCCAGCTTCAGCAGATACAGATTGCATTACAGTATAATGCAATCCAATACAGCAACAGCCCCAAAAAGTAGTTCAAGAGAAGTAGACACAGTCTAAACAAATGCCTCACAAATTCAGTATAAAGTGCAAGGCTATTGTATTGGGTTCCATTAGATTTTACACCTGATCCTGATGTTGTGTTCAACTTCTGTATTTGTACTAACCTGCTGTGCCAGATGTGAGATGAGACTGGCATTTAACAGTAGGCTCTCTGCAGTGGTGTGGATAAAGCCTGTAATTCTCTTGATCTGTGAGAATCGTTTCTTAATCTTCTCCATGAACGTCTGTGCCGATTTTTGCAATATGTCCTTGTGTGAGGACATGACGGAATCAATATGAGCCTTGTCATAAGGAACAGGATAGGTCACGGTGTCGTAGTGTTTCCCTGGACCCATCCGTATGCTGACCTCTGGTATCACCACGGTGACCTGGTGTCCGCGGCGACCCATTTCTTGGACAACGGCCTTTATACCCACCCAGTGACTCCCATCCATGGGTACCACCAGCAGGTTGCCCAAGAAACCTGAAGACGCAGTGTCACTTGCAGGAATGGCGTCGGTGGCTTCGGCCTCCTCTGTCTTCACCTTCTTCTCTGGCCTGGAGTTTTCTGCCACAGACCCCCTCGTCTTATCTACAGCACCATTCACCTGCATATCCATGCTCAGCAGCAGGAACACAAACACTGCTGCTTTCCACATTGTTCTCTTTCCTCTGTGGTGTATTCAGTGAGTTGTGGACACAGAGGGTGGGCAAAGTGGACTAAGACAATTCCCCCTTCTCTGTGCTTTGAATGCTCCTGTAAACAGGTCCCTCCCTCCAGGCTCCTCTGTCTGGGTTGTTGAAATTCCTCTGTGAATTAGCAGAGTTGTGTGTGTTCAAAGTCCTCAGGTAAACAAGAGCGGCAACTGCAGTCCTCAACAGCTAGCAGTTGTAGGACAATAATGTTGGACCTTCAGTGATTTAGCTACTGTGTCATTTGATTGATTGCCATCCATACATAAAAGAAAGCACGCAATCACACCTGATACTGCACCTGGGGGACTGGGGAAAAGTTCAGCGGGTAAAACGGCAGTGTTATGTAGAAGAGGGATTTCTGGCATGACTTCACCTACTTCTAAAGTGCATGGAAAAGGGAGAGAAAGTCTGAAGAGGTCAAAACTTTTAATTTAAAGGGGTGTTCCTGATTGCTGCCAAAAGTGGGGAGTAATGGGATTACTACAGTGAATATAAACACACTGTCTGGCAAAACACTGCCGTTTGAAGAGGTCAAAACTCCAGCAGCACTTGTATTATGAAGAACAACTTTATTGTATTACATGCACATATATACATGACCATATATTGGGTGTGGTATGGTTGGTTGTCTGACATTTATCAACATTTTTGCTTCATACCCATTTTATTTAAATGTTCTTTTTAATGTGTTTTATGAGGACCCTGACGAAGGCCACAAGCCGAAACAAACTGGTCTGACAATAAAGCTATGCACTGTAGTAATCCCATTATTTCTCACTTTTGGCAGTAATCAGGAATGTCAAGATCAGCTCTATGTGTAAAACATGTTGTGATAAATGAATAGTAATTCCATTGGTCCATTCTCAAATAATACTGAATTTGGACATTAATCCATATGTTCAGGGATGGTACTAAACTCCATGTGTACAAAGCACAAAATATTTACTATGCTTTCTGATGTCACAAGGAAGGATATCAAGTACTGTACAATTTAAACCCCTTCACCTGCTCTGCTTTATCGTACAGTCCTGTCCGTACACTGAGCCGTGCCTTTTGAAAAGGAAGGAGAATAATCCCTCTCACGAAAAGTGTCTTGGGACATGATACAGTTCCTGAAACTTCTAAAACTGAGTCCTGAGGTTTTGTAATATGACACCCATGTCAATCTAGCCTGTTTCTCTAGATTTCTGATCTAGTATTTAGAACATGTAGAGGCAGTGGAGAGACAGGGTGGGCATGAAATCTATCAACAAGTGGATTAGCAAACAACATTTGTTTTCTGGTAATTTGATCACTTGTAATGTGTTTGGAAGTGTCCACATGTACAACATCAACATCTTGTAGAGGGGCCATGTGTCAAAATCTAGCTCTTAAAGCTGAATTATTTTGGTTTATTTAGGGCCTTTTGACTTGTCATAGTAGGAAAATCACAGGTGTTGCGAATAACATTAATGATGGCTCTGTTCTATTTATGTGTCTCATTAAGCCATGACAGTGAACCATCATGGACAATACCACGACTAAAGCAGCTAAATGGAATTCAGTCATTATTCATTTGTCATTATTTACACCTGTGCTTCTTTTTCTTTTTTTCCACCTCAAAATGTCCGCTGGCCTATTGTGCTCACATGATGCATAAAATAAGTTGTGTTTCATCAAATTACCACAACTGACACAGAGAAGACCCGGGGCCAGGTACAGTAGGATCCCTGTCTGTCTATGACAGTCTTATGACAATTTACACTTGGAGTATGTACACAAAGACTGTTATGATTTCTGTAAGTTTGGATTTAAGATAAGATAGTCCGGGTGTTACAGCAGCACAAAGACAGATATGAGTGGAAACTTAAAATAAATACATTATAAGTATATAAAATAAAAACAAGAATAGAATAATCTAGAAAATATACAAGAGCAATTAAAATCAAACTTAGCAGTACACATGCGGTACCCACAGCTAGTGTGTGATTAGTAGCAGCCAAGTCAGCAGATTCTAGTAGTACATTTGAACAGAAAGTCACAACAATATAGAGTTACACAAAATGTGTGTGGGGGGGAGGGGATATCTGGTTGTAAAGGTTCGTGGTCTTGTTTTTGTTACTTAGCCTTTAATCAGCAAGTCTCTTCTTGAGTTACGTTAACTCTTTTGCTGAAGAGACCTGGCCAAAATGGGAGCACAGACACATAAAACATGAATTGACACATTCACGTAGCCCATAACACAAGAAAACAGCAGCAAAGAAGGACCTGGGAGCGTCTGGTGAAAATGCAGTTTATAGCGTTCAAACTCTTGACTCAGTTGGTGGTGTTAACGCGCCATTGTTGTTTTTTGTCAATAAGCAGCAGCAGCAGAAGAAGAATCGAGAAGCTGATGTGATTTTGTTTTTTTCTTTTTTAATTTGGGGATCGATAACTCTGGTCCACACTCTAATGTAGTGGGTGGCGGTAGTCCTCCTCTACGCCGGTTACCACCCGTTTCCATAAAACGGGAAAAGAAGAAGAAGAAGCAGCAGACGAGCTGCCCTCTTCCGCCGCGCGCGGCTTCAAGCAAGTTGTCCTCGAGCACAACGGAACGCTGCCTGAGGTCCGCGAGCTCACCGGGGCGCGAGCCAGTGTGGCGACAAGTAAGCGCCCCACCGTGTCGTAGTTTCAGATATCAGTTCAAACTGCTGTGAACATGTCAAAACACGTAACCGGTGGTCGCTCCGAGACGAAGTAAGTTTTAAAGTCATGGTCTAGCTTCAGCTCTGAAGACGTCGATCCCTGTAGCCTCCAGTCTGTTTATTTTAGTCCGGCTAGCTAAGCCAAGATGCTAAAATGAGCGAAACGACAGTAGCTGGTATTTTATAGATTATGGGCATCTTCGAGTCGGGTGTGTTGTTCAAACCCAACTAGATCGGTCCCAGGTCCTCGGCCCAACACGGGCCAGGTTCACATTTGTGTATCGGTCGGTTTGCGATCATTTGATTAATTTCACGTTAGTTTGGGAATATTCACCACTAAAATAGCAGCTAAAACAATAAGCATGGTAAGGCGGCTAGTCCATCATTACCTGTTGTTGAGGTCCTGTCTTCTGGAGAGGCCCTAGTTTCAGAGTTTTATGATATCAGTTGATATTGTGCTTACATGATGCACATTCATATATAAAGTGAGGTTTAATGACATTACCACAGACTAATTGCCACGCAGTAAACCTGTGGGGGTGTAGTGTTTCAGCATAGTACTGTTTGCTTCCTGGGGCTCAAGGTAAATACAGTGAAGCTATATGTAGTGAGCTGTGTGCACTGTACTTAGCTGACAGCAACAATACATAAACAGTGTGTCAGTAGCAGCCCACAGATCCTTTGTGCTCCTGGTCAAGTTTAGTTCAATAGCTGCAATGAAAACGGCTGTAAATGAGCCAAAGATGTTTGAGACCAAGCAGAAACAGGAACAAGATCATATGTCTAATACTGTGCTGTATTTTTTTCCTTTCCACCGTTTTATTTGTCATTAAAGTGGTTTGTTGTCTTCACATTTACAGGTGTCCGTCTGACGGCGGGTATGAGGCAGATGGCTTGGAGTCATTCATTCATACATGTTCCATAAGAGTAGAATATTATAGGTAAGCTATGAAAGCTTTTTAAAAAGTGTTTAACCTGTGATGTCAGCACCTTAGTGATCACATACCAATGTATTACTCTTTATAGGTGCTTTATCACAGGTTGCTCTCTGTCACAGGTCATTTGAGTATTGTCTGAAGTGGGAAAGACCCATGTATCACCGACGCTCATCCAGAATAGCGAAGGCCTCCAAGAAAAGCCCCCAGAGAAGCCCCAGCCCAAATGAAGGAGTTATTCAGCGCAAGTTGATGGGTAAGAGGCTGAGAAAGGCCAAAGCCAACACAGATGAGGGGAGGAACCGTGACATCATTGACATCATCAACAGTACACATGATGCAAGACATGTTGCAGTGGAGGATGAAGTAAAGTTTGTAGAGGTAGCTGATAAAGGAGTGGACGAGTCAGATGACGACGGTGCCTCTGTCACCAGCAGCATAGCTTCTGGTCCTTCCGACCCATACAATGCCACTCCCAAGAAACCGAGACGCTCACAGGGCTTGTGCTTACCCTGTTGGACGCTCTACCAGAAGGCAAAGAAGATGAAAGCACCAATTAAAAGCAAACTTTTAGACAATGGTGAGTATACTCATTCCTCGTTTCAGCAACCTAAGATGAAAATATAATGTCTGTGTGGGGAAATTGGGTTGTTGCCACATCAAATACTAGTACACAGAAAAGACAGAAAATTGACAAGCTCCTTGAAATTCCTTTCAATTTATTCACTGTTAAATCCTTGTGGTTACATTTGGCGGGAATGGGCCGACCAGGTACTGCTACAGCCCGGTGTCTACCTGTAGATCTCTTGCTAGCTGGGCTGGGCACACACTGCCCAACATTTCCACTCTTATTGCTTCATGTATTTAACATTTACAATGCAGTTAGTTCAAGTAATGTCGGTATGGTTAATGCAGCACAAACTACAAAAATGAAGCCAAAATATCCCGGATACGGGCACTGCCATCTTGCGCTGCTAACGTCATTTGGAGCCTTATATACAGTCTATGGTTCAACCTCTTTTTCTGGTTTGTTCTTCAGATCCCAAGTCCCTGACCTGTGACCAGTGGGTCCTGATCAAGAGGCGCGGACCAAGGAGGCTGCCTAATGTGAGAGGGTAAGACTGCTTGTGTGTGTATTGGTTACTGGCGTTAAACACGAGTAGCCAGGCAAATCGTCATGCTGTCAGCTGATTATAACCACACCTCTCTGTTTTTGTTTTTGTTTTTTTTGTCAGGAAGCTTTTGATCCTTGAACAGCTGGTTAACAAAAGGCTTAATGTCAAGAGAGGTGCAAAGCAACGTGTGGGAGAGGGAGAATCATTAGCCTGCTCGAGGCCGCACACTTTCCTTCAGAGGTAATGCATCTGTACCCATAACACACACTTCCTCCTGTAACAAAGCAGATCAATAAGTCTGCTTACATCAGAAATTAATATGAATATGGTGCTTTTTTGTGTCAGGAACCTTAGACGACGCGTCAGAGTGACGGTGAAGAAGGAGAGGAAGAAGAACAGGAGGAAGAGGACAAGAGATGATTCTCAGGGTCCTCGCGCCACTAAGCAGCAGCGTCTCCACAGCAACAATCCCCTCCAACACATCAGTATTGGGTGTGCCGATAACAACAGTCTTCATACAACCAGCGGCCACAGCAGCAGCCCTGATCTTGTGGGCAGTGGCAATCAAGAAATCGACAGTCCAGCAGATGAAGACCTGACTGTTGAGTTGATTCCCTCCACGGTGACCCTGGAAACCACCAAGCCAAGAGAGGCACCACCCAAACAGAAAACGCCCAGGAAGAGGGCTGGATTCAGAGACTTGCTTGCCCAGTTGCGTGGCAACAGCAGCATGATCGTCAGAGAAACACGTTAGCGAGGTGACTCTTACTTTTTTTTAAAACTATAATCGCTATAGTATGAAGTATTCAAGCTTTTTTTTTTACTTGTGATGTTTTGTTGACCTTCGGTGTTGTTTAGCCTGGCTAATACCATTTTGTAAATACTTGTTGCCATTTACCTGGAGTCATATACCTGTTAATAGTCAAATACCTGGGTTTACTTGCATGTTATTTATTTTTTCTTAAATTTCAAAATGGCGTTTATTTAAAGTTTCATGCAACAGGATGACTGTGAATAAATGCGTGTTTTTTTTGTTTTTGTTTTTTTACATTAATGCTGTTTTTAACATATTGCTATGACAGACTGACTTAACATTATCGTCACCAGTAGACCTACATGAGCACCTCCAGTACGAGTATCAAGATTACTAATAGCACACTAATTCAAAGCAGGTTTTGAGTGTAGCGTCTTCACACTAGAAACATATACTTAAAAAAAGTCAAATTTACTTGTTTTTATGTATGTGTGCTGCTGTCCCACAATGCAATACACTAAGAAAATGGAGGTCCTACTCAGGAATGCAATCATTTTAATTGGCAGTGACATTCTGAAGTCGCAGTTTGACCTCTGACAGCGTATGATTGTATAATTTCCTTAGTATAAACAGTCAGGTATATTGATTTTTTTTTTTTTTTGTCTGAATGAATGAAAAACACTGTTTACCAAGAATATTATTATTACTATTATTAGATGAATGAATATTTCCTGCTGGTAAGTTGTGGATAGAAGCCATGTTCTGTAAAGATGGTAAATCCATTAATGTATTTATACTCATATCTTGTAGTATTTTCAGAGGTGTTGGGCACTGTTGGACCCTTCCTCTAAAAGTCCACATGGTGGCGCCACTTAATGAAGGAATCAGCACTCCAGTTACACTGCATTAACCCTGTGCCATTCAGTGTGCCTTTTTTTTATTTTAGAGAAGACATTTTGACTTTGATTTTGTAACTACACCCTCAAATTCAGCTATAACCCTCTCTCCCAGCATATTTAAAAAATGCAACAGAGGAGTGAGGGAACAAGAACTGTAGGAGGCGTGGCCTCGTGGTTCCGTATTGTGTGGGTCAGGGGACACGGGGGAGACTGACTGACACTGATTAGAGTCTTTATTTTTTAATATAAATTTCATGACGTAGACAGGTCCCAACTGGTTGACTCTATGTCAGCATTGGCCTTTCAAGGTTCAGGTTTAAAACAGTAGATGGCGTGCGCAGCCTCTTTAATAACATTTAGTGTCCTGGTGAGTCCGTATGCACAATAACCAGGGCCCTGTGGCACTAGTATATCTAAATAGAATGCAGCCTTTGATAATTATTTAGACTGGCGTGTTCCCTGTTGTGAGAGCTATTCAGCAGCTCAACCCCAATTAATGCTGTCTGTTCAGTAGCCTGTTCCAAGATGCAGCTTCACCACCATCACTTTACATCAGTCAGTGTTTCACATTCAAGGAGTTTTACACAACAGTGTTGTTTTGGAGATGTTTGTGCTGATACCAGTGAATGTGGAGGAAGGGTGGGGGAAAATAAGAAAGAGATAAGGGACTTGAGGTTTTGGTCTTGAAGGTTCGACAGCGTTTCTTTGGGGGGGGGGTTTCTGTTTACTTATGGGATTAATGTACTGGGAGAGGATGGGGATTTACAGTCAGAACTGCCAAGCCAGGAAATGTGTCTGCTGACTGACTGTGCATCACATTTCATATTTGTAAAATGTATTTATTTATTATATTACACACTGTAAAAGTCCAGGTTCACACTCCAGGTGGTGGTGAAACATTTTGCTCAGAAAGGTGATGTGACACTAATATCACAAGCACACTCATGGTTCATTGACAGTGAAAGATCAGAGGGAGTCTTACAGCTTTATCAGCACACAGCTGATAATCATCTTATGCATGTTCATGCATACATCATGTAAGACAGTGACGCAAATACAAGAAGTAGGTTCACACTCTAGTGAGAGCGGAAACTCCTGCTGCTTGTCCTGATTTAACAGAGCATGGAGTTTGGAGAAATACTGTTACACACACACACATTACACATTGTCTGATTCTCATCGGCAGTCTTTCCTATTGCCAATAGATCCTGATAATCACAAACCAGAGGTCTCAGGGCCAAAACAATTCAAGCAGCGCACACACACAACAGTATCCTGTGATAGAACCACTATCAGCACCTGACACCTCGAAAACAGGAAAAACGTTTCAGCAGGAACACAGATGTGTTGGAGGAGGAGCATGAACACAACTATATAACCCCTGTAGACAGAATGCTCAACTTCACTCTGCTGAGAAAGGAGAGGGACTGCCTCCGTCATGTCATACTATGAGGTAAAGCTGTTGGTGATGTGTAGTCAAGTGTGGGAGCTTTTATGTACGTTCACAAATCTGTGTTTAGGATGAATTGTTGCTTTTTCTTTCCGCACTCTGCGCCCTTGATCCTCATCGCCTATCATCCGTCTCCAGCATATCCTCTTTGACTACGACTACAATGACACAGGCTCTGGTTCTGGTTCTGGCGACCTGGGGGTGGATCTTGAGGAGCCCTGCGATGTGGAGCATGTGATGACCACTGACCTTCAGCAGGTCTTCTTGCCTGTGGTCTACGCCCTCATCTTCACCCTGGGCATCACTGGAAACGGCCTGGTCGTCATAGTGCTGGGCTGCCAGCGCAGGTGAGAGGATGGCTGGAGGGCTGATGGTTGATCAGCTTTAGCTCCAACGGATCTCTTTGTGTCCTTTGCAAGAACCAATAAGAATTAGGTGACTTAATGACTGGATTTGCTCTCTACAGGTCAAAATGCAGCCTCACAGACCGGTATCGCCTCCATCTCTCGGCTGCTGATCTCCTCTTTGTTCTGGCGCTGCCGTTCTGGGCTGTGGACGCAGCCCTGGCTGACTGGCGCTTTGGAGCAGCCACCTGCGTTGGTGTGCACGTTATCTACACGGTCAACCTGTACGGCAGCGTGCTCATCCTGGCATTCATCAGCCTGGACCGCTACCTGGCAGTGGTCCGAGCCACGGACACCAACACCGGTGGTCTGAGGCAGCTGCTGGCACACAGACTGGTTTATGTGGGTGAGTGTAGAAAGACTGACTTGCTTTCTGTTGATGCTTTTTGCCCTTTGTAACTCTTCTTCTTTCTTACTTCTTACAGTCCTTCTTTTTATCTTCTCTCCCTGCAGGTGCCTGGTTGCCTGCTGGCCTCCTGGCAGTGCCTGACTTGATATTTGCCCGGACCCAGGAAGGAGGAGAGGGTGCCACTCTGTGCCAGAGATTCTACCCAGTAGACAGTGCTCCTCTCTGGGTTGCAGTCTTCCGCCTCCAGCTGGTCCTGGTGGGTCTGGTGATCCCGGGCCTGGTCCTCCTGGTGTGCTACTGTGTCATCGTCACCAGGCTGACCCGAGGCCCGCTGGGGGGCCAGAGGCAGAAGCGGCGAGCAGTTAGGACCACCATTGCGTTGGTTCTCTGCTTCTTCGTGTGCTGGCTGCCCTACGGCGCGGGCATCTCTGTGGACGCTCTGCTGCGCCTGGAGGTCCTGCCCCGCAGCTGCAGCTTGGAGGCCGCCCTGAGCGTGTGGCTGGCGGTGGCTGAGCCCATGGCATTTGCACACTGCTGCCTGAACCCGCTGCTGTACGCGTTCCTGGGGGCCGGGTTCAAGAGTTCGGCCCGCAGAGCCCTCACACTGAGCCGAGCCTCCAGTTTGAAGATTTTACCACGAAGACGTCCCGGGGCCTCCACGACCACAGAGTCTGAGTCCTCCAGTTTACATTCCAGCTAGTGTTTGCTTGTGCTGTATATATGTGTATATACTGTGTATATATATATGTGTGTATGTGTGTGTAAGGTCTTTTACACAAAGTATCTGAGAAAGTAAGGAGCAGTCTGCTGGCCCATGACTTGTCTTCTCCCTCACTGTGAGGTTTCTCTTGTAAATACTGTTATTAGATTTGTTTTCAGTGCTGCTGTGCTTGTTGTATACTGTCGTAGATGTTTGTAATAAAATATACAAAATACCCACTTTTGTGAAAATGTCATCTCTTATGAAATAAGTTTCTTGCTTCCTGAATGAAACTGTGAATTCCTGGCCTGTACTTAAACCACTCAACCACAGCGAATGCCACCCACACCAAGTCCCCTTCTCAGTGGGTGGGATAGATATCATTAAGACCCAAATTACACAAATAATTCAGAGTCTACCAAGCTACCTAATGAGATGGTAGATGAAGATTACAGCTTTATCATAGAAAACACATTGAAAATGGGCAGGAAAGGTGGAATAGGAATCAAACATGGTTTAATTGTCAGTGGACAGCTGCCAGCAGTGTCCAAGGCTGCAAATCTACAGCTTCTTGTTTGGTGTGCTTGGGGGCAGAGTTGGTGGATACAGATACACATTGTTTGGGAAAAGTGTTGAAATTAGTTGGCACTGTGGCATGTGTTCTCCCAATCTTCATTATCGTCAGCTTGTCTCCGTGTCTGCATTGATTCAAAGTCACTCAGCCGCCTGCCGTCTGAATCCACTGATCCGGAGCGTGATGTGAGAAATGAAACTGTGCTTTTGAAAACGTGGCGTGTGATAACCAGGTGTATCTGAGTCACACGTGTGAGTGTGTGTGTGAGGGGCATGTGTGGATGTGTTTGTGTCAGTGTTTTCGGGGTTACAGGTTAGATTTATGCTGATGATATAAACAGTTTGCTTCTTCTACGTGAGAGACAAGGGAGCATGAAGGGGTCAGGAGGTCCATTTTCCCAGCACTTTAATGCACACACACACACACACACACACACACACACACTCACACTCACACATACCTACTTCCACTTGGAAGTGAGAGAAACAGAAGCTGGAAGTTTACTGTGTCCTGTTTCCTGGAGCAGAGAGGAGGAGGATGAAGAGGAGAGTTGTGAGAGAGACGAAAAGGAAGAATACAGTAAGTCAGCACCACAATGAAGGGTTGACTCTGTGTGCATCACTGTAACTGTATCCTATCATGTGCTTATGTGGCTTTATACAGAAACGAGTATAGAATCATTACATTCACAGTCAATGTAGAAGATAAACTTACCTGTTACCTTTTCATGTATTTGACCCTCTCTCTCTCTCTCTCTCTCTCTCTCTGTGTGTGTGTGTGTCTCTCTCTCTTCTCTTCTCACACTCACGGACACCCTTTTCTCTTCTATTCATAGTGTATTCAAAACAGGAAAGACTTCCTGCAGCTCATTTTAGGAAAAACAAGCAGCTAAAACAAACACCTGAGCAGCTCTGCAGTCACCACCACACAGAGCGCTGCTACAAAATAAATCAGTTTAACAACATGGAGAAGAGACATTGAAGGACATCATGAATAACCAGGTATAATGGTGATGTGTAAACAGACAGTAGATCTGTGTTAAGTCTTAAAAGTCAGGTCATGATACAGATATATTAATATGATTACCAATTTTTTTCAAGGTTTGAGTCTCAATTATATATGTTTTGGCAAACCATACACCTTCAGTCTTGTCCTTCCTGATAGAAGCACCAAGAACTGAGAATAAATTCCAAAAATGAGCAAAACTGAGAAAATAAATTCCAAAAAAGACTGGAAAGACTAGATCAAATGAATTACAACTCATCAACTTTCAGTCACTTTTAGCCATGTTAGTGGCGTGGCTCTAGGGATGGCAATGTTGCTCTGTCTGTTGGTCAATCCACCGTTTTGGTCCAGTTTGAAATATCCCAACAACTATTCAATGAATTGCCATGACATTGTCCCCCCTCTGTTGACATTCATGGTCCCCAGAGGATGAATCCTAATGACTTTGGAGAATGCCTGACTTTTCTTCTGGCGCCACCATGAGGTTCACGTTTGTGGTTTTGACTGAAATGTCTCACCAACTATTGGATGGATTGCCGTGGAATTTGCTACACACATTCATGTTCCCCTCATAATTTTGGTGGTGATCTCTAAACATTTCATCCAGCACCACCAGGTCAAAATGTTCAATTTGTCCAATACTTTGGTTTATGACCAAATTCCTGCAAAACTAATAACATTCCCATCAGCCTCAGCTGTACTTTGTGTTTAGTGCTAATTAACAAATGTTAGCATTGTCATACTAACTAACTAAGATGGTGAACATGGTAAACATTATACCTGATTAGCATCAGTATGTTAGCAGCATTGTGAGCATGTTAGCACTGATGTTTGCATTTAGCTCAAAGCAGTACGGTGCCGAAAAATGGTATGTGAAGTTGATATCAGCCTTCATTCAGAAAGGTGTTAACCACATAGGTAGGTAGTTAGTTAGGTAGATAGTAATCTTAGATAACCTTGGCTTATTATATATTATATATATAAGATGTTGTTGGAGAAAAAAAAAAGAAAGGATGTTCGCAAGTTGCAGCTTTCACAGAAGAGTTTTCCAGCTCATTTTACATTAGCCCAGTAGCATGTCTCTGCAGTAAACCAAAGACAGTCCATAAGTATTACAAATATTAGCATATTAAAACTTAGTATTAGCATTGTGATGTTATTTGTTGTTTTGCTTTGTAATCCACCATATTAATTAAATTTCAATATTCCAGTACTGTCCAGTACTGTCTGAAATCTAGGGCCCACCGACATCAGCAGACACTATTTCCTCGCTGGTGATGCTTAGCCAGGCCTGTACTGCCACCATTTCCAGTTCTTGCTTGTTTAGGGGGTTCTTTGCTCACTCTGGTTCTCAGTAAGTAACACATGCTTAGCTGGGTTGAGGTTCACTTACTGACTTCAGGAATATTTCACTGTTTGGCCAGAAAATGCTACTTGGTTGCCTTGTCAGTATGTTTAACATGTCCTTCTGCGCTGTCCTAAAATTGGGAGGCTGTGAATAAAAAAAAGGCTACAAGCCCTGCTCTCTTCACCCAGTATGGATGTGAACATCCATGAACTTGAACCTCAGTCACTGTTTCATGTCAAGTCCAGTTTTGTGGTACGGGAAAACACCACCAAAACAATGAAAATGTGTCACCACGTGAATACAAATACACCAGGAAACGGTTCTTTTTAAACCATCTCTCCCTTCTTCTCTTTCATATCCTGTTGCTCTTGCAACTGTTTGTTCTCATCGTCTAGTTTTTCACCTGTTACCACAAATCTGACACCATCAACATTTTGGTCAACGTTTGGTGTCTGCTGCATGATTACACCACAATACATGAGAGTGTCACTACATACTGTTTGATCTGGATCTGATCTGTGTGTCTGGGTGCATGTATTATTACTAACAGTAGCAGCAGTAATGGTACTACCAGTGGTGGAATGTAACTGTACTTAAATACATGATTGAGGTACTTTTAAGCTGTTTATACTTCTACTTCTATACATTTCAGAGGCAATTTTATATTTAAAAAATGCCCTCCTCACCAACCTTGATGGTACTGATGCTCTTGTGGTGCATATGTGTGAGTGTTAGGGGTTTAGTGTGTGTGTGTGTGTTTGCCTACAGATGGTCAGGTTCCCTCATGTTCAGACAGGCTGAGTTTCCTGCTGCTGAACAATCGTGGGAAAACCAGAGGTCAAGACAAAAGGAGAAATAAAGAGGGAGAGAACAACTGGGCTGCATCCAAATGGCCTGCAATAACTTCCTGCTTTGTTCCTGGTGGATTAATACAATGTGACAGGTGAAACCAATAGCCTGCTGGGAGTGTTTGTATTGACCTCCGCAGGTGGAGACGTGAGAATGATGTGGGTACAGAAATAGAAATTAATGGAATAATAGAGTAGAAATCAGTGTTGGTTGGTCACAGGTGGTCCTGGGACTGCACTCTGCAGAGGCAGACTTTTCGTGAATTTTCTGCATGTTTTCTTTACTAAAAGACACACGTTAGAAATCCTCCTGCCATTGCCCTTGAGCAAGGCACGGACCTCTGACCTTAAAACTAGAGTTGGCTGCACTATGGCTTCCACCTGCCCCTGAACAGTTAGGATTTATTTTACCCAATTCAGTTACACTATACTTGAATCCCCCCTATTCAACATTTATCAACAGTATTTAAACACTTAATAAATTGTTAATAGCACACTATAATGTAGTTATGAGCAGACAAAGACATTTTTATGTGTTTATTTATGTATTAACTCCTTTTATGAAGCATGCACAACATGGTGTATGAACGGATAATTAATGATTGGTAGCAATGTAGCTGTAATCATATTTCATGATAAATGAACAAACACACACAAACAAATCCTTACAGCTTGTTATAAAGAATTTATTAACTGTTTATATGAACAAACATGAAGTCATATGCATGGTTAAATTGTTTCTAAAGGTGTTCAAAACTCAAAGACATGTTGAGCTTGAAGGTTCATTCTTAATCTCAGAAATAGCAGTTTCACAAACAAATCTTAACTCAAGGTCCACTTACTGGATTTCTTCAGCTGCAACTCATGGCCTTCATCAGCGTCTGGTATTTGCTCAGTTGTCACTATGAAAGAAATGTATACAAATAATATAATATAAATACTTTCTTCATAAACATATTAAATGTATAGGCATATAATAAACAAATAGGGTATGTTATATTTACCAATCAGATAAATTACAAAGACATTTTTTATATATTTACAACTTGTTAATTGATATAACACATAAATGAGTATTGTGATGTACAACTGGCCCTGATGATAGCAGGTAGTTTGGTTCTACTTTTCCCCCTGCCATTATAACCACTAGTACATTACCATGGTGCATTGCTCTGTTTCTTTGCCCTGATTAACAAACTGCCTCCTCCAGTGGTCATTCAAAGTCACTACACTACATGCTCAGTGATTCTTGGGTCAAGTTGTGTTATTGTATTGTATTGCAATGGTGACAAGTTCATCACAGCAAAAAAAAGAAGTATCAGAATTGTAGAAATGTCTCAGACCTCTGCTACATCACATTCTACTTCTTTGCTGTCCAGATGTATCCAAACACTTATATTTTTGTAAATATAACACTGTCTCCAAACAACAAAACAGGCCCCAGTACATTGCAACATACTGAGCACACTGAAAGCAGAGGAATGAACTGTGCTGCAGGGAGGGAGAAGTTTTAATACTTTTTGTTCCCAAAGTTGATATTTTTGATGATTGTAATTAATTGTCACTGACATGAACCCAAGGTAACCGCAGCTGATTTTCTCCACTAACCAAACAACCACCATTACTGTAGACACACCAGCCAGTAAGAGCAGCCATCTGCAACATGAACATCCCTCACTGGCTTCCCACCCACCAACAATGCCAATGGTGGACGGATACATTTTCCCCGAAATCACCCAGGTGTCAAACTTTTAACTGACTTTAGTAACTGTACCTTTAGTTCAGACTGAACTGATCAAAAATTTTTATCGCAAACTATTGGCGGCCACTTTGCTCCCTTAGATCAAACTTTATGCATCTGCTGTCAAAGAGGGCCCATTTTGTGTGTTTTTCAGTATAAAATCCACACACAAAAGCACACTTAAAAGCTGCATTAATCAATAAGGAGCCAGTAAAACATCAATCCACCTCAATCCATTTACATACTTGGTACTAGTGGACTTAATATTTGAAAGACAGTTGTGTCTTTTAGTTGTTTTATTTTGAGAGATTTTCAGCAGAAGTGTTTGTATGTTATTGTGACTGTCTTGACAGTGGAAATGAATATATTCAGTAACATGAGTGAGGAACTGCAACACTGCATTCAATTTACACTAACATGGCTTTGATATTTATATTAAATAATTATTATCAAGATCTACAACTCATCATGGAGGTGATTATTACAAATAACAACAGTCACATCAGTACTGATAATAAATGTATTGATATCAAGTTGTTTCAATAACAGTTTTCAGCTCTGGAGATTAGTTCAACCTGTGAACACTTGGACACACTGTAACACAGGCAGATATGATGCTACATGCTAACACTTTCAGTGAATATCACAAAATGACCATGTTTATTGTGCTCTTGCAGTCACAGTGAGACAGTACAAATCCACATTCCTCGGTTGGAATAATACAGATATTTTTTCTACATTGGTGAATGTTTGCATGGGAAGTGTTAGTGTGATGATGTGTCTGTCTTGAGGCTGGTGGAGGTGACTGTGAGTGTTCACTGCTCCACAGTGGGAACTGCAACAGTACATTACATTTGTGGCTCACACACACATCAGCAGTACTGATGCTACTGTTGTCATATGTGATAATCACACTGACAACGACTTGTACATGTTGATACTTATAAATAATGATTATACTGATATTTACCCTGTGTTAACCATAACACAAGGTTCATATTCTCTCCACCAGCTATTATTATAGTAATAATGTAAAAAAAAAGGTCATGTGTTATTAAGTGATGTATTGCTGGCATTATAGAAAGCTATCTGACTGGGTTCACATTGACACTGGCTGTAGTCTTGGACACTGATAATTCACATTGCATTTAAACCAGCTTTTGAACATTTCATTATTTCGAAGCTGGGACCTTGTCTGTTTTAAGTCTACCTTATGTCAAGTGTATATAATGCACACATGGTCGACAAAGACACGCGCACAGACAAAGAGAGATCTTTTTTTAAACTTGTCTGCACCATTTTTTCCCCTGAACTTTATTCGTTTGTAGCAGGAAGCGAGATGCGGGAAAGGACTGTGCGTCAGTTGACATTTTCGCTCCTGATTGGCTACAAACCAGAGAACGTTTGCATGGCATCGCCGATTGGTCGAAAGCGGCGCGCCAAAGATCACGTGTGTCTCTTTTCGCGCGAAACTGCTGCTCTGTTGTCAGGACTTTAGCGTGCTGTCTGTGTGGAGAGCAGCTTCGGGGATCTGTGTGTCTTGCGGGAGTTTTTGAATCATTTATCGCAGTTTGACGGTGTTTCAGCATGGATGTTGCCACAGCAACCGCGGAGAATGCCGGAGAGATGGTGAAAGACGAGTTGGCTGAAAAATGCCAGAAGTTATTCCAGGCTTTCTTGGAGGAGTAAGTCAGCCGGCTGCAGGCTTCATTGTATTGTTGTCGGCCGAAACGGGCTGTACACGAGTTGATCGAATGATACCACTTTTTAAAAACATTCTTTATGCGTAACTATGAGGTCATGGTCATGTAACAGTTGCTATATTTCATTATTCTTCGCTGCCTGTGTCCGTGTGCAGGTTCCAGACCGGGGATGGGGAGGTGAAGTATGTCCGGGAGGCCGAGGAGCTGATCAGGCCTGAGAGGAACACCCTGCTGGTGAGCTTCACAGACCTGGAGGGCTTCAACCAGGAGCTGGCCACCACCATCCAGGAGGAGTACTACAGGTGAGCTCACCTACCACATGACCCCCAACTCATGAACACTTTGTTGCCTTGCAGCCTCACTTTCATGTCTAATCACAAGGCTGAAGTGAGCAACACTTTCACTGTAATTAGGTCTCATCAGTATTATACTCTCTGTATTGGTGAATAAACAACCAGCAGATTTGATTTCACTTCATTTTATTATCAGAATATTTTTCAGCCTTGTATCCACATTGAACCACAACAAATACTGCAAACATATATTACATCAGACATTGCATCCATTAATAGCCGTGGGGTGGCAGCTGTGGATTAACATGAAGGATCCTGTTTTCAGAGTTTACCCCTTCCTCTGTCGGGCAGTGCGCAACTTTGCTCGGGATCATGGGAATGTTCCCCTCAACAAAGAGTTCTACGTAGCTCTGGAGGATCTGCCCACCAGGCACAAGTAAGACACACGACAAACCTTAAATAAAATGCTGGTTTTGCTGCTAATCACTTTTATTTTCAGTTCATTTAAGATTGTGTTGTTCGCACATTATACTGTAAATTCACATACTGTAGTAGTCGCAGTAAAAATGATGTAGTTGCTATAAATTTGTCTTTCAAATGGCATTTAATCTAAGACTTGTTTTAATTTGTTAAATGAGCAAAGCTAGAGCAATATATCCAACATGAGTCTTTTATTGTGTGTGATCCAGGATCCGTGAGCTGTCATCCATGCGTATTGGCACCCTGGTGCGAATCAGCGGTCAGGTGGTGAGGACACACCCAGTCCACCCTGAACTGGTGAGATGTCCTGCAGTCAGCACGTGCATGAAAATAATCTATGGTGTGAGGTAGCACCCAGAGGTGCTCCACACTTACAAACTAAATCAAAGCTGTAATGCATGAATGTAGTCAATGTTGAGCTTGTTGAGCTTGTTGAGCTGTTGTAGCATGGTCATTATAATGATTTCTTTATGGTTGCAGGTGAGCGGCACCTTCCTGTGCATGGACTGCCAGGCAGTGATCAAAGATGTCCCCCAGCAGTTTAAATACTCCCCACCAACCATCTGCAGAAACCCCGTCTGCAGCAACCGCTCCCGCTTCCACCTCGACACACACAAATCCAAGTTCATCGACTTCCAGAAGGTAACTGTGTGTGTGTGTGTGTGTGTGTGTGTGTGTGTGTGTATTGATGCATAGGTGTACTGACGACAGCTTATGCCCTGATAGTTCCTGATTCAGTCTAACTCTTTGTGTTCAGGTGCGTATTCAGGAGACGCAGGCGGAACTGCCTCGCGGTTCAATCCCACGCTCCCTGGAGGTCGTCCTGAGGGCTGAGGCTGTGGAGACGGCTCAGGCCGGAGACCGCTGTGACCTCACTGGGACCCTCATTGTCGTGCCGGACGTCTCTCAGCTCAGCACTCCTGGTATGGTTTTGACCTTGACTTAAATTGTCACCGAGTGTGACAGGAATGCATGTGAACAAACCGTATTTGTTTTTTATTTTGGCACGTCGTGACTGTCTGTGTGGGTGTCCCCTCTCCAGGTGTCCGAGCAGAGACCAGCACTCGTGTAGCCGGAGGACGTCAGGGCTTTGAGTCTGAGGGTTTGAGAGGACTGAAAGCTCTGGGAGTCAGAGAGCTTTCATACAGGCTGGCCTTCCTGGCCTGCCACGTGGCCCCGACTAACCCACGAGTAAGACACACACACACACACACACACACTGGCTGATAATGAATGCATGTCCATAGTAATCACGTTGTTCTCAAACCAAAGAAGCAAATAAAGCTCCAAACATGCCTGGTGTTCAGTTACAAGAGTGTGTTTTCTCTTGTTTGCAGTTTGGCGGTAAGGAGCTGCGGGAGGAGGAGCAGACTGCAGAGAGCATCAAGAGCCAGATGACCGAGAAGGAGTGGGAGAAAGTGTTTGAGATGAGCCAGGACAAGAACTTGTACCACAACCTGTGCACCAGCCTCTTCCCCACCATCCACGGTCAGTGCCTGCTCCGTCGTTGGAACAGTTTCTCCATCCTGTAAAGCTTTCTTCAAGGGTGTTGTGGGGTGGGTTTTTCAGTTACATGACACTGATTGTGATTACACAGGCAATGACGAAGTGAAGCGTGGCATCCTGCTGATGCTGTTTGGAGGCGTTCCCAAGACGACCATGGAGGGAACCTCGCTGAGAGGAGACATCAACGTGTGCATCGTGGGAGACCCCAGCACAGCCAAGAGCCAGTTCCTCAAGTATGTGACACCTCCCTTGACAAACATGTAACTGACAGTGTCATTTATCGATAACTTGCATCATGATTGGTTCGCTACATTTACACTCGTCTGTCACTGGTCTGTGTAATGTTTTTATTGTCTGGGCAGTGAGAAGTTGATACACTGCAACAGAATCTGAATGGTAATTTAAGTGTGTGTGTGTGTGTGTGTACAGGCACGTGGAGGAGTTCAGCCCCAGAGCAGTGTACACTAGCGGCAAGGCCAGCAGCGCTGCAGGTCTGACGGCAGCTGTGGTCCGAGACGAGGAGTCCCATGAGTTTGTCATCGAGGCTGGAGCTCTGATGCTGGCTGACAACGTGAGTGTTTCACGAAAGGGCAGTGGAGGGACGTCATTTTGAGTGTATTCAGTCAGCTGGTATTGATGATGGTGTTGTCCTCCAGGGCGTGTGCTGCATTGATGAGTTTGACAAGATGGACCTCAAGGACCAGGTGGCCATCCACGAAGCCATGGAGCAGCAGACCATCAGCATCACCAAGGCTGGAGTCAAGGTAACGCAGCCGGATCAGCTGAAACGAGTCACATTCTGAAATTCAAGACTCACACTTGTGTCTCTTAAGGATCATGACGTCAAACGATTTCAGAAATTCCTCAAACTGAGTTTTATTTACTCTACTGTGGTAAAAATTACAAATAAGTGTGTTATCTAGTAAATTTGACACCTCATTTTGCCCCACAAAGATCAAAACGTCCACATTTCTACAGCATGATGTGCAAATCCAATACAATTAAAACAGTTTAGAACTTGCTTTTTAAGATGCACTGTTATAGGCCGAGTTAAAAAGAAGCCCTTAAGTCTCACTCTGCAGTAGAATAACGAGCCTCCCGTCTCCTCCAGGCCACCCTGAATGCTCGCACGTCCATCCTGGCTGCCGCCAACCCCATCGGTGGGCGCTACGACCGCAGCAAGAGCCTGAAGCAGAACGTCAACCTGACCGCCCCCATCATGAGCCGTTTCGACCTCTTCTTCATCCTGGTGGATGACTGCAACGAGGTACATGGCATAGTCTGTGCATTTGTTCCTGCACTGATTTATTAAATATTTTTTACTTTTCATTCTTGCATTATTTTAAGTTCAGCATTTGTTCTCTTTTTATTTATATAATTTATTTCCTTCATCCTCCTATCTGATGCTGTAACCAATTTTCCCGCAAGGGATTATTCTACTTTTACCTGACCTGGTCTAATTGTGTGTGTGTGTGTGTGTGTGTGTGTGTGTGTGTGTGTGTGTGTGTGTGTGTGTGTGTGTGTGTGTGTGTGTGTGTGTGTGTGTGTGTGTGTGTGTGTGTGTGTGTGTGTGTGTGTCCTAGGTGACGGACTATGCCATCGCCAGACGCATTGTGGACCTGCACTCCCGCATAGAGGAGTCTGTGGACAGACTGTACTCTCTGGATGAGATCCGCAGATACCTGCTCTTTGCAAGGCAGTTCAAACCTAAGGTGTGTGTGCGTCTGCCTGCGGTGACTGCATTTACATCATGCTTGACTTGTGACTTGTATTAAAACATTGCGTGTCTGGCGTGCGCGTCTGCAGATCTCCAGCGAATCAGAAGAGTTCATCGTTGAGCAGTACAAGCGCCTGCGGCAGCGTGACAGCTCCGGGGGTGTGTCCAAGTCTGCCTGGAGAATAACGGTGCGACAGCTGGAGAGCATGATCCGCCTTTCAGAGGGCATGGCGCGCATGCACTGCTGTGACGAGGTGGGTACCATAAAATAATATCCTACTCGGCATACAGTTTTAGCACAGAGGGTTACGCAGCAAATGTTTGACACACCGGCTACAAGACAAAACACAACACACAAAGTGACGCAGTGCTGCATAGAGCAAGCTTCAATACGTTTAGAACTGGAGAACTGCAGCACTGGGAGGGAGGAGGGACACCAATCTGAGAATATGTAATAAAATGACCATATACTTTAAAATGTAATCAAACCTCATTATATTATAGGCTCCTAATATGATTGACACGACAAAGTAACATTTTGAAGTGACAGTGAAGTAATGCTCACAAGCATATTAACATGTTCAGTTTATTCACAAAACAGTTAAAATACAGGTACAGTCATATAAGACATAATGAAAATAGGTGAAATAGGGACACCCTTATAAGCTATCTGCAGCTTGAGAATAAGGGCCCAGAGACTAAGCAGATAGTATTTAAAATATGTTTACTTGCACTCTAAATTTGAAGAAGTGCATGTATTATACAGTGACATTTACAACATACAGAACACTGAAGACTAATGAAAGACCCTAACCTAGAAAACTAATAAGTGGTCCCAAGACATTTATTCCATCAGTCTAAACATTTGTTAAATAGGTAAGATACAATAGATGGAGACATATGGCAAATGAAAATAAAAGTACAATTTCAATGGATTTCAGAGTAATGATATGTAATGACGTGATACAGAATCTTGACCTTTTTGTCTTTATGTCTTCAGGTGCAGCCTAAACATGTGAAGGAAGCCTTCCGTCTTCTGAACAAATCCATCATCAGAGTGGAGACGCCCGACGTCAACCTGGAGCAGGAGGACGAGCTGGAGGAGCAGCAGGAGGACGGTACTGACGCACACGAACACACACACTATCTGTATGGAGGAAGTGTTTATCCAGTGGCCTCATGCGGTCTTATCTAATGCAAACTTGTCTTTGCAGGAAACGCCGTCCCTAACGGAGTGAATGGTGTAAATGGCCGTGCTGATGGCGTTAATAATGTCAACGGAATGAATGGCCATGTCAACGGTGTGAACAGCCACGCTGAGCCTGGCAGCCAGCTCAAACCGTCTCTCCGCCTGTCCTTCCCTGAGTACAAACGCATCTCCAACCTGCTGGTCCTGCATCTGCGCAGGGTGGAAGAGGGTAAGAGATGTCCCCCTTCATACTGCTGGAAGGAATTTCTCATTTCCATACTTGTTCTGTTTTTTCTTTTTTTATTATCCAATCTAACCCTTTTTTACTAATGTCTGCATTGCAGCCGAGGAAGAGGAGGAGCTGAAGAAAAGTGCAGTGGTGAACTGGTATCTGAAGGAGATTGAGTCCGAGATCGACTCTGAGGTGGAGTTGGTCAATAAGAAGGGTCTGATAGAGAAGGTCCTCCACAGGCTGGTGCACTATGTGAGTCCACAGTCTGCAAAAAATACAGCCACTGATTTCAAACCAGGGCCATTTTAAGCCAAGTCTGGACATGACTGACAACGTGTGTCTGTTTCCCCAGGATCACATCCTCATCGAGCTGTCCCAGGCGGGGCTGAAGGGCTCGGAGTCTGCAGGCACAGAAGAAGAAGTCGTTCTGGTCGTCAACCCCAACTACACCCTTGAAGATTAAACTCCTCCATTCATTTGTCTCTGTTTTGTTTTTCTCCACTCCTGACAGCTTCCACGATTGCTGATATTAAACTTCAACAATAAAGTTGATGTTCAGAGGGTTTTTGAATGCTCATATGTAACACATACATAGTAGTAGCATTGGAGATGTTATTAGACTTGTTTTGTGAGTTTCAGCTCTACTGTACAGACGATTCTGGGGCTATTTGAGATTTTTTTTAAAAACTTAGTCAAACTGGCTTTTTGTAAATATGCTGCTCTCCTCCCTCCAGTTGTTTGCTGGCTTCTGTCTGTTTGGCTCCGAGTCAAGGGAACGGCCCTGAATTGTGTAATTGCTGTTCATCTTATCTTTAACTGTATATTAGAGGCATACGTTGAGGCTTATGTGCCTCCATGGTTTCACGTTACATTGTATGTCTTTTCGTAAAATTATGACATGAAGTGAATGGAAATGTTGGTTCAATAAATAAAATGTTGACATGAACACAAAACGGTGTTTGGCCGCGTATTCCTGCGCTGTTAATCGTTTCCAGTAGTGTTTCCACCTGGTGGCAGCAGTCAGACGTGAGAATGCCACTGCGCATGCCCGAGTGAGATTATTCAACAAATATGGCGGCACCCTACATGACGACAGTTGGGACAGCGCTGAAAGGTAAAATACAAATGTGTTGACATTACACGTTCTGTAAAAACTTGCCCACAAGATATTAATGGAATTAGCCTCTAAGTTACCTTCGGCAGGGGCTGTGACAGAGTCGCGAGTGAGTAACGTCATGTAGCGTTGTTTTGTAATTGTGGACAGCGCAGGTGACTCCCTACATGGTGCGAGCAGACTCGCGTTAACCTCGCCGCAGAGGGGACACAAGTCATTTCATTGAAGAGTAAAGGTGTTTTTTCCCCTCAGGACTGCACCGCGTCCCCGGCCTCCTCACGCAGAGGAGCCAAACCCCGGCCGCGTGTCGGTGTTTGCGGCGGCACGTCGCTCGGTGTCGGCCTCTACATGCCTCCCGTGCTGCCTCCATGTGCAGCTCCAGGACAAAGCCACACGGGAGCACCCACACAGACGACAGCAGAGCCGAGGAGGAGGAACCCGAGGGTCCTGAATACATCCCCAAGAAAAAGGCGAAGAACCCCATGATGGTGGTTGGCTACGCCTGGTGAGTCTCTTCTCTCCATTCCTGTACACCAGGGGTCATCAGCTACATTTGTCCAAGGGCCAGAATCTCTCAGAGCAGACAATGTGGGGGTCCTGATCGGCAGGACGTAGTAATCGGTGTTGGTGCTATCAATGTCCTGATTGGTGGAAAATGCTTTCAAGAAGCAGGAAGAAAAGCCTTTTGAATTGTTTGTCAGACAAGCAAAAAATATGTGAAAAAAATAAAAGTGAGAGCTATAAGTTTGTCCCCATTCTTGGCACAAGCCGCATTCCATTCATAGAAGAATAAAAGCTCTCGTTTCAGCTTCACCTATCCAGCTCTATGCAATGCACAACCAGTGAAGCAAACGTTGCTTGCTACCGGCCAGTGGGTTTGAACCGAGAACCTCTGGCTGTGAGGGGACAGCAGCAGTAGTAGGAGTAACAATGTTAGTTAGTTAGTTATTATCTCATGCACACACAACTGTAAGTGCCCATTCATCCAACATGGACTTCTAAGACACCAAATATACAGCTGAAGTGGTAAAACAGTTGCCAGACAACAACATAGCCACTACAATGTCTTCTGTCACAAACTCTACATAAAATCTGCCACAAAAGGGATCCCTCTTTAAAACACAACTCATCAGAAATTGACATTTTAATAAATAATGCAGCCCCTAAATCATATAATAATCAGCGTTTTCTCTCCAGGGAGACCAGTAAACCTGCCTGTTTCTATAGCTAATAATAATGTACCTGAACGTAGCCGTGCGTATAGAGATCTTTGATTTTTAGTTTAACTCTGCTTCACATACACTATAGTTGTTTGTCATGAGACAGTATGTTTGTAATATAGGTTTGTACCAAACATCAACAGACCATTTTTCCTTATACATAAAGAGCAATTTGCCTTGAACATCATGAATAATGCAACATGTAAATATGTGCGATTGCTTCAGTTTTTCAAATGATTTTTCTAATCAAGAAGAACTTTAGTGTTGATTATTTGAACCCCAGTCCTAAAGCACAGCGGGCTGCTGCGGTCTATCTCCTTGGCAGTCTGTGTGTCAGATCTACTAAATTATTCATTCTTACCGTTGTGATTATCTAGTGAGTGCTGTTATTTAGAAACTGACGACTAGTATTGTAACAGCCTGACAGAAAAACAATGCAGGTGTTCTTGTACCAGAAGCCACGTAGAAATACAGTAGTTGAGAGCGACGCTCCAGCCAGATTATACACTCTATTGTGGGTTTATGGATACACCAAGGTAAAACTAATGCAGTCATACAGCAGTCCTGCAAAGAATCCTACTGTCATGAAGATAATTTAATCTGTCATAGGTGCTACATGTAAACAGGGTGGACAAAATACACAATGCAATTCAACAGCATCACAAACTTCGTCAAAAATTACCATAAAGTTGATTCAACACCTCCTTTAAAACTTTTTTTTTTTTTAACTTTCATGAGTTTAGGACTTTTTGCAGGGCTGCATTAGTTTAAGCTAGGTGTACCTAATAAACTGGCAGCTGAGGAGGAAACATGAACACAGTAGATTGAAATCTGTTAGAATTAGCTTTCCAACCATGAGTCAAACACTTTTTCGTTCCCACCAAATTTGCTCCCTCCACACTACAATGTTGACAGTTTTTCTACACTCTGCATCAATAATGGATGCTGTATGTGTTAACCCACTGAGTAAAATAACTGTCCATCATCATCTCTCCCCTCCAGGATGATTGGCCTCCCCACAGGCATCATCGGCTTCCTCCTGGCCAAGAGAGAAGTGGACAAGAACCGACTGAAGCAGCTGAAGGTTCGACAGAGGATGAGGAATTCAAATGAGGGAGAATATGAAGGCAGTCGCTACCACCATCCTGCAGAGGACGTTGAACTGGACCAATAATGTACACGTCTGGCTGCTGTGATTTGCACCATATCCTGAATGTCACTACTGAGGCGGTGACTCCTGCACTACAGCCCAAAGACTGATTACACAAGAGATGTCAACTTCATGAGCTTTATTATTGAGACATTTCTACAGGCTGATGCAGGAAAAGGGAAGGAACATGCTTGAGCCTTTAATCAGGACAGCTGTTTTTTTCTTTTCTTTTCAGATTTGAGTTTTGTTGCTCATGAACAAAGATGGATCATGCTGTTCAGGCTGACTGCTTCATGTAATCTGGAGAATGCTCACATATTTATTAGCCATGATGCTGATGTTCTATAAATATGATAAAAGAAATGTTTATTTATAAATTTGTGAATATGTAAACAAGAATCATCACTGGCACAACTGCATATGAAACATCAAAACTCACAAATACAAATCTTTATTTGTTATGAAAAGGTATTAATATATGGTATATATTTACAAACCCCACACCGACTATCTGCACTGCACATTCAACATGTTGGCCTTAGTTGTTTTGAGTCAAGGGTTATATGTAACTTTGGCTTGGGTCTAAACTTCTGATGAATATGAACATGTGTGGAGGACCAGCTGGGTGGGGTTAATCATCTCTCGAGCTTTCGGACAGTGCCACATTAGCTGGAAAGCTCCACCCTGCTGGCACTCAGCATCTGACCCAAATAGAATACATCAGCTGGCACATATGTAACAATATTATAAAAGCTTATGGTGTACTGTACCTGTACTTATTAAAGTAAAAAACCTCAAACTGTCATTGTGAAGGCACTATAGTAATGTAGAATGTATATAGTTACAATATAGCAACACGTATTAAAGACCATCAACACAGGCTTGCTAACATGAAGCCATGACATTAGATCTGAGGCTGCCATTAGGTGGACTGAGCTGGATTTCAGGGGTGGGAAGATCAATCACTTAAGTATCACTGCCGATACTAACTAGTTTTAAGTATCCATACTAGTGTCATTAGGATCAATACCAACTATTACATCATACATGTGACATCATGTTTAAGGCACATAAACTCGCTTCTTAGTGCAGCACTTTTAGCATTTCAGCTGCTGTTGTGAGCATGCCCGCATGCAGCGATCACCTCGATAATTCAGCGTTCACGCAAACATTTGTTTACCATTAAACCCTGCTTTGCCTTCTGACATGCATATAATTAAAGCAAAAGGTCAATATTTTGAGAGATACGCCGATTGATTTTCTTGCCGAGAGTTAGATGAGATGATCGATACCCCTCATGTCTGTATGGTAAATATGAAGCCGCTTAGCTTAGCATAAAGACTGGAAACAGGGGGAAACAGTTAGCCTGGCTCTGTCCAAAGGCAACAAAATCTGCTTACCAGCACCTCTAAAGTTCACTAATTAACATGTTATATGTTTATTTAATATGTGCAAAAACCAAAGTATAAAAATGACACATCCAGCTGAGACTTCAGGAAGTTACTGCTACAGGCCAAGAAAAAACCTGCATACAACATCCATAAAAGCACACCCTGACGTTTGTATGTTTTTTTTTCCTTCTTATGGATTAAACAAACAAGATATAACATGTTAATCAGTGAGCTTTAGAGGTGTTGGTAGGCGGCTATTGTTACCTTTGGACAGAGCCACCCCAGACTAGCAGAAAAATGATTCCATGGTAATTAAAATGTATTTAGAAGTAGCCTATTAATGATTCATTCACTTCATAAATCATGACGCATTTCTCTCCCTAACTTGAAAACTAAATTTTGTGGTACTGCCCACCTCTACTGTACTCCAAAGCCAACCAGAGAGGTGGGCCTCTGTGTTGGCAAATTAGAGTTTGAACATTAGAACAAACATGTTTACCCAACATTTCTACAGACGGGACCCAGTTCATGTATAGAAGTACATCTACATGCAGAGACACTGTCTTCCATAACTTAAGCCCAGCAAGCGTGAATAAATGTTGCAACTGACATTCCAGTGTCTATAGATACTTATATTGTAGTATTAATATTCTTTTTTAACTATTGGTAAGTTTCTTAATGCAGATATAGACAAATACTGATTAACCTACACAATGAGAAAATGTTAAATTCAGCCCTTCCCTGGAGTGCATCATGAGTTTATAAATGTATTCTGATTCTAACTGTAGCAAAAGTTTTGTAAAACACAGAACAGTTCTGCAGTTGGGCGCTTGTCTGCACCCTGTTGACCCAAGTTGGTTGCGTACCCTCGGGTGCCCTTATTTGGTCGAAGCGCCGATAATTTGCAGCAGGAAGAGGAAGATCTGGATGATGTCAACATAGATGGAAAGCGCGGCGAACACGTACTCCTCTGGACTGATGGAGTGCTTCCTGTTCCCTATCAGCAGCTGCGTGTGGTACGCCAGGAACTACAAGACATACAAGAAACATTCAGAATAGCACTGTTCAAAGTGTTCTGCAAGAGTAATACATAAAGAAATACCACAAGTGCAACTATTAAAAAAAAGTATAGTAGAAAACCACCATCAAAAGTGAAATTTTGTATACTCAATACTCACCATAGTGAAGGCTATGGCTCCCAAAGCTGCATAAAGCATGTGAAGCCACAGAATCTGCAACAACAAACAGTCATTAGGAAACCTGTGTCATCAGGAAACAGTGTTTTGTTCACATCCGCCTTAACTCACATATTTGAAGGACAGCACAATGGTTGTGATGATGCCAGTCACAAATACTACGATCCCCAGGACACAGAAAAGGCCCTGGCACTTGGTGAAGTCCACCTACAAAGAGAAACCACCAACAGCCATGTAAATTCTCTCTCTCTCTCTCTCTCTCTCTCTCTCTCTCTCTCTCTCTCTCTCTCTCTCTCTCTCTCTCTCTCTCTCTCTCTCTCTCTCTCTCTCTCTCTCACACACACTACCTTTGTCTGGAAGCAGAAGATGGTGACGGCGATGCACACGACGGCGGTGATACCCAGAGCGAGAAACACTGCTTTTGTGTCATAGTAACTGAGAACAAACGTCAACACAGTTACTTCTGAGGGAAACAGACTGGATCTTTATAAACCACCATATGGACTGAACAAGTTGTTTTTACCTGGAAATGGATCCAGTCATGTAGGACAAAGCCAGCGTCTGTAAAGAAAAAAAAAAAGTTTTATTTGTCCATCAAAAAATTCAGCATTTGACAAAAAAATACCCATCCTGTAATTTTATAAATGTATTCTGATTCTAACTGAAGCAAAAGTAACTGACCGTAACTGACCTAAACAGCTCTAATTATAAGCTATAAAAAGGACTGGACAGAGAAATATGCAGAAAAAAATACATAAATAAATAATACACGATATATTAGTGCAATATATTATATTCCAGTGCTAAAGACATAATAATGTGATGAAAACTAACATTTGACCAGGCTGTGACATCATGTGCATTGAAATAGTTAAAGCTGGAGAGTTGTTGCTGGAGAAAGTTAGAGCTGGACCGCAGCTTTCAGGGCAAAATGACCCCCACAAAGCTGAATAATAACCGTCCACCTCTACTGAGGGACCAAACTGGTCCATAGAGTCATACATGGAGCCACTTTGCAAACAGAGGTGATAAAACACAGGCACAGAAACAACATATCAAAGGCATTATGCAAAGAGTCAAGTGTTATGACTCACGGCTTAGTTCTAGTATCAAAGTTGACCTGAGAAAGCTACAGTATTTTAGTCTAAGAATAGTCTTGATCCAAGTCCAGGAAACTCTCTGTAATTATGTGTCTCTATTTCCTAATTCACAAGTCATCAGACTTACGAAGATGGTCAGCAGAATGATGTTCCATGGGAACTTTCTCCTACAAAGAGAGTGAGATTAGAAGATTAAATGCAGCTTTATAAATATTTATTTTACAAATATTCTTTCTTTGTAAAACGGAGCAATCACACTCACCTGGGGCCCTTACAGCAGACCAGCACAAGGTGGGTGATGATATACACAGCACTGAAACAACAAAATGCAAAGATGAATATATTAATATTCACAAACTTTCAAATCCATTCCTATGAAAACACATAACTTTAAAAAGGTAGTGATGTTCCCGCAGAGTGAGACTTACTATGATGCCCAGTAGACAGCTTGGTTTCGTTGTACGAAATATCTGACAGGTTGGCTGTGAGAAGCAGAGGCATAGTTACAGCATGACACACACAGACACGCATACAAACAAAACACACACACACTGTTTACTCACACAAATGTGAATACGGCCACGATGGCTGTGGTGACAAGGAGCTGAGACGCCAAAATCAAATACACCTGAAAAACACATGCGGACGAGAGGGGCAAGGTGACTCAGATGTAATGATAATGCATGACGGACGCACACCACTAATCCAGTGTGGCTTGTGTGAGTGTTAAGTGTGTTTCACCTTTCTGATGAAGGCGTGCCGAATGCTCATGCTGTCCCAACCACTGCCGCTTGCCGCAAACTCATCACCTGCATTGTCAATAGAACAGAAATGTGAGCAATGACCACAGAGAGCTACAGGAGACATGTCATCCCTCACCAGTGAATAGTCAGAGACGAGGCAGGTGATGGTTTGACATTTTGGAAAATATGCTTATTTACTTTCTTGCCTAGAGTTGGATGAGAAGATTTTTACGTTTAATTATAGCATCAGCATTTGGCCAGTGCCATTTTTAACTTCTGCTGGTTAGATGTAGCTTGTTTTTTCTTTCAACTGGTTCAACAAGCCAGTGTCATCTTTTAAATGTCAGGACAAGGTACCAGGTGCTAGGTCCTTTTCCAAAATGCATCATCCCTCAAAGTTACGTCACAAGTGGCACAGTACCGTCTTCACATATTTTACATTTGTTTTAAAAGAGCCCAACCCCATTAGAAGACGCATGTTGATATGATTAGCAGTCCCTGTCTTACCAGAGCTCAGGATATCTGATGGTATGGTTGGCGGGATGATAGGGGGCATGGGAGGGGGAGTAGGGTAGCCGGCTCCTGGAGGTCCGGCGGGGTGAGGCTGTCCTTGGTACGGGCCAGGAGGGTACGGGCCGGGAGGATAGCCCCCTGGCTGGCCAGGGTACAGAGGGGCGTTCGGACCAGCGGGGTATGGAGCAGAGGGCTGGCCTGGCTGCATACCACCATAGGCGGGGAAGCCATATGCAGGGGGTGGTGGGTAATTCCCGCCCTGAGGTCCATACAGCATGTCCTGGGAGTCGTCGTACCCTGGAGGGTAGTCTGACCTGGACATTTCACCTGTGAGGAGGGAAGTTGGAGAAAATACAGTTCACTGTCTGTTTCACATTTCTATGTACAAAAGCCAGCAACAGAGAGAGGGAACAGTAGGGAACAAACACATTTCCATGGTCAATACTATCCACCCATTTTAGTTTTTCACAGATATATAGGTACTATACATAGAGATAGAGGTAAAACTCTGATGCACGCTACCTGCCTAGCACCATGTAGCAGACAGTCAAACATAGTGGAGCATTTAGCGGCTGAAGAGCCAGATATTTGAGATATTATAGATGAGTTGGAGGAGACCAAAACAGATTAAAAGGATGGTGAATACTGGACTAATATTTATCAGGTGGCCAGAAGCACGACTCCAAATGAATGCTAATGTTGCTCCATATCTGCTCAATGTGTAAATAGGCAACCGTTAGCTAACGTTAGCCATATCAACTGTATATGGTGATAATATATCAGTGTTGTGTGTACAGCTTGTTGCACTGACCAAAAAAAGACCAATTGATGCAGACTGCAGTGCAGAAATGTCTGAGCTAATTTAACAGTGTTGCCATTACATAAAGTAAGTCAGTAAAATGTCACACTCGATACATATCTTGGTCAAAACTCTTTTATAACAAAATTTAAGGGATCCTTATCCAACCCTTTTGTTTATGTTATGTGCTTATGTGAAAAAATGAACAGTTTTTTAAACTCTCGCATATCAATATTGGTATTGGCCTCAAAAATCCAGTATCAGTCGAGGCTTTGATCTAATCCCTGCTCATATAGTAAGGATGGGAGATATGAATAAAATGTCCCATTGTGGTATAGGTCATTTCATATTGTGATATCTATACATATTGTGATATAGTGTGATGTGTACATTTTCTAAAATAAATACATGGAAAATCGAAGTACTTCATCACATTGGTGCAAAATAGTGTGTAAATCAAATACTGCCATGAGGCAGTTCTGTTCATTGATTTTCAACACCACAATGATCTAGAGCAGTCTTTCCCAAACTTAGGGTTGCGACCCAAAATGGGTCAGGAACCTGTTTTCATTGGGTCGCCAATTGGCAGAGTAAAATGCATAACATAGCTATAATGTGAATTAACCTAGTTAGTGTGTATGTGTGTTAGTTTCCATGCTGGACAAATGCAAGAAATTCCGTGTGTGTGTGTATATGCGTGCGTGCGTGCGTGCGTGTGTGTCTAATGTGTTGGTGACTAGTGAGAGTGGTGATTTTTAATGATAATATCCTCTGTCAGCTACCTCTCTGTCTCAGTCAAGGCATTCATGGTTTGTTGTGTTCTTTATTACTAGTTTATAAATGTAGATGTTATGGCAATTTATGATGCATTTTTGTAAGTTTGGGTCCCGGGGAGAAACCAATTTTGGGTCTCGAGCTGAAAAAGTTTGGGAACCCCTGATCTAGAGTAACAGAACCTATAAAACACATACATGAATATGCAATCCTGGCTTCAGTAACTAAGAAAAAGCACAGACTGGCTTGAGGCATGTGTATTGAGCTGCTGTTGGTGTGTGTGAATCTGTGTGCGCACATATTTCTCCAACACTTAGATGTGGCTGGGTAATAATCATACTTGACTTACAGGATACATTTGGGGTTGTATCAGGTTAAAGTGAACATATGGTTCTGCTTAGCAATGTGAATCCCAAAAACCACCACAGGCTCAGGAACCACCACATGTATGCGCTCTGAGGGAAATTTCTAATAAACCACCCACACACACACACACAGTTACATATAGCCCAACTATTCCATGCTCCTGCAATGAGTATTAAAAGAGTTTTACAGGATACTTTAAGAGCTTTACCAACACAATTAACCCACTTTTACAATGTGAATCATTTAGATTTTAAACACATTTCTCCCAAAATGGATTTACACTCTTAACATTTTGCAGATGAGCTTGTCTATTTACTCCTTACGATATTACAATAAACCACCATATTAAAAAGACTGAACTGTGTTTCTAAATAGGTTATTTAGAAAATGCCAACTGTCCTCTGAGCTCCATTTTCACTGGGGCTTTCAGGGGAATACGCACAGTAAAGGAATTCAAGAGCTGGCTCCACCTCTTGCTGCCATTACATCACATCCAGAGCACCAAGCAACACGACAGAAAACACTAAATGGAAAAAGTGCTTCAGAGTATCTGCAGTCGAACGTTCACAGAACGAGCCACAGAGCTGATCACTTCTTCAGTAGAGTTAGAGGGCCTAACGTGTGTGTTTGAATAGGAGGGTGTAACTCTTCTCTAGGAAAGTTAACATTTAGAATATGTCACAATGGCCGGCAGACGAGTTGTAGTGAAAAAAAAGGTTCCGGTTGTTGGCTGATTTCCGACATCTGATTATTATATTTCATCATCATCACGACCAACACACAAACTACAATTCCTCAAATATCTCTTTAGACGTCACTGGCAGCAAGGCCCTGTGCCACACATAGCTTGTCATGTGAAGCCTGTCATGTGGGTGGCCAAAAACAGTAAGAACCGGTTTGACAAAGCTTATAATAAATTCCACTTTTTGTTGAAACTGTCTAAGGTTTTGATTCGACTTGGTAATGTCTGAGGCTGTTGTTGAGTAAATAACTGTTACTTTATAATCTTCCTGTGTCATGATGACTTTTCACACTTCTTTCCAAATCATGTAAATCTGCGGTGTTTATAACTGTCTACTTGAAAGTGACTTTCAAATTAAAACCAATGTGAAAACACACTAATGTTTGTGAATTTAAGAACATGTTTTTAAGTTAGGGGCTGCAAGTGATCTTTAGGGACTGTACAAAAATTATTAGGGTGGGAGAGGAGGTCAGAAGAGATGGAGGTCATTGTAATTTTTCTGTTGGTCGTTTTCTTTTGAACGGTTGGTCGGACAAAACAAGACATTTGAAGACGTCACCTTGGAGTCTGGGAAACTGGGATGGACATTTCCCCCCGTTTTCTGATGTTTTATAGACCAAACGGTTAATTGAGAAAATAACTGGCAGATTCATCAATAACAAAAACAATCGTCAGTTGCAGACCTATAATAGTTACATCGAAAACAACTCTCACTAGAGTTCTCTCTCTGTATCAGGGTTTTTATTAATGTGTACATTGGTGGTGCACTTTAGTTCCTTTAAGATATTAAGATTTAAACTGTACAATAACACCACTGTACCTCCATTTAACACTATCATATTATTTTGACATGTTGTGTTGCTAGGGTGTTGCAGTTTTTAATGAGCCAAGAGGAGGGTTTGAAGAAAATATTAAACTCTGGGGAAGGCCTTGCTTTATTTTTTTTCCTTGCAAAGTAAAACATAAGGTTCAGCTCCTCTCACCACCCCAATGATTTTCTTACAGTCCCTTACTGAGGTCACCTATTTCAGCAGTGTTTGTGTCTAGGGGGTGACTGACACCTGAATGAATGAACTAAGAAGTATATGCCCATCACTGCACAACCAGTCATTCCACCAGAGGGAAACAGGTGTAATTAATTGGTTAATTAGTTAATAGAAATCAGTTTTAGTCACTCCCGTTATGCGTTTCAGGTCTAGGGCCCTGGTATACACTTAAACGGAATGAAGCCAGCATTGGTGTTACTGGTCACACATGTGCTTTTCCTGGTAGTATGACAAGTCAAAATGTCTGCCCTACATAAAATATCCGGTTTTGACCAAAAGTTAAGGACAGCAGTCTGCGGCATAAGTACAAAAGTATTCATCCGTTTAAGCACAGCTAAATCTGAATAACTGAAGATGGCTGAGCGGTTTCAAACACGAGGCTAACAAGTCCGGAGCAGACCGACTGCACCCACCTCCACCCTGTTCCCCGAGGGGCAAACCTCAGCTCACAAAAAGCCCTTTCAGGTGAATTAGCCTGCAGGACAAACAGGGCTACACTGCTATGAATAGCGTTCAGCAGCCACCAGAAAATACACGGTTACACCACTGGCAACAGATTCAGAATTCAATTCAGGATGTATTTCGGGGCCATTAAGCCGCTTTGAAAACATGACAACATCTTAAACTTAGCTCTACTTACCAAGTATGAGATGCCAACGTAGGAAACAACCTGGTCGTATTAATTCCCAGCGATAAAATGAGACAACTGGAGGGCTTTCCGCTGTCAGCCACGCCCTCTCTGTCAAAAAACTCCAAAGTACTGTAAAGGTTTGGTAAACGGTTTAATGTGAAGTTGTTCGGCTGCCTGTCTGTGTTTTGAGCAGCAGTGAAGGACTTTCCTGGAACAGGGAAGAGCAGGGTGGAGTCCAGAGGAGTCTGTCACACACACACACACACACACACACACGTGTGTGTGTGTGTGTGCGCGCGTGCAACAAGGCCTGACAGCTGACTCACGTTCAACAAGCACTTCTCATGTTACCAAATAAAGGTGCATTGCAACTACATAAGAAGTACATTAACTCAAGTACAATTTGAAAATACTTGACTGTATTTGAAGTTTCCGTTTAGTGCAATCAATCGATTTTTTCCTCCATCTTCAACATTAAATTCGTCTGCTTCAACGTTAAAATTGTGTACATGTCAATGTTACACATCATTTATTTTACTTAGTACATTTTACTCTTATGTCCATGCCTTTATTTATATTAAATTGTGAATAAAAGCCCATGATTACGCAAAAAATAAGAGGGTGTAGATAATGGATAGATGGATGTGAATAAAAAGGACTTTTTAAGAAGTATTCTCACGTTGGTATTGCTTTTACTTATGCAAAGGATTCGAAAAAGTGCCCTGAGATAACTTTGTTATGATATGGCGCTATATAAATAAAACTGAATTGAATTGAATTGAATACGTTTGGCTCTGTACAACCATCAAATCAAAAAACAATAATTTGTCTTTTAAGGGAAGACTTGTGTTAATTTTCCCTTAAATGACACTATGCTCAAATAACACAACACTGAAAACTGTTACGTGCACTACATTGATTTCATCGTGTTATATCAGTTTAAAAAGGTGGAGGGAGGGTTAAAGTGCTAAAGTGCTGTTATACTGTGACAAAAATAGACTTTCCAAATTATGTCTTATTGTTTATTTTTCCTATATCACATGGGAAGAATTACAAACATCATCTTCTTACATTCAAATTCATCCAACCAGCTGTACCATACAGAGATTAAAAACACACACGCACAGTCATACACACAGTAAACCAGCTGGGTCTTTGTGAGTCCACGAATATGGCAGCTTTGCAGCGTTGCACTTGTTCGCAGTCAGCTCACATATTTGAGGACGAGCTTCTTGGTGAGGGTGTATTTGGGCTCCGGCATTTGTTTGTAGCTTAAATATTCTCCCTTGCTGACCTCCCTGTTCACACGTGTCAGGACAGTGAGTATATCATCCACCTCCGGGCTGCACATAAAACACATCAGAAACACATTACAAGTGATAAATCTTGCTCGAGTTGTAGGTATATTATAAGAAGGAATTGTAATTATGTTGCATAATCTGGTAAAATAGAAACATTCTATGTTTTTCTGGAAATTTTTCGCCATCACAAAGTGCATTTTATAACGGTGTTAATTAATAATATCCATCATGTCAGGCAGTCAGGCCACTATAAACAGAGCTGACATATGCATCGCGTTAGTTTTGACTTTCGACATACATCACTCTCCCTGAATCTTAGGTCCTACTTTGTAACTAAGACTCAATTATAATACTTAACGTAAAGGTGTTACTACACATCTACATGTGGTGTGACAGTCTCTATTCATCAGCTGGCAAACATTTTGTCATTCAAAGTGCATCTCGACATGTTTAAACATTTGTGTTTAGCGAAAGAATGCTAAACAGCAGGCTATATGCAGCTCCATTCTTATAATTGTACGTTATGTAATACAGATTTCATTTAAAAGAAAATCCACACTATGTAGGAAACTATTTCATTATGAGTGAGTAAGTCCTCATCCTTTATGTCAGAGGCTGTGGTTAAGCCGGGGTCCAGACTGATTTAGTTGGCAAAAGCTTTGCCTAAACTGTATCATCACCATCACAGCACCACCTTAAACTCTCACCTTTCTGCAGACCTCTTCAGCTGCATGCACAGCTGCTGGATGTAGATGGAGCCTGTGGAAGTGTTTCGAAACGACTTGTAGTCTTGCACAGTGGCCATGCCCAGCAGGAAGTCAGCATCCCAAGGCACCGTCTCGACGTGCACGGGGCCAGCATCTTCCTCCAGCTGGCACTCTCTGTCCTCCTCCTTCTGTCTCGGCCTCGGGAGACACGGCACAGATCCTCCCTGGTAGTCATTCCCCTGACACGCCTGGATGAAGAACAGTTTGGGCTTCCTGGCCAAGGTGGGAGCTAGCCTGCTCGTGAAGGGCTGTGTCAGTTCTAGCAAGGACACCTGCTGCCCATCAGTCCCAAAGACACATCCCTTTTCTCCATGGGAAAGCACGCACACCACCTAAGATCAGAGGCAGGTTTTAAAAATCGTGCTATGTCTCAATCTAACTTTGATTTAAGATATGGTTCCCAATGACACTTGATACAATTTAGCTGAAGTTAAACATGAGTTGATTTTGTATGCAAGCAATCACAATTAATCACAGAAACTCGTAGGTTAACTACGCTTTTGTGAACACAGCCTCAAAGAGATAGTTCAATGTTTGGGAAATACGCTTATTCGCTTTCTTGCAGAGAGTTAGATGAGAAGATCAATACTTCTCATGTCTGTACGGTAAATATGAAGCTATAGAAGGGTTTTTGCAGGGTTCACCAAATTAAATTTAAGACCTTTTTCATACCACATAGAATGCAATTTAATACCCGTTTCACGATCAAACCGGTGAAAGTATGATGGAAAACCAGTCGGAACAATATGCCCTAGAATAATTTATTATTATTTTATCACATTTTTTCAGTACTTCCCAGCAGTATATAGCAATAATTCCTGACAATATAATTAATTAAATGATGGTGACCTGGACCTGGACAAGCAGCATAAAATGGATGGATTAAAATGGATTAACCAATTAAAAATGATTAATTCATTTAAGTGCTAAAAGCTTCTCTTGCCCATTATGAGAAGATGAGCTTCCTAGCTAATCTAACTAGCAGTGGTGACAGTGGTGACATGTTGGGGTTTTATGGAACGAAATGTGCCGGGCTGCTGGCTGTAGCTTCCTATTTACTGTACAGACATGACAGTGGCAGCGATCTCCTCATCTAACTCTCTGCAATAAAGCAAAAAGAGTATTTCCAAAATGTCAACCTATTCCTTTAAAGAGTAAAACGCATATACAGTAGTCACTGATGTTACAGCTCTGAAGGCATGTGACACTGCTCACCAAAGCATCATCATTCAAAAAATCCCTTGCTCTCAGGTCTTGTAGTTTACATCGTATGTCGCCTGCAGTCAAGTTGTTGTGTACCACCACAGTAAAGCCAAGGCGGGTGAACACTTCACGCAGAGCCTCTGTGTCACATAAAAGAGAGACAGATTTAGGCATGATAAGTATTAACTCTGAGCATCCTCCACCCTGACTGGGTAACTAACAGATAAGCAGCACGTGAGCAAATCCGCTCACATGGCTGTTCAAATACAAGTATACGTACTCTCATCCTCCTGAGTCCCCCCTCTGTTATTCAGGCCTGTGAATTCCTCATTGTTGATGACCACACACAAACCATGCGGGTAGTGATTGAGGGCATAGTACTCTGTCTAAAGAGAACAAGCACACCCACAAAGACAAATCAGAAACATTCATGTTTTGATGAATGAATGAATGACAGGCATGTGTGTTTCGTGTGAATGGTTACCTGATCAGGATGAGGGGGCTCTGCATCAGAGACAAGACCCTCTTCTCCACCTGAAGAACAAAGACAGCAGAAACTTACATACCTTGTATGTGTACGATAAATATAATAGCATCAGAGTGGATATTTATAGCAGTGTGGAGGGGTCTGTGTACTCAAATGAACGGGGGAGTCAGTGAGTGACTGAGTGAAAAAGAGAGACTTACAGAACGGAGGCTGAGTCCACTGAGGGGTGTTGTTGACCCACTGTGGGAAGAAAACAGAGTCCCAGTCCTCAGTAAACTGGCTCATTGTAGGATTATACACAAACACACATTTACACACACACACACACCTGGTAATCATTGCTGACACGAGGAGGTAATCTATCTTGATGCGGCGGGGTGACACCTGAAAAGAGTCCAATCATTTGATGAACTTCACAGTAATACGTATGGTAATATAAGTTATATGTGTATGTGCTTGTGTGTGTACTCACGTCTCATACCTTGCATGTAGCGCTGTACAGTGCATGCCAGTTGTTGATCCAACTCCTGCAATACTCTATGCAGCTCATCAAGCTTTGTATTCGACAGTAAATCAGTCTTTTCCATTTCAGCAAACACATCCAGTGCCGTCTGTCATGAACAGAGAAGACTTGTTTGTGTCTGTGTGTGTGTGGAGGCTTTGCAGCTGCATTGTAAATCTAGAAATTCCTTCTGTAGCATGTTAAATGAATGTATGCAAATACTAGATAAAACAGAATAAAGTAAACATGTAAGACACTATTTTTTAATGGCAAAATGGCTGTAGGTCACTTCAGTAATAAAATACGTAAAGCTAATTAACCATCACATTAATAATTCAATTTTAATTTGATACTGGGAAGGTTGTATGTGTGTTAAGACATGCAACCAGCCATTGTTGATCAAAACAGAGATGGCCACCAGAGGGCGTCTACATCAGTGAGTCCCAACCAGAGGCACTTGTATCCCAGGGGGTACGTGGAAAGATTGCAAAGTAGCTCAACTAATTTGAAAAAATATAAATTTAAAAGAATATATCCACATATTAAGGCAGCTGTAACACCTGAATACTACCTGTTGCAATTATGTAAGAGTGCATGAAAAATAGTCAGCAAGCGAGCACAGAAGTCCAAACAGGTAGCTAAAAGTAATGGATAGATGGTTGAAAGAAACGGCTAAAAGTAATGGATAGACGGTTGAAATATTCAGCTTCACACTGAGTAGTACAATTGCTGAGCAAAACAACCAAAATATTGACACTTCAATTGTATGAAAAAAATTTTTTTTTACAATATCCACTTTTATGTAATCAATAGTTATTTATTTGGAACAAGATAGGTGGGAATCGATGAAGGGGTACATGAGTTCAGTTGACAGGGCTGTGGGAGTACTTTAGACCAAAAAGGTTGGGAACCACTGGTCTACATCATCTGCGTGGTTTAATACTTTATATGGAAATGAAGTCATCCCTGCTGATATAATCAAACTACAACCCTGTTCCCATTTGGAAACATACAAATACGATATCCTTCAGCTTAATTGCAAGTGAATTTAGAGAACCCCATGATAAATCTTGGCAAAACCAACTAAAAGATTTCACCTAAGTTGCAGGTAAATGTAAAAGTTATTATTATTACACTTTATAAGTCGTGTTTGTTATGAATTTTGGTGAGCGCACCACTGTTCACATCATTGTGGTATGCTGATTACAGTGAAGAGAGTTCAACTATTTCCTATTAACTCTATGTTTAGTGCCTACTGTTGTGTTAGACAGTTAGTGAAGTCTACATGTCATCATTTCTTATATAACTTGCACGGTGAGTGGGTGTGTTCTCACATGGCATGTCTCAACTTGTCTTCTGCCCAGCTTACTGCTCAACAGGAACTTCATCTTCTCAAGATTTTCCTGAGTCATGTCCTCATATATTTTGTACAGCATCACCCTGACAGAGAGCGCAGGAGAGTGGAAAGGAGAAAGAGGAGAGGGACAGACAAAAGAATAAAATGGACTGTATTGTAATCCTGCCGTACTGTTATCTCTTCCAGTTACAGTAAATCTCTTTCTGCTTTTACCTGTAAACTGACAGGATGGGATAAGCGTCACTTTCCTCTGGTCGCCTGCTGTCTGTCTCCAGGAGGCTGAGGAGATCTGCCCGACGAATAGTGCGGAGCAGCTGAGAAAGGAAGAAATTGTCCTCCAGCAGACATTTTTCTTCTAGCCTCAAGAACAGCCCTTTGGCATCGCTGATCTGTAGGAGAACAACCAAGAAACACAGACAAACCTCGACGGGAAGCACGATGCAACAGCTGAGAATGTTAGCAATGGGAGAGAAATGCTGTGTGTGAAACAACATATCTCCTAACAGACTATAACACGCTGTATTTTGAGGAAGAGAAATGAGTCACAGCTATGAAATAAGTCAAGTTACACTGATAATGATCCTTCAAGGCTGGGCTTTGACCTACTTCTGCCTTTTGCTGATGCCCCTGTTTCCTTTCATTTGTCTTAACTATAAAGTTTTGCAAAATATTGTTAGATATCAGGAGAAAAAGAAAATGTTTTACCATGTAACAATTTTAATTAGGTATATGTTATTAAGTAGAATATCTGTAGGGTAACACACTTACTCAGCGAAAACTGTCCAGAGTTACTGGACATTTTTTCCACAGACACAAGGTTGAGACAACCGCAAAGGCAACAGTACAAGGTATGTGGTGCTCACCCCCTCCAGGCGTTTCCTGTTGACAACGTCACGACACAAGAAGCAGAGAGCTGCCACCTCAGAGGACTCCAGGTCCTCATCTATGCGGGACAGCTTCAGTCTGTCCATCACAGGCCCACTCCCTCCGGCACAGGCCTGGTGCTCAGCTCACTGCGATCTACAGGTGGGTGCTGTCAGAGAGGCAGAAACAATGGAGACAAGCAGGAGTGTGTATTTTTGGGGGAAACTAAAATGAAATAAGTGACACATTACAAACATTTCATTGCATGAATGACTGGCTTGATAAACTAGCTCTGACAGAAAAAAATGGATGAATTTGAGAAAAATGCCATATCAACAAATATTACTATAAGACTATGCAAAGCCACACACACACCATACAATAGTATAAAAAGTAATTATTGCATTACCACAAACCCACCTCTATAGTTGATGTAGCTACATAAATATTATAGAAATATTAATTCACGCTGTAGGTGATAAAGATATCAGAAAATACACTAAGATCACTGACATTATTGTTAGAGTAGTACTCACTACATGGCCTGGCCCCAGATTATTACTCTCCCTTTATCAACCTGTAGGCAGTCTGAGCTCTTCAGGCAGGAACATGTTGGCTGTTCCCATGAACACCTCCGGTGTGTAAAGGCCTTGGGGACACTAGAGCTTTTGATGTTAGTCACCTCAACTATGACCTGCCTGACAGGTTGTCTTTTAAATTACTTTTGAAAGTTAATTTTTATTGACAGGCATTCGTAAAATGTATTTCAAATGGCTAACATATGTGTATTTGTGTGGTATTTTATTAGTCCCCTTTATTTTGTTCTTGATTTTAACGTTTACTGTTCACTTGCTTTTCCTTACAGTTTTCTATTTGCCTTTTGAAAACCACTTTGTAATCTTCTCTGTGCTATATAAATAACATTTACTATTATACTGGTCCTGCTTTTTAAAATTCACATGAATGTGCTGCGGTGACGTCACGGAAAACAACGCCTGCCACGGTTCTGACGTAACCGTGTTTGACTTCACAAAACGTTAAAAAGTTTGGACTTCAGCCTGGGCGGCACTACAAAAATAATGCAACGTCAAGTCAACTTAACGCTAACATTACATCTCAGTCAACAGCTTAACGTTTAGGTTAAGTTACTCCGTAGACTTGACATAATACACAGTAGCTAGGGGTAAAAGCTATCTACCCTAACCCTAACTTACGACGTTAAAACTTACCGCTGTCAGCTTACGTCCAAGAAGCGTAAATTTTGCGTTCTCTGTAAAGCAGTCAAACAAAATCCTTTTTGAGAGCGAAAAACTCACAAATTAAGTTGTAGTTGCAGCAGCTCTTGTTTCGCGTCCTGTTCGCAGACTCGCCACTTGGCGGTTTCACTTTCAGAGGAAATGATCTCCACTTCTTATCAGTTGTCGCTTCCGCTTAAGACCTTCAAAATAAATGCCATGTTTATGTCCGCAGAGGGATTTGAAATATCATTGCCTTCGGATTAGCCTGTGTGGCCCAAGACCAGTCTGCACGACTGTCATACAGCTCCAGTTTTACCTATTTGGAGAAGGCTGTAGCACTTATTTCATTATATAACTTTATTATTTTTTACGTTTTATACTTTTATTGTGAAGACAGAGTCGCCTCCTCCTAGTAATGAGTTTGACTGTGAGATAACGCACCTTAAATTCCCATTGCTCAGACTCTGTAACTGTAACTGCTCTGCCCAGACAAGATTGACAGAGTAATCAAATGAAACTACAAACACTGTTTGAAACAAACCACTTTATTCAGATCACTAAAGTTTTATAGCAAGATCACACAGTGCAGGTGAAGTCTCAGGTTTGAAAGTTATTGTTCATCTCCACCGTGTTTCCTTCTATACTACTAGTCATCTGTCAATCTGGAGAAAAGAGCGTAACAAAATGTAATTTTAAAATTTCATCTCAAGTTAAAATGATAAATGAACAGAAAGCTATAAAAAGGCATGTGGCATTGAGCATGTGAGATGTGCCCTCAGGTGTGCTTTCAGAGTGAGGGGTCTTTCAGGCTTGGTTCTGGAGGACAGTGGGACGCAAAAGGGAGGAAGTACTCTTTGGCAAACTGGAAGACATCATCTGGTTTCCTCAGCAGCAAGAACTGCAAGAAGTCAGATATGAGGGCACGGACCTCTGGGTGCTGTCTCAGGTACGAGGCGTGGTCCGCCTTCAGCTCCTCCTGCGCCAACGAGGCATAAACACACATTCATATTCTATTCTGTTCAAAGGATTTATAGGGTAAGATGGGATGTATGGGAGGAAACACAGTCAGTCTGAATAAGTGACTCAAAAATTAAGCTATTGTCTTTTTCATATGAGAACATTATTGGTCACCTTTCTTTCCAAGAACTTGGAGTGCATCTGCATGTCTTCTTCCCAAACCAGGAGGATCTTCTCAAAACCTAATATGCACACACACACACATACAAACAACATAACTGACTCTGTTTCATTAGAGAAACAGTTTTTATGTGCATGGGAATGGTTACCTTTTTCTAGCTGTGATGGCAGCTGCAGAAGCCTCATGGTGACCGGTGATCCCACCTGCACTCTGCTGGCCAAGTGCCTGATCAGAGAACATAAACTGCTCAAAAGATTCATTTTCAAGTCATATTAACAGTTTTTTACTCCAAAAAGTGATTTACAGAGCATCAGAGTCATAAATGCATGCGCTTGTCGTGGATGCAGGGGGCTTTCACTGGTGGCCGAACAGTACGCCATGCACACCCACATGAAAAACAACTAAAAACACAAGCACAGAAATAAAATTAACTAATGTTTTTTTCCCCTTTTGCTCTCTCTCTCATACACACTCAAACATTTCCCAACTCAGCCAAAACTCACTGAGAAGACAAGGAAAAACTCAAAAAGAAAGAAACGTTGAAACAATCAAGCTGTTAAATTGGATGCTGTTTTGCAGCTATCTCTTGATGCGCGATTCTGACGTTCAATCAATAAATTCTCAGCCTTTGGGAAATGCTGGACACATCATAATAAGTAGTTGTGTTTGAATGATGTGATTTCTTATGTAGTCTTAAGTGTGGAATAATTTTCCTAGGCCATGTAAATCATTTACTAAAACAATTGCCTTAGGAACAGTTGCAGTTTTTGGCCCTTAAAAAAACAAAATGCCTTGCTATTCATTAGTAACGTGTGAGTATAGATGGAGTATAGAGTATAGACCTGACATGTTACACAGTACGAATAGAAAAAAAACTCAATGCCAGGTACCTTTTGATATGCCACTGATTTTATTTTGTCTTTGTTTGTTTTGTATGTCTTAATTCCCATACAATGTCTGTGTACTAGTCTCCACCAGTGTCCATTAACAGAATCCTTCCTTTTCTAAGTCCTCCAAGTCATACACAGTTGTTGTCATTAGCCAGATTTCAATGTATCACCACACTACAACACTAAAACTTACCAAAACTTTTAATTCAATTAATCATGCAGCCCTAAACACACTGCAAACACTAAAATAATTGTAATAGTGTACAATCAACAGTGGTACCTTATTGATCCACAGTGATGGGCAGTGCGACTGTCCAACAAGTGTATAAGAACCGGAAGCGGTAGTCATTGAGCTCACCCATCATCCAGGAAGTAGCACTGCCAAGTAGTGGGGCTGTCCTCAACAGAGTGAACAGTCCTCTCCACCCCAAATACCTCGACCGTCTCACCTCCAACCTCCAGCTGCTTCAGACCCAGCTCACTCTGACCACAGAGAAACAGATAATCAGAGTTCACTATTCAAGCAAAGCACAGAATGAGGAAGAGGTCTCACTGGCATAGTTACTTACAAAAGCGGTGAGGATGATGTGTAATCCCTGGTCAAAAGAGATGAAGGTCATGTGCTCTGGCACCTTCTTCCTAAGAGCAATCAGGCGCATCAGCAGCAAGTTGGAACCCTCTGTTACCAGCCCACTGAGGACAGACATGGGATAAGAAACGCTCTCCTTCGTCACCTCCTGTACACACACAAAACAAGATTACACCTTATAGTAATTTCACCACAGCAGGTTTGTCTCCAAGCATGAATTTTATGGGTGGCGGTGTAACTCTGAACACAAAAACCATAAGATTGTCATAAGATGATATGATGAAAACTCTATCATTTCTTCTCTCACCTCTCCTACAGTGGTAACTTTATCAATCACCATCTGCCCGTCACGCTGCACCATGTGACACCTCTTGTCCAAACTGTGACCCTCAAGCTGAAAAGGGATTCAAATGTGTTGAAAGGCATGGGAATGCCAAATAAAAACAGAAAGAGGTGGCATGAGAATGAAAGGGGGGCAAGCGTATAATGTTTTCACTTAGTGCAACAGCTGATGCATGTGTGTTAAAATTAGGCAGCATGGGAATATTGCAATGACTCACCTTGACATACTCGTGGTAATCTTCCTCCAGCACCTCCAGGTCCATGGTTAGATAGGCTGACAGTGAAGGCAGGACAAAGGACATGAAGATGCTGAAACATCTGTAGGCCTAAATGGACAAAACAATGGAGATCAACCCGCCCTTGCAACTCCAGCCTCCCCCTCACCTGTCACTGTTGTTCCACAGGGGGAGTCATCAATGGCTCCCTGGCTCTGGGCATGGAGCAGCAGACAGGGCTGCTGGACTCTACGGGCAAACTCCACCGTCACACTGAACTTCCCCAGGTCTCGGCCGCCCTCTGACACAGTCACCAGAGAGTCTGGAAACACACACTTCTGCAGCTCTGCAGGCTCTGATAGAGGACTTAAGTTTAGACATGAGCCACAATGGACAGTTTGAAATATTATTTTCTATTTTCTGCTCTTTGCTCGCATGAAATAAACTGTTTCCTTGCCAATTCCAGCTATGTGCCAACTCAAGATGTGCCAAAACCAGGTGGTGTTGCCTCTCAGGCGTACACACAGTTTCTGTCTCCTGCTGACACTCCAGACACGCTTATAAAGATACTGACAACTCACCAATGCTGCACATGAAGGTGATAGCTTCGTCGGAGGCTTTCAACTCCTCTCCGTGGTCGGGTCCTTCAATCCCCGCTACGACACCGGCAAGAGTCTCGTCTTCCAGCAGGGCTTCCATCATTAACGCAGCCTTTATTTAATGGCAGATACTCTCGGTGGTAAAATAAGTCCGTCCGTAGTTGGAATAGTTTTATAAGACAGACTTTACAGACAGGTTGTTTTTGTCATTTTTCTGGCAGGCAGCCCTCGGTTGTACTTCTATATGGAGCCTCTTTCCCGATACGGAAAAGACGAACAAATCCGAGTTGTCATGGCAACGACGCTGTGGTACCGTAAAGACGGTTGTACGTGCGCAGCCAAATCCAAAGGCAAGGTATTTCCCATCCACGCAAGTGCGCACACATTCTAGTCACTGACTTATAATGTGGGCTGGTTGAATCCGTTTTAAAATCTTGTGTTTTTAGCTGTTAAGAATAAAAAGGAAAAGTTCAAAACAGCGGCAATAAACGGCAACATTTTAAAAAAGGAAGTGAAGATATACAATCATTATATGTCTTTATTTGTAAGGAGAACGCACATTCAGTCCTTAAACGGCTTTCCTCTTTATCATGCAGTTATTGGTTACGATCTTTTTGGCATCTATTTTAAAATTTTCATATGAATGTACTAAAGCTATACTGGTTGTGTTTGAATAAGCTATAAAAAGAAGAATAACTTACTTAATTTAAGCAATAAAAAAATATTGCTTTGGGAACAGTTTCCAATACTAAATATGCATAGGCAATAAAAATGCCTTTTTACATTAGGAACTAATCTATTGGGCAAATGTCACCAGTATCTGCATTTAGGGCTTATGTTTGTAAAAAGTTCTGGTAAAGTAGTATAACTCCATACAACTTATGTTAACCGCCCCTCATTAAAACATGGACCCACCAGTGATAAAAAAACAGGTTTATTCTGTGACAAAAATCTGTGATATATAAAACATATATATAAAAGACAATGATTCAATGTGATGATTTAAAAATAAAAGATTTAGAATCATAAAAAAGATAGAGTACATTTTTAAGAAAACCCTTCTCCTGAGACATCCTTAATTAAAACATAAAGTATGCTGTGTTTGCATGATTTGTGGCGATTAAGCTTCAGTTGCGATATGGTGACAACACAAGCGCCTTCCTCAGGGTGTACCTAACTTCAGGCATCTGCTTTGCTTCACCAGGTTCTTTGGAGCCCTCTTTCTGGCCTACTTCATTGTTCACGCGGCAGAGGATGGTGACGATGTCTTCACCCCTAAAACAATATAAAGTGTACAAAAACATATTATGATCCCTATATTATGATCAAAAAAGTGCACAGTATGCACTGCATGGTAACAATCATATCATCCGATCTACAAAACACAAAAATATTGTGGATGTTGTTAATTTTTGCATATTTCAAGTCACAAGACAAGCTAAATATATAATTTTGAGTTTTACATTTACCTCAGACAGCCCTCCTTCAGCTGCTGACACACAGATTGGACGAACCAGCTCCCATCTATTGTGTGTCTAAATGCACGATGGTCTTCAACAGTAGCAATGGCTTCCAGAACATCAGCTTGCTCAGGGATGGATAGTGGAGGAGAATCATCAGCCTGCAGATCTTTGAGTAACACTCCACGCTGCATCTGCCCTCCCTGGCAGGCCTGGATCAGGAACACTTTGGGCTTGTCGGTGAGAGGTGACTGGTCGGTCGCCTTGAAAGTTTTAGTTATTTGTTTGATGGAGAGGGGCTTCTCATCACACCCCATGACTACACGCTGTGCTCCGTGACTCAGAATACAGCAGATGAAGGCATCGCCATGCTTAGGAGCCTCCTGAAGATGAGTGAATTCGCTGCCGGACCACTCCTTAACATTGAACTCCTGCAGCTGAGAGAGGTCGCTCAGAGAAGCAAAGCATTTCAGTGCCCGATCCATCTGGTCCCTGGTTTGGTCTTTACACATCAGCACTCTGAACCCCAGCCAGCTGAACACCTCTGCCAAACTTTCTGCAGGAAATTGAATTAAAAAAAACCCTTGTTAAGCTTCAACCATCAACAAACAGGACAATAGTGTAAACCTGTGATTCTGTCTGCTCTGTAACGTACGAGCATCTCTGTTGGTTCCAATTCTTGGATTGCTATAGATGAAATTCTCGTTATTTATGATTACACAGAGGCCGGTAGGCTGGCTGTTCAACTGATACTGCTCGTCCTAAAAACAATAGACACAGTTGGACACAAACACATAATGAAGAAACTAACTAACATTTCAATATTTTATGCTCAAAGACTTTCACTTAACATGTAATTTCACTTTTCATTATGAGGTATTACAATATTACAAAGCTAATATTCTATGTTAATACAGGCTAATAAGCATCCACAGGCTTTGAGGTGAAAATATGTCTTGTAATTATCTGTGAGGGGAAAGTATTTAAAGCCCTTCTTGTGTCTCTTTAACAAAGTCTAACTTAAAACACTGACTCAAGCGTTGTCACACAGAGTGCACTGTTTCAATTTTAGGTAAAAACCTCACCTTCTTTCGCCCCTTGCTCTCTTGTGAAGGGACATCTGAGGAAATCAGAGTGAAACAGATTTACACCTCAAAACATCAAACTCTGTGGCATTTTTTTGATGAAGCCATAAGAAGCCAGCTTCATGTGAAAAATACAATAGGCCGACTTATGAGGAATACTAGACACAGTCACTTCTATGGAGTGAAAATAGTCTCAATATTATTTGTAAATGTGTATTCCATGATTTGTAACTGAAAAACAAGATTTGTAACTGAAAAAAAAAAACGATTTGAAAATATTTTACTTATAGACTTTTAACTTCAGCTTCACAGATCTGATCCTGTTCGCTTTCAAAAAGCTTCCTGCGCATACAAATGTCTGGTGTTATGCACGGATCAGGTTACTTTTGCTTTCGGGATTTCGAAGTGGGAAAGACGTTTTTCTAAATAGACAGAATAGCGACGCTACAGTGGTGTTGTGTGGAAGCCCGTTCCCCCGTCGAAATGTGTTTCCCTCCCGTTAGAATTGTGTTTCCTGTAGCGTCGCCCCTCGGTGGTTAGGGGTAGGTTTAGCTGGCATCCGCTTTTTGCCTGGACTGGCTGTTTTCCCAGCAGAACAACTCTACCACCTAGCAGTAGCTTTTTAAACCATATATTTACATTTATAGGTTACTGTATAGAGTCTGTGGTTGGTAAATGCATGTGCTCTAATTGAGGGGCGACAAGCTATTCTGTCTATTTAGAAAAACGTCTTTCCCACTTTTTTTTTCAGATACAAATTTTTTTTCAGTTACAAATCATGGAATACACATTTACAAATAATATTGAGACTACTTTCTCTCCATAGACTTCTATTCCAAAATTATACATGTTAACGTACCACAAGCTTGGACAGGCTTAGGTAAAAGGTAGGTGTCGTTGAACTGTATGTTCTTCAGCTCAGGGTAAGTTGTTTTAATATCCTGGTCAGTTTGCAGGAGGTTCAGGAAGGCTTGGCAGGTGTCCTCTCCTTTATTCACGATCTTATCCACAAGCTCAACGACGTGCCCCTCTTCATCTTCTTTGTTGATGCTTTTAAGGTTGTTGTACTCACGTCCAGTTATCAGGTCCTTCTCATGAACTTTGTTGAGGATTAGCCTGCGGTCTCCACACAAAGTCGCCTGGATTAATGTTTTATTGCGTCTCACCGTGTCTTTGGCTGACATGTTGAATCTGACATAGAGAAAGAGAAGCAAAAAGAAGAGGAGATGAAGAAGTAAAGTACACCATTAAGTACTGGGGCTTTGGTGTGTAGAGTCAAACTGTGAAAGCTGAAAGATTTGTGTGACATACTGTTGCAGCATTGCTTTACCACCATTATCTCTGATGTCAAATACAGAAGTAAGCGTTAATGTGACTTTGAATGTCTTCAAAATGAGTTAACTAGCTAGTTGGGATACAAGGTAACCCGTCATTTTCTACATTACACAGTCAGCCAACTTACATCCTTTTCTGCGATAACTGCATGCAAAGTCATGCAAAGTACCGTAAGTTAACTACTGTAATGTAAACTATAGAATAGCTTCAACAATACAGTGGTGTTGGTAACTTACTGTCTTGAAGTCTTCCCTCTTGTTGTTTCGTGCCTGTAACAAATGTGGCGGGCTGCTTTCGTTTTTCAAAGTCAGAGATGACTTTGAAGGCGTTGGTCTATAACTAAGCCAAGATGGCGCCTCTAGCTCTACTCATTTAGTTTATTTGCTCAGGGTTTTATCGTCCCATGTGCAGGCAATTCATTTAGTAAGTCGGCCAGAACAGGATGCAGCGACAGACAATGGAAGTGCCTGAGTGTGATGCGTGCCCACCCCCTAGTGGCCCTACCATCGGCTACAGGGGGCATCAATGAGCCTACTTCTAATTGGGGCACCAGAGTGAAGCGAAGAAGTGGCCGCAATCGTTACGAAGTTAATTAGACGGACAGGACTGACGTTAAGTGGTTGGTTTGGCAAGATGTTTCAGTTCCAAACCTGACTAGAAAGGTCGTATACGCAGCGACAGCATAGAACAAGAAGACACCATGTTGTAAAATACGTCTAGAAAATCCTGACTTAACAATTTTATGTCAGCTTCCCTGGTGGTCTAGTGGTTAGGATTCGGCGCTCTCACCGCCGCGGCCCGGGTTCGATTCCCGGTCAGGGAACTACTGTTTTCTTATAGCAGCAGCTACACTGTCCTTTGCCCTATGTAATATGTCTATGCCAAGCACCAATATCCCATTACCAAATTTAATCAAATGGTCACCTTTAGGTAAGTATAAAAGTTGTTAGTGAACGTTTTTTTCTTCTGATGTTTTCTGTTATTGGTTACTTAATAGTTATCTACATGTTTCCAAGGTAAATAGCAAGGAAAATAATGCAATGTAGAATAACAAACCAAAATCTGATCTCACTTGAAGAGATGATAAACTGAATTTATTACAGTGTGAATCATATACAGTATATACACTCAGTTGCCAGTTTATTCAACTTTATGATCTTTTGGAGGATGTAGTTTCTGGCGCTGTTGAACTGTGTTGCATTATACACAGAGGTGTTTCTGTTATTTAGCCTACCCTTATTGATTGAATATATATTTACTGCAGTCAGTGCTTGTGTTACTCTATCAATCCCCACAGGGGTGATTTGTTTTACTTATCCTACTTTGCAGAGAGGCCAAAGGTCATGCTGTGCTACAGAGCAGCAACCCAGAGCTGGTGGCGATCCAATGTCTTGCTCAAGGACACATAGCAGAGACAGCATGTGTTGTCAGAGGGGCCTGTCAAAGAATGATCTCTGTTCATACCTTTTATACTCCTAAAGCCATCATACATGATAACAAAGAACTCATTGACTCCTCCCGGACAGATTTTCTCAGCTGGATGAGCTGTGTGACTTTCTGCTCACAAACAGTTTTGTTAAGGGACACCATCTGAATGCTGTCATCAAGTCACTGCAAACTCTTTCAGTAGCTCTGAACTAGTTACACCGCCCAGGAGTGCAATCTGTCAATTTGTCAACCACTTAGCCGAAAAGCCACCTAATACCTCACTTCCTCACACTAATAAACCACTAAACAGCTGGGGCCACATGTGGTTGACCCCGATGTTAGGTATGACACATTTTGTTTATAAGGTGTGATTGGATGATCCAAAAAAAAAAAGGAAAGAAAAATGCACCCTCATTGATAATGGTCATGGAATGGACAGTGAAATCAATAGGCCTAATCATATAATTTAGTCTCTATTAAGACATGGCGTAATTATGAATACTAATTTATGTAATGAATAAATTGAAAGCCATACTTTGAAAGTAGCCTACAAAATGTTTGAAAACACAGCCCTTCTTGTGCAGTAGCATATTCACATACATTGTTATATTTATTTGCTTATGTTTATTTACCATGCTGGTAATTTTAGTATTTAATCTATTTGACATTAATTGGTGAAAAATGGCTCAGCTTTCATCAATTTCTGTGATGGCCAGTCCATATAAGTCATCACTGCTGTACTGTTGCATTTCTCCAGTTGTCACCACTTTCGTTGGAGATGTGAGCGCATCTCTAACAAGATCGCCCACAAACATTATCCGTTATCCATTTTCTCCTCTGCTTAAGAAACTCTTAAGCCTCTTAAAAGTCCCCCTCCCTACTCCTAACAGTTTTTTACTTTAGGAGCTCTCTTATGGGCTAAGATGCTTTGTGAATAACTTATAACTTTACCAGGATCTCATCTTAACTGTAAGGGGAAGTTCTTAGAAAACGTCATTATTCTAAGACTTTTTTTCTAAGATCACCTAGAACACAGAATGCTGCGCGCAGACTGTCCCCCAGGGTCTGAGCTCATCCAAATATGATCAGCCTTTACTGGGTTTGACCCACAACTTTTGTAAACTGATGGTAGTACTGGCTACATGTTTTATTTATAACTTTGATAAAGCAGTAATTAACTGGAGCCCCATTATGATCTGATTACATACCAATCAACAGGTCCTTAAATACATAGATGTATGTGGAACATTCAGACACTTAGCAGTCATGGGAGAGAAAACTCAGCTCATGACAGACACAAGTCCCCCACATCACACAAACACACCAGAAAATTTGGACCACACACGGAATAGAAAGTCTATTTTAATTTTTTTTTTTAATTCAGCTGTTAAATTGTATTTTCTGTAAATTGAATTTGCTAAGATGGATGTCTAAATGCTTTTTCAAAGCCTTCTCCACAATGCCAGGAATAAAATGCAGCTGTGGAAATATTAATTGATTTATTTTTTGTTGGTTGCTTTTTTTAAAAGTTACAGATTTTATACAAAAAGTTACTGATTCTGTAACTTCAAAAAAAAAAAGTTACTAATTTTATTTAAATTTCATTTAAAAAAAAAAACAAATTTGGTAATTGGTGGTTTTAAAAAGTTTTTAATTTTACTAAAAAAGTTACAGACGTTTCATTTAAAAACGTTCTGATTCAGTTACTTTAAAAAAAATTACCTATTAAAAAAATTATTGATCCAGTCTTTTACTTGTGCCTAGTTTTTGGTGTATTTACCATCAACACATTGCTTTAGTTGTAACCACAACAGCTAAGTGCAGGGGGTTTAAACTCTTTTGATCTTGCATGAGTAAGAATAAAGAAAGAGAAAGAAACACATGGTTTCCTGAAGCTCTGTACAGTACGTGACGTCATGCTTCTTCTTTCCCCAGAAATGTGTCACTGTCTTCAGTGAGGGCACTCAGAGAACCACAGTCAGCGACAGAGTGGAAGGACAGCAGGAGGTAATGGCTTCTTCTTGCTATTTACACTAATGGTATTATGATATATACTGTATGAGGATGTTGTATTCATAAGAAAGCTTACACCTAGAATAGCTAATCATGGATTTATGTATTTATAATTTTTGAGAGAAAGTAGTATAGCTGAGTGTGTAAACAAAACAAAGTACTGATAACTGGTGACTCTGATCTTTCTTTCTTTCTTTGTGGAAGATGTAAAAGCTTATGTAGGCAGCTGAAATCTGTATCTTGGTAAAACTCACAATTAAATGTAACCAAGAGGAGAATTAACACTCATATGAGGAAAGTGGTGTGTGTGTATTTGATTATATGCCCATTGAGATGTCTTACTATCAGTCTCTAAATGTAGGGTTTTAAAAAGGGAAGTATGAACAGCTAGGAAATGACTTGTGCATTCAACTGTTTCTCTAAGGCTACTGTATGTGGCCAGACGCTGTATGCTCAGAGTCTGTGTGTGTGTGTGTGTGTGTGTGTGTGTGTGTGTGTGTGTGTGCACACGCCTGTGGAAAACCCCTAGGTTGGCTATGAAGCTGTTTCCTGTCCATCGAATATTTTGGTCCAGTTTGCTGGTCTTGTGGGCTTCACAAAGTGGTGGGTCACTTTTGACATTACACACTACACACATACGCACACACACACACACACGGAGAATATAACTTTATGGATGATGAACCATGGCTATTAATATTAAAACATGTCCCACAACTCTTCTTTAGTACACTATGCTTAGTTCATCAAACATTTTTGGCTTGCCTTCATCAGGGTGGTGTCGCAGTTCGTTTCCACGTTCCTTGTATACAGTAATCAAGGAAACTGGCTTCCTCCAACACCCCAATTACTGTGAAAACCTGAAATCGTTGATGAAATAAGCATGGTGTACTGCAGAGGAGATTGTGTGACATGTTTAAATTACAATGGACTTGCACTGATGCTCACACTGGTCTGTACGTCGCTGTGTGTACATTCTTAAAAGGTAGAACCGGACGATCCACGGCTAACATCAGTTTTATTTGTGTTTTCCCTCATGCTATAACTCCAGACATATGTTCTGCTTTAAATGAGACGGAGGCCAACTATCCAGATGTCTGTCAGGAGGAGAAGTTCCTTGATGAAGTGAGAATCAAAATGTTCTTTTAACTTCCAGAGGCCACACAGACACAATAAGTGCTTGCTGCTTACATACAGATTTATTTTTGCATTTCTATATTTAGTTCTTTGTCACTGTGATACTCTTTCAGCTCGAACATCTGAATTCTTCAGTGCACGGGCATGAGATAGAGAGGACTGCGGTGGAAAGTAACTTTCTTTGCGTCCTTCGCCCAACAAATATGCTCAACTGCTCCTGGTCATTCCACGCTTTACAGAAGGATACTCAGTTCTTTGTCTATATCAGGTATTTTTTGTTAAATGAGACTTTACCCATATAGCACAGCTTCTGATGAGTATTTATGAACATGAATGCTTCTCCAAGAATCAAGAGACAATGCCCTAATCTGTGTTGTACCACTGTATAGCTCAATAAGGACATTAGGAACAAAATGAACTTTTGTTCTTTTGTTTTTTATCAACAACTATAATTCACTGATCAACACCAAACTGTGTAAAAGTAAGCGTTTTCTAATTGGACATTGAGTAGTGTTCACCTTCAAGCAATCAAAAATGAACATATCGACAATACAGGTACGTTCAAATGTAAAAATGATTTTGACTGCGTGTCTCTTTCTCTGTCTATTCATCCAGTATTTGTAATGATACGAGGAGAGCTTACATTCATTCATCTGAAGGAAGAGTCGGATCAAGGTCTTTGATTCTGTCCGAGGATGAGAATTTATATGTAATCCTCCACTTTAAGGTGACCCTGCACGACAAGTGGACGGTCTACACCTACACATACGACATGGACATGCTGGGTAATACTCAATACTACAGATGGTCTTCAATGGCATCCACTGTTTGAATAATACACTAGGTAGCACTTTATTTTGATTCTATCCACTTGACTCTTAACAGTGGATCAATCTATATTTAATGTCATTGTATTTTTTAACAGTGAATTGGTTTCAAATGTACAACATCCTGTCAGTAGGTTATGTCAGCAATATACAAAATGTGATTGTTTCTGAGCCCCTTGGAAGGTCACATGGTAGGCAAAATTGTGCTGGTATTGTAGTTTGGAAATTGGTTATCAGTAATCAACCTACTCGGATTAGTTAACTGTAAGGGCTATAAAATGTATTTAGAGGCAAGGAGTCAAGACCAACAGACAGAAAGACATGAGAGACATTGCCTTCCATAGTGCCATGCCACTACTTTGGCTAAAAAAGAATGTATATTATATGTGCATTTAGTTTAGTGTGTTTGATGATTGCATACCAAATTAGATTTCTTTAAAACTTAAAATTCCCCTTTCATATTGTAAAGGCCAGAGACCCACAACGGAAGTCTTTTTGTTGCCAGAGGAACAAATCTTGAATTTACAACTGTCGCTGTTCGGCTCATAAATTATTTTATTCTCATAATATTTTGACTTTCTACTCATGAATTTGCAACTTTATTCCCATACTATTGAAGCTTTTTTCTTTAGAAATAAATGTGTAGATTATTCAGTGTATCAATGGACTGATGGTAGGCTGACTGGCACTTTGGTTGGTTAGTTGGTGTTAGGTTTATAGGCACATGCAATCAATAGTTAGGTACATAAATTCATTTGGTAAGATGAAGGTTCAGGTTAGTTTTAGATTGTAGGTTGTAGAGAGCCCACAGCAGACCTCCCCAAAGAGTTGTTAACAATTATTTGACTCATGTTGTGGTTGTGTTTGCTACAGAGGTCCTGCCTCCACCCCAAAACATCTCTGCATCAGTCAAAGATGGAGGCCTGTTGGTGACATGGGGTCTTCCCCAGAGTCGACAATACACCAGCCCCTCATGCTTTGAATACCAGCTGGACTTGGGTGACCAGGTACAGCAATGTCTGTGTGTGTAGGGATGTTGATCTAGAAATAAGATATACTATTTAGTGCATTATTTTCTGGTGCACATAAACAAGACCAACTTTAAAACATTATTTAAATAATGATAAGCTTTTCAAGGAGCCATGAGTCTGCTAAGAACAATCTAAATGAAGTTAACCCTCTGAGTGTTTACTGGTGAATCTTTATCTTTTATAAACAGGAAAGACTCAAAAACTTCACCAACCAGCTGTCTTATACAGAGCCGAATGCAGATCCTAGCCGCACCTACAGAGTGAGGATGAGGACCAGAAGATTGTCTAATTGCCTTGGATCTCCTCAGTGGAGCGAGTGGAGTCACTCCGTCAGTGAGTGCTGTTTGTTAAAGTCATCTCGAATAGTGGTTTAACCAAAGGCTGGTGACTTTTTTATCATCTCCATCCATTGGTTGATTGGTTGATGTCCGGCAGCCTGATAGTTATATTTTTTGAATGCAATAACCTCAGTATGATCTGCATCTTTATGCGTGTGTCTGTTTGTAGCGGTGGAAAAGTCAGTTTACAAACTCAACATTCTGGTGATGATCTCAATTTCGCTTGGAATACCCATGATCCTCCTGGCTGTGCTGCTGTTGGTACGCCATCAGAGGTACTGCGTCTGTCTCTAACTGAACTTACACACAGTTCCTCACAAACTTGCAACTTATCTTCACACCTGCTTTATTTATTATCTGCCTCCATGAGCTGTTTCTAATCTGGTAACATAAACTCTGTCCTCTCTGTTAAAAGTTGACCCCGACGTCAGCAGAAGCAGTGAAGTTAAGTCAGAAAAAACAGAGTGCACAAAAGAGAAGTGAGAGGAGTGTTTGGGTGTTGGTAGTGTCTTTTTTTTCTTTCTGAAAAGCCACTGCAAAACATCCTCCCTGAACTCCCTTGAGGGGCAAACAGAACCCCCCCCGTATGAGTTCTAAAATAGCCAATCAAAATGAAAGAAAATGCAAAAGAGGATAAGGGAAGGATGCACTTCTTTTCTTCTTTCTTTGGTGGTTTCCCTTTTTTTGTCAACTATTTGTTTTAAAACAAAATACATCCAAATTATTATTTTATCTAATGCAAATGGAAGCAAAGTGCGTTTAAAATTTGTATTCACGAGGCACATTGTTTGTGTGTGTGTGTGTTTCAGAGTGTCTAAGGTTCTGTTTCCTCCGATTCCTCGCCCCCCGTCAAAGTACAAGTGTTTCCTGGAAAAAAATGACGCATCCAATGTAGGCTACACGCCCATACTGTGTACACACACACACTTAACCACATACCCAACCCCAAACACTTGTGTACAAATGTTGTCAAAGTTTTTTTTTTGTGTGTATTGCGTTTCAGCTCTTCTGTCCTGCCCTGTCAGCTGAGCCTGAGGCAGAGATCACAGAGGTGGAGGACACAGAGCAAAACCCTGGAAAGACATTTTAAAAGCCATACGGGATGGTCACATTTAATTTGTGGTTTTTAAGATTTGTGACACTTATTAATACATTTTAGGACATATAAAAATATACCAGTATGACAGCAAAACACTCTGCAAATATCATGTACAGGAGGATTTTGCTCTGCTTGGCCATGTAACTCCAATGACTTGTTATTCAATTCAACAAAAGGGACATATGTGAAATACACTTGCTCTGTCTGAACAAGCCAGTCAGCTGGTCCTGTAATGTAGTTCTAGTGCTTCTGCAAAATGTGTATACCTTTTTGAGTGTGAAATAAAGTTGAGTGACACAGTATGTTATCATCTGCTCATTTCAAATGAATTCATTTATTCAGCCTTTATTTATACAGGGTGTGTGTAAAAAGTGTAAAGATGACAATTTTCCATTTTACAGGAGGTTATGTCCCGGGCTCTTTCTGGGCTCTGAGCAGTTGCCAGGCAATCAGCAGAGACTCCGTGAAGTTACTGGTTGCAGCCAAGAAATACTTTAGCATAAAACTACGCATAGAAAAAGTGAATAGTCGCATTTATGCTGCTGTTTTTTTTGGTACAGATTAAACAAACGAGTTACGATGTATTAATTACTGCAGTGGGATTTAGAGGTGCTGGTAGGTGGTTTTCGTTACCTTTGGACAGAGCCAAGCTACCTGTTTCCCCCTTATTCCCGTTGTCTTTATGCTAAGCTAAGCTAACTGGCCGCAGGCTGTGGCCCTATATTTAATGGACAGACAAAAGAGCGGTATCAATCTTCTCATGTAACTCTCCACCAGAAAAGGAATAAGTATATTCCCTAAAATGTTGAAATATTCCTTTAAAGGTCTACACTTCACTCAGATCTAACAATTGCAGATAAGGAAGAGTCAATGGTGGATTGTAAAATCTGCCAAAGAAATCGGGTGATCCAACTTCTATTCCTGCTGCACACTGGAGATCCAGTAAAGCAGGTTGTGTCTATACTGCAGAGGAGATGCAAGCTATATAGGCTGTTTTCTTAGAAGTGCTTTATATGTACTAAGGACTACAGGTGTCTCCTGACCTCCTCTCTTGTACAAGTCACAGTGATGATTTCTAAAGCCATCTCCTAACATGAATCTCAGAGCGCTTTGATAAAAAAAAATTAAAGAAGAAATGCAGATGTTGTTGCTTGCATATATATAATATTACAATAGTCCTGTAGGGGTGAGGTTGTAGACTGAACTACTTGTTGCCTAACTGAACGAGAAAAAAATGGGTTTATACAAAGTTTAGCTTTTGTTTTTGAAGTTTTGACTTTTATTGTATAATTCCTTGACATGTAATTTAAAAGATGGATTATCATGTACCCACAGTCCGAGGTATTTGTAGGATGCTGCCTGAGGAATGTTTCATAAAGGTGGCTCATAAAAGCGAGTCTTATTGTAAAAAGTGAGCCCAAGAAACAGAACTAGGTTTAAGCTGTTCCTTAAAGAACTGACTTTGGAGATATCAAGCACAGATCACATCAATTCACGATAAAATAAACTGACATGTTAAGACAAGACTGCAATGTTCGTGGCCACAGAGCAGCAGATATTACATGTGTTAATACTGACAATAAAATATTTTAAAAAAAAAGAACAGAACCACTGCAATTAACAAAGCAAAGGAGAACTTCTGGCAGCAGCGGTGAGCTCAGAATCTGACACAAGTAAAGGTGAAGCCCCTTTGTTGCAGCTCTCAAATAATAACCACATCTCTCAGACTCAGGTCCCATGTGACTAATGGTAAAAATGGCACTTCCTTTGAGGCTACAGCCATGGGCCAACATTATTTAGTAGCTTTATCACAGTAATACTGGAATACTTTGCAGATAAAAAAGTACAAGCTCAGATTTCAAGTAAGCAATAAGTGCAGCCCGTGTCAAAATTGGATAAATCTGACATGCAATACAAAGTAGGTTTTGTTCACAGTTCAGCAGTTAAGAGGAACTATGGAGGAACTATGGAGAATCAGTCACACTTTTCAAAAAGTATCCTGACCAATTGGTGAGCCATCCAAGACATACAGTATATGTTGCAGACACACATCTACATTTTATTTTTACATGATACCAGATGAGAGCTAGTCGTAAGTGAAATGCTAAAAAAATGAACAATTAAACAAAGCCACGTGGTGAAATGCGTATGCCCACAATAGATCGTTCGCCTTTCCTGCATTGCTACATTTCCTGTATTGTTACACTCTCTGAGTCCATCCTGTGACAGCGCCTTCAGATGTGAAAAAATATGTGCACACGAACCACACAGATCAAATAGATCACTGCATTCAAAGTGTGACTTCCCAAAGCAGATATAAAACACAAAAGCTCGGTGTCTGTGTGTTGGTAGAAAAAATAAACTTGATAGACTACATGACCACAACTGTGTCAAAATATCTTTTTTTTTCATACACTAAACATCAGAAAGTGCAGAGACGACCAGAGACTTAAGATTGAGGCCATTAGCGTGGAGCCAATTTCTGTACTGACAGGCAAACATGACTTCCTCACACACAAATACACACAGTGACGACATGTGATAGGTCAGCCCAAATGAAACCACAGCAACAGAGATAGCGTGTGATATATTTCCACAGCATCTGTTTTTGCAAACAAACAAAAACAAAACAATGTTCTCACACTCACTCGGACACCAAAGTAAAAACACTTTAATGACTTTCAAGATCTCTTGAGTACATCCATCGTGATATATATATCTGCTTGAAATTGGCAGGGTTTGTACACACTACAGTAGCCTCTTTTTCATAATCTTGTCAAGTAATACTCGCAATGGGATTTTTTTTAAACTGATACTAAAGTGAAACAAACGTTGATAAAAATAAAAATGTAACAGACACTACACAGATCCTTGATGTGCCACGTTCTGCATGTTTCTGTCATCTTGTTTGTCCACCTGATTAATGGTGCCGGTCTGCCGGGCGAGAGGCTAAAAGCTGCTGCTGCTGCATGTGTCCATGTAGACGAACTCTGTGGAGGACAGCAGTGAAACTGTGTTAGAGTGGAGTGAGCGCGTCATGAGCAGACATTTCATGTCTGAAAAGGAACTCTTTGATGCACCACAGACATAAATACACACACTAAATTCTGTGTGTGTGTGTGTGTGTGTGTGCTTGGACCAGATTTAACTTTACCATAGCTTTAGCTATAGGATATTTTTCAGGATGTTTTTGCAATTTGACACAAAGGAAAATACTTTATATCATAAAGTAACACAAGTGTGTGTGTGTGTGTGTGTGTGTGTGTGTGTGTGTGTGTGTGTGTGTGTGTGTGTGTCATACCTTGTCCCAAGCTGATGTATTGTAGCTGTGTTTTGTCCAGTGGATCTGTGAGGGGGGGTATACTGACAGAGGCACCCCCCCTGTAGTTCTCTATCAGTGTTTCCAGAGTCCTAAAATGCTGCAGTCTGACTGCTGAATCCTGCCAATCTCACACACACACACACACACACACACACACACACACGCAAACCATAAATAACATATGTGAGTGTGTGTGTGTGTGGACATGTGCAATCTGCATGCAGATGTTCACCCACCTGTAGACACCAGCCGTCAGCGGAGTGTACAAGCCTGTAGGTGTGGACAAACGGTGCTTTCCTGCAAAACACATTATTTGCTGTGAAGATGTCAAATCTGAAACTGCACAAATACACACATGTTTCAGTGTGATGATTAAATTTGAAAGAGGATGACTCGTGGGTGATTTCAGTTTTGTGTCACACTGGAGATGGAACTAGACCTTGGTAACTCCTTATTCATTTTTTTTGGACAGAGCAAACAAACGGATTTTCATTGTGTCATTTTTTCCATCTTTCATTTTTCTTTTTTTCCCCCACAAGCTGTTATTTCTGGTTACCTTTCTAAATTCTGTATATGGATTAATTATGTTAATATGTTTCAAAATCTGGTCAACTCAGGTTCTGAAACACTACGAATTACAGCTATTTTGTAAATAAGAAAGACTTTCATGGCTTATGGCTGTAATTATCATTTTTGCTGGTATGTTTGTACCTTAACTCCTTGAAGCAAAGTTACAAAGTTTGTAGAATCCGAGGAGATCCCATACAGTGGTGGAATGTAACTAAGTACTGCACTTAAGTACAAATTATACAATTACTTCACTATTTCACTACATTTCAGAGGGAATTATTGTGCTTTTTACTTCACTACATTTATCTGACAGCTGTAGTTACTAGTTACCTTTTCAGATCAAGATTTTATATGTCAAACACATGATCAGTTTATAAAATATGTATTGTCATAGATGAAACTACCAAACAGTATATACAGTTAATGTTAAACGGTGATGAATCAGGAATAAAATCCCAATAATAAATACATAATAAATGTAACACTTTGAATTGAGTAATTTTGAATAATGAGTACTTAAGTACACTTTGCTTCTAATACGTAATATTTTTACTTAAGTAAGAATTTGAATGCAGGACTTTCATTAGTAGCAGAGTCATTTTTCCATTTTTCAGTATTTTATTGTGCATGTTTTTTGCTTTCTATTTCAGTAAAATGGACACACTGTAGATTTGGATTTCCAGTTATTTCTGCTTCAAAAAATGGTTTTATTTTTCATGTTTTGTGAGGTTTACTGTAGTAGACTTTGTCGATGGCAACACAGGTTCCCTTTAAAAGAGGTCTCTGCAATGCCTTCAAATGCATTTTGGCAAAAATGTTACTGCCCCTGCTTTGTTTCAGATCAGTAGTTTAGTGTGGGAATATCCAGTAATACTCCTCATTCTCTTCTGATCTCTTCTCATGTAATGGAAATATGGTGTGTGAAATGACCTTTGAATTTTTTTTTTTTTTTTTTTAATGCCCTAATTTGTATTTACATGAAAAAAACTGGGCTATTTCTGTGGACTGAGGCTTCAGTGTGCCTCTAAATTTTTCTCACTGTCACAACATATTTTCCAGCAAGGCGAAAAACTTCTTCATCAATCACAGCAGCAGGCAGAACATTACTGTAGAGATGTTGAAATGCTGTTCAGTGAATATCATTACATGGAGGAATACTTAGCTCATGGTTAACACTTTCATGTGATGTAATTCAAATGAAAGTGTGTGAGGCTTCAATCAGTTCAGTTTTGCTGACTTTCTATGCATTCATTATTGTCTTTGTTTAGCATCTTTTAAACTGTCCTCACCCACATACTTAGTGTCCTTGTTTTTTATTTTTTATTTTTTAGCGCAACTTCAGCAATAAGTCTGTCTTATCATTTTGTCGATTTAACAAAGAAGCTACCAGGAACCCCAAATACAAGACGCATGACACAAGTGGCTGTAAAAATGTACAAATCTTTAGTAACAATCACTCAAAATATTATTGTAGAAGAGTTAAAGGTTTGCCAAAACATTCACTATTTATACACACATACAGAGCAGATAAACCCCAAATTAAACTATAACACGTAATCTATTTACATGTAAAGTGATTTTATCCCAACTCCTTTTTGTCCCTTTTATTGAAAGCCTGTATATGTCTGTAAATCAATGAAAATATTAACAACTCACAGTTTTACAAATCTCTTAACATTCAGATACACATTTTGTATGAAGTTCCTTGTGGGGTTCTACTGTGTAAAAGCTCCACATCAGCACTTCCAACTGGTTTGCTCAGCTAATCTCCACATATGATGGGTTAGGGTTAGTTATGTTACTGTAAATAAAACATGCTCATTGTATTAGACAGCTTCAACAAAGAATGATCCAACAAACTTGTAAGGGTGCGACATAGCTGAATGAAAAATGTCACTGTGGGTCACATTAGGCTAAACCACCACTCACAGCTCACCTCACACACAGGCAGTAGGCCCCCTGCACCGTCTCACTGTCTCTCAGCAGAAAGCTGCCATCATGTCCAAACCTCTCCAGCAGCTTCTCTGTGGCCTCGCTTCCAATCCTCCCGTAGTAAATAGACCGGACCAGCGTCCCCTCCCTCTCCATGTTGCCTCGGAGGCAGGCACCCATGTGTGCTTGCGGGGTGAGGAGGCAGCAGGTTGTTGTAGCAGCAGCAGATGAGTGTGAGAAAGGCCCTGTGGCAGGAAAAGCTTTTCTGGTTTTCACACTTTTCTGTCATGCAGCTGCGCCTCACATGTTGTGCACTTGTCTAACCCGAATACTGACTTTTATCTGTCGAAAAATGAAAGCATCTTTTTGGCTTTGTTGACATGGGGCTTTTTTAACTGGTTCCTGTTTTGCAAGTCACAGAAACACCCTCACAAAATACAACTAATTGCCCAGTCTGGCTGGACCACCCACTCCACCATTATGCCTTCTGATAACCTGCATGTGTAAACATGAGTTTTTGAAATATTTAACTGCAACTGACATATTTCAAAAGTGTATCTCAACGATCTTACATAAACATTTCTATACATTTGGACTCTTTATTACTTTTAGCTTTATTACACCATCAGGATGTGGTGCAGACAAACACTGTTGGGATTTAAAAGCCAAATGAAAGTGGTTCATGATAAACTCACAGAGCAGAGGACCATGAGGCAGACGTGCATACAGCAATGTCCCACCCACACAAACCACCAGCCAACCCACCCACGCACACACAAAAATAAAGACATCAAACCTGGCTGTGGTTTGGTTTGGCACTCTCACCGGTGTTTTCAAAATCTAAGAGCTTTTAGACAAAAACAAGAAGTATTCCAGAGCAAATACTTTATTAAAGTGGTACATGAAGTCCTTATTCAGACTTAGGTTCTTTAACAAGATAAAACTTACAAGGATTAAAGTGGAATACAACATCTAACAGTTAGGGTTAGGATTAAAAATCTTATTAAAGGTACAAAGACCTTTTTAAGGTACAAAGACTCAGTGCGTTTCCCTAGACTACTTTCTAAAAGTACATGTTTAGGAATAAAATAAACCAGAAGCTGACTTCATGCTAGCTTGAGTATTAATGCACCGATAAAAAGCCCTGCCACAGCAGCTGTGCTGGCTGCTGAAGCACCGGTGAATTTCTTCAGTTTTTGTGTTGACAGAGTTCTGGGTACAGTGTGTTGACTGGCCTGCACAGCAGAGATGTAAATGCCTCATATAATAAGCATGCAGCATACAGAGTTAAAGGTGGACTAGGCACTATTTGTCATTGGGCACTGTAATTCAAGAGGTCTGAGAGAAAACTAGACTTCACCTCCTCTTGGCTCTGTTTTCAGGCTTCAGAAAATCTAGCTGTGACGGGAGATTTTGGCCAATCACAAGTCACTTCAGAGAGACGGCATGTTCCTATTGGCTGTTCTACAAATGCAGATGCACGTGCACGTCCGTTCAGATGGTGAAAGCCTGACTCAATGGTGGAAAGTTCTGCAACTTGTGATAAATTTCCGGTACCTCCTTTGCCTACAACAGCATATAGTACAAAACATAGACTGTATATAAAGATGGACGACACGTCTCCACTTCCTCACATTGCAACAAATGAAGCCAAAATACCCCGCTTACGGCAGCTGCCATCTTGCGTTGGTGACGTCATTTGGAGCCAGAGTCTGTGCAGTAGTGATCTGCGGTGGAGCCGCGGTATCGAGTTCCCGCCTGTACACCCGCCTGAACCTTAGCCCATTGTGAGCACACTCACAATTGTCAATCATGACGTGACACCCCGTTTTTATAGCATCAAATAACTAATTAAAACCAAACTGATCAGAAAAATGAACACTTGAACACACATCAGCGTGATAAGAACTACCTAAATGACAGAAACCATCTCTGGGAAAAATGTGTTTGACATGTGCTTTGACTTTTCAGCCCAATGTCCCATCCACTAACATGGAGAGGGCCTATGACCTATACTGACCTATACTGCAGCCAGCCACCAGGGGTCGATCCAGATGTTTTGGTTTCACTTTTGAGGAGCTGTCACGTCGTCCATCTTTATATACAGTGTATAGTACAAAACAACATGTCCACACGGAGCTTCAGGCTCATTATGTTCGATGTCATGACGCTTGTATCAAAGAGTGGCCTCGGTGAGGCTCACGCCGTGGACAGCGAGACCTAGGAGGCATGAGGTTTTACAGGGTAACAGACTCCTTCCGCCCGCATGCTATCCCAGCTTTTACATGGATTAAAGTAAACATAGGTAAAAAGAAAGCACATCTTTGTGTTTTGCCAAACAGTTTCTCTTTCTACAAAAGACTGAGAGGAGGCACATCAGGAACTAAAACTATCACTAAACTACTTTTGCAACAGAGAAAGGACTGGAAGGAACATGGCAGCAGTCTTCACTCAACTAATTTGTCTTACTTTAAATCCAATACGTTTTCCTATTAAATGTCCAGTAGGTGGTGCAGTACCAAAGCCTAACAACAGAAGACTGTTGAGTTTACTTTCTCTTAGAGGCTGCACTCCACATTAATACAGAGAGAATATAGACATGAGATAGACATGCTGTTTTTTGTTTGCTTGAGGGGATGCAGTTACATTTACAGCAGACAGAAGCAAACGATACAAACATTGTGCAAATAAAATCTTTCAAGCAAGAAAATAAATATGGAAATAAAAAAAAATAAAAAAACAACAACAAATGTTCCAGAAACAAAACACCATTCATAGTGAGTACAAACGCACAACACAAAGGTATGATAACAAATACATGCACTTTAAATGTTTCCAGTATTCTCTATTTCTGCTCCAAATTAAGGATTTAAGTTGTTTCCCTCTTTTAATCCTCCATGTCTTATCACATTTTTACTATTTACAATAAGACAAGTGGATGCTATATCCTTTCAATATTTTACATTTTGACCTTCTCGTTCCCCTTTATTCTGTTATTTCTCTTCTTCCTCCCTCCTCTCAGCAAGTCATGGGATGTTTTTTTTAATCAGTTCCTGTTTTGCAAATTACAAAACAGAAAACGGTCTCTCTCACAATTAACAAATTGCTGAGTCCTGCTTTACCACCCAGCTGACCATTGTAGAAATGCTCCTATATGGTCACAGTATTTCATCCATTTAGACTTTGTCCTTCCTCTGTCTCTCCTAAAGACAGAAATCAACACATACACCCAACTTTCACGTCTTCTCCTCTGCATGAGCGGGGTGTTGTCCCTTTGTGATGTCTGTCTGCTCCATATTCAGCAACTGTGTCAGTTTCCTATAGTGTAAAGGTCTTTGAAAGATGATGATGAGGATGTAGACGAGCTGCACCTGTAAACTCGCTCATTTGTACTAAAATGCAAGAATAAACATGTTTACATTCGATTCTCCTGTAATCAAGTAATTTCATAACAAAACCAGATTACTGAAATCTCTTCACACTTTGTTTTGAGAATAATGATTTTTATTCGACGGTTGTGACAAAGTAAGTGAGAAAAAGTGTGATGCAACAATGCCCCAGACACAATTGTGTTACCATGTTTTTATCACAACTTAGAAGTATTTAAGTGCAACAGACATCATATACACACGTTCCTATACATTTGGACTCCTCAGTTGGTAAAGCTGTATGAAAGTGGTTAATGATAACTCACAATACAGAGGACAATGAGCTTAAGCAAACAGATGTATGCATACAGCAACCACCCCCACCCACACACAAAACCAAAGCCAGGCCTGCTGCGCAGTGGCGTAAGGTTACGATGGGCCCCAGTGCACGCTACTTACTAATTATGAAACAAATAGACACTTCATTGGACAACATCAACATACATATTACCCAGCAATCATCACTGCATATCTATGACAAAAAAATACAAAGAAAATAAGAACTTATTCATTTAATTGTAAATAACAGTTTATTTTATAGTCAAGCATATTATTTTGTTATAGATTGCTACTGACTGTTTTACAAAAAAAAGAAAGAAGAGAAAACCATGAAGGAGATAGATTTGCCTTTTCAAGGGCATATATAGCAAATGGCGCCATTTTTAATTTAGCGTGAGTTCTTCTTTGAAAACAGACATATATACGTAACTAAGTGTACTGTCTATATTTACGCCCCCTTGTTTTGCTTTTTCCCCCCGGAATATTTGTAATGATCAGTAGCAGGAGTAGAATGAAAACAATACCCATAATAAAAACCAATATCACAGTACCAATTACTATCAGCAACGCCTCGAGCACTGACGGTGTCTTGGGGATCACATCCATGCTGGTGACCTGCGCATGACCTCTACGACCATTTTCCAGCTGAGAGGTAACCATGAACAGACACACACACACACACACACATACACACACACACACACAGTTAGAATGATTTGAGGAAAAGTCATTTTATAAGTATTTTTACAAATAATAAGTATACATACAATACATACATACTGCAAAATGCATACTCTTAATGCCTGGTATGTAATAGACACGCGCACACAAAATGAACATGGTTGGGAATTTCATACAACAAAAAGACTAAGTTTGGATGATGGCCGTTTGATTTGAACTCAGACTGCTGAGGCCTTATATAGGCGGCAGGTGGAACTTGGAATTCATTTGGACACCTAACAAGGACTGTAGACCTTGTCCCCCATTATTTACAGAAGGAAGAGAGACTTGAAAAAATGTGAACCGATCCTTTAAATATGTCTTACCCAATGCATCTCTCTCATCTCCTGTTCTTGCTCAGCCATCTTTCTCTCCAGCCTCTTCAGCTCCATCCTGGTACATGAATGATCGGCGTCCTTCTGTGCAGCAGCCTAAGGTTGAAGAGCACAATGCATTAACACACATACACAAACGCACAGATACGTTAAACAATGAGAGTGCCTGGCCACAATATGTGTATGATGATTGGGAGTGTACATGATGTAGATTGTATATATTGGGAAATATTTTTAAAAAATCTAAAAAGAAAAGAATTCAGTTGGAGTTGTGTTTCTGGCCACCTGGTGGATGTTAAGTCCATTATTCACTCCTTTTTTAGCTCAGTTTTTGGTCTCTAGCAACTCCTGAGGGAAACATCTGGATCTTTAGCTGCTTTGTTAGCTTTGTTTGTCTGCTGTTTGGTGCAGCAAAGGTAGTGCACAGTGGGATTTTAGAGCTTTTTTTGCTAAATGCAGCTGCCTGCTGCTGAAAACTGAGAGCAATGAGAACCAAAACAGTCAAGTTGTGGGCTGTAAAACCAAAACAACTAGCTGAAAGACGCTGAAACGCTCTGTAGAACTGAAGGAAACTGTTAAGTTGGGTGATGACTGTAGGTTAGTCAGATTTTCAAATGTGTGGATGAGGAGGGGACAGGCTGCATTAGTGTTTGAGATTTAAGAATCTCACATATGGGTATGTGAGAATTGTTCTAAAACAGACTTGAAAAAATGTGAACCGATCCTTTAAATATGTCTTACCCAATGCATCTCTCTCATCTCCTGTTCTTGCTCAGCCATCTTTTTCTCCAGCCTCTTCAGCTCCATCCTGGTACGTGAATGTTTGGCGTCCTTCTGTGCAGCAGCCTAAGGTTGAAGAGCACAATGCGTTAACACACATACACAAACACACAGATACGTTAAACACAGAGAGTGCCTGGCCACAATATGTGTATGATGATTGGGAGTGTACATGATGTAGATTGTATATATTGGGAAATATTTTTAAAAAATCTAAAAAGAAAAGAATTCAGTTGGAGTTGTGTTTCTGGCCACCTGGTGGATGTTAAGTCCATTATTCACTCCTTTTTTAGCTCAGTTTTTGGTCTCTAGCAACTCCTGAGGGAAACATCTGGATCTTTAGCTGCTTTGTTAGCTTTGTTTGTCTGCTGTTTGGTGCAGCAAAGGTAGTGCACAGTGGGATTTTAGAGCTTTTTTTGCTAAATGCAGCTGCCTGCTGCTGAAAACTGAGAGCAATGAGAACCAAAACAGTCAAGTTGTGGGCTGTAAAACCAAAACAACTAGCTGAAAGACGCTGAAACGCTCTGTAGAACTGAAGGAAACTGTTAAGTTGGGTGGTGACTGTAGGTTAGTCACTACAAGCAACCCCTTACACTAATCGTAGTCATGTGATCCATTGTTAATATAAAAATATTGATTTTAGCTGTTTTAAACATCATTTCTTGACGTGGTACCAAACTTTGTGACTAAAGTGAGCAAAAAATGTTTACAAACCCCAAATGGTGAAAGGTGGGTCTAGCACTCTTTGTAGTGTTAGCAAGCTAACTGGTGGTGCTACTGAGCTAGCTGAGACAAGCCGTGCCCCCTGACACCCCACCCACTTTGGATGATTTTCAAATGTGTGGATGAGGAGGGGACAGGCTGCATTGGTGTTTGAGATTTAAGAATCTCACATATGGGTATGTGAGTATTGTTCTAAAACAGACTTGAAAAAATGTGAACCGATCCTTTAAATATGTCTTACCCAATGCATCTCTCTCATCTCCTGTTCTTGCTCAGCCATCTTTCTCTCCAGCCTCTTCAGCTCCATCCTGGTACGTGAATGATCGGCGTCCTTCTGTGCAGCAGCCTAAGGTTGAAGAGCACAATGCATTAACACACATACACAAACACACAGATACGTTAAACACAGAGAGTGCCTGGCCACAATATGTGTATGATGATTGGGAGTGTACATGATGTAGATTGTTTATGTTGGGTAATATAAAAAAATCTAAAAAATAGGAAAAGAATACAGTTGGAGTTGTGTTTCTGGCCACCTGGTGGATGTTAAAGGGAAACTCCAGTATTTTTAAACCTGGGCCCAATTTTTACACATTTTACAATCCTTTCGTCTTCCTGCAACAACTCAACCTCTTGTGAGATTTCAGAGCGAGACTTTCTGTTTCTGGTTAAACAAAAAGTATCTTACTCTGTAGGGATCCTTTCTATAATTTAGTCAGACACTTAGAATAACAGTCTGAGCCTGTCAGTGGCAAAAACAAGCACTTTTAGTGGATGGACTTTTCACGGGCGCAATTGCCCCAAAGGATTACGTTGCAGCCACTGCAGCCCATTCGCGGATGCTGGCGGAGGCCATCTACTGGACCAATTCAAAAACTTTTAGTGAGTATTAGTCATTTTGACCCCAAAATTTGTAAAAATAGGGCCCAGTTTTAAAAATAATAAAGTCCATTATTCACTCCCCTTTTAGCTCCATTTTGGCACTGCATGCAATAACCACGCACACACACACACACACACACACACACACACACACACACACACACACACACACACACACAGAATAAGCATTGCTGAAAAGAAGCCATAGTAGAAAAAGTATTTTGAATACAAATGTGGAACTTGTGTATCTTACATAATGCATATTCAATAGGTCTTTGTCACGTTGAGCAATCATTTCCTCCTGCCTCCTGCAACGAGTCTGCATTTTCTTTTCACACTCAGAAAGGAGTTGTTTCAGCTTCTCCGTCTTGCTCCCAAAGAAGTCCTGGTTTTCATTCTCAAACTTAACAGCAGTCTAAGATGTAAATGAAACATACATATAAAAGTAGCATGGTTAAAAAGAAAGCATGTTTGAAAAGAGTGAATTTTATAAGTGTGTTCCGTGTCTTACGAAAAGTGTATCCTCCAGTTCTTTTCCATGCTGAGCCTGAATTTCTTCTGCTGCCATGTTGTCAGGCAAGATCAGTCTAAAGTCAAGGTTCCTAATCTGAAAACAGAGTGGTACAAAGCATAGTATAAGTCTTCTTATTCCACTCAGGTTCTGGATGGAAGTTCAAAGGAACAATTTGGACTCCAAGTGGGTCATCCCACTGACAAAATCTCTGAAAATCTTTCAAATCAACTGACAGGTCTTTTAATACTCTATATACTGTATATCCTTGCTAGTCAGTCCACCAGAATGAAATATCTCAACAGACATTCATGGTCCCCAGGGACCTTTTGTTGATCCCCTGACTTTTCCTCTTGCGCCACCATGAGGTTGACATTTGTGGTTTTTGAGTGAAATATGTTGACAAATATTGGATGAATTGATGGATGAAATTTGGTGCACACATTCAGGTCCCCCTCAGGAAGAACTGCTATAATTTTGGTGATCCCTTAACTTTTCATCTAACACCATCATCGGGTAAAAATATTTATTTATCCAACACATTGTTTTTGACCAAACACCTGCTATACTAATGACATTTCCATCACCCTCAGCTGTACTTTATCTCATTTGGGTAACTTATTATTATATGTTTTTGCATAATTCTTATAAATTAGAAATACACAGTACAGGAGAGAAATGGGAAAACACACACCTCATCGATGTCTCCAGACAGACTTGCGAACTCAGAATCGTGTTTTGCCAGCACCTCCCCCAGAGCTCTGATTCGCTCAAGGTAATTGTGCAAATCCTCTCGTTTCAGCTGGAAACTTGCAGAATGCATGGTATTGTTTCGGACATTGGCAACCTGCGCACAGGGGTTGGTTAAAGAAAGACAGATTCCTTATAGATGGTAGTGAAGGTAGGGATGGGATTCGAGAATTGGCTACATTGGGTTTCAATGCACCCAAACTCACAACTAGGTCATTCTAATTGACATATTTTCCTGTTTATTTTGTCAGACAACTAAACAAATATAAAATCACAGCTCATAAATGCTTCCTGTTAAGCAGAGTTGACAGCAAGTCCTGCGCTGCCGCACTGATATTTCACGCTCTTAATGTCACATGACAACATAAGAGAGCAAAGAGAGATTGAGACATCCCACAACATTTGTATATTTCTATGTGAAGGTTAATTATATGTACTTTTTATGTACTGTATGTGTGTGTACAAATAAGCATTTACCTGTGAACACAAATCACCAAGCTCAAACCTCTTGAAGTGCTTGCATTGAGTCATGAGGGACAGAAGCGCAGCAATGTCAAAGTCACCAACTGATCTATGGTTCTTATGTCCGCCTGTCATGTACACCTGAAAACAGAACGAGGTATCATTAGAGTGACCCCTGCCAAACAATCAGACCAAACCAACTTTACATTAAAAAAAACAACAGCACAGCTCAAAGAATAAGTGCTTACCTTAGCCACTTCCCATTTATTTTGGGACCACAGGTGGGGTTCACTGTTCAACCACATCACCTTTCCACACTGACTGGTGTGGTAGGACCGTATCACATCTCTCCAACGAGAACACACCTCACAGTTCAAAGAAGGAATCTGCAATCAGTGGTATAAAATTAAAATCCCAGTTCAAAATAGGAACCTACAAAAAAAAAATCTTTTAGGGCTTAGGGGGCTCTGAGGAAACCACACTGTTATGATAAATCATGGGGAGGAAAAGGGATGTTATTTAAGTGCTTATTTTGGTAAAGTTTAAGGTAAGATACAATCAGAGCACGAGGAACACTTGTTGAGTGTCTAGTTGTTTTGTGAAGCTTGGTTTTTGGACACTAGGGGGCAGAAAATATGAAAACAAGCTGTACCATAGACTGTATATAAAAATGGACGACACGTCTCCACTTCCTCCCACTGTACAAAAATGAAGCCAAAACATTCCGGATACGGGAGCTGCCATCTTGCGCTGCTGACGTCATTTGGAGCCAGAGTCTGCACAGTAGTGATCCGAGGTGGAGCCGATGTATCGAGTTCCCGCCTGTACACCCACCTGAACCAATCGCGAGCACACTCACAGTTGTCAATCATGACGCGACGCCCCGTTTTCATAGCATCAAATAACTAATTAAAACCAAACTTATCAGAAAAATGAACACTTGAACAAACATCAGCGTGATAAGAACTACCTAAAATGACAAAAACCGTCTTTGGGAAAAATGTGTTTGACGTGTACTATGACTTTTCAGTTTGGCCCATGTCCCATCCACTAACATGGAGGGGGCGGGGTTTATGACCTATGCTGCAGCCAGCCACCAGGGGTCGATCCAGATGTTTTGGCTTCACTTTTGGGGAGCTGTCATGTCGTCCATCTTTATATACTGTACAGTCTATGAGCTGTACACATGGATGTATAAAGAGAACTGGATACAGTGTCAGAGGCGGGGCCCTGTTGTTGTTGTATGTTCTCTTTCCTCCTGCTCTCTCTCTCCCGCTCCCCCCCTCCCCCTTCAACCCAACCGGTCGAGGCAGATGACCGCCCACCTTGAGCCTGGTTCTGCTCGAGGTTTCTACCTGTTAAAAGGGAGTTTTTCCTTGCCACTGTCGCATAGTGCTTGCTCATGGTGGGAACTGTTGGGTCTCTGTAAATATAAAGAGTCGGTCTAGACCTGCTCTATTCGAAAAAGTGCCCTGAGATAACTTTGTTATGATATGGCACTATATAAATAAAACTGAATTGAATTCATTCCTATGAAAGCTGCTCAGTGGCGCATGAAGCCAAAAAAGTTCGACTTCCTGGCTATAAAATTACTCGGATCTTCCACATAGCTTCCATGTTGTGCGGCCCATAGAGCCCATAGCTTTTCCTTTAGTCCCACTTCCCAACCGCTCCGTCTCAGGCTCACTCACATAAATGGCAGTGACTCTATAACTCTGGATTCGACTATTTATGCATTTTACATTTTACTTTTAGGACATCATGATTTAAATGGACTATTTAAGTGTTCATACTGGCTAGTTGTTGTACGTCAAAAAAAATTAACCGCTGATTTACAGACGTCTCTTTCACAATGTAAGTCTTTGGGAAAAAGTATCTTGGGGCCAGTGTGCATCATGTGACGGACCCAGAAGTTGTAATTACACAGCAGAAATGCAGAAATTCGTTAAGGAAAGCTTCAATTGAAATCACACTTTATGTTGATAAGTGGAACATATCTTTAGAAATACATATTGATAAAATATGTTTAGTGTGACTTTTACAATACTACCAAAGTATTACTAGTTGTCCATCATAATAAATATACATTAATGTATATTTAATTTTTCATGATGGAAGGTGTGAAGGAATTTTCCTTCTTTAGGTTAAAGGTAATAGGACACAGGGGTTCCCCAGGTCACATTCTGGTCATTTGCATTACTTCATATCCTGTCTCATTCAGAGCAGTAGTTCAGCTCTCTGTCTCCAAGGATAACTGGTCAGGGTGCAGCTGTCCTGATAAGGCTGGCTCCATCCCCCAGGAGACCAAGGTCATTGGAGATAGATGGCGTTATGCCCCAGACTCCACACCGATATACTGTCTCCTCTTTGTCTCTGAGATATGCACTAAATATGATGTGAAGTAACATACAACGTGACTTACGTTAACTTAAGTAAGCATAGTTTATTGTTTAGAATCCAATCTCCACACATCTTCAGCTGGGTGAGGAATGACCTTATTTGGATTTGTAGTGAATCTCGCATGTCTAGCACAGAGTTAAATACTCCTCGCCAGGAAGTAACCTTCAGATCAACTCAAACTCAGTAATAAGAGTAAAAATGTAACTGTAAAACCAAATCAATGGGCTTAAGCCTCAGAAGAGCAACATTTTTTCTATAATCGGTCTGATTCACCTTTTTTTTTGGGGGGGGGGGGGGGTTAACGTGTGTGTGTATGAGGACGATTCTGTGACATCACAGCTAGTTTGGGAGCCAATCATGCTCCAGTATGCATTTTTATTTTTTTTATTTACACACGTGTGATGAGGAAACTTGAAACCTCCAGTGCACATATCCTAAGAACCTTTCAGTAAAGTAGTAGACACATTCATCAAACTTACAGTTAAACTTTTAGTGATACATTTTAGTGAAGAAGCACTAAAATCCATCAAAGGTGTGTCTTATTTATTCAGTGTAGTAATAAGATTTGGAGTCACTGGGTTATTGCCAAAACTGCGATTATTTTCTATTAAAATATCTTTGTAAAATAAATGAATTAGTAATTTCATTTAGTTTTGTCCTCAAAATAGAATTCTGTGTTGTCAAACACGAAAAATCCAGTTTCCAAACTACAAAATGCAGAATTGGGGCGATTTTCAGTTGACAACCAAATAATCAGTAAGGGACCGTTGTTAAGTTTGACCACTGTTGCGTTGCACTTCTTCTGTGTTGTTCATAGGCTGGACAGTCAGTCTTGTAGCGGTTGTTCGACAGAGCGTTTCCTTATCAAGCAAAATGAAATTAAGGCCTACGAATGAAAAAAACTGAAGGTCGAGCCTTTTTCTATAAATTACATTTCGTGTCAGAAAATGCTTTGATATCTGTAGCGACTAGACTCGCAGAAAAAAATGTCCCCTGAGAGCAGGCTCTTCACTGTGACGCGCTTATACAAAAACATACTGAGATCCGGATGAGTTTTATGATGTTTAAGCAAAGTTGTATAATTGTACAAAAAAATGTAACGGTCAACAGAAAATATCAGAGCCCCACTCACCCTCTCTGTCTACATCCCACCATCCAAGTAAACAGGAAAATGACGTGAAACCACACCCAAGCAGGGTCGGCCCCAGCCATTTTGGTGCCCTAGGCGCGATTAGGATTTGGATTAGGAACAGGATTTGGTAGGATTTCTACTGGCTTTCCATTCAGATTTATTTACATATCCTTCAATCTGTATCTGAGAGTCTAGCAGCTATCATAGCATCATTAGCATTAGCGTTATTGCTATTTAACTACTAACGTACATTAAATGTCTACACACATTTTAATGTTAAGACAAAATACCTTTATATTTGGCTTTCTTTTCCTCTTTCCTACGTTTTCTTACTTGAAAACCTGAAGGCTTGGGCCTTTTCATTATGAGCTGAATAGTTTACTTTAGTTTATCTTGATTCTTTCAAGGAAACACATATGTTCCTCTTGACCCCTGCTCATTAGTCAGGGATTTTGGCTGTCTACAGATGCGCCTGTCAGTGCGCATGGCGCACGGCAGAGGACAAGTGCAGCCAGGCCAGCAGGCCAGCCACAGGCAGTGAAACAGTAAGCAGCTGCCGGGTGCAAAGTGTATTTCTTTCTGTATTTGTTTATTTGTTGCTGCACGCAAGGAAAATGAGGAAGGGCGCCCATCGGCACATTTTTATTTATTTTCACTGGCGATATTTTAGAATATATATATATTCTAACAGGGCGCCCAAGGCGACCACCGGCTCTGCACCCAAGTGCCAGTTATCGGAAGTGAGAGTAACCAAAAGAACGCATGCAGCCTAAACAAATAATAAACAACACAGGCTAAATACACATTTTGGCTCCTACAATATCCTTTTATTAAAAAAAGCCTCGTTCTTCATTTTCTGAGATGAAGGTAGGATTACACGGATTTGGAAACAGCAGCAATGCCGTCTTTTCACTGTTCTGTTTAAACCCTCATATATGCACAATGGTCATATTTAAGTCCATACCTGGTTCGGCCGTGGATTCCAGTTTTTAAAATCACATGTTTTGACACACAAAGACGGGCCGCATTCCATGCGCAGTTCTCGGTGGAAAATGTCAATCTGTCGATCAGTAAAACGCTCCAGCAGTTCCTGAAGACTCCTCAAAACTACAATGGCTTTCAACCAGTTCTTGTGGTTTTCGTCTCTATCAAATCTCAGAAAGGTATCCATGCTGACGCAACACTAACCTAACAAGCTGCACCGTTATTTGTCCTTCAGTCGGACTTCGAACTGTACTTTTCCAAATAATAGCCAAAAGTTTTGTCAGAGGAAGACGGGATTTTACCGCCTCGGCCAATCAGGAAGGTGAAATGTATCACATGGGTCATGATGCAAGATGAAATAGTGTGGAATAATGTCTTGTATGGTTTCATAGAGTATGGCAGGACTTCTTACTGCTCTCCGTTTAATTTGATTACTTTAGTTGTTACTTCCTATCCCCATTAAACTACGGTCAAATACTTAGGTGTGCATATTACATAGGATGCTATATTAAGTGAAACTTTGAATATATGGAACAAATTGGATGAATGCAAATCAAGGTTAGGCAGGTGGTTAAATAGAGATCTTTCTCTTTTTGGTCGCATTTATATAACAAAGATGAAAAGTCTGTCAAGATGCATCTATCCAGCTTATTCTCTTTCCATATCTAACAAAGTGGTAAAGACCATCAACAAGTTAAACTTTGACTACATTTGGAAAAGAAAATGTCATTATTTAAAGAAAGCAACCATGGTAAAGGATTATGAAGATGGTGGTCTGCAGGCCTTTGACTTTGACTGTATAACTGGAACCTTAAAGATCAAATGGTTGAGATCCTTTCTAGTAAATAAAAACAGCTTTTGGTTTTGTGTTCCCAGGGAAATTTTTAAAAAACATTGGTGGTATTAATTTTCTCTTACGTTTCACACCGCACGATGTTCCCATGTGGAAGTGCAGATTCATTCTTTTCAGAAATAGGTCTTTATTTTTCAGTGACTGGATGGAGAAAAATATTTGGTCCATCACTCAATTATTAGATGAATCTGGCAATATCTTACATTTTGAGGTATTCTGTAAAAAATGTAATTTCCAGTGCAACCGTAAACAATATAAGATTATTAATAGCATACAGACTTCTTTTATTTTATTTTGATGGCTAAAAATGCACTACCTCATATGGTTGCCTCCCTCCATCCCCCTTCATTGATGATTGATGGACATGATTTCTCAAATAAAATTCTGCCAAATAAAGTGATCCGTGGTCTCTTTCCAAATATTTTATACCCTATGCAGTTCAGCAGGAACTCAGCTTCTCATACCTTTTGTTGACCTACCTTAAAGAAATTATGCATTAACTTCTTAAACCTACCTTTACCTCCAAAAGAGCTTCACTTTAAAGTATTTAATGATATACATCCTTCAGGAGAACTCCTTAGACAAAGGTTTGATCACAATAACTATTTTCTGTGATGAAGAAATAGAAACTACGGATCACTTATTTTTCTTCTGTCTTTATAGCAATACTTTCTGGTGTGATATGTATGATTGGCTAGAATCAAAAATCGTTTCTCTCTCCCATTTTAGCAGAAAAGATATTACATTTGGGATTGTAATGGAGGATAAGAAAACTGAACTTCTATTGAATACTTTATTTATTTTAGGTAAATTCTTTATCCATAAATGTAAATGTTTTAAGACACAACCCCTATTGGTTGTTTTTATGAAAGAACTAGCACTGTACTATAAATCACTAAAGTATATGGAAAAGAAAACAGCAAAAAACTATTGAACATTATTGATGCCTTACAATTATAAGAAGAGACCCCTTAGCTATTTTATTTTGCTGTTTTTTTCCCTTCTTGTCTTTTATTAGATTTTAACTGTTCACATCGTGTGCTCCGTTTGTTTTAAAGAGCCTACTTCTGTTAATGTATTGCTTGCCATATACTGTAAAATTTCTATTTCAATAAAAACAAAAACAAAAAGTTGTTACTTCCGTTGCAGACTGAAAACTCATCAGTTCAGACTGCACCTTGGTCCATGAAACAAACAAAACAAACAAACCCTTTCTCATCTACAGCTTTCTCATCAGCTCATCTAGAGATTCAGAGTGTGGCCTATTTTTTCCATGTGATGCGCGTGGCTCTCTGCCAAAATAGACAGTGAAAATGATCAGGTGATATTCATATTGACATGTAATGCCAGCTGCACCTTTCAGTTTCATTAAGGTGAATTCAGGTAATTTGGGACACCTAAGCTCCAGTGTATTTATTTTCCAAACAAAATCTAGTCAACAGGACTTTAGGTTTAGCATTGATGTTATGTGGCTGAAATCACATGACTTCATGGGGTTGTTGTCAGGGAAACAGGCAGGGCACTTGTCAATCAGGAAGCTCAAGGTCAGTGACACAGGATTCTGACTAGATGAATGTTAAGGATACAAATCTGTCATAAATAATAATCTTAATTGTTACCAAATCATGTTTGTGATCTATTCAAGCAACAAAATATGCATTAAAGTTTTGAAAATGTGTTTAGTTTTCTTTCCCAACATATTTTAGTTGTCCCACTTTATCAAATATGATTGAGTATGTGGGACAGCATGCTTTGGGTAAGCTCAGACAGTCATTTAAGTTCTTTAAATGGTGGAAATATATATTTAGGGACTTCCTGAAGTTGCATACATAGTTATTTAAAGTTTATAAGTCTAAAGTCGAAGCACATTTTTCGTGCGGTGCGATTACATACGAAGTCAATGCAAAGACAAACGCTCTACGATTCAGTGTCTTTACTGGACAGAACAAAAAAGGAGAGGGCTTGAAGAAAAGCGAGTGAAACCACAGAACAAGATGGTAAGTTCTGAAAGTATGTATCTCTTACTTTATTCCAGCTGCCGTTGTCCTTTACTACAAACAAAGTTAGCACCAGCCAAATTTTAGTTGTTTTTTAAAATGTTATACAATTTAATAGAATGTTTTAAATAAACTTAAATGAATTAACATGGTAGATCCTTTAATCCTGTGTAGATAGACAGTATTTTCCTGATATCTTCTTTATTGAGCTCTTTATGAACAATTTTTTTAATGTTTATATTAATTAATGCAATTTCTATGAATAATATACATTTTCTTATTCAGCTTTCTGTCCTTGTCATTTTTTCATAATGCTTTTTATTTAATGCATAGGTGATTTAGGCTTTTTGCAAGTGTCCCAGATTACAAAGTCACCTGTGCCAGATGATCAAATTCAGGCAGAATATTTTATTTTTGTCACAAAGAACACTAATAGGTGTGACATTTCTCCTCTGGGTATGATATCTACATTATTTCTTCTGGTGCCATTAGAAAACATCTTAGGGATTTCAGAAAGGCCTAATGCGTTGATCTAATGTGTTCTATAAATATCGGAATAAGTCGCAGGAGTCAAAATTGCAAAAAATCTCCCAGATTACCCCAAATCACCCTGTCACAAACATGAAAAAAAAATCTAACTCTCCAGTTACAACTGAGCACACATCTCTTAACCATTTTCTGTCTAAAGTTAAAATAAATGAAATTTATAATGAAACCTTCTGTTATTGATGGCCATTATCAAAGGCAGACTCCTTGTAGAAAGACAGGGCTAGATAGGAACACAGGTAGTTGGGTGTGGCCCAGGCGTTATTGTCTCTAAATGTAACACTTGAAGCAGTTCAACATATTTGATGAAGCTGATGTACTTGCATGATTCTTGCAGCTGGTTGAAATGCACTGCAGTGTAAATCGATTTGGATAAAAGTGTCAGCTAAATGTAATGTTATTTTGACCAAATTATACATTCCCAAATTCAAATTTTAATCAAAGCTTAAAACAGAGCTTTTCGAGCTTTTCTATGTGGTGCATTAAGCTATAGATTAAACAGGCTGACTGCAGGTTACTTGCTGTGTATACTTGTTGTACTATGTTACTTTTAATGAGGCCAGTGGTGGAAAGAAATGAAGTATATTTACTCAAGTACTGTACTTTTAATTACTGTACTTACAATTTTGAGGTGCTTAACTTGAGTATTTCCTTTTTTTATACTACTTTATACTTGTATTCCACTACATTTCAGAGGGAATAGTGTACTTTTTACTCTGCTGCATTTTACACTAATTGTCACTCTGCAGATTTCTATTTTATGTACAAAACATGTAGTCTGCTCATAAAATACGATGCAGTATAATAGACGAAGCTACCCAGGATACAAAGTAGGTAAATGTAGCTTCACCGGCTGGCCCAGCTACAACTTAAACTAGGTTAAGTTAAACTAAACTTTTGTGCCTCCACGTTTGTGCATTCGCCCGTAGACCATGTCAAGTATAGATTTAGATGAGAAATTCTCACTGTATTTCCTGTGAACACTGGTGTTGTGTTGTTGGGCTTCTTATTCACACAGTGAAGCACTGTTCATTACTGGAAAGATGTTGATGACGTGGCTAATTTACATGACTTAATGAAAGCCTCACACACTTCCTACTGAGTCAGGAATGTGTATATGCATAATTAACATTTAGTTATTGTCTACACTGTAGCTTGTTCATAAAGTTATTTTGTATTGTGAGAAAGGTAGGATTATCATTATTATTATTAATATTATTATTAGGACCAAAAATAAAGACCTGTCAATCAGGAACAAGTCAATGAATTTTGTCATATTTTTTTTTATTTACACTGCATTACAACGCAGTGATCAACCACTTATAGTGATCAAAAAGCTTGGGACAGAATCATTTTTCATTTATAGTAATCAAGTAGTCCGCTTACAGTGTTCATTCATCGTCTCCTGGAAGCTTATGACAAACTGCCAAAAACGAGCCAACGAGATGGTGTTCCTCAGTAAGTACTGAGCTAAGTACAATCAGTTCATTTGTACAATCATTTGAAAAGCGTTTGAAACAGCTGTACTGTATTTTGAAGGAGTCATTCATGAATTCAGTAAATAACAAAGCTGTTCGTTTCATTACTTTATATTCATGTAATAAATATACAAATGTCAATTAGATGGTAATCTGCAAGAGAAATAAAGACATTTAAAAAAAAAAAGTAGTTATAACAATCATCCGCTTATAATGATCAATTTGACTCAGACAGACGTGATCACTATAAGAGGTTTCCCCTGTACTATATAGCACATAAAATCCTTAACAAATCCCTTGTCCTGCCTAAATTCTGACCTTGACCTATTTCAAACAGTAAATATAAAGACATAGTGCAATATATGCTCCTCATTCTCTTTGTCACCTTCTTCTTCTTCTTCTTCTTATTCTCTGGCCTGCAGTGAGTTGATGGCTTGGAGCTCTGCAGAAAACCTCTCGCCCAGATCTCTGTTGGCCTGCAGGAAACCACCCAGCCTCTTCATCTGCTCAGCGTCCTAAGGAAGAGACGGTTGAAGTCATGTGTAGCAGGGTTAACGATTCCACTTGCCTTCCCTCATCATTATTTTCCATTATTTATCATTATTTTACCATCATTTTTCACTATTTTCTCTTATTTATCCTTATATTCCATCAGTCGTAATTAATTTTCATCATTTGCCTTTATTTAATATTGATTTGTTATTATTTTCCTGTTTTATTTTTAATATTGTTCGGAATTTGTAATCCATGGGGACGGTTGTATGGTTAGAGCGCCCCCTAGTGGGACCCCTGTGTACTTGTGGGGTGCAGCCCGCCTCGTGTTGCCACTCTGCTGTACGCTGTCCCCGGGGTAAGTCACACTGTTACGAGCTCCGCGAAAATATTGTATTTTTCTTTCTCTGTTGGTTAAAAATACTAGTTGTTTGTGGTAAACACTTGTGTGATGCTTAAAATACATTGTTAGACGTTTTGTGAGGAGTTTTGTTCTGTTTAATGAGTGTTTGTCCGTGACTTTGCGAGCTAACCTTGTGTGGAAGCTACGCGCTAATATGGCTAACCAACAGACATGAACATAATTTATTTATTTATTTTAGTAATTCCTTGATAAGTGAAACTGTGGGAAACTGACCGTGATCTGTGTTAACAGAATAAACGGCTGGGTTGGAGCCTAAAAGTGAGAGATTGGTGCCTGTCTTTAATTACAACACAACGCAAGAGAGAGTATCAGCCGCCACACATGCAGCATCTTACTTTATATGTATTATGTGCAAGTACACCACATGGACATCTGTATTTTGTTCTCCGCACCTGTGTCTTTGCAGCAGCATCAACATCATCATCAGCAGCAGGATGCAGCAACTCCTGCAGCCTCTCTTGTAGCAACTCAGCCTCCCATTGGCTGATTAAGTCTGCGCTGGTCTTCCACTGGCTGACAGAATCACACTCTAATCCATCCAGGTCAGCAGAGTCCATACGGTCCCAACCAGAGACAGATATTGACAAATCAACGGACAGCATCTGGACAGACAAAACGCACACAAAACTGTGACACACCACAACACTAATGCAGCTGGGACCTGAGAGCTTCCAAACACTGGACATAGTGTGTTGCTGCTGCAGCAGACAAACACGCTCACCTCCTCTATCTGCCGTCCAGCTGCTGCCATCTCTTGTACGTGGCTGAACTGCCGCACGAGGCTTTTCAGGGCAGTCTGATAGTGCCTCATCCATTCATCCTTCACATGTAACTCACAAGAATGCATCAACTCATTCCTGTAATGGATCACCTGGAAACACACACACACACACATTACAGAACATCATCATCAAAAATCCAGTGTTTCATTATTCTTTTTATTCATTCTGCTTTTCTGTCTCTTTAAAAACGAGTGTTATAATCTAGGTTATTACTGTTTACCTCCCCTGACATTTAATGACAGTGATTGAGATACAGCTTTATCGCCAATGATACAGGCAGATAGTTGACAGACGAGACTGATGAAGCAGACAGACACATTATGCACACAGTGTTAGGAATGTGCGCACATATTCAGTGTGAATATTCTGTTGCGAGGAGCTCGCATACGCACGGCTCATGAATCTGAAAAGAGTGTACACATATTTCAGTTTTAGTCTTGAACCTGCAAAGTTTTAAGCATCTGTCCCCTGGAATATAAGGGCTTGGTCATGTAATAATTTTCTGACTGAACAACCTGACAATGACCAACCAAAAGCAGCATAGCATGCCCATTGTTACCTCTCTCACAAATTTTGGATCCATAGACTGGAAGCGACTACAGTAGTTGATTAGGTTGAGCAGAGCAGAGGCATCGCACTGATCTGCCCCCTTCACTTTCCCCTGACCCCGTGGCATGTAGGCCTACAGAGAGACACAGAGAGACCTTCATTAGACAGACACATTCAGCTGAATCTTCAAATCCTTTTGAGAACGTTTCAGTCTGTAATATTTTTCATGTCAAAAATGCCAAAAATGCTTCCACTGGGTGATATAATGTAAATGTAGTACTTTTGACGTCACTTGACCGTGTGACAAGATCATTTGACCAAATGGAGCTTCAGTTGTTTTAACAAGCAACCAATGATTATTTTCAATATTGATTACTGATTATTTCCTCTATTAATTGATTTAATTAATTTCTTATATGTGATAGATCACAAATCTTTCTATGTGCTAAAACTACTGAACATCAATGCGAGGTCCACGTGTGACATTTCTAAAACACGTCATTTTTTTTAAAAATAATTGTCAGATTCGTTATGGTACCGTATGACATGCAACAAAGGTCACTGGCTGGAATCGAACCGGCGACTGTTGCGGCCATGTGGCATGCGCTAAATATAGAGCTGCAACGATTAATCAGTTAATCGATTAGTTGATAAACAGAAAATGAAACGCAAACTATTTTGATAATCAGCTAATCGTTGTATTCATTTTTCAGGCAAAGAGGCCAAAAATGTGCTTGATCCGTCTCCCCGAATGTCAGGATTTTATGCTTTTCTTTTGGTTTTGGACTGCTATTTGAATAAAACAAGGAATTCAAAACAGATCAACTTGGGCTGTGGGAAATATTACAGGGTTCGTACAGCTTTTTAAGTTAAATTCAAGCACTTTTCAAGCACTTGCAAGGTACCTAAACCAAAAATGTCCAGACTCTGGAAGCATTTATCATCACATCTAAATTGTTACTATAAATGCCAGGAGACAACGGGATCGTTTCATTAAAAGATTTTTGGTTTACATGAGTGATTTTGTAGATGATGAAACACCAGATTATGCTGAAAATCAAGCATTTTTCAAGGAGTATATTTGAATTCAGCATATTCCTAACCTTGAAAACATAACGGTTCAAATTAAGCATTTTCCACACTTTCAAGACTTTGTACGAACCTTGATATTATACCTTTTTCGGGACATGTTACAGACAAAAACGGTTAATTGGTGAACAGAGAAAACAATCGTCAGATTAATCGATAATGATCATTAGTTGCCCTAACTAAACATACTAAAGATCAGCCTCATATTGATGTGTGTTTAATTTCCTTCTAAACTTTTTTTTTTCTTTCTACATCTTCTTTTATTCATTTTTCTTCTTTTCTCTGTTCCCTGGTTGTGAATAACTGCTCTAAACAATGAGACTATGGTGAGATGACAGACTCACTCCACATTTCCCATAAAGCCACATAATGTCTGCTGGCTGGGTTTAAGCTGGAGCAACAGCTGTGATTTTTCAGCAGTCGCTCTCATTTGTTTATGACAACTATTCTACTGTGTCATACATAATGATGATATTAAATGCTAGTCCTAGCAGATTTAAGTTAAGTGAGTGTGTGTGGAGTGGTGTGGTGTGGTGTGTAGACCCACCTTGGCCACTTCCCAGTGGTCTCTTCTCCAGTGGGGAGGGAAACAGTTGTCCCAGTTGACTGTGGCACCGGACTGCAGTCTGTGGTGTCTCAGGATCACTGTCTGCCACTCTGAACACACCCTGCATGGTGAGGAAAGCTGGACAACAAGTTACAGTGAGAACAACTGGGACATATAATGGTTGAAGATAATCGCAGTAAACTCATAACTGAGTATCACAGTAAGCTCCTATATAGGATACCACAGGAGATTCACCGCCACATTTAACTACAAGTGCCAACAAGAACTACATTAAGACATAGGCCTAGCAGAATTTACAGACTGACCTTATTCCCTCTCGGTCTGCATGAAGAAGTCTCGCACGGTTTCCGGAGCAGAGTGTTCTGATTGAGCAGGTCTCCGTGGAAAGCTCTCATTTCGCGGGTGATGAAGGGGTGCAGGCCGTCCTTCAGTATGAGCAGACACCGTCCTGCTTTCAGCCAGTTCGTATACTCCCTGTCGTTGAGACGGACCGCCAGCTCCTTAAGAACCATGTTGGCCTTCCGCCCTGATAGAAAACAGGGAAGGCGGAAAAAAAGCAGGACAAGTTCAACAAGTTCAACCAACAAGTCCTCAAGTTTAGCTCCACCCTCTTCAGTGCTATCAACAGAGCGGCCACAAGATGGCTGTAGAAACGCTAGTTTGTGGCTGCTGCTGGTGGTGGTTTATGGACGACAGAGGTGTGCTGATGGTGGAAAAATGACTTAAGTTCGTACTGGTGAGATATTATAAAGTTGTTATATATTATATATCTGTTTCTTGTTTACCAGGAGGCCTGCAGCGCCATGAGACATGAGTGTAAATTGTTCTGGTTACACCTGGGTCCAGTGGGATGTATCCACAGTTTCAGACTAGTCTCTCTGTGTTAGGTGGCTGCTTTCAGCTGTCACACAGAGCAGCTTGGCTTCAGTAGCATAAGCTGGCTGCAGTTTTCCTGCAGAAATCCTTAACAAGCCTGTGGGGTTCAGGACATATTTGGGTGAAGCCTGCTGTCCTACACCTGCTTGTCCAGGAGTGGTGTCAGGGCTTGTTTGACCCAGAGAGGAGGGTTGCAGCTCCAAGCAGCAAAGCAACTGCTGTACGGTACCAACTTTTTCAGGATGACTCCAGGACCAGTGTGTTGAACTGCCACCTTTCTCAGGAAACTGCAGGAGCTGATTAATGCATTTTTCAGAGTTTCCAAGCGTTCTGTCGAGCTGAGCACGTGGGTGTGTTAGAGGGAACCTCTCAACTTCATACAGGGGCAGAATTAATCATTTCTGGGGCCAATGCAAAGACAAGTATTGGCCCCCGAAATTTCACACCTGGTCCTTTTTAAATCCAACCACAATATACATCTATACTGTTGCTGATGATGTAGCTGCAAACATTAAAGGCTGGCTGATGAACACTGCAGCTGAGGCTGCATGATTGACAAAATTGAGTAGTGGAGGGGTGGAAGAGGATGGATGTTTGACATCGCAATATCAGTGCACCCAAATAAAAACAAAAACCAGCTTTATCTTCTCTAACCTCTTTTGGTGTCTAGTCATGCAGATGGTTTCAGATCGTTTTGGTTTTATCTTCCCAGGTTTTGAGATTTGTTTTTGTAATTTGGGTAAAGCTTTTAACCTGTATTAAAGGAGAACGCCACAGATTTTACATATCGAAATATCAGTCAGTTTGTAGTTTGTGGGTAGTCACAACTGCACATGTGAAAAGAGGCCTTTTTGTGGCTCCAGATGGGGCTGTGTGAAATCTGATAAGCGACTGGGGCAGAAGACTACAAGTTTGAAAATGAAAAAAAATCTGAGGGTGGAGTTAAAACGAAGTGAGCTTACCAGACCATCTGTAACCCGCTCCTCATCTCTGTTTGAGGCTAGCGACTAGAGGCTACATTAGCTACTAGCATAATACACCCAAATCTCTGATATTGAGCTAAAACATTGAGCTAAAAGATGCAAAAATGCTCAGTAGAGCTGAGGGGGACTACAGAGTTGGTGATTCTTCTCAGGTTCGTCACTATGCGCAACCCCCCTTATAGTCATTTGATCTGTTGTTGATATGAAAATATTGATTATAGCTGCTTTAAATAAATATTTCAAGAATTATGAAACTTATTATTATTACCCTTATAATACTTGATATTTTGTTTTTAAGAGGCCCCTAGCTGCTGGGGTCTACGTCAGATCACCTAATGTATAACCATATCTGATTCCATAACCTGCTGGAGTCGGTGCATCCTGCCACCCTGAGGCAGCCCCTTATGAGAGGTGGCATCACCAAGCTGCTATACCTGCTGTCTGCTGTGAAGAGGAGGGTATATAGAAAAACCCAGAAGAGCCGGGCCAGCAGCTGCATGCACTAACGTCCCTGAGGCTGCTGCTGGAGGTGTTCATCAGGGAGGAGCTGGAGTTTCTGACAGATTCCATGTATCAACTGAGACTAGGGGCTTGCAGGAGGAGGGAAGCTATAGACTAACCTCCGCCTATTTCAAGCCTGAACAGTATGAACAGACAGTAAGTGTTGAAAGAAAATACATTCTAAAACACTTCAACTCACATTGCACCATCCGTTTCTGGGTCTATTGTGTTTGGTGGTGTATTTTTGTCATTGCTGCAGATAACTGTCCAAACTTATGCAACATCAAGTTATTTCCAACCTAGCCGCAGTTTCACAACCAACAGTAAATGTCAGGTTTTGGTATCAGATGCAACAGGACAATGCCCTTCAAGAATGCTGCTATTTTTCCCTTGGTAGAGCATCTCAGTAAGAGAACAGACAGCACACCAGGAGAAGTTACTGAGTAAACACATTTATTGTACAAACCAACAACTACTTAAACAGGAAACCACAATAAAAAATGTTTTTAAATGCAATTTGCACAGTTTCACTAGTAAAAGTATCCCACAATCCAATAGGATTTTTGCCCAGGACTGCAGTACCACACAGGACAATGTCGTTCCATCATCTGGAACTCGACACTGGAAACACAGACAGTCTTTTGTATGAGACGCTGACTTGTCTTCTGATTGCTCCGGTACGCCACAGCTGTGGAGTTTGCTTCAAGCGGCTCGCCGGGAGACCCAGGAGAAAGCAGCGAGAGAGAGAGAGCAGGTGATCAGTGGAAGCACAGGAGATGCTCACAAGAAAAATAAAACCATATCCAGCTGTGCCTTACACAGAATCAAGAGAATAACAGCTTCTTTCCAGAGCTGCCATTTTACAATGTATTTTAATTTTACAAGAATTTGTTATAGAAGAGACTGAGATACCAGTTTATCAAGCGAACAATTGTACAAATACACATATACTGTATATAGTTAGCAGTTAACAGCTGGGGTTTATCCAAGCTCACTTTCGGATATGTAGGAAATCAATAACTGAAATAGGACAACCAAGACTGCCTGAAAATATGACCTCAGTAACCTTACTGTAATTTAAAAAAAACAGGATGTACAAAACATCATGAAGTGAAGACATGTAGCAGTGTAAAAAAGGCCAGCAGTAGGCGTATTGGGTGAGAAAAGTAGTTTCTTACAAGCTATTACTTTTTAGCCACATTAGCAGCGTGATGGTAATGTCGGTCTGTTGGTCCACCACTTTGGTCCAGACTGAAATATATACATACATACATTCATTATCCCCAGACGATGTATCCTAATGACTTTGGTGATCCCGACCTTTCCAATAGCGCCACCATGAGGTTGACATTTGTAGTTTTAAGTGATATGTCTATATAGTATCTAGTATAGTGCTAATTAGCAAATATTAGCATGCTAGCATGCTAAATTAAGATGGTGAATGTGGTAAACATTACGCCTGCGAACATCAGCACGTTAGCTTTGTCACTCTGAGCATGTTAGCGTGCTGACGTGATATAATGCAGTTTCTTCTTTCTTTATTGGGGTCAGGGAGAGGTCTGAAACATCTCCATTTGAGGTGGAGTATTTGTTTGCCTTTGTTCTTGGTAGCCTCTTTGATTAACTGCCTTCTGCCCAGTGCATTCTGGGATACGCTCTAGCCCCCATGCCCCCGACTTGGGATAATGATGGAATGATACAAGAAGGAAAGGTAAATAGCGTACGTCACCATTCTGGGTGTTTTGTTTTTTCTGACTGCGATTTAGTCGTTGTACAGGATAACAGGCCTAGAAATACAGCTGAAATTGGCAGAAATAGTCACAGGATCCCCAATTACAACATATTAAATTACAATTATAAAAAATGAAAAGACGTTTGTGTTGTATCAAATAATTTCATCTTTACATGAAAATTTAATTAGTCTTTTAGGATGCACAGAGAAAAACAAATATCCCTCTATCTTTGTAATTGGATCTCTATGGATTTGATGATAGTTAACGTAGATTAGACGCCCTGGAGTGTGTGTGTGTGTGTGTGTGTGTGTGTGTGTGTGTGTGTGTGTGTGTGTGTGTGTGCGCGAGTGTGTGTGCATAAATGAGCCCTGCTCAGCAGTCAGGCGAGGGGACACAACAATATTAATGTGGGTGTGTGTGCTCGCAGGTATGTACGGGTGTGTGCAAGCGTGTATATAAATACATGTATGCATCTGTGTGCATGTGTTGGAGTGTGTGTATGTGTGTGTGTGTGTGTGTGTGTGCCCACGGTCCCAGCAGGGTGTTTTTTTTTAAGCAGAGGAGATCAAAGAGACATTAGTATTCTGAAATAAATCACATGCCCAGGCCTCACTGTGTGGGTCCCCAAACACATACACAGGAGACACACTCTCGCTCTCTGTCTCATTCTCTCCTTCTCCTCCTTTCTCTTTCCCCTACCATCTCTCTCTTCAAAAGACACCACCACCACCCCTTCCCTCCACCCTTCCCCCTCCTCTCCCCGGCCCCTAGCGGCCTTCAGAGCTATCTGCTTACTGGCTCTGAATCCTTTGTTACATCCTTTCAGTTTCTCACGTTCCAACTTGAGCCCCGTCTCCTCCCTCCGTCTGCAAATAAGCAGGAAAATGCTTTGTCAGAGAAAACTGTTGTTCATCGCTGAAAAAGTCAGAAACGCAAAGTAGGGGTTTTTGACAAGTATATCCTTAGGGAGAGACCTCCATCCCTCTCCCTCTCTCCATCTTTCTCCCCGTCTTCCCTTGCACCCTTTCTTTCACACCTTTCTTTCACACTCGTCTCTCTTTCTCCAACTCTCGTCTAAGCTCAGCAGCAGAATGATTCCTGGTGTTGGTGATTTCTTTTTTCCCCTTTTCCGTTTTTGGTGCGTGAATATCTTTTCGGAGGAGTGCGAGAGCGCTTCTAAGACTTTTGACAATGTTGCGACTCACTCCCAAGTTCTGAACTAATGAGAGCTGTTCTGCTGGGCAGCCAGCATCAGCCGGACCTCACTTTGCTCTGAAAGATGGTCTCTGCTTTTGCCAGCGGGAGAAAGAGGGGAATAGAGGAAGAGAAGTGAAAGGAAGAGGAAAAAAATGATTGACACGGTACAGCTTGCAGAGGAAGAAGCTCATTTTTAGCCACAGAATTAGAATGAGTAGAACATAAATGCCCCCTGTGGCTCCTTGACGATTGCAATATCCATGAGATTCAGGGTTTTTTTGTGCTTTGTTGTGTGTGTGTGTGTGCATTTGCATGTATGTGTGCATGTGGGCACGTGTGTGGGATGGGTAAGTTTAGGCCAATGTGTACATGGCATGTACTTATTTATGTGCGTGCATGTATCTGTGCGCGTCTGCTTGTGTGTGTGTCATTTTGATAGCCACCCACATGAATATGCAGATCAGTTTTAGAGAGCGTATGTGCTCAGCATTAAAGCCCACTCTCCACTGCTGACCCAATTTCACACACTGCAGTGTATGTGTGTGTGTGAGAGTGTATGCGTGCACTTGCTTATCAATGCATTTCGCCAAGCTTGGAAAAATCGTGCGGTTAAGACGGAGGCTTGTGAGTGGGTGTGTGTGTGTGTGTGTGTGTGTGTGTGAGTTGGCCTGTGAGTGTTTATAGTGTTTATGAGGCAAAAAACTCATGCGATAAGTCTCATCCAACATGTACACATTGACAGTTGGCTGTGAATAAAATAAAATTCACATTAATACACGCTGACCAAACCACATGCCTCTTCAGCCTGAACCACATTCTTGCTCAGTCTTTGTAACTCGTTATTTCTCTCACACACTGGTTTCTGTAGCACTAGCGCCTGCCTCACTCTGACCTAAGTCTTTTAAATTTAATACTGTACTTTTTAGCACTATAGAAGAAAGTAAATATTAAAGTAATAGTTTGACATTTTGGGGAATTCGCTTATTCACTTTCTTGCCAAGAGTTAGATGAGAAGATTGATACCACTCTCACCTCCGTAAGATACATATGAAGCTACAGCCAGTAGCCGGTTAGCTTACCTTAGCATAAAGATTGATTGCTAGCCTGGCTATGTCCATAGGTAAAATTATTCTACCACCAGAACTGCTAAAACTCACTCAATAACATGTTATATCTTCTTTGTTTAATATGTACAATGTATGTGAAGTGTAAAAGCAAGGAGCTGTGGTTTTATCGGGATTTCTTTGTGCTGGACTATTTCCTAGACAAGTGCAGTGACTTCCCCCTGCTTCCAGTCTTTATGCTAAGCCGAGCTTACAGACAAGAGAATGGTATCGATCTTACTTACTGCAAGCAAGCGAATAAACATATTCCCAAAAATGTCCAACTTTTCCTTCCTGACACGTATTTTGAAGCCATATGATAACATGCAGATTCAGGACTAATGTTCCTTCCAAGATGTGTGGATTTGCACACAGCTGCTCCACTTGTCCCTAGAAATGTGTTTACATAGGCTAAATCTTTGACAAGCTTCAAACTTTTGGTGGTAAGTGATATGAAATGCAACTACTTTATCTTTTTTTTATGTGTTTATTGAGTTACAACAGACTTCCATGTTGTCAACTCAGCAGTGCCAGTCAGCAGAACCATCCAAGACAAGCCGGCGGTTCGTCAAGCCGCCAGTAGATGGAGACGTTGAGAAGAGGGAGGACCAGTGGCAGAGCTGAGGTAATGGCTCTCTGGTCTATTGTTCCCTGTATTCATCCTCACCCTCCACCCTCTCCACCCTCTCCTTCTGCCTTACAGTCTAACTTCCCACTCATGGACTTCAAAGGAAAGGAAGGAACTAGAAAATAAGGTGAATTAATTTGCCCCCCTATTCCATGCCTACATGTTGCAGCGGATATGCTTTTTAATTGCTTGTGCTAAATACATAACCTATTTTTGTATCCTTTACGAAAGCCTAAATGATGATCTGGGTAGAATATATGCAAATGCTAGAAGCCCTCATGAAACATTAACATTACCTCATATAAGCAAAGCACCTTGAAAACAAGTTGCAAGAAAAAAAGGACACTGTAAAGCACGGCTCGGCCAGCGTATGGCTTAATAAGATCTGGCACCCAGTGCTGCAAACTCTGACAGACATTCCTCGGCATCTTTAACCCTCAACCCAGAAGCCTCAGCGCAGACTGAACTCTGTGAAGTAGATCAATGGGAGGATTATTGCAGGACCAAGATGCCAGTTATAGAGCAGCTCTGTGCTGCCTCAGTGAGGGGAGAAGATTGAGAGGCTTTCCTTTGATCTTGTGCTGGCGCATCTGAGAGGGCCCGCTGCTGATGATAATGATGCTGAGGCCCATTGCAGAGAGCCAGGCTGGGGCTCGGCCCCGCTCTCGAGCCCATTCCTATACTGGTGATATAAAAGGCTGGCCTGTGGAGGGTTGAACGGGACAAACGGATTTAGTCGGACGGATTGTGGATTCATGTGAATTTATCCCAACAAATGTTTTGTTTTTCTTCCTGGAAAGGAATGTTATTGATGCAACAGTGGTGTCTGTGTGTGTGTTTGTGTGTGTGTGTGTGTGTGTGAGTGAAAGAGAGAGAGAGAGAGAGAGAGAGAGAGAGAGAGAGAGAGTGTGAATATGCTCCAGTTGTTTCCTCCGTCACATTAGATCCAGCTGAACACCTCTGTCCTCTTTCAAGGACACCCCTCCCTCCTGCATGTCTCCGTACCTCAGCCTCTGTCTCTCTCTCTCTCTCTCTCTCTCTCTCTCTCTCTCTCTCTCTCTCTCACTCTCACACACAGACACAGACACACAGACTTCACATATACACACTTCACACACACACTCGCACTTTCTCTCTCTCACTCTGTGTGACAGGCCGCGGTGCTGGAGATGGCTGCTGACATTCTGGACAGTAAAAGGCTTAAGGTGGAGTGTGTGTGTGTGTGTGTGTGTGTGTGTGTGTCTCAAAGGCAGATACAGGAACCTCACAATTCTTCCCTCAGAGTATCTCTGCATCTTATCTGAGTGAGTGTTGTGTTGTCACACACAGAATCTCTAACAGTACACCGGTGCTGGCGTCTGATTCTGGACTGCTGCTGTCGTTTTATTGACTCCTTTTTGTTTCTGTTTGACCGTTCGCCAAAGCTCAATGATTATGATAATAGGATGTGGGGTCAATAATCTCTTAATTAGTGCTAAGTGGGAATTAGATTAGGCTTTAGTTCATTTCAGAAACAGCTCTAGTTAACCAGATTAGCGCAGTGTGGATTAGGCCCGGGATGAGGATAGAGCCACGGAGGTTAGAGAGGGAAAGGTGGACGTGTTTGGCCTCAGGTCACAGCCATGCTGACCAGGAAGGCGTTATCTGATTGGCCGTCAGTCAGGTTTGGTGAAAGGGGTCGGGACGGCCTATTGGCTACTGAGCAGGGACAACAGAGTGCTAGTGGATGGAGGCAAGACAATAGGTTTGACGATGCATGGTGATACAAGACTTTAATAACTCACCAACTCCTCAGCAACAGAGCCTATATCTAACACCTCTCTCACACATAGTCATGCTCTCCTCTCTCCTCCAGTGTTCTGTTATTTCTTTACTCTCCTCTCCCTCTCATCCCTTTGCTCCTAAAGAGCTTTTCTGTTCAACTGACCTCCTATCCACTTTATTTGATGGGCCCCCGCTAAGAGGACTCCATCCCCTCTCTCTTTCTCCCTTTCCCTCGTCTTCTTCCCTCTCACTCCCTCTTTTCTCACCGTCTTTGCTCTCTCTCTCTCTCTCTCTCTCATCATCATCATCCTCCCCCGCCTTCCTTCCCTCGCTACCCCCGTCTTTTCTGTGGCCCAGCGTGGGTGGCTGAGTTTAATGAATTCTCTTTTCTCTCTGCAGCCAGGCGCTGATTTCTGATTGTGAAGAGGTGTGTGCGCGTTGTGAGTGTGTGTGTGTGTGTGTGTGTATGGGTATGAGCGCACACACACACACACACACACACACACACACACACACACACACACACACACACACACACACACTGACGTATTTTACTTACTCACTTTCACTGCCACGACTCTGATCATTTTATCAGTCTAAATAAATCTCGGCCTTTATCCCAATCAAGGCTTCAGGTTGCACTTCCTCTTCCTTAAAGGAGAAAGTCGCCAACTGTCAGCTTTAAAATAGATTTGCCCCGGGATGTGTCTGTTGTTGTTGTGAACACTACCTGCTGTCTCCTGCAGCCAGAAACATGAGTCAAGAGTCTGTTTTGTCCTCTGCCTGTGATGTCTAACTAATGCACAGGAAAATAGAAAAAGAGTAAATGACTGCAGACAAGGCCATGGATGACATTTAGCTGACCAGATTCTGTTTTCTTGTTCATAGGTAATAAATGTAAAGGTTGTTTTACAACGCCAGGATTTCATACAGGCGTCTTACATGTGTCAATGCACCATTTTGTGCTAATGACGCAATCATAGCACGCTTTATGTCAGTATGAGAGTGTTGGAGGAGAGTTGTTCTCTGTAGGACAATGTAGGGTTTGGCAACTGTGAAGTAGTGTATTGTCTCACTGTGGTGATCTGCCACACTTGTAGTTACAACTAGCTATCTATAATGTGCTGGAGTCAGCTTACATCGCTCCGCCTGTAGCAGAGTGGCTGATGCTAGTTTGATCTGCAGTATGAATTTATTTTGACTTGGTCAAAATGGATGATATCAAAGTAAGAGGTAGAAATCACGAATCGCTTTGCTAATTCGAATCACTTTGTTCAAGTTTAGCTCAAAGATTCGTAGTCACTGACTGTGTAGTTGGTTCACTTTATTTCCTAAGCTAAGTGGTTGCATCACCGTTAAAATGCACTTCATTATGTACAACAGTAAGTGAACGGATCACTGTTCATACGGCCACAACGTTCATCACTGATTCTGACTGTCTTCAGTTCAGTTGTACGTTCAGTCTGTTGCTAGTCCAAGCTGTCACGTTCAGTTCAGTACAAAACTAGCCTACATGCATTGCACATAATGTCAGCAGCCTATTATTTATGACAGCATTATCAGATTATCATTTTTTTTCTGTGGCTTTCAATAAGCTTTTAATGAGGAAGTAAAGTACTATGTAATACGGCGCTCTCAGTCACCAGTGAGGAGCTCCGCTGCTAAAAGCTACTGCTTCGGTCATTGACAATGATGATTCAGTGTGGTCAATTCAGTTTAAAGTTTGCTGATAAAGACTGTACATGTACTGAACACTTCTATATCAGATATGCTAGCAGGTAGCTAGCATATTGTTCACAAGCCCAGGTATGTGGCTAGGTAAAACCACCTTTTCATTTGCACAATAAAGTTCATAGGGATGGCACAGTCACTCTGTCAGTCGGCCACCACTTTGTCCAGATTGATTTATGGATTTTGGTGATACCCTGCCTTTTTCTTTAGCGCCGCCGTTACTGCTCCATTACACATTACACCTGCTTAGCATCAGCATGTGAGCATTGTCATCGTGAGCATGTTAGCAAACTGACATTAGCATTCAGCTCAAAGCACCACTGTGCCTCAGTACAGCCTCAAAGAGCTGCATGGCTTTAGACTCTTGTTTAGACTCTTGCACCTCAAAAGTCAAAGAAGTGGCCATTTAGTTAGAGGGTTGCTGGTTCAATTCCCTGCCCTTGAATGCACTTGAATGAAAACCCTAACTGTGGTTTCATTACAGCACCAAACAGTGTACTGTATGAATGTGAGGCAGAACTTTGCTTGGAAAGTGTGCGGAGCTCCATCAACTTTCCAAATAAATGGGAAAAGTAGAAATTGTAAACTGGGTTGCATTCCGCTTTTCATGCCAAACGCGAGACTTCAAAAGGATGAAACAATCCTCCCTCCAATCTGAGCAGCCACTCTGAAAGTGGATCATCTCCACATCTCCACATCTGTCCAAGGTCACCGCCGGGGAGCAGGTGTTGCTGCCTCCGTCCTGCCTGCTGATTGGACGGATGGATTAGCTGCTTAACGAGGTGAATTTGTTTAATCTGATAATTGTCTCGGCGATGAAAACATATTCGGTAATTCTCTGTGGCCTCTGTTTTTCTGTCCTCCTGATTAAAGGCACTTTCATTCTGGCACACACACACACACACACACAAATAATGGAACAGTTGTTGTTATGACCAGAAGACAATGCTCTGAGGTGCACTGGCACACACACAACACACACATACATACACAGAAACACACAGTCCCCTGTGTGTAGTCCCCCTGTGGTATGGTAATGAGCTGCTAATCTCTCTGGTTTACACAGCCAGAATGTGTGTGTGTGTGTGTGTGTGTGTGTGTGTGTGTGTGTGTGTGTTTGTGTGTGCGCATTAAGGTGCAGTGTAGAAAAGCCTGAGGAATTCTCTTAGGCCGTCAACCTTCTGCTCTCACTTGGGCGCAGGCTGTCAACACATTAAATACTGGAATCTGTGTGTGTGTGTGTGTGTGTGACAGAGGGAAAGAAATAGAAAGTGAAAACTCGACAATAATACACTGTAAAGGCGAAAAAAGAAAGAAGAGGAAGAAATTAGGGTCGAGACAGAACAGCAACAGTGTGGATCAGGCAGCATCAGCGCATTTGTTTACTTCCCTTGTAAATGTACGCTTTCTTCATCTGATCTGTAAATCCTGACTCTCCTCTAACTCTCTCTTCTGTGTTCTTTTTTTCTGTGTTTTTTGATGCTGCATTGCTGTGCGCGTGCGTGCGTGTGTGTTTATTTATTATGCCGAAGTCACATCACTAATTAGTCCCTGGGAGAAGCCCGAGGCCATTTGCAAAATCCCACTGATTAAAAACAAGTCCAAATCCAACCTTGTGTCGCTTACGCGTGCGCGCACACACATGCACACACTCAGACACACAGAGGCGCGTATACAATTTGCACTCACACATCCACACAGCCATGTATGCTGAGGAAAGCTACTTACTGTCAAGGCTGGAACACGTGTGGGCGAGTGTTTGCGAATCGGAGCCCCGGCATGCATGTTGAACGGCTGTTGAACGGGTGTTAGAGCGCTGTCAGTTGTTGAGGCCAGTTTAATATTTAAACTCGGCGTCTAAAGTTATCATACCCCAGGGTGGCTCCTGTCACATAGGAAACACACGTACATGCTGGCACACACACACACACACTCGGACGCACACACTCAAAGCCTTCAGGAGCTTCAGCTTGTCACAAATCACACTCAAGATGTCAAGGGCATCGTGCATTAGCAAGTGTGACAGACAGAAGCAGAGAGAGGGAGAGACACACACACACAAACAAGAGAGAGAGGGAGAGAGTGTCTCCACAATATTTTTATCTTAATTTTAAATTATATTTACATTTCGCACCTTGCACAACCTGCTTCAGCAAAAAAAAAAACAGCCCTACCAATTAATCCTTTTTGAATTTTAATTCAAGCAAAAGAGGGAGAGCGGATGGATGTGATGGATGGAGACAGAGAAGTGAGACTGGAAGGAGATGAAGTGAAGGAGGAGATAGTGACAGCACGGGGAGAAAGAGGAGGGAGTGAGGGATGATGGGAGACGTAGAGAGGAGGAGGAGGGAGATAGTGATAAATTGCTTTGAACTTTAATGGACGTCTCAGATGCTCCTCTAGTGATGTGTTCGGACAATACACAACATTACTGGCACACGTGAGGGCTGATTGTAGCTGACAGCCAAAGAGGCTTGTCCCCATCGACCTACAACACACACAGACACACACACACGCAGACGTGCACACATGCTGCACCATAGCTTTCCAAAAGTCAGCTAAAGGAAGAAGGCAGTGAGGCAACTTCTTAGCAGAAAGTGCAGACGAGAGGGGGGGACGAACAGATGAACTGTGGGTGAGGGAGAAGAAGGGTAGAAAGAGAAGGAGAAGAAGAGGAGTGTAAAGTCCAGGGGGAGAAGCAGAGAAGGAGGAGAGCTGGAGGGGAAGAAGAGGAGTGAGCAGGGGAAGGTGTTGCCATATGGTCAGGGTTGGGTTCAGACAAATAAAATGTTGCCTTCTCTCCACAATGGTTAACTACACACAAATGAATCACTAATGGAGCTCTCATTCACAGTGACAAACCCATAGACAAACGCACACTCATGCGTGCACACACACACACAAACACACACACACACACACACACACACAATGGCCGACATGTGAATGAAACTCGGAGACATTCACACAGAAGGAGCAATAAATGTCGACAGAGGTGGGCGGGCAGGGTGGGAAGTATGGAGGGTTGTTTGTGAGGTTCGAGCTATATGTGTGTGTGTGTGTGAGTGCAGCAGTGTATCGTTGGAACCGCCCCTCTTCCCTTCCACCCGGCTGCCTCTCTGTGAGTGTGTTAGTGTGTGTGTGCAGGCCTGTCTTTGTGTGCACTTGAATGGGGGGTTTGTCCCTCAATCTGTGCCCCTCTACTTTGCCAGATTTCTAATGATTTTCCAATGATGATTTAGGTTGTGTGTGTGTGTGTGTGTGTGTGTATGTGTGTCCAAGGGCTCACTCAACCTCTCTCTCTCTCTCCATTCTCCGCCTAGCTATTCTTCACAGTGCTGCTTTGTGTGTCTCTCTACAGCACCAATACTAGTATCATGTGACTTAGCAACAGTGGACAAAACCATATCTATCTATCTGTCTGAACAAAACAAAAGGTTTCCCCATTTTCCGCTTGCTATTAAGTCCGCTGACTACAAATTGTGTGTACAGCACTTTGTGTTCCTGCTGATCACTTCCCAAAGTTTACTGTAAGATTTGAGATTAATTTCCTACCTTCCCGACAGCTGTTGTTTTCCGTCCATTTCAAATGGAATTCAGCTTGCAGAGGCTTATACCAGCTTGAAATAGGTAAGTTATCACAGAGAACATTTTGTCAATCTTTTTTTTTTTCTCTTGAAAACTTTCTTTGGTGGCTCTTTCAAGGTTGCGCCAACATCCAAAATGCAAGCGTCGCCAAGGAGAAACCGTTGTTGGAACATCCAACTTGGGACAAACAATAAACGGCCTTGGACATTGTAAAAAGGATAAAGTGAATCTGAGCGACTCTCTGTCTGTCGGTCCACCAGACAGAAATGCCGTAACATCTATGGATGAATCCTGATGACTTTGGTGATCCCCTGACTTTTCCTTTAGGTAACCTTTCCATGAGGTTGATATTTGTGGTTTTGAGAGAAATGTCTGTAATAACTTTGGTGATCTCCTACCTCTTGATCTAGCGCCATCATCAGGTCTAAATTTCATTTTGTCCAGTACTTTGGTTTATGACCAGATACCTGCAAAACCAATAACAAAATCAGGTTGTACTGTTTAGTGCTAATTAACAAATGTTAGCATACTAACGTAATAATAATATGGTGAACATTATACCTGCTAAACTTTAGCATGTTAACAATGTCGCTGTGAGCATGTTAGCATGCTTATGTTAGCATATGGTTCAAAGTACAGCAGCTAGTGTGGCTGTAGACTCTTTGTCTTGTTTCAAAAAGTCCCTAGTGGCCAATACTTTACAATGTAACAGCACTGTTAACTTTCACAAAGAGTAAAAGAGACAAAATGTTGATTGCGATGGATTGCCTATCTCAAGGAAGTCTTTGAAAGTTCATTTTCATACTGGAATGAAATGAGTGGGAGCCAGTGGCTGCCTGGAAGGTAGAAAATCAATCAGAAAACTTGCGGCTTCATTTGGAAAATGGTCAGAAGCAATGAAAGATTTATGCCATTTGTAGTTAACAGAATAAAACATGCAAAACCACTGGTACAGCCCTTTTTGGGATGCATGAGTTGACAGTGGAGATCTCTGCGGTTCTGTTAAGTAGGTCAAAACTTCGAGGGTTTTTTTTTTTTTCCAAACAGCAGATAAGACAACTTAGGGAGCTAGTCAGCAAGACATTTGTCGAGGACCAGCCCAGACCAGCTCCCAAAAGCTTCTGCCATAACTTGAATGCTTAGTCCATGTGAATAGAGGATGAGCTCCGAGAGCATGTATCAGTCTGAACAAGAACCTCAATATTTCATAGCAAGACAATGGGGATATATTTGTGTTAATGTTTCATAACTGCACATTTATCAAGGCGTGAAGGCCCCCTATGTGTGTTTGTGTGTGCGCGTGCATGCAGGTGTGTTAAAACCGCCCCAGTTTTAATGTCTGATGAAGGTTTGAGGTTTGAGGAAGGAGGTGTTGTGTGGTTGTTTATGCCTCGATGCGTCCTCTTTGGGTTTATTCACAGGAGGATGACCTGTGAGCTCCAACGTGTGGCAGGCATCTGTGTGTGTGTGTGTGTGTGTGTCTTGTAGTGTGCGTCAGAGTGTGTGTGTGTGTGTGTGTGTGTGTGTGTTTATGTGTGTGTGTGTGTGGGGTGGGGTGGGGTGGGGGGGGGGAGCAAGGGAGCCATAAAAGATTCAGCTCCTCTGGCTGTATTGTTGTGGAGATAACAAATGTTTCCATTTAGTGATCATGCATGAGTTATAACTCACAGGACATAGCTTATGCTGTTTGGGTGTGTGTGTGTGTGTGTGTGTGTCTGGATTTGTTTGTCCTCACTTTCACAGCCTCCGTATAGCTAACAAGTGGTCAGACCCTGCCGAAATGAACGGAGCAGAGTTAGAGCATTGTGTAGCCTGAGTACAAAAGAGCCCTGCATGCTGTGATGAGGTTTTTTATGCCTCAGGTGAGCACAAAGACACATTTCTGCCAGGCGTATCAGGGAGTTCTGTTCGATTCTTTGCATTCGGCTCTATTCTTCACACACAGATGGACAGACATGGGCAGGCAGATAAAACACAGATACACACATACATATAGACACACACACACACACACAGCTCTATTATGCAGTAGACCTCTCCATGCAATTGATCACAGGCATGAATTTCAGAACAAAAGGGAAATATTCCACCTCAAAGAGCAGAGAATATCTAACAGAATGCCTAAACGCGGCGCACTGTCCTCACCGTATACTTCTAAAGCCTTTGTAACACTGAATGAGTTATAAAGACTGTGTGAAACAATGTGTGTGCATGCATCAGTGTGTACACGCGTGTGTGTGTGTGTGCACATCCACAAGGGTAAGCCGCTGAGCACTTCAAACCAAGGGCCTAATCAGCACCCCATAGCCCACCCACACAACCTCTCTCTGTATCTCTCGCTCTTCTTCATCTTATTTTCATTCCCTCGCCCCCTCTCACGGACTTGCCTCTGCATTTTTCCGCTCCCCCTTCCTTCCATCTCCTCTTTTTCTCCCCTTCCCCTCTTCCTGCTCCTCCCTCGAGGTGGCAGCGGCGGTGGTGGTGATGGTGGGGGTGACAGGAGGAGGGGGGGGGGGACTCCTGGGAATGCTGGGCACAGTGCGAGCTCAGCTTCGAGGTCAGCTGAGTGCTTTCCCGGTCCTGGTGGTGATGTTGGAGGGTGAGGACACTGGGGAGAAGGCGGTGACAAGGCCGTTGGCGAATGCTATGACGCTGCTGAAATATTAAAGCTAATGGGATCGTGGCGCTGCGTGCCTGCATATGAGTGTGAGTGTGTGTGTGTTTGTGTGTGTCAGCATGAGCATGTGTTGCTCATAAGTTGCAGCTACTTGAAGTGAAGTGGAGTGAACAAAGTGGAATGGAGATGGATAATGCATTACACTCTAAACAATAGCACGGAAGAGAGAGTTTGGGCTGTAATAGAACAAAACCTACTTCTGAGTGTGAAAAATGGTGGAGGAGAGGAGAAGAGATAGGAAGAGAGGAGAGGTGAGGAGATAGGAAGAGAGGAGATGAGGGGAGACAGGAAGAGAGGAAATGAGAGGAGAGGAGGTAGGAAGAGGAGGGGAGATAGGTGGTGAGGAAAGGAGAGAGGAGAGGAGGGGAGAAGAGATAGGAAGAGAGGAGAGGACAGGAGACATGAGATGAGGAGAGGAGAAACAAAGACAGGAAAGGAAATAGGAGGAGAGAAGCGAGGAGGGGGAGGAAATAGGAAGAGAGGAAACAAGAGGAGAGTAGATAGGAAGAGAGAAGAGGACAGGAGATAGGAGGAGAGGAAAGGAGAGGAGACAGGAGGAAATAGGAAGAGAGGAAATGAGAGGAGAAGAGACGGGGAGAGAGGAGATAGGAAGAATGGAGAAGAGGAAAGGAAAGGAGATAGGAGGAGAGGAGAGGAGAAGAGGTAGGAAGAGAGGAGAGGACAGGAGAGAGGAGGTGAGGAGAGAGAAGAGGGGAGGAAATAGGAAGAGAGGAGACAAGAGGAGAGTAGATAGGAAGAGAGGAGAGTATAGCACATAGAAATTAGAAAAGAAATGAGAGACTGTTAAGATCCCTCAGCTGCCAATAAGTAGGCACACACACTTTAACACACACACACACGCACACAGAGAGAGAGCGAGAGCGGCTTCAAGCTATCATACACATCGCCTGGAGCACAATACAGCTCGTTAGTGGGTACATGTTCAAAATGAGTCCCTCTCCCTCTCTCAACCCCTCCATCTCTCAAGCAGTTGTCAATGTTATTATTTCCAAATGAATACACACAAATGCACTACATTGTCTGACAGAATATGCTATAAATACCCTGAGTGTGCCATAAGACAAACACAGAGCGAGAGAGAGGGAGAGTGCCACGCTGCAAAACACTGAACTCCATGATGCTATATGTTTGGGGGAGGGAGAACATGAACAACAATTAAAAATACAGTAGTGGGTTGAGTGTGTGTGTGTGTTCATGTGAGACCTGAGAGAAGTGTGTTGAAATCAGTGTTTCTGTGTGCAGCTTGTGGGCATTCGGTTAAATTATGGATTTGAGCTCACTGTCTTCTCTGTCGCCCCCCCTTACACACACACACACACACACACACACACACACACACACACACACACACACACACACACACACACAGAAGACGGATGTGGGATCTCGTCGCTGTAAGATATAGACAGAGCGCTGTTTTATCACAACGACTGTGATGTTAATTAAAATCAGACAGACGTTCGCAGAGAAATAAGTTGAGCTCATTTCCATTCTGTGTGAGAGCAGGAAAAGTAGGCCATGCTTTGGAGGCGCGCCACCTTCGCTGTCCTACGGATGAGAAATGACTGACAAGAGGAGAGGAGAGGAGAGGAGAGGAGAGGAGAGGAGGGGAGGGGAGGGGAGGGGAGAGGAGAAGGAGATGGCCCCCCTTGTTTGTTATCCCCCTGACAATCCACACAAACAGCAGACAGCCATGCCAATGTGTCACCCACTCTGGTTGTCACCTATCAAAGTCTCCAAAGGCCAGAAGTGGGCCACAGACTTGACTGCTGCTAATTCTTCCCACCGCACGTCCTCATCCTCAGGCTCAGCAGGGCCCTTCCGCGTCGCCTCACATAAGGCCCATTGACTTGTCTAATGGCTATGAACGCTGCTGCTCAGCCCTGATGGCGCGCTGTGCCTTGTTAGTCTCGGGTAAAAACACTGGTAGAGCTGCACATTAAAACTCTGCGTGAGGCGTTGTCGTCGTCCCTCGAGTTGGTCACACGAGCTCATTTACATAAGCTGCCTTTTATTGAAATGACACGCACACATGTAACCACCTACAGCAAGCACTCATATGCACATGCAAGCCTCCCATTAGCCTAATTTCCCAAAACCCACCGCTATACGTGCCTGCTGAGATGCAAGAATTTAAGGGAATTTGCCTGCCACAGGGAATCGTGCTGGATTTCATCATTCAAATATGTTATTCCTATGCCTCAGGACGATTTGCCGTGTATTAGTGAGAATTCACTACTCGTTTCCATTGCCTGGAACCAGATAGAAAAGTTTTACGCTCCCATGCATCGGTGAATCCACACTGATGTGGGAAAATAAAGTGGAAAAGGTCACTCTGGCAATATGAAACAGGATTTTCCTGCAGATAACAGTGTGTTTTCTGGTTCAGAAGTGATAGATGATGTAGATTTCATTCAGATAAAAAGATACTCCATTATTCTGCCAAGTTAGCATCTCCTGAGCTTTATCGAGGAAGTGGTTTCAGGAGGTATACTGGTCTGTTATTTTGTACCAGAAGCACTTCACCTTTCTATAGTTTCTGGATTTGGCAGGGAGCTTTTCATATTTACTCAATATTGATTGGACCGGAAGGCCAGTGTGAATCTGGGATTTAGGTGAAATGTTCCTCTTTGAGATGCATTTCATATCAGTGGTGGAAAGTAACTCAGTACAGTACAGGACTTAAGTATAGATCTGAGGTACTTGTACTTTATTTCCATATCATGACACTTTATACTTCTACCCCACTACCATTCAGAGGGAAATATTCTACTTTTTACTGCACTACATTTATATGGCAGCTATAGTTACTTCACAAGTTAAGATCTTACATACAAAACGTATGATGACCTTTGTAAATATAATGTTATGATTAAACTACCCAACAGTAGATAAAGGAATAGTTTAGCATTTTGGAAAATATGCTTATTTGTCTTCTTGTCGAGAGTCAGATGAGAAGATTGATACCACTCTCATATAAATAAAGCTACCGCCAGCAGCTGGTTAGCTTAGCTTTGCATAAAGACTGGAAACGGGGAAAAAGCTAGCATCGGTCTAGTGTACCAGCACCTCTAAAGCTCACTAAATAATAAGTTATGTATAGTTTTTTTAGTCCATACAAAAACTGAAGTGCAAAAACTATTTCTGGCAACTGGTCCTAGCCATAGGCTGTATAATGATGGACGACATGACAGCTCCCCAAAAGTGAAGCCAAAACATCTGGATCGCCCCCTGGTGGCTGGCTGCAGCATAGGTCATAAGCCCCGCCCCCTCCATGTTAGTGGATGGGACATGGGCCAAACTGAAAAATCAAAGTACACATCAAACACATTTTCCCCAAAGACGGTTTCTGTCATTTTAAGTAGTTCTTATCATGTTGATGTGTGTTCAAGTGTTTTTCTGATAAGTTTGGTTTTAATTTGTTATTTGATGCTATTAAAAAGGGGGTGTGACGTCATGATTGACAACTTGTGGTGTGCTCACGACTGGTTTGGGCGGGTGTACAAGTGGGAACTGCGGATCACTACTGCGCAGACTCTGTCTCCAAATGACGTCACCAGCACAAGATGGCAGCACCCGTATCCGGGGTATTTTAGCTTCAAGTGGAGACGCGTCGTCCATCTTTATATACAGTCTATGGTCCTAGCCAAGAAATACCCTGCATGGCACATAAGCCCGCTTTAGACAGAGCCATGCTAGCTGGTTCCATGTCTTTATGCTAAGCTAAGATAACCGGCTTCATATTTACTGTACAGGCACAAGAGTGGTATCAATCTTCTCATCTAATCTCAGCAAGAAGCGAATAAGTGTGTATCCCAAAACACCGAACTATTCCTTTAAAATGAGCTTCACCTCGGCCAACAGTGACGCACATTAATGCATCAGCAATGGTAATCTGACCATTTAATATATATTAGTATATAATATATAATATAACAATAGTATATCAATTACAGGGGCTATTTTTCTGCATTGAATGCTTTCGATACTGTGATTTTGCAAACAATACTCACCTATTTTTACTTAAGCAACATTTTGAACACAGGATTTTTACATGGGAATATTTTTTACAGTGTGGTATTACTAGCCTTTACTTAAGAAATGTATGGTATTTGTGCATCCACATCACTGAGCTGTAGCTGTAGGCCACTTCTGTTGATAATAGCACATCACTTGTTTATAATATTGCTACATAACTTTTTTCATCATTAACTGTTTTCCTCGTATTTATGACTTTATCTCATAGGCCGAGGTCATGTGGTCATGAGTGTGGAATACTAGGCCATGTCATGTCTGAGATAACTGTGAGACAGTCATTATAACTCATAATTATGACTTACTATGTGTCACAAGAAACTCTTGACATGTTTAACCCTAACCCTAACCCTAACCCTGAACGGATCTCCCTGCTGATACGCTTGTTTCTCCGGAAGATGCAGACCGTGTACTGCACTCCGGCCAATAGCAGACATCTCATCTGTCTCGTTAGAGTCTCAACTCGTAAGACTTGGCTGGTTAGCCCGGTGCAGTCCGCGGGGGTTTGCGGCTACAATATAACTCCCGCTGCTCGGACCCATTCTGCGCCGTTTAGCGAGGAAAACTCTCTGATGGCTTTTGTCTAGTTTGGACTAATGGTAGAAAGGCTCAGCACGACGCGTCTTTGATGCTTTTGACGCGCCTCATTAACAGTTTAAATTTACACCTGCCTCCTGCATTCCTGCGGGATCCCTCTTCACATGTGAATGGGAATGTTTGTTCTGCATAACGAGCCTCGTGAACATTTCAGTCTCTGATGTCTTAATGAAGTCGCAGCTTATTGGTTTTTTAACATTTTTGCATAACTTATATATGTGATTCCTGGTTGTGCATTTGGAACACTGCTTGTGCCTTAATAATACAAATAGTCCCGTTGTGGCTTCAGACATTAGTATTTACAGCAGGAGTGCTTTGGTATTATTGACCTGCAGTATCCCTCTTTTATACTGTATCTGTAACATATTACGTATATGTGTGTAAGATAATAAAAGTCTGTTTTTGTGGAGGTTAATTAGACTTGATTGATCTAGATATAGGCTGGCCTAGAGTTTAAACCAGCCTAATATACCAAACTGAAATGGCCCTGCGTTTAAGAATTCAACCCAAAGGGGAAACCCAGGCTGTGGGTTCACTGCTGGGAGCTATTATTCTTAGTTAATAAATGCAAACATTTGTTCCTGATGGCTCACTTAACCTCTTAATTTATGTATGACCACCAGAGCCCTATTCAGGCGAGAGCCATCGGTCAAACAGGCCTTCACAGAAAGGCACCGCATGGCCTCTTTCCCTCTTTCATCTCCGCTGTAATCACTGCGTGTTTCACGCAGCAACGAGCGCCGCTGCGCAGCCAGAGCTGGCGCTCCAACGGGCCCAATTGTCCTGCGTATTGACAAGTCGGTTCCGGCGTATTACTGATTTTCCACCGCTTCGTGACGGAGCTCTGCCTGGGTTTGGGACATCTGTGGGGGGTCAGGGGTGAGGGCAGCCCCGGAGCTGCGTCCATCTGCCCAACAAATACCCACGTCTTCAGACACAAGCCTGCTAAACACCTCTAATAGCCTGTATTACATTTACATTATTAGCCCCTAATGAGGGAGCCAGTGTGAATAGACAATAGGCCCATTACGTTATCAATGAAATGCTGCCTATAATAAATGATTGCTACAGAGCTAGATGAAAATAATGACACAGTGCACATTTCTCTCCATTATCTCGGCCCAAAGCGCTGCAGCCTGTGTGGCTTTCTTTGTGCAATCAAAGGATATCAAGCTGAATCTAGGACGCAGACATGAAACAGCAACTTGGAGATGGTTTCCTAATCCTCTAATCTTTTTTAGGAGGACAACTCTGAGATGTGTCCTTAAACTCAGTCAGTGGATTTTTTTTTTAAATATTCAGGGACACTGCCTTCTGGAATTAGTGCCGCTCTTAAAATATAAATGCATGTGAAAAATAAACACACTAGCTCCACTCTATATACTATAGTATATAGTTGAAGGTGAAGATTTCAAATGGAAGCGAAAAGGAAGGAAAATAATAATAATAAAGTTTAAGTAATTCACGCTGTTTTGTCTGAAGAACATGCAAATGATAAGAGATCTCTTAGCCTCTCATCATACAGTCAGTTCTTAAAATTAAGGCAATGATACCATGATAAGTTTATTTGTACAATGATCTCAAACTTGCACATGCAATGCGATGGAGCTGTTAAAGGGCCCTGACCTTTGGAAATAAAGAACATCACAAATACTCACAAATGACAGCCTACAGTGGCCTGTATTTGACAAAAACACTACATCACATTTTCATAATCAAAATGAGAATGGGCCAATGAATTGGAGCAGACATGTAACAGTAAACATTTAAAGCAGAGGCTAAACCTGCATTAACAGAACTGCTGGCCAGTGGAAACAAGCTGTAAACACAACAATGACAAAGCCTATTATCACCTTATAGAGCTGATATGGCTAATATGCAAGTAAGCAGTTGCCTATTTACACATGCAGCAGAGAGCAACATTAGCATCAGGTTGGAGTAATTTTTCCAACAGAGTTTTTCCATGGTGGGGGGCCACGCTGGCACAGTGCGAGTGTTTTCCCAACACTGCACTGCACAGCAAGGTAAAGTTGTTTACCTTGATGACGTGTTGGAGGTGCACTAGTTACAAACCACAGCAAGAGCCTGTCGCCTGCAGCCCTTTTCAGCTCGCTGTGACTGTTTCTGTTTGTACTATTCCTCCCCGTTTTTATTGAAGAATAGCAGCGATAATGAAGCGCTGCTAACTTGGTGACAAACACATTGTATTTCCTATAACTTCTTCCCAATAAAAGCAACAGACACTGGGGTCTATCAGAGCTGCCTGCTGCTGCTGGAAATGCCTCTGATGACAGCTGCCAGAGTGAACCAGAGCAGTTAAAGTTGAGCTGAAAGATGCTAAAATACTGTAAAGCTGTCGGTTCGTCACTGTGAGCAACATCTTTCTCACAACACCTAGTCATGTGATCCATCGTTAAGGTAAAATATTGATTATAGCAGATTTAAAGGACAATTCTGGTTTATTACAATTCACAAGTTTGACCATCAGTTATGATAACACTGTGCTGACCAAGTTTACTGCTGAGAGTCAGACGAGGCAAGAAATGCACTGCCAGACGATCATACAGGTTTTGAAGAAACTCCCAGGTTAGCCACACTTTTTGAAAGAGAAAATGAAGGCAAACGGTAAAATTATTATTATATTATATACAGTTTATAGATCGACTGTCAGGTTCAACTCTGACCTGGTGTAATTACTGTAGTGGTGGACCCACATAGTTTTCCTGTTCAGTGAGGGATTATCATAATTTTGGGTGTGTTTTAACTCCAGATACTGAGGTGTAGATAATAAAATGTTGGCTTGTTTACAACATGTCATTTACTTTGGTGAGAACAACGCTATCATGTCCAACAGTAACAACAGTTATGGCCACGAAAATAAGACCCAAATTGAAATAAACTGAAATTATCTTTTGAAATACCACCATGAAATGACGAGCAAGATGTCATTCAGTCACTGCTCTACTCCAGTTGAAGTATTATGCTTCCTTTGTGCTACACTGTGGGGAGATAATACACCTGTAGAACTTCATGGCAGATATCAATCTGGGTCTCTGCAGTGATGTAACCAACTGGATTAAATCATTTAAGGACAAGCTGTGGAACTTCAAATCCTACAGGGTTTCTTATGTAGTCCATCTTATACTCTGTCCTCCTAATATAGTCTGCCCGGCTGTGGTGAAATCCAGGTTTTGAAGGGCCCGCCTGGCCCCTGTACCCCAGCCAACCCCACCCACCAAACACAAACAAAAGGGCCCTCGCTCTGGCGGAACGAACCGAGTTTGGCCCACTCATTGCATTTGTTAGCCCCACAGAGATTCTGAATATAGAACAGCTATTCTATCTAATGAGGCAGAACTTCATGGCTGCCTCTATAAAACTTTGTCAGCCTTCTGTTCTCTGGCAACAAAGCCTGAATTTTTTAAAGTTTCACCCATTTTTTTCCCCCAGTGACACACAGACTGTTAAGATGAATCGAATGCGGGGTTTTTTTTCCTCTCGGTGACGCGAGACAAGTGTTGCAAACAAAGATGACTGTGGAGAAATAGGGCGCTTAGACGGGAGGAGCGATCAAGAATAACGCCTCCGCAGGGAGAGCTTTGATGACACCGGGTTGTAGTTTTATGAAATAGCCTACATTTGGCTTTGTGTCGAGGGTCTGTGAGGAATTGTGAGTGAGGATGTTTTCCTCCACTTTTTATATTCTAATCTATGAAGATACTTCCTAGACCCCTACACTAATTTGACTATTTCTCATTTACTGTGAGCAAAGATAATTGGGTGTTGCCTGCTGTGTGTGTTAGTGTGCCTGCAAGGATCTCTGTGTTTACATAGCTTGTTTTTTTTCTCTTTGATGGCAATGGAGACCCAAAATAAAGCACGCTAACAGCGTTTCATAACTTTAGCACTTGAATTTATAGTCCTGCAACCATAACACTTTTTATTTCAGCATTTCACGTGTGAAGTCAAAAGGTTCTTTCTGGGTGAAGTGCAGATCTGGGATTAAAGATTTAACATCACATTTAGGAAGCGTACAGAAATTCTTTTGGTGGCGAGGGGGGCTGAAAAAAGCGAGGCCCTCCCCAGAGTTATTAATATTTTCTTTGAACCCTCCTCTTGATTTAGAACTGCAACATGACATGTCAAAATAATACAGCAGTGTTCAATTTGTACAACTTGTTTAATCCTGTACCCCAATATAAACCATAATATCTTAAAGGGGAACTCCATTTCACATATCAAAGTCTGTTTTACAGGTCGTGGGGAATACTACTGCAAATGTGAAAAATGTTGAGTAAAAAAGCCTTTTGTTTGGCTCCAGAGGGAGCTGAGTAAAGTCTGATAAATAAATGTAGTCAGCTGACGCTGCCTCAAGTGACATTGAGGCTACATCCACACTAATACGTTTTCATTTTAAAACGGCATTTCAAAAAACGAAAACGATCTTCATATGCACAAGCGTTTTATCACAGTTTCAGAAATAATCTCCGTCCATACTACACGCAGAAAAAATGTATTAGTGTGGATGTAGCCTGAGTCAGCATCTGGGGGTGTGGAGTTATAAAGAAATGAGCTAACCAGACCTCTGTAGACCGCTCCTCATCTCTGCTTGAGTCTACATTAGCCGCTACTTGCATCACACACACCGACTCCGACAGAACTGACTGCAACTGTCTAAAATATCAATTTAGAACTAGAAAAAAACAAGACTCTCATCCCTTTTATGAACCCCTAATCATTTTTGTACAGTCCCTTAGCAAAACAGGTGTGAACATTTTGTCTTTATAAATATTCAAACTCAAGTAGCTACTAAAACACACCATAAGAGTAAAATGCGCCATTGAAAGATCTATTTGTGTTTAACTAAACTTTGAATAAAACCCTCACAACTCCAAGCTCTCAGTTTGGTGTCAATCCATCAAGTGTCATTTATGTGCATGCCACGTTTCCCACATAAAGTGCAATTCAAAGTGCGCTGACAACAAACAGCATATGAGGCGTGAGGACTCTGACACACACCAGATCAGAGGGAATCACATCTGTGCTCTCTCAGGCAGATATGCCTCCTCATAAGCTGTCATGCAGCGGAAGGTCTCGAGTGGTTCACTTCAGTAGCACCTCATCCTGGGCAGAGCGGGACTGATCCAGGAGATATGAAAGATAATTTTGTCCTTTAGTAGATAGCCTACTTTGGTGTGCACATTGTCTTTGCAGCTTCGCCTCATTAGCCCTCTCATGGCCTGCATGAACAATCAAGGCTGGGCTGCTGAAATATTGATTAGCTCTATAGTGAGCAGAGAGAGATTTTATTTTGGTGCATATAGACTATGTGTTGAATATAGTTGTCTTCTGTGGTTGTTTACTCCCAAGAGAAAACAATGCCTTCCATTCAAAGTCTTGCTGGCACATGCAGAGAGGACACACTGATCGCTTAATGCAGTGGTTGTGTGCACGTGCGCTGCAGCCTGCCTTCTGTTTGTGTGTGTGTGTGTGTGTGTGTGGAGGTAATGTACTGTATGTGTGGGTGCGCATGGTGTCCCCTCTTATTTTGCGTTGTTTTATATGAGGCATGCGCTGTAACGTTCAAAGAGAATTATATAGTATTGTTTATGGAGGGCAACTCCATAAACAGGGAAGCTTTAATGCTCTGTGAGAGAGGAACCGCACCGCTGAGTTTACTGCCAGCTGGACTTGTGTTACCTGCACAATCCTCTTTAATCACATTAATATAGCCCTGTGCCATGCTCTAAATAGCGCTGCGGGGACTTGAAACAGCAAGAAAAAGTAAAGAAACAGAAAGAGAAATAGGAAAAGGTAAGATGGAAGAGGAGTGGGAGAGGAGATAAGAGAGAGGAATTACAAAGTAAGTAAGAGTGGGAGTTCTGTTGCCTATCAAATAGGCAAGTTTAAGAAGCGTTTCCACCTTGGCTGCTAATGCACTCGGTGATTGACTTGTGTGACTCAGAGTCTATAAAGTAGGTTAGTGGGTTATTGCTTAAAGTTAAAGAGCTAATAAGCCTCAAAATGTTTTTATTCATGATGGGAATCATTCGGCAGCAGAGAAAGTTTGTCTATGATAATCAAATGTATCATTAAAGATAAAGTGCTTTAAGCCCACACAGCAAAAAACATTACTTATTTGTTTGTTAGACTGCAGATGAAAATCTTTGATCTCATCAGGAGCATTTCATGTCTCTGATCAGCATAAAGAAGGCAGCTGAGAAGAGCAGTGCATTGTCTCTTGTCTAACAGTTCACAGGATTTTAAAATGGAGAATCTGACACAAGACCAGTCAAGATATTCAGTAAGGAGTTAACGTAAAACACGCATACTGTTCGTGCATCATGTAGCCAAAGTTAGACCACACTTAGTTCATGTGATGACACCTGAGCCAGCTCCATGCGCTAAACACAAAGTATAGCTGAGGCTGATGGGAACGTCATTAGTTTTGCAGGTAGGCCTATTTGATCATAAACCAAAGAATTGAACAAATTAAATTTTGTCCTGATGATGGCGCTAGATGGAAAGTTAAGGGATCACCAAAGTGATTACAATTAATCCTGAGAGGGACATGAATGTCAGCACCAAATTTAATAGCAGTCTACCCATTAGTTGTTGAGACATTTCAATCTATAACCACAAATATCAACCTCATGGTGGCGCTATAGAGGAAGCGTTGGAATTTCACTAAAAAAACTCAAATGTCAACCTCATGGTGGCACTAAAGAAAAAGTCAGGGGATCACTAAAATCGGTAGGCTTCTTCTCTGGGGACCATGAATGTCTGTACCAAACTTCATGGAAATCCATCCAGCTGCTGTTGAGATATTTCAGTCTGGACCAAAGTGGCGGACCGACTGACTGACATCGCCATCATAGAGCCACGCTGCTTGCTTGGCTAAAAAAAACTGTGTAAACACAACTTTTTCAGAGTGGATTTTCCAGTGACTGTCTCACACTTGTCACCTCTGAATAACTGTGTGTGACCGAGCTGATCTGTCTCTGCAGCAGCTGTTAAAAAGTTTTATTTTAATACTCTTACATAAACATCGATCTAATGCTCACACTTTAGCTGTATATTCATCTTTCAGTGGGTGATGCCTCTGTCATGGCTGTGTCCACAACAGTGGTGGAATGTAACTATGTATACATTTACTCAAGTACTGTACTGAAATACAATTTTGAGGTGCTTTACTTGAGTATTTTCATTTTATGCTACTTTACACTTCTACTCCACTATAATTCAGAGGCAAATATTATACTTTTTACTGCACTACATTTATTAGACAGCTTTAGTTAGTAGTTACTTTGCAGGTTTAGATTATTAACACAAAATATAAATAACTAATCAATTATAATATATCATTATAGGTTAAGCTAACCGAATATAAAGTAATTAAAATTATCCCCACCCTTACCTGCTGCAACATTAACATGATGTACACATTAATGCATCACTAATTATAATATAATATAATGTATTATATTTTATTTTATTATAATATTATTATATTATATAATGGATTCTTAAATGGGCCATTCTGCATAATGAGTACTTTTACTTTTGGTACTTTAAGTAAATTTTGATGCTACTTAACTTGAGTAAAATTTTGAATGCAGAACTTTTACTTGTGGCAGAGTATTTTTACACTGTAGTATTGCTACTTTTACTGAACACTTCTTCCACCACTGGTCCACAAGATCACTCATCACGAGGATGTTAAGTGAAGCATTTGGCCAGTAAAAGTCCTCCCTATTGATCCCTGTAAGCCTCAGACAATGTCCCATTGACTGATGAATTATCACAGCGACCTGCTTTTGGCTACATCAACCTCACACATCAGCTCATCTGCGTGAAATGCACGTGGACCATGCAAGGGGACAGAAGAAGGGGAGACATAACTTCACATGAGTGATATGCAGACGTCTGCCATTCCCTCCCTCCATGCTTCTTTTAACTTATCCACCCCCATCTGTTCATCCAAAGCACGGCACAATCTGGCGCACTGCAACCATCAGGTGCACACACACACACACACCGCCCCCGAGCCTTTCATTACCTCACGCATTAACTTTTAGTAACTGTTTGTCTTTAAAATAAGGAAATAAGACATTTGGAGAAACTTTTATTTACAAAACATCCTCAGACCAGACACAAGCCTCTACCCCCCCATCCCTCCATATAGGCTACTAGAGTGAGGTAGGGGCCAAAGTTGGTCCCGTGTAACTCCCCTATATATCGTTCCTTTATTCAGGCCTGATGTGTGAATCTTTATGTGCGCTCCTCCTGACCTCCCCTGAATCCCGCCCCAGAAAGCCAGTGATGGAAACAGCTCTAGACAAAAGTGGATGAGATTCAAAAGCAGTGAAAGAAGACTGAAAGAATGAGAGGGGAGGTGGGAGGAGTTTGGAGGGAAAAGGGCCGTGCGAGACTTTAAATCATCATTGGAAACTCATTAGAAAGCTGGCGGTGCCGGGCGGAGACGGCCGCACAGATTGCGCGCTCCCGAGCACAATACCGGTAATGAAGTGGAAGCTAGAGGGAGTGTCCCTGGACAGATTTCTTTGCACTAGTTACTCCACTGGCCCTAAAGTTTCCCCACAATCCGTGTGTGGGGTGTAAAAAGCAGCATTCATGAGATGTTAACCGCTTTGTTTGTCGGGAGGAATTTATTCAAAGTGTTGCAGCTATCAGCGACAGATGGGATGGAAGGTGATGGATCGGAGCAGAAGTTAACTAAAAGAAAAAGAGATGGAGAAAAGAGAATAAACGTTTAATGTAACTGGACGTTATCAATCTGGTGGCATTCTGGTGCCAGCCCATGCCTGCTGCTCCATTCAGATCTGGCTCACTGGAGTTCACTGCCTGTTGCAACATTACATGTAGACTATCGGTCCCCTGCTGGCGCAGTCAGAATGCAAAATAGTCTACCAACATGTGTATTTCTAGCATTATCAATGATGTTGTTTTCCTTAAAACAAGCATATTTACACTGCAGTTTGGTGCAGTTTCATTCAACAATCTTTAATTGAGATGCATTAATCATCTAACAAGTTTATGTCAGATTTAGGGACTGTAAGAAAATTATTAGGGGAGAGTTTTGTAATTTTTCTTTCAGCTGAATGTATGGCAGTCTGACTTTTTTGGGAGAGCAGGGGAGAGGTTTTTATTTTTCTCTTGTCCAAAATTCCATTAAGATATTAAGGTTTAAATTGGAGTACACTATTAAACAAGATGTACCAATTTAACACAGTTATACTGGTAAAACTGTTGGCCATATTATTTTGACATGTTGTGTGTGTGTGTGTGTGTGTGTGTGGGGGGGGGGGGTAGGGGGGGGGGCAGTCAAGAGAAGGGTTCAAAGAAAATGTTAGGGCTGCATCAAACAATTCTTTTTTTCAAATCGTTGATTAATGTATTGTCTATAAAATGTCAGAAAATTGCAAAAAATGTTTACATTTTACAACTTCCCAGAGCAAAGTGATGTCTTCAGATGTCCTGTTTTGCCTGGCTAATAGTCCAACACAAAAATATATACAGTTAACATATAAAACTAAGAAAAGCATCAAATTCTCACACTGGAGAAACTGGAACCAGCAAATGTTAAATGTTAAAGAATGATTTAAAATATAAATTGATTGTCAAAATAGTGGATCAGCTAATCAATTAATTATTTCAGATCTAGAAAATATTACCAACCCTGGAGAGGGCCTTGCTTTTTTTTTTTTTACAAAGTGAAACATAAGGTTCAGCCCCCCTCACCACCTTAATCATTTTCATACAGTCCCTTAAAGAAACTTATAGTACCAATGTTGTCACTTTTTGCCTTTGAGAAATAACATTTTCTGTAGCAAACAATTTATTATTTCATGTGGAGTGCCAGACTCTGAGTCTCAGTCTGCAACCACTATTTTTTACCTTGTAATAGCCACACAAAAGAACCTAATTGACCTGCACACCACTTTGTCATGTATTCTATTTGGGATAAGAGTTCAGGAATAATACAGGTTGAATGGGCGCATCAATGCTCTGTAAGTGAAGTGCGATCTTCTCTTTAAGACTCTGAACAGGGGCCCTGACACAAGTTTCTCAAGTGTTGCACTCTCGAGCTGATGGGCGCATTCACTCCTAATCATTGTCATCAATATTGTAAAGGATGAGGCCATTGCTCAGACGAGCCCTGGAGTGCGGTTCTGTGGTGGAGAGGCGATAATTGGATAATTAGTGCTGGGAACCAATTAGGACTCTGCTTGTGATGGCACGCGAGTTAAGCAAAGGTTAGATGAGAGGGGAAGGGGTGGGGGGGTCAGCGCGCTGATCGATTATCTTAGACCCCCACCACCACCACCCACACACACTTACACACACACACACACATCCCTCCTTTCTCACCCTCCTGCTCTCTCCCCCCACTTTCTCCTTCCACCGCTTATCTGGTGGACAAAAGAGACCAAATCGCCTATTTCCATCTCAATGAGTTAAGCCCCAACAAGAGGCAGGGATCGGGCGACCAGCTTCAGACCCCAAATACCCGGCGATCACTAGAGCAAATGGGACCACAATGCTGAAGAAAAGAAAGAAAGGAAGGAAGGGGGGAGAGCAGGGGGATCCTCTAAAGATATATTTATATATGTTAAAGAAAATGCTAATATGCCCCGTGAAGAATAGAGCGGATTTTGGAGACTCTCTCTAATTCTGCTATTGTTGAACTCGCGTGCAGACGGGCGAGATTGACACGGTGATCACGTGAGAGAATTTTTTTTTTTTTTAGGTGTGTGTGTCCTTCAGATGACAGCTTTGCTTTTAGAGCTGGGGGGGGGGCATTGTAAGAAAGTCTCCCCATGTCTTTCTAATGCACGCGCACGCGCACGCGCAGAGAGTTTAATCCGCGAGGCGAGACTCAACATAGTGTAACTTGCTTTTGATTGCTCTGTCTTTCTGCGTGCGTGAGAGAATGCTGAAATACCGTCAGATAAACACATAAAGAAATGAGAATAAACACGACGACTCTCACAACAGCCCCGCAGTGAGCACATTATTACTATGGTTCAATAGCCTTCAATTTGGACAGAATGGGCTCTTCACAATGCTTTAGACTGAAAGAAGGATCTGCTGCTGCAACAAATTCCTCCATATTATCAGTGATCTTTAGCTGCTACTTTGCACCCTTTATAAATCATGTACTAATGCTTTATATATCAGTTATAACCAATAAGAACACGTTTGCAGTGTTGACAGCCTGTGAAAAATGCCTTTGGCTGGTGTTTATCCTTTCCATTTGGTAATAATGCTGTTATGAATGTGGGTAATGCATTAATAAAAACTTAATAAGTTAACACCCCCTCTCCTCCATAATAGTCCTTATCAGTGGTCATACAGTCCAATCAAAGAGATTTTCCACAACCTGGCAACCCAAAAGTTGTTCTTAGTGAATGATTTATTAACCATTAATAACTCCATTAGCTATATAAACTCTTTACAAAGGTGTCTGAGTGGAAAGTGGTATCTGTATGCCTGTAACAGCTCTATAAGGGCTCATAGTTTTGCTGTGATGTCCTTAATTAATCACAGTTAAATTAAAATTAAACACATGAAGTCTCCTTATCGTTTAGGACAGGCCTGACTGTGTCTAACTATGCAAGCTGCTTGACTAGATGTTGTCCATTCAGGTGTCTCCTTTTTGACTTTCTGTGGCAGATGGGTTCTTTATAGAACATGCCAACTGATATTAGCTTCTACTGCAAGGCAAGTGTTGCCCCTGAAAAAGCTGTGTGTACTGTGTATGTGTGTGTGTGTGTGACAGATAGAGAGAGAGAGAGAGAGGGGAGGAGGGGGTGAATAAGAAAGAGAGGGAAAGAGAGACTGAGTCCAGTGGGAAGAATGAGAAAATCTCTTAAAGAGCCGTGACGGGGCCCCGGTCGCTCTCTAAATGTATTTTAATAGGAGGGACCCTGATGTCCAGGCCAATTCATCTCTCATATCCCTGTAATGAAAGGAGTCGTGGCCGGGACCGGGGCAGGTCTGGGGGAAGAGGGGGAGAATGGGGATGGAGGGATGGTACAAAGGCTGCATGTGGCTTTGCCTCATTATGCTGCAGTTAGGCGGAGGGCTGCATGGAGGCAGCGGGGGTTAGGGCCCCCACAGACCCGCTCAAGGGCCACAATACCGGCGTGGACGGCTGCAAAGGGAGACCCTGCCATGCCATTATCCCGCCGCTACTAACGAGGGCTTCATACGCCTTTGATATAATCTCACTATTGAAATCCTGATAAATCCCCCCTGCGATCACAGCCAAATCCCATTTGTAACGGGTTCGTGGAAGGCTGTGTGAGTGCGTGCGTGACCGTCTGTGTGTGTGTGTGTGTGTGCGTGACCGTCTGTGTGTGTGTGTGTGTGTGTGTGTGTGTGTGTGTGTGTGTGCGTGTCGTCTTCACCTGCGCCTCTCTGTTCTGGCAGGCGAGGCCAAGGAGAGTCGCATGTTAAACCGGGCCGTTACACTGGCTTTAATTAAAAAATCCCCTCTCTCGCGCACAAGACATCTCGTGAGCCGATCTGAGCTGAGACCGAATTAGAATAAAATCAATGTTTAAGTGGATACAGTCCTTTTCTAGCCTCAGAAGTGATCTGATAGGCAAACAATTACTGGATTACAACACACTGGGGGGATGAATAATAGAAGACAGAGCAAATTTATGGAATGTATTAATGAGAATAAAAATGAGCACTAAAATGTTGCCATTACCACCAGTTACACCACATTCTTTTAAATCTCTGGCCCTGCCATTATTCAGCATGTTAAGCTGTCTCAGCATTATGGGTCTATCATAAGTCCATTATATGAAATCGTATCTGTCTGGGTGAGTGGATCAGGGCACTCTGAAGTTGGAGAAAAGGACAATTCAGGTCATATTCTTGCCTGCATGGAGTTATTTTGCTATGAGAGGTGGAGAGGTCAGTGGGACAGCAGCTCAGCCTGCCAGTGACTTACGCAGGACACGTGCGTGGGGATCCAACCGAACAGAGTTTAAACATAAATCTCTTTACATCGAAAGTGCGCCTATAGGGTATAGCATCCTGAACAGATACTCCTATTCAAATGCTTTGTCCTCTAGCTCAGGGACACTGCGCATCTCTGTGCTCCCCCCATGTGTCGGTGCGCAGACTCATTTAACAGCCCGAGGAACATAAACAAGCAACGGAAACTATAGCTGTATTAAATCAAGCCCCGCGTTTAGCCCACATATTGGGTGCCAAGTTTCTCCGCACAGTCCAGGAATCTCTAAACAGGGTTTAGAGGTCTTTCAGAAGTCCCCCTTTTTTCCCCCTCTCAAAGCCCGGATTGGTCACAGTGCGGCTCATTTGCATGCCTCGCCGTATAAACCCTCCTGCAGACACTGCAGCCCTCTTGCGCTGAGAGAGCAGCACACCTCCAGTAGAGAGAGCGAGAGAGCGGAGCGCATCCAGAGTGCGCATTGAAAGACATATGGAATATTTATTACAGGCTTTATATAAAAAAATAAACAGCCCCGGAGAGTCGGCAAGAGTCGGAATAGCTTTTTGCAGGTGCGTTTTGTTTAAACTTTAAACCGGACTCAGTGCGGACAGTTTGCTGAATTTCAGATTATTTTGGAGTGAAGGTGTCAAGATGGGAGGAATAGGGTGGAACGGACTGTTGGTGCTATTGTGCGTCTCTTTGGCAAGCCTGGCTGCTGTCACACAAGGAAAGACGGTGAAATATCAGACATTTGAGGAGGACGCACCAGGGACAGTGATTGGAAACTTGGCCAAGGACATCTCCTCCACTGCCTCTTCCTCGGGGGGCTCCAGGACCAATTTCAGGATGATGAAACAGTTCAACTCCTCTTTCATCCGTCTGAGGGAGAGCGACGGGCAGCTGAGCATAGGAGAGAGGATAGACAGGGAGCGGATCTGCAAACACACCCTGCACTGCCTCATCGCTTTCGACGTGGTCAGCTTCTCCAAAGAGCAGTTCAAACTCATCCACGTCGAGGTGGAGGTCAAGGACATCAACGACAACTCCCCCGAGTTCCCCCGGAAAGAGTCGAGTCTGGAGATCTCCGAGAACACAGCGGTGGGCACGCGGATCCCGCTGGACTTTGCCGTGGATGACGATGTTGGGGCGAACTACATCCAAAGCTACCAGATTTCCGTCAACAGCCACTTTTCAATCGACGTACTCAGCAGGGCCGACGGGGTTAAATATGCGGAGCTGGTGCTCATGAAGGAGCTGGACCGGGAGACGCAGGCTTCTTACGCGCTGGAGCTGGTCGCGATGGACGGTGGCAACCCGTCCCGCACCGGAACAACGCGCATCAACGTCAAGGTGAAAGACTACAACGACAACAGCCCGGTGTTCGACAGGAACAGCTTCTCCGTGGACCTGCCCGAGGACGCACCGGTGGGCTCCCTTTTGCTGGACCTGAACGCGGAGGACCCGGATGAGGGGCTGAACGGCGAGGTGGTGTACGGGTTCGGTAACCAGGTGCCCACAGAAATTCGACAACTCGTCAGAGTGGACAGGAAGACTGGACGGCTCACCCTGGAGAGCCCGATTGACTTTGAAAGTAAGACCACGTACGAGTTTGACGTCCAGGCCACCGACCTGGGTCCGAACCCGAGCCCGGCCATCTGCAAAATTGTAGTGCAGGTGCAGGACGTTAACGACAACGCACCGGAGATCTCCATCACCCCCATGACGTCCATCACGGCGGGGATAGCGTACATCACCGAGGCGGCGGCCAGAGAGAGTTTCGTGGCTCTGGTCAGCACCTCCGACAGAGACTCCGGCGCTAACGGACAGGTGCACTGCACGTTGTACGGACACGATCACTTCAGACTGCAGCAGGCGTACGAGGACAGCTTCATGATTGTGAGTACCAGCCCGTTAGACCGGGAGAAAATCCCCGAATATAACCTCACAGTAGTGGCGGAGGATCTGGGCTCCCCTCCCTTCAGGACCATCACTCAGTACACAATCAGACTGACAGACGAGAACGACAACGCTCCGGTGTTCAGTAAACCGGTGTATGAGGTGGCCGTGGTGGAGAACAACGCACCTGGCGCGTACATCACCACGGTGGTGGCGCGCGACATGGACATGGGGTCAAACGGGAAGGTCAGCTACAAACTGGCGGACACGTACTTCATGGGCTCCCCCATTTCCACCTTCGTGTCACTGGACCCCGCCAGCGGGTCGCTTTACGCGCTCCGGAGCTTCAACTATGAGGTGATGAAACAGCTGGAGCTCCGTATCACGGCCAGCGACGGCGGCTCCCCGCCCCTGTCTGGCAGCGCTAATGTCTATGTGAGGATAGTGGACCAGAATGATAACGCACCGGTCATCACTCAGCCGGCTCTCAATAACGGCTCCGCTGAAGTCCTCCTGCCCCGGGACTCACCGACCGGCTACGTCATCACCCGGGTGGAGGCGCGGGATGCGGATGAGGGCGTGAACTCAGAGCTGTCCTACGGGCTGGCCACCGGTGAACCCTCCGTGTTCTCCGTTAACAAAGCCACCGGGGAGATCTACCTCAACCAGGTGCTCAGCCACGACGTGGACGAAACCCTGAGCGTGACCGTGACGGTGAGTGACAACGGGAGGCCCGCGCTCACCTCCACCGCCACGCTCCACTTCCTCATCATCGCGGGCTCCCCGCCGAGCGACAGGACAGTGTACCAGCCAGGCAGCGGGGACGAGGTGCACGCGCAGTGGGACCTGTCGGTGGTGATTATCGTTGTCCTGGCGGGGAGCTGCACGCTCCTGCTGCTAGCCATCATCCTCATCGCCACCACCTGCAACCGGCGCAAGCGGGACAAAAGCGGAGAGGACAGCGACTCGTACGGGGAGAAGGGCACGCTGGAGCGGGGCAGGAACCACGTGGCGGACAACCCGCTCCTGCCACTCCACGGGGCCGGGACAGGAGCGGGCTTTGACGAACACTCCTACAGCAGCCAGCCCGGCGGGTTCACCTCGGCTCACCCTGGGGGCAGCGACATGTGCTCGGCCTCAGAGGACGGCAGCGAGGTGCCCTGTGTGTATGACTCAGACAGCAACAGCAAGCTCCGAGGGAATAAACACGAGGTGAGAGGCACCTTTGGGACATTGTGCTCAAGAGGGGTGGGGAGGGGAGGTGTAGGGTGGCGCACAACAATGAGCAATCTGCAATGTGTTCATCCAGCAGACACTAACCTCTGTTTTCCTTCTCTTCTCTCCTCCTGCAGGGCTACTCCACTCTGCCTGGCTACGGGAACGGCAAAGAGGCTGTGAGGCCCATCACTATCTGGAAGGGGAACTCTTACACCACCATCTCTGCCAGGGACCCGGCCTTCAGTGGTAAAGACAGTGGCAAGGGGGACAGTGACTTCAATGATAGTGACAGTGATGTCAGTGGAGACACCGGCCTGAAGAAAGACGGGGTAGTGGTTCCTCCCATGGGCGGCCAAAATGGTAAGAGCAGGAACAATGTCAAATTTGAGTGGCTATATAAAATTATGTGTTATGCTTTGGTTTTAAGTCTCCACCTAACTCCACCTTCTTTTTCTCCCTCTCTTCCAGCTCTGTGGGCTTGCACCAGCGAATGTAAGGTCCTAGGTCACTCTGATCGCTGCTGGAGCCCCTCAGCAGTAAGAGCCAACGCGGCACCCTCTCCAGCCCCGACCCTCTCCTCCTTCAGCAACCTCTCCAAGACGGCCTCCCTGCCCCGGGACCCCCACCGCCGGGACAACTACTACCAGGCCCAGATCCCCAAAACAGTGGGTCTGCAGAGCGTGTACGAGAAGGTGCTGCATAGAGAGTACGACTACGTCCTGGTCACCCCGCCCAGGCCTGTGAGGGTGCAGGAGATCAGTGATATAACCATCCCTGTTTACACCCCCACCCCAACACACTGTCCCAACAATGACGTCTAAAACAGACATTGCACACACACACACACACACACACACACACACACACACCTAAGCTCACTCTCAAAGAAATGTATAGTGTATTCAAAGTTTTAATTTATGATTCATTGACAATGAGAATAATGTAACTTTTTGAAGTTATTTGTTGCTGTGGAGAGTGTGCACATATAAGTTTATATCCTAATATTTGTGTGTTTTTGTTTTATTGTAAAGCCACATTTGATGTCCATTCAATCACTTTGAGAAATATTGTTTGACATGAAGTGTATCATATGCAAGTTTTGTACATATAGAGATTTTATTTTTATAAAAGTAAAAATTAAGCAAAGATGTGTAAATATGAATTGTAATTATTGATCTTTACGCACGCTATTTAAAATGGCCCCAGAAACTGTGCAGTTTGAGGGCCGGTGACCCACAATGTGTCAAGTTGATAACGATGTATGAAATTATTTGAATGCAATAATAAGTCATTGTACAGATTTTTTTTTTTTTATCATCACAATATTCTGAGAGAAAATAAACTTTGAAATACTGTTCTGAAAATGGGAGTTATGTGTTTGTGGAGGTGAGCAGGGTGTCTGTGAATGCCTCGCAGGAACATCAGTCAGGCCAGTCGCTAGTAAAAGCCAACAGGCGTCGCTGTTGCAGTTGATTGCAGTAGTGAGCCTCTGTCCTTGCAGCCCACCGAAGAAGGTCAGTTTAGGGTTTTTTTCTTTTGTGAATACGATTTTGCTGGTGAGATGCCAGAGCAGACTCCAAGGTTTTCTAGCAAATCACTCTGTCACCACATGCATATCAAGAGCGAAGTTATTCTCTCTCATTTTCATGGACGTATTAACTGCATTTTACTGCATACGACCTGCATGCTAATACAAGTATTAAAGCTATGCTCAGGTTTCCATTACATAAATCATTACCACCTAAAATGTGCGCATAGAAGAGACACACATAATGAGACTGACTATGCGTAAAGGCGCATGTCCTGTTCGTCTCCAAAAAACAACAAAGCTTTCATCCATAAAAGGAAGTCTAACTAAGGAGAAGTTTGATAGGCATCCAGGCACAGGTGATTTTTGTCAAAGAACATTAAGTCCTTGTGAGTAAATCCTCCTGCTATCCCGTCAGGATGTTTTTTTTGTCTATCTGCCAAATGCGCACGCTGTGCCCCTTACGTAATCCCCTCATTATCATTCATGGGTTCAGGGCATTTTTCATAACAGCAACGCAGTTCTGGACTCGGATATATAAAAGATATAGGGAAGTAAGACACAAGTCTGTCCAACAAGCTGCCGCTTTTGCACGCTGTCATGTAAATATACTGTCTCCAAGCTGGAGAAAACATGCGACATTCCGCCTGAGCCACCTTTGACCTGCAAACGTCTGTGGAGGCATTGAGAGAGAGAGGAAGGAGGGAGAGAGGGAGGGGGGAGGGAGAGAAGGGGTGTGTGCAGAGGTGATTTGAGGAGACAACCTCACCCTTTCTTCATCATCTTCTTAATTGCAGAATAGATCTTAGTCTATACCCACCAATGTTGTCATAATAATAATGATATAAAATCCGGAGGATCATGGCAGCGATCAGACTCATGTAAGTTACATGAGCAGCCTTTGCACTACAGCATAAAACACGACCTGGCTGTATGAAAGCGCAGACGTGTCCATCCTCCTCCTGAGAGAGAGAGAGAGAGAGAGAGAGAGAGAGCGAGAGAGAGAGAGAGAGAGAGAGAGAGAGAGAGGAGTTAGTGGACTGGGGTTTCCTCAGGTGTTTGGCTCCAGTCATGGCCGGGAACTCAGAGAAAGTACCGATCGCCTCGGCGGGACCGGAGGACCTGCAGCAGTTTATGCCTCCGGTGAGTTTTCATATACCCGGATATGGAGGCTTATAATACAGGAACATCTTTGGGGCCAGTCAAGCGTTCTGTTATTGACCTTTCATATTCCGGATAGATGACCATAAACCTACTCTGTAACTTATCACTGTGAGGTGACGGGAGTTATCTCTTGCAGGAAGCTATTTCAGCAATCATAGGTATAAATGGATTGTCAGAAGTTTGTTTTGTTGTTGTTTGATTGATTTTACCGTAGGCCTACTCCGCCGTGGCCGTGAAGCCCACCGCCACCGGCCGCCTCCTGAAGGCCGGGATCGCGGTGCTCATCGCCGGGGCCCTCCTACTGCTGCTGGGGGCAGTCGGAGCCTTCTACTTCTGGAACAACAATGAAAAACACGTAAGACATTTTATTGTTTCTCTTACTTACACTGCAAAAAAAAGAAGAAGTTTTTCTAAAGGACTGTACGAAAATTATTGGGAGTGGGGTGGGGGTGGTCATAAAAGGGGGAGTTAATTGTCATTTTTATTTTGGCATCCTAAATTTTGATTTAGATTACAGTTATATCAAATAGACAACTTTCACTGGTGCCATGGTTCATAAAGGTGCACTTTGGTGGTTCCATTAAGATTTTAATGTTTAAATTGAGGTACACAATTAAACAAGTTGTACCAATTTAACACTGTTATACTATTTGGTCAATAGGAGTTAAAAGAAAACATGAATAACCCTGAGGAAGGCTTATGAAACATAAGGTTCAGCCCCCCCCCATAATTTTCACATGGTCCCTTAGGACTTTCAATCAAAAATCAAATCAAATGCAGTCTGATCTGCTACATTATTCCTTTGGTTCCAGTGTAGTTTCACTGTACTTTCACAACTTTTCTAAAATAAGTGGCACTACCATAGAAGAAAACAGCTCTCATACTCACCCTATAAAAATAATATCACTAGAGTGAAGACATTCTTGAAACAAGCTGTTTTGAATTGGAAACAAGTGAAATTAATTTGTCAGTGGTACATTACATTTTTTTAACTTGTTTGAATTAAAAGGAGACTCAGTACTAGAGTAGTTTTTCCAAGATGGATTTTTTTTTACAGTGTAGGCAAACAGTAAAATGTAAAATTAAACACTCCTGTTCCCTGGTGCAGTCTGCTTGGTGAATGGAGGCGTTGTGTGTGTGGTGGTGTGTGTTGGAGGATCCTGGCAGGGTGGAGAGGGGTGTGGTGTGGTGTGGTGGGGGCTCTTTGGTCCGGCTGATGCTCCAGGGGCAAGAGGTGGAAGAGATGAGAGGGAAAATGTAGCTTTCTGAGAGTTTTTTTCCCCCCAATATGAAGTTAGAAAATGCTATTAAGCCATGATGAAACAGCTCTGTAGAAGGGTCATCATCACCCAGAGCTGCGTGGATTGTATTCTTCTGACCAAGTCTGAATGAATGTGTGTGTCTGAAGGAGAAATCCTGAAAAGAGAGGTCGTATGTGTGAGGAAAAGTCATAGGAGATTGGAGAAGGAGAGTGAGTGTTGAACGAGAGAGGGCTGGGGGTGGGGTGACTCTCAGGCCTCTCATACCTTACATGCCAGTCTGAAACCTTGTGTGTGTGTGTGTGTGTGTGTGTGTGTGTGTGTGTGTGTGTACAGGTCTACAATGTCCACTACAGCATGAGCATCAATGGCAAAGTGGAGGAGGGTACAATGGAGATCGACACGGCCAATAACATGGAGAGATTCAGCACCGGCAGCGGGGCGGACGAGGCTGTGGAGGTCCATGACTTTGAGATTGTGAGTTGGATCTAAAAAATAATCAAAAATATCAGGAGGTTCAGGTAAAAGCAGAAAACCAGACTAATCAACACACTGCTCAGCACTCTCTGAGCAATTTGGAAGAAGTAGTCGGTCAGTTTTGTTGAAACTTTAAAGACCCTTGTGGGGAGATTGGCTCATTGCAACAGCGGAGAAATTAAGAACAAGTAGACGTGTTATCTCCCTTTGGGCCAATCAGTGTCAAAATGCATCGTCCCTCCAATTTTCATTAAATGCGGGCTGGTGGTTTTTGACCTTTAATTAAAGCACCCCAATCAGACTAGCAAAGCAGCAGTTTTGGCCTTTTAACTATTAAAATTTTGACCTTTAATCATAGTGTCCCTGTGAGTGTAATTTTTTAAATCTAGAATATAGTGCCAAAGTGCAGCTTGGCCCCAAAATGTGGTCAAAATCAGCTGTGTTATTACATTTGATGTACAGATCTTCAGTCCCAGACACCTGCAGAGTGCTGAGGACAACACAACAACTGGGGTAGTAATGAGTTCTAACTTCCAACTTTCTTGTTTGTCCCCTTTGCTTCCTGACCTCTCCAGGGGATCACAGGGATCCGGTTTTCAGGAGGAGAGAAGTGCTACATCAAGACCCAAGTGAAGGCTCGTCTGCCTGATGTGGAGGCTCTCAACAAGGACTCCATGACATTCGACCTGGTGGGTTGGTCCTGTCTGTCTTATATGTCCTCAGAAAGCATGTTTTCTCCACGCTGTAATGTGATTTTCAGGGAATTCATCAATAGCCTCTTTCCACTTCAGGAACCTAACAAACTGTAACCTGCGGCTTCCCATAACCCAAACTTTTAAAGGACATTTTGGGAAATACGCTCATTTGCTTTCTTGCTGAGAGTTGGATGAGAAGAGTGATACCACTCTCATGTCTGTATGATACATATGAAGGTACTGCCAGTAGCCAATTAGCTTAGCTTAGCATAAAGACAGGAAACGTGGGGAAACCGCTAGCTCTGCTCTGTCCAAAGGTAACAAAATCCACCTACCAGCACCTCTAAAGCTCACTAATTAACACTTTATATCTCGTTTGTTTTATACAAAAACCAAAGTGTAAAAATGACAATTTGTGGGTTTACAGGGGATTATGTGGTGGACCATTTCTTAGCGGGGCGCAGTGACTTTCTTATAATTAACGGACAAATTGAGAGCGGTATCAATTCTCTCATCTAACTCTTGGCAAGAACTATTCCTTAAATAACCGTGTGAGGCTTTGGTACTAAGTTCCTTGTGTTTACAGTATATTTTACAAACCGGGATGTCAGCGTCCAGCACGTTGAACCACTACCTAGTTTTTGGATTCCACTCTGCTGCGCACATTGTGGAAAGAAAAGCAGAACCGGTGACAATGGCTACAGGTTACGTTTGGTTAAGTTCCTGCCGTGGATAAGGGCCACAAGTGTCTGGGAGATCAACTCTATTCAACTTGTCTAGCCATGCTAGCGGTGTGGCTCTAGGATTGGCAATGTCTGTCTGTTGGTCCGCCACTTTGGTCTCATCAACTATTGGATGGATTGCCATGAAAATATGTTCAGACATTCTCTGACTACTGACTCTGATGATCCCCAGACCTTTTCTCTAGCACCACCAGCAGGTCAAAGTTTTTACTCATCCAGTGAAATATCTCAACATCTACACGATCGATTGGCACAAAATATGATACATAATGTTCAGGTCACCCACAGGATGAACTGTAATAACTTTGGTGATCCCTTAACTTTTCCTGCAGCGCCATCATCAAGTCTAAATTTGAATTTGTCCAATACTTTAGTTTATGACCATCAGCCTCAGCTAAACTTTGTGTTTAGTGCTAATTAGCAAATGCTAGCATGCTAACATGCTAAACTAAGATGGCAAACATTGTAAACATTAAACCTGCTAAACATCCGCACGTTAGCATCGTCACACTGAGTCTGTTAGCATTTAGCTCAATGCACCGCGTGTGTAAGTACAGTTACTTAGCTGTCTGATTAATCAGTGGGTTGGACAGTTTGACCACTTACCTTCTCGAAAAGCGCTGAAGAGAATCTGTAACAAAATCCATGTATTACAGCTTATAACATTTACATTGTTGTAGCTGGAGAAACCTTTTATTAACGACTTCCTAACATTTAGTAACTGCAGAACCAACAGCATATGACTCTTTCCCCTTTATTTACGACCTCCTCACTTTCTAATAAACCATCAAATGTTAGTAGAAAGATACAAATGTTAGCAGGTCATTAATAAATGGCTGTGAGTTACTCACTAATAGCAAAACCGCTTAAAAGAGGATACAAGTAATGACAGAGGAGGATGTACATCCAGCCTGCTAACCCAAACATTGTTCTTAAAAATGGCTTAATACTGATTTATAAGGCAATAATACAATTTTAAGCAGCCCATTTATAAAGCCAGAAGTTACAACTTATAAACCCTAAGTCTTCATTACTAATACTGAAAGTAGTATTACTGCATTGTTTATTCTTTGCTGAGCTTTAGAGATACACTACTAGTTCTCACTTGGGATATGAAGCTAGTGTATGCTGAGGTATTAGCATGAATCACCCAAGCTAATGATCTACCAGAAACACATGGGTGATTTCTATGTGTGGGTTCCCATCACTTCACAGCTTGGTGGACTCTATTAAAATCAAAAAACACAACAGAGGACTACTCTGAACATACCATATGTGCTTATGTGGATTGCGATCACAACACACCAACACCACCGCCTGTGATTGTTCAATGGAGGCTGTCTGATAATTAAAATCATTTAGCTCTGCATAAGCCTCACATCCACATCACCAGATTTGCCCCTGTGATCACATTTAAACACACACACACGCACGCACAGACACATGCAATTGCACAATTAATTATCACGCAGGGTTGCTCTTATCGCCTCTCTCTGCCTCATAAAAGATCATTTATTTGTGCTTTTGTGTGTGTTTGTGTTATTGCCTCTCTTTGCCTCATAAATGATCGTTTGGTTCATGTTTGTGTGTGAGATGAAATTGTGTGTGTGTGTGTGTGTGTGTGTGTGTGTGTGTGTAGAAGGGAGATGTTGTTATAATGGTTGCTGCAGGCTGGTCATTTGCTATAATTTAGAGTGATGGCAAATATGGGTTAGATAAGTGCGCGCACACACAGATACACACACACATACACGTCGCCATCCAGAGAGAGTGGGTCAGATAAACTCTTATCAGTCGAGCAGTGGAGAAGGACCCCCGCTTTTATTTGTCCCTCCAGCAAATCATTTGAGCTGGAGAGAAAAAAAAAACAGCATTTCTGAAAGGTTGGAGGATAACATTCCCTAAACATGGCTGTGGCTAGTGCAGTGCAGGCCTCAGGAACAAATGCCTGTGGGCAAAATCATCCCCGCAGAATTCCCCCTTTTACCTGCAGGCTGTGGATACAGGAGTATGTATGTTTACACAGTCTCTCCTCTGAAAACCTCATTAGTTTATCTGCAGAAACCTGCACATTTAGGCCATCCAATCTCTCCTTCCCTTCAGATCTTGATGAGTCTTGACATTGTGTATACAGCTAAATGTTACTGCAAAGGGAATCTGTATACTAAAGCCTCAAGGGCTTCCTTTTTACAGCTTGATTTTATGTTGTTATAAGAAGCATTAACAGCACAGCATTAATGCAGATTAGACTCGGACGGGATGCATAGACTGTGGGCTATTTAAAGGGGAAGGTTACAAGATCTATAAACAAGTGTGATGTTGTGCCTTCAGCAGCCGGGGACGTCTTCAGATGTTTTGTTGTGATGTTTGCTTTTGCACTGGGTTTTGGCACACCTCTCCTCACCTTCTTCACCCCTGAAGGAAGACGAGGTGATGCCGGCCAAATTTGAGGAAGATCTGATCTGGGTGGCGGCTGACACTCCCCTCTCGGACTCTGCCTTCCTCAGCAACAAGATCAAGGACTTGTGTGGAGACCTGCCAATCTTCTGGCTCCGTCCCACCTACTCAACCAGTAAGCAATCAGACGCCTAGTGGTAAAGATATGGAAATTTAGATCCAAAGAAAACAAAGTAAAACACTCAAGTTTTAAGGCTATGTGAGTTTTTTTTCCACAAAACAAAGACGACATGGGTCAAACGGTCTCAGTAACTTTCATTTAACATCATAGTTGTTTAAGCCACAGAAAGAAAAACAGGCTTAAAAGAAAAGCAGAAGTCCTTTTGAAGTTTCCAAGCTCCCGAGTGTACAATTTTTAGCACGCTGGGAGGTCAAAAGTTCTCAAAACACAATCTTATTCTGCTTCATCTGAGGACTTCAAAATGCTGCCAGAGAAACGGCTGTGCAATCAGGAGCCGAGCCACATTAGTGCCACTCCGCTCCTAAATTTGGTCTGCTGTCAGATACTGAGACTGTGATGTGTGCAGGCGGACAGAGGAAGAGGAGGGCCGCCCCCCGCCAGCGCCGCCAGGCAGCCGGGGCCTGGGAGGAGGAAGAGGACGTGGAGGCAGAGTTCAACCCGGAGAACCCCTACCAGGTGAGTCACACAAACAAAGCTTACACATTCTTCTTCTCCTGGTTTGTGTTCCCGTCCCGCTACAACGTCCGCGACTGTCCGTTCAGATCTGAGGGCTACCTGAGAGGCCTTTTGCCGAGGAGAGTTTCTCACAGCTGTGCGAGCGGCAGCAGATGCCGGGGTCACGGCGGAGGGGCCCTGGGTTGTCACTGCAAATCTGAGTGTATGCGTGGGTGTGTTTTCTGTGCATGCGTTTTCTGTGTGAGGCTGTCTGAGCCTGTCCAAAGCTTTCCTTTCAGCATTCAGCCTGTATGAATAATTCCACAACCCCCCCCCCCCCCACCCCCGTTGCCCTGCTGAGCGCACAGACTCCCATACATACACACGCCTCCATGCCCTGCATCCTCACCCCTTATGTTGAGCCCCATTTTTCCTAATCCCTCTCCCTTCCCACTCCAAGCATCCCCCAACCCCTGCTACACACTCCTGACAACCACAGAGGGGGGTTAACAGCAAGCACTACGTTGAAAAAGAAAATAGTTGACAACAAAAACCCACATCTGACAACATCCCCTCCTCCCCACCCCGCCTGCCGGAAATCCATTTTTAATTGGTTTGAAATGAGCGTTCTCTGCTGCTAAAGACATACAGCATCACATGAACAAACACTGCGTACACGTCTGAGTGCTGTCCTCTCTGTCTCCTCTTAGAGAGGTCTCGAGGGTGAGCAGGGCACCATGAACATCGACCCCATGTTGGACCACCAGGGCGTGTGCTGCCACGAGTGCCGCCGCAGCTACACCCACTGCCAGAGGATCTGCGAGCCACTGGGAGGGTACCACCCGTGGCCGTACCACTACCAAGGCTGCAGGGTGGCCTGTAGAGTTATCATGCCCTGCAACTGGTGGATGGCCCGCATTCTGGGTCTGGTGTAGACGCACCCCCGTCGCCCACCTGGGAGATGGTAGAGTCCAGGAGGGAAGAAACTAGGGGAGGAATGGGGATCCAAGGGAGGGGGAAAAGTTTAGGAAAGGGAGGTGGCAGCTTCTTATCGTCGTCTCCTGCAGTTACCTGTTGGTCTGAGCAGATTCGTAATCAGTAACCGTGTCCACACATTATAAATGCATGCTACAGAATCTAGGACAGACATGATCTCACATGTAAAGGTACGCTGCTCCCTGCACAGCTCGTCTTATTAAAAAAACATACCTGCTATGGATTTAGATCCTTCTGAACTATAGCACGACATGCTGCCAAGAGAACAGAGGTTATCATATAAAATATCCAACAGACCCAACATTCAATTAAATGACATCTACTGCCACCCATTTATCTATAGGAAAAGTAAGCTTGTATTTATAGAGCTGGTAATCATTGCTTTGCTTTCCTTCTTTGCTTTTTGATGTAAATAAATGTATAGGGTGCAAAAGTACTTCAATAGCAGTCAGCTGGCTTAAATAGCACCCATTGTTTGTTTAACTAGTCATCACTCTGGTGAGAAATATTTTTGACTCCTGTGTTTCTAACTTTCCCTTTCCTATTTTGTCCTCACGAGTAGCTCTCATTAAAACAATGTACTGTACGCGCTCTCCCAGAAACTTTCATCTAAATGTATTTTCATCTGCATTGAAGAAACTATCTCAAAGTGCAATATCGCTGAATAAAGTTTTTTAAGTAAACTTTAAAGCGTCACCCCCTTTTTTTTTTGTTAATGACCCAATGACTTTATATCCTATTTGTAAACACATATTGCTTCCAACTTATCAGTGGGTTTATTTGGGAACCCCGCCCTCCCTCTCTTGCACACTCAAAGACACTTTTCAGTTTTGAGATGTCACATCTGCTAGCTGCTCCAAAGGGATGAGCAGAATGAAGTTTCCAGAGTTCTTTAATGTTTGAGAGTTGCAGCTCTAGAACTCTTTAATGAGACTAAAGACTCTGTAGCCGTCACGCTCCCAGATCTTACCCACGATGCAAAGCGCTTAGCTCCTTTTGATGTCACAGAGCCGCCTCAGGCAGGGGTAGGGGGTAAGGATGGGGGCGGTGTGTTTGTGTGTGTCAGGGATAGTGGAGGAGTGTGTGTTTGTGTGTGTGTGTGAGTGAGAGAGGGAGAGTTCCATCCAGAGCCACAAACGGGCGTTTGATCGTCACGAGAGATGAAACGATGTGTGATGAATTTAACACTTAACTCGGTGCGAGAGGCTTGATGATGCGGTTAGGAGGCTGATCCATATTAATGCTCTCTTGCAGCGGCAGGACGCCTCCTCACAGTTACAGCTGCCGCATACATGTGGTTGGAGAACAGGGGAGGTTGCCTGCTCTCCCACATCTCCAACTGTAAATCACCCCTACACCTCAAGGCTGCATCCCCACCTGCTGCTGGCCAAGCGCCTCCGGGCTCTCCGTCTTGATACCAATCGAACCACGATACGTAAAACCATTTCCTCAAGCTGTCGTCCATATCTGAACTGCCAGCACTCCTATCAGTGACGCCACATTTCATTCCTCCCAGCACATAATCACAGATCATGGCTCCCCGTCATGATATATTGCCGTTTTTGGACCTGATGGATCCCTTCCGAGACGTTCAAACCTGTCCGACACAGTTTCCGGAGACAGCAACGCCATAAAACACGGGACAAAGTTTGTTTGCCAAACAACAAATCTTTTATTTACACTGAAGCTTGAATCACACTGAGGGAACGGTCGGGTGCTAAGCCACTGGCTGGCATGTCACACACATTCCGGACAAGTCGGTTTGCAGAGTATTGCTGTTGACTTTTTACTGAGTGTACAGGGAAAAAAACTGCATGAGCCAAGAAACGCAATCATAGTTGTACTTTAAACACCTCAATTGGTTCTTATTTTTAACAACTTTACATTTTTATACAAGTGCTGATCATAGCAAGTCATAACAGGCTTCCAAAAAGAAAGGCTGTGGGCGTTTGTGAGAAAACCAGGAGAGGAAAGAATGATGCCCTCAAACCAGATCTGAAAGTTGAATTGGAGCATTTCAGGTCCATCAGTCACTTTTGAGTCCATGGGCCTTTAAAAATCTGATAATGTAACTCAATCAAAATGATTATTCAAATTAAGTTTTTATTGAGTCCATCTGGCAGCAAGTTAATGCAGAGAGTAGGCCATGAGTGGTTTGGTCGAGTGAAAGTGGGAACACAGAGGCTCCCTGCACTTAGTGAAAACACCAGAGCAACAGCACAACTGAAGGGTTGGGAATAGGAAGAAGGGAACGGCCACGGAGACAGCAGAGCAATGAGGACTCAGTCAAACAGAGGGAGGGTGGTGCTCAGTACTTCTTGAACTCTGCGTCGTCTGGTGGGCTTATCTCAACTTTTCTCTTGCCAACATCTTTCCAGTTGGTGCTCAGGACTGTACCACCTGACTCCATCTGCACAGGGAGGAGAGACGGGGAAAAAAATCACTTCAGTGGAATGATCCGTCATTTTATTAGTACTGTAGTTATGCAACACCTTCTCTCTGCTTAAAACTGCTTAGGGCTTAGATAAGTCCACTGCAGCATCATTGATTGCATAAGTATTGATGAACACAGTGGATTTTTTTGGACCAGTAACTAATTTTTCATTTTCATTTGTTTGATATTTCATAATAAGCTGAAAAGCCAAATAATTCAAAATGCTGATTTCCATATAAGCTGACCTTTATTCTCCTAAAGGTCCTCTCTTCCAAACGCAGAAAGGACTACTCCATGTTAATGTTAAAACACCATCAGCTTTAGGTTGTATCTTTTAAATCACAGCAAGATCATAGTGTTGATAACACAGAATGCTGATTCAACCCAATCAATCAATCAACATTTAGCTGCAATCATACACACATCCTTCCGTACACAGAAATGCACTCTTACAGAAGCTCATTAACTAGACAATCTGTTACTGCTGCATCGGTCCACACTGCATGTGTTGTGTTCCTTTCACTTACGATTATGTGTGTGTTAATAAAAACTAACATAGCTTTACTGGTTTTTTGCTTTAATTAAAAGGACAATTCTGTAATTTTTGAACCTGGGTCTTATTTTCATAATTGTGGCCGTTCTGACTATGGGTCAGACTAACTGCTCAATTCAGAAAACGCGACTCTGGCAAAACAACGTCTGTGTCAGGACAACTGCAACTGCAACTGGATGTTTGGATACACGCGTGAGGCTGTTGGTTGCTGTCAGTTCAGGGTGTGGGCTTGTTTACAATATTATCTTCTTAGGAACTTCAAAACAACAAGAGGAAAACTTCACAGCAAAGAGCTGGACTTGTTGATGACAACCTTGGAAAAATCGAGATGAGAGTAATCTCAGCTACATCACATGTCCAGCTTTGTTGTGCTGGAGACTGTGTTTTACTTCATGAAAATCTACTGGATTAAAAGACAGAAGCTGGCTGCAACAAACGACCGGCCCTCCATACGGTAAGCAACAGCGATTAAAACCTCTAGCCATGCTAGCAGCGTGGCTCTAGCTCAACAACTATTGGATGAATTGCCATGAAATTAGGTAGAGACATTCATGGTCCCCTCAGGATGAACTCCAGTCAACATTTAAATTAGTTGAATACTTTGGTTTATGACCAAGCACATGAAAACTAATGACATTCCATCAGCCTTAGCTGTACTGTCTGTTTAGTGCCAATTAGCAAATGTTTGCATGCTAACACGCGAAACAACGATGGTGATATGATAAAGAATACACCTGCTCAGCATCAGCATTGTCATTGTGTGCATTGTAGCATCATAGATGTGGTTGGCATGCTGAAGTTAGCATTTAGCTCATCGCTATGCAGACTAGCAGAGCTGCTAGCATGGCTATGGACTTATAGTCTTGTTGTAATATCTGTTAAACTCGTTTGAAGTAAAATCATGCTGTATGTGAAATTCTAAGTATTAAATGTTTGTTATTAGTGCAGGTGAATACACAGTTTGCTAGTTAGCTAACCACAAGCTTGCTTAGCAGGCTGGTTGTCAGGTAGATCCCTATGCAGTTAGCAAAAATAGCTTCTTTCTTTCTTACTTTGAGGTCTAGCTTCTCTGTTTGGACTCCAAAGTAAGTGTTTAAAATAATTTATGTAAAATGTACATTTATTTTGAACGCTTTAGGAAACTAGCGCTGCTTCCCCATGTATACGGGAAGGGTGCAAAGTTAGCATGACCCATAGTCAGAACGTCCACAACTATGAGAATAAAAATAGTTACCATGGCTACCATGGAACTGTGGTTTAAGTGATTACTAGCAAAAAGTATAATACTTACAAAGGACTTGTTCATGGCTCGCTTGACCTCGTCTGAGCCGTCGCAGTAGATCTGCTGGAAGAGCTTGTTGAGCGCTGCGTCTCCCTCCAGGTTCTCACTTTTCTCCTCCTTGATGATGTCCACCACCATCTTGTCCCATTTGCAGGTGTAGTGGGACGACGATGGGTACTGATCTGACGGAGAAGGGAAACAGTGTTTCAAAGGCCACAGCTCATACAGTTTCAAGAGGCTTTTGGAGCTCTTCAATCACTGTAAAGAACTGAAACAAATAGCGTATTGCTTTTGTAAAATAGCACAAGCGTTCATAAATGTTTTTGACATTTTAAATGAATGCAGTTTTAATACCTTGACTTTAATCATCTAATCACACCAAGATGTATTAACTGAATTCATTCTCCTCACTTTACTACTGAATCATCCAACTCAGGATGATGATCACATTGTGATTTGATTTCTATATTTTCTGGATGAAATACGCCCACTATAATCCCAACAGGGGATGGAGAGGGAGAGCAGGAAATGTAATCCAGACACAGATTTACATAAATACAGCACCAGAAGCACAGTAGACATATTCAGGCCAAGTGTGGACATACGGCAACGTGATCCCATAAAATCAGATGTCAAATATCATGTTAAATGTAACAGTAGTCCAAGTTATAAGCAGCCATTTACAAACAGGGCGTCCTGGAGGCTGAGCTGGTTGCATGGAAAGGATAGTTTGGCTGCCCACTTAACTTTTACTCCCACTTCCACACACACACACACTTACATAAGTAATTAATCCTGTCAGTAATAAGAATGTGTGGGCTAAAATACTGAGTCATATCTTACTGTCATACCTTTCCCTCTGCCTGCCTACTTTCGCCGTCAGACTAATGAAAGACTCCAGCAGGGCTTGACTGCCCACTCTCATTTTAGTGCAGAACAGACAAACACAGGAGCTTATATTGATCTTTGCAGAGAGAGAGAGAGAGAAATAAGAAGCGGGTGAGGGAGAGAGGGAGAGACAGAGAGATGAGAGCAGAGACAGGAAGATGGTTGGGGGAAAAAGAGCGTAAATGCAGAAGCTGTGGACTGACTAGGATTGAAGTGTTTGATGTTGGACTCCTTTCCTTCTCCCTCCAGCTTCTCCCATCTGATGGCGTCGCTCTTCTTCATCTTGAACTCCACCTGACAGAAGAGAAGGGGCGATAAGGAGGGGGAGAAGGAGAGGGAACAAGGGAGATATCAACGTTTAACAAAATGCTCTTCTGTGGTGCGCAGGACAAAAATAACGCTTCCATTAGAGTGACACCTTAAAAGTACAGGACATCAGATCATTACTGAGGCCAGAGAGACTGTCTGTTCAGAGCCACCGTCAACTCAGCCTGCGAGTGTGTGTTTGTGTGTGAGAGAGAGACATCAGGGATATGCGGGGGCACAGCTCAATCTCGAACCTCACTGACAGACATACTGCACTAACGAGATGCCTGTCAGCCAGAGGGGCCAGTGTGAGAGACGGAGAGCGCGGGAGGGAGAGGGGGAGTGGGGTGGGATCCTAATTCCACACAGCAGCATCTGATCCAAATCATTACACCAGGAGAACATGGGAGAAGAGGAAAACAATGAGGGGAGAGAGGACATGGACACGCTTTTAACGCTGAGCTGCATTGACAGGGCACATACCAGCGAGACACGCGAGCTGCAGCACCATGTCCCCCACACCCCCTACCACCCATTAACGGTGTGTGCGTTTGATATGTGTGCATGTGAAAGACAGCGCTGGTTGTGTCGGTGCAATTAAGGAACATTTCTGCTCTGCTGGGCGATGTGATGATTCATTTATGAGGGTGCCAGAGGAGAAGAAGGAACCAAGTAGGTAGACAAGGTTAGAGACGAGGAGGCAGAGAGGCTGACTGGCACAGAGTGAAGCGTGAGTGAGGGGAGCAGATTGAGGGAAATAAGACAGTATGATCGCTGCTACCCTCTCCGCCGAGGTGATGAGCTAGCGCGAGTAGCGGTGCACTGATAGATCGCTTTGGTATGTGTCAGCACTTTCTGGCCCACAGAGGGCCTTGTGCACAGTGAGGCATCTGTGCAGTGTCCGAAATTAACTTTTTGGCTCACCTGCGAAGGGGCTGGGAAACTAAAAAAAGAAGATCTCTGCTGAGAATACAGGTTACTGCCCAGATAATTCACAGCCATCCTTCAAAGGAAAATGTCAGCTAACTTTTTTGCAAGTTTGTGCATACAGTCTGATTGTGTGTGTTAATTTAAACACTCCTGCCCCCCACAACTGTCTGATATCAGAATTGGGGGCTGTATCCGACATGACATGAGCGAATAAACAAAGCTCATCAGAAGTTGGCAGTATAGGCTACACTTTTTGCATGGCTGTAATCCACCAGTAAACAGAGTAGAAGTAGTAGAGGTTGCGAACCGGAAACAAAACAAGTGGCCTTGGCCATCTAACGCATCTACGGGAGAAAAATGGAGAGAGGTCCTCAGGAATTAGTTTCTATTGGGCAAGTTTGAATTGTTCTTTCATATCAGCTAGTATTGGCCATGTTTCACGCTGTCCAGAGACGAAGACAAATTAATGCGGAACGGTTGAGCGGAAACAGCTGATCAGTCATGCGAGTTAAATGTTCGCTATGTCAGAACTTATTCGGCAAAGACGTTTCCATATCCCATTTAGCGCATCAACTCTTCTTCGACAAAGGCAAAAACCACCTCAAGTGAGCGTACATTCTTTTTTGCGCAATTGATTGTTTTATCGAATTTTGCTGTTTCGATGCAGCTTTTCTAATGCAATACTTTAAAATGCGCATAAAAATAAGTTTATGGAAACACGGCTAATGTTAGGTTGCCACTTGATAGAGCACAAAAGCTTGGATTTGCATGAAACTCTCCTGGCTGAATCATCAATACAAAAGATGAGCAACTGTTTTACAAAATATGTCTCTTTAATAAAAATTCAAAAAGTACAAGGTACAAGCATGTGTGCATTAAAATCATAATTTATAGTTATATAAATTATAGTTAAAAATTTTCAAGGCGCACTTCGGTATGAAACATCCAATTACCGAGCTAAAATAATTCCGTTGCGTGCTTTGCTAACAGCGAGCAAAAAATAAAGTTTACGCTTATAACACATTCGGCAGCTTAAATCAGTAGTGATGTACTGTGTAGAGCTGTAACGTTTAGTTGATCAATCAATCAGTCGATCAACAGAAAATTAATCTGCAACTTTTTTGATAAGTGATTAATCGTTTTAGTGGTTTCAATGGTTCCAGCTTCTCATTCTAAGTATTTGATGCTTTTCTTTGCCATATATTAAAGTAATCTGAGTATCTTTTGGTTTTGGACATTTGGTTGCATAAAATAAGCAATTTCAATACATCATCTTGGGCTGTCGGATATTATAACGAGCATTTTTAACTGTTTGCTAACTCTTAACATCAAGAAAATAATCTGCAGATTAATTGATAATGAAGTTGCAGCCCTAGTACCATGGCACTAGTACCACGCTACATGACCACAGGTGTGGTCTCAAGTATAACAGCTCAGCTCTGGGGTTCTGCAGCTGGTTTGACTTTGTCCAAAATCTCGTGTGGACTGAAATAATACACAGAACATAAACTTATGGTATTGTTAAATTGTCCAGGATACATCAGCTTTTCTATGTTGATTTATTAAACCCTGTTCATCAGTTGTCAGTCTGTGTTTGATACATCGATTTTTGAGACAGCTCCTCTTGGCATATTAAATAATTGTTTTTTTGACAGATGCACCAGGAAACTGGGCACAGATGCTCCTTTGAGCTTCGTTAGGGGACTCATGGTGCTTTGAAGACTTCAGTACGTATCAAAATGCTGATTTGCCAGACCTGCTCTAATGACTGACAAATACTGCTAATTGGCATTCAGGCTAATATGGCCTTGTAGTGCTTGTAATTCTGATTAAGTTACGTTGGATTTCTTCTTATGCATCTTTTTTTATCATGCGTTTAGATTTTTTGTTTACCCCTGTGGGTGAACAGTTACATATTCTGATATTAACTCCAAAATAAATCGTAGTCCAGCTATCCAGCCAGTTGTTTAAATTTTCAGTTTTAACAAGGCAGCAACTCAACTGCCTGTCGGATTGTTGTGTTTTAAATTGATTTGTGAATGATCATAGAAACGCAGAGGCATCATCTTAAAATGACCAGCCGACGTTGCAGGTGCCATTAATTGTCTTCATTGTTTCTGTAGTGTGAAGTGCAGCAGAGCTCAAGCTGCCGCTCTGTGTGTCAAAGTGTGTGTGCTTGTATGCGTGCTCCTGGGCCATACAACATTAATCAGCTGCCACATCTGTGTTTCCTGGCTTTTAAGGGACATGGCAGGCCAGGCACCGTGTGTGTGTCTCTCTCTGTGTGCGCTTCTGTGTGTGTGTGACAGGCCCAGCCATGGCTCGTAAAGGGATGTGACAGCAGAGCCACATACAGGGGCCTCCACCCACGGGACCCCAGGGGCTGGACTATACAATACTGCACTACAGACACACATGTGGACACACACACATGCTATTTACAGAGGGGCACTGGGGTCCCGTGTCGCTTGTCACATGTGTTTGTAACCATCACCCCCCCTCTCTCCTCCCTGCCATGACTCCTCACCCAGCATCTTCTTCTTTTTCCAGATCCCTGTGGATTTCAAAACAAACTCGGCTAGAGAGACGCATAAATGAAATAAATATAAACATTCTTAGACGTTGACAGGCATGCAAATTAAAGTGGGGAGACGCCACTTTAGCTATTTGCCAAAAAGAGATGAGTTTTCAACTGAATGAGCGAGTGTGGATCTGAAATTGCGTTGAGTGTGTTTGCGTGTGCGCTTCCCGAGTGTGTGTGCGTCAGCCGTCTGTTCTGATCAAACACACTGGTGTGTAATTGGCTCCCCGTTGTCGCGGTGACCCCTGCGGTTGGAATGTCTGTCGTGGTGGAGGACAGGAGGAGGTCACACTGACGATAATGTGCTACAGATGACACACACACACACACACACAGCAAATACTTTGTGTTGAAAGATTACTGTTCAGCCTCTGTATCTGTATGTGTGTGTGTGTACGTGCTTGCACACTCATGCCCGGCTTAGCCTCCCCCTGCTAAGTTGTCTTTAAAGACAGCGGGGAGATGGAGCGTAAACACTGTGGAGCGAAGAGTGCAGGGCAGCCTATTACAGAGACAGACAGACCGACATTGGTTGGGAATCAACAGCTCCGAGGGCAATGCTTTTTCCCCCTTTTTTTCCCCAAACGCTCATTAGGGATGCATGCCAATCTGGAGAAACTTGATTTGCTGATGCCGTTGTTCATTTAAATGTTTTCCCCCCCCAGTGGCTCCTTGGCGTTAGAAAAATGAAACGGCTTCAAAATATTTAAATGAGACGCGCATTGAGAAAGCGGCTCGGCTTGTTGGGGTCTCTCACACTGTCGTGCACGTGTACACACACACATTTCACCTGTAGAGTTTGAAAAGAGTTAGGTGCTTTTATGCCGTCTTGAACCTTTGAATGTTGCAATTACCAATGAGGGTTTATGAGCTCTTTGGTGTGTGTGTGTGAGTGTGTGTGTGTGTGTGTGTGTAGGGGCCGTGTGTACCGGAGGAGCCCAGTGGACCAGGGAACAGTCAGGGCTTTGTGGGATTGGAGGAGGGTTTGTGCACTCGCTCTCGTTATCCTAGAAGTAGGTGTGTGTGTGTGTGTGTTTTTCTGTGAGCGCGAGACAGAGAGAGAAAGACAGAAGGGGTGTGTGTGTGTGTGTGTGTGTGTGTGTGTGTGTGTGTGAGAGAGGGGGCCATGGAGAGATTGACAAAACAAAGACAAAGAAGGTAAATGAGGAAGAAAGAGGGGGGGAAAAAAGAGATGAGAGAGAGTGGAAGACCATCTTCAGCTGTGGTCTCTCTAAGACTGAGCCCTTGTTTAAGCTGCAACCCACGTGCACCTCTGGTATGCAGTGTCTGCTGTTGCCATGGAAAAGTGAGAGAGTGAGTGAGAGTGAGTGTTTTTTTTGTTTTGTTTTTTGAGAGGGGGGCAGTTTCTGTGCTGGTCAGCCTCCACTCGGCACAGTGTAGCCTGTGGATATAATGCACACCATGTAGACGTCAGGTTATGTAACGCTACTAATCAAATTTCCCAACATCGTTTTGCTGCTGTGGCACCATCCAGCACCTGTTTTGTACTGCCCTTTCATTTCCCCTGAGGCCTTGCTGTGAAATAAACTAAAATAAATATCATCATTGCTTTCAGACTAGGGCTGGGCGATATGGCTTATAAATAATCTCAATATTTTTAGGCTACACCGCGATATACGATATAGATATACGCATTTTTTCTATAATAACATACCGTAAATTCTCAAATAGTGCAAACATATGATACTCTTGTAGAATATGATGCATTGCTGTAGATTAAACTACCCGACAATACATAAAGTAGTTAAAATTAGCTCAACCTTAAACATCTACAACAGTAAAATGCAACATACACATTAAGGCAGCAGTAATATGAATCCAAAAACATCATATATATATATATATATATATATATATATATATATATATATATATATATATATATATATATAATAGTAAAACACTGACAGGGACCATTTTACTGCACAATAAGTAGGCTACAATAATTAAATGTTGCTATAATACTTACTTTTACCTCAGTAAGGTTTAGAATGCAGAACCTTTACTTTTAGTGGAGTATTTTCAAAGTGGGGTATTAGTACTACTGTTAGTACTTTTGCTTAAGTAAGGACCTGCTCCTTTTTCCACCTCTGGTTAGCACACCCACAGCCTAACTGCACCTGTGTGTTAGTGGCTGAGCCTGCCCCTTTAAGGAAGGTGGCCTTGTGGGTTACCTGTGTGATAGAGTCTTTTCCAGTGTGTGAGGCGTAGTTACGTTACTTTCGTCAGCCATAAAGTGAAAAAATAAGCTCAGGTTGCAGGATTTTCAAAGTTAATACTGTAGCATATCTTTTTAGGCACTTGATGTAAACCCTTTGTTTATGCTGGTTCATCAATGTTACACATAGATAGATAGATAGATAGATAGATAGATAGATAGATAGATAGATAGATAGATAGATAGATAGATAGATAGATAGATAGATAGATAGATAGATAGATAGATAGATAGATAGATAACAAAACCTTTTCTTTCCATTTCACAAAAGAAGCCAAACTTCTTTTAATGGTCTAGAATCAATATTTTTATAATAAGAATCTACCAGAGTTTCAGCTCATTGTTTAGCTGTCCAGCCCACAACTTTACTGTTTTGGTTCACTCTCACTGCTCTTTCAGCAAAAAAAAAAAGAAAGTCTAAAAACCCACTGTACACCACACATTTAGTGACTACATGGTGAATACAGTGGAGCATTTAGCTACGTTAACGTAACGATAACGTTGCTCCAAAAGTGCTGGATATGTAAATAAGCAACTGTTTGCTAACAGGTTCCGCATATCTGCTTGGTGATTATATGTCAGTGTTGTGTTCACAACTTGTTTCCGCTGCCCCCAAGTGGCCAAAAAAATCTGGTTTAAATGTCAAATATTGTTGAAACCCATTGTTCAACAATACATAATATTGTATTATTGTTTTATTGTATTACTGGTTTTTTAATTAAACTGTCAAAGGCCAGATTCACTAGGGCTTATGTGGCTGTTTAAAATCACTACAGGCTGCACTGCCTTTTGATATTTACACATTTATTTATATGACATGACATTTATATGATGCATTTGACTGCATTTACTTCAGTATTCCAGTGAAATATCATCTGTATTAATATCATCTTCGCTCCACTCTAGTCGTGTAGGTGGCTTGTGTACATTTTGTATGTCTAATTACATCTCTTTTTCATTTCCCATAAAGGTTGTCTGTCACCTAGTGTATTAATTACATAACTATTCTTAAAGATTATTATAATTTTACGAGTAATAAACTTCTCTTTCCTCATGTGGAGTTTAACTTTGGTCGACACAAACATTGTGGAGTCAAGGTCACTACATTATCATTAGGTTTCTAGACTTGGTGAAATCGCATGGCTGAGCTGCATCTGGAGGGTATTCCCAGGATGAGTCCAGAAACTGAATGCATAATGAGCTGCTGCCTTAGTAAACAAGGAGTTAAATATATGCAGCTCACATTTTCGTTTTCTTAGTAAATCTTGTATATTATTGTTAAAATATCAGATTTAAGTAAGAAAGAATCTGATCAAAAAATGTGTAAACCAGAAAACAAATTTGCCCTGACATTCAATAGTACTTGGTTGATACGAAAAGGTTCAATATCCAGCCCTAAATGTAATAAATATAAGTATTAGTTATGTGTGGAACACCTGTGTGAAGCAACAATAAGTAGTTAACATGAAATGATCCTTTTTACTAACTATAAATTACAATCTAATGGGTTTTGTTGAGTTGCTTATAAAAAGGATACAACTACAGATGCCTCAGAAGATGCTATGTCCAAAAACTGTGGAGAGATCATCCTCCACCATCAGAGAAGTAGTTTATAGGAATACACAGGATCCCAAGGAGGAAAGAGGAGCTTTATGTTGTACTGTATTGACACGAACAGATTGATCGATGCCCTAAAAAACAAATTCCTCCTCCTTAATGATTAAAAAAAAAAAAACAATCAAAACAACTTAGACAAAAGCCTGGCTCTTGATCTGCAGCCTAAAACCTGACAGTGGTCTAAACCCTGAATCAGCACACACTCAGCCAGCGCACTCATTAGCCCACATCCTCTAGAATACACACTAATTAGCCTATAGTAAAAAGTGCCCTTCCTACTCATTAGGCCCATAATCACCTTAAACAGTGCTGAGGAACTCTCAGAGAGTACAGCCATAATAAATGTGTGTGTACTGTGTGTGCGTGTACGTGTGCATGTGTGTGTAGGAGTGAGGATTTGTGCATATGCGTGGATCTCCGGTTAGCTGCTCAGATGAACTGCGCTAACGTCTCCACATGAGCCGCACTGTATACAGCGAGAGTGGATTTTCTCATTTCTACTCCAGCTACAGTAAGCTTTAGGAGCATTAAGGAATTAAAGGTAGTGACAGCCTACTTTATACTGCTTTAAATTATTGAAGAGATTATGATGTTAATCTCAGAGTGGTAGCCCAAGTAATGATCAGTCACAATTTCAGTTAGCTGCTTAAACTTGCATCGGCATGGGGTTTTCTTCTTCTCCTTTTTTATGGTTATCTGGCATTTGATTCACTAACATTTTTAACAAAGACTAAAATAATCAACAATTAGCTATCAAGACTCAGAGAGAAGATATCCTGTCATTTGATGCTCTCTAGCAGAATTGCAGTTCAGAGATCTGAAGCATGGTCAGAGAAGAGCTCGCATTTCTCTGGTGTGTGACATTACTACATCATATTTTCTTTACAGCGACATAAAACATGTTCCCTGATATGTTTAATAGTCTGCTTCTTTATTGTTGAGAGTAACTACTAGGTTGGCAAGGCTACTTGCAGTGTTCTCGCTGAGTCGGAGTCAAATTCAATGACTTTTCATTGACTTTCATAAACTTTAGTTGAGAGCGTTTCCGTGACCTAAAAACGTTGTTTCTTCCTTGTTTGTTTATGTTTTTCAGTTCGGAAAAGTTGTAAAGTGGTAAACAGTTTTATTTTCCACTGCAGCCGAGCTTGCTGTGGAGAAAAACATCTGAAAACCACCATCTAACACTACTGTATGTGTGAAACAGGTTATACAGTATAATGACCCATTTGTTAAATTCCTTGTGATTTCATGACTCCACACAGAGGAAGTCTCATATTTCCTGAATTTCCCTCGACTTGAATGCACCTCTGGAAACTCGAAGATATTCCAGAAATTACATGAGTGTGACCAACTGTGTCCTGGTAGCTATGTCATCTGCTTAGTTTGAGGCCATTTAATCATTTCAAGTTACTGAGTGGTTGTCAGTCGTGGTCACTGTGACCCCAGAAACGACAAAAACCAGAAGTCTGTTTGCTCCAACATCAGAGAACGCACATCACAGTGCTTTGATGTGCCTTTTAGTGCACAATGGACCATTTAACACAATTGGTGTTGAAAGCATGCCAGTCTGACACACACACACAATTTGTTTCTGCTTCATGAGCATGTCATGTGTCACAGTGAAATGTCCGTTAAACCTGTCAGAAACATGTCAAATCGGCAAAAATGTGTGCCGCAATGTAAAATATACACAGCTGCTGATGTTAAAAATCAACATTTTCCTTCCTACAAAGTGGACTCACTGTTGATTTTGAAGTTTCATCAGCACACCAACTGCACTAGCCAAACTAAAAAGGGACTGTGATACCTTGGTGGTGAGGATCTTGAAGTTGCTCTGTTGAGGGACGATGGGGTTCAGGAGATGGAGGTCGAGGTTGTAGTTCTGCCCTGATGCCAGCTGTATCGTAGCAGAGAGCTGGAGAGACCACAGACACCAGACATTAGGCATTACCCCTCATTAGCTGCATTTACGTGGACCCTAATATTCCACTAATATTCACAATAATAGCCCAATCAGAATAAAAAGGCCTCATGTAACCACCTCAATCGGAAGAGACTGACCTGATCCAGTCCGATCAGAAGGAGTTTTCAATCTGGTTGAGAAGAGTGGTGTAAACCTTTGATAATTTGAAAATTGATCCGTTCAATAGGAAAATATTAGCACCTAATAACCATGCAAACGCTTAATCTGATTTTTTTCTCTCTGGTTGGAATAAATATATTATTTCTGTGCATATTTGCCCCACGTGGGGGAACATTAGGTGACATGAACAAGTTTATGGGAGGAACAGAAACAAAACAGAACTGCTCTGTGGCTGCTAACTTTTTTGTTGGAGAAAAACAACCTTCTTCTTCTTCTGTTGTATTTCCGGCAAATTAGACGTTTCACAGCAGGCGGACCACTGTGCACATGTAAAAAAAAGTTATATTATGATTAAATGCTTCTGGCATGTAAACGCGCATCTTATCGGATCACATTATTTAGTGTAAACAGTTAAGTTGGAATCTCTAATCAGAATGATTTCAATCGGGTTGAAGAAATATTGTCCATGTAACTGCAGATATTGAGTTTGGCAGTAAGCTACTATAGAGTCTATGACTATGAAGTAAGTCATCCTTTCAGACCGTCCACTTTTGTTCTTATTTAATTCTTGTTAGATTAGATAAAAATTCAACAATCCCTGTGTTGAAATTGTAGCATCGATATTTCAGTTGAAAACATACAAAACAAAAAGAAAGGGGGTGGGTGGGTGGGGGGGGTGGGGGGGTGTCAGCTTGGTGTCAGCTTGTCCATGAGAATTATCATCTGATGTGGCTGGTGTGATGGCCAGGAGTATCCTTGCCCTGTCCCCTTCAGCCACACAGTGACCAGTGATGAGGGGGGGTCAGACAGCTCCTAACAGCCTGTCACTCACTGGGACTGGGTGGCTTGTTGGTTTAGAGGGACATGGCCTCGGCTGTTGCCCAAATCCTCACACTCCTTACACACTCGGCACTTGGCAAATGCTGCCCTTGTAGAGGAAAGCACTGAAACCTGTCCACTTGAGGAATAACTCGCCTGTTATCGTCTCATCATCAGCACAGTACATCGCTTCAACTTGTAATCGTTTGCAAATCAGCACCTACTGCTTCACCAAAAGTGGACTTTTCTGATTTGGAACCAAATATATGTAAGAAGTAGTTCATCAGGGATAAAAGCTTGGAAAGTTAGCTTAAGTTGCTTTTGGGCAATTCCACAAAACTATCAAAGCTTTAATATTCATTTCCAATTGAATTCCTGTGTCGTCTGTAGGTACACAGCTGCTGCATACTCAGTCGCCAGGGAAAATAACTGGAACCACTGCCTTTCATCTTTAATTTCTTTTGTATATACTGACCTAGTAAAAAATATATGAACTTATCTGTACTTCACACCACAGAGGGAGCTTAACAAGTGACTGGGTGATACGTAGCGAGTGAACTATTTCTTTTGAAATGGGGCAAACTCAGTTTGTTATTCTATTAGGAAAGACAAAGCTGCTCCCTGGGGTGCCCTGCAGTTACCCCTCTGAGAGAAGGAAAGAGGAGTGGAAAGAGACAAAGGAAAAGAGAAAAAGAAAAAGAAAAAGAAAGATGGGTGTCCCTAGAGGGCTCTGCAACTGATCCTAGATCAGTTATGCCTTCTATATACAGACAATTAGGAGGTTGGAGAAGCTGGGGAGGGTAAATTGTTCTTAGATCTGTACTTTGGGGGCAATGTTAACAAGGCACCACTGGAGGCATAGTTGGGTCCATGGGGAGAGAGAGAGTGTATGTGTGTGTATGAGACCCATCTAATGGGCCCCCCTGAGGAAACACCCAAGAGCTAACCCATCTCTGTTCCACACACACACACACACACAGAGAAAACACAGACTCTCTTCACTTCAATACTGCATTTAAGTGTGTGTTTATACCTCTTTTTCCATGAAGTTGACACACACACCATCCTTGGGTACATTTTTTGCCATGACTGTGACAATGACTTGAGATTCTGTTTGGTACCAGTCATGTCTGCAAGAAACACACACACACAAACATACACACAACTGATTAAGAAGTCAGAAGTCTTTTTCTATTTTCACCAGTAATATGACAAATAGGAATATATAAACTTCATGAGACCAAGAACTTCAAATAATAAAAAGCGGCTCATCATTAACATGTATCGTCTGTCTCTGTACATTGTATTCACACAGTTACACAGAATGGGGGCTGCTTTGATGCACTAAGGCTTGGTTAATCATTATGCTGCTATAATAAATGAAATAAACATGAAAAATATAAAACAGATGTCTACATTAGGCGTATTTACATTTATGCACTTACTTCACAGGTGGAACCACTGGTGTCTGCTGGGTCATACGGCCCCCAAGACACGATGACAATTATAGGAGGAGGGATGTGGCAATGAGGCAGAGGGATGAAACAAAAAGGACAAAAATTAGGGGAAAAACAACAACAAAAGAAGCTTAGTAAGGCTTCCTTCTTTGAAGCAGGAGCATACACAGGGCTGATGCTCTCTACTGATGCTGAAAGCAACAATGCCCCCAGGTGGCTGTGCAGAGAAACTCACCCTGTTGCCGCTGCCTATCTGTGTCTGCTCTGGAAGGAGAGAAGAAAACAGGAAACATTTAATATACCCCCCATTTCAGCTGCCTGAATCGAACTCTAGTCTCTAAAATATGATTGTAAAGCATTAAGGACACAACTTTGAACCTAACACACACTCGTCCACAGATAAACGGTAGCAGACAGATATGCCCCCCACCCCCCAGTCTCCCATCCTTGCCACCAGTTTGTTTACTGGTCCGTCCACGCCCATTAAAAGCCCTGTGAGCCCAAACAGGCCTGATCGCCGTTTACCAGCATGCTATCATACATTATTCACTGACTTCATTACAGACAGAGAGAGAGAGAGAGAGAGAGAGAGAGAGAGAGAGAGAGAGAGAAAGCGCACACGATGAGAGGATAGGAGGCGTGTTAATGTTGTCTTATAATGAGGTCGCGTTTGAAATGTAAGGAGGGGGGCTGTTTGGGGAAAAAATGACTGTGTGCCTTTAAACAAGCAGGGCGCCACACATGATGGAATAACCAGGTGTGTTGGCAGTAAACACACTGTCACCAGAAGAAACGATGACTGCTCCTGGTGTGAGCGTGAGCAAGCGCAAGTAGGGTACTTTCAAGTTTTTGTGGGGTGGTGGTGTACACCCTGGTGTGCATGCTGTCTGCAAGCAGGCCTGTGGAGGGGTTGGGTCTCATTGGGGGCTTTCAAACATCAGTTAACGTTAACTGTGATGAATCACACCGCTCCTGGGAGTACGTGTGCGCGCGGGTGTGAAGCGTGTTTGTCAAAACTGGTGCTCTTGTTTACTTGAGATGATCCAGAGGGCCCAGGCATCACCAGCAAACAGAAACACGCCGCCCAGACATGGCATGCATCTTTTATTGGATTGAGCATTCATGGATGTGTGCAAGCTCATGTGTTTGATCAGATGGGCCGATCAGCTCCCTGACTGTGCCATTTAGTTTAGTGTTTGATAGCAGGGAGTAAATAGTATATAGAAGTTAGAGTGCAACTACTAATGGGTTTTGAAGTCTGAAACTTTTTTTAAAACTAAAACCACCACAGGCAATAATGTGTACCAATATTTAATACCTTTGGACATTTAAATAAACTAAAATAATTAAACAATTTGAAATGAAATAAAAAAAGACTGTTTAATATCCCAATCAATTTTAAAGACCAACATCAGTAGACTACTAGTCTAACCTTAATAAAAATTCAGACATTATAGAAGTCTCAGCTCAGCTACTTACCCCCCATCATCTCCTCACACCGCTTGATCCAGATCTCAAATGATTTGTCAGAAACTGTGGAAATAAAAAAAAAAAAAGAATAAAAATATTCCATCTTGCTTTGTTGCAGATTAAAACATGTTGATACAAAAAAAAGGCTCAATTAGAGAATTTAGTGAAAACATTTGAGGGCATCAGTGAGGCGTTAGTGAAGTCTATAATGGTTTGACTAAGTGCTGGAGAAGGCTAAAGGCATTCACTTAATAGGTTTGTTTCCTAGGCAGAAATGACTTGGCAGACAAATGAGCATATATATGTGTTTAATACATTACTATGGAGCCCAAAGGAGATGCACATTTTACAAACAAAATTAACATACGCAAAAAAAACAAAAAACATATGCTGATGATTTTTGGTCCCTGAGATGTTTTAATCTTTTTCACCATCCCATTGTTTTGATTCTGACCACTGATTCAGTTGCCAATACAGCCCTATAGGTTCCACACTCCAAAAAGGACCCAAAGCATCTCTTTTTTTAACATAATAACAGCTTGTTCTGTAGTGACGTGTCTGCAATGCTGTTACAGCTATTGCTTCAGCTCCAACTGTCTTTTCAGTAACAAAGCTGCTTTATAAATCTTTAACTATTTATTTGCTTGCTCTCGCTTTTTGTCTTTATTGCCTTTAAATTGCAATTTGAATGTTTTCTTAAACATCTTGTGTTTTGTATGTATGTATGTCTATGCCCCTGTAAAGCACTTTGTGTCGGAATGGAGCTGTATAAATAAACTTGCCTTGCCTTATATAAATATAAATATAACGAAATGAGAATCCATGTGCTGTTTGACGAACAGAGTTGGAGACACTGTAGCTCTATAGTAAAGAAATGAATGAGATTTTGGTCACAACTGATATGTGTATTGACAATGGCGGTAACAGTGTCTAGGTTGACAATGGCTACAGCTGTGAACAATGTGGACAGACACTGGCTTCACTTGTTTGCGTCATCTGGACTTGTAGTAACGCTTCTGGTTTAAAACCTTTTAATCTTTATGACATCTTGGAGGGATCCCTCGAGCCAAACGCAATCCAGGCTATTTTTGGTCATAAAGCCCAAAATGCACAACTGCTCTTTTGTGACATCATTACCACAACACGTGGAATGATCTTACTTAACTGAAAACCAACAAAGCCATTAACCTCCCAACCCCTGCTGAAGGATGTGATGTAATACCTCCAGCTAGAAAAAAGCACCTTTTTTTTCATTTTAATAATAAGGCTGTACTGAACCTATCCTAGAAGATATTTGCAATATTTTATTAACTTCTTTTATTTTATTTATATTACATTTTTATAGATTGTATGTTTATTTTATGTACCTATAATAAATTAAGTTTTTACCAAACAAACCCCAATAATGACTCCAAAACAATAAAGGACATTTAAGCAACACCTGGGCAGGTGACATCAACATTCTGGTGCAACTTTGGGTTATAACGTATAGAGCTGAATCGATTTATCAATTAATCGATTAGTTAATCCACATAAAATTAATCTGCAACTACTTTGAGAATCAATTAATCAATACATTAATCATTTTTCACAATTTCTGACATTATATAGATTAATCAATAATGAAAATAATTGTTAGTTGCAGCCCTAATACAGTGTAAAAGACCAAAGCTCGATATTTGTGAAATCTGTCATGTCTAATTTAAATATTACAGCAATATAACCAACATTTAGGTGCATCTGGCTCAACACCATGTGGTCATATAGAGTTCATTGCAGAGGATAAAACAAGAGGCGGGTGACACGATTCACATTCCTGCCAATGGTTTCACACCATTCCACTGATCTGCAGGTGATGGTAACACACGTAACTGACGAAGGCAGCAAAGAAGAAGACTGCTAGCATCGACTACAGCTTGATAATAATTATAATAATAATACTAATAATAATAATAATACATGATAAGGTCTCCTGATATACAAGTATAATGGACGAGTCAAAGAATAACGCGAAGAGTGTACTATCGCGCTTATCTTGTAGCCACATACCACAGGGAAAAAATAGCTGTTGCTATGTTACGTGCATAAGGCTGAACGAGCCGCAAAAAAAAGAAAAAATATCATATTGCGATTATTTTGACAGATATTGGTATGTTTGAGGTGTCCTGTAATAACACTTCCAAGATACCTGCGAGACAATTAGAATGGAGTATAATCGAGGCCATGGTATAAGCAATAATTCATAATTCATACTGCATTATATTTAATGGCTACAGCTAAGCGACAATGAGGAGAGTGAAGCAGACAGGCTACTGCTGCGAACAGTGGTTGGGTAGAGAGTGGGATGATGGAAAGTTTGTAATGGAGGCCAAAACTGGCTGTACTCACCATCCAGTTGGTGTCCCTGAGTGAAAGCTGCATGCGCTGACTCATAGCGGTTCAGGTGGTATTCTGCTATTCTGCAGTCAGGAGAGAAAAACATGCCACACACACTTAGATCAGATAATCTTGGAAAAATAAAAGTGACCTCTTCTGACACACAAAATCTGTACTTTGTTAAAGAAGTTAAATGTACAGCTGCAACAATTAGTCGATCAAAAGAAAATCAATTGCCAACAAGTTTGATAATCGATTAATCGTTTCAGTAATTTTTCAAGCAAAATGTCAAACATTTGCCGGTTCCAGCTCATAGACTGTATATAAAGACGGACGACATGACAGCTCCCCAAAAGTTAAGCCAAAACATCTGGATCGCCCCCTGGTGGCTGGCTGCAGCATAGGTCATAAACCCCGCCCTCTCCATGTTAGCGGATGGGACATGGGCCAAACTGAAAAATCAAAGCACACACCAAATAAAATATTCCCAGAGATGGTTTCTGTCATTTTAGGTAGTTCTTATCACGCTGATGTTTGTTCAAGTGTTCATTTTTTGGATAAGTTTGGTTTTAATTAGTTATTTGATGCTATGAAAAGGGGGTGTGACATCATGATTGACAACTTGTACTCGTGATTGGGTCGGGCGGGACCTTGATACTGCGCTGACTTTGGCTCCAAATGACGTCACCAGCGCCTGTATCCGGAATATTTTGGCTTCATTTTTGTACAGTGGGAGGAAGTGGAGACGCGTCGTCCATCTTTATATAGTCTTTTCCAGCTTCTTAAATGTGAGGATTTGCTGCTTTTCTTTTCTTGTCATTTATGACAGTAAATGAAGAGTGGTTTTGGACTGTTGATTGGACAAAAGAAGCAATTTAAAGACGTCACTTTGGATTTTTTAACAATTTGTGGGCCTTTTATAGACTAAACAAATAATCATGAAAATAATCCGCAGATTAATAGATAATGAAAATAGTTGTTAGTTGCAGCCCTAGTTAAATGACTAAAACAATTATTGTGCATAAACTTTATGACTGTCTGGAGAAAAGAGTTGAATTTCTCATACAACTCTGTCAGTATGTCAAATTCACAGATGGGCCTTAACACGGCTCAAAACTTCAGCAGCAGGAATCGTGTGTTTTACTTTCATACATAGCACAACTCATTGTTTGTTTTGTAATAACTTCATATTACAGCTTTTGCAGAACACAGAGTCATTGGGTCCACCAACAGTAGCTTGACACCTATATGTGTGAGATTTTCCCCTCATTTTCTTTATCATATTATGGTACACACCCTGTTCGCATGAATGCAAGGGGAAGGCTGGGTTGTAGCTGCTGTGCTTTTTTGGCATCATCAACAGCACCTGTGGAGAAAAGACAACACTATGTTTATCATACACATGCATTCATCCAGGCTGCATCACTTAGAAAATGAATATTCATGACCACCCCAATTTCCTCCAGTGATCGCTGCTGACTGGTACCAGATTATTAATTCAAGAATCTCATAGAAAATGTTCTTTCCTGCATTCTGGACCACGACAGCTACCGGACCCCCCACCCCACATACACACACAAACACACAGAGTTTTCAGTACAATTTGACGACAATTATATTTCCTGCAAGCAAGTACAATCATGCATATTCATTCTTGAAAAGGATTGTGTTATACCCAACATGTATGTAGACTTACAGCTATAATTTTGCATAAGTATGTGAGCATAGGCACGCTGGCAAAACCACTCAGCGTTGTCGGGGTCTCCTTGCAAAGCCTCATTAAGTGTCTGCAGGGAAAGAGATAGCATTTCAATGGGCAGCTTACAGTACTTTGATTGCTTTTCCTGCTTTCAACATTAATGATGGCTCCAATCCATCAATCTATTTGAGTTTTTCCTGCTTTGACAAGTCAAAATGTCTGCTGTGAAAAGGGTCTATACTGATCATAGAGCAGTCTCCATTATTCAAACAATGAACTAAGTAATAACTAGAAGGAAAGTGTGCTTAAAATCTTAACACGTTAAGAAAACTAGTACACAGCATACGTTACTGAGTTCTATGTGAATCTGTTGAACATGGCACTGCTGTTTATCACTAACGTTACCTAGCTAGCAATAACTCCTTATGACTGAGAAATATGCATTTTAATGGTGGTAAAGTACAACAAAATAAATGTCCTGATAACTTTGAAATTGTACTGTTACTTAAAGTTATGGTGATGCTAACAGGAAACGCCAGCTAACTTAGCTAGCTAGTTACAGTGTCAACATCAGAAACATTAACATTACCGACACCACACTCAATTTCCTTTATAAAACAGCCGGTCAGAAGAAGTTAAGGTTAATGTGATAACCATAAACAGCCACCAGATATTTGGTAAAATCGCTAAAGCTAGCTAACGCTAATGTTTACCTCCAGAGCTTTCTGTGGATCTTCGTCAATGGAGCTATCGGGAAAGCTGCTAAAGCGAAAGGAGAGACCAACAGTTAACTGGCTGCGTAGAAACAAATGTATGAAAATATAACAAAAGCTAATTCATACAATATTTGGCACTTGCCGTTGGGTTGCCATGGCTGTGCTGTGTACACGAGCAGCGGCACGAAAGTTCTAGCAAGACGTAACGTGATAACGGCAACGGCCACAGCTCGAGCCCAGCAGCAAGGCCTGTCAACATCCGAGTGCACACCGCCGCTCACTCTGCCACTCCTCCACCCAGCGGCCCGGAGGACTCACGACATGACAGCGCATTTCTCAACTCTGACATAAGGGCGGTCATATTCCTTAAAAACTGTATTTCTCAGTCAGATAGATCACTATTAACCTCAACATACGTGAGTGGTGGCGTGAGTAGCAATACCTCAAAGTAAAATACTCCACTATTATATTATTATATTAAACTACTGGACTATCAAACTATTTAGGCAGCATTATAATGCAGCTTGGGGAACTTTGTATCCGACTCAGTTTCACCTATATATCATTATATTTTACAAGATGATTCTTGTTTTGTAAGTAAAATCTTAATCTGCAAAGTAACTAGTTACAATATTTACCTTTGAAAACATGTAGTGGGGTTTTGATTGATTTTATACTCAGATCATTTACTGAGTAAAAGTACTCCTTATGCAGAATGTCCCATTTCAGAATAAAATACATTATACTTGGATTATGATTATTGTTGCATTAAGGTGTAAATCACTTTAATGATGCAGCAGGTAAATGTGGAGCTCATTTTAATTACTTAATATACTGCTGGGTAACTTGTGAATTTCCCCACATGGCTCAATAAAGTCTTATCTTAATAAAACATCATCACTTATTTGTTGATTATATTTTGTATTATTAATCTGAATCTCCAAAATCTAACTAGCAACTAAGCCTCTAATAATGTAGTGTCGTTAAAAGTACATTTCCCTCTCAATTATAATCGACTAGAAGTATAAAGTAGTACAAAATGGAAATACTCAAGTACCTGAAAATTGCACTTAAGTACTTGAGTAAATGTACTTAGTTACTTTCCACCACCGTAGAGTAGCATTAAAAAAATCAATACTCAATTAAGTACAAATAACTGAGAATTGTACTTAAATAAAGTGCTTGCATAAATGTACTTAGTTGCTTTGAAACCACTGATGCTGGTAAACTAAATGTGTGCGAATAAATGAGTGAGGATGAATTTCACACAGACAATGATAAAATTACATTTATTTCATATAATAGACCATTATCTTTTCAACACATCCGGACTGCACGAAAGCAAACCAAAATGAAGAAACAGAAACTCCACCTCTCCCTCTGCTACAAGCTTACAAATCCATATCAGTAAAACTTACAGTATCAAGAGACCTCCAGATAACGCAAAGTGAGGAGATTTCAAATAAATGGTTTACTCAGTAAAAAAAAGTGAAAAGTTTTTGCATAGGGTTCCCTGGGGGCAAAGGCACAGTGACACGCATCTCATAAACTAAGTTTAGCATAACAGAAGTCAGCCCAAATCTTACAAGCTCAATTTTTCAATTTTCATTTGGAGTGAGGTGAACCTTGTAGGGCTGGCTCTGTGAGGCTAAACTAAGAACTGAAGAAAAAATAAACAGAACTTAGCATTACTTCATTATAAAGGGCCAGCTGTTTTACTCCTTGCATAGAGTACACAGTCTGTGCAGTAAAACACATTTTTTACAAACCTGAGGGAGAAAATGGCAACAAGGCACAAAGTCAAGCATGTTCACAGACATACAGTATATAACACACAATACATAAAGATATCAAGGCTTTAGAGGTCCATATATGCATTTATATATGTGTAATAACTAAACAGAATGTGTGCATAGCAGAAAGGCTAAATAGTAGCAGTATGACTCTACAGGAGGCAATGTAGCTAAATAAAAGGCCATTTCACTGGTGATTGTCAACAAAAGGAAAGTCCACTGTATAGATATGTCAACTATAAACAGCAGCAGTGCTAAATTACTATTCTACAAATAACAGTGATCCCTTGTTTTCAACATTTCACAATACAAACATAATTCAGTAATCTTAAAAAAATATATAATAATATGGAATGTTTTCCCTCAATAACCTCATGATTACCAGGAACAAAGGAAGCAGGGACAGGATGGACTGAGAGCTTCAGGCACTTAGAGAAGAATCATACAGCAGAGGTAAACATTAGTGCAAAGCTGTTTTCAAGGCAGAGGAATGATTCAGCATGTGATGGTAAAACAAAAAAAAACAACAACAACAACAACAACAAAAAAACAAAGTAGGAAAGAGCAAGAGTAAAGGCAGAGAAGGAGGATCAGATCATTTTTGCTCCATGACGCTGGAGGTGAAGTGCAAGCAGAGGGTGTGTCTGCAGGAGGCGCAGAGAGGCTGTAGATTCCAGTGCATGTCTGTCTTTGGTGTCTTGTATAGTTAACGGCTGCAGAGACTCACAGAAGAGATAAAGGACATGAGCTCTTATAGTCCGCCTCTTCTTAGAAAGTAACCTGCTGAGTGCTGTGAGATTTTGGTTCCTGCCAATTTCCTGCCAACTCAGTTGTCAGGGAGGAAACACTGATCTAGAATCACTTTTGTTACCAATTCATAATCTAGATCACAAAAATAATCCCAGATCAATACTCCCACTCTTACACACTTGAGAAATCTAGGCCCTGGTGTGCAGACATCGCCACAGCAAAGTGCAGCTTTGTAACTGGTCCTGAGTCAGTGGAGTGTATGTGCATGTGTGTGTTTGGGGGTGACTGGGCTCTGATGTTTTCTATTGGTCAGAGCCAGTTAGGGGCACCAGCTGTGGAGTCTCCACTTGTGAGGTTTTCTGTCCTGGGTGTGACTTTTTATCCGGTATCTCCCGTGCACCCCTGCTGTCCACAGCCACCTCAGCAGCAGCCTGTCGCTCACACAGACTTCCCAGCAGCTGAGCCGTTCTGAAGACCGACGCGTGACCCGCGGGCTGCAGGGACTGGACCTTCGGCAGGTTCTGGAGGGTCCGCAGCATCTCAGCAGACACAATAGGCAAATGCTGCTCCTGGATCAAGCTGGTGCTGGCAGGCCGCAGAACGGTGTCGCGCTGGCCTGAGGGCCTGGGAGCTGGCCTGGTCCGCTGGGGGGCCGGGGCACGGACCGAGCTGGATGATGTTTTCTTCTGTGGCGGGTGTGAATCTTCCTCATCCACCGATTGGTCACTAGAAGGTATTGTGCTGTCATCAGAGTCATCACTCACACCCTCATCGTTGCCACTATTGTAGTCGTAATCTTCTTCCTCCTTGATGCCATCGCCGTCTGTGATATAAATCATGTCTTTGGGCAGAGAGGTGAACTGGTAGACGAGACGCTGGCCTTCAACCTTATTCAGTATGCCCCTCTGGTAGTAGTACCTACATGGACACAAAGGTTCAGCATTAACAAAACAAACACACATATATATTTTCCTCAAAGTAAAGACGTGACCATTTGAGCAGCCTTAGCCCTCTTTTCCCAGTGTACCTGAGTGCTCTGCCCATTGTCTCATAATTCATGTCTGGCTTGTTCTTGTGTTTGCCCCAGAGTCTGGCCACTGCTTTTGAGTTGACCAACTTGAAGATTCCTGCTTGGGGATTAGTCCATTTGATGTAGCGGGGGCAGACCTGCCGGTCCTGCAGCAACTCCATCAGGAACTGCCACAGGTACAGTGTGTTTCCTCCTGAAGCACAAACAGGAAACATGATGGAAGAGGGAAGACAAAGAAACAACATGGAAAATGGCTTCTGTAAAAGCTGCGTCACAAAATGACTGATCCCCTGTGATCCATCCATCTGAGGCCGTAACATTGCTGTCTTCATCTATCTGTTAAAATAATGGCTTTCTGTCATTCAAACATAGGGCAGAGTTATGTAAATGCTTCTTAGGTTTTAAGAAGAAAGACCCATGTGCTCGCCCGATATTTAGCTCACTGCTAGAGAACAGCGGTGAGTTTGAAAGTCATGACATCAAGGATGAAGAGTGTTCTCTGTTCTCTCGCAGGCTGCATTAGTGACAGATTTTAAAACGTATTTAAAATAAAACGTATTTGACCATCATGAGTGCGAGGGCCCCTCGCTCCCACGTCTTACAGTGAACTCTAATACGTTTTCTCATCTCTTTCATCATTTAAGGTTTTTAGAAAGGAAATTCTGCTGCCTATCTTATAAAGTCTGAAAGCACACAAGCACGGAATGACAAGGCGTTAAGTTGGGACATTTAATTCCTAATTGCTTACATGCTGCATAAAAAGCATTGTTGCTTGATATCCATTCATTCATATATTATCCATAAAAATATAGACAGGGAGAGCTGGGTAGTTTTTGTTGTTGTTTTTTTTTTTACCTCTTTTCTTACACACCGCGAGGAGAAAAAATACTTTTATAAATTGATTTGATATGAGACAAATATTCAAAATATCTTAAATTTGGCTCATTTACGAAGTTTCATGGTTTTTGCTTGCCAGATATTATTCACCTGATTTTCTATTTTTGTGTGTATAAGAGATTATACTTGAGTGATTCATTCCTGCTGGTCTTCAGAAGGCGAAAAAGACATGCATTTAATTTCTCTGCAGCCTTTACGTATCTCTGACGGCATTTAAGTCAGACTTGCAGCACCGTATTTAAAGTGTTATGGACATGTTACTAGTTCTGACCTAGTGAGATCGCTGTCATGACCTTTATGTAAAGGTGACTCTGGTGCTTATTCAGACATGAGACCAACACAGGGTTTGTACAGCTTTTTAAGTTGAGTAAAATACAAGTGCTGTCAAGGTACCTAAACTAAAACTTTCCAGACTCTGGAAGCCTTTATCATCACATCTAAATTGCTACTATAAATGCCAGGAGACAAACAAAAAAAAACACCAGAGTATGTTGAAAATCAAGCATTATTCAAGGAGCATGTTTGAATTAAAACATATTCCTAAACTTGACAACATAGTGGTTAAAATTAAGCATTTTCCAAACTTTCAAGACTTTGTACAAAACCCTGCCAACATGAAAAATTGCCACCACATTGACTCATTTAGTTATTTGTGACAGTACCTTTGTTGTATTTGTCCTTCTTCACTATAATGTCTGGTGTGGGAGACTCTGCCCTTCTATGTCGAGGTTTTCTCCCTGAACAGTTGAAGAATAAAAGCGGGTCATTTACGAGATATTTATTATAATCACACAAGCCATAATTTAGTTTCAGATAAGCTGATAACACAGGAAGTGACTGACCTCTCTTTCTGGACTGCAGCTGTGCCGCAGGCTTCTTTGTGTGCAACGAGTGCCACTGTGGCTGGTCAACAGCTCCCACAATCCCCTCTGCTGACACAGTCACCTGGGTAACAGGAGTAGTGATGACATCACCCAGTGAGGGTAAGAAGGTCTGGGCTGCAGGGGGGCATAAACAGACTTAATGAAAGAGAACAGCACTGTGACCACCAGGTCTAAAAATAACATCTCACAGTCAAACATGTCCTACATCAAAAAGCAGAGGCTGCACGGTTTTACTAGGGCATCCTCACTCTGTCAGTGTGCATGCGAGTCGTGTTAACTCAGGTGTGTGTCTGTTGGTGTGTGTGTCTGTTGGTGTGCGTGTGTGTGCCCTTACAGTATTGTTCCAGGGAGAGGGTGTCAGGGCAGTCCATATTGAGAAGCGAGTTAGCAGCAACAAGTGTCTCCATGGTCTCTTCCTCTCCACTTTCACATGGCTCCACTACAGACCAGAGAGGGGAGTCCCATACAAAAACATTTTTTAGCAGGTGGAGGACGGTGGCATTTAGTAGGAAAATTAAGTGCGATGAAGCTTGACTTTCAAGAGTCAGTTGAGCCAAATTACAAAAAAAAACATTCTCTCAAAGATAGAGATATCTAGGCATGTTGATGGTTTCTGGTTTTATTTAACAAGATATGGGCCTCTGAAATTTCTGCTGCCATCCCAACACAACTGGGACGAAAGGAATTTAATGTACAAAATTCATCAGCAACATCAATGTGATGAAGCACCTTGATATGTCAGGTATTTCATCTTGCTAGATTAGCTTAGCCAAAAGGAGACATTCCTGTCTGGTTTCTTCATCCCCTTAACATTTTCTCAACTGATTTTCCTGACTGCGTACTATATCGTGATGTATATTAATCATGTGATGTAAAACTACAGATGTTGTGATTAGAGGATTTGATCCATATCGCCCAGCTCTAGCTGTGAGCACCACAAATGAAATCAGATCACTGGTCTCAGACATTTAAAAGACAAGGGGCAGTGGTTCCCAACTTTCTTTTTTGTCTGACGTGTCTCCACAGCCCTATCAGATGCGTTCAAGTCCCCCTCAATAGATGGGGTGGGCTTTCCTGGAATTGTTCAACAGTAATTCACCACAGAGAAAACTGTGGATGCACATAGGAATTCATACAAGACATAGTACCACTTGGGACTTTTCTGCATCCTTGCTTGCTAACTTGTTTTCCCACACTCTCAGTTGCATTACTTGGGGTTGCGGTATTCCAACTGACTCATGTCGGTAAGAAAGTGAAGTGTGTCCTGTGCAGTTGGCCTACTGTAGCTGGCACCTTCCTGATTATTGTGGCAATTAATATACTGAACAGCCCAAATAAGCTACTCCACAATCTTTCCTGGCATCCCCTGATAACTGCAGGAGTTCCCTGGTTGGGCTGCACTAGAAGTAACTGAGAAAATGTTTTTACAGTTTGGGTGAACTGACTCTTTAATGACCCAAACAAATGATGGAGCAGTAACTTTAATTATTTGTCCTTGGCTCCAAACAGCAAAGATTAGCCTACTTTTTGTACCCACTAGACTTCAGTAACAGTGCACAGTTAGATTACAGTGCTGTTACCTCCACACAAACAATATGGGCAGCTATGGGCTTCTGTAATTCATCACATCTATCATGTATGTCCTTGAGGCAAACTATTATCAGAAGGGAGTCTATTATTAGTGTGACGTGAACAGGCTGTGAAGCAGTGAGCTAGGAAAACATCTGCTAGCTAACAGCTGTTTGTCGTGGGCTCACACACTTTCTGCCGCCGAGAAAACCAGCAAACGACCTGTCAAAACAAGTAGTCGTGTTTCAAGAAACACAGCGGGCAAGCTGTTGTCACAAAACGGCTGAAATGTTTGAAGTAAATAGTCCACGACTGTCTGCGAGCGTTGCTTTCCCTGCAGTTACCGTTAGCTAAATTAGCCGAGCCGAGCCCAACTTCCAACTGCTCGCTCCGACCCAGAATAACGTCGGAAAAACAACCCGATACGTTGATGCAACTTACTTTTAATTCCCAGCACTGGTGAGGAACAAGCCATGGCATGTGTGCTGTAGCCCGAACTGACCACGTCTACATCCTAATATGATTCATTAACTGTCTTTCCCAGGCACAAGCCAGGAATGTTTTGTTTCACTTCCTGAATTTTTGCTGAGGGTGGTCCATGTGCGAGGGTTGCGACTGCGCATGTGCAGTCCCAGGCACTGCACATCAAGTGAGACTTGAATAAAACCTAACAAAGGCTAGACCGTTGAATAACCATTAGAATAGACTTCTGCACGGCAGGTGAGCTTCAATCATGAAATGTGAATGTGACAGGTAAAAGAAAGCCTGGAGCGCGCGTGTGTGTGTGTGTGTGTTGTATGCACTGACCTTTGAACAGCTGCTGGTGATGGTGATCCTCTGTCTGTGACTGTTCACACGCTAGACCTGCATATGAGAGCAGGTGCGGATGGGGAACCTGCTCCACGATCACCGCGGGGTAATCTGAGTAAACCCCCAACTGCAGCACACACAAAGAAAACTAGATCAGATCATCAGACTACAATTTGTTCGATGCCTCTGAAATGTGTGCTGCATCACACGCCAGCTCTGTTTCACAACAAGAAATTCATCGATGCTTAACATTTACTTACCTGTGACATGTTAACATGGTCACTGGCAAAGTCAAAGATGAGCTCTGACTGCTGTAGCATGGCTGAATATCCCAAACCCACACACAACCTTAACTGTGTGAAAACAGCATCACGGCTTTCCTCTGAAGACTATTAATAACTGCACAGGTCTGGTGTGTTTTTGTGTCCAGGCGGATCCAGTTGTTGAGAGAGAGAAGCTTCCAGATGAACAGCAACTGACTGTCAGTGTGGATCGACCAGAGAGCTACCCCCAGGATACTACGAGGCCCGTCTCCTTCCACGCGGCACCATTCAACAGTGGAAGAGTGATGTGTGCTAATTGACCAGAGACACAGAGGCGTCACAGGAAACTCATGTTCTCTTGCTCTGCTTCGACTCTCGATGAGGAAGTGGGGGCTGCTAAACTGTCCTGTGGTCTGACTGAACCTGCCACAGAAGAACAGAGAGAGGGGGGTGTGGGGTTTGGAGAGACGTTAGAGGCACAACACACAGTGAGAGTACCACACCTGCAGTGAAAATCAGGTGGCAGCCAGTTAGACTTTTTGATAAAATGTCCAAATAAAGAAATGCGGTCACTCTGATCAGCGGTCACAGAGAAAGCAGCACAGTTTGCTTCCCTCTTTCATATATCTCGTTCCTTTGCTCTTATCTCACTTCTAAAAGAGGCTAAACCAGCAACAGGAAGGAAGCGTTTGCACTGCAATGTGTGCTTGGGTTGTGTGTGTGTGTGTGTATGGGTGATACGTGTAGGGGGGAGGCAGCTGGCGTTGAACTTGAAACATCATGTCTTTGCACAACGTTCAAGGTTTCAGGGGGCGTCACGTCCACATTCCTTACAACATGAACATGTGAAGGGGACATTCAGAGCAGAACTACAAAACCCAACTCCTCTTCTCTGCTGCCGCTTATTCTCTCCTCTTCACTTGTTTGGTCTTTGGTCCTCTCTTGCTCCCACTGGCCATCACATCAATGCTAATTCCTTTTAATCGCTTGGTCGCAGTCCTTTCTCTTATTTTCCATTTACCATCCCTGCTTTTCTGTCCTTCATTTTGAAGTATTTCCGAGGTTAACTGTTGATTGAATTTAGTCTCTTCTGTTGCTGCTGTACAGCGGCCTCCCCCTCACAACTGTCAAAACACTGTTGGCACACCTGCACTCACCTTCAGCTCCTTTCTGTTGAAGATCCAGCATTTAGGTTTTGTGTACAATAGATCTCCCACTGTGAACAAATCGCTCCCAAGGAATTAAATATAATCATTGAGCTCCTTCATTTGAATCCAATTAATCCTCAGTTTGGTTGAAACAGTCTTGGTAGTTTCACAGTTTCTGAGTTTTTTTTATACCCTAGCTGCCAAAGAGAGGGAGAATGTGAGTGTGTGTCTTTGTCTTTGTGTGTGTGTGTGATAGAGGCACAACATGTTTGGGGTCAGTTATCACACAGGAAGCACAGCTCAGTTAGGAGGCACCGCTTCCTGAGTTCCTGCGCCAGACCGCTGCCAACATCTCTGCCAGCAATGGCCTCATTTTTGACTTCCTCTGATGATGTGCGCCGTTGTTTGGTGCTCGGTGATTTACGTAGAACATGAGGGAAATGGAGGATAGTTTACTTCTCAAAGCAGCACACGATTTTCAAGTTATCACGGAGAAATAGTCCTTTTTTAAACGATGTTCTGTATGCAGTATGTGCAAAGCTTGATTATAGGAGAGATTAGAGCTGAAACTGTTTGGCTGACAGAAAATGAACAGCATCTTTAACGGTTTTCATAATCGATTAATTGTTTAAATCCTACTTAAGCAAAAATGTCAGGAATTCTCTGGTTCCAGCTTCTTAAATGTGAACATTTGCTGGTTTTCTAAGTCTTCTATGATAGTAAGTTGAATATCTTTGGGTTTTAGACTGTTGGTCGGACAGAACAAGCTATTTGAGGACATCACCTTGGGCTCTGGCAAAATGTGAAGGGCATTTTTCACACATTCTTCTCTATTTTATGAGACAATAATCAGTAGTTGCAGACCAAAGAGAGATATATTTCATCTAACTCACAGATGTTTTTAAATGAACTTGTTTTCTGACTGTCTTTTCATGTCAAGCTGTAGTGCAGGTTAAACTAGGTTAAACATAACTAACTAATAGCTACTTTCCACCTCCTAAAAATCAGGCTCTGGATGCACAGTATGACAAGTTGCCATGCTTGTTTTGAGTGTCAGTGAATGCAGTATAGTGCAGCTTGCACTTTGTGTTGTGTAGAAGTGAACAAGACAATGAGAGTTCACTGATCTGGTGTCACAGTCTAACAAAACATCTGTATTTGTGCCGTTTTTCCTTCTCTGAGTGGCCACTGCCTGCCATTGAGCCATGTGTATATAATGTTCATTGTTAGTGCGCCCTGCAGCCTGCCACTTCTATAGAGAATGCCTCTAACAGCACAGAGCCTCTGTTCATCAGTACTCTGGTCACATAGGTTTGTCTCTGTGGCCTCGGCACTGGGATCTGAGTCTGTGAAGTGGCTGCCAGGCCCCTAAGGACACTGATAAGCCCCCATAACATTCATTCCCCAGTTTGCATGCAAGTGTGTGTGAGTGTGAGAGTCAGGGACCGAGATAGAAAGAGTGCGGGTGTGTTTGACAGTGTGTATGTGTGAACTAGGCCAGGCTGATAACAGTATGGCAAGTGAGGGAGCAGCTGATAAGCCCCTCTTGTTGCTTGGGGTAACTGGGCCTTGTTAAATGAACACAGTGAAATATGGTGTGTGTGTGTGTGTGTGTATGTGTGTGTGTGGAGAGGAGGAGATTGGGAACCGGGGAATGGTGGAGGTGGTCACAACACACCTCTGTTTTTACGACCTTCCTGGTGTGCATGTGTATGTGTGGTTTAGCTGTGATTTCTAGTAAATCCTATACTGGTATTTTTGTTTTTACCAGTATATGAAACTTTTCTGGCAGGGTGTTTAAACTGCGCCATGCTCACAAACTCACACACTCTCTGAAAAATACTTTCACTTTCCCTTGAGCACATGTCATGCAACATACAGTCACACAAAGAGCTACTAGCATTTTATTTTATTTTGTTGTTTCAAGTATTTGTCATCATACAGAGTAGTAGGCCTGTTGTATGGAATAAGAAGCGGGGGGCTTACCTTGTGTTTATAGCTTGTGTCTGTATGTGGCAGAGCAGCAGCTGCCTGGAGGATCCAGAAGAGAAACGCAAATTGTTGTCATCCTTTGTGGTAAACACATAACCTTCATCTGCTTACAGACCTGGGATCAGTTTCCTTTTGCGGATTTCCACTCACCAGGGAAAGTGCCACACAGACTTTAGATCAGTGTAGATCGTGTTGATTTTTTTTTCTTTTTCCCGTCAGCCCTTGTCAGTTATTGCTTCCTCTTTTTTTTTCCATAGAGAACTGCCCCCCCTGTGAGTTCTGATTGGTTACCTGTGTTGTGAGTCAAGGTAACCCATAGTGACCATTGTCAGTGTGGAGCAAATGTAAACACGGCGTATTTGCAATGTAAAGCAGCAGAGAGCCAAGCAACCGATCTGCAAACAGCCGAGTGGTTTATATGAGGGTGGACAGCCAGTGGATGTGTGTGACGATCTCAATATTTTCAGTAATATGAAGTTATATTTGATCCCTTGTACAGTTAATGTTAACTTATAAGGATAATGTAGATTTAGGCTGAAAAATAGACAAAAAATATGGACAAAAAGACAAAGGAGGCTTGCAGAGAGACACACATGACACATGAAGTAAACAGAAGTCTGTCTTTATCCAGTCCCTGATGCTCCCTAGTGGCAAAACTCAACACCAACACCCTTGTGAGGAATCCTTGCATTTCCTTTCCTTCCTCTCTCTCTTTATTTTTTAATAATAGAGAAGCTTATATGAGTGCAGTTCAGTGATACTAGTACAGCTTATGTGATCATTGACACCACTGTTTCTTGGAAATCATCTGCTCTCTCATGAGAACGGGGCCCTCTGCAGCCAGCCTCGCTGTCTCTGTATACTGTCACTGCTGTAATGGTTGCATAACTACCCTTTCTGTGAACTTCACATATGAGAACCTAGCTTGTTGTGCATAATCGTCATATAGCATGCAGTGAAACTCACTTTTAAATATATTCCTTGCTGTTGTAAGAGCTTTATTCTTCTTTTACTGAAGAGTGTGAGATGATCTATAAGCAGAAACTGAAGCAGATTCTTACAAAATAGACTAGAAGAAAAGAATAGAAGTGTTGTATTTCCAAATGTTTCAGTCACTTACTTATTACAAAATTAGGTTTTGAGGATTTTAACATTCGCCTCTTTCAAACATATGCAAGGAACAGCATTTTTTTACCTTTCATCTGATCCGTATACAGCCCATATCAGTGGGTGGAGTTGGACTGATAGGGGCAGAATAAATCAAGCCTCCATTTCATTCCTTCATTTCTTTTTGTCATTTTTCCCCCCTCACTTCTGCAACAGCAGGCAGCTTCAAGAATGTGCTGGTTTGGCTCAAAACTAAGGTTAACTCCCATAATGTTTTTATAAAGTAGCAGAGGGCAGGATTTTATTATTACAATATGTGTATGTGTTTGTGAGAGGGAGGGAAGGTGGTATTGTTACTGAGAAATTATTAATAATCTGCAAGTAATCCAGTGGACCCCAAACTGAAGTACAATCATTATTTTCAATCACAAACAAGTCATAATTCAGTTTTTATTCAGTGTTTGAAATTCACATGTGTAAAGCTGAAACAATTAGGGACTGTACAAAAATTATTAGAGGGGGAGAGGGGGTCAGAGGATATTGTAATTTTTCTTTTGGCTGAAGGTGAGGGAATCTGACTTTTTTGGGAGAGTTGGGGAGGGTCTTTTATTTTTTTCTCATCCTAAATTTATATTTTGTGTCAGACTGCCTTTGCAATATAGTTAATTGTTTTACATACATTTTTTAGAGGTCAGGGGAGGAGCTCATGTTTTTATTATTTCGGCTTTCCTTTGCAACAACATTAATAGTTACATAACAACTTTGACTTGCATCATGGTTCATAAAGGTGCACTTTGCCACATGTAGAGGACTACAGTTCTGTCTTTGTATGAGGGTTTTATTAATGTGTACATTGGTGATGCACATTAGAAGTTCCATTAAGATAATTAAGTTTATACTGAAGTACACGATAAAACAAGTTGTCCTAATTTAACACTGTTGTATTATTTTGTTGTGTATTATGTTGTGGGGAGGTTTGTTTTTTAAGTAAAGAGGGGGCCTTAAAGAAAACATTAATAACCTTGTGTAGGACTTTGCTTTTTTACAAAGTGAAACATAAAGTTCAGCCCCTTTTTACCACTCAAATAATTTTTGTAGTCCCTTCATCGATGTATTGATTAGTTGATCAACAGAAAATGTATTGGCAAAAATTTTGATAATCGATTTTTTTTTTTCATTTCCTTTTTTTTTTTTTTAAACAAAAAGTCATTTTGTATGTGCAAAAATGTTAAAATGTCTCTGGTTCCAGCGTATCAAATGTAAATATTTGGTTGTTTTCTTAGTCTTCTATGATAGTAAACTGAATATCTTTGGGTTTCAGATAGAACAAGCTCTTTGGGCTTTGTCAAACTATGACAGGCATTTTTCAACTTTTTCTGACATTTTATAGAGTAAACTGGCTGATTAATTGATACTGAAAATAAGCATCAGTTGCAGCCCTAATACTATGTGTCTGTTATAGTATGAGTATGGCTTTATTTTCACACATTTGACTTCAACGACAAACTGCAAACATCTGCACATTCACCTGATGTAAGCTACATGTTGACAATTATAATGCTTGCAGGATTTGACTTTGACTGCGACCTGCTCAGCATATGTGTATCTGTGGCTGATAAATCATTGTTTGCCTTGTACTCTGGCCTCATAGATTTGTCCTCACACTGTCAGACAAGCAATACGGGGAGAGGGATTCATTAACAGTGTAGGACTGTGACACAAAGTTTGAATATCCCCTGATGTAGAATTGAGGGGCGAAATAGATGAAAGAAATGCTTCCTCGTCCATGGTACGTCAGTCTGATGAATTCCTTCTGCTGGCCACGTCTGCTCACCTTCTGCTGCTTCTACTGCTGCACCATGCGTGTGTGTGTGTCTGTGTGTGTTGTCTGTGCGTGTGTTCAAGTGTGTGACATTTGTACATCTGTGAAAGTGAGTGATGAGTTGCGTTTTTGTGTCATTTATCAACCATTCCTTGACGCGTGAAATCAGTGATGTGAGACCTTAAACAGCACACCAAATTAAACAGATATGCAGAAAGCATTTTCATACACATGCGCACACTCACATGCATATGGTACCTTGGTGTCAAGATACACTCACACATGCACTGATAGGGAGACTCCAGCTCACATACCTTTTGTTTTGTGTTCTCATTCTTAGTTTGAGCTTGGTTCAACATTTTTTCCCTTGAAGTATTTCCATGGCTGAACTACACACAGGCAACACACAGAGACACACACTTTCACACTCATAATGAAAGCATGTTTTCTTTGTTCTTCCCAAATGTTAGTAGAAGCTATGCCAGACTGAAAGCTCTCCTCCCTGTGCTATCAATCCAGAATAAATATTCTAAAACTAAGAAGAAAGCCAGCAAGTCTTATACATCAAGAACTGTGCATATGCTTTTAAATTATTACATTTCTGTCAGACGCAGGGTGAGATCAAAAGACAGCAGTGAGAGCCAAAGAAGGTAGAAGAAGTGGTGCTGTTTGCCATGCAGGACTATTCAGTATGCACCAAAAAGGTTAAGAAAAGGAGGAAAAGTACTGCCTCTCAAATATTTGAACGTTAAGTCAAACATAATTTTCATACAATTGCTGCTAATTGTTTTTGAATGCACTTTGCTGCCACAAGTCTGCCGAACATGCTGTGTAAATATGCAAAATGGTGGATTGTCACGGTGGACAAATATGAAAGAATCTGGAGAAAGAGAGGGGCCTAGCCAGGTCTGTCCACGCCCCAACCCCTTGAGACCCAGAACCCGAAACTATCAACCCTCCAATTCAGCCATGTTTCAGCACTTTAGGCTGCCTTCTGATTCTGTGGGGAGAAGACAAACTGTGCATGTGTGTTTGGTGTTTGGAGAGACAGAGTGTGCGTCTGTATGTTTCCTGAGAAGGACGTACAGCCTCGGTGTTCCAACTCAGAGTTCAGTGCATTTCATAAAGGAAACATCCACAATGTTTGTTGAGTACAAAGAAGATCTCAGCCAAGCTAACATGAGAAGTCAATCAAAAGTTTACAGTACTTTTTATTGCTAAATGAGGCGCTTTCTCTCATTAAAGTTTTTGGCATCGATCTGCTGCTGGTTTTCATCACCATTTTCTGGCTTCTAATAGCAGTAAAAGTGACATTAACTCTCTACAATAGACTGCAGTTGTGGCTGAACTGTGGAGAGTTGTCCTGCTCTAAGTTGTCCTCCATTAACTGTGCTGCAATCTAGATAGAAAGTTACAGCTGCGTGTAAAAAGAAAAGATGAATGACTGTAGAACTGAATCTGGTTTATATACGCAGGAGCTGTGAGAGTAAAATAGGGATAAACTGAAAAAAAAAAAACATGAAGCTACAAGAAATGGTTAGCTTAGCTTAGCTTAGCATAAAGACTGGGAGCAGGGGGGAAACAGCTAGCCTGGCTCTGTCCAAAGCCAACAAAATCTGTCTTCCGTCACCTCAAAAGCTTCCAAATGAACACGTTGTATTTAGTTTATTTAATCCCTACTAAAAGCGAAGCAAACAAATTACGCAGATGTTTTTTAAACCTTTGGACAGAGTCAGGCTAGCTGTTTCCTGTCTATTTCCAGAGTGCGTACAGTATTCACAGCTTAGTAAAAGAAGCAGCTCCAGCAACTGGTTAACTTAGCTTAGCGCACAAAGTTACATCCAGCATAATGGTCACATAACCCCTTTTGCACAGGTTAACCAAACGAGATACAGTGTGAGCTTATGAGGTGCTGGTAGGTTACCTTTGGATAAAGCCAGGCTAGCTGTTCCTCTTCTTAATGCTAAGCTAGGCCAAACGGCTGCTGGCGGTAGCATATTTATAGTACATAAATGATAGTGGCATCAATCTTCTCATGTAATTCTGAGCTAGAAAGCAAATAAGCACATTTCCCAAAGTGTCGAACTATTCCTTTAATGCAGGTTGAACTACTGAATCTGTTAAGTGTTAGCATCAGCAACAGTTCTTACTGGTACTAAATGACCATAAATCAAGGCTGCCTGGGCCAATAAATGATTTTAATTTCGAACACAAGTTTTGCAGAGCAAAATATGAGATGCTAAATGGACACTGAGCTAATTACACTTTGATGTATTGTCTGTTCAGTAAGTAGTGCCCTGTACAACATTAACTTTCTTTTCTATGACTGATTTTTTTTTGTAGCAGTGGCCTTAGAGGACAATCCCTCATCAGTAGAGGGTCAATGCCAGTATCCACAAGCAGATACATCAGGCTAACCTCAGCTGGGAGTGGAAAAGGAGAGGATTTAGGGAGGAATGTACTGAATGTGATTTCTTTTACTTACAGCTGCTTAAAGAACCGGTGGGTTTGATTTAATGTCAAACCACAGTGAACTGTTTGAAACCATAATGGAAGAACAGAGGCAGAGGGGTTATGGGGAGGAGTGGAGACAGGAATGCAGAGAGAATGGGAAAGAGGACATGGGAGAGGTAAAAACCAAGGAAAACAGGCAGAAAAAGAAAAGAGAGTGACGGCAAGGAGGGCGGATGAAGAGATGAGTCGAGGAGGGGTGGTGAGAGATCACAGGACAGAGAGCTTCTTTGACAGCTAATGTGACATGCGTGACACTTGTTTAGCCTGAAGGAACATTCCCAGGTCAGAGCTTTGTGTGTGTGTGTGTGTGTGTGTGTGTGTGTGTGTGTCTGTTTGGAGTGAAGAAGTGGGGAGAGATCACAGTAATGTTTTGTGTTAGCATTCACCATCACATGATGCTGCCTGCCGTCACACTTAAATCAAACACACACACACACACACACACACACACACACACACACACACACACACACACACACCAAACAGAGTCAGGCCACCATAACAGGCAAAGCTAAAACATTCACAGTCATAAAAGATTGTGAGTATGTGTCTGAACAGATAATGGCTAGAAAATTGATGCTTTTCTTAAAAACAAGTACACAACTGACTACTTTCTTATTTATTACATTTATCATATTGCCAAAAGAAATCCATACCTCTTGTCATACCAGCTATGGTAAGGCGTCAGATTAAGATAATGTGGAGCAAATACAGTCACAAAACGCATAAAGCCTCAAGAACAGGCCCAATATGGAACAGTATAATACAATAGCTGAATGGCCACACAGCTGAAATCACACAACATCAGTAGTTCAATAACTAGTGGGGAAATAACATCTAAAGGCTATAATATAATAAGTGATATGCAAAATGCTAAATACATACACACATGTCAAAGGAAAGATGTAACAAAATAAACAAATCTCAACCAAGAGCATTAGATTCACTGTTTAAACTCTTCCAAGCTGCTGCTGCAGTGTGTGGTAGCAACACGAAACACAGCGTCACACTCAAATGTAGTCCATACAATGCAGAATTTATTGCAAGATTCAGCGCACAAGTACAGCGCACGAGCTGTCTTTGCTAATCGACTCTTGGTATAGCACTTGTGCTGAACTTTGCCCCTGCTCGGTTCTGCTGCACACATCTCACACACTTGTTATCCAAGATAATAAGATCTTGGACAGGGAGAGTGCACAGCCGTCCATAATGGCAACAAGTGTTCCGTAAAACTCTGGTTAGAAGGAGTTTCGTCTCAGTGGGGGCTGATTTCCAAAAGCACGTTTGTTAAAGGTTGAAGGAGACTTCATATGATGTTGTAGATGGGGCAATAATGGGCACGTATCCTCATTCAGTCGTCCAAACTTGAATTTAAGTTTTTATTTTATTTTTTTTTTGTCATCATATCTCCTCCTTCCTCACTGCTAGGTCCCTCCTCAGGCTGTAGTGGATTTGTTGGTCATACGGGAGTTGCTCTGGTCGGAGGCTCGTTCAGTGACCTTTAGCTTCATGCACAACTGCTTCTCATCCATCAGCATCTCCGCCGGTAGGCACCAGCAGCACAGGCAGGACTAGAGGAGGAAGAAAAGTGGTCAGAGAGATTGTGAGGCATAGGCTGAGAAACACACCCTAGGTTAAAGAAAGAAGCAAGCAAGTTTTTTTTTTTGTTTTGTTACTGTTGCCTTCATGGTAGTTTGAAATTGGAAAATATGCTCATTTGCTTTCTTGCCGAGAGTTAGATAAAAAGATTGATACCACTCTCATGTCTGTCCGTTCAGTATGAAGCTGGAACCAGCAGTCTTTTAGCTTAGCTTAGCTTAGCTTAGCACAAGAAGTTACTACGCCCTGGCCAAGGAACAGTCACATAACCCCCCGAAAACCACAATCTGTTATCTTTAGTTTTTTATAGGGAGTATGCAAATGAGATATAACATGTTAATTAGCAATCTTTATAAGAGCAGGCAGATTTTGTTACCTTAGGACAGAGCCAGGCTAGCTGTATCCCTCGGTTTCCAGTCTTTGTGCTAACCAAAGCTAACCAGCTGCTGGTGGTAGAGCTTCACATTAATGGTATGGAAACAAGAGTATCAATCCTCTCATCTCACTCTCGGCAAGAAAGCGAATGTGTATTTCCCAAAATGTCAAATTATTTCATGGCATATTTTTCAACTAAGTTGCACCTTACCCTGAAGCAGTTCTTGAAGCGCTTGCTGACCATGTAGAGGGCGATTGGGTTGATGCAGGAGTTGACAGATGCCATGTTGATGCCAATGTAGTCCAACACCAAAAAGAAACTAAAGGGTTACAGAGACACATTAGTCATCTACCTCTCACTTCCTGGAGGGGGATTCATTTTTCTACTAAATTGTCAAGTCTACTCTTTTTTTTTTTTTTTTTTTTTGTGCACTGTGCGACATATGTTTTCCTCCATACCTGAGCAGTTCACAGCGGTTTGGATCTTTCTCATCGTAGATGGTGAGCTTCAGGATACGGCTGAGGTGGAGAGGCAGCACACACACACACACACACACACACACACACACACACACACACACACACACACACACACATACACACACACACACACACACACACACACACACATAACTCACTGTATAATAACAGATTGTACTGACAGTTTTGGCCCAGAAAGGGCCATGGTGAAATATGGGCACAAAGGAGTCTTATATCATTAGAAACTTATTTGTCTAAAAGATTGATGTTCGTAAATCAAAACAAACAAAGTTGAGGTGTCAAGTTAGGCTGGATTAAATGGATGTTTTACAGCTTTAACAGGGCACGCGTGTGAATGTATAAATGGTCTTGTGTCAAGTTTTGAACATTCCAATTTTGTGTTTGCCCTTCCACTAAATTAGAAACATGCCATTTTAACTCTAAACACTCAATATGAAGACAACCAGAAATCAATAACAAAGAGGACTAAATAAGATGAAAGCCATCATCAAACCTGTTTGAGGTGATCACTGAGAGCGATCTGGACACCATTCTTCTTCCTCAGCATCTCACAGGTCATCAGGGTGTAGAAAATAGCAGTGCAGGCCAACGGCAGGCAGAAATATACACTGAACAGCCACCAGTCCTTCGCTGATTTATAAAACTGAACAGAGAAAAATTGCAGAACAGCACTGGATTATGCACAAACATCTGTACGAGAGAGCTTAAAGTTAAAGGTGAAACATGTCAGAAGTAAATTTAACGGAGTGTACCAGAGTGAGGGACTCAAGGGTGTGTCTCGAATTCAGACTTGTTCACTTGCATTTAAAAACCAATTCATCAAAATACCTCAGTGGAATTAAAACTGTTATTGTTGTTATTTTAAGGTTGATAGAGATGATGTGAAAGCACACATACACACAGGCATGCAGACGCTAAAGTATTTTCTGTCAGGCCAGAGAACCATACCTCCTGTGATATATCATTGTTTTTCATTGTCTGTATCACTGTGAGTGTTACTGTGTTAAGTATGCACATATATTCATACAGGAGTCAGCATGTGTGCCAATATGCACATCACCATCTCTGTGTGTGTCTGTACATGTCAGTATGTAGTATATGTGCATGTGCAGGTTTGCAGCGTGCACAGCTGTGTCAACACGTACTATTTTTTCCTCTGAATGTCTGTGTCACAGCTCACCCTCATAAAGCCAGTTTTCTGCATGGGGTGCAGCAAACAGATCCTCAAGTGTTCTCCTTTGTAGTCCATGGTGATCATGTCGAAAGCTATTGCCTCTGGCACAGCCAGGATGATGGATAATATCCAGATGAGCGCTATCTCGATAGCCATCCACTTTGGAACTCCGATCCCTTTAATACGGCTCCACGAGGCCACGGCACGATACCTGGAAGATCAAACAGGAATAGTTTGATGTTTACAATTATTCACTATCTTGCTGAGAGTTAGCTGAGAAGATCGATACCACTCTCATGTCTGTACGGTAAATGTGTCTAGAGTCAGCAGCAGCCAGTTAGTAGCCAGTAGCAAGGAGGTCAAAAGTCATTGCTCCAACTATGTTTCTGTAATTCCTTTACTGTTGATGTAGTGAGTTTGGGTTGACCATTGGTTGTGGCCAGGTTTACCTGTCAATACTTAAAGCGCACAGACTCAGCACTGTGATCCCCACTGAGGCTTTTTGGACAAACGGGACCAGCTTGCACAGAGTCACCCCGAAAGGCCAGTCCTCTGCCAGGAGCTGGAGAGAGAGAGAGAGAGAGATAGACAGAGAGAGATAGAGATAGACAGAGTTGGTGTCTAAGTTAAACCATGAGAAGGAGTAAAGCAAATTGTTGTTTTTCCCAGTCTCAGGCACCCAGTGTGACCAGATATGCATGAACCTGAACTTATCGGTTTCTGTGAACATCCAGAGCTTTTTTTTTTTTTTCTCCTTGTCAGGTTTAATGTTTTTGGTCTTTTCTTGAAAACACTCTTTCAAGACTCTTTTTGACCTCAGGGCACTGTACCCCAGAGAGGTACGGTAGCTGGGACTTTTCATTGGAATCATATGTGGCCCTGTATCTCCCAGTACCACCATGTCTCTCCTGTCTCTGCTCTGGTATGCAACCAGAGTCCAGTTGTTTTGACATGCTTGCCCCCTTACCCAAATATACAGACGCTTTGCTAACCCCCCCCCCCCCCCTTCTCTCTCACAGACACACACACCCACGCGCACACAATGAGCCCAACAGATAATAACAAGCCAGAGACATAAGGGGATATTGAGAGGCTCAGAATCCAGTAATGTAGGAACTACCTGGAAGCCCCTTTTCAGGAGTGTGTATGTGTACGCTTGCAAGGGTGTGTATTAGGAAAAGGTGTGTGTGTAAAGGATTTAAAGTAAAGTCCAATATGCAGCAAAGTATTTTCATATGACCTGGAGAAGTTATTGTAATTAAACTTTAAGGGGGTGTTATACACAGCAAGACTGCAGCAAAAATTCATTGAAAAGCGAAAGGAGTTTTGAATTGACTGGAATATATGTTATAGCTCACCTTGTAAACATTAATGGGAATGCCGATGATGATGTGCAGCAGGTCTCCGAGTGCCAGGCTGCCAATCAGGATGTTCGGGCCGTTACGCATGCACTTATTCTTATAGATGATTCTCAGCAGAGTGGAATTACCGATAATACCCACAACAAACACCAGGCAGGACACCACCGTATTGATGTACTTGAAGGTGTCTCTGATTTCCGTGGGTCCGATGCACATGGGAGGTAGCCGGCGGCGGGGCATGGTGATGTTGGGCCTCACCGGACCCTGCACGTCTCTCTCTACAAGCCCAAGTCTCTGGGTAACAGTAAGAGGGTCCTGGGGCAATTGTTTCTTTGGCTCCAGCTGCCCGCTGGCCACAAGAATGTGACCCGCCAAGAGGAGTAACTCCAAGCAGAGAAGATGAGTCTTCATCTTGGGGTTTGATTGTAAATATGGCTTTTATTCAACAAGGCCGCAACTGATCTTCTTTGAGTGCTCCTGGAACACAAATTACAAAAGAGTACTGTATTTAGGCCTGTTATCTAACTACAGGAATATTATTCTATATGAAAACATATAGAATGTGACAACCGGTCGAGGCAGATGACCGTCCACCTTGAGCCTGGTTCTGCTCGAGGTTTCTACCTGTTAAAAGGGAGTTTTTCCTTGCCACTGTCGCATAGTGCTTGCTCATGGTGGGAACTGTTGGGTCTCTGTAAATATAAAGAGTCGGTCTAGACCTGCTCTATTCGAAAAAGTGCCCTGAGATAACTTTGTTATGATATGGCGCTATATAAATAAAACTGAATTGAATTGAATTGAAAAAAAAACTAACAATCTCACTGTCTCGTAGGGATATAAGACTCCAGGATTTATTATGTGACTTTAGCTTACTCAGCTGTCATCTCTCTATAAACTCACAAAAAACTCACTTTATTAAGATCCACAGACACACCCAGCAGAAAGATAGTAGTCACATAATAGTCATTTTTAATTTAGGGACTGTACACAAATGATTTGGGGGGGAGAGAGGGGGCCAGAAAAGGGGGGATGGTATTGTAATTTTTTATTTTGGCTGAAGATAGCTGACTTTTTTTTAGAGATCAAGGGACGACCTCTTATTTTTATTATTTCAGATTTCCTTTGCCACAAAGTTAATAGTTACATAAATAGTTATGAAAAAGTTAATAGTTACAAAAAAGTTACATCAAAAAGACTAACTTGTGACATGGTTCATAAAAGTGCACTTTTCCATATGCAGAGGACAGTTCTGTCTCTGTATGAGGGTTTTATTAATGTAAACATTGGTGACGCACATTAGAAGTTGAATAAAGATAATAAAGTTTAAATGGAGGAACATGATTACACAAGTTGTACAAATGTAATGCTGTTATATTATTTTGACATTTTGTTGGGAGTGTGTTGGAGTCAAGTGGAGTTCAAAGAAAACATCAATAACCCAGGGTTGCCCTACCCTTGCTTTTATTTTATTTTTTATTTTTACAACAGAAACATAAGGTTAATCACAACAATCATTTTCATACAGTCCCTAAATCAGTCAATGTTGTCCAGTCACTGTTGCTTCAGCTCTTACTTACCTAACTGAGGTAGAAATCCTTCAATATGTGTGCCTCTTAGATCAAACTTCCCCAGTAACTCTCAAGCTCTCGAGACAGGGAAGAGTTCCCAAAGCGGGTGGTTGCTGTTCCTGCATTGGCAGTCCAGTCATCTCCAACAGAAGCTGTCCTCTCCGTCACTGGTGTCAAAGTGAAAAAGCTCCAGATCTGTGATCCAGAGGCTCCAGTCAACTCCTCTGGTAGTTCACTCCTCTCCAGTACTCGGTGCTCAGCCTCAGTGTACACAGTCTGAAGAGTCTGCTGAGTTGATCCCTGCCCTCCAACCCCTCCCCTTCTTATGTAGGGGAGGGGGTAGAGGAAGACAGGCAGGATGTTCACAAGTTATTCCGTGCTCAACAGAGTGCCCTCATTTAATGAAAGGAACAGTGTAAAATCATAAATTAGTTTGTAAGGAGTTATAGTGCGTTTTTGGTACTCACTGGTGGGTTTATAGTGCCTTACTTTTATGGTATATTTTATCCCCTAATGACAGCAGCCATTGCTATTCCTGATCATTGCTATTTTATTATCCTATTAAATTGTTTTTAGTTTTACCCTACTGTTCTCTTTTGTAAGGTAAACAGAGACACAAACTTATTTATATTGAACCATTTCCTTTAATCTACATCCACAACAATTAGATCACTTGGATGTTATCAGGCTGTCAGTTTGCAGTCAGAGCGCAGATAACTGCACCATGTTCGCCAAGCTGTTACTCATTGTGATGAGAAATCACATTAAGAAAATGCAGAAGATACCGTAGTCCCTCCCTGCTGCATGCAACCTTTCATCTGTCGAACTTGGGTTTGGTAAATTGTTATCAGCATTTATTTCACCTGTTTGGAATGAAAGCAACACAACATAACTTAACAATTTAGTACTCAAAGTAAAGTATTTGAAATCGTTCTTCCTTCTTCCGTTGTAAAGTATTTGAGCATTTGCTTTGAATATATGAACAAAAAAACCCAACAACAATTACAATATTTAACATTTGAAAAGGCTGAGCAAGATACAACTTTTCATCACCTTTATAAAACAAAATATTTAGGCTATTTGCCCACTACTTTATCATATAAAGCTGTAATGCAAAGATTAGTCCATCTTGAATCCTTTAACAAGAGTCTACAGCTAAGCTAGCGGCTCTTTGACTTTGTCACAGCACTGCTAAAGCTAAATGCTAACGTCAGCATGCTAACATGGTCACAGCAGGTTTAATGTTTACCAAGCTCACCATCTTAGTTTAGCTTGTTAGCATGCTAACATTTGCTAATTAGCACTAAAGACAAAGTTCTTTATTGTGGCGCAAGAGGAAAAGTCAGGGGATCACCAAAGTCATTTGGATACATCCTCTGAGGACCATGAATATCTGTACAAACGTTCATGCCAATCCAACCAATATGTTTTGAGGTATTTCAATCTAGACCAAAGTGGTGGACCGATGACAGGCTGGCGTTGCCATCTCAAACATACAAAGGTATCGCCCTATAGTATGTGCCAGTATTTCTATTGTGGATCACAGATTGTTTGGTGATTTAACATTTACCACACACTATATGAGTTTTCCTGAAGCGAGAAAACTCCAAACATTTAGTAACATGTTTAGTACTGAGAGCATGTTACAGGTGCTTTATGTCACATTTTGAAACATCAACAAATATATCACTTTGGTACTTTGATTTCATTTACAAATTGGACAATGGCAGGGAACACCTAGCTTTTATTTCAAACCTGTGGTATTGTTAATACTTCTTAAAGTATAACCATGTTTCCCATGAAAACCGTTTGATTCCTGATTTTCTGGTCACACATAGATCCAATGATAAACTATGTGAAATGCAGTTTACATGACAGTAAGCGCTAACAGTTTGGTGAGTCTCTTGTTTGCTTTATATTTAGACTGCTATCATACCGTTAATGTAGTAATTTAATTATTTTTTATTACTGCACATTAATGACCTGAGGTGTGTCTCTTGCACTGTCTGGACCACACCTGTGTTGTATTGGCCCAGTGTTGATCCTCCCTGTGAGGCTCAGCTTTTCTGAGAAGAGTTACACTCAGACTGCCAGACGGCCATCAGCACCAGATGTGTTTCTCTGGTGATAGATTACCATCTCACTGGAGCCTTAAGAACTTCTATTAGGTAGACTGTGTTTTTACTGTTTATCTGCTGCCTGTTCAAGAGAGTTGAAGAGAAAGAGATGCTTATTTTTGTTAAGGTATTGTTCTACTAACTAAATCTGCCTTGTCTGCTTTACTACCAGATCTGGGGGGATTATGTGTGAGTGGTCACAGAACTGTACCCAGTGCATGTGTGTGTGTGTGTGTGTGTGTGTGTTGTCCTTGTCCTTATACCCACTTCTGCAAATGTGATACACTTAGGGACTGTACGGAAATTATTAGGGGGTGGGAGGGGGGCAGAAAAGGGGAGCAGTATTGTAATATTGATGATATTAAATCATCAAAGTGCAATTACAGGGAAAGATGACCAATCTGGGTAGATGTGGATAATGAATTATTGAAAGATTTTCCACTTTAAGCCACTCCTACCCCAAGAGCTTAATAAACCTTCATGTACCTTCATGCTCCATGTAAAGTAACTCAGTGTTCAGTGTAAAGTGCTGTACAAATTTTAGGCACTTGTACTTTACCTGAGTATATGATACGATTTTATGATACATTATACTTCTACTCCACTTCAGTTCAGAGAGAAATATTGTACTTTTTACTCTACTACATTTATTTGACATCTGTATTTACTAGCTACTTTCCAAATTAAGATGTTGCATACACAACATATAATCATCTTATAAAATACTATGCATTTTTAAATTATATAGATTAAATTATAGTTAAAGTTAGCACCGTACAGACCAACTGCAACATTAAATGTAGTACTTACATGAATACATCAGTAATAATAGTCTAATATATAATACTATACCACTCACAGGGGCAGGGGCTGTACGTAATTTTAAAAAACATATTCTATACTGTAGATGTATTGTCGTTATCAGAATGGCCTTCGTCAGACACTGTCAGGTGAAAACAACTGAACTATCTCCAAACTGCATACACTGATGAAGGCCAAGAGATGTGGCTGAAAGCTCCAAAAAGGTTTGACTAAGTGGAGCATGTGCTAAAAAGATTTTTGTTGAACTACTATTTCCCAGGTCACTATCGGACCTGTGTTTAGATAAGGGATTAGGTTGGATGCCAGAATATTAAAGTGTTACAGAGAGCTGAGTGACCTGTAACTGAAAACATCTGAGCTCATACAGCCTCTTCCTCTTCTAGAACTGAGTGTGGTAGCAGGCTAATGGTGGTCAAGTGACTGTGATGTTTGCCTTATCACTTTTTCTCTTGGTCTCTTAAATGTGTGTTTATAGGTACTGTAAGCTAAGTGCAAATCATTTCTACTCCATGTCTATCATGTATTCATTATATTCAGTTTATTTATCCCTCCAGTTTTTAAGATTTGTAGAATATCTAGTTCCCAGAGCTTATCACAAACTTTCCCTCATGCCGTTTTGTCCTTCAACAACAACAATATTATCACCATTTTGATATGTGTGCTCCCTTTTCTGTTAGCTGCTGCTTGCAGCTATGTTCATGTTTTTAACTGTGAAATGTACTACATGCCATGTGATGGCAAAGCTATCACAATATCACGCCTGAGATGTGTGGAGCTGTAGGCGAGCCTTGTGAGTAGGGTCCCCCCAGGGCAACAAGCATCAAACACTGAAACCCTACATGAATGACTCAGTAACTTGGGTCTGTAACAAAGAGAGAAATGTTCTCTCTTGGGAATAATTAACATTTTTTGAAGTAAGAGGGGTTTAATAGAGTTTGGGCAAAATTAACAGTACAGTGGGAGCAAAAAATCTAATACATTTTTCTGTTAATAACCCCATACTGTAAATACTCAAAGAATTAGCTTGCTAGCACTAAAAATCTCCTCAAGAGCTTTTTTAAATATTTGATATATATATATATCTTCTGGCATCAATACCTCAGTTTTACGTCCTCAGGAAAAGTGTTGGGCAGTAATGCATTACTTAGTAATGTGCTTACTTTAGTCATAAAGAGTAGTGTAAGGGATTACCATTTGAAATTCAGTAATTACATCACAGTTATTAATCCCAGTAACGCTCCGACAAGTTGTTTGCCGTCTTACTGGTCGTTTGATGGAGGGTTGATATCGGGTTGGAGGTGTGGGGACGGTAACTCCAAAGAAGTCTTACATGTTACATGTTGTGTCCTCTTAGCTGGCTTGCTAACGTTACCCATGGCTAACGCTACATTCCTGGGTCGTCTGGTTTAGTTTACAATTGGAGGGTGAGGGACGGGACTTTATGCAGTCACTGGGGGGTAATGTAAGCTAGCTGTTGATGGTCAGTAAATACCTTCAAACCATCGGCGGGCTTGTTAAACCACAACGTCTCTTTTTCTTTTTCTGCACGTGTTAAATATGTAAGATGACGGAGCTGGGCTGAGTAAAGTAACGAGAACTACTAACTACTAAGTCATTACTTTTGCTATAGAATAACTAGTAAAGTAATATAATTGCTTTTGTAAATGAGTAATATGTCATTTTATGGGTTATACTGTTCAAGTAACTTGCCCAACACTGCTCAGGAATCTTTTAAGTGTTAAAATAGTGTACGTGACTCCACTCGTTCATGGCCTTTTACTTTGAAAGAAGCCCTGACATGAATGTGTAAAAGAATATATAGCTCAAACTCATGTTTTACTATCTCCCATATTAGTAATAGACTTTTACCGCTCTTGTCTGACAGTGACTGATGTCCCAATAAACAGATTTACAATTTAAAGCAAGAGGGGCTCGCTCCTTCCTCTCAGCATTGTTTATGTTTTTCACAGGAGCATTTCGCCTGTGCTGGTTAATGTGTGGAGATGTCCCCCATCTCTCAAAGTTGGTGTCTTTAAAAGCATAAAATCGTCTTCAGATATACCAGATCCGAGCAGGACAAAGGGACGACTTGTTTTAAACAAGCGGGGATTCATTGCCTTCAGTGTCAACAAGAGGGCACCTTACCAAACACACAATGCACTCTCAGAGCTCACTCTAATAGAAGCCGGACATACTGACTTTATAGCTGAATTATGCCCACCGGTGTGTTGTTATATATCTTGAGTGTGTCCTTGACTCCAAGAGTCAGAACAGGCTGACTGGCCTTTGCCCTGCAGCCTTGTGAACTGGGTGGTGGGTTAATAGAGAGTAATTAGCTGTCACTTTATTACATCTATAAAAGAAGCATCTCCTGGTTAAGTCATTTCTTCACTCTATCAATCCTTTGCTCTCTCTCTGTTTGGTCCTCACGTGCCTTGGTCATTTCATTTCCACTGGATCCTTCTAACAAATTGTATTTGCATATTAAAGTTCCACTAAGAAAATAAGCTCCTATTTCTAACAAATAAATATTTTGATCGTGGACTATTTGGGAAATCACAGAGAATTTGGTACTTAATACGAACATCATTATCTGCTATTCCCCTCATCTGTTCAATCCAAAAGGCTGCTGTTTCTTCATTCTGGCAAAAAAAAAAAAAGGTACATGAAAGTCTTCAGGGAATGGTCTATTTGGACATATTATACATCATTCTGTCCTCAAATAATATAAAGGACAATTTTGTTAGTAAATGTCCTCAAGGTGTTTCCCATTTACGTCAAGGGCAGAGCACGTTTTCACCGAATGGGATGCTGCCCGAGGTAAGACATGTTGAATTTAGTAGTGCACCAGCAGTTTTCTGTGTGTGATTTACTGTTAATTTACCCTTTAAGATGAGTACTTACTTCAATACTAACTCCTCATTTGCTTTTACTTTGGCGTCAGCAGTTAATATGGAACAGTAGATATCAACATCAACATTAACATACTAGTATTTTCTTACCATTTGTGGTGATATTTTAGGCCGCTTGCTTAGCTTAGAATGTTATTTATAATTTTTTTTTTATCAGGTATTCTTGCTGAGACTGAGATCGCTTTTTCAAGAGAGACCTGAGAACAAGAAACATTCATAATCAGACAACCACACAAACAGAATACAAAAATAACACAGACAACCACAATTGACAAAGAACTGATAAAAACCATTACAAGAGTCATAAAAACATACAGCTTTAAAATTCCCATAGGACATGAAGCTTGAGGGCAGTTTGCAGTTCATTCCATTTAAAAGGTGCAGACCTGAAAGTAGTTCTGCCAAGATTAGTGCATACATATGGAAGATCTAAGGTTATGTTACTAAGGTTACGCTAAATACTAGCACCGACACGCGGCTAAAATCACCATCTCAACTAAATCTAGGGGAAAAAAATAGGTACTCCTTTTACTGTTCGAGTATAAACTGTTTCACAAAAGAGCAATAGTTTTTGAGATAGGAGTCGATAGTGCAAATACAAATTTTGAATAAACCGTGTGAACTTATTGTACCGTTAGCAACCGAGCTAAGCTAACCAGCTAACAAGCTTGCTAACGGACCGTTTACCTTGGAGAGCTTTATTTCGCCTCTTCTAATTCTGTAGCTTAAAAGCTTGAGGGAAAAGTTCAAATCCTGCCTACTTTCTCACCACTTGGTCCATCATGAAGTGGGTGTGATTGTTGCAGAAGTCATCAGACACACACCCCCAATTCTGGTGTCGGGGGAGGGGATCTCAGACACAATTCGACCCTCTGACTAGCACTTCTTCTGGAGCGTATCAACACTTTTAGTACTGGACTTCAACAGGAATGCTCAACCAACTTCTGGCACAGTACTGATAAATACACAGTCACAGACTTGGAGCCCATCCCATCCATCCATCCATTTTCTATACCGCTTATCCTCTTAGAGGGTTGCGGGGGGCTGGAGCCAATCCCCTCCTCTTTAAATGATTTAACATACTGTACTTACAAGGCTCTTCCACAATGATAGGATTCAGTGCCGTTACAGATGTCATTACAGAATAGCCACAGGTAGGAGCCTGCTTTAAAATGCGTCCCGTCTCTCCTTTCTCCGTCTGTTGTACTTCCCAATCCCCTTTTATCTTCACACCCTTTCTCTCCCCATTCTTCTCTCCTCTGTCTTTTCTTCTGCCCCCCATCTGTGTCCCCCCCCCAACCATCTCCAGGGTTTGATTTTCCCCTCTATTGAGAGACAAAAAGGAGAGGTTGTGCCCCTCTGACGCTCCTCACATGAACATCAGGCACAGATAAAATGAATAAACTGCAGCCCTCGGGCCACCCCTGCACCCACGATGCAGCACTGCATGTGCTTGTGTGTGTGCGTATGTCATTGTATCTGCATGTTGTGTGTGTGTGCGTGTTTATTCCCCTTTAGGCTATCTTCTTTTCATCTCTTTCCCTCTCTGTCTGGTTGTCCTCCTGTGATAATGGTCCATTAACACTGAGCCCTTCTTGACATTAACACAATGCACTCTCATGTGTGTGTCTACTGTCTAAAAGGTCTTCCCCAATTTTTCAAAAGAGCAAATATGCACGAGTAACAGAACACACACACAGCTAGGGAGAAAACCTGCTGATCTTTCACAAGCACCACACAGAGAGAAGAAAAGACGCAGAGTTCGTTTCTCTAAAGAGTGTGGCATGTATCTGAAATAGTGTGCTGTTGCTTGGATACTTGTGTATTTTTTCCAGCAGATATTAAGGCGCCAAGCTGTGATGTACACACACATGCAAAGGTTGCACAGAAGCAGGAAAACACACGCACAAACACACATGTTCAGGCTCAGAGTAAAGACAAAATGTGGACTATGATAGAAAGCTATGATCACGTGTTATCAGCTCTCACATGCTGTGTGCTGTGCATGCATGTGTATAATGCATGTGCTTTGAGTAATATTTAACAGATGTTAAATGTCCATGTGACCGTCTAATAGAACCTGTCTGCAGGGATTAAAACTTTCAACACAAGGGTTCTCCTTCTTTCCCTGTTGGATCTCTCCTCCACACATGAACTCCTGCACTCCATGCATTTCTTCAACCATCCTTTGGATTCTCTCACCATAAAGATATCACACCGCCTGCTTCCCTTATGCGTATATTCATTCTTCCCTCCCTTCTGAAAGGAAATATTAATCTTTACTGTCTCTGTTGCTCTCCTTCCTCCTCCCCGGAAAACTGCTGTGTTTATTTGACATGTGGACACACACACACACACACACACCACCAGCGTGTTAATTGATTAAAAACACACTTTCACCTTGGATGGGGTCAGGATCACCACCGAAACCATGCTTATCTTTGTAAAAGACAATAATGTAGTCTCATCCGGTGGCAGAAAGCAGTGGAACAGTAATTTAGCTTCAGCGTCAACATGTCTTCTGGACTTGAGTGTGTGCAAGGGAGAGAATAATAAAGCATTCACTATGAGGGAATGTGAATTTTCCTGATTCAGTTTCTCCCTCCATCTCCCTCTTTGTCTCTTGTCTCTTGTAAAAACAGTAATTAAACCGGTTCGAAAATAATTATCACACTATTCATCCCCCTAGCAGTGAAACTTAATGGATGATAGTCTTCACACGGTGTAAGCAGCAACAGAGCGGCTTAGTGCATGTAAAATGCCACAAAGGAGGCTCTCCTGTCGCTCTCTCTTTCACACAGTCTATACAGTCAGTCATCAGGCTATCACCTTCCTTTGCCCGAAAACCAGAACATATTTGCTAGTTTTTCACACAAACAGCACAGCTTTCTCTCCATCTCATGACGGACCCGTTCTCCTCCATCTTTCAAATGTTTTTGAATCATTAAATCCTCAAACATCATTAGTCCATTATTTGCTTTTACTCTTAAATGAAACCCACCTAAAGCAAGCGCACTGATTTCATAAAAAAATAACTTATGCTAGCATGTGCTGAAGATGGGTAGCCAGAGTTAAATAAACAGGTTATCTCACTATAGCTAATAAACAGCCATGCTAGCAGCCATGTGAGGTTGCACTAAGGCACAGGTGTGCTTTGAGCTAAATGCTAACGTCAGCATGCTAACAACTGAGGTTGTCATTAGTTTTGCAGGTATTTGGTCATAAACCAAAGTATTGAACAAATGATGAAATGAAGACCTGATGATGGCACTAGTGGAAAAACTAAGGGTAATCCAAGTTATTACAATTCATCTTGAGGGAATATCTGTACTAAATTTTATGGCAATCCATCCATAGTTGTCCAGACATTTTAATCAAAACCTCACATGTCAACCTCATGGTAGTGCTAGAAGAAAAGTCAGGGGATCACCAAAGTCAGTAGGATGCATCCTCTGGGGATCATGAATCTCTGTACAAAATTCCATGACAATCCATTCAGTAGTTGCTGAGATATTTCAGTGGTGAACTGACTTACTGACAGACAGACAGAGAGAGCGACACCGACATCTCTAGAGTCATGCCGCCAGCATTGCTAAAAATGCCAAGTGAGGAAGTATTGATAAGTCTATAGTATACAGTATTGTAGTGCTCCACACATCTATATGCTTCTGTCCTGGCACTGTTCTGGTTTCAACTTTAAGCCTGGCCAAAGAGCAGAGATGGTGAGACTGAGACATACAACAAATACAAACCCAATGTTGGTACACTGTTCTGCATTCCTTTTGGGGAAGTTCAATATGTCGAATGCATAAAGGATCAGAAACGTCCTTCTGATATTGATTTGCTTGTGCAAAAGCAGCTGCATCTCAGCTGTTTTAAAAATCCGTCTTTGACCAGTGTGGTTCTCTTTTTCTGCATCTCCTCCTTTGGGATTGGTTTTAAGTGGAGAAATGAAAAGGAAAATTGCTTTTATCTTTGTTGATATAAACGGATTTGCATGTGTCCGCCGTATTATTTTTTATGTTCAGTGTAAGTCAACGACAGGGTAACCATTACAGTTGAAAACATTTGGCAATGTGGTGGGTGTACTGGACAGGCTGATTATACAAATGTAATGTGTTTCAGATGAAATGGAAATACACTGAGTTGTTTTGCCGTCACGGCTAGAGTCTGGTTGACTTGTCAATCCAACACAAACAGGTTGTAGTGGGCCAGCAGCAGTCAATGAGCATCACATCCATCCGTCCAGTACTTCCAGAATACAGGAAAAACTTGTACTAATGTCAATATACTCATATGATGATAACAACAATTGATCCCCGATGTGATAGATTGCATTACATGGTAATCTCTTCACATTTCCTTGTAAGGAAGTACATAGTTGCATTGGACAAACGCTAGTGGCATGGCTCTAGATATGTTGATCAGTCGGTCAATCCACCACTTTGGTCCAGAACTACATATCTCAACAACTATTGGATGACCTATTGACTTTGGTGATCTCTTGATTTTTCATCTCATGCAACCAGCAGTTCAAAGTTTTCACTTATACAGTAAAATATCTTAACATCTAGACAAGGGGATGTAATGGTAAAACATTTTGTACAGACATTCATGGTTCCCAGAGGATGCAATCTTTGGTGATCCCCTGACTTTTTCTCTAGCGCCACCTTGAGGTTCACATTTGTGGTTGTAATTGAAAAGTCTCAACAACTATTGGACGGATTGCCAACAAACAAACACATTTGTAGAGACATTCATGTTCCCCTCAGGATGAATTGCAATAACTTTGGTGATCACTTAACTTTTCATCTAGTGCCATCATCAAACGTTCCCTTTGTTCCACATGACCAAATATCCACAAAACGACTGACATTCCCTTCAACCTCAGCCCTACTTTGATTTTAGCGCTAATTAGCAAATGTTAGCATGCCAACACACAAGAGGGTGAACATGGTCAACATTATACCTGCTAAACTTCAGCATTTTAACATAGCATAACATAGCATAGCATTTAGCTTAAAGCACAGCTGTGTCCAAGAGAGCCTCTAGCATGACTGTAGACACTTAGTCTTGTTTTAATACAGTGAGCACATCTAAAGCATTTCCTTTTATTGAAATATCACATGCCCTTGATGCTGCTCATGTTTAGCTGGCCAGTTCTTTTTCGGTTAATTCCTCACTATCTCTTCAGTTCAGTGTCATTCTGATCTTAACAGGCTAGAAGGAGAGAGTGATGGACAAGAGAGAGAGAAAAAGACAGATACACTGTAAGTAGGTTAACACTGGAATGGGGCCTTATTACCAAGAATGGTGATGCATGCCTCCCATTACCTCTTCTCTCCATGAGGACAAAAATCCACCATGGGAGTGACTCTGTGTGTGCTTGTGTGTGTATGAGTGTGTCTTTATTGTAATGCACTGTAAATTAACACCAGGATAAGAACTGCAAAAACAAACTCTGAGTATATACACTTGTGCACTGCACATCTGCAGGACTACTGAGAAAAAGAGAGACACGGCGGTGCAGGGAAGGAGTAATCAATATTAGTTTACTGATCTATGTTTATTTACAGTAACATGGCCTAAAGGGATGTTTCTCTTAACTCAAAGTTTCCCAACCTCTGTTCCCTTAATGTTGTTTTTTCAGCCATTGGCACTGATTTTAGGGGTCTGTTTTATTTTTGAGAAGGCAAGTTTAAAACATACAGATATGAACATGCACACACATTATATATATAACCCAGGATTACCTAGGACACTTATGCAAAAGTATACATTTGATAATTTTCCAGTTGTTCAGGACACAATTACAAAATATTATTGTCCCCTTAGTTAATGTATATATTCCAAATTTTATATTTAATTTAAGATTGTAATCCCACTAAAAATAATGCTAATTTAAAGCTGCTGTAATCAATATTTTTTATATAAACAATGGATCAAATGACTGTTTAATGTGAAAGGGGTCGCTCGTAGTGGTGAACCCACAGAGAATCACATGTCTCTGCAGTTCCCCTCAGCTCTGTGGAGCTTTTTAGGGTCTTTCAGCTTATTGTTTTGGTTTTTTGGCTAGCAACTGCTTTGGTTCAGTCTCACTGCTCTCATTAGTGTTGTTTTTAGCAGCAGCATGCAGCCATATTCAGGAAAAATGCTCATTTAAACCCAGTGTACACGAGCTACCCAGCACCAAATGGCTGACAGACACAGTTAGTGACTAGCTGGTGAACATAGATTAGCATTTAGCAGCTAAAGAGCCAGGACTTTTTCTCAGGAGTTGGTGGAGACCAAAACAGACTTAAAGAAGACTGGTATTAATATGACAATGTTGGTTAATGCAGGTTTAAAAACTATTAGTACCTAGTAGACAGCAATTATTTTGTACAGAAGGCATCAACTTATCAAACACAGACCAAATCAAGCAGTTTAAGATTTGGAGGGTAAAACAATTTGAAATGGAGAAGTTGTAGGAAACGTGTCAAACATACACACAAACAAAATCACAAGCACACAAGGAGGGGATTCCCTGTTAACCTAATAAGAGAAATAGGCCTTAATTTGGCTTTAGCAGCCCACTTAAATATTAACATATCACACGTAACGTGCATGACAGATTGATCTTTGTGTGTGTGTCTCGACCGTGAAAGAGCATGCACTCGACCTCTTTAAAAAACACACTGGCCTCTCTGTACTGGCAGAGGCCAAACGGCTAAGCTTGGTAAGGACGTAATTGGGTGACTTTAATTAATGTTGCGACCTTATTGGAAAATAGTTTCAATAAATCCAATTCCTGTCAGAGTCTGTGTATGCGTTTCTGTGTGTCTGAATGAATGGAGGTTTTGGATTGGATAGTTTTATTGTCCCCGAGGGGCAATTTGATTTGCAAACAGTAGTCAACACAACCAGCACACATCATGCAATAGATAAATAAAAGACAAATACATAAAACATACAGTAAAATGGAGGTTTTTTAGAGCTGCGCAGTCCTGAGGGAGGAGGCTCGTTGTCTTTTGTCTTGTTTACTTTATAGATCATCACCAATCTTTAGAGAAAAGATTAATGCTTCCTATTAATAGCACAAATCTGATCTTTTCTTTTATTGTCACATTATTGGTAATGTTTTTTTAGTTTCACATGACTGCTGGTATTTACTCAGATGTCTATATAACACACAAAGTCCATGTGGAATAAGTAGCTTATCTAGGATGTGATCAGAAGACAGTTTGCCGAGATCACACTATGGCATGTTCTTTGAAATGGGAGTTTCCTGCCACGCTGCCAGTGATTGTGTCAGACTGCACCTGTGGAGCGAAGCTTGTGTCTTTTAAGAGAGAGGGGAAGAGAGATACGATAGGCTTCTCACCTCTGACAGTCCGCAGCAACAGTGGCACTATTGTTCCCTCAGCAGATTTCTGTGCGACATGAAGCCTCATGCCTTCAGAAGACATGTGACTCTTATTTAGTTGAGATAGGAGAAGCGTTATACTGTGTCTCTCTTTCTCCGTGCGTCCGTGCGTGCGTGCGTGCACCCCTACTTGAATAATTTGCCACGGTGAGGTGAACTCGTGGTCGAACCCATGAAGCCACTCTGAAAATTTCTTCTCGACTGCAAGAAAATTGGGAAAATGGCATGAATATACTCGGACGTCTGCATGAAATGTTTGAGAATATGCTCTCACTTCCTACATTATTTAAGAGTGTTAGAGAGGTGAACTAACTCGACTGGCGGCAGGCAGGTGGCCGCTTATCCACACAGAGGCGGTGAGTCCTCACAGTATTTGTGACTTTTTTCTTCTTTAAACTCACAGATGACGTGGAGCTCAGAGAGATTTAGTGAGAAAATACATAAATAAATAAATTCTTAAAGACATCAAGTACAGTGCAGAATCTGACTCTCATTGCAGATATTAAGGCTGTACAAGCAGCAGCACACAGATGAAGACTTTGTCTCTTTGCAATCAGCAGCAAACTTGGATCATAAACGTTTGGATTCAACAGTTTGTTTTCCTTTCAATCATCAATCTATCTGAGTCTAAAACACTATAAGAAGGTGTGGGATTACAGATGGGTGACAAATGATAGGAAAACTTATCAAGTGTCGTGAGGTGTTTGACCACCTAGATTCTCCAAGTGTCAAAATCTACCGGAGGGATGAACACCATTCTTGCAAGAAGATATTCTGTAATTTGGCGTTTTGATGATGGTAGTGGAAAATGCTGTCTCATACATCGGTCCAAAATGTCCCAAAGGTGATCAATTGGGTTGAGATCTGGCGACTGCGAAGGCCAAGGCTTGTGATTCACATTATTTTTATACTCTTCAGACTATTCAGTGACCTCCCATGAACAGAAGTATCTGTATTCATTATGTTTCAATCTTCCCTTAAAAAGAAAACTCAACTCAAGGTCCACTTACTAGCTTTTGCCATAACCTTCGACTATATCACCCTGTCTTCATCAATGGATGGAGTTTGCTCAGTTGTCTTGGAGATAGATCTGTTATAAAAGTGCTATGGATTAATCATAAGCTTGCATGTCAATAGCTCCATCTCCATGACATCTGAGCAAACTCCATCTGTTGATGACCTTGTCATACAGTTGAAAGCTCTGAAACCGTGGAAGTGGCCCTTGTGTCAGGATTGTTTTGTCAAACTATTTCCAAGGTCAAGAATTAACTTTCATGTTTAAAGGAGTACTCCAAGAGGCAGATTAAAAGCAGAATGTTCAAAGTTCAAGCAGCAGAGGTGGAGATATCCAGACTTTTAGATCCTACTGTGAGTCAAGCTGCAAAAACCCCTTGATCCTACATTTCCCATAATGCAACCAACTTCTTGTCATGGTGAGCCATTTAGGCAACAGGGAGAGGACCCAAATGCAGACAGGCGGGGAGGCTGAATAAGTCCGAAGATTTAACAACAAAATACTACAAAACAAACTTACAAAACACAGGAACTGACACGCAGGGAAACACCAGGAACACGACACGAAGAGATCATCAAGAACATCAGCAACATAAACCACATCAATGACACGACGACGAACAAAGGAAAGGGACCGGTATATATAGATAAGGAGACAACGAGGGAAACAGACACAGGTGGGAAACAAGACACAGGTGAACCTAATCGAAACTGGTGGGACCAGAACAATGACAGGAAGTAAATAACGAACACAAGACCAGGGATTTACAAAATAAAACAGGAAACAAGACCAAAATACCAAGTCCAAACAAGAGTCCTTCGTGGACCATGACACTTCTCTTTGTTCGACCTGGTAAACCCCCAGGTCTTACAAACTCCAAACCCCCAGTTTGTAACACAGGCTCTGTGATAGATTTTCTCCAAGCTAAAGCCAAGATGACCCTGATGACATCACTATTACATCAGCTCCTCCCGAGCTGTTTTCAAAGGTGTCATAGCCTCAGTAGTACTCCTCATGAGTATACCTCATGACTGTTTTCTCTATACCTTGTCATCTTGCATGATAACGTATGATTAGTTTAGAGCTTAATGAGTCACCATATGAGACACCATCTTGTTATAGAATCATCTGTACCTTCACTTTTAGGATCTGCTTCAGTCAGATTCTGATTTTAGTTTTTCTAACCAATTAACAAAGTACCTTGACAATCAGAGTGGAAGCATTTTATAAGCTCAGTGTCTTCTTTAAAGAGCAATCACTCTTGCTTTCATGTATTTTTCAGATTTGGACTGAGAGTAAATATTGCACTGGCTAGTATTTTCTGGTATCTGGCATCACCAAAAAAACACTCTTTCCAGTTTTACCTAGTTCTTAGACTGTTCTCAAGTCAAATAATGTCAGGGCCAGTAACCCTTCGTCTCGCAGCCCATTTGTGTCTTGAGTCCCCGGCACAGCGGTTGACAACCACTGTCTTAGAGGCGTCATATGGATGCTAATTGGAGCGCAGCAGAGAATCAGGACATGCATTGCATCCTCTCCTCTCTCCTACCGATCCCTCCTCTTCTTGTCATCTTCTATTCTCTTTCTACAGGCACTCATCCTCGGCTTCCACAGCAGCTGACTTCCAAAAAAGTTTTCTCCATATCTCCCCATTGACTCCATCTAACATCTCATTCCATCAGCTCATTTTTATCCTGGCTTCCCACCTCAGTCTTTCACCTCTCTTTCCCACCTCCATCTCTCTCCCTCTTTTTAAAAAAAAAAAAAAAAAAAGGGTGAGAGCGAGAGATAAACAGAAGTGGAGAACAGCAGCAGCTTCAGACTGTAGTGTGTATGTGGGAGGGCTCCAATGTCAGTGAGCAATCCCACTAACGCCACCAACACACATCAGAGGCCCCTGTGTGTGTGTGTGTGTGTGTGTGTGTGTGTGTGTGTGTGTATGGATTGTGCATGCTGTGCCTTCTGTGCCTGAGGGCAGGAAATTTTAAATCAGGCGTCCAAAGAAACTGATACCACTGAATATTTGAATATTTATTCCTTATCAGAAGCTGGGATATTAATGAGGGGAGCTGTGACTGAGTGGGTTATGGAGAGAGACACAGAGTCTGGCAGTTGGGGATAGGCAGATGGTGTGTTTTCTCCTCTGTTTTCATGTCTTAGCTGGAAGAAAGCACTTGAGCTCTGCCTAGTGTTTATCCCCTGGAATTACAAAAGACCGAACACGTCTAACAAGGACGTGGTGATGTTATGATGGCAGTATTCCCTGCTCATTCTTCTCTAACCCAGTTTTTGGATGTAGGCTCCAGAAATAAGGGGGATAAACCGAGAACAAGAAGGGACAACCTGCTATAGATTCCTACAACAATTTTTAGGAAGAGCTATGAAAATACTGCTGTGCTACAGAGATACAAAAACACCATAAAACACAATTAAGTTACTATAAAGTCACTGCTAAGCACCAGAGACACAGTATAAACCAATGTAGGAATATAATGACATTTTGGGAAATACACTTAATCTCTTTCTTGCAGAGTTAGATGAAAAGATTGATACCACGCCGTTAAATGCTAAAAGCTACAGCCAGGAGACGGTTAGCTTAACTTAGCTTAGTTTAGTAACACTTTTACACTTAAATGTTGTACAGATTGAACAAAAGAGGTGTAATGTTAATTAGTGAGCTTTAAATGTGCTGGTAGGTGGATTTTTCTCAACCTTTGGACAGCTGCTAGCTGCTTCCCCGTGTCCAGTCTTTAAGCTAAGCTAAGCTCACCGCTTCATAATTAACGGACAATGAGAGTGGTAGCAATCTTCTCATCTAACTCTTGGCAAGAAATAAGAGTATTTTATTTAAATAAGTGAATAAGCATACTGTATTTCCCAAAATGTAAGAACTAAAAGGTCATTTAAACTCTATACAGATGTCACGGGAACATTAAAGTGTCTTCATAAGTGACACAACTTCACTTTCCCTGACTCTTGGAGTCACAGAGTCAAAGAAGCCAACATGTGGAACAAATCTCCCCTCCCTTTATCTCCTTTAACATTCACTCTGTTGGCCTGTTCCCGTCTTAATGGAACAATGGAGCAGCATTACCAGCGGCTCATCCTTGTGATCCTGTCTCCCCGGGGTCCCAGTCCCCTTCCAGTGGTGTATAAATGTAGGTCGACTGCGTTGTGATTTAGCGGGGCCTGTTGTTTGTTTGGATGAGGAGTTTGAGTCGAGATGAATCATCGACTCAGGCGCTTGAGCATGTTTATGGGTGTATCAGACAAGAACTGGAGGCACCTTTCTCAATTTGTCTCTTATTAATGATGATAGACTGCCAGCTGACAAAATTCAGTGTGAAGATGCTGCAGTGTAACGGTATAGTGGGGACACATAAAGTGCGTTTCCATCCACCTGTGTTTATGCACATTTGCACCTAAAATACCTTAGAGGAAACATGTTGGTTGAGGTGGAAAAGTTGATGTATCAATAAAAACAAAAGGCAACAAAGTGCAATGGAAACAGACTTAGCGAACGAATCATGATGTACATGAAGCATGTGACCTAAATGTCACTCGTCAGCGGCAGACGAAAACATCAGATCTGCGTGATAAGCGATAAGGAGACTGTAACCTTCCTCCAATTAATACGTGAAACAAACATAAATGCCATATTTCCATTATGTTTTTCACATAGTTTTCATTGATTTGAAGTGTGACAGGTGCTCTTTTAATTGCGCCCTCTTCTTCTGCAATGAATTAGCACCACCAACTGTTTATCTCGATGAACCAACTCCTAATATTCGCATAACATTGGTGAATGGAAATCAATTTGCATTTTATTTTGTTGATTTTCTGTTCAAATCGGTGCTGCATTTGGATGGAAACTTGGCCATAGTGTCTCTGTGGTTTCTCAACAGGTACGGGGATAGTTCAACATTTTGGAAAATGTGCTTTTTCAGATTCATGCTGAGAGATAGATGAAGAGACTGATACCACTCTCATGTCTGTAGGCTAAATATGAAGCTACGGCCAGCAGCATATTTAACATATTATCAATCTTCTTATCTTACTCTCGGCAAGAAAGCAAATAAGCATATTTCCCAAAATGTCAAACTATTTCTTTAATATTGATCTCACCATACTTTTTTTTAATTATCTTCTAGCCATCTCTATAATACTATTCCTGCAGAGAAATACCTCTGTTTGTCAGGGAAAAGACTTCCTAACGCTTCATTTGACATTTTTTCAGGATCTATTACCTCCCTTTGTTTGAAATCCTCACTTTGTCAGCTTGTTGGTCACAGACCAAACATAGCTGTACAATTTATCACAATATTCACTATATAGGCACAATTTCAAATTGCAGAAGGCTGCACTTTTTTTCTCCTGGAGACAGATGTTTCAGACAGCTTCCTAAACAAGGTATTTTGATGTTATGCAGAATCCATGGCCTGTAAACAATGTGTTTTCAGGGGGGGGAATTGTTCATTTTACTCAAACTAATGCACCCAGGCATTTTCTGAGCACCTTTCAAAAGCTGAGAAGGAAAAACTGTTCTGTTGTATTTCAGTCCATATCTCTACTGCAATATTGAGCAAAAACAAATGGCAATGGGCCTGTGATTTTTTTTCTTTGTCAGCACTGTGCAGCCCAGAAGCAGCACAGTCCTTGTTCCAAATGGATCAACAGACTACGATAGATTTGTCTCCTTGTCTACATTTATCCACCCGTGCGTTTTCATCTGAGAAACGGCTGAAAGAACAAAAAAGAAGGAGAGAAAAAGGGGCAGGGTGTTTGGAGCAGAGCAGAGCCTTATCCCTCTGACACAAAAGCTCACGCTGATCCCTGGAACACAATAGAGCCAGACCCCTGCACCCTTGGGCCAGGCAGCAAATAATACCCATAATGCAGCATGTCTGTGACTGCTGGAATCCCCCGTGGCCGTACTTGTCCAGCTTGTAGAGGACTGTGCCAGAGACGTGATGCCAGGCAGCAGCCTATAATGCCAACTTATAGATGCCAAATCCTGGCACAAGCCACACATTATTCTTGTTTTCTCATTCAACTCGCCTTCAACAGTGTGGGCTGTTTTTGTGCCTCGATTCGACAGATGTCAGCTGGTCTTGGAAAGCAAAGTGCCCTTCAGGTCTATAATGTATCTACTGTACACGTGTTTGAACCAGCATACAGGCCCTCGTCTCCTCCATCGCGCTCTGTGGCATCGTTTACAGCTGAGTTATTCAACGCAGCCATGCTTGTCACACCGACGCGAACGTGGCCACGGTGGCTCAGATGAAGCAGATACAACAATAACAGTTCTCACACAAGTAACAAGTCCCATGGTGATGCTCCCTAAATAAAAGAACAAGGCGCACACGTATACGGAGACACTGCGAGTTCACGGCAAAGTTTCCCACTGCACTCCCTCGAGCTCCCATCATCTCCTCAAAACAGCTCTGATGAGGGAAAACTGGGAATTTATCCACGGAAATAAAAAGAGCAATTACATCTTAGATTCCTCTGAATAATTTATAAGTCCTTGTTTGTGGGATGCTGCATGAACATGTGTGTTTGAAAGGAACTGGGCAATCCCTCAGAAACAACTCGACTGTGCTAGATTTGTGGCCTCAAAGTCGAGGGTTGGGAATTTAAAGACTCATAAACAGTTATTGATATTTCAACTGGGTCGGGCTGTGGTGGGCTGGTGTGTAGCTCCACAGCGCCACACTGTGCTGAAAACAAAGCAAGACACCGGCGGAGTGGGTTTGTCTCTTTTATTTCAAATATACAGGGCTACAGCATCCTTTACATCAACATCAAAAGTATGACAAAATCACACTGGCTTACACTTTGGCAGCACACGCACGCACGCACACACACACACACACACACACATATTCATTCTTTACAACAAAAGCTCACAGATAAGCATACAGCCTGCAAATACAGTATATGAAAATATACCTGGAGTTAACAGTGGATCATGTGCAGTGGTTTTAGCACCTTCAAGCTTTAAATATCATAAAATGACACACCTCAGATACCCTAATCTGACCCAGTGGTCTAAACCTAAAGCGGTGTGGGATATAATATGTAGGCTTACATAACGTCTGCGTCTTTACAGCAATGTATGATAACACAAGAACCCAGGGGAGTGCAGAGTCATCCCCCAGCTGCCCCAGGTTATATTTACTGTCTGCACTTATTGGCATGAGGGACCACTAGTCTCGCCGCATATGGGCATGTGATATGTGTGTGTCTGTGTGTGTGTGTGTGTGTCCTGTCTGAGCACCCACACTGGTCTTCAGGCTATTTATATGACTGCTATGTATTACAGTACGTCGTGATGTATTCTTGGCTCTTGACTCTAAATGCTCCAGGGGAGACTCTTAAAATAAATAATTTTACCTGTCCACACACCCAACTCCCAATTTAGAAATATAGAAAAAAGGAAAAAAAAACACCAGAGCCTGGTCCAAGATTGTTCACTCGTGCATGCAGACATTTTTCTTTTAAAAAAGGGAATGATCGCTGCTATCTGACATTCTCAGTCCCTATGCAACGCAGGGTGCAGGCAGCCTGTATCACAAACTAAGGCACTCAATTTGGAGACCACTTGGGTTTTCTTCGTGACATTTTTAAAGCAGCTTGATTGAAAAAAAAAAAAAGCTTCAGCTTCATTAACAAGAGTCTTGGACAGCTGTTGCATCTTAAATTTCTCTCTTATCTGCCCGTCAATAAATTAGGTCACATGAATCTAAGGGGCCAGTATCAGATTTAAATGAGCGGTTAAGCTTAACATAGCATTCGGATGAGTTAAAACAGCAGATATGAGTGTCTTCCACACTTGCCACAGGCTTTAGGAGACATGTAGCCCAAACAGAAATCAGGCAAATTCTCCTGCCGCCACTCATACGCGGGTCTACGTCAACCCCCTACCCCCCTGTTCAGTGGCTCCATCCCCATCCAGCTTTTCCCAAATTTTGGTCCTCTCAGCTCGCCTCGGAGAGTGCGCTCATGCTCGTCTCTTCTTCACCGTCTCATTCCGTCAGTCACACGTTGATCTTCTTCAGCTGTTCATACGTGAGGAAGAACTGGACCCAGAGTAAAGGAACACAGGCAAGAAGAGTGGACATTTTCGTTGAGCAGAATGTGAGGCTCACTGAGGGATTTTCTTTCTGTACTTTCAGCTCAAAGCCTCCCTTGTTACCTCAGTCTGCTCTGCTGTAACAAGTCAATAATCTCATTACATTGTTCAGGCCTGGTTAGAGCACGATGACGGCCCGCCAGCACTAACTGTGTGCAGAAAGACTTATAAAGTTCACTTTCCACTCCTTCCTTTTCTCCCCACCCTTCCCTCTTCCTCTTACCCACCATTGAGAACCCCCCATACATCCTCTCTAACCAGGGACAGTGGGGTATTGAGGCAGTAGTTTCACAAAGTTACATAAGCTTGCATTAATCTAAGCTGTCCTCCACTGGAGAACGCTTTGGAATCCCATATGTCACTGAACGCATAACAGAATTTACAACTTTTCCCCGCTGATTTCTCCAGCTCAGAAGGTATTGCATCACAGAGGATATATGTAAACAGACTGGCGCACTAATGACATGGTTAAAGGATACAATGATGTTCCACGGGCCCAGACGGAGCCAGTTGGGAAAGAAGCCCTTGTAGAGGGCCATGAAGCCCTCGGAGCGCCACGTCTGAAAAGAAAACAAACACGTTAAAAACCCACTTTATCTTATTATCCTCTGATGATTGTTCTAAAGTCCTCTCTGGGCGTTCAACATTACATTATATTAAATATTCGTCATCACAGGAGACAAAAATCAAACACACACACTTCTTCATGGCTACAGGCCAGTGATCATCAAGTCTAATAATCTAAGAATTTTGATTTAAATGTCAAAACATTTGCTGTCATGAAGGTGCCTGTACTTGAAAAGGGGTACTCCAGCAATGTGTTACTGCACTTCTACAAAGCTGTGGGAGTCACAAGAGACAAATATTGGTCAAATTTGAAGTAGCTGAGGGTGAGATATACTGACTTTTAAGCTATATCCACACTAATACGTTTTTGTTTTAAAACTTTTGCTACATTTATGCCTAGCGTCCACACTACTCCATCCTCCATCTGTTTTATAACCCCTAAAACGGAGACTTTTTAAAATGCTGTTGACCTTGTTTTAGTTTGAAAACTCTGGGATGGTGTTGAGGTGAGTGAGGACGGGCGGAAACGGAGACGTTTTAAAACGATGACACAGACACCCACGTTCGCTTTCTGATTGGGTCTTATCAGCCACGACGTGTACTTCCCTGATTCGTCACACCCCTAATATGTGACCCTTTTCCAGACTAAACATCATCGGCCTTGACGATTAATTCAACATGGATAACAAATTCCAACACTTTCACAACAGTTTCACCTGGTCATCGGTCCAAGCATAGAAATCAATGCTCTTACTTTTCTCCATTGCTGTTCCTCGTTTGTAGTATTTTCTGCAACTAACCGCAGAGTAGACGATCTGCTTCCTGTTTACGCCGGCATGTGTATGCCCAATGCATGTGAATGGTCACGTGATACGTGTTGTCAAGCATGTAGTATGAACGGAGATTATATCTGAAACGGTGATAAAATGCTCGTGTGTATTTCCCAGAATGCAACCAATAGTATATTTTTGTTAGTCCGACATCTTTATCAGGAGTTATGTTCTCCAACTTTAAAAAAGCTCCCTCACAGAAGACATTATGCAACCGTTTTCCCGGGTTGAATTGTAGTGCTCATGATGAGGAAACAGATCTTCATTTGCAAAATCAGCGGCATGCTCCTTTAATTTAGTCTTCTACAAACACAATCTGAACAGGAACAAGTGGAAGATGTAACTGTGACTGACCCGCAGTATACAGTCCAGTGTTCCCTGGTACATGGCTCCTCCTCTCTGGTTCATCATGCGCGTCCGGACTACGTCCACTGGGTTGGAGGCCAAAGCCCCTGCCAGACCACACACAAAGCTGGACCTGGGGGGGGGAGGGGGGGGGGGACACAGGTTCAAATGATAATGTGTAGATTCTTATATAATAAATAGGGTTAGGAGATAGATAGATAGATAGATAGATAGATAGATAGATAGATAGATAGATCGATCAGCCCAGTAGTGAGTCTAATGATGATGGTCAACACATACACATGTTGAACAGGGCCGTGTATCAATTTTTAGTTCCCCTTTAAGATTTCGAAATGTCTTGCCCTGACAAGCAGTTTACACCCAGTGAAAACATCACATGAGAGATGGGGAGGAGGATCTCTGGGTGACTCGGCAAACCTACAGGAAGTGTGTGTACACGGTGTCCCCCATGTAACCCGACAGGATCAGATGCTTCTTGGTGATGTCGTAGACCGGCAGCTCTACCCCGACCACGATGGCCGCCCGTTGAGCCGTTAGAGAGACACCCTGATGCAGAAAGAGAGGGAACGTCACAAGTTTGGAGATTGTTGAGTATTAAAGAGCAGTGTCTGTGATACCTGAAACCCATGCAGACTGAGGTCATTTATCGATGCAAACAAAGCATTTTTCAGGTTTTCTGTACCTTCCACAGTCCTCTTGTTCCCTCCTGCTGGTAGATGTTGATGAAGTTGCCCATCATACTGCCCTGGATCACATTTCCCTGAGCCTGCATGCGTATCTGGAAGAACAGACAGAAGTAGTGTCCATAAACTTGACAATGAAAGCATGTACAAACCAGTGTGGAATGCTGTACATGACCAAGCCAAGTACGGGGGTGTATTAATCCGGCTCCTGTCGGAATGCAAAGGCAAAAAAAGTTAGTAGGGATTTTTGTGTGTCCTCAAGTATTTTCTCCTTTCTTGATTCCAGGAATTCTCAGGCCCATGCTTGACTTGTTTTTATTCTGGCTGCTGTTTACAGACCAGCCTTGGCTGGCTGTCTGGCTCTGTGATGACTTGGCGGGCGCAGCTAGAACACACCGTGAGGAAAACACAATGTTCCAAACCTGCAGCCACACATCCATTAGTCTGTTAACTCTTAACAAAGACACACTGATGTAGTGTGTATAGGAGGTCACTATATGCCAAACAGGGCATGGCGAGAAGAAGCCGGGCAAAACATTATGAGTGCAGATAAGCATGTGATTGTGCACACACACACAAATCAAATTTATGCACCCATATCGTTTACAGAACACTATGTTAAGCCTTAGAAGCTTCAGTCTATAAATAATCCACAAGTGGGGTCTTGATAGCAGCAAGATGCCCTTCACACTACTCGGCATGCTACCAAAAGAGCACACCTACAGCCTGGAGCTTTTACAGACTCGTCTAGAAAGGGCATATTAATCCCTTAGTTTTTCAGTAACCTAAAGCCTACAGCTGTATGTATAACTAAACAACACAAAATGAAAGAAGACTTCTCTGTTTTTCAGTGGACGATTCCTCTGTGTCGTGCTGCAGTTCCAAGAAATTGTCAAACCTGTTCTACTGCTTTGGAGAATAACTGACTGCACTTTCATCTGGACAATAACAAGGAGACCCAACACAGGGTTCACGTGTGCAAAATAGCTACCTTCAGCACATCAGTGGGGTTGGCGATGGAGGAGGAGATGACTCCAGAGAGAACGCCACACATCACATTAATCAGCAATGTCTCATCTGCAAGAGGAGGAGAGTGGGAGGCAAGACTGTAACTGTGAACAAGCAGCATTTGATACCATGCTTCTGCAAGTCAGCTGCAGTTTTATCTCTACAGCGTTTTACAGAAGCACACATGGTTACAATTAGCTCTCTGTATGAAAAAATGAGGAGACATATTTTAAATAGGTCACACATGTGCACCTCCCCTTCAAGAGGAATGTGTGCTGAAATGTGTGTGGGCATGTAAAAGTGTGTGATAGAGAGAGAAAGAGAAACTGGGACTCACCCTCTGGTCTGTCAACCAGCAGTCGCTTAAAGCTCTGGTATGTGCCAATTTTGATGGTCCCATAGGAGGCCTGGCGCAGCATGGCAGGAGCTATTCTGTAAAAGTCAAGTTTATTTTTATTACCCAGTATCTCAGTGAGCAAAGTCCTAAAAAACAAAAACAAGGAAAAAAAAAATCGGGCAAATCTTAGACCCCCCCCCCTTAAATAAATGGGGAGTGCAAAAGGGTTGAGATAAAGGTAGGTGGGACAATGGCTGTTACAAAAACAGGAAGTGTACAAAAAAGAGGAAGTGTAAACATTTTCACATCCTATAGACAAAACACACGCACACGCATATAAATCCAGCATACTGACCCTGAATACAGTGCCAGGAGCCCCTCCTCTCTGCATATCTTCACTATAGCATGGAGCATGCCTCTGTAGCGGATCTCTCGGTATTTGCTGTCCCCCACCTGGCCCTGGACTTGAAGACGCGTCTTGGCAAGGTCGATTGGGAAGGTCCCTGCAACACAAACCATGGGATACCACCTTACAACACTGTAAAGCACATCAGAGATTTAAATAATGAACAGTAATCCACGCAGCTCGGCCTCCCCGCTGCTCCACTCATCACTCACCGCATTCCGCCGTCACAGAAGCTAGCCCGCCGAAAACAAAGGGCTTCCAGTTGACGTTAGACATTTTCTCCAGCCGTGTACCGAGTCACAGTGAAAACCTCCAGGCGAAGCGGGGGAACCAATATTAAAGTCTGCAGCTAATACTTTCAAGGTGAAGCTGCGTTTCAATCCTTCCCTGCCCCGGCGTTTGAGGAGTCCAGCCCCGCTGCCGGGTCTTCAAGCTCCGCCCATCGCTTCCTCCACTCTCCCCGCCCAATGCCTGTTGCTAAGCAACCGTGCCAGACAGTAGAAAGGAACCAGGAGATTATAAAGTAGGTGACTGTACTTACTTTTTTATTGCAGTCTCCCCCCACAAAAAAAACCCCAGTTTAATTTAATTATATTCCTCACACAAAATTCAAAATCTGCCCCAAATGTTAGAGCTTTCTTTGGTTTGAATTATCTCATTACATAGATTATTTGAAAACAGTAACCAGTAAATAAAAGGTCAAAAGCAGTGGTGGAAAGTAACAAAGTACATTTACTCAAGTATTGTAGGCCTACTTAAGTACAACTTTGAAGTACTTGTTGAGTATATCCATTTTCTGCTACTTTATACTTCTACTCCTCTACAGTTTAGAGGCAAATATTACACTTTTTACTCCCCTACTTTTATTTGTTGTAACTTTACTTACTAGTTAGGCTACTTAATAATACAAAATATAATCAACAAATAAATTATGATATTATTATATCAATAACACTTTATTGATCCCAGGGGGAAATTTAAATCAAAATAAGCCTGACATTTACCAGCTGCAATATTAAAGTGATGTACACATTAATCCATCACTAATTACAATCCAGTAACATAAAATAGGCTACATTATTCTGAAACGCGCTATTCTGCAAAATGAATACATTTACTTTTGGTACTTAAAGTATTTTTTGATGCCACTACTTTTATACTTTTACTTAAGTAAAATTTTAAATGCGTGACTTTCACTTGTAACAGAGTATTTCTGCAATGTGGTATTGCTACTTAAGTAAAAGTTTTGAGTACTTCTTCCACCACTGGTCAAAAGTATCAGAAACACATGGAAATGAACTCAATGAAGTCAGGGGTTCTCCCACCAGATAAACAAACAAATACATAAATAAATAACATGAAACTATGTGTAATTTCTATTTCCTGTATTCACTATATCAGAGGTGCTATATACATTTTTACTTTATCAGTAATCACCAACCACATTTAAAATATGATTTAATTTGATAGATACTGTTGTATTTGCATAATTACTACAGGAAGCATTGTTCTTTACTGTCTTATATTTAATTGTTTAATTCTAGCATTTTTTTTAAAGAGGATTTTATAATAACACATTGTCACCTGTAACTCGAAACAGTAATTGTATTGTTTTTCATACTTAGGGTTGGGTATAAAAATGTAAAAGGCTGTGAAATAATTGGTGTCAACTCCCTCCGCTGATGATGTCATTTCAAAACCCTACATAATAATCATTGCCACAGAGGGCTAATGTGAACTCATATTTATAGTAAATATGATATGACCTGAACATGGCACATAGTATAGACCGAACAGCAATGTGAAAACCTGGAAGAAACTGTGATGATTTCCTCTTGTACAAACATTTGAATTTGTTATTATAATTATCTAAAACTTTGAACACTGAGAAGAACAGATTCTGTGTGTGTGTGTGTGTGCAAATAGAGATTACAGGCGAACTTCTTACAGGTCTTCTCTATAAAACCTTCCTTCAAGGACTATACATTCCTCTTATCAGTCACTGCACTCAGTTGTTTAGTCAACAAGCCACTTTCCTCTTACATTTCTTCAGTCTGCCAATACGCCTCTTTACTGAATCATTGGTTCTCAATGGTCAATGTGCCAATAGCTCATTAAGTTAGCATCATACCAATATGCCTCTGTACCATACAGCCATTATGTCAATGTGTTATAATGCGATATGTCCTCATGCTATTGTAACATAATGCCATTAAACCAACGTGTCATTTTGCCAATATGTCACTGTGTGCTCATGCGAATTAATATCAATACATGCACCATGTTTATGTGATTGTGTCACTACTGACTACTGGACCTCTGCTTTTTTTGTAACTAGATTTTTCATCATAATGTTCTCATGTTGTTAATTGCATCTCAAGTTTGTTGGCTATGTCCATCTCTCCATATCTGTCTGTTCAAAATCAAATCTAATCAAATTGTGTATTAATAGCATGTTCTCTAAAAAGGATGAAAAACAAAGTGTTTCACATAAAAAAACATCTATAACACATACACTCCAAAGGAAACACAGTATTAATATGTTAAGAAAATATGAATAACATATGTAGCATTAATTAATAATAACACAGGTACTTTCACATGAATAGAGACAAGAATTGATACCTGAAAGAAACATTCACAGAATGGCCAGTTTATACTTCAAAGATTCATATTTACAAGAACAACACCTCCACTAAGTATGTCCTAAGATGATCAGACTTTTCATCACCAGCTCGGTCCATGCCACCACCATAGATACAGTGACAACAGAACAGTACTCATCACTTGCGTCCAAAGAACACTCCTGTAAAACACTTTAAACATCATCTAATCCTGTCTGTGCTTACATTCTTGCACCCTTGCCCATAAACTAATTACCAATCACAAATAAACCCAAAAGAGAGACATACCACAAATCAAAATGTGTAATTCCAAAATGCAATACTAAAACATATTATAGAAAACTAAGAAAAATATGTGATAAAGTCACCCTCAAACTTGTGTACGTAAAAGCCACAATTCACACATCTTAAGTGTTTTTCTGAAGATGTGGACAGCCTCAGATGTGTTAAAGTAATTTGGGAGGCAGTTCCAGAGCTACCACAGAAGTTGAACCTGTAAAAACCTTTTTTTTTTTTTTTAAACTTGATATTCTAAAATATTTGGGAAACCAGTGAAGTGATTCATAGAAGACATGTAGTTCTACTGTGCTCTACTGTAGTTTTATCCCACTGCCACTAGAGGTCAGAACAACATCATTGTAGTATCCCTCCAATGCTGAGGCCTATTGCCCAGATTACTGACAGCACTAACTAGCAGCTCAGTCTCTTGTGATGGTGACCCAACCTCTTATAAATTACATATAGGTTAGTCAGTCCCTACATAATGAGTGGGCACTGTCTATACAGCTAATTAGGAAACATATTTTTGAATGACACTGTGCACGTACAGCAGCAACATACTGTAGGACTGTCCGTAGGATTTGTATGGATGACATGCTTGTCTGAATGTAAGTGCGCTCTGCTTATCAAAACAGATTTCCACAGGAAGAATATATTGCTTGTGTAAATACCTCAGCTTCACCTTATCTGTTTTCTATCACATTTGTCCTTCTGGTCTCAGCTTCTGGGAAGCTTTGGGTCTGTTCTCCTGACTGCGAGACATTCATCTAGAGCATATTTATTATGATCATATGCTAGTTGTATTGTTTGATTAATGGGTTGGCTATGGGTCAGTAACCTCAGTATTGCCATCAGTACATTATTAACGACCAAGGAGAAAGAGGAGGTGTGTGTGTAACTGTGCAGGTCTCTCTGTGTGTGTGCGTGTGAGTGTGTGTGGCATGTGCGCAGACGAACCCTACGCACAGCATCGACAAACGGAAATAGATGAACGGAAATATTGCAGTTTTATCTGAAACCAATAAGCAGAGGGAAGTGTGGTGCACCAAAAAATGGCTGCATTTAATGTGGTGATTTGTCATAAGGAGCCTGAGAACAGACCTGGGATAGAAGAGGAGGGGATATATCTGTGTTAGGTGGAGTACAAAATAAGGAAGGAGAATACAGTTGTGTTATTTAGGAGAAGGAAGTGAGACTACATAGCCTTATTCGTCATTTGTCTGAACTGTTTGCACAGTCCCTCTAGAGATGTATAGGCCTAGAAACATATGATCTTCAGAAATATTTGTTTTACAATTGTGGAAAAATGCTGTGATTCTTACTAAAGTGAGGCATACATGGGAGCATTTGTATTAGTGTTGCCAAAAATCAGCATTTCATGTGTTCATGGCATTATACACTCATGTAAAAGCACACCCACACACTCTGCTTTGCAGCACTGATTGTTTCATCCTCTGGCACAAAGTGCATTGTGATGTTATTGTGTCAGCTAAATAGGGAGTGCTTGTTTTGCGCTCACCATGAGTGACTGCACGAACATTGTACTAATGTCACTGAGCATCACTTGTCTGGTGTTTTACACCAGCAAATCTCTCTGCAGAAAAATGTGTGTGTGTGTGTGTGTGTGTGTGTATTACTGTAAGCTATGACAGTAAGTTAAGGTGACTGGTGGTCACAAGACAACACAGTACAACATGTGACAGAGGATGTATGTGGAGTCAATTAGAAAGTACGCAGTTCGTAACACTGTGCTAACTGTATCACCCCTGTAGCCAGCACACACATGCAAAATTAGAAGTGTATGAACTACCCTGAAGGAAAAGTTTGGCATTTTGGGAAATACACATTCACTTTCTTACAGAGAGTCAGAAGAGAAGATTGATACCACTGTACGCTACATATGAGGCTACGGCCAGCAGCTGGCTAACGTAGTTTAGCACAAAGACTGCAAATGGGGACAAAGCTAGCCTGGCTCTGAGAGGTAACAAAATCTGTGTACCAGCATCTCTAAAGCTGTCTAACTAACATCTTATATCTTGATTGTTTAATTCACACAAAAAACAAAATGTGAAAACTACAGGTTTTTACACTCTCATGTCTGTCTTTCGGTGTAAAAGTGAATAAGCGTATCTCCCAAAAATGGAACACTATTCCTTTAAGTTCATGAGGCGGGAATACACTGATAGTGTGACGCTTATGGAAGTCAATGGGGGTGTTAAGGCACAAGCTGCCTTTTCATGCTGAAGGGTTTAAACACCCACACATATCCTAGATAGAGGAAACCACTATCTCTTCTTTTGTTTATTTCCCTCTTTTCCCTCCTGTAAATACATACATGTAACTCCGGAGATTACATGACTAAACCAGTGTGTTTTCATAGGCTTCTCCCCAATCATACTGGTTCCACTTTTATCCCAGTTTTTGCGGATGTATTTTTAATTTCTTGTAGAAATGAGGATGCCTTTTTTATACAGCATTAAATTGGAACCATCAACATTAAAGTAATTATGTTTCCTCAATTAAAATAATTATTTGCAGAGGATAATCAGTGCAAGGTGAGAGTACACCAATGAAGCAGCCTCACACACACACAATGGTGATGTTTTGGTCCCTCTCTTTGTGGTGAAGTATTTTTACCCCATCCTCAGGGCAGTACTGAACTTAATGGGAGGCGAAGGCTTGTCCACTATAGTTAGTGTGTGTGTGTGTGTGTGTGTGTGTGTCTGTCCTAGTTGTTTACCATGCCCCCTCTCTCTCTGCTCCTCACACCCTCCAGCTCTGAGAGCGTGGACTCATCGCTACGACGATGAATGCGACATGCTGTATTCTGATTGGCCGGACGTGAGCTGTGACTTGTCCGCTCCTCCAATCTGCATGCAGACTGGATGTGAGAGGTGAGCCTCAGTTATACAAATCGCAAGTGACGCAAAAATAACAGTGTTTTTCCAGACCTAGATTTTTACAGTCACATTCACTCCCATAAATCCTTTAGAATTTTTATTTTAACACCATATAAGGATTTCTCATGAGACGTCATCACAAATCCCCATGACTCACTGATACTCCACCTGTTAATCTTGCTGCAAGATTAATATGTAACCCTTATGCAGTACAACACCTGAACACCTGCAGTATGCAGTTGTGTGTGTTTGTGTGTGTGATTACCTTGGTTTGAGCTTCCTGGTTGTCCAGTAAGCATCCAGCCTCCTCAGGGTTACTGCCCTGTCAGCAGGATCCCCTCATCAAGGTCTCCAAAGAGCTGAAGGTGGAAGATTGCTCTGTGATAGAACATTTTCTAGGGTAAAATGGGAGAAATTGTTAAAAAGTCGGATCGAGGCTCAACTTTGCCAAGGCCTTTGACGCTGACCTTAACCCTCAGCAACTAGTAAGAACAGCTGACTTACTGTACCTTGATCTGCGAGTAACAACGAGTTTTTGTTGCCAAGAGGAAAGAGGAGCGGGCTTGTGACAGTGAGGTCAGCAGTATGAGTCTGTGGACTGGATTTGAAATGTGGAAAGAGACTAAAAGCTCTGCTGAGAGCATTAGCAAGGCACCTGGAAAGCTTTGGAAAGTTAGGAAATGTGAGTAACAACATGCTGAGTGGACATTTTGTAATGTAAATGAAACATTAAGAAAACATACAAGAGAGGATAGAGGTTTGAGGTTATTAGGTAGGAAAACGTTATATTATTTTAGGGTTATCACTGGGCAACAATTAGAGTTTGTGCTCACCAGAAAATCTTACAGATGGTGCATCAGATCAAAACCTCCGACAGTGAAAGAACCAAACATAAATCCTGCAATTTAATACAACTGAATTTTACTCATAAAGGTCTGAGGATTGAAACATTGTAAATAAAGCACAATAGACTGAATGTGTGCAGAATTACAGTACATACTGTATCAGTGGGAAACAAGCAGAACAAGCTGTAACGTGAGGAGAAGGATGCTCCCTAAACTTCTGGACAAAGCAACAGTTACATTTAAGTTCACTTGAATGTTTGACCCTCACTGTGCAGAAAGATATCGGTGCAGATTTCACATTCAGCTGCTGCGTCTGTGCTCACCTGAAATTTGAATGATTTTGTGACCGTAACTAGTTTGGAGCCAATCGCAGTCCAGTGTGCCACTTACACAAGTGTGATGAGGAAACATGAAGCCTCCCGTGCGCACACACTGAATGGACTTAGAGAAGTAGAAGTAGGAGACATTTTGTGTCCAAGAGCTGAACCTTTGAAATGAAAATATTTCACAGACTCTGGATTTTTCAAAGAGGGAGAGGGAGTAGATGTAATTTTAAGAACATTTTACACAAATTATTATTCCAAGCAGAGTCATAAAACATGTCTGGAGGGGATCTTTAAGTAAGTGTTAAGTGTTTTCAGATGCACTGGTTACTGGCTTCAAAAACAGCCTATGTATAAATGAAGAGGAAAAATCAACTACTTCTCACTCAGGCGTTTGAAACAAAAACCTTAACAAAAACTCACTTTTATACTTTTTAAATTTACATTTTTATAGATTATGTTTTGTCCCATCGTCTCCTCTAAAGGGCAAGGTGGCTTTGAATTGAACCAGAAATAATACATTTACATTTCCTAGGAGCACCATGCACACAAAAGCCCAGAGGCACAAGAGACATTTTTAAATAGTCTACAGAGTGGCCAGCCTGTGCAAACGAAACTACACATGAGAAACTCTCAATGAACCTCACCAGAAGAACACAGGCTATGACATATGAAATATATTTATATATAGATTGGTCATGAATGCTTTATTTTTGTATATTATTTACATTAAAATGTGGACATTTTTGCAGAAGCAATAAAATGCTTTGAAGGTAAGGCAAAGGAGAGAAAATCCATAGTTTTACTGTAACATTCTGGTGCATTTCAGATGTTGACACAGAGGCAGATTTCGGCCTTTCAGTGTTTTCACAAAAAAGTCAAAGCCAGTTTCAAAGTGACCCGACACATCTCACATAAAATACAGTGCTGCAATGAATAACATTTGACTATAATTTCCGTCACAGACCAAACCAAGATAATCCAACAGCTAATTGATGCAATCAGGGTGTTTTCAATGAAGTGTGTGTGTGTGTGTGTGTGTGTGACAATTGATGAATGAGTGAAGGTGTGTGTGAGTTGTGAACTGTCAGATGTATAACTTTTTCCATATAGAGAAGACTACGACATAAAGGATCAAGGGGGGGTGGTTCAGAAGCCACATTGCGTACAGACATAATTCCTAGCGACACCCCTGGGTACATTTATAATAATCTCTAGCCTCTACTCCGTTTAGGTCTGTATTTAGAGCCATTAACCCAACGTATGTATCCTCTTCTCCCACACTCCTTCACTCTGCTCCCTAATAGCCTGGATTAGCCACTGCTTTAATAGACTCATCCATCTCCTCTGTTTATTCACTAGTTTCCCTCTCTCACACACACGCACACACACTTTCTCTCCTTCTCCTTCTCCCTCCATCTCTCTCTGTTCATGGGCAATTACACAAACAAATGCCGTTTGTTTTCCACTCAGTCCGACTGGAAAGCAAATGAATGAATTTAGCAGGGAATTATGTTTTTAGTTTAAGGTCAGCTGTTGTATTATATTATCGCAGAGAAAAGGTGAAGTCACAGTGTCACTCCTTCAATTTGCACAGTGCATTAGCCATGCAGATTTATGTAAATTCCTGCCAGAGAGTTTTGCTTCTGATTGGCCGGAGCTTTACGCCCCTGCAAAGCAGACTCGGGGCTTAAAACCAAATTTGCATAGCTTGACAGGAAGCGAAAGGGGAGGCAGAGAGGAATGGCTTTTTGTCAGCTGGCAGTCGTCAGACATACGTAAGACACCCACGCATGATTCAGACAAAAACATGTAAGCCTATGGGTAGCACGGGCTATGAGTCCCTGCCATGGCTTCTGAAGGGCAAATGAAGGACGACCCCGGAGCTCCCTGAATTTTTCTATTTTGTTTCCACAGACAATAAAAAAAATGTCTGATGATGTTAAATTCTAGAGGTAAAGATTCGTTCAAAGCCTTTAAATTGATCACCCAAAAATGAAATCCAAAGCTATGGGCAATGTTGTTTTAGTTTCTGTATATTTTTCCTCATTAACCCACACTCAGGCCTTTTAAAATAAGACTCACTGCTTTGGAAGAAAAAAGTTATTTTCTCAACTCAGGTCACTGTAGATAACTGTAGCGATGTAGCTCCTCAATGATCTGACCAGTTGTAAGATGCAGCAATGTGTGTGTGTGTGTGTGTGTGTCTACATGCTGTTTATTGATTAGCTGCCATTTCCCTAAAGCAGCCTGTAAAGCATAGAGGCGCCCTGAAGCACACACAGACTGATACACTCAGGGCGGTTTGAAACAAAACAACATGTCTGACCTAGTGTTACTGTAGGCAATGACGGGGACGCCACTCACGTATATACGCGCTTCAACTTTCAGCTGGCACCCGCCCACTGGTCCCCTCCTCCTCCTCCTCCTCCCCCGCGTGCCAACCTCTCACTCCACATCTCCTTTCGTTGTGTTTTCCTTTTGCTTGATTCCCTGAGGGGAGGAAAATTCCTCTTATCAGCCCCAGCCAGATGCAGCACTGTATATGTGTGGTGGTGTGAGGATAATCCCCTGCCTTGCTTTTATTGGCTCAGCACAAACGCGTTTTTGGTGTAGCTGATGACTTGGGGTTTATTTTAGAAAGAGCGGTAGGCCTATTTCATTTAGCATCTTAAAGGTTGTGTCTTTTAAATGGCACAACAGTAATTACAGCGTGAAACATCTTAGAATGGCATTTCAGAAAATTCATTACAAACTCTTAACTCTTGGTTAATCAGTTTGTGTTTGCATCTGCTGACTCTATTAGAGCATCAATGTGTGTGTGTGTGTGTGTGTGTGTGTGTGTGTGTGTTGTGTTGGTATACAGTGACTCACTGAGCTTGTCTAAGAGTGTTAGTGTCAGTTCAGCTCATTCTGTTTTTACCAGCCGGCTCTTCCACAGAATCTGCTTTCCTCATCCATATCTGTGATACCCTCCGTGGTATGAGTGTGTGTGTTTCCATTCAGCAAAGCCACAACAGTCCACCTGCACGTGAAAATGAACACCCTTCACTTCATTATGGGATGATTTCACATGACCAATCGGCCACTGTCATCAACATCTAAAGTGGACATCCATTGGTTGCAGGGGCAGAGCTGGTTTTTGATTCATTCCTCCATTCAGCGCCTCAGCCACGATCACATGATGCCTGCGTGTGTGTGTGTGTGTGTGTCTGTGTGCAGCCCTATTGCCAAAATTGAGAAAAAACGAACAACTCTCCCCGCTGTAGTTGCCATAGTAACCAGTGATTCGCTGCATCTGGCAAATTATAGGGTTGTATTGAAGGGCGAGAGGGTGTGCGTACGTGAGTGTAAAGTGTGTGTGTGTGTGTGTGTGTGTGTGTGTGTGTGATTGTAGGAGAGTGCGAACTTCTCCTGCATACAAAAACTGATGTTCAGGTGAAAATGGAAAGCAGAAATGGATGATCGATTGTGATTTCTGCAGCCAGTCAATATCAGATAAGACAGCACACACACCCACACCAGACAAAGAGACACACACAACCTGCATCATTAATACCAGTTATCAGACCCTAAAACGCAGAGCGCGTTGAGAGGCTGTCCTCCCAGAGGGCAGCTCTCTGTACTGATGTTTTATGACTTTGTTGTGGACGAATGAATGGAGACAGGAGAAAGAGAGAGAGAGATGTTGTCTCCAGTGACCTTGCAATAACCTCTCATCTCCATCACTGATGAAGGGTGTACAGGTATAAAGAGAGAGAGAGCAGTGGGGTTGAGATGATACAGTTCCCATGTGGAGATGTTGGGGGGGGTCACACACACTCCTCGCTGTTACATAAAAGCCTGTAAAAGAAGGTCAAGAAGAAATGATTGTTCCCTTCCAGTCATTTTAGCATCGTGCAGCACTGGGCGATGGACTCAATCATAATCATAATACACCAAGGTACATCTACTGACACACACACACACTTATGATGAATTGCTGTATTTTTACATTAAATGATACTGTCGTTAATGTTTTTCAAGAAGCTGAACCAGAGTTTACAGGGATTTATTTATCACAATATTTTTCCGTGTACAAATCACTGGTGGGTATGGTGGAGGAAGTATAAAAGTACTCCAGTACAATTATTCTATGTTCTGTGTGTAAAATGTTATAGTACCTATGGCTGTCAGATACATGTAGTGAAGTAAAAAGTACAGTATTTTGCGCTGACAGTAGTATAATGAAAGTACTGAAATACATGGTACCTTAAAATTGTACTAAACCTAAATCAACAGACCTTTGGCCACTGGAGGCAGCAAACAGGCTGTAAACACACTGACATATTATCACTTTACAAAGTTGTTATGGTGAACTTGATTTGCCTATTTGGACATCCAGCAGTTACGGAGCAACATTATCATTTATTCAAACCACCTGATGAATCTAAGTCCACCATTCACTCTTCTTTAAGCTGTCTCCACCAATGCCTGAGAAAAATGTGGCTCTTTAGCTGCTAAATGCTCCGCTATGTTCACCAGCTAGTTGCTAACTTTGTCTGTCTGCTGTTCGGTGTTGGGCAGGTGGTGTACTGTGGGTTTATCAGAGCTTTTTTGCTGAAAACAGCTGTCTGCTGCTGCTGCTAGAAATGACATTGATGAGAGCGGTGAGAGTGAAGCAAAAGTTGTGGCCAAAACAATGAGCTGAAAGATGCTAAAACGCTTCGCAGAGCTGCAGCTAACTGCAAAGTTGGGTGATAATTTTCTGTGGATTCGTGACACATAGTCTTTTGATCAACTGGTCATATGAAAGTATGATTTCAGTGCAATACCCTAATTACTATCGACCATTTACAGAAACACAATTCAATGCAATGAGACGCCAACACCTACAATATGATGTGTGTGAAAAGAGACCAAAGTTCAAACACAAAGACAGTAATTTTGTCATCAAACCAGGTCTCTGCTTCTCTGTGAATATAATGATTTCAAAGGGATTTGTTTGCCAGGTTTTCTGTAAACCAGTGATCATCGTAGCAGAGACACCTTTAAACTACCTTACTGATTATGTCTCTCTTCTGTTTTACCCCTATAAATTGATTTCATTGACTGAAGTATCTTAAAGTTAAATGTCTGCTTTTTTGTTCACTTGTGGCGTCTGATTCACTGATTGAACTATATTTAAAAATCAACTTGAGGCCGCAGTTTTCTTAAGGGCATTGCATCTCGGATTCAAACTCGTGGTATAACTGCAAACCCGAGACAGTACGTGTGTGCATGACATGAGCAACACAACAAGTATTTTTACAGGAGATAAACAGGAGATTGTGGGATAGTGGCTCCAAACATTGCTCTATAAATCACATGGGTGAATGGTCTGTGTTTAGGATTTAACCACTCCCCATTAGAAAATAATGTGTGGCTGTCAGCATGGTGTTTATTGGGAACATTAAGCTATTTATAAAAACACATTGATATTACAGTGTGAGTATGTTTCCCTCTTCTTCACCTGACGGCATCTAGACTCCTCTTCACTCCCCGCCATGATGGGGATCTCGTTTCGCCCTCGTTTTGATCTGATCCAGACTTTGACATCTGTGTTTTTACTGCACTTTCAATAAACCGAGTGAAGGAAGAGAGAAAGTGGGAGAGAGGAGGTGGAGGAGGAGGAGGAGGAGGAAGAAAAAAAGGGGAAAATGGAGGAGAGAAATGAGAAGTAAAGGGAGATGTGAGATGGACAGCAGATAGAGTAAAGACGGAGAAGAGGAGGAAAACAGAGGAAGAGGAGGCTGAATGATGGATGGATGTGTGTCTGTGCGAGCGAGGAGAGAGGTACACACAGAGAGAGAGAGGTGTGTGAGGGCACCATTAAAGCCTTGTACTATAAATCTCTGACAGTGCGTGTGTGTGTGGAGATAACAGAGGGATGTCTCTCTCCATTCTGGCTCTGTCAGAATGATGTATGCATCCCTTTCTTCCTCCCCATGAAATATTAGAGGGGGGCCCTGTGTGTGTGATCTCAGCCAGCATGTGGCCAACATGTCTGGTAATTCCTCACCTCTTATCAGCGCTCACATGAGGTATTGTAGGTGGGAGACTTGTGGCCGCCTGGGAAAAGAGGCAAAATGACCCAGAAACACACTCGCACACATACAGATGACCAGAAAACATACACACACACACAAAAAAAAAAGAACAGCCAGAGACGAGGGAGAAACAGGCAGCAACTGACAGTGACAGCTTTCTTGATCGAGGGCTGCAAACTTGACAGGTGTGATTGATCACATAATGGCAAGCATTTTCTTTATGGCACCTTGTGTTATGGTATCATAATCATGCCAGTGCCGCTGGAGCGCCCAAGGAATAAATCTTTATAATCCCCACCACCACCACATGACGCGCCAGGAGATGCAGCTGAGCTGTTGCCGCCGCTCAGGCCTCTCTGTCTCCTTCATGCTGCTTCAAATGGCCACCTCGGCTGTCACTCAAATTACCTCATCGTTCAACTGCGTCATGGACAGAGAGAGATGGAGTGAAAGACATGGAGGAGGAGGAGGAGGAGGAGGAAGAGGAGAGAAAGGATGGAGAATGTGTTTCTCCTCTGGTGCCACCTCGCCACCTCACCTGTCAGCCTACAGGGACTGGTGAGTGATGGCATTCTGAAGACAAATGTAAACATGTTAAAGCATCTGTGGTTTCCAATCTTAAAGTGTAACTCCTCCCTCAAATTCAGCTATAGCAAATTTAAAAAAATGCAACGAGTGAGGGAACAACAGCTGTACCCACACACCCACACCCACACACTATGTAACCATGATGCGTGGCCTGGAGACACGGGGGAGACTGACTGACACTGATTAGAGTCTTTTTTCATATAAATTTCATGACGTAGACAGGTCCCAGGTAAGAAATGTCAATATTAACACCAGCACTGATGTGGTTAATCACATTACAGTCATAGCTTTTAGTTTACAGCTCAAGAAACATGTGCAAAACCTCTAAGTATTTCTCTTTAATGCTGCACTTAGCAGTGTTTTTATATAAACAATGGATGGCATAACTCTCATAAAAGGGGTTGCTCGGTGTGATGCACCCATAATGAAATACCACTTGACTCTGCAGCTCTACAGAGCCTTTTAGCCTGTTTTGGCTCAGTGTTTTGGTTTTCCGGCTCTCATCAGCCGTGTTTCCAGCAGCAGCAGGAGCCTTGTTTCATCAAAAAGCTCTGATAAACAGACTGTGGGCTACCTGTCCAGGACCAGATGGCCCACCAACAAAGTAAGCGACTAGCTGGTGAATTAAGTGGAGCATTTAGCAGCTTAAGAGTCAGATTTCTCCCAAAACCGAATGAATGTTGGACTCCCATTACTCAGGTGGCCAGAACAGACTCAAAATGAGTGAATGCTAATGTTGCTCCAGATCTACTGAATATGTAAATAAGCAACTGTTTGCTAACACGATTACCATAACAACTTTATAAGGTGATAATATGCCCATGTTGTTTTCAGCTTGTTCTGCTGGCTGGCCAACAAAAAAATTCCCCTGGACATCTTGTTTTTGCTGTCATCGAGTGGTTTACCTCCTCACCTTGTTGCAGTAAGGTAGAAGTGTACTCCAGGGTGTGTCAGTACACTGTGACATCACTGTAGGGTGTGGTTACAGATGCAACAGAGCACACAAATACAGACATCTCTCATGTGAAATAACCAGTATTCTTTTGGCACATACTAACGTGTTCGTGTAGGATCCCATCACTTTTAGTAAGAAGTTGATTGAGAAAAAAAAGGTCTCAGGGCCTTTAACGGCATGTGTGTGTGTGTGTCTTTTTTATGGTTAATTTCTTTTTACTATGATTGTTTTTTAAGGTGCTATACTGTTTAACTTCCCAGGACAGAGCATCTTGGCCTGGACTTTGGACTGCCTCTTCTTGCACTTTGTTTTTTGCACAATCATCATTACAGATTAATTCATCAGTTTCATCTTCTGATCACAAGACTTAACTTTTGTGACATGTTTTTTAATTCTAATGATCAGGCCCCCTCTCATAATGTGAGCCTGTGTAGGCTCTTTCATGGAAATATCTTCTTCTATGGATGGACGGCCGGCAGAAACAACAGAGGCAGAAATGAAGCGAGCAAAAGACCGGTTTGAAAGTGGGAGGCAGATGGATGGAACGGAAGGAAGAGGTGGAACGAGGGGAGGGGGACCCTGAAATGGGTGATGAGTGAGGGAGAGACAGAGATGGAGTGAGGAAAGAAAATGAAGAAATACAGAGTTGATGAGTGAGGGAATGATGAATGGGCTGAAAGAGAGACAGATGGGCCGGCTCCATCAGTGAGCCGTGTGGCAGAGAAATGGAAAGAGTGAGTGAAAGAGTGCTTACGAAGTCAAAGATGATGATGATGATTATGATGAGGACGTACAGACACACACACACACATAGTAAAGTGCCCAGAGGCTGGAGTCATCCTCTTAAAAAGATTTCATTAAAAGCAAAGCATGTGTAATGATATAAATATTAGCAGTTAAACCCCTTGGCTCATGTTACGAGGACACAAACAAGAGAGTGATTTAATAGAACTAATAACTTAAACGGATGTGTCACTTCAGCATGTGCTTCTACTGTGCGTGTGTGTGTGTGTGTGTGTGTGTGTGTGTGCACCAACACTGTGAAATGAATGAAGGAAAGAAGACAGAGAGGTGAAGACTATTGGTAATGCTTTAGATTACAGCCAGCAATGTACAGCGTTATTTAGGTATTATATTAATAAACATGAAGCTATAACCAGCAGCCGGTTAGCTTAGCTTAGCACAAAGACTGAAAACAGGGGGTAACCGCTAGCCTAGCTCGGTCCAAAGGTAACAAAACACGCCTATCAGCACCTAGAAATCTCACTAATGAACACACAAGGCTTCCTTTTTACACTTCAGTTCATGTACTTCCAGCCTTTATGCTACACTAAGCTAACCACCTCTTGGGTTACTATTTACCAAACAGACATGAAAGAGGTATCAATCTTCTCATCTAACTGTTGGGAAGAAAGCAAATAAGCGAATTTCCCAAAAGGTCGAACTTTCCTTGAAGTGTTGAACTGTTGTAATCATTTGTACAGGAAGTTGGGATCATTTATAGATGTCCGTTAGTCACATGAGAGGTAGTTAGCAATGTTATATTACTTACCGGTAGGGTATTTTATTTTTGGAACTATTTGTTGAGTTGTTCATGTTAATCTGGTGTGTGTGTGTGTGTGTGTGTGTGTGTATACAGACCCCAGGAAGAATAATACTAGCCTCGGTTTTGATGAAGGTAATGAGGCTCTTAATAAATGAAATGGAAAATTATGGAATGTCACTGGGAAAGACACGTCTTCTCTGTAAATGACATTGAATTCACACAATACTCACACGGATTCATTCAAGAGCAGCTTGTAAATTTCTTTCTCTGTTTTGATTTGTGAATCGCAGTTACGTCACACACTTTAATTAGCCTTACTTGGCCCTCATACTGGAAAAGAAAATTTTGCCCAACAAATAAATCAATATGCCCCGTTACGTAGTCCGTTTGTGACGTCAGCACCTGGCATTTGGTAACCCCCCTCCCTCTCTGTTATACAAGATACACACATTCATCCACACACACAAACACACACAGCCATAATGGAGCAATTATCCTCTCCAGCTCCGATCTGCTCCTCTGATTGTAATTTGCATTTATTATTAGCCTTCAGCCTGCCAGGGGCTGTGAGGCGTGAGGATGGATCGTCATACACCACATCACACTGATAGACCTGCGCAGATGCTTCATAAACACGTGTGCCCGAGGACACAGTAACATGAGCATCAAAGAGACACATATACATAAAAACTTATGGCGAGTAGGGAGCGCATGCCCTCCTACACGTGCCATAGATGAAGTCATTATGACAGCATGATGTTGCTTCGTTTTGTTAATGCTGATTCCTGTTAATGATGCTACAGTGAGAACAGTATGTTCTCCATCACAGAAATAAATGCTTTACATTCCCCCATGTTGAAGACCTGGAGGACTGCGATGTGTCTTCCTGTCCCTTTTCCTGGTCTGTGTTCTCTTTTGCTGTCAAGACAGCCTCAGGGCTCATCATATGGAAATTTGTGAGAAGCGGAGTCTCTAAAGGCACATACAGTACATACAACCCGCAAGCACACTAATAGATGTGCATGCTGGTGCTCACACACACACACACACACACACACACACACACACACACACACACACACACACAAGCTCATATGTGCACACAAAGAGAATGTGCAGAGGATCACTGAAGTGTGAAATGATTCTGTTATCATGTCGTCTGTGTGGAATATATTTTCCCATCAACCTTCTATGGCAGGTGTGCCTGTGTGTGCCTGATGGGCAGCTGGTGCTGTGCATGTGTGTGTACGTGTGTGTGCATTTTGCGTCTCTCTCCGTCTGTCTGTTATTGGGCAGGAGGAGTTTGGGGGGGGGGGGGTTCCATAAACACAAAGCAGTGTCAGAGCAGCTTCAGCAGCTCATGTTCCACCTTGGTGTTTGACATTTGACATCAAGAGACTCATTTGCTAATTTGCTGTAAAATCAGATCTTACACGACTGGTTGGTTTAGGTAACATGTTTCAGATGAAGTTAGCTCATTTACTCAATATGTCCATTCTTGGATATTAATGAACTCTCAGGCTCTTAAAGGCCCTGACAGCAGCTTCTTACTGTCAGCAATGAGCTCCTACATGATGCATTTTTTGTTTTGGCTCTGCTCTTCTCACTGGTTGGACGTGGGCGGGGCTTAGTTGAAAAATGTGACGTCATCCACAGTATTTCTGTGCACCAGTCAGACTTTTGCATGAGTTTTTTGTCTGAATACTAGTAACTTCCCCCCAAAACTTTAACTCTAATTGTTGCTTATTTAGTCATGAATATTTAATGTTATAGAGACATACTAAAGACTGAAAACCAGGGGCTTTAATAACATAAAAATACAATTGTCCCCCTTTTTCCTCTTCAATGGTTTCAGGTTGGAAAAGTCATCTCTTTCCATATCGTCTGAGCTTGTTCCAGCTCCTCATTGAAGCTCCATATTTTTATGGCTGCAGCTTTCAGTCAAATGAAAAATATTCTAGACATCTTGTGCATCTTTGTTTTTTCCACCAGCCTGACTTAATTGGATCTCCACTAGAATTTAAAATGGGGTGGGTTTAAACAATGTCTGGCTGCACAGCATGGGTTTGTAATGACTGAGCCATCAAGGTTTACAGGGTTAAAATGAACCACACCTCAGTCTATGATTTAAGTGGAAAATATATCAGGCTCAAAATTTAGATTCTTGCCATCTTTTGCGAGCATTAAAGCCCAAACTGGGTGTGCTCATTTCTGCTTTATGAATGAAAGGCATCCTGTTTATTTGTGTGACCTCTTCGAATTGTGCACCTGTGATGCTGCAAGAAATTAATGGCCATTTATTTTGGCAGGACAAAGCCGAGCAGATTTACATGAGCAACATTTAATGAATGCAACATGTTCACAACAAATTGCTAGACTTCAGGGGTCAATGTGTGCACTCTGGAAACTTTTTTTTTTCAAAATACATACAGGAATTTGTCTTGATGACAGTGCATTTAACATTGCATGTTTTTAGTCATATATAGAATTTATAGAATTTACCTATCAAAAAGTTTACAGAAATTACACAAGAAAGATGATATCTATTAATCTTTCATAGTGTGCAACTGACACAATGTCATAAGGTCAAGTGTTACGCTGATAATATATTGTGAGAAAGATAATACAAAACAAAAAGCAAATAGAATGCCTATATTACCAGAAACTGTGAAGGCAACAGACAAGATCCATACCTGCTTTAAAGTGTCATTTCCATCTATTAGTTTGGTTCCATGGCGACAACCATCCACACAGGGACAACCTGAGGAGACAAGACCGTCAGGCAACAGAGATGTTCGATTCTTTCAGACTGAACACTCACTGGCATCTGCTTGTTAATCTTCTACTGTTTTTTAAATGTAAGAATTCCATAACATTCAATGAGAAACTGACAAGTTGATGTTGTCCTTGTCTATGTCTTTGCTGGGTTCCTTCTGCTCATGCAGTGACAAGGCAAACTTTACTCTAGATAAGACTGATTGCCTCCTCTCCACTTTTTACACTCATGAAAACACACAGACTCTACACAGAGGCATGCAGACTCACTAAAAACACACATGCACACGGTTCAGTGGCATGTCAGTGTGCATGAGAGGGATCCCAAGGGAGAGCTCAGTCCGAGCAACTTCACTGCACTGCCTAATTGATGTGTGTTTCTGTGTGTGTGTGTGTGTGAGAGAGAGAGAGTAGGTCCAAACTAACTTCACCTTTCTCTAAACAGTGCTTCAAACTCTGGCAGAAAATGAACAAGCCTGTCAGTCATGTGCTAATTTAATCTCTGGGGAGTCTTCAGCCTGTCAGTCTGACAGTTGATATCTTCCTGAGATTATAAGACAACCGTGAAACAATACAGCCAAGTGCTGACGAGGCCTGGACCTATTAACCACACACACACACACACAATACCTCCATCCTCACATCCTCACACACACGCACATCGACACATAGATTCAAGACTGAGGGCAGCTCTTTCGATGTATGCGCAGCTAATGTAGCAGTTACAGCTACTTATTGGATGAAATATGGCTGACATGGAGGGTGGAGAGAAACAGCTAGGCTTTGTGTAATAGGGGCCTGGGAAAGAAGCCTTCAAAATCTCTTATTTCTGAGCTCAAATACTGTAAACATGACTTTTCGTGCATTCAAATTTGGTGGCTTTCTCATTTCACAAATTAAGCAGCCACAACAACTTTGCACTACTGTTGCAAACTGAAGGGGAAGTACTAGACAGCAGAATTATGGATAGTAACATGGTAATGTTTCGTCAGATAATAAGACATTACATGTGTGACAAAACTTTTCATAACACCTGTATATAATGGGCTAATTAAAAGTTTAACAACCCATACAATGAACAGAAAATCATTACCTATTTAAAATGAAAAACAACTACGTACAGTACTACATCACCGCTTTAATCAGCTGACATGGTCTCCACACTCCAAAAGTCATGGGACAAAATTAATCTGTCTCTAGCCGGCATACTTTTCTAATCGCAAAGTTTCCGGCAGCACTTGAAGGCAGCATTGACTCGGCGTTGCTCCGTTCCTATGGTAACGACTGTTTGCGTCGCTAGTCAGCTAACTATAAAACGACAAAGCCTTCTTTAACATTACAGGAAAGTTTCAGAATTTCAAAAAGTAGCACCTAAAGTAGCAGTCGCTTTATCTTCCTCCATGAGCAGGTGAGCAACGGGTAGCTTACTAACATTGGGCACGTTAACGTGAGTTCACAAAACATAGTTAATGAACGCTTAAAAGCCATTATGTAACGTTAGCTACCTGCTAATTTAAGATTGTTTACTAGCTACCCTGGCAAATGAACAACAGGATAGTTAGTTAGTAATTTATTATAGTACGAATGTTGTTTCAGGTCTTATTAAACAAATACTTTAAATACATAAAAAGTGGACCTAAGCTTTTATGAAAAATGACTGTTTTATCCTTAAATAGTCTCAAAAAGAATACTGTACAATGTAAAGTCACACTTTAGTGCCACACTAAACCTTAAATTCGTATTGAAATGTTAGGATTTTATAATCCATGCTAATTAATTCACAAGCAATAACAAAGCCTTACATGATTTCACTGCTCTCATTTGATGTCCAGGTTAGAGTGTTTGGGGAAATCCTCCACTGGTTCGCAGAAACAGGTAAACACTGAAGAATAAAGTCAACTGTGTTTTGGTTTATTACAACACACAGTTTTCTATCTGCATAATATGCAAGTTTTTATTATGGATTACATTGTTAATATTCAGTGTGGCCCCTTTTGCAGGTTATGATGCATGATTGCTTTGAGTAGGTCACACATTGTCTATGCTTGTGCATTGCTACTGTGTGTCAATAAACATTATTGTATGAATATTATAATCATTTTGATCTCTCTACCTGGACGTAGTTGGCAGTAGAAGTCGCCTCTGCTCATGTTGAGACACATAAACCCATTGGTAAGAACTAATTGAGACTTCACATCAGTGTACAAAACATCACATCCAGACTTATTTCCTTTTTTTAAGACTGAAATGAGACAGAAGATTTCACTTGAGTTCCGCCTTGTGCTTTTGCTGCTCACCAGCCTTTCATTGCAAGCTCAAATTCTGATTATGTTCCAGACAAAGTGGGGAAAATCACAGTCGCCGATAAACCTCAGTAAGAAAAGTCCCATCTTAGCAAATGTTAATTTCTGTCATAACACGGCAAGTATTTTTATCCTTTTCTTTACTTTTTGCATCCAGCAGGAGCGCTCCTGCCCGTGCACTGCCTCCTTCTGCACAGGTCGGTACTCTGTGATAGACTAAACCAAGACTGGACTGACAAAAATATTGTTTTGCATCACTGCTGTACTTAACATTTTTGCCATTTTTAAGGTTTCTCGTCGGGAGACTCAAAAGTCTGGGTTTCCAGGTGGGGATGTGCTGAATACAGACGGTATGTGGTGGTGGACTCTCTGAGACTGAGGGAAAGCTACTCTCATCAGAAGTATTTCACATAGTGTTTCGTAATTATACAGGGAGGAATCTTTTTCTGAACAGGCAGAGATTACAATGTCTCAGTCGAAAGCAGCCTCAGAAGACCAGAATGCAGTGCAGCCCTCAGACATGTTAAGGACTGCAACTCTTGCTCCATTGTAAATAAAAAAAGTCACTTCCTTTTTTTTATTGCAGTTGCTGTTGATCTCTCTCCACAACTACATGGATACATGTGTGTGCACATGCATGTGAAATATGTCAAAAGTAATTCTGGGAGATGTAGTATAAGTCACAAACGAAATCACCAACTGTGACAGAATTAAAAGAGAGAGGCAAAAAGTAAACAACAACACTTCACTGCAAAATAACAGCTGGAAAATGAACATCATACTGTAAATTGATAATGACAGAGTAAGAGTATCTGTTAGTTAATTTCACCCTTTAATCATGTCAGCATTTGGTTTTATTTACACTTATTTATTCTGCAAAATATTCTGTATTTTTATAATCTTGTCATTTGTCCTCATCATATCTCCAGACTGTTACAGTAAGTTTAATGTTTTGTTTACAATGTCATATCAAAGGACCGTTTCAGCTTGTTCTCTTCACACATGATTAAAATTAAACTATCTATTGTGCAAAAAACAAAGGTTTTAATACATGCAAGGGTTTCCTGGCTAAATTAAATTTCCTTTATGTCTGTGGTTCTCCTGTAGAGTGCTCACCAAAGGAATCCATCAAGGCAACACCAAGGTCTGTACTCAGAATTCACATAGTAGGTGATCAGACAAGTGAAATATTGCCAACACACATGGTTTTAAATCTTGAATGTGATTTCAGGGTTGAAAAACAAGCGCAGCTGACAGCAGTGCCTGACGAAGAGCTGAAAATGAAAGAACTGAGGGAAGCACAGCCCCCAGACTCATCAGTAACAGGTATGTTACTGTAGAGCAAACTTAAAATGCAAAGAAAGACACGCAGAGAAAAGAAACTCAAGAGAGCGAGTTTCGTTGACACTCATGATGATCACGACGATGATAATGGTTGCCAGGAGGAACGACACATGCTCCCCCAGCACTTGAGCCTCTTCCCACGCATGAGGTGATTGTGGAGGAAGATCAGACTGAGGAAGAGGATGTTGAGGATGAAGACATTAAGGCACCAGTGGAGCTGATAATGGAGGTAAAGAGACTGAGCACCATCAGTGATTCCACACTTCATGCTCTTTCTGAGAACTGTTTGTTTCATTTCAGATGCCAAAAATAATTTTAATGCTTGGTTTTAGTCAAAGTTATATTTTTACTCAACTTGGTTGATATAAATTGAACTTGAAACTCAAGTTAAAAAAATGTATGGTTTCAGTTCCTCAGAGCTGTGATGGACAGAGACTTTCAGCTGGCCAGCAAACTGTGTCAGATGAGTATGTATCCTGCATCCATCAACCGTCTGTCTGTCTGTCAGTCAGTCAATAAATCAGACCCTCAGCCAACGCTGCCTCTTCTCTCCTCATTCCAGTTCTCATTTATGAACCAGACAACCCTGAGGCCTCTGAGTTTCTCCCGCTGATCCAGAAGAAGCTGTTGGAGGGTGAGAGTCCAGAACACACCACGAGTCTGTAGCTGTGTCTCAATTCGCGTTCTTCTGTACTTAAACTTGCTATTTTGAGTGCATAAGTGCTTTCACACTGACAATATGGCAAAATGCAGTGCACTATGAGTACCTGGATTTTGCAGATTTTCTAGAAATTAAAGTTCAAATTTGCGTTACATTTGGATGGAAACCTAACTTACGTGACCGAGGCGCAGAGTAACGTAACCCCAGCAAAGATCCTGTACTGCCACCAAAACAGATTCAAACTGGTTCTGTTGGTGCAACTGGGTGCCTCATTATATGAACAGTTCCAATACAAGAAATAATGAGACACACACACACACACACACACACACAGCTAATCCATCCTTAGTGGAACGCCATCCACAACGCGTGTGTCTCAATTCGCGTTCTTCTGTACTTAAACTTGCTATTTTGAGTGCATAAGTGCGTTCACACTGACAATATGGCAAAATGCAGTGCACTATGAGTACCTGGATGGTGTACTCATGACGGTCAAAAAATTGCGTGTGGAACGCTGCACACTTCTCACCCTCAATGGTCGCCATCTTGGCTACATAGCGGAAGGGGGGGGGGGCCACCAACCTATGAAAATGGCGGCCGCAGTTGCAATTGTTGCAGTAAACACTGCACTAAAAGTAAAAGTGCATTCATTTTTATTCATTTGGAATAAAATTGAATTGAAGTCAAGTGAGCAAACAAGCCAGCAGATATTTTGGAGGGCAGCAATCGCGGTCAAATGTTACAATCGTCATTTCCGGTAAGTGCACAACGGCCATGTTTGATTTGAGACGACACTACTCTGTCAAAATGAACGCACTACACAAGTAAGTACATAATATACACAGAGGAGTACATGGAAGTGTACTAACGGAAGTATCCGAACTGAGACGCAGCATGTGTCATGCCTTTTTCCATTAGAGCAAGAGGCCGAGCAGAGCACTGAGGAAGGAGACAATGATGAGGAGGATGACGACGACTCCGAAGACTCTGGAAGTGACGAGGAGTCGTCTCAGAGCTCAAGCTGCTCCTCTTCATCCTGCTCCTCTTCTTCACCATCAGACGATGATGAAGCAGAAGAAAAGCAAGTGAACAGACACAAGCCGTGTCCCCCTTCTCACACCTAAATCTATTGTACCACTATGTCAGGTACTGTATCGACAGAGATCTCTGCTAATAGCTTCTTGTTACTGTTGGAAAATTGTATTTATTTTAATCCACACAGCTGCTTCGCACAGTAAGCAGTCTTTGTGCATTTTGTAGATGTTGTGACAATTATGTATATTTTTATATAATACCTGCAAATAAAGCTGATGCCCTTGTTTCATGGAAAAGCATACATTTTGGAATACAAGGCCCTTAAAATATGAAGCTAAACTTCTGTTGATATATATCCAGTCATCTGTGGACCTGCAGAAGAAAATGTAAAGATTTAGAGAGGCAGGAATTCACTTCACCAGTTAAAGGTACAAGATGTCTGATTGATATCATGAGACACAACAGTAAGATTAAATCCTGGACATGTTGATCATTAAAACATAGAGAGTTGTATAAAGCCAGATTCAGCATTGAGAGGTCATTTACCTCCTGGCCAACTGGCTTCAGCACTTCACTGAATAACCACTGCACATTTATTAGTGTATCCAACAAAAATGGTCTAGAATGTAAGTATTTTTATGTAACATTAAATATTCATGACTAAATGCGCAAAAAATCAAAGTTTCTCTTTTGGGAAAACAAATTGGTGTTGTTTGATCCGATTTGATTGACAGTGGCCTGGCAACATAAGCAAACAGCCCACCAACATGTCATTGTGGTTTGATTCAAACGTGGCTAAACGTAAGTGACTTATTTCCATCATGTCTTCCGCTGTCTGAGGTTTGACTGGCGCTCTTTTCATTACGTCATCTCATTGCGCCCTCTTCTTCTGCAATGGTTTAATAGCACCTGACAGAAGAATTAGCACCATGAGCTGTTTATCTCAATGAACCAGCTCCTAATGTTTGCGTAACAGTAGTGGATGGAAAAGTGCATTAATTAGCATTTTCTTTTGCAGATTTTCTAGAAATTAAAGTTCAAATTTGCGTTACATTTGGATGGAAACCTAACTTACGTGACCGAGGCGCAGAGTAACGTAACCCCAGCAAAGATCCTGTACTGCCACCAAAACAGATTCAAACTGGTTCTGTTGGTGCAACTGGGTGCCTCATTATATGAACAGTTCCAATACAAGAAATAATGAGCTGTTGAAACACTGACACTTTTCTTCATTAGCTGTGACTTGAATAAACACAAATAAAAATTATAATTTTATTTGAACAAATCTTCATTTTAAAAATAGGTAGTATCAACAGTACCAGTGAAGGGCTTTTTATGATTGAGGATGCATGTTTTTCCTGTAATACTCTGCTCACACTGTATCATCACTTTAAAGGTTACACAGCCCCTCTCTCTCTCTCTCTCTCTCTCTCTCTCTCTCTCACACACACACACACACACACAGCTAATCCATCCTTAGTGGAACGCCATCCACAACGCCAGTATATTTTGAGTTATTATCACATGGCAGAGCTTATCTTCATGAGTCGTCTCTACGCATGACTTGTGAGGGGAAAGTATGAGCGCCATCTGATAATTTGCAGTGATTGAATGAACATAATGGCCGGTCTCTGCCCATTCAGTCTCTGTCCGGGACACGGGCATGAGGATGACAGTGAGGACACTAAGTCATCCCCGCCAGGCTGGATTCACTTTGATGTCTCAGTGGTTATTGTCCATGTCAAGGTTATAAAAAGGGTGCAGGTCAGAAATTATGATGCATGCAGTGTTGTCATCCCATGAAGGTGAGTGTTACAGTCAGTACTTGTATGGATGGATGGACCGTGGATGGTACATACTGCTCTCTCCATCACTTGGTGCTTTTATTCTGGGTTAAATGGTTAAATGACCTGATGGATACCATGAGATGCACCTTACAGAGCTTCCACAGGTCCATGTGAAACTGAGCCTACTAAATATTCTGAATGGATATCGGTTGATCTGTTGGTACTAAAACCCACAAACCAACTGTGTTTCTCATCCCAAGGTCAATTTCTATGTAAGCCACTCAGAACACATTTCACATTCAAGTCTCCATCCTCCATCCTGTGACACTCACCCACACCTGGAGACACACACACACACACAGGGTGGGTATACGTCACTGGTGTTTTTCCTTTTGCTTTTTAGGCTTCTTAAAGTGGATTGTGGCTGTCAGTAGCACTCAGGGAAGCTTCATTTAGTCGTCAGAGGGAGGCAAGGCTGTGACTCATGCCTGCGTGAAGAGACCAATGGGCAGCCGAGCCTGAGATATAAATAACGAATCAAAAAAAATATTCTTGAGGGAGAAAGGGTCACTTACGCGCCGCTGGATGGGACTGTATTAGTGCGCTCTGTTGGTATTCCGCCGTCGCCGCCACTGGATTGTTCCTTGTCGCGCCTTTGGGTGGCAATTGTAACATCTAGTTATAGTTTCTCTGGAGTCGACAACCTGTGAGCCGGTAAGATGCCTCCGCCTTTCGTTTCAGCGGCGCCCTTGATATATTGATAGACAGACAGGTATTTTTCATAGATCAAAACATCGGAGTTATTTTGGAGAAAATTATATTGGAAAAAAAACAGAAGAAAAAAAGAAATCTGTTTTAATTCGCTGTACCGTTTGAAAGCAGTCAGTCCCAGATGAGTGACAGAAGGAATTCATTAGGTGTTCAGTCTGTCTCTCATACCATGATGGCATTGAGTGATGATGCTGTGTGGGATATGCTTGTTCAAAGCGCAACTTAATTGAAATGTCGATTGCTGAGTCAATAGGTGAATGACGTAAGGTTATTTATTGCATCTGATCAACATTTGTTTGATAAATCAGTCTGTTATTTTTATCAAGGAATTCTGCCATCCGTTCATTAAATTTTTCTAATATGTCATCTTACATGGGGGGCTGAATGTATCTTTTTTTAATCTTTTTGTTTTTATTCCTTAGAAATATCAGCTGGTGTGAGGACAGTGATGATCACAGACATAAAGCTCATAGATTTGAACGGTCTGGTGCCGCTCTGCACAACACTGATCACTGATATCTAATGATAATTTAGCTCCAACGAGGCATTATCTAGTTCTTATATGTCCAGCTCCCTGATAACAACTTTTTTAAATGTTATTTTTAACATTGGCTCCGCGTTCTGGACATTAATGTTCAGATACAGTGGCCCTTAGTGGATAATTGGATGCAAGAAATATTGAAGACTATCTCCAAAATGAATGTACCCACATAGAGATTATGTTATCACCAAAACGTTGTGTCCTGATTGTGCGTATTGCTTATGCGTCGTGCGCAATTCTCTCCAAATTGCGCGGCTTGATTCACAGCCCACCCAGCTATCCTTCGGGAATAAATCGTGCCTGGCGACGCACAGTGGATAACATCATTTTCTGATCAAATCCTGGCCTAACCATTAAACTGACTGCAGTTATTCAGTGTATATATTTGTTATTTCTAAAGTGGATAAGCTGACCTGGCCTCTGCTAACCGTGGACCGTTTTGTTTGCAGTTGAATTATTTCCCAGCTGGAGATCAGATAACAGAGGACTGATGGCCACGTCTGAACCGAGAGCCACCGGCGGGGACCAGGACCCCAACTCCGCCAATTTAAGACCTCCGTCCGCAAGTACGTCCTGACACTCCTCTCCCTGTTAATAACACCGTGAACCAGTATCGATCCCCGAGGGTAAATTCTCGTTAAGGCTGTCCCTCTCCGGAGCGTTCAGGCTGTGCTTACAGAAACAGCCCCGCTGGAGCTGACGGGGACTCGGTGCCTTGCTCATAAACACTTATGCAGTGCGATCTATTGCCAACACTGTGGCTTAAACCCAGTTCACCCCCGACACCTCTCTCTCTCTCTCTCTCTCTCTCTCTCTCTCTCTCTCTCTCTCTCTGCCTCTGTCTGCCCCGCTGTCTCTCTCTCCCCTCCTTCTCTGTCTGATAAAAGCGAGTCTCGCCCGGGCCATTTGCTGTGTGGGCTCCGTCGTTAATCATTCCGGTTAAAAACAGAGCCATCACAGCTGCCTGTCGCTGCCTGGCGGACCAGCGGTGCGCACCGAGCGGTGGACCCGGCGCAGATAGAAGGCACAATTAAGGCATTGGTATTTATAATAATCCAATAGCATTTAGTGATAACATTTTTGAATAAATATGTATTTTCCGATCGAAAATATATTCATGTATTGAATATTTCCCCTTATTTTCTTGCAGCAACACTCTGGTCTGGGTTCTAATCGGGATTTGTTTGAATTAATTCTACAAATTTCGCAATAAAAACTACCCATTTTAATTTATGATGGTTTAGGGCCTCAGGGCTGTGGGCTGCAGAGATAAGTTGCTCTTGGAGAAATATGTTGTTGCTAATTTTTTAAAAGTGGCCGAACCTATTTAGGTATACATTAACCTGTGGGTTAATTAATCATTTTAAGCCTTTGTCGCAAGCACAAAATCGACTCCATTACAGTGCACTTGAGCAGCCATCTGCAGTGCAACGCGGGGAAATAATTACAGGTTTTTGTCTTCAGCCAAATGTAAAAGGAAATAAGCTACAGTTCCTGAGGGCCATCGTAGATTTCACTTTCATATTTTCTCTCTTTATCGAACAAAATATCTTTGAATCCTTTATTTGCGGCCCTTGGGGGTATCAAGAAACATTTCTACAAAAGCCTCAGACTTATTTCAAATGTGAAATTGTACCCGAGAAAAGCGCATTAAAAAGAAGATGTTTGTTTTGTCTGACTTGCTGTTATACTGCTGCTGGATGTTGCCATTATCTCTCTGCCACGCTCCATCTCACGCCTGGCGGCTTGTAGTGTCTGTGCGTGCGTGTGTGTCTGTCTGTGTGTATGCCTTGGCCTCAGCCCCTCGAGGTGTTCTCTAGTTTCTCTCAGAATGAAATAGCTTCAGTAAATTTAAATACTTGTTTTTGTTTTGAAAGTTTTCCAGCAGGTATATATATTCGCCGCCTCGTGCGCACTCCATTTTATTCCCTCCGGCTCCTGCTCCATCTCTGCTCACGCATGTCCACGCTCGGGTTTGTGTGTAGCTGTGAGTGTGTATGCATGGTGTGTGTATGTATGAGACGCACTATACTATAAGTTTCTGCATCACGCCGGCTATACACTTCCCGGCCACAGACATTACCAGCTCGCTCCAGTCACATACTGTGTTTCACTCAATTCATTTCTGCCCTCCTCCGTGAGCTCATTTCACGGACGTTAATTCCAGTCCGCCCCTTGGCTTGGGTGTGTGAGCCGGCGTGGACTGTCGGTGCCTATTGATTGAACTTAAATCGGAAATAAGGGGGTGAGTCCCCTTATGATCCGATTTCCGATTTAAGTAAATAAAAATATGGATACAGTCTGGGCCAACAAAGGCAAACAAATGCCACACTGAGCTAAACTGATCAGAATATATATTTATATTTAATGCTTAAAAACTCCACATGAAAATACTAAAAACAACCTGAGTGTTCAGAATCACACACCTGGCCAAGAGCCGTCCGCATCCCGCTTCCACTGTGCTCACTGTGCTCCACCAGCTTTATATCCATCACCCGCCCATCCACGTTGTCTCCGCGGCCTGCACCTCAGAAACTCAAACGTTCATTCTGTTTTAGCCTACGAATATGCGTGGATGCACGGATGCACACGGAAACTGGGGATGAAGATCTGTGGTAAGTTTCTTGGGCACATAAAATTATAAAATGTCCAACTCCTTTCAACATAGAGTCTATATAGTCAAATTTTTTTTGACATCTTAGAAAAAGTGCTATTTGGGAAGGACATATGGATGGTAACATGTCTCCATAATATTGCATTTGTGCCTCTGTTGCTTAAAATGTTAATCATAGGGTGGCATTTATTCTTTTTTTTAAATAAATAAACCCGTTTGGAGGCCTGAAATAGGCCATGATAAAGGCTATTAGAGCAGGGCCATCCGCGACTGTCACTGTGTGTTTCCATCTTCTAAAGGTCAGTGGCCAATTAGCCTGTAGGTCTGATGATGAGAGCCCCGGATCACACCCCCCCCGACCGCCCCTGAAACCCCCATGTCTTTTCCATTTCACCACCAAGAGAAACATCCTCGAGACAGGCCTGGAAATATATGTTATAAAGCCCAGAACGTCCTTTAAAATAAACTGCAAATAAAGGAGTATTTTCATTTCCCATTCAGATATTTTCTATGAAACAAAGAATACATTTTCTTTTTCTTTGAACGCCTACTGTCAATCTCACTGACAGCTTATATGAGAGTGGAGAATAGCGATTGTGACGTTGCAGGGAAGGCGTGTTTATTTCTTCATCATTGGAATTTGTTTCTTTCAGTGACTCAAAAATTAAAGTGTATGGATAATGTGTTTTTCTTGCAGCTATGCGAAGGTGAATGAATGTCATGTCGATATGGTCCATTCAGACAGGATATGCTTGGCCTGTTTGTTATGGCAGAAATCAATTAAGACCGAAAGGATCGAATAAGTTTGATAATTGCCATTTTTGAGAATGAGAAATTGACCAGTGGATTTTGATCGGTCTAAATGACATTTTAATGGACTGGAATGGAAATTGAATGGAAATATTACTATATGGAGGCTTGGGTCTCGCATACTGATTTTGAATATGTCATTGAGGATTTAATGAGCATTGTATTACAGAGTTTCCACTGAGAACATATCAGAGACAATATAGGGTGACTTCCACGGCTTTTGCGCACAATTAGGCCCACACATTATCCTGCAGATATTGAGGGCCTATATGCAGAAATCCGATCAATCATGGAGTTCAAAACATATAGCCTACAGGCCTTGCATGGGCAGACTGCTTCAGGGGTCTGTGCATCCTTCATTAACCCCTCTTTACAGGGTGTGTATTTATTGGCTGTATGGTTGTCCTCCCCTGCCCACTGAGCCGATCAGTCTGTGGACTGGGTGCTCCCGGGTGCTTCCTGACTGGGGTGTGGTTGCGATGTCGCAGGGTGGGGCAGGCACCAACACACACACACACACACACACACACTGGTGGTCCCTCTTCCTTGTGTGTGTGTGTGTGTGTGTGTGTGTGTGTGTGTAGGCTAGCCTATGTGGCCTTTATAAGTTTGGCCTCCACCAGAAAAGCATTTCTGATGAAAGAATGCCGGGCATTAGGAGCTGACTTTAGACACGATATTTTTCAAACGCCTTACCACGTACATCTTTATAAATAACGCAGAATATTTGGACATTTTTTTAATATATATTTATTTTCCTTTTTTTAATTTATTTTAATCTGTTTTGATCCCATCATTTGGTCTTTTTGTGTGTGTGTGACATGGAGCTGTTTGGTGATAACTCCTGCCCTCCGCCGTGTAACACCCTAGGGTTCCTGCAGAAGAACAACAGCCTGGAGGAGAAGGGGAGGCTCGCGGGCCAGAAGAACTTGCTCTCGTGCGACAACAGTGACAGGGACGCGCGCTTCCGCCTCACCGAGACCGACTTCTCCAACCTGTTCGCCAGAGGTGAGGACTAGTTCATGCACTCTTCCAGCCAGACATATCTACGTAAAAAGTGCTAATTTCTCCAACCATGTACGTGCTTTATTAGAGCTGCGCGCTATGGTCACATTAGCAGGCTCATTACTTCAAGTTAAATTGACTGTTAAAGCCATTAAAGGCCTCCCAGAGAACCAGAAAAGCCTATCGCCAGTTTTCTCTCTTGTGTACCTCTGTTGTTTTTATATTTTTGCTCATTAATGTAAGCTACAATATTGTTAGCCTTCTTAAACCCAGTGGAAGCCAACTTTCTAGAGGGGGACGACTAAAGTTAGAGGCATAACGTAATAATAATGTGGACAATAAAAACAACCTAGAGGCTTGGGGTTGGATATAGTGTCAAAAACGTATGTTGGGTTTTTTTTTTTTTTTACTGGAAATTAAAACAGTAACTCGCAGGCCTACACCATTTCTTCGAAAAATGATCCTAATGTTTGTTTGTACGGTGTTGCCTGTTAAAACCTGTTAAATTTCGATGCATTTCTCAGCTTAAAGCCCGCTAGCTAAAATGTATGGCCATATGGAGCAGTCATTGGTGATATTAGGCTAGGCTATAGCAGTGTTAGCTTATATATAAATGTTACATTTTTTGACCAGAATAATACGTTATTTGACGTTATAGGTCACTAACAGAAAAAATCAAATTGGGACTTGGATCAAATTTGGAAGTGCCCAAAGCTTTCTAAAGACTACTCAATTACACTGGCTCTTAGTTTGACAAAGGGGTCTCCAGCATAGGCCCAGGATTTGAATTCTTCACTCAGGCTAAATGTCCACTATCTTCACCTCTTAGACCTGCTGCCAGCCAAAAATGGAGAGGAGCCTACCATACAGTTTTTGTTGGAGATGGTCGACATCCTCACCAACTATGTCAAGAAGACTTTTGACCGCTCCACCAAGGTGCTGGACTTCCACCACCCTCACCAGCTTCTGGAGGGCATGGAGGGCTTCAACCTGGAGCTGTCCGACCAGCCCGAATCCCTGGAGCAGATCCTGGTGGACTGCAGGGACACGCTCAAATATGGCGTCCGGACAGGTAAGGCCAGGACACCTTCAAGGTTGAGCTGTACTGTAGAGCTGTATCTGAGAAAAAAAGGGGGGGGGGGGTCACCTGAGTTGGGAATATGATTTAAAAAGCTGACTTCAACTGAGGCCTTTAGAATAATTCACATGGTGGTGTATGTTATTTCAAATAGCAAAAGGACACTAGAATATGTGAAAAGGCAGTTAACCTTCTACTCTTTCAGCTCAAAATAAGCTTTTCCCCCCTGCAGACCAACATATACTCATATACATTATTATACAAAGCATACTATTATATTAGAGCTCCATTACTTCACTGTAATTCTATGATATTTATATCTCAGATTGTATCTCCAATAATATTCCTATAATATGATGATATATATATTCTTAAAACGTGTCAATTTTATCACTTTCATGTGAATTAATACTGACAATTTTACTGAATTCAACACAAACCATTAGAAAAGAAGCTGTTTGCCAGATAGTGTACAGCCTATTACGATGACTGCCTTATTTATTGTCCCCCTGGCAATCCAGTTGACATCCCCCTTTTCTCTCCCCTCGACTTATTAAAGCAAGTGTTGCCTGAGGGGATCCTAACACGGGCTGTTTCAAGCTGTTAAAAACGACAACGCTCAAACCTTCCCTTGGGTTTTATATATCACGCGGGGCTCTACTGTGTCTACAACTCAGCACCACTTTTCACTCAGAGACATGGGGCTTTTTTTTCGTGCCTCTCTCTGAACATTTGGTGGCTGAATTGTGTGCGGTGCAACTGGAGGAGCTGTCCACGGTGCTGAAATTTAAATCTTTCTCCCCTCTCTCTGTTAAGCAGCACTGCCAGTTTGTTTAACATACCCGCAACATTAGATTTTTTTTTTTTTAGCATTTTATTTTTTTATTCAGAAGTTACTTAATATGACTCACATATTTATTATGTGAGCCACACAGCAACCACCTGCACAAGGTGCTTGTATCCATGACTGCATTTAGGCTCCAGGCCTGTTGACGGGGACTGTGTGTGCAAGCACCTTAGAGTCTAAATGGCTGTCATAGAGCCTTGTTACCAATGTAATTATGGTACACTGAACAGTGCTATGTCAGATCCCTTAGGTTTAATGGCTGACCAGGATAAATGAAATTAAATATGAATGACTGAACATTGAATTGAACTGTTTCTTTATGTTTATTTTATTTCATTTTTCACAGTGAGACGTAGGTGGTCAGCTTTAGCCTGTAGTCATTATATGCCTTCATAAAGCTTTTTATGTACTCAGGATAAGGCAGATGTACCAGTGGCTGTCCTTCTTATTGCTTTCTCTTTATATAAAACATGATTCCCTAATAGAGGCAGTGAAGGTCTGTTAATAGGAATGCCATCAAGATAGTTTGTGTATGTTTTTTTATGTTCAGGTCACCCACGATTCTTCAACCAGTTGTCTTCTGGTCTGGACATCATCGGTCTGGCTGGAGAGTGGCTCACCTCCACTGCTAACACCAACATGTAAGTCATACAGTACGCTACCCTCTTTGCTTGTGTGCATGTGCATGGCACAGGTATTATCTATACAGGGAAAGACCTCTATATGTCATGCCAGACAACAGAGACTTCCTGTTTGCAGGCCACTGGAAATAGCCCCCAGTCATTATCATATAAAGCTGTGGTGAAGGTGCTCATGGTGTTCCCCCTCAGCTCAGGGCAGTTATATAAAGAGTTTGGTTTGTCCTGTAGAGACTGTGTATTGACAGACGGCAGGCTGCCACTGTGCTGTACTGTATATCGGAGGCCGCCCAGCCCCAGGGGTGGTTAGATTGCATATTGATCTCAGGTCACAGTTACATGGTGGCCCAGCCTGATAGAGGGCATGAACCACATCAACAGTGCACGCTCTCAACACAGATACACACACACACACACACACACACACACACACACACACACACACACACACACAAACTCTCTCTCTCACACACATACACATGCTGTAAATAAGCTATAACTCTGTGTTATGATCACTGGAAAGGAAGAAGGAACATCATAGTAATACTGCTAGAATATTGAATACAGAGTTACACACACACACAGACATGCACGTCTTTGCCGAAAGTAAACCAGCTGAATATTTACAGCTCTGTTGATTCATTCTCAGTGGAGGGATGAACACTTATAATTTTAAGTTGATTTCCTCATTTGAGTAAACATGAACTCCTCAAAAATAAGAATTGATAGCCCAATGCACTATGGATATCTACAAAATATATTTTGATGCTTATTTACAGCCATATTTACAGTATTAAGACTGCCTTTAAGGGCTAACCAGAGAAGAAAATGTACAGCTCTCTTATGTAGGGCTGCAAATAATGATTATTTTCTTTGTCATTTAACCTGCCAATTACTTTTTTCTCAGTTAATTGGTTAATCATTCCATGTATAAAATGTCAAAAAAAGAATGAAAATCGCCCATCACAATTTCCCAAAAGCCTAAGGTGACATCATCAGATGTCTTGTTTCGTCTGACCAACAGTTCAAAACCTAAAAATACTCAATTTACTGTTACATAAGATGAAGAAAAGCTACAAATCCTCAGAGTTTAGAAACAGGAACTGGGTAATGTTTGGCATTTTTGCTTGAAAAAATGAACATCAATTGATTGATTGACTTATTGTTTCAGGTCTACTCTTAAATATGAGAGATAAATATCTGCAAATGGTGACAAAAACAACAGAAGGCATTTAAAAAGTGATTTTAAAGCAGAATTAATCACTCAATTATCTAAGTACAACAAATCTGCAGGAAATTGCCTCAGTGACAGTGATGTAGAGACATATTGACATCTTAGCGTTTCACAGTACAAAGTGACATATAGCTGCAAAGAGACCACACAATATAAGTGGTGGGCAGTGGACAATATTCACCACTCATATACACAAAATGAGCATTCAGTATTCTCTAACTATTGTGGCCTCTATATTTTCCCCTAGACTGGCTGCTAAAGAAAATATCAATGTAGGGATAATAAACCAAAAGCTAAAGGAAAAATGAGACACTTAATTTATCCCATTTCTCAAAACATTAGCTCAGGAAACCACCCCCTCTAAGGAAAAACTTCTCCCATCTCATTTCCCCGAGAGATGGGGCCATTGAATTCACACACATACACGCGCACACACTTTCATACTGACACACACACGCACCAGCTCTGGCTGTTCCAGATACAGCAGCAAGGGTTTCCAGTCCATTGACTGCAGACTCATTGTGAGCTGGTCTTAGCAGATAGGCCAGCTGGGCCCCACACTGACACACAATGTCCTCCGGCTGCACAGAAAACCCTGTCACACTGTGGCAACTGGCTGCTGCAGCTCCCTGCGGAGCGCTCATTCCAGCTCTATTGTCCCTGTGGATACAGACTGACTCAGTGCTCCTTTGAGGGGCTGAGAGGGGAGTGTGGTTGGGGGTCAGAGGGTTAGTCACATAGACACACACACACATGCATTCAAACACAGACTCACACACCTTGAGTGCCCTCGATGACGATAATAAGGGCATTTAGGGGCTGTCCCTGGAGACAGGCAGGTGACTGAAGGGTAATTTTCACCCTGAAAAGACCAATGATTGGCTCTGATTGTGATAATGATCACCATTATTGTCATTGCAGCGTGAAATGACTCACAGAGAAAAGGAGAATTTTAAAAAGGTGCACTGATTTTGTCCCTTTTCTGCTGTGGTTGGGATACATTTGGAGAAAAAAATGAAAGTGATGCATCCAGGATATTAGGTATTTCTGTGTTCCTTATATGAACCATAATTCCAATATATCAAAGAACACCGTGTTTATGAAATTAGGCCAGTGAGAGCCTGCAAAATGAGACATTTTGTCTTCTTTCTGATTCGATCCTTTGTTGTCGCTGTTCATAGTCGAAGCCCAGCAGTCACAGTCTGATCTGGTGTATTGATCAGAAGCTAATGTTCCAATCAAATCCATCCCGTGGGTGAGCCCTCAGCAGGAATGATTACACAAGAAAAAAATCTTTTTCTTCTCTATTTCTTCATCTGTTTTTAATTAAATCTATCCTCGACCACGACCCTCACTCTTTTTTCTTCTCTCCTATTTTCTGCCAGTCCTGTGTCTTTTCTCTGCACTTTCCTTATTCTGCCTCCATATCATCCCCTCCTCTTCCTTTGTTTTCCTCTGTCACGGTTTCATTCAGTGCATTGTTTCCCTACAGCTCGCTCTCCCCTCAGCCTTTATCTCCCCTCCTCTCTACCCAAGCTACGCAATGCTTCAGTCCCCGTTTAGACACCTACTTGTGAAGAAAACAGGGAGGCGATAATGTTATTGTTGTTTTAGATGGTACTGGTGGTGGTGGTGGTGGCGGATGGGAGTGGAGGAGTGTTGTATAACTGGCCTCATTAAAAGCAGGGTAAACAGGGATCAGTCCTAAGGGTGTGTGTGGGAGGTGGTGAGATGGCCTGTCAGTTAACAAAGAGAGCACAGGCCTCACTGTAAAAGCTGGCTTGCTGTGATACATTTAATCTACTTTAGCTTCTCCAGGAGTTTTGCTCTTTTGTTGTCCATGCAGCTACCAGTCATTTTATCTTTTGTTAGCCGACAGACAGGTCAGAGACGCATCGCACATTTCTTTTTGTATCTTTTTCTTTCTTTTCATGAAAGAATGAAATGAACAATTATGGCGTCGTCTTCCCCAATTTCTGAATTCTGGGGTCAACAGAGGCTTTTATCTCTTTGAAACACACACACACTCTCTCTCTCTGCCTGTCTTTCTTTCTTTCTCGCGCGCGGGCACACACACACACACACACACACATTCACGTCCTCTCAGCCATCGAATCAGCCCCATTCAGAAACGTCGCTGAGATTGGCAGGATTGACAGATAGCTATCAGAGCTTTGTGAGCTTTAATTAAACTACTGAGTGATTTTAGAAAGCATTTGAATATGAATGTTTGCTGCCCGACTCCTATCAGACACTTTTTAATTAGCCCTGTCAGCACAAGCTCCAGTTTGTGCTCTGTGGATGGAATTATAGTGAGTATAATGTCTGTGTGTGTGTGTGTGTGTGTCTGTGTGTATTGGCGTGTCTGTATTTGGGCTTTCTAATCTGTAAGTGTGTGTGCATAAGAATCTGTTATTCTTCCTGCTCACAAAGTAGTGACTCCACCGTCACAGCGATGTTGAATGACGTGCTTATATTCATACATTTTGTGATTTGATTGACAGGTTCACCTATGAGATCGCGCCAGTGTTTGTGTTGATGGAGCAGCTGACTCTGAAGAAAATGAGAGAGATGATTGGTTGGCCCACTGGAGAGGGAGATGGAATATTTTCACCAGGTTAGTCTATAAATAACAGCATCCATATACAAGTTGAGAGTGTGTTATTTTGTGTTGGATGGTAAAAAAAAAAAAAAAAAAAATGCCACTGCAGTGGGTGTGTGAATGCTGCTGCCCAAGGTGCTGACGTGTGTGTCTCTCCTCAACAGGGGGCGCTATCTCCAACATGTACAGTGTGATGATTGCACGTTACAAGTATTTCCCAGAGGTCAAGACCAAGGGCATGTCTGCTGCTCCTCGTCTTGTCCTCTTCACATCTGAACATGTACGTGACCATGAACGCGCACACACACACACACACACACACACACACACACACACACACACACACACACACTCCCTTTTAGGTATTCTAATGAAGTAGGCGCTGCGCTTCATTGGCTGTAGATTGAGGCCATTGAAGAAGTCCGGTAATCATCAGTAGGCAATGGCTAGTTTAATGGATTCGTTTTGCTGCTCTTTGTCTGTAAAGAATTGCACAGTTGACAACATGAAAGAAAGCAAGCCAAAGTTCAAGTAGCAAAACTTACAGAATTTCCACTCTATTGCCTCTCTGTTTTTCCACTCTGTGAATGTAGCCATTATTTCAATGTTTTATGAATTATATACCCTGTGTGTGTCCCTACAGAGCCACTACTCCATAAAGAAGGCTGGAGCGGCTCTGGGCTTCGGTAGTGAGAATGTGATCCTGCTGAGCACGGATGAGAGGTGGGGAATTTATCTTAGAAATGTAAAGCCACCATTAATCCAGTAAATGTGTGAAATAATGTGTGTGAACAATATGTCACGGAAAGAGGATGATTCTTGCCTGACGTGTTGTATGTGATGCTAACATGATGCTCTCTTTTAGGGGGAGAGTCATTCCTGCAGATCTGGAGGCCAAGATCCTTGACGCTAAACAGAAGGTCTGTGTCATTGTTCCTTCCTCTTTCTTTTAGTCTCTTAATTTGTTCTTTCTCTTTAACCAAAAATGTTTCCCCCTGTAATTGTCGCATGTGTGTTGACTCTGCAGGGTTATGTGCCATTGTTTGTGAATGCCACAGCTGGCTCGACAGTGTACGGTGCATTTGACCCCATCAATGAGATCGCTGACATCTGTGAGAAGTACAACTTGTGGCTCCACGTTGATGTGAGTAGTTGACATCGGAGCAGTTGCTGTAGTATTTTGATACAAGTAGAAGTAATAATACTATGTCCTCGCCTGCATACCCTCCTGTAAATAAAAGTGCTGTCTCCTCAGGGAGCGTGGGGTGGTGGATTACTGATGTCCAGGAAGCATCGCCATAAGCTTAATGGAGTTGAGAGGTAAGTACATGGGAACAGATGGGCTGTTCGGTATTGTAATCTAAAGAAAATCTTCAGTACATTAAGTAGCATGTTAAACTCTGCAGGGCCAACTCTGTCACATGGAACCCTCACAAGATGATGGGCGTGCCTCTACAGTGCTCTGCAATTCTGGTTAGAGAGAAGGTACAGTAAACACACACACACACACACACACACACACACACACAATTGAAATATTTCCAGGAGATTTTTAACCCTTTTAAACACCGTATTTTAAAGGTTTTATTTGTATACTGTGCATTGTACCTGGATTCTTTTTGAAAATGACCACATACTATACATTACATGTTCATATGAATGCCAACCTTTCATAGTATTAGCAGTAATGTCTAAGTTCTACATAGTGCTGGCATGCCATGGGCGTAAGAGTTGTGGAAAAAGTGTGAAAAACAGTGTACTCGATGTGTGTCTGTAGGGAATCCTGGCAGGCTGTAACTCCATGTGTGCTGGCTACCTGTTCCAACCAGACAAACAGTACGACGTCACCTACGACACAGGGGACAAAGCAATCCAGTGTGGCCGACATGTTGACATCTTTAAGTTCTGGCTCATGTGGAAGGCCAAGGTGAGAGATACACACACACACACATATATACACCAGCTAACTTGTCAATTGTTCTTTCGCCAACATATAAAAATGTCTTTAGGCCAATAGGAATTGTCATGGTGTCACGGTAGCTTTATACTCAATGTTTTTTGCTGTAATAATTGCCTGACTGGGTTTTTTTCCCCTGCAGGGCACCATAGGGTTTGAGCAGCACATTGACAAGTGTTTGGATCTGTCTCAGTACCTGTACAACAAGATCAAGAACAGGGAGGGATATCAGATGGTGTTTGATGGAGTGGTGAGCGTCTCTAATTGTTTTTACTAAGGAAAATTCAATATCATATCCATGATAGAAACCAGTTTTTTGGGGGGTTAACCAACAAAAAATATATATTTTTAAAAATATTAATTTTACAAACTGCATTTAACATTATGTTAAGTGCTCTCTTGCCTCTGTCTTTCTTCCTTTTCTTTTTGTTTGGTGTAAATGAAAAAAAGATTCTGGTGTGTGTGTGTGTGTGTGTGTGTGTGTGTACTAATTGTGTTTATTTCCGTCTGCAGCCCCAGCACACCAATGTTTGCTTCTGGTATATCCCGCCCAGCCTGAGAGGCATGCCTGACAGTGAGGAGCGGCGAGAAAAACTCCACAGGGTAAGACTGTTATCTTTTACCTGCGCATCACTGGTGGCCTACGCATAGGGACCACAGATGGAAATGAGCTTTTAGCTATATCTGGTGCAATAAATGTATTGTGCATTGTTAAATAAACACTAAAATAAAATAAAATGTAAATTAATCAGTGTTCCCCTTTCAGCTTTCATGTCTACCCTCCCTTTTTATTCATACAACCAATGAATGATGTTTTCATGAACGCTACTTATTTCAGGAATGCAAGGCTCTAATTTGCCATTTATTTGACTCTACCAGGTGGCGCCAAAGATCAAGGCCATGATGATGGAGTCAGGGACCACCATGGTGGGCTACCAGCCTCAGGGGAATAAAGTCAACTTCTTCCGAATGGTCGTCTCCAACCCGGCAGCCACCCAGTCTGACATCGACTTCCTCATTGATGAGATTGAGCGAATGGGTCAAGACCTGTAGACCTCTCAGCCATCGCTGCCCCCAGTGGCCAGAGGACCAAACTACGGTCTTCTACCTGTTGTGTTTCCAAGGCAAATACCAGTGAGGTGAAACATTCACAGTGCTGCAGACAGAAAAATGATAGAACATGTTTTAGGTTCTTTCTATCCAGTCTATCTTTGCCTGAAGCATTCTGACTGTTTCTCCAACCGAAGAGAAACCTGTAATGAGAGAGACTTTGAGTTTCTTACTTGCTTGTCCCACATAGATCCTCCTCTAGAGACAAAAATATATAAGTCCTAAGTATCTGAAGGCTCCAGGTACAACAAACATGTTCTAATGTGTGTGTGTGCTGTGGAATGTTGTGATGTGTGTGTGTGTGTGTGTGTGTGCAATCTAATTTCTCGTCCAATGTAGTTTGTCTTTTAATGTCTGTGTGTGCGCGCGGCTGAGTGTGTGTGTGTGTGTGTGGTCAAACACTGAAAGGGAGAAAAGCACAGATCAAAATATAACAAACTATCATAAAACTACTCTGTTGTATCATACATTTGCTGCACAAAATTGAATCATTGGTGCTTTCAGCTGTACATTATATTTAATCCCAGTGCACCAACCTATTTGTCCTGAACCAGTGTCCAAGCCCCTGACGCAGTGTGTGTGTGTGTGTGTGCAGGTGTGTATGTTGCACACTGAGTGTATCTTGTCATGTATTTTAGGCTAGCACTATGTTAAAAAAATAAGCTTATTATGACCTAATGTGCACACTGTAGGTACCAAGTATGTTAAGCTGAGAGGTTTTTAGATCCCCTCCAGCCACTGATCTACAGTCTGCAATATTTTCCCTTGTAGAAGATTAAGATTTAAAATGTCCACAGCTATCCCAAGTCTGCGACGACTTTGAACTTGTAAAACGCTGGCTCGTTGTCTGTTCCATGCAATCCTGTGATACCCATGTGTGTTTATAGCATTGTTAAAATATTAATATTTGATTATATAAGAGCAAATATTTATCGCATTTCCACTGTTTGCAGATTCAGGTATTTTATTGTAAATGTATCTTTATGTGTATTAAACGGTAATACATTTTAAATGTAATCACAGGAATTTGAGTAAAGTTTATTTATAGTGATTTTGTCAGCCAAAGAAAGAGAACTGGGAACAGAGCAATCCATTGTCCTTCATATAGAACTTCTTATAGATTATAGGTGTTTGTAAAATGTTACCTGTTGACCCTCGACTGCGATGCAATTTCTATGGTGTGTTTCTTTCTGTGATTGTGAGTCTTTTTGGCTGAATGTTTTGAGATGACTGACTGGCCTTCTGATGAGATTAAGAATGAAGTCTATATAATCCTCTGGCTGTCGCGCCGGTCTTTTATTTTAGAGAGAAGCACAAGGATGTGAGAATGTACTCTCCTCTAGAGACTGAGAATAAAGTGTTGTATCTGTCTGAATCCTAATGCATTTACTGTAATATAATATATTAACTGTAATACATATTACCTGTATTCTCAGTGTTATGGGAGCTCAATGGAATATCTTGTATAAAGAGTTCCTGTTTGTGTCTTTGCACAATGTTCACCTTTCTTTCTTCCATTGTAAATGGATGTGTACTATGGCAGTATTATATAAGACTTATGTTAACAAAGTATTTATGGTATCTAGGGACCATATGTGAATGGCACAATTGCATAAATCATATTTAAGGTCATCTGTGTACTGTATGTGGCCAACGACTCCTGTATGTGACCAATCTGGTTTTTTGATTAAGCCAGCTGTAAGGGAACGTTTCCCAGGTTCTCAGTAGGCACTTTAACAGAACCATACCATCTCCAAAAAGATCTCTATTAAAGTCTATTAAAAGGAAAAGTGAGTCTGACTTATTGAAACACACACACACACACACACACAAATCTCTGTCTCTCATGCAACCATTTTTCTCTGTGGCTCCACAAATTGCACTGCATTTCAAAAAAGAGAGACATTTTATTTTTGTCTATAATCCCACTCTGCCTCTGAACTGCCTGTATCAGTAGCCACACACACACACACACACACACACACACACACACACACACACACACACACACACACACACACACACACACACACACACACACACACATACATACATTATTGCCTCTCTGTTTGGCCCCCAGCTGTGTGTCGGATTGGCTGTTCTCCAGAGTGAAACTCTCCTATCAGCTCCTTCTCTGCTTTATTCTTTCCTTTCCTCTCCATTTCTCCTCTCTCATCTCATCCTCTCTTCTCCTCGTTTGCTGTTTTCTTCCCTCACATTTTCTCCTCCCTTGCTTTTCTCTTTTTCTTAACACCCCCCGCCCCCAATCTCTCCTCTCTTCTTGCCTTTCTTCATCTATAAGATGATGATGTGATTCAGCCTCACTAAGCAAACCAGAGAAACAAAGGCATTGGTGACAGCGTTTCATAACCTTTACACGGAGGGCACAAAAACATCAAAGAACAGGGGGGCTGTGGAGTGAGGCTCAAGATCTACAGTGAGATCAGCAGTGAGGGTGTGACATAATGCCGATGCCCTCTGGTGGTGACTCTCTGTCTGCACAATCATCCAAAGCAATATATAACTGTGGAGGGAAAACACGCATAAAAATGCTTTAAAAGTGCTTAACTAGGGGTTTTAAATACAAATAAACTCATATTAATAATCATGATAATACATATAGAAGGAAGCCCCTACTGGATTTTACATGTGCATATATGTTAGTGCGTCACTGGGTCAGATTTCGTGAAATCAGCTGGAATGTTTAATATATTAGGAAATAGAGAGATGGCACAAAAAAAGCATCATTCTGGTAAGAACAGAGGTAGAGTTACTCACAGTGGAGTGGTAGATGGACTGATCTTTAGGTGTTCATCCACGAGCTGCTGAAAAGAGAGAGCATCACTACAGCTCCACTGCAGGGCTGTAAGCTGTAAGGACTGATACACACTGTACCAACATATGTTGTCAGATATGTGAATCTATAGGCACACAAGTAGGGCAACAGTGTATAATAACTGTATGTCTTGTATGTAAGAGCAGCTGGATTTTTCAAAAGCTTTGCCCTCTGCCCCATATAGGCTGGGGAAATGAAAAGCCTACATCATATACTGCAATTGAATAGATGTAGAATAGAAAATAAGAAGAATGGAAAAGTAGCTTCAGGGGTAAAAGATGACCTCGCTTTTCAGAGTGGCTGCAACCCACTGAATATGTTCAAGATAAATAAAGCTACCAGATATTATGCCAAGAAAGCCTGTTAACACTTGACCCTTCAGAAGCCCACATTTAAGGTTTGAGTTATTTCAAACTCAGGTTTAGTTTTGCATTAAACACTGAATGCACATTGTTTAATAACTATTGTTTTGTGTATGTATTTTGTATAGGGCTAGTTATGTATGTACTTTACGTAGGCTTTGTAGGTGTGTGTATGCATGAGATGAGATGACATGAGATTAGATTTACTTCAACAATACATATCTAGTACAACATAGTACCACAGCAATTTACAAAAGATCACACTATACACATGAAATACAGAAGCTATATCTATATCTATATGGCATGATAGATAGTTCTCTGATCCAGTTAGATGGTTTATGTGTGTGAGTGGAGAAAATGTAGATGCATGTAAGCACACAAGCATACTGTAAATGGAACAGAGTTTACTTAAATGTGAATATTTGAGAGAGAATTTGCAGATGAAGAGTTCCTTGGTCTACTGCTTTTGCAAGTATAGCGGTTTAGGGTAAAAGAGAGAGATTTTCACACTTTAAATAGCAGGTTTGTCCAAGAGACAGTGTTGCTGCTGAATCAGCAGAGCATGAAAATTGTTAGTGCACTTGATAAAGTTTGTAAGAGAGATAAATTAGAGCAGTCACTGTTAAATGAGGGCAGGTTTCTTCAAAGAATACAGCCTAGGCAAACTTCAACAAAGTTTAGACACACAATTGCATAGTTTAATTAAACTGTGTAACTAAATAAAGTGAGTACAAGAAGTGACTGACAGTTTCCATGTTGTTCTAATGTGGCAGAATATTAGTTTATAATTTCAATGTTGGTATTGATAGTGGTTTATAATTGATTATGTGGGTTGAATGGTGATAGGAGAACTGGAGAGTGTCCACAATAAATCTGTCAGGATTATTACATTATAAAAATATTCAAAACATGTCTGAAATAAATAGTAACTATAACCCCTGTGTTCTGAAAGATGTTGGTTTCAGTGTCAACTCTACACTTTGACATTAACGAGCTCTTTGAATTACAAATAAACCGATCGGAATTTGGAAATTGAATTGCAAACTTCGAAAAGGCGTTATTTCCTGCCACGTAACGGCGCATGCGCACCGCTCAGCTAATCATTTGGCTACGTGTACCCGGTGTGTGCAAGTGTTCAGGTGTCCCCTCTCTGCTGGATAACACGCTGCCATAAAACCTAAAAAGCCTTAAAAGAGCGGAACCATGGGGGGATCGCAGAGTGTGGAGATACCGGGAGGAGGCTCCGAGGGTTACCACGTCCTCCGAGTGAGTTTTTAGCTTCTACAGCCCGCTGTTAGCTGTTAGCTGAGCACCGGGTCAGAGGCAGAGGATTCCCCGCTCTGTGTTGACGCGAGGCCGGGGATGACTGCTGGGGCCTCCGTCTGGAAAACACTAACACCATGTCTTCACAGTTGCGTCAGGGTTGCATATTGTTTCTCATTATATTGTTTATTTATGCCTTCCTGTTAATTGGTTAATTGTGCTTGCCAGAAGCTAACCACCACTGTTGGAGCTAGCTAGCTAGCCAAAGCTACGTAGCTGCACTGAATGACAGCTGCCAAGCTGGTTTTGTATCCATTATCGGACACATCCCTGTGGATAGTGCTTCTTCTACCTTGTTTGGCAAAATCTGGACTAAGGTGGCTCTAGTCACAAGCTAACACTGCTCAGTTAATGTCAGTCATCCTATTCCAAGCTTCCAAGCTTGAATGGCCGGTCACGTTAGGAGGTAGTAGTAGACAGATACGCAGCTGTAGACTATAGGGGGTTTGGTCTCAACCTGCACGAGCCGGGAAAGAACAATCAAATTATAACCGGTTTGGCTGCATGTACGGTAATTGACATTTTGAAGTTACTACATGTTTGTTTCCTAAAAGTTGCTCCTTGTATAGCCACTAAAGGCCCAGCTCTCTTGTCTGTTGGCCAGCTGGGGTCCAACCTGTTTATGCTGCACATACAGAGTTTCTCTGAAATTCGCTGAAATGCAGAAAGCAACAGTGTGCAGTCCAGCAACAGCTCAGGTTGTCTCTAATTTGTATGCAGGTTCAGGAGAACTCGCCTGGACACCGCGCAGGACTGGAGCCTTTCTTTGACTTTATTGTCTCCATCAACAACACCAGACTGGTAAGGAAAGCCAGCAACTGTATCCAGGACTAATTCCCAGTCATAGGGAGCTGCAGGTTTCATGGTTGCCCCTCCTCTCTTTTTCCTCCCCTTTTCTGCAGAACAAGGACAACGACACCTTGAAAGACCTGCTGAAAGCCAGTGTGGAGAAACCAGTTAAGATGCTGGTTTACTCCTCGAAGACCCTGGAGCTGCGGGAGTCGACAGTCACCCCCAGCAACCTGTGGGGGGGCCAGGGCTTGCTTGGTGTCTCCATTCGTTTCTGCAGCTTTGAGGGAGCCAATGAGAATGTTTGGCATGTGCTGGTCAGTAACCCCGAAGTCTAGTCTGTATCGTATTGTTGTATGTGGTCCAATGGTAGTTTGTTTACGTATTCTCCTCCTCTCTCTCTTTAACAGGAAGTGGAGCCTAATTCCCCAGCTGCCCTCGCCGGCTTGCGGCCGCACACTGACTACATCATTGGAGCTGACACTGTTATGAACGAGGTAGTTTATCAGCACTTCAGGTCCATTAAAAATGTCACTCCTGCACATTCTCCACCTGGTAATGATTGCATGTCTCCTCCTTCTGTCTGCCTCTCTGTGACTTTATCTGCAGTCAGAGGACCTGTTCTCTCTGATAGAGAGCCATGAGGGGAAAGGCCTGAAGCTGTACGTGTACAACACAGACACCGATAACTGCAGAGAGGTGATCATCACACCTAACAGTGCCTGGGGAGGAGAGGGCAGGTAACAGACTTTTTAACACACTTGCACACTTGTACCCGTCCCTGTTAGACCTGCAGGTATGAAGTGAAGTTTAGATTTTTGAGAGTTGGTTTGACTTCCAAAAAGAAATAAACAGAATGATTTTCAGTTGATCACATCGTAAATTAGCCTGATAATCAGACTGAATTGAAATGTTAAGTTTTGGACGGGAGGTATTTTGTTTTGTTTTAACTAATCATTAGTGAGTGAGGTATCCATCTAGTGGACACTGGCATGGAAGCTGTGGCAGCGGCAGCTAGGAGCAGATCATCATCTGTAAATATAAATATAAAGAGTCGGTCTAGACCTGCTCTACTTGAAAAAGTGCCCTGAGATAACTTTGTTATGATATGGCGCTATATAAATAAAACTGAATTGAATTGAATCATGACGATCGAACAAATGTGCTGATTTAAAGAGCCTATTGTCGATCTTTATATATCCATCCATCCATTTTCTATACCGCTTATCCTCTTAGAGGGTCGCGGGGGGGCTGGAGCCAATCCCAGCTGACATTGGGCGAGAGGCGGGGTACACCCAGGACTGGTCGCCAGTCAATCACAGGGCTGCCACATAGAGACAGACACAGTCATACCTACAGACAATTTAGAATCACCAGTTAACCTAACTTGCATGTCTTTGGATGGTGGGAGGAAGCCGGACTGCCCGGGGAGAACCCACGCGGACACGGGGAGAACATGCAAACTCCACACAGAAGGGCCCCAGCCGGCCGGCGGGTGCGAACCCAGAACCCTCTTGCTGTGAGGCGACAGTGCTAACCACTGCACCACCGTGCACCGTCTTTATATAATAACAATAAAATCAAATGACAGTGTGAAAATAAATATACAATGTGAGGAGTTGCTCGTAGTAATGAACCTACAGAGAAAGTGTAAGCCCACTGTACACTACCAGTTAACGGCTAGCTGGTGAACATAGTGGAGCATTTAGCAGCTAAAGAGGAGTTGGTGAAGCAGTTGGACTTACATTTGCAGGTGGACAAAACTCCAAATGAATGATAATGTTGCTCTGTAACTGCTGGATATGTAATAAGCAAATTGCCAAGATACACAGCCAGCAAAGGCAATGTAGAAGAAGGCTGCTAGCAAGTAAACATGGATGTAAACAATGCCGGATTTAAAATACTTAAAAACTCGGCTTTGCAAATATTTTATGAGGAAGGAAACGCATTCAACACATTTGTTAGAACTCAAGGACACACTCAATGTGTTTTCGTGAGTTAAACTGAATGTAAAGATAACTTTTGTTTGTTTACAAAAAACTCCATAGGATACCTTTTTATAAAAGGTGAAGATAATGTAACTTGTTTCCACTGCACGCAAGTGGCCAAAAAAGCAGTTAGTTCAGGTTTAATAGTTGTTATTTTCTGTAAGCCGACTTACAACAACCTGTACAGCTATGTCAGTTTCATCCATGCTCGTTGCCAGTTATGTGGCCATGTCTCCGTCACTATTCTTCATGGATGTAGATATTTTTCAGCATCTGGCACAGGAAGATTTAATCCTGCCCACTAAGCTCAGATTTCCCGACCCAGCTGGGGGAAATCAGTATGCACAACTATGTACAACACCGGGCCTATTTGAACCCTGAAAAACGAATTCACTAGCCTGGAACCAGGCTAATCTCAAATGTGTTTGAATGAAAATCTTTCAGTTTGTTTGTTGGGATTCTGAACTTTTTTCTCCCTTTTCCAGCCTTGGATGTGGGATTGGCTATGGATACCTCCACAGGATTCCCACCAGGCCTTTTGAGGAGGGGAAGAAGATCAGCTTCCCTGGAAACTCTCCCAGTGAGCCCATCAGTCCGCTGAAGGATGGATTCACTGAGGTCAGGACACATTTTTTGAAGTTCACACTCTATAAATGCAAGATGCCTCATTATGTATGCAGTAAAGCAGGCAGCAGGACAGAGAGCAAGGTTTCTCATTACAGTTAATTGCACATTTGGATGAATGTGACCGCATCTGTTTGTTTGACAGCAGCGTGTTTTCTCTTTTAACTCCTTCAGGTCCAGCTTTCAGCAGTGACCCCTCCTCCTACTGCACCTGTTGTCCACTCTGGCCTTGAAGATTCACTGTCAGGCCTGTCAATCAGCACAGCCCCGCCCACCATGCCCAGCGAGCTGCAGACAGGTATCCTTTCACACACATCCATTCACTCCAACACATTAAGCTTGTTATGACAGTGAGATTAAACGTTCTGTATTTGCTCAATAAATTTTTTTTTATCTAACGTGTTACTTGTGTTGCCTTCCCCTTCAGGTTTGCCTACAGTCCCTCTGCTCCCCTCCTCCACCAGCCCCTCCCTCAGCCCCCTCACTCCACTGAATCCTGCCACCACCAGCTTCAACCCCGCCACCACGCTACCAGGTGGGTGACTTCTCAAACACACACATTCAAAACACACGTCATCTGTCTGCTGAGCGAGGGAGCTTTCAACACCAAACATGTGGAAAAGCCCATGGGTGGCAGAGGCATTACAGCTCCTTCTCTACAGATTTATATGGGTGTGTACAGACCCTTCCAGGAAAAAAAGAGAGGCCTACCTTAACTGCATTAGCCAATATCAAGTCTATAGTACACACGCTTTGTTTTCTTTAGAGCAAGTCGCAACTATCAGTAAATCGTATTTGCGTTAAATTTTTAAGCACTTAGCAGAAACTCCCTAAACATAGGCACTGTGTGAGTTCCTATCAAAGTACTACCAACCTTACCCGTGATACTTTCTCTGTTTTTATTCTGGTTGAACAACAGTCAGCTGTCCCTATGCCAGGAATCCCCACCTCTTCGTCATTGTGTCTCACTGGCTCACATAAAAGGCCATCCAAGTCACGTTTCTCAAATTTACAAAGTGCCCATTGTTTTTATGTGTCTGTGTATGTACAGTAAATTCTGTACTGTTTTTGTAATATTTTAGATAATGTGTATGCAGTGCTTACTGTTTGTTAGCTAAAATACCAACAGACGTAAAAAACAAAGTGTTCTTTTTGCCTATTTTGTTCAGATTTTTGCACTAAAGTACCGTGAGTTTAATGTAAATAAGGCACCAGCAGTTAAAAAAAAGAATGAATAATGATAGGGCACCCGCGTGTGCGTGTGTGTTTATAGGACTGATGCCCCTCCCAGGTGGCTTACCTCCGCTCCCTAACTTGCCCAACCTCAACCTGCCACTCCCAGACCTCAGTGCCATGTCACTAGCAGGCACCTTACCACCGCCAGTAGGAACCACAGGTAAATAAACTGTCTTACTTTCTGCACCAGCTTCACACTCTGTCCTATATATTCATACCTGTCTCATAATGCATTGGAAAGGTGGTACTCAGCTAGAAAAACATGAAGGATTCATGGTGGCAGCACAGCAAACAAACAATCAAACAAACAGAAATCAATCACTGCTAAAAGATTTTCACTCACTATGTGAGTTTTTGAAATTTGACTGTATTGTCCTGCAATTGGATATGTCCAGCAGCATTTCCTGTCAGAGTAGCTATATCAGTCGCTGATATACAAACTGGGTAATATGGTACATTAACATCAGTATAAAGTTTATACTTCATAGTATAAGTATATATTCTAGGATTCAAAGCATATATATTCATACTAAGTATGAGTATATAGTCTCACACTTCATATGACTTCAGACTAGAATTTACACTACTCCTAGTCTGAGTTCAGTAATACAGTCTGCATTCAGATCATATACTATGAGTACATAGTATACACTGTATATATAGTATATGCCATGAGAATAAAGTCTTGGTGTGTTTATAATATATAAGTATATAATCTGATTTAAGACTATATTACATGTATATTAGGAATACTTGTCGAGAGTTAGATGAGGAGATTGATGCCACTCTCATATCTGTCTGTTACATATAGGCTGCAGTCAGCAGCCGGTTAGCTTAGCACAAAGAGCTAGCCTGGCTCTCACCAAAAGTAAGCACCTTTTTTAAAGCTCACTAATTAACATGTTATATCTTGTTTGTTTAATCTATACAAAAACTGAAGTGTGAAAACACGTTGCAGGGTATAAGGGGTTACATCCAGGGAGCAGGAATTTCCTGAAGTGTAGATTTCAGGAAGTTACTGCTCCTCGCTAAAAAAGTCCGACTGTTTCCAGTCTCTCTGCTAAGCTAAGCTAACCGGCTGCTGGCTGTAGGAATATATTCACCGGACAGATATTCAATTCAGTTTTATTTATATATGAGAGGATGGATCTTATCTTCAAACTCTCAGCGAGAAAGCTTTAAGTATGAGTATGCAGCGTGGTTGTGAGGTTAATTTTAAATATAAATCCTTGCAAAAAAAATAGCACATCAACAACACATCTCTTGTTTTCCGTTCTTTTTCCTTCTGTCTGCAGCAGTCCCACCTCTGGCCTCTCTCCCACCGCTCAACCTCCCAGGTCTGTCCCCCTTACCCCCCCTACCCACCATGCTGCCCTCCCAGCTTACTCCTCTCCTCCCTCAGGGAGTGGCCCCCCTCCTGCCCATTTCCACCACCGCTCCCCCAGCCTCAGTCACGGCAGCGCCTGCAGCTGAGCCTGCCGCCGACCCCACAGCCCACACGGAAGCCGCCTCCACGAACGCCACGGAATCACCGGCCACGACGTAAACAACACTAACGTTGTCTTAACCTGGGAATGAAAATCCCGCTTGCCATCAAACCAAAACACACACACCCGGTTTCTCTTTCCTGTCTGTCTTTCTCTGTGTTTTTCTATTTATTTGGCCAAGAGGGACAGGCAGACAGCTGCGTTAGTTCAGACACAGAGGTCGGCATGCTCCAGTTGTGGGTGAGGAAGCTTGTGTGGAGCGATGAAGGATGAATGGATATGAAGAATGGAGGACAGATGTAGACCAGTCTTACCAACATGTCTTTTATTGCCTGACTGTCATGGAGCTTGCTTAAGCTACTGTATGCAGAGGACGAGGTCTACTCTTCGGTTTGTAGTTCGCTTCGCTCTACTGCAGTTACAACAAGGCAAAGAACTATCATAGGATTTCCCCCTCTCTGATCTGGCAATCCTCTCTGTTTCACATACTTCTTTTTTTATATAAACAATGTGTGTTAATGGGGCTGGACGATAGATTAAAATGACTGAATTACTACCTACATCATGAATCCCTTTAAAAATAAACTGAGAATAGCTACAGCAACCAATGGCATCTAAGTGGAAGTTCAGCCAACCAATCAGCTCACAGTCCAGTCCTGAGGTCATTTAACTGGTCACACTGGAATAAATTCATCATATAGATTTTTGGTCTCATCGTCCAGCCCTGATGTGTACCTTTTTATCAATAGTTAATAGACCCCCCCTGACCAATAGATTAATTTGATTGACATGTATTCATTTTTGTTGAAATTGCTGTATGAGTGTCTCCACCCAATGAATGAATGTGTGCATTATTTTGCACCACCTTTGTGTTTTGAAATGATTATTCTGTCCCTTTTGTACGTCTCCATGTATGTCCAGAACTCCACAGTAGCCGTCTCTACCACACAGGGATGGTAACAGCCTGAAGGCCATGCCAGAGGGGACAGAGGTTTACTGTTACATGAGCTACTGAGTGTATGTGCGTGCTGTTGGGGGATCAGTAGGGAGGGGTGAAACATGGGTGTTGGCCGGGTTATTAATTACACAGTACGTCTCCTCCCGGCATGGCCGAAGAAAATTGGTTGGCAGAGTTGCAGTACAGCCACAAGGTGTCACTGTAAACAAACTTTCTGAAAACATCTACACTGTGCACAGTGCAAGCAATAAAGCCAAATTAATTTTACATGATGTCTGAGTATATGGTCTACAGTATTTGTTGCTACACTTTTAAATGCTCTCTTACAGTCTCAGTTCCCCCTAACACAAATAAAAACAAATCAAGATGACAAAAAAACAAAGTTGTAATGGAAAAAGAATGGGAGCACAGTAACACAGTAAAGTTTGGCTATGGAAAGCCAAAAGGGTCATAATCACCTGCTCAAGCATCTGTCCCTACTGCAGGTGTGGGTTACACTGATCACTTGTAAATTACAGGTGTTAAATTGATAAATGGAAAAAAGCAGGTGTAATGACCAAAAACAGAGATTGAAAAAGCAGGTATTGCAAAAACATTTTTTTTTTGTGCAACATTTAGGTGTAAAGTGGACAAAACATGTAAAACAAAAGGTGAATAAAAGTCACATATGGCAGTAAAAGTCGTGAATGAATCAGGTGAAAAAACAAACAAACGGTAAAATGCAGTTGAAAAAGCTGACAAAATGCCTTTTAAAAACAACTACTGTGGCTCCTCAGGCTCGGAAAATGACACCATTGGTTATTGACGTTTCAAGTATGAGTTATTATGGTATGGAAACAAATAATAGCTGTAATAATTTGACTATTTCACTATTAGGTATTCAGCTACAAAGATTCAAATTATTACTAGATAGATTTTAGTCTTGCATTGAACTGAATGCCTGCTGACTGAACTATGGCCAAGTTATAGTTAAGTTTTAAGTATCATTTTTCTGCTGATCCAGCTCTGTAATGGTGCTAAATATTGTGACAAATGGTGCCTAAGAATTTCCATACGTCATATCTCCTCATTGCTGCTTACTAACACACCGCCACCTTCCTCTGCTCCATCTTGTTCAAAACACTTCTAGTGGTGTTGCATAACCCTCCACAAGAAATATGGCTCACACTGCAGGAATTAAGACTTGTAAGGCAATCTTTATTGCATATGAATGACACGGTCTAGTGCTGCACCCCCCCCCCACCGCAAATGTGATCTGCTTACTAATGGCTGTACTTACATCTGTCGCCACGCAGCTGTCATTAATCGTGTGGTATATGCGTTCGATGCTAGCACCCATTTTCTACTGTTGTTTTGTCAAGTAGAAGAGAAAGGGAGAAATAAAAAGTAGACAGGGGGGGTATGTTTGTTTTATGCCTTACTGCACCCAAGTGGTTGAAATCACAATTTATCAAACTGGACACAGACTTTCTACTTCATCACTTTGCTTTCATTTGGGAGCAGCAAGCCGTGAGCAGGTACTTCCTGCAGTTTAATCTGCCTGTCATGTCACTGAAATTACACCTGTGTTTGGGGTTTTTGTTCATCTAACGGACACATAGAAAATCAATTATTTTCAAAAGCAGGCAACACAACTTGCTGTTAACCGCTCCAGCTTGTCATTTATCCGAATTGTTGCTCCAAGAACATCTCTCTTTCTTGCCATGGGCGTGCTTTGGGCAGAGTACAGGTTGCCTGCATTTGAGAGGGTTTTAAAACGTCACAACAAGATACAGGTAAGTGTTTTATTTACAGGACGACAACATTTGGATATATCCACTTGATTTCGAGCTTCAGCATAAATCATGCTGCAACACGGCCAACCTGGAGCAGTGCCCACGTCTACTGGCATGAACAGGAGTGACAATTCCTAACTACACAGCATAGCTGGGCCTTCACTCCGTATAATGTCTGTTGGACTTTTACATGAAGGTAAACAAACAAAAAAAAAAAAACCCGTGTGGACATTGATGTTGGTGGCAGAGGAACGTGTTGCACCCCACCATCCCCTCCCCCCCAAACAGCACAGCAGGTGTCCGTTTCAGAAACAGGGGCTTTGGAGTGTTCCTCTTAACACAGTTCAAGTATGCACATATGCGACGCGAGAACCATTCACACGTTACAAACTAAAAGCAACATTTATAGCAGCAAACTGAGAACAGCTTTCAGGAGGAAACGCAAAATAAACTGAGCAAAGTGAGACACTGGGAAGCGAGGGTAAGCCTCATCATTATGTATTGGCTAGTGAGTAATGTCTCCTGCACGTGAAATGTACACTAAAATTCTGTGTCCCGAGTCCTTGCAGTGCAGTAACAGCTGATCCAGCCTCTCAGTCCAGTCCAACTCTCCTCAGGCAGCTTGACGAGGACATCCATGACAACGTGGTGTTGTAATACTCTGCTGTTTTCAAACTCTCATCTGAACAACGAAAATGGATTAAGACAGAATCACAGATCCACGTCCTGTAAACCCAGCAGGTCTAAATTGCTTTGCAAAAAAACAAAATGTGAGCCGAGGGCTACCAAGTCCAGAACTAGCCCTCGCTGTAGTACTTCATGCCAAATGCGTGAGACCAGATCACCACGATCTGGAGCGGAAGTGCAAATCGACCCCAGAAATTTAATCTGGAGCATTTTCTTTTTATTAGTCGAGTCCCATCAAAGGTTACAACATCACATTGAAGCTAACCCCTGTCGAGTGCAGAGGGACTACACGGGTCAACTCAATGAAATGTAACCATCTTTTTGTGCCTCATAAAGGATTGCAGAGGTGACTTGAACAGGTAGTCCAGACACTCATACCCTCTCTGTGCCGCACACCTGTTCACCCTTCTCTTCTGTTCCCCGCTGGTCAGTGCCACCCTCAAATATGCAACAAGAGAACATCTATAACAGCGGCTTTATGTTGAAGAAATTCTAAGCCATCTTGTTTCTTGCATTACGGTGGAGAGCTAAGAGACGTGGGCTTGGAGCCCCTATAGCAGTTGAAATGTCTCCTAAGGGGTTATTTAATAAAGACCATAAAGAAATCCACTAGCTTCATCATTCTCTTTTCTTGCCCCTCTTTCTTTCCATTTCCCTTCTATTTTCCAGTTTTGTTCTTTCCCCGTCTCACACAGTCGAGTTCAAGGGCGCAACTCTGTACAACATATGCAAAGGGGAGTAACCCCCTTCCACTTCTTCACTCTTTTCCATTTAATTCTGCTCTGTTGCTAATGTATCCATTTGGGAACAGCTCAAGTAAATTAAAAAAGATCCACGTCCAGCATCCTCCAATTCCAATTCCGACAATTCCTGCCTTGAGATTGGCCAGAGGGGCCTGTCAGTCATGTGAGAGAGCCAGTCAGTAGGTGGGGAGAGATGAGGCGGAGGGCTGCAGGGAGCCGGAGGAGTTTGACCGTCTCATGTGAGGGAGGAGGTAGGAGTCCGAGCACAGCTGGTGAACATCGAACCTGTCCTCCTTGCGGTAGGCCAGACAGCGCCGGATAAACGCCTGCAGAGCAGAGCAGAGGAGAGGAGGGCATGTTATAAAGCGAGCTGCAGGCTCGCACTTGCTGCACTTCAGCACTTGCTGAATCAAGCACTTGCTGGCAAAGACTGTGCTTGATTCACATGTTGGAGCGTGTGTCAACAAGTCACTGGATAGCCGACTTGCTTGAAATCTCTGGGAGACATTAATACTTAAATCATAGGATGTGAATGTCTAAAACGCCTTTTAATATTGCAACTGACATTACAACACACCAGTGTCTCAACTCAGATATGCTTACGCCTACTGGGGTTGGGCAGAACAATGATATATACCATGAGACGATTAGCATTTGCCAGCTGTCAGACATTTTGTTTAGTTGTTTACACTGAGGTCTTCATCCCTTTAATATCTCTGGCTGTGTTTTGCAAATTACTCAGTCAGTTACTCAGACTGCTTTATGGCATTTTGGGATTTACAGGATTTTTGGATCCGTAGCTGTGGTTACATGGACAATATTTCTTCAATACGATTGAAATCATTCTGATTAGAGATTCCAACTTAACCGTTTACATGGAACCTAAATAAAGTGATCCGATAAGATGTGCGTTTACATGCCGAAAGCATTTAATCAGAATAGAACTTTTTTGACATGCGCAAAGTGGTTCCGCCTGCTGTGAAGCGTCTAATCTGCTGGAAACATAAAGAAGAAGCAACTTTTTTTCTTTTTTCGGCTTTGTTCATCTTTTCAAACACTTTGGGGGCAAACGTGCAGAAATAATATATTTATTCCAACCAGAGAGAAAACGTGTGTGTGTGTGTGTGTTACCTTGGCCTCTGTGCTAGCCTGTGGTTTAGCGGGGAATTGGACCTCTGTGGCTTTGAGGATGGTGTTTTCCTGGAGAATATCCTGCTGTGATTGGTTGTGACCAAACGGCTGGAAAAACAAAAAGCACATTAAAAAAATCTCCACCAATCCAACGTCTTTTACATTGCTTCAACCATTGTGACTGGAACCTGAAAAATCAATTCAAGTAGACTCTAAGACGGGTGGTGTTTAGTGTTATACCTTGCGTCCGTAGAGGCACTGGAAGAAGATCACTCCCACAGACCAGACGTCCACCTTGTTGGAGATTTTAGGTGGCTCCTTCCCCACCACAAAACACTCTGGAGGAAGGTACCTGAAACACACACACACAGAATGAATCAATGTCATACAATAGAATAGAGCGTTCATACATATTTTTGCAAATCGGCCCCCGTGACTTTTCCATGATTAATTCGTAACCGTTCACGTGGTAGGAATTAAAGGAAATTCCTTGACCATGAAGAGGGGTTTAACACTTACTGTCAGTCTGAGAGGGGTATTGGTGTGAGTGTGTGTCTTACCAGTAGGTGCCTGCTCCCTGTGATGTGAGGTCCATCCCATCCACGCCATAGTTATCATCATCCATAATCTTAGACAGGCCAAAGTCTGTGATTTTGATTTCTCCACATGCGGTGCCATCCACCAATAAGATGTTACCTGCGCACCACACAGACAGTGAGGCTCAGTACAGTGAGTGATTGACACAAGGTCAGGTTCAGATACTGGGAAGGATGTGTTCCAACTACAGCAGTATCACCGACTGCACTGTGCTAGATACGCAAAGCCCAGTCACACCCGTTTTACAGCAACTGCAAGGACCTTAACTGACCCTCTTCTAAGAAGACCCAAACATAATATCAGCGTAATAGAGTGGTGCAGGAATGAGTTGCATTTTTGCACTTACGGTTCCTTCGTCTCGAAGTCCATGGGGTTTCTTGAATAGGTTTTTGGTTAGATGCCTGAATTAAGGTCTGTGGTTAATACGAGCTTAAGAGACTTCGATGTTTTGATCTACGACATAAAATACGTCAGTAAATACCTTTTACTTGTGAATTTTGAAGCTTTTAGGTGTCTTAAAAAAGGCGGTTGCTAACAAGTGGCTAAATGAGACTACAGAGGTTGTCGGGGACATGAAACGTCATCACGCCGAACACAGAAACTCATCTACTCACTCGTCCGCCTTTACAGCCTCATTGTGCTTATACTCACGCTCTTGTAAACTGTTCTAACTCAGACTTTCCCAAAGGCTTTTGTAAAAGAGGAAAGCGCATGAAATCAAATTACAAGTTGGAAGCTTAGTGGTGGTGACGTTGTAGTCATGTGACCGTGGTGTAGTTTGTTTATAGCCTAATGTTAGCTTTTTACTTCTGGTGATTGCATTTGCGCTTAAAAATCATAAGTGGTGTTCATTTGTGAAGATTATCTCGCTGAACAAAACATGGAAGTATCAAACTTTTTTTTGCCACAGAGCTTATTTTCTGCAATAATCCAGAATCCAATGCAAAAATTCCATAGGCTTTTTGTCGAGGGAACCAGGTCGATGCTAACCTCCGGGTTGGCCTACACAGATATGTCATCCCTGCAGCACTCTGTTGTTCATCAGATTTCAGTTGTCTACATTAAATTCCATGTATGATTCATCCAAAAACTTTTGAACATGCGACCCACCTGGTTTGAGGTCGTAGTGGATGATGGGGGGCTTGATCTCGTTGAGGTAGCGCAGGGCACTGACAATCTGCATGACAATGGAGCGCGCCTCCTTCTCCGACATCAGCTTGTTTTGCTTCAGGTAGAAGTCCAGGTCGTTACCTTCGCAGAACTCCAGAACAGTGCAGAACCTGGGAGAGCAGAGGGAAACACACAGGGGTCACATACAGGAGAGAAAGATCAAATTCAACCACTGGAGGTCAACAAATCGAGGTCAACAGCACTTTTATAACAAGAATGTAACAATACTGTCATTCATTTACTGATCCCTAAAGATCACCTGCTGTATGAGTTTCTTTTAAGAGCTGGAAAGACTGAAGGCTAAGAGGAGAAATGTCACTCCGCCCTCCTCCACATGGAGGTCAGAGGTCAGGGCCTGACATACGTTTCACATATGTGAGCTGCTCAGTTCCCCAAGGAAAGCTTTGCACTCAACATAGAAACGGTTTCATCTGTTTTCTTTTTTTGACAAATGTACAGTACCGTCAGCCTGGGTAAGTAACATTAGCTACCAGTTTCTTTAGCTCTCTTTTGGGTATGGTTCACTACACCTCACATGCTTAGTTAACACCTGAAGATAGAAGTTAACCCTTTAAAAATAACTTCCATTGTCAGGGTATGTTGACGCTGAATCATACATTTTTCTGTGAATTGCTTTTACCATTTACTCTTTCCCAATCTGATAACACCCGTGTGATGTTTGCTCTTACTTGTAGCACCCACTGACGCAGAGGCTCTCAAGGCTTGAGGCAGTATACAAACAACTCGTGCATTATTTGAATGATTACTGGGTAGGGCGTTTACGGTAAGGTTTGAATCTTACTGATGTGCACCATGTTTTAAACCCGCAGTAAAGAAATGCTTTGTAACCCAGCGCTGGGTGATAAACAACCTCAGGATGTGTCAACCCAGCAGGGCTGCAGCTGGCAGAGGTCAGAGGTGACTCACGTGTCAGTATCCAGGGAAAAGTAGTCATACAGTTTGACTATTCTGGGATGGTCCAGCTGCTTGTGTATCCGGTACTCCCTGCATGCATGCCTGGAAGGAAATAAATGTCAACGTATTGTATGAGTTGCTGGAGAAACAGTTTGTCTTTGTATCTCTAATGTTGTGTGTGTGTGTGAGACCTACTTGTGGTAGTTCTCCTTTTTCTCCTCTCTCCAGTTCTTGTTGAGCTGGTGGATTTTAACAGCTGCGTAGCGCTGCTCAAACAGGTCAAAAGCCTGTGTGTGACGAGAAAACACACACACATTTGTCTCCAAACATACTTTACAGAGAGAGGTGATGGGGGGGGGGGGACTGGTCCAAGCACACAGACATTACCTTGTAGACTTCACTGAAGCCGCCCCTGCCCAGCAAGTGCAGCAGCAGGTACCTCTCATTCAGGGTGGGGTGGTCTTTAAACCTGCGGGAGGAGGCACAAGATTTTAAGCTCACTGCTCGTACCTGACCCCTGTGTCACCTTGTAATGCTCTTAAACCTACATAGACAAAGAAACGTCTGGACATATTCAATTTTCTTGCCAATTCTGAGCTTATTCTTTCAGTCAATATCAAGTGTTGTGCATCGTATGATTCAGGGGAACCTACCCTTTCTTTCTGGTGCAGTGTTACGTCACCATCATGCATTACCTTTGTGTGAGCATACCATATTTGACACAAAAATTAAAAAAAAAAAAAAAACTGAAAAAACATGTTGCAGCCCTTGTCGTTTTGTTGAATAACTCCATAGTCAAACTGGGGATTTTTGTTTTTTCAATGTGAAAAGTTGTATTTAGGTTTTTGGAACTCCATGTGAAGTTTGGTGCAAATACACCTTTTCTTCAGTGAGTTACAGCCATTTATGGGATATTGTCCTGGTTGTATTGTCCTGGCTTTTCAATGTGACAATATATACATTTTGATGCTGTCTTTATATTTTGGTCAATATCACCTCTAAGAGTAAATATCAAAGTGTTATATATCATTGGAAAATAGACAACCTCAGCTGTCGATATATTTCCACAAATTTTCACTCAAGTGAGCCAGCAAGCTTCTGTTCCCATATCACGAGATCGCAGGCACTGTAAATTGGCCCCAATTGTCATAAATGCATCATTCAAACTGCCTCGGAAAGCTGAAAATCTCACAGTTCAAGCTTCAGAATTTAAAGCTTGTCTCTATCACAAACGGTTCCAAAATGATTTTATGTTTTGTCGAACATGTCTACACTCGGTTCTAAAGGGTTAAACAAGTGCTGTGCAAAGATGATATTTATTGCACTTCCATATTCTTACATTTACGTCTTTTAACTATGAGAGACATTCTCCATCACTTTAATATTTTGTATTGATGGTGTGAACCTTTTTGTCCCAGTTTCAAGGTGCTGTATGTAGAGCGGACTTACGCTGAGCTGTCCTCGTTGTTTATCCTCTTCAGCTCTCTGATGTGGAGGTTCCTCACCCGCTCCAACCGCTCCAGCTCTGCTTGGATCTCAGCTTCCTCCTGCATAAACACACCATACGAGATGGAGATTCTTTACATTCTTTACAGCAGCCATTTAAAACTGAATGCATCACCATATCTGTATTGTTCTAATTGCATTTTCAGTGTTTCCGTGGACACTTTGCTCATTTCACTGGATACAAATGTCTTATGGTCACGATATGTTCTTATGGACTGATTGGCGGAATATTTGTTTTGCTACTGACCTTCTTCAGATGTCCGAGGCGAAGCTTGAAGATCTCTTCCTGCTCGTGGTACTCAGCGAGGGTCAGTCTGCCATAATATGGACAAGTCAAAATCTCCGGAAAGAACGTAAATCTCAAAAAACACACTTGATTGGGAAGTTTCATTTCGGACTGCAGGAGTCTTGATAATTCAACTCCAAGTCATCTTGCAATGAGCTTTTTAAGCCTCCATTTGACGAGGAATTGTGAAGGAAAATGTATCTAAAAGGACAGCGTCCTCCAGTTTTTACACGGACAGTGTGTGTCTATTTCAGTGTACTCACAGCTGGGGCAACGAGGGCTTGAGGAAGGGGTCAGAGTCATTGCCGTTGACCACCTTAGCTTTGCGTTGCTTGGGTTCAGAGGTGGAGGCCACCGAGAGGGAGGGAGAAGCAGGGTTCGGAGGCTTCCTCTTGGCCAGCAGCTTCCTCTGTCGCTCTATGTCCTCCCTCTGCTGGTTGATGCCCTCCTGCTGCCTGCACAGAGGAGAGGACACACAGGGGTGAAGGAAATGGGTCATATGGGGAAATGCTGTAGCAGACAATAAACAGCCCTTCACATGTTTTGTTCCTGGCTCTGAAGTGAAGCGTTCACACAAAAATGCACAGATATACAGTGGCACACTGGCACGCTGTTTAGAATGCAAAATCTGAAATAAACATGTTGTTATCAATTTCATAGATTGAAAGCTACGCATGCGTTTGCAGTCTCTCACTTGATCAGGTTCTGGAATGCGTATCCGTCGGTCCACTGCTCCGTGTAGGACGCTCCGTGTCTGACGGTGGTGAAGTGACCGAGGCGGAGGCGGTCCTGCATGCTCTTCTCGCGACACGACTGCTTCTCCTGGGTGCTCTGTTCCCAAACACAGGCAGACATTAGACATAATGAGTAGAGTTCCTCGATAGCAACAGAAGAGAGGAGAGACAAACAGAATGTTCTTGTGACAAGCACCCCCACCTACCACCTCTAGGTTACATCTCCACCCAGAATAAAAGGTGCGGTAGAAACATTTATTTTTAAAATTACAAAACTGAATTCTCCAGACATATTAAAATTAAAGCCTGTATTGTGAAAGGGTTGCTTCAACCAAATCCCACCACCACTGTGCAGCCCAAAATGGTGGCTGAGACCTAAGGAAAACAGGTGGTTGGTGAAGAGATTCAGACCTACCAACCCAAAGACTGAATTTTTTCCTCAGGAGTTGTGGACCAAAGCAGAGCTAAAACACGAGAGAATATTGGGCTTATTATTGGAAAAATTGTTCCTCTGTTTCAGTGGTGAGTGTTTGCTATCTTTGAGAGCAATACGTTTCACATTTTAGGATGATACAGTGTCTCTGTTAGGCTTATATACATAGGGTTCGTACAGATTTTTAAGAGTAAAATTCAAGCACTTTTCAAGCACTTTCAAGCTACCTAAACCAAAAATGTCCAGACTCTCGAACCTTTAATAATCACATCTAACATGTTACTATATATGCAATTATGAAAACTAAAGTTTACAGAATTCCTTTAAACCAACAGCAATCATCTGAGAGCAGATGGTCGCCCTCATGATGCGGAGCGGAGCGCAAAAACACCCCCTTTTCATTTCGGAGTCCATGTCAGTCAATCTAGCTCCGCGTCTGGTGTGAGACGCCAGGAGACAACAAACAAATACGACGACAGAATCGTTTCTTTTGAAATATTACAAGATTGTTGGTTTACATGAAACACATAATCCAAGCATTTTTCAAGGAGTAGATTCAAATTCAAGCATATTCCTAACCTTGAAAACATAACGGTTAAAATTAAGCATTTTTCCAAACTTTCAAGACACTGTACAAACCCTATATAAAGTAGGCTGTGTCTCTGTCCGTTCTTTCTGCCCACAAGTGATCACAAACCATTTAACGCAGCTGTTTTTCTTGAATCGAATGTACAGTCAACACACAAAAGGGTGCATTCATGCAAAGACACATACCTTCTCTATAAGCAGTTTCTTGCTCATGGTGATGCACTTGTTGAGCCTCTCCTTGTATTTCTCCAGGAGTTTCTGCTGTTCGTCTATCTGTCGCCGCAGGTCACAGTTGGCCTGTTAAGGAAAGACAGCGGGGGCTACATTCAGTGTGGTTGTTTGGTTATAAACATAATACAAACCTGACATGATAACCTGCAGCACATTAAAACTGTTGTCCTCTCAGGCACTCTCCATCAAAATGCAGGTTGTGGACCCTGAACTCACCCTGAGCAGGTCATCTATTCGCCCCTCTTTCTTTTCCAGGTCCAGACTCTTGTTGCTCTCCAGAGCAGCGAGTTTCAGGCCTGTTAACTCCGTCTAAGAGAGCCAGGCAGAGAGGTACCAGTCAGAGCTGTATTAATGAACATATAATGTATACTGCAGGAATCTGCAGGGTGTGTCAAGTGAGTGTTTCATGTGTGCACCATATTACCTGGACACACTTGCTGGAGGAGGCTTTGGGGTTGTGTTCCCCAAAACACAGACTCGTAGGAGAGGAGCTATTCTGCCGGATCTACAGAAACAAAGAGGTTTTGTTAAACCTTGTAAAGCTCATGTGCAAATAACTCTTATGTTAAGACATTTTACTGTACTGAAACACTCACGATTGAGCCCGGGGCGGAGTGTGAGTTCTGTGGAGAGCGGCGAGCTGATGGGAGGCCTCTGACTGGACTGGAACCATTTCCACCCTGGAACTTTGCAGAGCAAACAGGTCAACTTAAAAATCTGGTCCAAAATGATAACGCTTTAGATACATTGAACACGTAACGTATGCGGGGTGGATGCTGCAACACTAAGCTTCCACTATAATCAATGAAACTGGCTAGATCAGTGCGTAAGTGGTGCGTATGCACCACGGAGATCTGCCAGTCTTAACATGATTTTTTACGCGAGGTGTACGCAGCCCTTTTACACATAAATGGGTCATAAAATGTCTTTTATTTTAAATTAAACTACCAATATACAGGAGTATTGATCACCCTGTGTTGCCATTTATTTTGCCAGGACCAGCTGCCGGTTGCTTAGTAACTTTATCCCTTACATAGCCTACTGTAGTCTCCAGATGTTAACTACCCATATTACAAAAACTCTGTGGAAAAAAAAAAGTTTCACAGCACTGTGCTGGGTCCAAAAACTGAGGACACAATCCCAAGCTTGCCGTCTTGTTTTGCCTGTGACTCACACAACCCTATGCTGTACGTGCGCTGTACGTAGCCAGTAAAAACATCCATTCCACGGGATATCCGCTCCGCAAATGGTCCGCATACGTTACGTGTTCAATGTTGGAATGACGGATGTTGCTGTAATACTCACATCAAAGTAGTCGCTGATCTTGGGCCCCCGTGTGGAGGTCTTCCCTGCAAAGAAATTTGAACAAAGATTTAATGCATGCGATCAGTAATGCATAGATGCCTACTTTATGCTGATTACTTGCAGGTGTCAATCATACCTTGACTACTCTCTGAATAGGTGTCAGCTTTCCTTTTCCTCCCTCTTGACGATTCAGAGTGCTTCTTCTCTGGGGTCTGTGAATCGATATGAAATAAGAGAGAGACAGAAAAAGGGAGATATAAATCCCCTGCGTTTTACCTAACAGGGCTGGTTCGAGTGGTGGTGTTCAGCAGGAAAGAGCAGCAGGAAGAAAGAGTACATACTGAGTAGGCAGGGGAGCTCCCTCTTTTCAAATCAGAGTTCTAGGAAGAGAAGAGAAGGTGAGGTGGAGAGACAGAAAGACGAGTGGGCAGAGCAAGGAAAAAACTGAGTCCACTCCTGGCAACATGCAACCGTGTCTAACCAGGCTTCATTGTTGGTATCTGTGTAATAAAATATGGAATATTTAATTTCAAGTTTTGTTCCGTCTTCTCAAAATAACTAACAGTCACCCATGCCCAATGCAAAAATGACTAAGTGTGTGTGTGTGTGTGTGTGTGTGTTTTACCTCTGACTCCTTGTCGCTAGATGAGCCCAGACTGCCGTAGCTGTGGTTGGAGGACTCATTGGCCAGACCCTTCACACAGCGAGAATTCAAACAAACAAGTGAACCCACACAAAGTGAAAACAGTCTCTACAGGTGCTGTTTGAGTTCAGTTCAACCTCATGAAACGTAAACACGAGTGAAACACAGCCTGCCAAAGCGTCTGCCACATCTGATAGGAATCCAGATCTTTAGTTATTAGGTGTGTCGACTTGGCCCTTTGTCACCACATGCACATTTCCAGGAATGCTGCACCCTTTTTAGGCAAACAGGAAATGTTACCCGCTTTTCCACAGTGGGAACCTGGGTATGGTTTTTATTTCCTGCCACAAAAAAGGCCCTGTTGCGCAGATAGTACTTTCTGATTAGTTACTGATGAACACAAGACTACTACAACTTGTGTACAGCATTCTTTCTGCTGTGAGCAAGCCCTGGCTGTCACTAGTATTGATATTAGAACTTGGGATGGGAATGTCTTCTTTGACACCTACACAATGCAGTCAATTTCTAAAGTAGTCTCGAAAAAAGTGTTGCCTTGTGGGCAAAAACTGTGACTAAAACAAAGCTGTTTAAAGCTTTTTAATCCTGAGTCAGCTGTGTTTGTGTGCGGTGTGTGACGTTTCTCCGTGCTGCGGTTACCTTAGCGCCTCCGCTGGTGCTCCCAGTGCTGCCTACTGTGTTGCCACTGACAGCCCCCGTGAACCTGGCCTCCAACAGCTCCTGTCTCCTGGGGTCCAGGCTGTGCAGCTCCTCCATGGGGCCTGACACGAGGGCATCGACAAGAGTAAGGTGAGACGCTTCTTGCGTTATTGTCATGACTAGCAAACAGTGGTGACGAGAACACGGAGCACACAGAGCAATTGTGCCCTGAACATTTCTTCTGTAACAAAATAGCTACAGAGGAATAGAAAGGAGTGATTAGACGATAAAAATAGAAAAATGGATTTGATTCAACTGGCCAGCAGGTCGCTCTTTAAAAGATGCACTTTCATGCTATGATGGCAGATACTGTAGATGAGTGACACTGCATTTCTAACTTAAGCAGGAAGGTCATTCTACCACTGGGGAGTCAGGACGAGTCTCCCAGTATGTCAACACAAAAAAAATCTTCAACCAGCCCTTCTGTGATCTCATTAGTTACACTGTCACAATGGCCTCAATGCACAGTGCTAAACTAGTCTCTCAGAAGCCTTGCAGATAGATCACAACACCAGCTGAGTTAAGGACATGTGAAGTTTTATCCCAACAAGTCACGTCTTTCTACATGCTGCACAGTCAGTGAGGAAAAGATTTGGGTCTTTCAGTAGTTATGTGGCTAATTCAAATGCTACACATGTGCATCAATGTCCCTTACACTGTTGAAAGAGGGCACATCATTTGGTTTTACGGGCCATTCGAGCTAGTTTTACATTTATATTCCCTCAGTGTATGGCCAGATTTGCTGATGTCCGAGCTGTAAATCTCACACAAGCAGTAGGCTAAACATATATGCTGCCTGACTGGGCCTTGTTCTGTGACAACCAGTTTCCAGGAAAAAGACACACACACACACACAGGTCCTCTGCTCCCTGCTGACTACTGCTGCAAGTGTTTGTTTTTTACTTATTGGACATTTCCTGGCTGTTATCTTTACATAGCTTCTGGCACAGGGGCAAGCTCTAAAAGGCATACTGGACATTATGAAACCCTCGAGCAGTGAAACAGGGAGCTCACTACAAGGCCTGACCGTGTGAGGTTATCTAAGGACAGGGGCAGAGAGTGATTTAAGTTAATTCATCTATATAGCTAGAGCTCCATATTATAGCATTATTATGTATTAGTGCATAAGTGTTAAGAGTCTTGGGTTGAAAATTCATTCTTAAACATTATCCTCAGTATTGTGATTATAACGCAGATTTTTTATTAACACCATCGCTGTAACATCAACATCAACTGATATACTTAGCTGGAAGATTATTAGCAATTGCTCCCACTTATGCTCACTGTTTTGTCACATTCACATCCAGCAACTCAGCAATGTCGGAGTAAATAAAAGTGTCAACAACATGTCGAAAACAATGTGGAAAAACAGACGCATCCAAACTGTCCAGAAAGGTAAAATCCAGGGCCTGTTCTCAGGTTCACAGCAGCAGGGGCATGCACTGCAATGTATTAATGGATGCATGCATAGCTACGTTGTTTAATATCCAACTGGATGCTGTTGATAGGGGGCTAATGTTACAAACTGCTACAAAACACTGTTAGCGCGTCAACATCAACTACGACTAACCAGGAATCATGTAAGCTGGCAGTCTTACAAACAAAACAACAAGCTAGCGCTGCCTTTGTGCAAACAGGATAGCTTGCTGCTACTTAGACTGGCCATCAACTGAACTGACAGCTGACGTTTGGCTTCCAATCCACGGCATCAGTGAACTTGACATCCATTTTTACTTCAACAAACGTTAGCTCGACACGGCCAAAACAAGCCACTTCTCCTGCAAAGGACACGCTTTAAGGGGAATAAGAGTCGGTCGTGCACTTGGCGAGCTAATATACCTTCCTTGCTCTTTGCGGTCGCCGTTATATGTTGTTGAGAAAACGTTGGGGACGAGGAGAGCTGCGACCAAGATGGCGTCGCCTCCAAACTTCCACCACCACTTCCACTGTTACTTTGGACACTCATGAAGCCACTTTACCGCCGAGAGGAGCCAGCGTACACACAGTCGTTCGCGGAAATCCCAAACTTGCGTCCATCGTTTGACACCTGCTGTAACCAAACAGGCCGGTATACGTGAGTTAGAGCGTTTTTGCGTTGCTAGACGTCTCGCATTTTGTGACCCGTGTGGGTCCTGCGGAGGAGCGGCTTCCTTATTAGACACTCGCTGAAACGGATCCAGTGTAACCTTTGCATGATGACCGCACCGCGCGCCTGTCAGCATCCAGTTCGCGAGCGGAGCTCTGATTCTAGTAGGCGAGGCTATCGCGAGGCTGGCGCGCACCTAGCAGCGCGATGGGGGATGGCATGACACCGAAATAGACACTGATCTGGGATCATTTTACCCTCCTCCAAACTACACTTAGGTTGACTGGAAGGCACAACTCAGCGTCGACCTGAGAACAGCCTCTTGTTTTGGTGAAAACAACAAACACCCCGAAAAAATGGCCGAAAGTTCTTATATGTCTGCTTGAGGAGAACGACAGAAAACACACACACGCGTGCGCACACACACCACATATACATGTATACATACCCCCCCCCCACACACATATATGTATGTATGTATGTATGTATGTGTGTGTATGTATATATATATATATATATATATATATATATATATATATATATATATATATATATATAATGTATATATGTATATATATATATATATATATAATATTGTATATATATATATATATATATATATATATACTAATAATATATATATATATATATATATATATAATGTATATATATATATATATGTATACTATGTATTATTGTATATGTATGTGTATGTATGTATACGTATACATATATATTATATATGCATAATATGCATGTATATATATATCATGTACAGTATGCATGTACAATAGTCTACGATACGTGTTGTATGTGTGTGTGTGACAGTCAGAGAATGTGTGTGTGTGTGCGTGTGTGTGTATAGGTAAGTCTGTGGTTTAGATATGCTGTTTTTCAGTCTTGAAATACAAGTTGTGGGGGGGAGGGTGGGTGCAGGTGGGAGGATAGTGATGTGGTCTGGGCTATAAGGTCTTTTTGTTCCAAATTTGGTGCAGTGCATCAAAATGCCTTTGCCTTCTTGTAGGGCAGCATACACAAGACGCACGCACGCACGCACACACACACACACACACACAGACAGACAGGCTCTCTAACGTTCAACTGTTTGGCCTACATCCTACATTCCTTTATAATTTATTTCGAATGTAATAATTTTACTTTGCATGAAAATAAATTGACTAACCCAGACTGTGAGCTGTGTGTCTTTCTTGATACACAAAAGATGTTTAACCTCTAATATTTGAAAAGTAAATTCTAATGTAAGTTCATTGGTTCAGATAGGCATTCGAAGTAATAGTGAGTACACTGTAAAAGAGTCGTTTGTCTGTCAAACCCCTGCTCCCCTTGCAGTCAGATTGCATCAGGAAACAGACTGAGGCACAAACGATCATACTGCACCTCATATGCACCTGCCCATGGTAACCTGATTTTTTTGGTCACATGGTATCCATGGTAACAGAGCAATAGTCTTGACAGGCAATGAGGAGGGTTGTATAAGCAGTCTACTACATTACACTACTACACACTACACCACACACACACACACACACACACACACACACACACACATACAGTTTGTGATGTCATATCAGGTATGAAATTGGAGTTGTGTTATGAGGAAAAGGGTGACGAGTGACATGATATTCAAGCAGCAGTCGGGACATTTCAGGAGCATCAAATGTCTGATGGAAAACTGGGAGTGTTGGCTGACATTCTGAAAACTGTCTCCAGCTTGTGTATAAGATGCATAACTGTGTCCTGCAACAATAATGTCCCTTCAAATAATTCAAAGTTTAAAAATACAAAGAAAGCAAAGAGGTAAAGAAGTAGTCTTACATTTACACAAGGTATTATATTGCATGACTGTCTGAACACAGCTTTTTGGAATAATAAATATTAAATCAGCATTCAGCTAAGAGCACTCCAACTCTCCATGCCTTGCAAAAACAAAAACGGAGATGATGTTTTCTGTTAGAATTCTTTCAACTTTATTTTGCAGGTGTCAGAAAATAATCTTGTAATTTTTGACAGGGTGCACTAAAGTCAGCAGTTCTGGATTTAAAAAAAGAAAAAAAAAGAGATGCTTTTTTCAACATTTATGCATGCTATATACAGCTTTATAATACCCCTTTTTTCCTCTTATATAATCGTGATGGGTATGAATGAATGAGCTAATTAAAGGTTGGGTAGGCAGTTTTCTTTTGGCGTCACTGGGCAAAAATGCCATATTAACCGTGCAGCATATTGTAATTCAAGTGGTCTGAGAGCAGACCTCCATTTCAGCCGCCCCTCTTGGCTCTGTTTTCAGGCTTCAGAACATCTATCCCGTGACGGTAGACTTTAGCCTATCTCAGGTTATATCAGAGACACGGTGTGTTGGTATGTATTGGCTAAGCTACAAGAGCAGATGTGTGTACACGTCCCTTCAGACGGTGAAAACCTGATTCAATGGAGGAAAATCCTGCCGAAAATCCTGCAACTTGTGATAAATTTCCAACACCTCCTTTGCCTACAGCGGTGTATAGTACAAAACAACACGTCCTGCTCCACACGGAGCTTCGGGCTCATTATGTTCGATGCCATGGCGCTCATAACGACGAGTGGCAAAGAGGCATGATGACAAACAGTGAGGAATAACTTTTGACGGGGGACAGTGGTGTGTGTGTGTGGTGTACTAGCCTCTTCCCGCTGCTGGACGGCGTTGCAGCTGCCTCTGAAGCCTGGGGCGCTCTGCTCTGCGGCCGCGAAGCGCTGGAGGGGCATTTTTGAGAAGACAAGTCATGGCGGGAGGGACCGCGGCCTCGGTGAGGCTCATGACGTGGAGAGCGAGACCTACGAGTCATGAGGTTTCACTGGGGAACCGACTCCTTCTGCTGCCGGTCGAAGTTGTGGGTTTGGTGGGAGGGGCTTAGCGGAGTGATACGAGGCAGCAGAGAGGGAGGAGGAAGGTTTTGCATAGGTTGCACAGATTTTGCCTACCCAGCTTTAAATGTAGGTACATTTAGATGTTAACTGAATAACAATTACTGAAAACATGATTTAGAAAAAAGACAAGCATATACCTAGATATAGAGTACCAAAGTGGAATGATAAAGCATGTAAGTAAACAGTTTGAAAGAAAAATGAAAAAGTATGAATTAAGTTATTAGGTAATTACTTTAGAAAATATAGCGTAAAATTGTAAATAATATGCTGATTGGGGTGTTGGCAGGAGTAGATTTTTCAACTGCAAGACCAATGTACACTTAGGTACAAGCTAGAATACACGCTGAGGATGCTCCAGTTAGTCATCCACATATCTTGATTTGAGGTCAGAAGTACCTGATTCATGCAGACTAACTGCACTGGAAGTCACTTGTTTAGCTCTGTTCAGCAAGGAACTCATTGATGATCTGATGGCAGTTGCAACCTTTTTACACTTCACTATTTCAAAAGAGCAAAATATAATTAAACAAAGAATCATATTGACCGTATTTCATAGAAAAGTCAGTTTAAATGACTTCTTTTTAAAGGTCTAAGACACATTAGGAATCGAATATCTGCAAATGCTCAACTAATGATATGTAAGTATCAATTTGTACAATTTTCATACCCCCCTGTCAACTCAGCCTTAATAGGCCTTCTTCACACAGTCTGACCTGTCACAGTACACAAAGCACAGGTGTAACTGATCACATTCATTACATCTCCATTCCATTTAGTCGCCCCAGTAAGCTGTGCAAGCATGTACAGAGCCAGAACCCTGGAAGCGGCACAGCTAAATGGAATGCAGCCACAATTAATGCCATTAATTACCCCTGTGTGTTTCCTATTATAACATGTCAAAACGTCTGATGCGAAAATGACTGACTCGTTTCTTTGTTTGCCGATGGCTGCCACATTTTCCTGAACAGTTTGCTGCTGGAGAGGAAAACGCTCCACCATTAAAAGAGACGTTCAGTTTGGCACAAGCTATATTGCTGGGACTGTAAGGAAATCCCCATTCAGTGGCAAGCTCAGTCACAGCACACACCGTCCACATCCCATTCTAATGACCTAACATCCAGAGCAACGATCAATGAGCAAATAATCTATTGTGTTCACTCCAAAAATACAAACAGCACAGGGCCCATTATTTTGTTTTCAAAAATGTGTATCAACATACAGTATGTACATTATTTTGAAATTTCCATTGAGGACCATAAGATAAACACAATAGGCATTAATTAGAGATATTATAAACATCAGCTATGAATGTCAGTTAATTATTAATTAGCTTTTAGGATTGTAAGATGTCCACAATTGCCTACAATAATAAAATCACAAATGTCTATAAACATTTTGTTGTAGAGCTGGATGAACATTTTTCTTACAAATGATGACTGAATATGTCTTCATACAGGATTTCACTTTCAGGTAAAATCCTGTATTTGATCAGTTTGGGTGTAAATTTGGCATCTTTTAGACCATAGGCTTAATTGTTTTTGTATATGTATAGTGTGCAGAATACTGTAAGTCAATTGGAGGATATTCCAATTTAAAGGGCACTATGGGACTAATGGTGAAAATTAAACTGCCATTTAATGTTTTTTATGCATTTATGTCTTGAAAACATTGCAAAAACTATGTTTCCTAGAATTGAAAAAGTTAGAACTTGTCATTTTGAGAGCGATGAGACTTGAAACATAATAAAAACCAGTATAGTGAAATGAGAGGTAATTCAGTACATTAAAAAAAACTCAAATTAAGGCAAAACAAGTGCTTTATCTACTGCAGCTAAATGACAACATAATGAAGGAGCAGGAAAAATGTACTTACTCCTCTGTGACTGCAATAGAATTATTATTATTAAATCATTGTTAAATCTCTTAAGATAAATGACTTAATCTTGGATATGTTAAAGTTTAATCCCACTACATTTACATGAATCTCAGTTTGTGTTCAGACAATAAAAAATGGCAATATGACACTCTTAAGTTTGAATATCACTATCTTGTTTAATAGAAGTAATCTGTAGGGACAATTATGTCATTTAAAGTATACAAATACATTCATGTAAGGATATTGATCAAGATGGAATACAGTAAATCACAGCAGTTCAGTCTAGTCTTTTGCCCTTGAAGCCTCAGGAAAACATGTGGTTCCTTGGTCGAAAGGCCTGCCTCTGCCTCTCGTACATGCTGACGTACGATCTAAGAAGGTCCTCCATTGTGTTTGCCTGAAAAAGGAGGAAATGGATGGTCATTTAAAAAAAAATCTACTACTGCCAAATGGGTTCATTACCATGAATGGACAGACTGGTTTACAGAATAATGTGTACTGAAATATTTGAACATTATAAAATTGAATTTGAAAGACTCACCTGTGAGGTTTCACAGACGAAGTTGATGCCCCTCACCAGGGTGCCGATGGTCATCTGGAAATAGCCGCCACTGCTGTTGTACTCTGTGATGCGGCTGAACGGGTGCATGACCAGCAGCTCCTAAAAGGTTCACAGTTTGATTAAGCTACATTAAGATGTAATGGTTTCTTACCAATAAAGACCCAGATAGGAGAGCATCAAAATATCATCAATTGAGATGAAATGTGACAGACTAGACTTGATTAAAAGAAATAAAATACAACATGACATGTTAATATACATAATTTAAGGCTCATTGTTGTGCATACCTTTGTCTTTGGGTCTATGAAGCTGACACCCTGCTTGCTGATGGCAATCAAAACTGTATTTGGGTAGCTAGATTCACACGTTTGCTGCAAAGACAAATGTAAATGAAATCATAATATGACAAAACAGTTTCCTCAAATTGTTGCCTGGCAACTTTGCTGTCACTTCATCCCGATGACTCACTTTAACTTCAAAGAAGGTGCAGCCAAAGGTTGGCCAACTTGAAATGGCGCTCAGGAAGGCGATTTTGGCCTCCTGCACCGTGATGCCACTCTGCTTGTTGTAGGAGGAGATGATGTGCTGCAAGGAGAAGAAAAAATACTCAGCGGACATCCCTTACACTGGACACAACCTGTTTCTGCTCTGCTTCCTTTACCGTCTTCCATTCCTCAGGGGACATTATTTTCATCTGGTCTGCAGGAACCAGCTCCCGCAGCATTTTGGGGATCATGACAAACTGCGACCTGTCTGAATCTACTTTGGATCTGAAGAGCAGCCCACCCAGGTTGGTCATGTCCTCTTTGGTACAACTGTGGTATCCCCGCAGGTACTTGGGCAGCTCCTACATGGAGGCGAAACAGAGATCATGTATCGTGGCAATCCTGCGTGTCGAAAGAAGCTGGCAGAATGAAGAGTGTGTGTTTGGTTGAATACCTGTGGGAAATGGAAAGTGAGGTCCGCAACTTGGTCTTTCCCTGGGCTGACATTGAACCAGAGCTTCCTCTTACAGATCACCAGGTAGGGCATGTTGGCCTGGCTGCCTGGGAAGCAAGATTTGAATTATAAATATGGAGACATGGAGACAAAAGCTGAAGGTGTCTGTGTGATGCATTACCTTCTTTCACTTTTTTTGTTTTCTTGGTAGAGTCTGAAGACTGCCTCAAACTGTCAAAGAAATATTTCTGCTCATCCAAGCTGATGACCTAACAATTAAAACCAGAATAACATCGACATGTTAAAGGGGGTAGGAGCATGGCCTTGGATAAATTCACCAGTGTAGGAGAGATTCAAATGTATGACCTCATTGTCTCAAGCTACATAGAAATCAGTATATCTAATTACATCTTCATCTTTCTGTCACATTACAATGTTATTAATGGCTAAAAAATACGAGTCAGCAAACAAGTTACCCAGCCCCACCTTGTTTGGTGTTTTCAGGTACAGGCCATATCCGTCTGCGGAGCTCAGACTGAGCTGAGAGGCAATACTGCAGCACAGGTCATTGATCGTGGTTGTTGATGTCACCTCAAATATCTGCACAACAGCAAGGACAGTAAGTACAGAGACTAGAAAAGAAATCTGTATGCACTGTGTAACGATACCTAACTTAATTTGGAAGTCATTTTGGAACCTCACGTTAAAAATATATGCAGGAGGTAAAGTTGGACGGATGCCAATAATAAGAATAACCATTGAGAAACTGTTTAGTTCCTCCCATTAGTTAACAGAAAGACGTAATGCCAGTTAACATCAATTGGCAAAGAGCTAAAACACTGCTGAGAGTCTGCCCAGTAATGGACGCCTCATCTAAGTGTTTTAGAAGACAGTGTTGTGTCTTACATTATTTGTGTCATTTGGGAAGTGGACTTTATGAAAGATCTGGGTGCTGTTCTGTTGGATGGCTTCCACTTCTACCAGATGGGGAGGAAACTTCCTGGGCTCCTTACTGAGGGTACAAAGCACTCAGATAAATGTATTGTACATACACACAGATATATATAGACAGCACCATAGCTCAGTCCTACTCTACTTTACAGCAACAGCAGCGTTTTGTTAAAATCAGTGAATATGCTTGTGCAAAACTGTGATTTTCTTATATGCACTGATGATTTCCATTGCTGTCATCCCGTTACATGTGTTCTTCATTATTCCAGCCTGACCTGAGCATCTCCTGCACCCTCTGCAGGCAGCCAGCAGCCAGCTGATCTCTGGGGCGCGACTCCAGGAAGCGCTGAGTGTGCCTCATCAAATTGTGACTGGGCGGGAACAAGCCTGAACACAGCCACATCAGCTGCCACCCAAGCTCCATACTCAACCTGAGAGCAAGAGAAAGAGAGGGAAAAAATGCATAGAGGGTTGGATATGTTGGTTCTTGATTTTGCGTGAATTCTTTAAAAATTCCAGAAGTACACAGCGAGGGAGCACCTGTTGTTGTTGCTGGTCATCTGTCTCATAATCTGGCAGTAGATCTCATCCTGCAGAGCCTCATGCTGGGTGGCTGGACCAAAGATCTGGTCAGTCAGCTCTATAGGACTGCGAGATTGTTTGATGGGGTAGTCACCCATGTACTTCAGGATAGGTAGCAGCCAAGGTTAAGGACTCACACAGACAGTAATAAAACTAGACTAAAGTCTGAATCACACACGGCCCCTTTATGTCTTTATGTGTGTAGAGAGGGGCTCTTTCTTCTAAAAGTTCATCTACACATTTCATTAGGGAAACTGGAACAACTTCCTACAGAATACAGTTTGGAAAATCCCTAGAACCAGGTTTACATTTTGAGGGTTTTAACACAGTAAAGTATCTCAACATTCTCTAATGTTACAGCTGTTATTAAAACAGGGACGCGCAGTCATCTGCAATGGGGAAGCTTTCATTACAAGGATATCAGTGAAGGCGTTGCAGGCCAGGCTGCTGAGCTCAGAGTTGCGGACCAGGCTCTTCATCAGCGGCTGTTTGAGAGGTTCTCTGGAACAAGCCCACAGCTTCTCCCTGCTGACCCCTTTGGATGCTCCCTGTCGACCGGCATCTTTACCTACAGGCCTGTGGCAGCGAGGAAACTCAGTGTGAGCATATCAATGGAATAGACCCGCTTATTTAGAACAACCTGGCATTCATATAAAAGCTAAAGTTGCATGATGTCTTTGTTTATATATGCTCTACCAACCAAATCTAGAGTCACACTCACTGTTAGATGACTACTCAATATTTGAAAAGTGCCAAATTATAAAGTGACTCATATGTATATCATTACCTGAAGTTCTCAAGTGCAAACTCTTTTAAAGAGACAGGAGCCACTGTTTCATCTCTCTGTGGGGCGTTTTGTGTTACTGAAGGTTTCTTCTGGCCTAAATTGAGCAGTTCCTGATGGGTCAGAAGCAGTTAGTTAGTTACACCACAAGGGGGGCTCATACGAGCCATCATACTCATGGATCCACTGCTGCATCTATAGACCTGAAACTTACTGTTGAAGCACACCATGTCTATTCTTGTAAATTTGCACATTTGCCTCTTTCGTTTTGACACATCGGTTACATTATGTAAATGCTAACAACAATTGTATTTATAGGCTATATTTATATATTGTGCACATATGGACCAGACCACCAAACCTATTTCTAAAATCTACTATATATTACCTGTTTATATATTGATATACAGTATATACAGAAAACATTCACTCTCTTTTAATGTCCTATTTATATAGTGTTTATGACATGTCATACACACGACCCTCTGGGGTGTGATGAAAATCAGGAAGCTGGTTGACTCTGAACTCCCTGACGAGGAGTATTTAACTCTGTGCTAGACATGCGAGATTCACTACAAGTCCAAATAAGGTCATTTCTCACCCAGCTGAAGATGTGTGGAGATTGGATTCTAAACAATAAACTATGCTTACTTAAGTTAACGTAAGTCACGTTGTATGTTACTTCACATCATATTTAGTGCATATCTCAGAGACAAAGAGGAGACAGTATATCAGTGTGGAGTCTGGGGCATAACACCATCTATCTCCAATGACCTTGGTCTCCTGGGAGACAGAGCCAGCCTTATCAGGACAGCTGCACCCTGACCAGTTATCCTTGGAGACAGAGAGCTGAACTACTGCTCTGAATGAGACAGGATATGAAGTAATGCAAATGACCAGAATGTGACCTGGGGAACCCCTGTGTCCTATTACCTTTAACCTAAAGAAGGAAAATTCCTTCACATTGGGAAAATAACTAAAAAGTAAAGGTTCATGTAAAGGTAACTCTACCAGCATTTCTTCAGTGGGCCTGCTGAGAGTTGGGAGAAACTGCACTGTATCCTTAAGGACCACACCGCTGCTGCTTGTCCGCTGGTTGGTTGCTTTGATACACTTCTCATGAGGTGAACGTCGTTCATCTTTCTCTACCAGCAGCAGGTCCCCTCTTTTACAAGCCAGGAACTTGGGGTCATCTGCAGAAGGAGCGAGAGAGACACAGAGGCATGTGTGTTAATATTATTTTAGTTATTTTCTTGTGTGCATAGACTTCATATGTGCAAGTGTGTCTGAGCCTTGTACCTGATTTACTGGCATCCTGCTGAGCCACTGCATACACGGAGCGCTGTCTCAGCCCCCCCAGGTTTTTCTCTGCAAGTGCTGCCAGGTCCGCGGCTTCCCCAGAATTCAGGACATAATCTCCTCTGACTGTGGCCAAAGTCACTGACTGAGCACTGAAATGGATGTCACTAGACAGGTTATCAACATCAGAGTTTTATTTGTTTCATACTCTTCAAAACTCATTTAAAATGTTTTGCAAGGGAGTAAATTAAAACAAAAATGATTATGAAAAATATATTTGCAGAACTAAAACATTTCAAAGTTATCCATACCTCATCAGGTGTTCTTCTTTTAGCTCTAGGTAAGAAAGCTCAAGGAGTTTCTTGTCTCTTCCATCCATGAAGAGGATGCCGTTCCAGTTAACAGCCACAACAAACCTGCTTTTGGGCAAAGGAGGTCCTGTGGACAGATATGGGAGTGCAAATGTTTCAGAAGCAGGGTTGTAAGTGGTCTGCCATTTCTTAAATGAATGAGTAATTTACAGGAATATAACAGAATGTGTGGCACCACATACATATTTCACATATTAATTGCATTAAATGGTGACATTCATCTGCAATAAGCCAAGCTGCAGTAGTGATAAGTTTCTAACAATAAATAGAAAGCATTTTTAGTTCATACAGGCACAAAGACAATTATAATATTATATCAAGACCTCTCCAGGTGTGTTGAGGAAAACGTATTTTGCATTTTGAACACTGCGTGTAAAATAAGCTGTATGTTGACTGACCTGACATCATTGTAACTTCAAAAAACTTGGAGAAGTAAAGGGGCCATTTCTGTCGGGCGCTGTCGACCAGTTCTCCTTTTACGCTTTCTGCTCTCTGCTTCCCGTCGACATAAGGACCCTGTATGATCAGGGTGTAAGAATTATCCTGAGGCGACTCACCTTTATTGTGCCCAAGTGATATAGAAATAAAACTGAAAATAAATAAAACTAAATATATATATATATATATATATATATATATATATATATATATATATATATATATTTAGAACACTGCATATGGCACACACAAATCCAGTTTGTTTCAGGATGCAGTCATGCTCATAAAATACATACAGTATCTCCTTTTGTTTGACTGCATGCACTGTACCTGTAAGTGTGCTGTGCTGATGAGTTGGATCCACTTTGTCATAGATTTGTTCTCAATGAGCGAGGTGGCGATGCACTCCTCAACCACCTGCCGGACGTTGTCTTTGTTGTACACCGAGCCAAACTGAATGTAATAGTGCTTTGCTGCCAGCTGCACATATTCATCCTCCTGAGAGATGCAATACAGATACATTTTTATTGGATACAGTTTACACAAATTGGTTTATTGTCTTTTGTTGCTTATTTTGGATCGGACATTGATATCATTTAACATGCTGTAATAGGAGAGGTGTTGAGCAAAACACTGATAGGTGTGTGTGTGAGGTTGTAGTGGATCCCAAAGTCTAAGTGCCACTGGTATTTATTTTTGCTGTCTAATAAGCTACATGCTAACACTGGGAACAGGGTGAATGTAACAAATAATAAAAGTTATAACAAGTCCAGGACAAGACTCAAGGCAAAAGGACAACATTTTCTATGCTTGTTTTTTTTCTGGAAATGTTTTTTTCTTGAATTAAGTGATTGTTTGGCCACTTGGTGGCAGCGGAAACAAGCTACAAACACAACACTCTCATATCATCATCATGTTAGCAGACAGTTATTAGCTTATTTCCACATCTAGCAGAAAGGGAGCTACATTAGCATTCATTTGGAGTCGTGTTTCAGATATATATAGTCTAATATTCATTCTCCTTTTAGCTCTGTTTTACTCTCTCACCAACTCCTGAGAGAAATATCTGTCTCTTTCGCTACTAAATGCTCCACTAAGTTCACCAGCTAGTTGCTAACTTTGCCTGTCTGCCGTTGGGTGCTAGGAAGGTAGCGTAAAGTGGGTTTGCAGAGCTATTTCGCTGAAAACAGCTGCTTGCTACAGCTGGAAACGTCGCTGATTAGAGCAGTGAGTGAGAAGGAACCAAAACAGTGAAGTTGCGGGATATAAAACCAAAACAATGAGCTGAAAGATGCTAAATCGCTCTGTAGAGCGGAAGGGAACTGCAGAGTTGGGTGATAATTCTCTGTGGCTTCGTCACTATGACCGACTCCTTTCACATTACTCATAGTCATTTATCAAAATCAATAAAGTCAAACTATTGATTATAGCAGCTTTAAGTTTCAAAATGCCGCTACTCAGATTAGTAGACAGTCTTGCTGGCCTTGACCAACCAAGACCATATCTAGTCAATTTAGATATGCCCCCCCCCCCTGAAAAGACAAATGTTGGTTTCTGTTACAGGTTATGATGAGTATGTGGTGTACTTATAAGTAAACAAAGTCCTTTCACTCCTGAGCCTCACCTTCTCACTGCTGTACTCTCCCAACTTGATATCCTTGATGACCTGTCTGTAGATTAGATCCGTGCTGATTGGGTCTACTGAGCAGTCATGCCAGGGTGTGAACAGTTCCTTGCGGATGGAGAACCTCCAGGGGGCGGCCTTCTCCTCCTTGCCCTGCCTCCTCATCTCCTGCTCGCACTGAGACACTGCATCCAACACATGCTTCCCACAGCTGCCCAGAGACCACATCTGGAGACAAAAGACCAAGACGGTTTGAGTGAGTGAATCTTTTCTTCTGGAATTTAGCACTCATTAAACAACATTCAGAAACTGGACATTATGTGGGACAAGTATGCATGTAAGTAAGTATGGATATGACAAGACAAGAGACAAGGAAGTAAAGGTCACCTTTTCATAGAGACTGATGTACAGGGAGAATCCATATGCGTCTTGAAGATTGATCTTGTCAGCCACAGCTTGACAGACTTCAGCAGAGGTGGAGGCTGAGTCCAGATGTAGACTGACAGTGCGTTCATCCATTAGAGTCACAGAGACGTCTACGGGCTCCTTGGACTTGGCAGCCTGTCAGCAGGGAGAAGGAAGATGAGACAGGATTGAAATCAAGAAAACAATCCAATTATCTGGAATTTTATAGCCGGCAGCTCAGGTGTGCTTCTCAGGAAAATCTTTTGTTTCCAACAATAAATCTGGCCAAGAAAATACAATCCAAAAAAAAGTCATCATAACAACAAGACATAAACATGATCTACCTGTAGCTCTATCCAACAGGGCAACTCTTTTCTTTCTCCATTGGCTATTATACGACTCAGTCGCTCAGTACAATATACTCCATATCCATTCGGCCCTTTGCGGACAAAACTCTCCAAATACTGTGAAAGAGAGGAGAACAGAACAGGGTTAATAAATTATATTGCCAAATTAGTAGAAATGGACAAAAGCACTGTTGTATCCTGTAAGAACGAAAAAACAAAACAATGTTAACAAATGGATTAAAATCAAAGTGGAGTGCATTGTGGAAATCTTGGAATCAACACTGTTTCTGAACATGTATCTCCGCGAAAACAACACAAGAACTGGTAACTGACGTGATTCATTGAAAATGCTGACAAAGCCCGAACTGTAAAAGCCAATTAAGAGAGGCAATGGACTGAATATTCCTGATAGTCATGACAAAAATTGATCATTTTCCCCTTCACAAAGGATAGATTTGGTATCTTGAATTGTTTGAAATTCAAGAAACCATATGAACAGAGAAACTGAGAGCAATGTTTCTCCAAGTGCCTGCATGCAGCCACCTGTTGAACATTTCTTTAGTCTGTTTTGTATTTGGATTTAATAAAGTCATAGATTACAAAGTTTAACATGTGCAACAAGGTACAATATTCCCTCTGTATTCACAGAATTCCATCTATTTTTTAATCAAGAAAAGATGTAAAAATACTACACAGTGAGTAAAGGTGTCTATTATTGCCATATTTAACTTTTTTTAGTTTATATTCAATAATTGGAGGTTGTTTGTAACTGGACTCTATGTACATGTTTGTCCAGTGTTTCTGATCTTATCTTATTCAACTACTTTGATCATATCAACACAGCAGGCGGGCGAGAAGTACGAGAAGAAGTAACTGTCTTTATCCTCCTTTAACAATTATTTGTGATAAAAGCTGAAGGAATCCTTTTTTAAAAGATTTTTTGGGGTATTTTGGCTCTTATTATTTAGAGAGAGCTGAAGAGAGACAGGAAAGGAGAGAGAGAGAGAGAGCTGCATTACTGAATGACTTGCTGCAGACTGACCTTCATGAAGAGGTCTGTTGGGGGGAAGATCCCAAGACAGATGGAAAGAAGGGTCCAGCCTTGCGTACGGCTCTTTGTGTTCTTATTGTTCACCAGCTGCTTGCAGATCTGGCAGTAAATCTCATCCCTGCACATGTAGAGAATCATGAAAGGAAGGCAAAAACAGTGACAACCAATCTTAAACAAGACAGATACAGTATAATAAGAGTGCAACAAGATTCAAGAGAACTTGTGTGAACACAAGGTTCACAAGATGGTTAAAATGTTAACAAACGCAAAATAAAACAGACAAACACTGGAATAATACATTTCTGATCTCCACTGTAAACGGACATTATGTCTGTGTATCTATTTTTGTTTTTTTCCATATCGTATCCCATTTTCACCTTATGTCTCGTCTTGATAGAGCGTATCCGATGATAATGTGTAGCTTTTCCTGGGATGTAAGTGGCCGGTCCAGTGTGGGACCCTCTCCAATCAAAATGTCCTCGTCCTCTGTCATGTTTTCCGGCTGGTGAAGATAACAACAAAAAGAGTGATTAGCATACGACACACATTATTAATCAACAAAGGAATAATGACTGAATGATGAACACCGTAGCGACGTTATTGCTGACCTCCTCAGGAATAACAGAAGCTTTTCTGTTTCCACCTCCGAGCTTTTTCTTGTTCTTCCTCAGTATTTTCTATTCAGAAAAGACATGATAATTAGAGGTGAGCTAATGTTTGACATTCTGGGAGCAGAAAAGAAGCTTGTTAATACACTTGGGTCAATATATTTGGTAAAGTTCAATAAACTCTCATTATTTATTATAGCATCTATTTCTAACCACCACGAACCACGTGTGGAAGTTATTCTTACACTTGACATGTAATAATGTGATTACGTTACCTGGTCCAGTCCCACCAGGTTGCTCAGCCTCCTGCCCTGCCTATGAGGCATGCTATGATGCGAGATGGTATTGGACGCTTGAGACATCGCGTCCAGAGACTTTGGTTCTGGCATGTCCTCCATGAAACGCAGTATGATCCAAAAAACAGTCAGACACGCCTGGAGGGGAATGAGAGGAGAAACTGGGAGTGAGCTTTGGCAAAGGAAGGAAATCTTTGGAGTTGACGGAAAGAAAGTGGCCTCTCTCTCCTGTCTGTCCTCTCACCAGTGCATCGCCCTCGTCGTCGTGGGGCAGAAGAGACTTCCTGAGTCTCTGTGTGATGTGCGTGTGGCTAGCGTTGCCCTGGAAGTGACGGGTGCTGAACCTGTAGAAGGAAAACTCGTCACTGTCATCATCAAACTCGTCTTCTTCCTCTTCCAGCGACGGGGTAGGGGTTGTTGAGGTTGAGGCTGGAGCGATGATTTCCAGCTTTGAGGTCTCAACAGAGGTTTCCTCCACTGGCTCTGGCAGGTTCCTCATCTTCTTAACAGTCAAAATACAATTAATATCAGAGGCTCACTAAATTGACATTTATTAACGTCACATTAGCAGATTACACAACAGAAATATCAGCAAACCTCAAATTCATCTGACTCTGATGCTGCCCGTTTGACCACTTCCACCGGTGGAGGTGTGGGCTGGAGATCATACGTGTTCACCTCTGAATCCTGTTCAACGATTGGCTCAGGCTCCTCATCAGCTTGCGCTGACTGGGACATAACTTCTTTCAGACGCTGACGAAGCTCCGAGGCAATTTGTTCTTCATGCTCTTTCTTCAGGCGTAAAAAGTTAGCCTGTGGGGGGGTTGGGTGGAGAGAGGATAGAGAAAGAGGGGGCTGAAAAGGTGTCAGAATACAATATATTCATTATGTCATTTCCAGTTTCAAGACTTTCAGCTCTTACGTCATTCCTCATCTTTTCAGCTATTCTTCTGTCCAGGAGTCCTCTGGTGTACGCCTGCAGCAGTATGACCGCCTGTTTCTTCTGCTTCCAGCCCTTTCTCGCCTGGTAGCCTCGTACCTACAGTTAATCAGAGACTATTAATCATCCTATTAAATCATATAAATATACTTATAATAATTATAATAATTTTGCTTCTGTGTAATAATAAGAAGAATAGGTGTGCAATTTAAAATACATTTAACATCAAAATACTAGTAAAATTGATTTCCATTAAAAAAAAGAAAAATCCCGCTAAATATTTTTATTAAATTCAACACGTGGAATGCATTTTAAAAAATCCAAAATCTTTTTAATATAATTAAATATATATATATAAAAATTAATTGTAATACATTTGAAATATATTGAAATTATATGCTTTAAAATATACTACTACTACTATATCAGTAGTATATAAGTATATAAAGCAGAAAATTGTCACATTTTTTAAAAATGTATATATACATATGCATTAAAAAATGAAAAAACTACACTGTAAGCTAATTATGTAAGCTAATGTATGCATATATATATATATATATATATATATATATATATATATATATATATACACACAGACACACATATATATATATATATATATATATACACACACATATACATATATAGTAAACATATGTTACAATATCTACATTAACCCTAAACCTATAACATTTAAAAATGAATATAGCTACACTGTAAGCTAATTTACAGTATTTACAGTACATGCCTGGCTTTGTATGGTGAGCGCTGCTGCTCGCTGTCTTTGGTACAATAACCAGAGCTTCCGACCACGGATCTTTGAGGCCAACCGTTCAAAGCCTTGCTGGATCTGGTTGGAGCAAGAGTGGAAACAAAGGACAAGGTCACTGCACTTGAGATAAGTTGTCTTTGTATAGCAAACGTTAAGGAGAGGGCATTATGCCAGCTACAAGCTCTGAGTGCTATAAACGTTTGTCAAGCATCAGACCTTTCTTCGCACTTTTTCCTGTCTGTAAGCTCTCCAGCGCTTCTGCAACACCACAGCTGCTCTCCGCTTCTTCAGAAAAGACTTTCTACAAAAAGAAGGAAAATAACGCATTTAAGTAAAGGAATAAAAAGAAAAACCCCTCAATCAATCTTTGATGCACTTTTTCTATAACACCCTATTCCATCACCCTATTCCACCGTATGTCAATAAAATAACACTATCTGTAGCTACAGTATAGTCATACACAGACCTGTTGAGATAATGCAAACAAAGATAATGTATCGTACCCATGACCTCATTCAATTCTGAGTTCATAATCTCTATGGGATGTCCCCTTTACTCTTCTTAGAAACTGCACCTGTCTCTGTGTCCCATCATGACCCTCTGGATCACCAGAGCTATCCTGCTGAGTTCTTGTTCCCTCAGTCGTTCCAGGACAGCGTCATGGGCGTCCTGAAATAAAGTGAAAAAAGACACTGCAGCATAGAGCAATAACTGAACAGTGCATAAATCACCTAAGAGAGAACATAATGTCAACAGTAGATGTTAGATGCTGGTCTAGTTTGTAATACTGATAGTACGTCACCAGTGCCAGTTAATACAGTTTACTGTTAATCTGCAGTGATGCTCTGCTGTGTCAAAACAATTGAGAAAAGCTGCGGTACAACATGGTTTGAATTATTATTTAATTAAGTTTTCTTCACCCTCAGGAAAATCTTGGTCTTGCCTATTTTCCACTCGTCCGCTCCTTTAATCACTGTCTTGCAGATGGCTTCACAACAGGCAGCAGCTGTCTCCTGGAAAGACAATAAAGAATTTATTTGCTGCTGAAGAGAGGCTAATGACAGCCCAAATTCCTCCAGGGGGAAAGACAATAGAAAAGTCATCCATCTTTGTGGCCATTGTAATGACATTTACAGTATTATCTTGAGTGACATTTAGCAATAACATTTTAGATTTCACAAATATGACTCTGATTTTATGAAATCAACATCGTAACGTATGATCATCAACAGGGCTACATCACCACTAACCTTCTTGGGGTCACAGACGGTCGTCTTCAGCAGCACCCTGTAGCGCTTCAAGAATTCCTCAAAGGTGTGGCGAATTGGGTATCCCAGCTTCCGGATGCGGATGGTGTCCATCATGCCGGAGTATCTCAGCTGACGCATACACAGCTCTCTGTCAAATGACTAGAGGAGAGCAGATTAAAGTGGCTGTGAATATTCTGTCTATGTGGGCCTGAGTAGCACTTTTGTCTTCAACAGCAACAACATAATCACTTCATGCTAACATGCTCACGGTGAAAATGCTGAACAGATCACCAAAGTTATTACAGTTCATCCTGAGGGGAGCATTAATGTGTGTACCAACTTTCATGGGAATCCATCCAACAGTTGCAACATTTCACTGAAAAAATCAGATGTCAACCTCATGGTGGTGCTAAAGCAAAAGTCAGGGGATCATCAAATTCATTAGGATTCATCATCTGGGAACCATGAATGTCTGTACAAAATTGATTACCAATCCATCAAGCAGATGTTAAGTGAAAACTGCTAGTGGCACAATGAGAAAACTCAGGGAATTGCCAAAGCAGAAGTAATAAGGTGATTCATCCTCTGGGGATCATGAATGTACATTTTTTGCCAATCCATCAAGCAGATGTTCACTTGATAAGTGAAAGATTTGACCTGCTAGTGGCACAATAAGAAAACTCAGGTGATTGCCAAAGAAACAGTAGTAGATATTTGGATCATGAATCCCTGTACAGAATTTCATGGCCATCCATCCACTAGTTGCTGAGATATTTCAGTCTGGACCAAAGTGGTGGACCAACATGCAGACATTGCCATCCCTACAGCCTGGCTGCTAACATGGCAAAAAAAAAAAAATAGTGAAGGAAGATAAATCATACTTAATTAAAAGGGCAAGGAAAGTCCCAGTTACCACCCAAAGCAGGTTATATTTTACAGGAAATTTGCTCAGTTGCTTTATGGCACAAAACAGGAAGAGGCTGTTGTTTATCCAGTGCAAAAGCAGATGGTAGAGGGGCAAAGGAAAATTAATTTTATCCCCTTTCGTTAAGCCAAAGGGGAAAAAAACTAATTCAGACGGGGGAGGTAGACTCACAGCAACACCTTCATTATTTCAGGAAACATTGAAACATTGATACAGTTATGTTTAAAAATGCTACACATAGCAACCATTGTGTGTTCCTGTGGCCATCCATACTGCAGTCACTGCTCTTGTGTCATTCACCTTAGACTGCTTGTCACTGTTGGGTTTGAAGCAGCGGATGAAGAAAGGCTGGCAGGCGGACAGGGCCTTCATGAGGGAATCCAGAGACTGACGGAACTGGCCGCTCAGCGTCGGCACTTGTTTACGGTTGTCAGTCTGGGCCTGCACGGATGATAGAGAGGAGACTAAAATCATGATGCCAGGTCAGCAATACAGTGACAACTGTCACACCGGTGTCACTATCAATGCATGTCCACTGTATCCCTACGTAGACTGCAAATAAATGTCCATCAAAACGAGTCTTATAATCTAGAATTGCACCTTAAAATTTTACATAAAAAAGTGAAATATCTGCAAATGAGGTGAGATCATTTTGCTGCATTCTCCCCATCCACATAATATTTCACTTGAGAAAAGAAAAGATATATGTAGCAATATGAAAGCACATGACATGCTGATGAGGTTATTCTTGCATACCCGTAGAGAGCTCTTAGGTGTCATGATGATCTTCTTGTTGTTACTAATCTTCACTCCATTGGTTGAAAGTTCAGACTCAAATATCTGATGAAGTAGCTTGTTGGTGGACATCTCAACCATCTTCATTATGTCTGAACTGACAGCATCTCTGTTCTTTTCCAGGAACCCTTAATGGAAAAAAGAACATTACTGAGCACCTCACAGCAGGCACTTAGCCTTTAGCTTCGACTTTTTGCGATTTGCTTTTGTACCTTTGGAGTCGTACAAAACCACGCCTGAAAAGTGGTGAATCCCAAAGTCTGTGTCATGTTCGCTTTTGGAGGCGATGTAGGTCTTGTTCCCACGGTGTTGCTGGTTCATCTTGTTCAGCATAGTGGAGTCTGAGCCCTGTGACACACCAAACAATGTACTGGATTAAAAACAAGCAAAAAACAGTTGACTGGACTGGCAGATTTTTACAGGAAAAGCAACAGTTCCTAAATAATGTTTGTGAATCAATTAAAAAGCAACACAGTATAACACCGCCACCTTTGGAAAATGACTTTCTTCATCAATCAGAGCCAGCAGGTTACAGGATTTCCCAGCCAGGAGGTCCAGGATGTTCTGATTGTCGCTAAATTTGATGTTATTCCACACAATGTCTTCTTTCAGGTACTCCTTCTGCTCCAGCTTGAAGATGTGGCCCACGAAGAACTGTTGCAGCTTCTCATTGGCGAAGTTAATGCACAGCTGCTCAAAGCTGTAAAACGACAGGGTGACATTTGCTCAGTTTTAAGTAACTGTAGAGTTGAGACATGCTTAGTCTGAAGGACGTGTGAAGGAATGTCCTGACCTGTTTGTGTTGAAGTTCTCAAAGCCAAAGATATCAAGCAGGCCAATGGACAGGAAGGAGGATTTGGGGCTTTTGGTCAACCTCTTATAGATGACAGTGTTGATTTTCCCAACGATCCATATAAACAGCTTATTGTAGATTGCCTGAAAGATCAGACACAAGTTAAATTTGATCTCCTGAGCATGACTGATCGGTCCAAATAAACTGGGAATATTAAGCACTGAAGTGTATCTGTGACTGGATGTTGAAATCCCTGGATTCCCCCTCTCTCAACAACTGCTGTATCTGGAAACCCTGGTTGCACCCTCCTCTTTTAAATGTGTGCAACTGTATGAATGTTGCTAATAAAAAGTGCACGGACTCAATTATTCTCTCTGCAATCAAAGGTTAAAATCTCCACTTCCTTGTAACATGCAGTATGCAACATTTATAGGGTATGTTCCTTTCACCCTGGGTCAGGATCCAATAAGGAAATACACAACATTTTGATTTACTGTCAATGGGTCAGCTTTCTTACCTTGAGAAAGGCGTCTCTGCAGTCAGAGGCCTGTTCGGAGCTGAGGGGTTTGGTCACCCTCTCTCTGTTGGTCATGAAGGAGCGATGGGTCAAACTCGTTGCCAGGGAAGACTTGTGGACCTGCAAGAAAACCGACAAAAACGTCATCACTTCATGTTGAAGAGTGATGGTCCGTTCATCAAGTTTTGTGTCAACTATCACAAAAAAAAAAATGAGCGTAGGCAAGAAAGTGCTCACCTCCAGCAGTGACGCTGCAATGCTGAAGTGTTCTGACTTGCTGACATCACTGGTTTCCAGGTTATTTTGTGTGTTGGCTGGTGGGAACACAAGATCAAAATGTAACAACACCAACAATAGCAGTTCAACTCAGTACATTTACTCAAGTACTGTACTTAAGTACAATTTTGAGGTACTGTACTTGAGTATTTCCATTTTATGCTACTTTATACTTACTTTATACTCCATTACATATCAGAGGGAAGTATTGCACTTTTTACCCCACTACATTTATTTAACAGCTTAATTTATTATATACAAAACCTATGATGATCTTAAAAATACAGTGCATTGCTTTAGGTTAATCTACCCAACAGTATATAAATTAAAGTTAGCTTCACCTCAACCAGCAACACAAAATGCTGTTTACACATTAATGCAACACTAATAAAGATTCAATAGCATGAGATGTAGATGATAACACTGACAGCAGCCATTTTTCTACAATACAAATACTTGTACTTTTGATACATTAGCTCTTTACTGTCTGTGATGCTTTCAGTATTGAATCATAATGTAGCACACATTAAAGTTAGGATTAGAGTATAGTGTGTTATTATGTTGAACGTATGCTCACTCTGTTTTATCAACATGAGATGCTCCTGATATCAGATATAATGAGTGTGATGGAATTCAGGAAGCTGGTTAACTCGTGAGTGAAGAAGTTTCATGAGACCTGGACGTCTTACGCCGAAGCATTTATTGAAGTTTGTTCAAGGAGGACAGAGACTAGCAGTACAAGTGAACACTGTGTATTGCCACCCAACTCTGAAGGTTACTTCCTGGCGAGGAGTATTTCTGTGCTAGACATGCGAGATTCACTACAAATCCAAATAAGGTCATTCCTCACCCAGCTGAAGATGTGTGGAGATTGGATTCTAAACAATAAACTATGCTTACTTAAGTTAACGTAAGTCACGTTGTATGTTACTTCACATCATATTTAGTGCATATCTCAGAGACAAAGAGGAGACAGTATATCGGTGTGGAGTCTGGGGCATAACGCCATCTATCTCCAATGACCTTGGTCTCCTGGGGGATGGAGCCAGCCTTATCAGGACAGCTGCACCCTGACCAGTTATCCTTGGAGACAGAGAGCTGAACTACTGCTCTGAATGAGACAGGATATGAAGTAATGCTTTTAGGTTTACAAATGACCTATTACCTTTAACCTAAAGAAGGAAAATCCCTTCACAATGATTACATTAAAGGTAAAACTAAACTGCAACAATCTAAAATGTAAACTGCATCCACTCACCCTCGAAGCAGACGTTTCCCAGGTGTAATATGGCTGCCAGCAGCTTGAAGATTTCCTGACACTGGTTTTCTGAGAAGGTCAGGATTTTCATCGCAGAACGAATGCGCTTGTAGTCTTCGGCATCATCCCTGCCTTCACACACAATACAGCTGCCCTACAGCACGTGAGAGGGGAAGGTTTGGATTATTTATTGTGGGTCGACGACATGTAATTTGTTTTGGTTAAGGTGACAAAATGAACTGCGGATAGCTATTGTAATACCTTGGTAAGGAATCTGTATTCCTTAGCATCTCCGAGTTTCAAAGTTTTCTTCTCCTCTGCTGTGACTCCTGCCAGCAGGCAGTAAAACATGTGGTAGTTTCTCTCCTCCAGGGCCTGAGGAGCAAAATGAACTATTATTGTTACAAAAAGATCAACTAAAGGTGTTGGAACGCAGACAGATTAGCCATGTTTACTCCTCAGTACAGTGATGGTTTGCTTTCTCTACAGGCCACTGAGAGCTTATTACCCACGATAACAGCATGTTTATTTAACCAGCCCTGCAACAGATAGTGCCCTTTGCATTTCTAGATTTACAGTATAGATCTACCCTCTGGAGAGATAAGAAGAACTGGGCTCGTTTGCACAGAGCCACCTCACCTGATGGCAGACACGAGACTTCTCCAGGAGATACTGCTCCACGCGAGCACCTTCAATCACTCCGTCCTCATTGAAGAAGATCTCCAAATATTTCCCAAAGCGACTGGAGTTGTCATTGCGGATTGTTTTAGCATTTCCAAACGCTGTAGGGGACAGAACAGGGACGTCTGTTTGAACACTTTTCAACCACTTATTCTCTGTATGCGTGTGTTTCAAAATGCAGTTGTTGCTCGTCTGCTGAGAATGACTACATGTCTTGGCATTAGTGAAGTACAATTGTGCTGATGTTGTACCTTCTAGTACTGGGTTAGACTCCAGGATCTGCTTTTCAATCTTCTGTTCAGAGAGCTCATCACTGACTGCTGCCAAGTACTGAAGGATCAGCTTAGTGCTCTCTGTCTTCCCTGCTCCTGATTCCCCACTGAGAGAAAGACAGAAGAACGAGTGATCAGAAAGTAACATCTGACAGCATTTATTCTATTCAAGACTGTTAACAGGCCACCAGGCAATTTATTCTGACCTGATGATGCAGCACTGGTTCCTGTGGTTGCGTGTCATGTTACTGTAGCTGGATTCAGCGATGGCAAAGATGTGCGGAGGGAGTTCCCCCAGCTTTCGACCATGGTACAACCTCACCTGAAGGACAACGGTATATACTCATGAAAGACATCACTGCAAACAATGAAAATGATCTGCAACTGTAGTTCTACAATGAATGGTAATACCAGCCTCACCATGTCACCTGAATATATCGGAAAATCCTGGTACGGGTTCACTGCCACCAGCACAGAGCCTGTGTAGGTCTACAATCAGAGGAAATGGCTGTGTAAGACATTTAGGACTGTCAGGTTAAAATAACATTCGACTGAAGTCATTTAGTCTGGTGTGGAGTTGTGCAATTGTATTGGTTTTGAAAAGGGTCAGATCAAACAAAAGAACACCCAATACAATGAAGGTGAATGGTATTTAGGAAATTGGAATTGGAAAATGTGAAATTTGACAGATTCATCGACAACATGTCTTTCCAGGAAACATCCCAGGTGCCTAGGGATAATACACAGAACTGCTTTAAATGGGTGGTACACTGTACAGTACAGGGTTTGGTTTATTGTTATGAGGCAGGGGCAAAGTGCCTGTCGTGTGTGTGTGTTTTCTCCCTCTCCCCTCATTTTCTCTCCAGGTGCTAACAACATGTTTCCATCTGTGCAGACCGGTCATGCTGCTCATTGGTTCCCTCGGACTTCGAGTGGGCCAATCATCATTCGGGGCCCTCAATAAAAGGAGCACACCTTAAGAGTTTGCTCCCTCGTTTTCCCTGCTGTTAGCCTGCCTGAGCTGTTGTTTGAGCAAAACTTGTTAAGAATAATAGAAAAGGGTATGAGGTGGGAGGTTGTGGACGATAGGTGAGCTGGGGTACCCTTTACACTTTTCACACATGTAGTTAACTTTTGTCTAGAGACACTAGGATTATTGGCTTTTTCTTTAGATAAGCAAGCTAGGTCTTTGTGTTGTGCTGTTTTCAGAGGTAGGGATTAGTCAGGCCTAGTATTGTTATACTGCTTTCTATTTGTTTGGCACGACCACCTTGTCCTGTCCTCTCGCACATTTTGAGAACCTTTGTTAGGTTTGCAATTATCGAGATGAGCTGGAAAAAAACACTTTCATTTCCACTTCTACTCTGACTCCTTCAAATTCTTTAGTTGTCGTGTTATTGTCTCCGTTTTACCCTATTTTCACCAACACCAGTTTTCTGCCAACACCCTCTGATTTTTTTTCTCCCCGGGCTATGTTTATTTCCCCTGGGCCATGCCTATAAGTTTATACATTTTACCTGATGAAGGTCTGAGGACCGAAACCATGTAAATAAAGTAAGTAAAGGATGTGTGCAGGATTTTTTGGGTGCACAAAGTAAAAGCGTTCCACAGCAAGGATTGGACATTATCCTGAGGAACTATCAAGTACGTTACCATCAAGTTTTTCAAATGTCACTACACAAATACAATTCCATTCACCTCTATTGTACGTGGGTGGCTGCAGAAATCTATGAGGGCAATAACTCAAATCCTCAGGACCCCTGAAGGTCAAGATAGGAAAACATGTGTTTGGCCATTTGTGTGAACCAGCCTTTTAAAAAGAAATGTAACAAAAAGTTGTTTTCAATGCAAAAAAATGTACTTAATTCAAACCAGTCACTCTTGTCAAGACACATTTCAGGTGAAATTGTACTTACAAAAGTCAGATTAATTCACCCCGCTGGCAGGTTGTTCACTTCCAAAGGTACTACAGTTTGTGTTACACATGTGACTTACATAGATGATGTTTTGTTTGTGTCGGAGCAGCAGGTTCCTGAGGAGGCCGGCCTCGGTCATGTCTCCCAGTTTGATCATGTCGTCCACGCCCTCCACTGATGTAGGGTGCATGATCCTGAGGGAGGCTTCCTGCTCTTGGGACAGACTCTGCTCCTGGGAGAGGTCAAAGTAAGACATGGGAGTAGGTGTATCCCAGGCTTAACACGTTTTTATGATGCTTTGCGTGAACAACACACTTCAACATCTTCATCTGGCTCTGTATCTAAGCCAGCAAAGAGTGTTTACCTTTCCGTCATCGTCAACCAGAAACCGCTGGCCAGATGGTGTTACTTTGACCCTCGCTCCAATTGGCACCCCGATGGCCGAGTCCACCCAAACCCACTCCCCCTGTAAACAGAGCACAGTAAATACATTATAAACCCATTAACATGTTTAAATGTCTTTCAAAATACAGAATTTATGATGGGGGCTACCTTTTATCAGTTTAGAGTATTTCCTGTAATGAATAACCGCAGGGAATTGTGATGCTGGAACAACTGAATGATATAGTACTGCCATCAGGTAAGCAATATTCTTATAAATAAAATCCATACTCTACTCATACTTCACAGTCAGCATTGAAAGACTTTCTTCAGCCTTACCTTTCTCAGCATCACCAATTTGCAGCTTTCCTACTCCCTAAACGAAGAAACCCATATGATGAGATGCAGTTTCAAAGAGGCAAAAGTGATTAAACTCCATCAAATCATGTTCAGCTATACTTTCATCTCATCAGCATTATAAACAACTTAAACGGAAGCTTTTCTCTCGGCTGTGTTAAACATTATTCATTACAAAGCCCACTGTTGTGCTCAAACCACTGGTTAAGGTGTACATAGGCAACAGAATAACAAAGCCTTTAATGTAACATACACAAAACAATTAAGAGGTCTACCTGACAATCCTTTTATCAGTGATCTTCATTAATTCCCACTCTTATATTCTGCTGTGGAGCTGCTGTTTGTCTTGACGTCCTTTCGAATCCTTCTCGATATGAGGAAGGAGGAAACACAGCTTTCCTACGACTGACACATTAATTTTATGGCACTTTGACTTTGAACCGGCTGTGACAGAAAGGAAGAGGAAAAGAAAGCGATCGCTTACGCAGAGGTGCGTGTCTGTCTTGCCATTAAGGGGGTGTCTTCCTGGCCACGTTGATCCCATTCCTTTTTTTTTTTTTAAATGGGGAAATCTTCTGAGCCGGTCTGATATGAACAATCCATGCCAGTCATGTAGTTCAAATACAATTCAACTATTTTATAACAGCACATTAATATATTGATATTAAACAACTCTTTATATAAATGGCATTGACGTAGACTGATCACGGTCATAGTTTGTGTAATGAATTTATGTGCAACCTTTGGACCCTGGCTGTGTAAATCAGAGGAGACACTGCTGGGCATCTCACGGACTGTCACTGCAATAAAGATGTAAATATGAGATTACACCGACTACCTTTTGGACTGAAGGAGGACCAGATTTCTCTCACAAGAGACTTCATTTTCTCTGTATGGTGGTTATTATTTAAGTCATATTCTGTGTAATATACTGTAGGGATACCATGGTTGTGGATAAATCAGGTCTTTCACCGTCAGTATATGAATTGTAATGAAATTCTATAAACTGCAAATTACACTGCCAGTTATCTACTGTATCAGGTGACAAGTTGTACTTCCAGTCGTGAGGGAAGCCTCCCTCTGATAGGCAAATGTGAGTTATCTGGACTACTTAACACCGATCAGCCATAACATTATGACCACTGACTGGTCATAATGGAGGAACATTGATTATCTTGTTACATTGACACCTGTCAGATACATATATATATATATGTATGCTGATCGGTGTATAATGAAAGTCATTAGGTTGTGTGGGTGTAGTAAGTGTAAGTCAAAAAGTACACTTAGGCGGAGATGGGAGTCACTGCTGGTTGTTCACTGGCGTCAGTGTGTGTTCAGCTCTGATAAGGAATTCTCTGCAAAGTAGCCAGAAAGAGAAATAAAAACTCTCATAAACAACACTTCATCACTGTAGTTGCACGTGCTACTGGGTGGTGTCCAAAGGTGGCTCAGTTCAACACTGCTTGTAGAAATGTTGTGGCCTCTAAGATGACAGCAGGCAGTTTTTATTTTCAAGTGATACTATGCAACATTTGAAAGAAATGAAAAGTTGAATTTGTAACCAATAAAAAGCACTTTGGCTTCTATTAATACACTTTTACTTCTGCAGCCTTAAGTGGTCTGGTATGACCGTTAGCTCATGGTGGCTAATGTTAGCTAAGGTAGGAAGGTAGGAATTGTCCATGTCTGGAAAATAACCCACCATTGGCTCTAAAAAGAAAGACAAAAACAAACAAACTACAATACATAGCTAATAATAATACAAAACTATTAAAACCTGAAATAACTGATACTTAGGTCCACTTGGGGGCAGCGGAAACAAGCTGTGAACACAACACTAACATACTGTACTGTATTATCATCTTTTATGTTGATAAGCCAAACTTGTTAGCAAAGAGTTGCTTATTTACACATATAGCTGACAAGGGAAAAAAGGGTGGGTTTTATTTCACGTAGTATAATTTCCTTGGGTGTGGAATATATCTGTAGGTTATGAAGATGGAGTCATCACCTGTGACATAATTTTCCACCTCACTATCTTCTATATGCCAGTGGTGCAGTGGGTTTATGGTGGATTAATCAGACACTCCCTTGTAATAAAGAACACAGAGATTATCTATGTTTATTCGCAATATAAACTAAACAGAGGAAGGCAGTGTCAATGTAGTAAATTTTGGGTCACCAGTGTGTGTCTGGTGGCAGGGATCACTCTCCAATGTTTGAGTAGAATTTGTGCTGCCCTCCTCGTCTTTCGTGACTCTTATCATCACCACCAAAAGTGAGATATGTTTAAACTAGTATTCAGAAAAAACAAAACACAGTTTGAGTCATTCCCACCCCCAATGGATTTAATGTATGTATTTATTTAACTAGAGACAAAGAGAACTATCTATTGCTTAGTATGATGTTTTAGCAGAATACAAACGGACATTGAATACTAACTAGAATCAAAGTTACATGTTACAATATAACTTTGCACAAGACACACAGAAATTGTGCTTGAATTCTCTTTTGATTTAACAGCGTTCTCAGATTTTCCAATGTGAGAGATTATTTTTTCAACCCTAATCACAGATACACACATCTTACTAAATCAGTACAGTTGTTTTGCACTAGCACTAAACTTGCTGGTTTAAAATACATTTAAAGCTCATGTCACAAACTGTCAGTCCATGGAAAACAATAAGTTATAAACATTAGCTAGTGGTCTTTCAAAAATCTGACACACGCCTAAAAACAATCTGTCAAACAAACATATCCAGAAATAAAACAAAAAACATTGTGCAGCTTCATTTGTATGACACTACATGGCACTGTTCAACTAAAATCTGAATGAGTGGAAACTAAAGAGAGGCCCGTTGACTCAGTTAAAGCAAAAAGGGGAGGCGCACAACCATTTTAAAATGTGCAGCTGCACTGAAATATTTTATCTTCACTTGATTAAATTAAGGCTGAAATTCACATTTGATATTAATGAGGTCCATGAAGTATTTGTGCTGCACAAATCAAGTCTGAGCATTATAAAAAACACAAACATCAGTTGGAAGCACTCCAAAGCACATGAGCCAACATAAAATACATTAAGATCTCAAGGCCACCAACCATTTTCAGCAGCAATTCACATTCAAGTCATTCCCATGTTTTTGTTTTAAGAACAATACGTTTGGCCTGAACGGCACACTAAATACAGAAAATGTACCTCAGTTTAGACTCGAACAATATGTTAGATCCATGAGACCCTCCTTTTAAGAATTTAAATGAAAGTGAGCTGTACTTCATGACATGAAGGACCTGAAGAGGCCGTTCATTCACAGTCAGTCACAGCAGAAAACTCTTCCTGCATAAAACACTATAAATACACACGGCAATATAAAAGTCATGGATGGCATGTGGTAGCTGTTATTTGGTTTCTATGCAAATGTTAATATACCTGTTGTGTGAATCTGATGAAGTCAAAAGTTTTACCTTGGTAATACTGCTACAGTTTTACTGCTTGATCCATGCAGCTTCACTCTGGCCACAGCAAGTTATATTACAGCCACCATAGCCAGTTAAAGAAAGCCAACATAAGTACACTCCGGTAGTGTGGTAAACTATTGCTTTGCAAACACAAATATGAGTCTCTACTCAATCTAGAATGAGGAAACCAGCCATTGATATTAAACTGAAAATAGTGTTGGTTCTTCCAAAGTCAGACCTGGGTCACACTGAATTACATAAAAATAGCAAAGTCTGCCAATTATTGAGTTAATTCAGGCTTAAATGGATATATCAGCATTTACATGTTTTAAACCACTTACTATAAATCACACGTCATACACAGCCATTTTCCAAAGCGTACCATGGTAAATTTTCAACTTTTTTTTTTCTAATTTCAAGATCGCTATTATTCTTATTATTATTGTGAAGGATGAAAGTCAACTCACCTTTTATGCCTTATACCATACCTTATACCTGTGATGGCTACATGTTGTCTATGGATGTTGATTTCCATATATTACGGAAATGAATGGAAACTCTAAATTCAAAAATATTAAACACAATAATATACCTTGGAAAAAGGGCAGCAGTCATGTACGTGTGTGTGTGTTATTTGCAGTAAGTGGGCTAACATATGAAAAAAACAACAACACTGGAATGGGCCTTCAAGTTAAGGCTGAAACGTTGACTCTGACCTGATCAGTGATTCCCTTGCTTACCACAGTAATGCTGCTTCTAAACTACATGCCATTTCTACCACTCAACTAAAGAAAATGTGCAATTTCCAAATTTCCATACAAGTGTTTGTGTGCTCTACGGCACATTTAAGTGTTTAGGATCCGTTCTCCTCAGGCCTCTTGAGCACTGCGCTGTATTTCATGGGTGCACTGTCTGCTCGGAGCTGCACCTCCACTAAGGTGAAGATTGAAATTACCTGTAAGTGGAAACAAGAAATGATCGTTAGATCCAGCTAGCTGCTGGGAACAAGTTAGTAATGTTGTTTTCTCCTGTTTTTGTGTTTATGCTGTTCATCTTTTGAGAAGAATTTAAAATCAATAATTAGTTGGAGAGGGCTGCATAAAAGGCCATAATACCAGAGACACTATTGTACTAAAGTTATTAGTAGTTTGGCATTTCTCTGTCTCACAACTATCACACATTACTGTCGTTTTGAAGTTCCTTCAAAATTATGATCACCCAGTGAAGACCTATAAAACCATGAAACCTGAAATTCATTTCTCCATTTATATTTATATGAAATAATATTTTCATTTTCCTATTGGCGGGCCGTACCGTAACAAAAGCATTTTCAGTGTCTGTGGTTCTCACCTGCTCTACTGGAGGTTTCTCTGAGTCCTCTGCTGTCCAGACCAGAGTCAGCTCTGATTTCTTCCCCACCTTACGATGGTGGAACGATTCCAGGCCAGCAACAGACTGAAGGTGGAAACAAATTGTTTCAGATGAAACGGTCACTTGACCTACTGCACCGTGACGAACACTTGTAGGACCGATTTTGTTTTGTCACACCATCGCTCTCTGGACTGTCTAATTTTTCCTTCCTGAAAGAGCTGTTTTTTGGCTAAATAATAGTGTGCCTGTATAATATCTACACAATCAAAAGAATATCTCTAAGCATGTCAACTGCATAATAAAACTTAGAAAAAAATTAGACTAAAGAGTTTTTAAGAACATGAAAGGCAATATCTACAAACACTTAATAAAACTATTTATTTAAACTATTCTACAAATGTATGCACATATTAACTGAAACTGAGCTGACCTTGCAATAGATGCGTTTCTGCACTCCGTATCGGAGAACCAGCACATCAAAGGACTGATCCAGCACCCCCATCACCATGGCCTCAGACTCCAGAGGGCCACAGTCCTGTGGAGCAAAAAACAAAACAAAAACAAAAACAAAAAAGACTTCTGTTTAAGTTTTGACCTGACATTAGTGAACTGGTTTAAATCTTGGCTTATTTTACATTTTAGGCATCTAGTTGAATTTCTGAGCACTTTTTCTTTATGAGGAGGAATATAACTAACCACCACAGAACAATATCAAATGTGAACCAATATTATTGAAATCAGGAGCCCAGGAATAAGGAATAAGGGTGAAGAGAGGAAATAAATGTCTAATGTCAGAGAAAATATTATATTATAGAAACATGTTTTTCTTTTTGAGATAAAACATCAATAAAGGTAGTTATTAAATGTTTGTAAAACCACATTTAATCAAAAGTTAATTTATGTTGTGGTTGGTCAAGTGTTCGATGTAAAAGCTAACATTTTGTTCAAAGTTGAGGCCGCTGTAGCTTAGAGGACAAAAACAAATTTGCAGCAGTCAAATGTGTGTTTTTCTGGTTGACAGCGTGCTACGATTGGGCTACCCACCTTTACAAACACTCCAAAGAAGAGCTCAGAGCTGAGCTCCTGCACTCTCTTGGACACAGTCTTCTTGTCATTACAGTGGGATGCTTGTTTATGGACTTCTTCTGTTGACAGCCCCAAATGTGGCCCGCAACCTGCATGCAGACATTCAACGGACAGACGCAAACACAAATAAACAAAAACAAAAGAATATCACACATATTAAAACAGACAGACGCACACAGTAGGAAGCGCAGAAACGGAGGCTTTTGCAGAGAAGGTACGCACTGAGTGAAGAAGCCAGCAGCCGGTGGACAATGATGTCAGCGTAGCGTCTGATGGGTGATGTGAAGTGAGTGTAGAGAGGGACGTTGAGGGCGTAGTGCTTAAAAAACTGCTCCTGCTTCAGTACACCTGTACAGAAGTACAACGCCATCTGGGAAATACCAACAAGCCAGATTAAATACAGAAACAGAGAGAAATATTACTGGAAAAGTTTCACGCTAAAATAGAATATTCAGTTTTTATATATTAAAGTTCAAAAAGAAAGAAATGGAAGGTGCCCTTCTGCGGTAGTTACTGAACTCTAACCTGCATGGGTCTGGAGCACATGTGGGTGAGGACTTCTTTTCTGGCTGTGGAATACTCATCATCACCAAGAGTAGTATTGAGACTCTTCTGCAGGTTGGGAAAGTAGAAAAGAGACTTTAAGCATCAATACTTCGTTATTCTTTTACAACCTTTTCAGTACTTATTGTTACTGAGCACGAGTGATATCCCTGGGAGAGGTAAAATACCCCAAGTCTTTTACAGCTGTAATGTTCAGTCTTAACTACTTTTTTTTTTTGAAAATCAGAGCCACAATCTCCTTGAGTGATAATGTAAAAGAGCTAGCAATACACCTCATGCCTTCTACTGGGCTGCGTCAGGACAAAACATATTTTCTTGCTGTTCCTGAGATATGAGAAAGAAAAATGAATACTGACATGCAACGCTCCCGCAGACGACAGATCAATGTCGATTCCCAGCTGGTCACAGAGCTCCTGCAGCTCGTCCACCATTTTGGCCTTGGGTGGAGGGTGGCGTCTGAGCAGGGCCAGCTCAGGGAATTTGTGGTGGATGTGGTGGGCTGTGGCAATGTTAGCCAGCAGCATGAACTCCTCCACCAACCTAGAGACACACAGTTATGGATGATAGCTAAAATGGCCAGAGGAGGGAAATAAAAGGAGGAGGAGCACTCCAGACTGATTCAGGCACATATTTCACCAGAAGTTACACGTGTCATGTCAAATAAATGCTGATTTTGGAAGAGAAACAGACAGACACGTATCTGACTTGAAACTTGTGTTTCTTACTCACTTGTTGCTGTCTCTGTACTGGTAAATATAGCAGCCTTGAGGCATCATGGTCTCTTTGTCCAGGGTGAAAGACAGTTTCAGCTGAAACAAAAAAAAAAAAAAAACACAGGGCAGGTACAGAAAAGAATGCCAAACTGAATAATCTGGGTCTTGTTTCCATACATTTTTTAAAAAATATTGCTGGGTTACATCCTGTTAGCTATTTTAAATAACCTTGTTAAATCTCTTCAAGCTAACTCTTAAATTATCTTTGATGAACTCTTATTTTGAAATAAAGGTGGCGAAACCATGATCAGCAGCTGCACAGAAGCGATGCCCTTTTTCCTAACTATGAAAGGAAACCTTACCAAAAACAGACAGATTAACGGATTCTAAAGACTACAAAACTAAACATGAACTACATGTCAGTTACAAATCCATTGTAGTCCATTGTAGTGTTGCATCCTTGTAATCACTTACACAGACAAAGTGCATTACAATGAATTGAGTGCTTAAATCTTCTTCCAATAACGGTCACATTTTGTTTGTATTTATCCCCTTTGCTCCAGCAGCTCAAACTAAATTTGGAAAGTAGTTTGCCATATTTCAAGAGATCTAAAAATTATCAAATTAGTTTTCCACACTTAATGAACATGTACTGAAACCTCTAGTTGGGGGTCAAGAGTTTTGGCGCATGATACCCTCTCTCAGACATTTCTGTCATGATCCATTGTACATGTTTTTGACAGACAGCACATTATATTCAAACACAAGGCGCCGAGGACTAACCTGGTCTAGTCTGAGGGCTCCTCCTGAGAAGCGCTGAGCCCGGAGGTTCTTGGCAATGGTGTGCAGGTTGAGCACTGCCTGGTGGATCTCATCAATAGGGTGCTCGGGATCCGCAGGCGGCAGCTCCTCGGCAGAGAACATCTTCTCCGGGGCCTCGATCATGCTCTGGGCATGGTCGTAACTCAGCTTAATGCATGAGCGGATGACTGAGCGGCCAAACCACTCACTCAGGATCTGGGGGTGGGGGGTGAAGTGGAACCAATGAGATGAATCAGAAAACAGAAAAACAGAAAAGAAAACCCAGCCAATGCCATCACTACTACCACCTGGAGCATCTAGAGCCAATCAGACCCTTTACTCCTCTTTACCTGTGAGCTTCACCTTTTATTGTTTGAGTGCAGCTCTAACACAGGGTTCGTAAGGGTAAAATTCAAGCACTTTCAAGGTACCTAAACCAAAAATGTCCAGACTCTCGAAGCATTTATCATCACATCTAAACTGTTACTACAAATGCCAGGAGACAACAAACAAATATGACGACGGGACTGTTTCATTTCAAATATTAAAAGATTTTTGGTTTATATGAGTGATTGTGTAGATGATGAAACACCAGATTATGCTGAAAATAAAGCACTTTTTAAGGAGTACAATCAAATTCAAGTACATTCTTAACCTTAAAAACTTAACAGTTAAAATTATGCATTTTCCAAACTTTCAACACTTTGTATGAACCCTGCTAACAGGTCTGTGCATTTTAAATGGTCATACCTTCCCCTCCGGTGTGATTTTCCAAATGACAGAGAATGTGAGTCTGTCGGTGAGAGGGTTCAGACTGCACAGCTCCTCACACAGCAGCCTAGGCAACATGGGAATCACCTGGACAGCGACAAAACACAGAAACACAAGGTATGTTTATGTCAAGTTAGAACTGAGAAATCAACAGTCAAATCACGTCGCAGTGACAAAAGGTTGTGGACTGCTGAAAAAACTTCCAAAAAGCCATATCATGCAGTAAAATCTGGTCAGATCAACTAGTAAGTTTCAAGTATGATCCCATATGAACTAGTGGATTATTAAAAAAATGTGTCAAGGAGCACTCACCTTTTGAACCATGTACACACTAGTTGCTCTTTGGCTGGCAATGTTATCCAGAGCATTGCCCTCCCCCACAAAGTAACTCACGTCAGCGATGTGGACTCCCACCTCGAAGTTACCTGCGTTAAAAAGATACTCTATGACAAAAAAAACTCCCATCCCCCAGTAAAAAGGTATCTATGTCTACAATTTATCATCATCACTGCGCTCCAGAGTTAAGGTAGTTTACCATCCGGGAGTTGTTTGCAGGACAGAGCATCGTCCAGGTCTCTGGCGGTGGCAGGGTCAATTGTGAAGATGCACTCCTTCCTACACATGATGAAATATATATGAGCTAAATTTAGACTTAATACAGCACACTGCTGCCGTTGGATGACAAAGCTTGAAATGACCAGTAGCCCAATTATCAGCAAAATAAATACAGTCATGTGTTAGCAGTCTGGGTCTGATAGAGCTCCCATCTCTCCTTCTGTGCAAAGCTGGTTCTAGCGTGTTCCCACTCAAAGAACATACTTGTAAAAAAATAAATAAATAAAAACAGAAAACAATGTAGAACTACATAAGCACGTATGGGTTTCACAGTCCTACCTTAGGTCTCTCCTCTTTTCCATCTCCTCAGGTGGGATGGTCCAGGGCAGGTCCTTGGGTAGGCAGTCTAACACCTCATCTGAAAACTCTGAAAAATCGACGTCGTACTCTGTCAGGATGCCCTCCGTCTCTGGCTCGATCTCTCCGGCTTGACCCAGTGTCTTAGCAAGTCGACTGGAGACATTAGAAGAGAGTGCGCTTGGTTGTTACTCTGCTGAAATACTTCCCAGCATCAAGCAGTCAGTATAAAACTCACCCTTCTGCAAAGTTGCTGTCGGCTGCCCAGTTGGTGATCCGACATATGAACAAGGTGTTGGTGTAGTCGCCTGGGCGGGAGCTAAAGTCTTCGGGACAGTCGGCGAGGAGGACGTTAATCCGTGGCACCCGGTGGTCCACAGGGGAGAACATGGCGAAAGGCTTATCCGGTAGGAATTTCAGGAAGCCTGTTGCAGCTCTCGAGTGTTTCTTTTCAACAATGTACACCACCTGGCAGACAAATGATAAGGCAAGTATAGTGAGGACTTTGAAAACTAGGGACAAAGTTTTTTTTTTGTCTTAAATATCCTGAGCACAAGAGAACAAGTGAAAGGGAAGTGTGATCTTACGATTTCTTTAATGCAAACAGTATTTCTTGTAGTTTCATTTCATAGTAAAAGCCTTTCAGTGACAAGAAACGTGTAGCTTTTATTGTGAAGTAGCCAGATAAATTGTTAAGTTGTTGTGGCAACTTAGCATAACTCATAAGGGTTTTAATCAAGATTGGAAATAAATCTACATTTAGTCAAATTGTTTCACTTTCCTGACAGCGGATTAGTTTTACATAAGGAACTTTATTAGGTGAATGGTTAGGCCTTCAGTGGAGTTCAGATGGATATTAAACATCCAGCAGACACAAGTCATATATAAACTTTGTGTCATGTCCCTGCTTCATGTTGAGCAGGGGAAAAAAAAACCTGTATTAGTGTGGTTCTCTTTATCTGGAAATGGCTGGACAAAAAGGAAGGGTTGAATAAGAAACAGATAGGCGGGAAGCTCACTTTAGCAGTCTTTTGGAGTATTTCCCCATTGGATCGGGGGGTTGAGGGGTCTTCCAGAGGTTCCCCTATTTCCATCAGATGAAAGGACAAATTAAGATGTATTAGCTTAACTACTGTACTATTATTTTATTTATTTTTGCTTCTGTGCATTGATACTCTCTTCAGACCAGTGTATAAACTTTCAAACACTGAGCTTACTGACCCTTATCAACTACCCACTGAGTTGTTATAATTTGTTACCACAGTTCCTATATTAATTGTAATTTGCAATAGCTGCTGTAACACCAACTCCATCACAGTACCTGTGTCAGCGAGGGTGATATTCTGAACTTTGCTGATGACTTCATCCTGGTCGCTGCACTGGTCCTCCACAGTAACATCAGGCCTGGGGGTGCGCTGTGCCTTCTTTGCTGGTTGCACCGTGTGTTCCCTCTGGCTCTCTGACTCACTGGCGCCCTCACAGTCAGTATCTGACCTCACAACCTGGACAGACGCATACATTCATCATCTGCTGATGCAGTCACTGTCCTGTGGAGAAACAACTAAAATGGAGCCTGTTATCAAAGTATACTGGGCGTAGATAGGTAAGTGTGGTCTACCTTCCACTGCTCCCGGGGGAGGATTTGCACCACCACTATGTCTCCATTCAGCGCTCTGTTGCGAGCTACAATCCCATCCAGAAACATATCCCGGGTGTCATCCTGCGAACATAAAAAGAGATTGCTCGTCTCCTGCCAGTCTTTAACTTTTGATGTAAACCTTTCAAGACAGATGTTAACGTACTAGCTGATACAACGAAATCACATGCCGAGTTACATGTATTAGACACATAGTGTAGATATACACCAGGTTAGCTATAGAGTGCTGCAGGGAAGGCGTAACTTTGTAGGCCAAACCGTAAGTTAACATCGCCCTGGTTCCCTTGACAAAAAGCCAAAACATGAAAGTCTCTTAGGTGCTTTTATAGAACCCAATAGACAAGTTGTTGAGGCTGAAAAACAGAAAGTGTGAAATCTGTATAGGGGTGAACTTACAGGAGATGGGATGAAGGCTTCATGGTATTTCTTTGGGTTGATTCTTAACTGTCCCTACAGAGAAAGAACAATTCAGATATTAGCTCACAAGTACTGTGATTCACTGCTGTAATAATTACAAATGTTAAAATACCAGGTGTTTAGGTGCCACTTAGTTTGAGGTCTGGCTTAGGAACTTGACCTTGAACTAAGTGGCACGACAAGTATGTGGTATTTAGATGTGTTTTTTGTCTGTATACAGAAGGAACAAATACAGATTTTTTAAAACTTGTATACTCAAATAGCTTGATCACCTTGAGTAATTCCATCCATCCTCAATATGGACTCAATGTAGATTTGACTACAGTCTCAGGAACAGTAACTCTGGGTTTGTACCTGAATGAGTTCTCCTCTTTTAAGGCCATGGGAAACCTCCTCGGATGTCATGTAGCATTCAAACACTTGTTTCTTTGATCCTCTGCCTCCTTTGTTCTTGCTCTTGTCAGCAGGAGAATTGGCACCTGAAGCTGAAAAAGATTTAACCCATCATAAATAATCAAATGTATAAAACTACATTATCATCTCAACAACTAACCTACAATTTACCTCTGGACTGCTGCAGTTTTTTGTCTTTACCATGAGGGGACTTGAGCCTTGACATCTGAGTGTCAACCCCAGATTTTAATGTCCCTTCTCGGCTTCTCTCCTCTTCTGGGTACTTTGGCAGGTTTTTTTTCTTTGACTTTGTCATCCTCTCTTGCTCCTGTCCACTTGCACTGGCTTTCTTTGGGGACTGGGGATGTCCAGCAAATGAGTCGGTCTCTTTAGGGTCCTTGCTTTTCTTCTGCTGCTGCTGCTTCTGGTGTTTCTTTGACTCATTGGGTTTTAAAGAGCCAAGTTCCTCGCCAGACTCGATGTCTCCATCATGGCTGGTGGTGGTGTCCCTTCTCTGCCCCCGTCGCTGCCTATCAGACACACCCTGCTTCCTTTCACAGTCCTGCTGAGCACTGTGGGTGCTTAGTTTCTCCATGTTCAAAGACAGTGAACTCTCTTCTCCTTTCATTTTCATGGAAGAGGGGGAGAAGTCACTCGAATCAGAGAAATCATTGGGCACTTGGTCCCTTTTTCGCTGTGGCATGTTCAGCTTGTCACTCTCGGCTTTGGGCATTGTGCTTGGCCCATTTCCTTCCCTTTGAAACAACGTGTCCTTTGCATATTGTTCCAGATACAAAGAGAACTTGCTGCTGCAGTGCTGGCCGAGAAGCCGAGCATAGGCATCTTTCTGAGGAGGAGTGCTTGACTGATTCTGGCTGCGCTTTGGCTCTCGATTCAGATTAGCCCTCTTAGACTCCCGTGGAGAATCCATATGGCAATCCTTAAAGATGCTGTCTCTGAAAAGTCAAAAAGCATACACCGTGAGTGCTGCCATTCAAGCTTGAGTCAATTAACACAATTTTCAGGCAAGGTAGCTTTAATTAAGCAACAAGGATTGCTTACAATTCACTGCTTGCTCTCAAAGTTTGCCAAAAAACAGGAGATCATTATCTATTTAAAGAAAATGAAAGCAACTCTTCAGTAATAGCTAGCTGACTTATTGCCGAGTAGTTCACTCATCTTACATCATGTGGTTAGCTGAGTAATAACAACAAACGTAGACATGACTGGTAACGTTAGTTAAACCAAGTTAATGTCAGCTAAAGTTACATTCTTCGGGGTGACGATTAACGTTATACGAGAAACAAACGCTCTATCATCCCGTTGTCTTCGGTTTTAACGCCTCGACAAGCTAAAGATGCCGTTTAAAACGTGTCCTAGCTAGCAGCTAACGGTTAACTAACGTTAGCTGACAGTTATTAGCAGTGCCCGACTAGCATCAGCTTGTGTGTGTCGGTTTAACGTTAACTAACTACTTGTATGTCAGACAGACCGCGACCCTGACCACGACGAACGACTCGAAAATGGACGGACAGATTGTCAAACTTAAAATGTGAAACATTACCTTTTTCACTACGTGTAAGTTGTGTAGCTTAGCTGTCGTTCAGAGCAACGCTAGCTGACGATACATTCACTTCCGTCGTCATGAATCGTACCATCCGTGCTACCTTTGGGTGCTGTCAGAAATATCGGAATTAGCTGAATGCACAGACACGCCACAGTGAAGAAAAGTTAAGATATATCTTTAAAAAAAATCAGTGGTAATATATATTAATATTATACAATACGATATTTGGCTTATCTTATCAAACATTAGTCAGGAGCTCAAAAGGAACACTGTTTCTACGCCTACATAGATTTTGGACATGAGACTTGTACCACGCCCTGAATTAATGTCATCAGGCGGTACTTTGTGGAAATGGCCCATCGACACTGAATTGGTGAGTGACTCGGAGGGCTCATATATTGTTGTGTGGAACATTACACCCAAATTAATTAGTATCCCAGTGAATTACCATGGGTGCTGTCATCACTCCAGTATTCACTGAGGTTCCATGATTTTTCTGTAGACCCACTAGCTGGGCCTGGCTCTAGAGGGCAGCAAAGACTAAATATTTCATGTATTTGACTACAGAGTGATATATTGCTGCATGTGCCAGTTGAGCAAACAACTTATCCTGTGTAATGAGAATGATAGGTGGAAAGTAAACTTAAAATTCAGTGATAGAGAGATGTTTGTGTGTGTGTGATGTCTAGGTGTGAGTGTGTGTTGGCATGTGTAATTTTACAGGATGAATATAGTTCTTAGCCATCACCCGTATTTGCTGGAGATTCTCTTCGCTCTTCTGGCAAGCTGATTTCACACCTGTCTGTTCACACTTGCTTCACTTGCATAGTACAAGACAAGTCATGAAGGCTCCTTCAAGCGCGCGCGCACACACACACACACACACACACACACACACACACACACACACACACGTTCCTCAGTATAATTCCCCAGGGATAGCATGGGGGTGGTTTTTGAGACAACACAGGCTAGGTGTATGTGTGCAGTCACATGGGGATTTCAGACATCTGAGGGTATAATATAGATGAAGTTGTCATGTCTCACCTTGATAGAGGCCCAGAATTTCTTGCAAAAGTCATGCGCAGACACTGATGCCTTCAGCAGTGGGTGTGATAAAGTTATTTACAGTAAGAGCTTTGCATGATTAAGGAGAATGCAATATTTTGTCTTACCTGCTGCTCGTAGCTGTGGTATGTCATTAAAGTTTGTAACAGCATGAGTTTGTGAAGGCTGAATTTAAAAAGACATCTGATAGCACGTTCCGCTCAACTCCCCCACATTCAGTGTCCTGTAACCCCACTGCCACTTGGCCTCATTGACAACATCACAACGCACATTATATTCTGACACTTCAACAAAACCACAGACTGTCTGTGGAAACATCTGGTCTGTAATTATACCCCACCTGTGCAGTATTGTTTGTCAAACAGAGATAACACAATAAGGCTGTAGTTGGATTAATTATGTGATTTAATTAAGTCTCACCTGCTGTTGCACTATTAGACATAGTAATGCCTATCTGGTTTAAACAGTACTTACAGCGGGGTGTTATCAGTATAACAGTTATTGTAAACAGTATTGCACTAATACTGAACTAAACTCATATGACCAAGGGTGATCATATACTGGTACTGAGGCCAGGTGAGAGTACTGAGGGACCCCATATGACTTACAGGCAGGAGAAGTATCCAGCACATTCTGCTTTGCTGAATGGGAGGAAAACCAAATAAGGGCAGTTCTATGAATCTGCATGTCTTACATTTGGAGGAAGCTGGAGAAAACCCACGCAGATAGGGGTGGGAAAAATGCAAACTCCCAAACGCCTTGAAAAACGTGGCTGACCATTGGCCGTCCATGTTTTGGAGGAGACACTAGGTGCTGCTCTCTTCCCTGGCCAACAGTGAGAGTTAGCAGCAGCACAAACTACTACGCAGGCAGACATGGCCGCTCCACATATTTGCAGGACTTTTCTGACTCCAAATTCAACAGCACAAATCAATATTTCTTCTATATGTTCCCAGATGTTATGGCTGATTTGTTTTCTCCCTGCGGGTGACAAAGTTGGGTCCTTTCTGTAATTGTTTTCCTGCCAACGGTGAAAGAACTTGAAGATTTAGTGACATGGATGATCTCAGTTGTCCATTGGAGTGGATTTCAGGATGAATGTATGTCTATTTGTGTTTGGCTTGTGATAGAGTGGCAAACTATCCAGCGTGTACTCAGGCTTTTGCCAGGTGTGTGCTGGGACAGGCTTCTCTTAGATAAAGAAGCACATTTTATTTTGCCAACATTTGGTAAGATACTGTAACACTACACACTCAGACCATTGATTTGGAGCTTTGTGCTGATATTTTGAGATAAAATTAATTTTTTTCACCAGCATTAGCTGATAAACTGTCCTTCCTTTGGCAGACTGTATCTTGGGTTACAGGTTACAGTTTTCAGCAGCCTTTTTCATCTTCATCAGGTAACTGCAGTTGATCTGGCAGCCAGATCATTGGCATTTAGCAGAATGAGTGATTCTACTGGGGGGAAAGGAGGTCTATACACTAAAGTTATAGAATTAAAATAATCATTATTTTGAACTTTATACTATTTTTCTACTTTTAATGTTGATGGCCTGTTTCTATTTTACACCACCATAAAACTGGTTGATCCGACTCAGAATTAGTTCTTCATCACTTTCTCTTACCTTTCTGATTCCCTACTGGCTAGTCTAAGGAGGAAGAGACATGAGTAGCCATTTCCATCACCGCATCCAACTCAGGCTAAACCAAGTTGGCAACAGTAGGCTCCAACAGTCTCACTGTTCTTCCAGCAGCTGCACACATATGAAAATATTTAGAGCTTTGATGTTGTTGAAAGCTTCTGCATTAGCATAGATGGAAAGCTGTGGTTGGAACTGAAGCTGAATCAGAAAGATGCTGTTATGACAGTAAACTGCTTCTGTGAATGGAGCACATAAACATCATAATAAATAATGAAATCTTATACGAGTGGGATATGGATCAAGACAGATGACTCAATACAATTTGAAGAAAACTTTAAGCCTCTGAAAATGAGCTTCTTGTCAATCAACTCAATGTTTCCCTCCTACGATTCAGGGCATAAAACACACATCCACATGTGAGGAATGGTTATTGATGTCTTTTCCAGAGCCTCTCCAGTTAGTGTTTGATTAAAGATATTAACATTTTTGTAAACTTTTCTACTGAGCCACAGGTCACCGTCTTCCCGCTGACAGCAACTTAATTTTGTTCAAATCCAACTCCCTGCATGGGTGCGGTAGCAAAGCAGACTCTTGCATGTACAAAAAAGAAAGGAAGAAAAAGCATCAGAGGAAATACCCTTTTGCTCATCAGCCTTCCCCCCCCCCTTCCCTTGCTCTCTTCTGAGGCGATCTAAAGGAACCTCTGGGAGAACAGGGAGCGTGGGTGAAAGAAGGGCTGGTACAGCAGCCTCTCTACCGCTGTTGCGGTTGTACGGACTCAAGTTGTAAAGCATGCAGATGAAGCAGCAAACTCCTATCAAATATTCATCAGGCCAGGGGAGGCAGTGCAGCTTGTAAAAGAAGATGAAATAGAGCGGGCAGGAGCAGTCACTTCGTACAGTCTCTCTTCTCCTGCCTTCTGATGCTCCCTCACTACTTAGTACTGCTTCTTTTCCTCCTCCTAATTCACCATCTCCACCACATACACACCTTTTTTGATGGGGTCCAGAGGCTGCTTGGTCATTTAAACCAATGTACAAAATGAATGAAAGAGTTCATAGTGATGTATGTGATATACAAGCATTTTCTTGTCAGCAGGCTATTATATGTTCCATCTATATCTATATATCTATATTTGTCCTTATCATTTGCATCATTACATGTCTAAATATGAGGCTGGTTTGCCACAGACTGATAAGTGTGTGAGTGCAAATGTGTGTGAGAGGTGTATAGTGTAGGTCTAGGTGTAGATGCTGCAGGGCCAGACAGGCTCATCACCTGCTGCAGCGAGCAGCGGGCAGCATGGGGAGATCTCTGCGGTCGTCACCTTGCACTGCCATGGCAACGGCCTGCGAGTCACCCCGGGGGCGAGCTGCACGCTGCAACGCCCATTTACAGTCCGGGGCTGACTCCTGTCCCAGCGAGCCCTGGAGAATGTCAGAGCAAGAGCGAGATGGACTCAAACACTCACACACAACAACAGAAACAATGCAAAAACACGTTGTTGTTGTTGTTTTTAACGATCAACAACAGATCTAAACACAAAAAGGCAGCACAGAGTGGAGTGCCCAACCTTTCAAAACACAAATGTTGCTGACTCGGAATTTGTAGGCCTACCAAAAAGTCACCAACACAAATTCTGAGTTGCGTCTTAAAAGGTTTAATGCTGAGTTCAGAGCACGTGCTGCTAAAGACGTTTCAATATAGTAAGTGTGCGTATGTAAAGATAACATAGTAATATCTGATTTTGGTAAGAGTGTCCAAAGTTTTTGGAAGGTGTGTTTACTGTCAAGTTAAGTCAGTTTTATTTATATAGCCCAATAAATCACTTTACAATCTGTATTGCATACGACACCCTCTGTCCTTAGACCCTCGATTCGGATGAGGAAAAACTCCTTAAAAAACCTTTAACGGGGAAAATAAATGGAAGAACCCTCATAAAGAGCAACAGAGGAGGGATCCCTCTCCCAGCACGGACAGACATGCAATAGATGTGGTGTGTACAGAATAGACCACCATAGCAAAATGATAGATCGGCCTGCTGTATTAAGACAAGTACTTCGTTTAGTTTCAGGGAAACGTGCTAAAGCAGTTGGTAACTTGGTTGGTTTATTTTTAGAAATGTGTGAGATGAGAAAAAAACTGTAATTTCCATGGTTTTTGAATGAGTTATTTAACAATCTTATATGGGTTAAGGTGTCCACATACGTTTGGCCACATATCGCACACAGAAAAGTATATTGTATATTCAATAGTATAACATAGGCTATATACATGTGTATGGTTGTCTCATGTTGCTCTCCTTCACACTAGTCTATTGTATTCTAATTTTAGACTCACTGACAGGCTGCTCCTCCATCCTCATCACTGAGAGCCCTTCATCATCACCGTCACCTCCGTCGCTTTTCTTCCTACGGGCGTTACTTTCAGCACCGGACAGCTCCCGTCTCCCCCCCCCCCCCCCCCACGCCCCGCCCACCTCCGGCAGAGTGGCAGTGAGAAACAACCACACACGCTGGTGGGCGACACTTCAGGTGGCCTATTAGGGTTTTATTGGGAGGGACGGAACTTCAAGAACAATTTGCTCCGCTCCTCGTCATCCTACTCCTCTCACGTGGATTTCTCCGAGAAGGAGTAAAAAGAGATCTCGAGCACTCGGGCTAAACGTCGCTTCGTGTGAATGGTTTGCGGCCAGTGTTGTTTTTTTTATATGAGTTAGGTGGCTGGAAGGTGTCTGGGCAGTTGTTTGGATCAGATAGTGGTGCCGTAAAAACGGAGAAGAAGAGAGGGAAAACATAAAGACGCACAGGAGAGGGGGAGAGCCTTTATCGTTTTCAGCTTGATCATGGGTATGAAATTCAGGACATTCTCTGCTGTGTGCTTTTTAAAGTGTTTCTAATCCCGTGAAGCGGCAGAAGAAAGAGAGTGGCTCTGGTTATGCTCGCCACACTTTGCCAAGTGCCCGCGGTTTCTTCTCTGTGCCTGTGAAAAGGACCGACATGGCTCTCCTGGTCGTCCCGCTGCTCCTGCAAACAGGGCTCGTTTTGGGATCAAACTACGGTTATGTAGAGTGGTCGGACAATGACCGAGACGAGAAGAACCCGCCAGTCTTCAGCACCCAAAACATCAACAGGGAGCCGCCCCACCACCCGACCTACTACTCGGTGCCAGCCACCGAGCGCGCGGTGGTGGCGCACAAAATTGAGGAGGACCTGCCAAGGGTGGTGACCGCTTTCCTGCACACCGGGGACTCCTCAGCGCTGAGGCAGGTCAACTGTTCGCGGAGGTACGAGCTGAGCAGCCTGCGAGGAGGCCTGCACGTCGCTTCCCACTATTCCCTGCACAGCATTCTGGACACTGTAGCGCACGCCACAAACTTCCTGAATATGATCCTACAGGCCAACAGGTCCAGGGAGCACACCCTGCGCAGGGACATCCACTGGTATCACGCGCTGGTCCAGAGTATCCTCGAGGGGGATCCCAAAATCCACAGGGCTGTGGTGACCTTCCACGCTGACGCTCCGACGCCGGGCCCCCACGTTTTCCTCCAGGCAACCAGAACCGAGAAGGAGGTGGTGTTGCAGGACTTTTCCGGGTCTGCGCACCGCCACCTGAAGAGCAGGAGCCCAGAGTCCGACTGGTTTAATGAGTTTAGGGACGGGAAGAGACCGCACATACACAGAAGAGTCCCGGAGGCATCGGGCACCAAGAGAGGAAGTTACCTTCTGGACAAAAACCAGATCAAGTGGTCGGCACCGTACCTGGAGTGTGAACACGGGGCGTTTGTGCCCCATTGGCTGCTCACCTTGTCTGCTGGCTTCTATGGACTGAAGGGTCACTCAGCACCAGAGTTCAGGTGAGAGGAAGTGTGTGTGTGTGAAAAGTTTTGTGACAGCACTTTTTGTCCTCAAAATACAGAAAAAAATGTATTCAAGTATTCCATACTTTTTAAACGACAAATAAACAGTTTACTTGAAAATTGAAAAGTCTGTCAATCAATCAATCAATCAATCAATCAATCAATCAATCAATCAATCAATTCCATCTATTAAAAGACTTCAAAATCATTAACAGTCAACCAAAATAAAGTACCCCGTATTTCATTGACAGTAATATACCATGAGACTTCATGTAAATATGGATCTCGATCAACTGCAGCCTTGATGCAATAAACAGATGGTGTAAAAGAGGCTTCACAGGCACAGGTAGACCTTTCTCATTTAATATGCTCGCCTGTCAAAGCACAGCTGTGCATCTCTACTGCTGCATCCCACCATCTAATGAACACTGCAGGCTTTAGACAGTGTGTTTGTTGGTGAAGAGATCTATACAAGCTGGCGTGTGTGTGTGTGTGTGTGAGAGAGAGAGAGAGAGAGACAGCAGTTAGATGCATAAAATCACCCAAGGATCTCATATTTCAAGGCTCCAGTCCAAGAGTGTCTTGAAAAGATCAATTCAATCATGAATAAACAATGTCAGTCTGAATTTCAGGTGCACTAAACCTTTATATCCGTCTAAGCAGAGATGTGTCACACACACAGAGACGTCCACTTCAATACTAAAACACAACTCATTTAGTGCACGTTCAGGAAAACCCGTTAAGAGAAAAGAAAGAAGGTTCGTCCTCGGTGCCAAACACAATTTTTGGAGCCAAATTTCTGGTACAAACACTTGCACACCCACATTTACTTACACCTCCAGCAAAACGTTTAGTAAGATCTGCCTTAACTGCAACTAGAGAATGGATAGGACGAATGAATGTGGGTGACATTTTATTTGGATGACACATAAATGTTTCTCAGTGGTTTATAGGCATGCAGTGTGTCGTGCTAGTGAATTGGGCCTCAGGTTGGCAAGCATCCACCCTGTTGACGTGTCCCTAAGCAAAGTGCTGCATCACTACCTGCTCCAGGGACAGTCACTCTTGGGTTATGGAGTTCGTGACGTGGCCAGGAGCTGCTCTGGACATTTTTGGGAATTGTACTGCAGCCATTGTTGTTGTTGCACAGCATCCCGGGTGTGACGAAGATGAGTGCGGAGTTACCACAGAATCAGTTTGATCGGAACCATCATGGTCTTCAGTTTTAGCTCACACAGCAAGCTATGTACTATAAGTGAGACACTTAACTTTTGGGTTAAGTGTCTTAAGATCTGCTTGTATCAGTTGCCTTAAGCGTCTGTTAATGATAAGCTTCATTAAATGAATTCAGTGAATTAATTCATAATTAATCATTTGACTATTCAAGCTCAGCCAAGAGGCTTTTTGCATGAGTGTTAAGATGACTGGGACATTTTACAAGTGACTGACTTGTGACAGAAGAAGAGGAAAAAGTCAGATACTTTAACATGTGCATCAAATCCCATTTGTGAAGTTGCATAGGTATAGAGAAAAGACATTCTTGAACACTGCTTTTGCAATATAAACCAATATTTTTGTTGGCTGATGTTTTGATGGTGAACATGGTGTACCTTGCCAGAGCCATGTTTTTTCACTTTTAGACAAAAAAACAGACTAAAGGACTAAAAAGTAGCCAGGTTTTCTGATTACTGGTCTTCACAAGGGATATGTTGTATATTGATATGTAAAGTAATGTAGTTTGACACTTACTTAATCCTAACAGTTAACTCACATGTCAACAGATCGATCTCCAAGACAGCTGAGCAAATTGCATCTGCTGATGAAGACCAAGTCATATAGTTGAACGTTTCAGAAAAATGTAGTAAGTGGACTTTGAGTTGGGATTATTTTCATGTCAAATTACTATCCAACATCAAGAATGAACTTTCATGCTTAAAGTAATGCAGTTTGGCACTTGTCAGCAACAGTTTTGATGTCAGCAGAGAGAGCCAAGTTAGAAGGGAACATAATAACGTGGTTGTTTAAGACCAGCGTGTGTCTTGTAGAAAGATACACTCTCTAATAGAGTATAAAGATTGGCTGCAGCTACACAGCCGGATGCATGCTGTTTTCCTCCTCACTTTACTTCTTGTAATGTGAGTTGTGGTCTGCAACTTTCCTGCGGGTTCTCCTACTCATCTCAGTCGTGTGATGACTTTTCTAAAAACAGAAAGTTGGTTGGCTCCGGACAGAAAAGCACAAGCTAGTGTTGATGATGTAGTCAGTTCCACCATGTCTTCTACTTTCTACCTCAAAGCAACCTCTTTCTCATCTCTTTTTCCTTTCTCACCGTCCTTCCAGGCCAAATTGAAAACTCAGCCTACATAAAGAGAGGCCATTTGTTAATGTAAACTTTATTAAAATGTAAAAGATAGCTGCAGATTTGAAGCAGAATCATGAGGTATAGAGACGGACAGAGAGACTGCCTCTGCTGAGTTTACATTCAGTAGAACTGTTAAATGTGATATGATTATGTCTGTCCATCTGTAATGCTGCAGTAGTATTAGTGGTACTGTGCGTCACAGTTATGAGCGACTAAGTAAAAATCACCAGACACTAATATTGACTCATAATTTAGACTAAGTATGTCAAAATCTTGATGTACCATGAGACTTTTAATGTTTTTAGCCATGCTAGTGGCATGGTTCAAAGGATGGCAATGTTGGTTGGTCGGTCCACCACTTTGGTCTAAAAATGTCCACCTTGTAATAATTGTTGATCCCCTAAAGGTTGTGTAGGCAGTTTTCTTTTGTGTCATTGGGCAAAAATGCCATATTAATCATGCAGCATATTGTGATTCAAGTGGTCTGAGAGCAAACCTCTACTTCAACCCCTCTTGCCTCTGTTTTCAGGCTTCAGAAAATCTAGTCCGTGACGGGAGACTTTAGCCAGTCACAGGTTATTTCAGAGAGACGGTGCGTTCGTATTGGCTAAGCTACAAGATCAGATGTGTGTGCAAGTCCCTTCAGACGGTGAAAACCTGATTCAGTGGAGGAAAATCCTGCTGAAAATCCTGACACTTGTGATAAATTTCCAACACCTCCTTTGCCTACAGCGGTGTATAGTACAAAACAACACGTCCCGGCTCCACACGGAGCTTCAGGCTCATTATGTTCGATGCCATGGTGCTCATAACGATGAGTGGCAAAGAGGCATGATGACAAACAACGGGGACAGTGGTGTGTGTGTGTGTGGTGTACTAGCTTCTCTTCCCGCTGCTGGACGGCGTTGCAGCTGCCTCTGAAGCCTGGGGCGCTCTGCTCTGCGGCCTCGAAGTGCTGGAGGGGCGTCTTTGAGAAAACAAGTCACGGTGGGAGGGACCGCGGCCTCGGTGAGGCTCACGCCGTGGAGAGCGAGCCCTACGAGGGATACAGTTTCACAGGGGAACCGACTCCTTCTGCTGCCGGTCGAAGTTGTGGGTTTGGTGGGAGGGGCTTAGCGGAGTGATACGAGGCAGCAGAGAGGGAGGAGGAAGGTTTTGCATAGGTTGCAAAGATTTTGCCTACCCAGCTTTAACTTTCCATCTAGTGTTATACTCGGATCCAAATTCTATTCAGCCTCACACAGATGCTAGCGCGGCTGTAGACTCTTAGTGTTGTCTTTCTTTTCTTGGCGAAAATGGGTTCCCATAGCAGCTAGAGAGAGGAGGGAGGGTAAAATCACAACATCCACCTTGTGCTAGAGAGCAAAGACCGCTCGTCATAAATGTGTCTTGAATTTTAAGAATTTTAAATGTGTCTTGAATTTTATAAACTAACTTTCATTGACCTGAGATAGAGGCTTGCATTTGTCTCCACCATAGTTGTAATTTGTTAAGTAAAAGTAAAAGAAATCAGTGACTTTTTTCTTATTTTGGATAATTTATGATAAATAGTGATACATTTTCACATGATCTTAGAGATTATCAACAACAACACCAGACTAAAAATATCATTGAGTGTCTGTCCTGGCTGTAGTTTTGCCTTATAAACGCTCTGTGCCTCGTGTTACCTTGCATGGGACCACAGACGGTTCTCAGATCCAACATCTATCACATCTCTCAGCTATTTCTACTGCTTTTAGTCTCTACCAAGCCTTGACCTGTAAACACGGACTGGAGCACACACACACACACACACACACACACACACACACACACACACACACACGTTCTGTCACTCAAAGGTATCAACACGTTTGTCTCTCTCTCTTTCTGTCTGGTTGTGTGGAGAGTTGGTGGCCAAAGCCTCTCTCCATGGTTGTTTGTTCCACTTCCCAGCAGGCAGATGGAGGTAACGGGTGTCAGGCCCATCCACCAAACCAGAGGAGAGGGAGAAAGACGAGAGAGAAAGAATGCATGTGAATGACTAAACATGCTTTACTTGTGTGTGTGTGTGTGTGTGTGTGTGTGTGTGTGTGTGTGTGTGTGTAAAAGAGAGAGAGTGAGAGATGAACTGAGCTTGGCTCTACACAGTATGCTATATGGGCAATAGCTGAAGTGAACTTAGCTCCACTAGTTTAAGTCCCGGGCAGTTTTCCTCTAATGCTGTATTGCAGTCACATCCTGAACAGTATTTCACCTTATTCACTTCACAGTGTGGATCTGTGATGGCTCAGTGCTGCGTGGGCCAGCAGTCTCCATGTATTGAACTTTAAACTGCACTAACGTCCTGCAGAGATGTTTGGTTCTAAAAGCAGAAAGACATATTCTCACCTTTGGTGGGAAAACACCACATGTCTGCAATGTTGCTGAACAGTACCCAAAGGCAGAGAACACACTGCAGGATGTAATTACTGTCTTTGTATTGAAACACAAAGCAAGGAAAGCTACTACCAGAACTATCTGCACTGGCCACAGATATTAAGAAACGAAACTAACTAAATCAATGCCTTTAAGGGTATGTGTGGTGATATACTATATATCTAAATCCTACCTTCATGAAGGTTATAATGTTCAGTTTTAGTTGAAACTGTTTGAGGGAGGTGTTGATTCAACTTGACAATCATTTTGGAGGCTGCAGTTTGTGGTGGTGCTGTTGAACTGTTATATGACAGGTGTTTCTATTATTCTGTCCACCCCATTTTTTTTTATCAATGTGGGTAGGCTAAATAATGGAAACACCCCTCTGTATAATGCAATACAGACCAGCACATCCAGCAGAAAGCAACATTAACATTCATTTGGAGTTGTGTCTCTGGGCATCTGGTGAATGTAAGTCCAGTAGTCACTCTCCTTTTAGCTCGGTTTTGGTCTCCACCAACTCCTGAGTAAAATATCTGGCTTTTTAGCTGCTAAATGCTCCACTATGCTCACCAGTTAGTTGCTTCCTGTGTCTGTTCTGCCGTTTGGTGTTGGGCAGGTAGTGTACACTGGATTTATTGGAGCCCTTTCACTGAAAACTGCTTGGCCTGCCAGAGAGATTTCAGCCAGCTGGCGCAAGTATCGGCAAACACCGGGGACAGCTCCAGGGTCAACTCCTTGGGCAGCAGTCGTGACAGACGTCCATCTCCCCACATCCATTAACCCACCACCATTAACAGTATCCAAATATTATCTAGGGGGTACTTGATTAATGATCTTTTGATAAATTAGTACTATCAGTACTTCAGCATATGAGAAGAGAAAAAACAGGGTTTAAGAATGAAATGTAAAAACAAACTGTTATTCTTTTTAAGCGAGGAAACTTGTTTTATTAAAAAAGTAAGGAGAAAGCTCCAGACAGCTTGATATTGTTGTGTGCCCTTTTTCTGAACAAAACAATACAATCTCTTATACCAAGTGCATCTCTCAGTGCATCTCTAATGTCTGGCAAGAAGTAGCATAATCTTGTTGTGCAAGGATTTATTAAAATTTCAACCTTGCTTCTGTTTCTTTTCTTTTTACCCATATCTCCCTCCCTCCTTCCACTTCCATCACTCTTAATTTTCTTTCCCACATTCGATCTATTTCATTCAATTCTCTCTATTACCACCCTCCCTTTCCCTGCTTCTTCCACCCTCGACCTTACTTCCCCTGAGCATCACTCTTCCTGTTCTTGTTAATTTTCTTCTCTTTCATTCTGGCCCTCTCTGCCTCCACTTCCTCCTCCTTCCTCTTCACCCTCACACCGATTTGCTTAACCTCGTACAATCTTTTCACTTTTCCCCCTCTCTTTCCTTTTCTCGCTTGTCTCACTTCTACAACATTACTGTCCCTCGTTTTTTAATTTACTGTCCCTCATTTTTTGACCTGTCTCTCACTTTCCTTCTATTTCATGTATCCTATGAAATGTGTTTTTTTGTCTTCTTTCTTATCATTTATCACAATCTACTAATTGCATCTTCCATTTTTACTTTATATACGTATCTCCATATCATTTCCATTCTTTTATCTCTTCTCCCTCTCTATCTTTGCACCATCTTCTCTCATGATTTCCCTCACTATTTCCTCTAACTCTCGTCATCCCGTCATTATCCTCCTTCCTCCCCACCTTCCTTCTCCTTCTTTCTCTCTGGCAGGGGTGTCGTCCGTGTGGACGTGAACCTGCAGGACGTGGACATTGACCAGTGCTCCACCAGTGGCTGGTTTGCTGGGACTCACCGCTGTAATCTCACCAGTATGGAAGTGAGTCTGCTCTACAGTATGGCTGTCTTCATCGTAATCATTATCGATAAGAGAAAATGCTCTCATTTCACTCTTGTCTATTTTGTCATTCTGGTGTGCTGTAAATGAAGTGAATGTATTTCACTGTTACATTCAACCATTTGTTCACCCATATACCCTTGAGTCTGTTCGCTATTTCCTTTAAAATGCAATCAAACACTGTGATCAAAGCCAATAGGTGCATCAAGCAAAAAAAAACAAAAAAAAAACCCTGTGTAATATCTACGGCTTGAAAGAGGCATTTGACAAGAGCCTTTTCTTATTGAACATTAGTGTTGTTCACCATGTTCCTTATCAAAGTGTCCTTGACCTGTTTACCCCCTGTAAGGCTCTCTGTTTGAGAGCATCAGCTAATTGACCAAAACTGAACTGAAGTTGCCCGTTCACTCAGCCACAGTGTATGCAACGTAACATGTATGGAGCGTTCCAAAGGATAGATGTTTTAACACAAGAGTCTACAGCCATGCTAGCAGCTCTGTGAGGCTGTACTTAGGCACAGTAGTGTTTTGAGCTAAATGCTAACGTAAGTACGCTAACATGCTCACAATGACAATGCTGACATGCTGATGTTTAGCAGGTATAATGTTTTCCATGTGAACCATTGGAGTTTAGCATGTTAGCATGCTAACATGTGCTAATTAGCACTAAACACTATATTTACAGTTTAGGCTGAATATCATTAGTTTTTCAGTTAAGCAGTCACTTAAGATTTACAATTCATCCTGAGGGGAACATGAATATCTGAACATTTCACTATTGTCAACCTCATGGTGTCGCTAGAGGAAAAGTCAGGGTATCACCAAAGTCATTAGGATTCATCGTCTACATATTTTGTGCCAATCCATCCAATAGATGTTGAGATATTTCACTGGAGAAGTGAAAACTTTGACCTGCTGGTGGCGATAGACAAAAGATTAGAGGATTCATCCATTGGGTATCCAACAGTTGTTGAGACATTTCACTAAAATAACAAAAATGTCAACCTCATGGTGGAGCTTGAGGAAAAGTCGGGGGATCACCAGTATCAGTAGGCTTTACCTTCTGGGGACCATGAATGCCTGTACAAAGTTTCATGGAAAGCCATTCAATAGTTGAAGTGATCTTGTAGTCTGGACCAGAGTGGTGGACCGCCTGACAGACCAACAATAGAGCAACGACACTAGCATGGCTAAAAAGTCACACAAGAATTGTTCACATCATTGCATAGTAAATTGTCTGAAAAGACAAAACTCCAGACAGTAGTAGAGTGTCGGTAGACATCAGTGTGCTGCAGGGTTCTTGTCTGTGCCGATGAGATGTAGTGATGTGTCTAAGTGTCTACTCAATGGTACAGTGTTTTTACCTGTGTGGCTGCTGTGATGGAACTGGCAGCAGCCATACATCATGTTTGCATGTGTGTGTGTGTGTACCTTTGTCGCCTGTGCGTTCGCTGCCTCACTCTTGTCAGTGCCAATGTGTTAGTTTTATGTGATGTATTGCAGGAAGCCTCCAGCAGACTCCAGCAGGGGAGAGTAGCTGCTCAGGCTTGCATGGCATGTTGCTGGCCATATGATGTATAATAAATGCAGTGTAATGGATTGCAGCAAGATGTGGTGAATAATTGACCATGCTCTTTGTCTGCGTGCCTCCCCCCTCTCGGTCTGTCATGGAGGGGGGACTACAGAGACACAGGAGGTCTCGATGTTCGTCTTGATCTGTTTCCCCTGCATTGTTCCATCTTTATGAGCAACTCTCGTGGCTGATGTCTGGTAAAATCTGAGTGGTGCTGCTGATAGTACTCTTCTTCTGTTCAGATCTGTAGTGACTGTGTGTGCAGATGGTGTGTGTGCAATGTGTGTGGTGACTTTCTATTATCATCACAGTGGTGGGCAGAGACAGCATTTTAGTTACCAAGGCCATTCCAGCCTGTCCATCAAAGACCACTTTCATAGAAATGCTTTGAATTATCCAAGGTGTCTCCTGTGTGTATGTGCCAGTGTATGTATTTGTGTTCATTATAGGTACATGTATGTGTATGTGCATAGGTTTTTCCTCCTACTCTCTGTGCAAATGTTTGCTTTTGGTCAACATAATTAAATCTGAACATGAAACATTATGAGAGGACATTTTCAGAGGATCATTACGGAGCTTACCACTCGCTGCTCTCCTCTTCTGATGATTTTCCTTCAAACACCATATTTGGCCAAGCGGCAGTCAATGAATCAGTGCCATCTTGAATCAGCAGTGTTATTTATCTCTCGCTGTTTGAAATGTAGGAATGTTGGAAGCAGGAATTGAGACTTCGAAAACAGCATAGAATTAAAACTACAAATGATATACAGCCATTACAAATGTTTTGTTAGAGGGGACAATTGATCTACTTTTAACAATGTCATCAATCTTGTCCTTCTACTGTAGTAATAATTTAATTTAGTAATGAAATCAACAATAGGAATTGATGTTTTTTGCAGGATGAATTTAGACATTTTACAGCTGTCCACTGTATGTGTAAGGTCAGTCTCTCAGGATTTTACACAGAGGGCTGTTCAACAGAGGTTACATCTTCTGTGTGGATGCAGAGGTACCCAGATGTATTTGAGTTTTTGCATTATAAAGCTATAACACAACAAGACTTAAGAGTCTACAGCCTTACTAGCAGCTGTGCTTTGTGCAGGTATAACATTTCTCTTAGTTCAGCATGTTAGCAAGGTAACATTTTCTAATTAGCGCTGCACACAAAGTACAGCTGAGGCTACAGGAATCAACCAACCAACTGACATTAGCATGGCTAAAAACACATAAAAACCCTCAAAATAAAAAAGCAAAAATGCTTCCACCACCTTGGAAGGATGTGGCGAGGCATGAGAGTTGATCAGTTCGCTGATGGTGTTTGGGCAACTGTAATATCTTCAAACTGTCATTTAAATCGCGTTACATAAAGAGAGGTGAGAATCATATCAGTTGTACAAGGGGAAGTGATAAAGAGTTGTCGTGAATCGTTAGCAAATATAATTAACAAACAAGCTGTAAAGTGTGCTGTAAATGCTACTAAACAATACAAGCAGTTTGCCTTTGACTTAATATTATATGGATTAGTCTGAATATGATTGATAAACAGTACATATAAATATCATTGTGTGTGTTTCAGCTTATGATCATAGTGCTGTATAAAAATGTTGATTTTGTTTTGAATTTAAGATCTGAAATGAATGAATTATATTTTTTTTATTCCCCCCTAGCTGTCATTTGTCATTTTGTGCTCTTTCTCTCTCAGTGGTTCACTCTTTTCATTTCTTTTCCAAGCTTGTTCCTACTTGCTGTAATGAATTGCTTATTGCTGTTGTTCACCCAACCCATTACCCATACTTTGGGGTAGGTGCTTTTGGGACTTTACCTCAATTTTCTTGTTCAAATCCAAGTCTGGAAACAGTGCAGTCAAAAGCTTCCAGGAGAAGAGATTTGGCTGCTGAAATAGTATCTCAGTACACCACACACACAGTACTATATTTAGGTAAAACTTTAATAAAAATAAATGATTTTTTTAGCTTGCTATCACCGACCAAGTAGAAAAGAATTGCTTTTTGTCCCAAAGTCTCCATTAAAAAACAGTTAATTTCTAAATCTCGTTAAATACATTTTTTGGGAAATGGGCTGTGGAAAGTCAATGTGAGGCTCATTGCTTTCCCCATCGAGTACAAACACACCCTGAGGCTCCGTCTCAGAGAGAAAGATAATAATGAGACAGTCTCTAGTAATGTGACAGGGCATCATGTGTTCTGCAGAGTGTGCAGAGAGTATTACCACAACAGTTCCCCTCTCATTGTTACTATGATGTAATGGTCCAGTCAGTTTGTAGCACAACTTTTATGTTAACACACTGCAGTTTTTCTACTGTTTATTCTGCATAATGGAGAATAGCCTTTGTTTTTAACAACATTTCGTTTTTTTTGGTACAAAGGCAGTTATAAGTAAAATCCATTATTAATGCTAATGCAATTGATTCAGCTAATCTAAAAGGAACTTTACACTGTTTGTATCTTGTTTCACTTGTTAAAAAAACATTACAAATACTTAACTCAACCAAAGCAGCTAATTTAGGCTATTTCAATGGTGTGATGAGACTAGCAGTGGGGGTAACCATCTTGGAATAACATGTGATCACTCGGGAGTGTACCGTAGCATAAAAGTTGTTAAAATGCTCTACAGAGCTCAGGGGACATGCAGAGTTGGGTAACAATTCTCTGTGGGTTCGTCACTACTAGTGTCCTCTTTCACATTACACATAGACATTTGATCCATTGTTCATATAAAAAATAATGATTAGTGAATATTTAAGTACTTAAGTGAACCTAGGTTTACTGAAAAAAATAATCTTGGCATTAAAACCAACTTGGCACAAAACACCAATGTAACCCTTTAATTATGAATTGTGGTTTAAGTTTGCTGTATATAGTTGAGCATCTTTCTACTCAGACACATGACCTTCTTCTTCTTCTTCATCTTCTTCTTCTTGACCATTTTTCTGGTCTGCCCAGATACAGCGAGGCTGTGGAGGAAGGTAGGATGTGTCACCATGAACCAAATACAAGACTTCATGCATTATGGATAGTCAGTCGTAGGGGAAGCATCTTACATAAGGAACCACTGCTTATATAATTAGACGAGGACTTGAGGAATGATTGGTGTGGGTGATTTGTGACTGGATGCATGAGTAGGTGATGAGTAGGTTTATGTTTTTTTTTTCTTTGTGTGTGCTTTTTATATGTAAGTAAGCATCAGTGTGTGTGTGTGTGCAGTATGTTTGCATATGCATGTGTGTGTGTTTTCTCTCTGCCCATCCTTTGAAACGTGCTGCTGGAGATAAAGGGCTTCAAAGGCAGAGCTCTGCTAATGAGTGTAAACTGCTGTGACAGCCAAGGAGGGTTACCCCCTCTGTCTCTCCTCTCGCTTTCTCTTCTCAATCAGCTACACTTCCTCTTCTGCTTTTTCCTGCTCTTTTCCACAATCTCTGTTTCCATGGCTATTCGCACCTCCCAAATTTCTCTCCTTTGCTCTCTTGTTTTCCAGTTTGCCTTTTCCATCACCCTCACTGCTATCTCCGTGTCTCCATTTTCTTGAAGCCAATTAACTCCTCAGAGGAGGGCAGAAAGACAAGCCAGAAATTATCCTTCCATCTGTCAACATGTCGCTCTCTACTTTTGCCAACACATTAAGTCATCATTTCAACTGACCCAGCTATAATTGAGAAATACTCCTCACCTTTTTCTGCTGCTTTAAATGCTGCAGCAACATCTTCCTCGGCATAAATTGGCGACCTCATTTGTGGATTTACCTTTATGCAGACACGGAAAGCACAATCTGACAAAGAAAAAGCAGCTGTACCATTATTTCTAGCTGCAGCTCCGCTACTGTTTATAGATGTGTGTGAGTAGGCTTGCCACCTTCAGTGTGGAAAAATAAGGGGCACCTTGCCAGCGGCCCCATGCCCGGGGGACACACATCAAGCTGGGGGTCTGGGTCGTCCTCTCCCATGAGATTTTGAGTGTCAGAAACTTCATTCCCTGCATTCTGGAGAATTTTTATGCACCAATTTGTGTTTTTTATACATCAATTTCAAAGTCAACATGAAGGTAAAAGAAATAAAGATTCAATAAGAGTAAAGCACAGTTGCATCAATTATATTAGGATCATAGACATGGGCAAAATGTTTGGTCTGTCTGCTGGAGGCAAAAAAACGCACGCCTGAGTCTCTGTAACCAGGGCAACGATGATGTTGAGTGACAGACAACCTGCCGGTCATTCTAGGTGTCATGTGTATGTGAAACCGTAGTGTATGCATTAGAGTAGGGTGTGCACAAAAATACGGGACAAATCACGTCCTGTATTGATTCATTAAGGGACAGTGCATTTTATTTTTCAATACGTGACGAGTGGCAACCCTATGTGTGAGTCCCTTTATTCTGAAAAATGAATTACCTGGACACACGTGGCCCTTCTCTGCCATGTTGCAAGAAAGCAGCCTGGATCTGCAGTCTCAGGCTGAATGGGGTGAAAAAAGGGACATAAATTAAATATTTGTTCCTGCCTTACTGTGTGTCTTTTGCAATCCTTATCGTCTCTGGCACACTGAAGAGGATTTAAGCTTCAAAAGTCTTAAAGTCAGTATAAATACTGTATGTAAAGACTGGGATATCCAGCTGAATAAGACACTGCAAAAGCCTTTACAGAATGTTAGCAGTAACAGATATTTAGGTAGAAGGAATATGCTGGATTTGGGGTTTCTTCTAAGATATGTCATTCTGTATTTGTCAGGAAAGCAGATACTCACAAGACCTGTTTTTTTTACCTGCCTTATCTCTAGCGGGTGAAAAAAGGTTACTCGAGGAGCAGAGGAAACAGAAAATAACCTGTTCTGCTCTGTCTTTTCCTGTTTCACTCTCCTCTCCCTGTTTTGTTCTGCCAGAGGCTCTCCGTCTCTCCTCGGGGAGTTTGAGGCTCTACAGCTAAAGCTTGGCTAAAGTGTCTCAAAACCTAGTGCGTCTGTACACTAGTTGGCAATGCATGTGTGTGTGTGTGTGTGTGTGTGTGTTTAAGTATTTAGTTTTCTTTTTCATCATCAAAGAGACCATTAGTGTTTGCATTCAAAGCTGCATTTAAAAAAAAAGGTCAAACCAAGGTAAATAAACCCTCAATTTAATGAAGCGAGCTTTAATGTAAAGCTGTGGAAATGTAAGAGGCTTTCTCAGTATAGCCGTGCATTCAACTCCATATTTTCAAAAACACCTTTCTCCTCTGGGGGCTGCAGGGAACATACGTAACAGAGCATGGAGTCACATTGTGACTTAACATGCAGTACCGTATCCATTAAAGCCTATTGCCGTCTGGAGTGATCGTATACACCTCCATGACCGTAACACTAAAGGGTTTCTTTCTAAATGGACTTGCTCATGCAAAACATGCACGCCGCTGCAAGGTGTTACACTAGCAGCACACTATCAGAGTGGTAGACGCACACTGAATACACAGTCCAGATGATCAGCACTATTTACCATAAGGCTCTTATTGCTGGACCTTTGTTAATACGAAAACCACATCAATAATACAAGCTTTTTGATAGTCAGTTGTTCTGAAAGCTGGTGCACTGACCATAAACACTTTTTTTATTAGAAAGGGAATTTTGCAATATCTTTCCATTCCTTCATTAAACATTCAGCAGGAAGATACTGCAGGCAAATGTCTCCGCTGTAGGGCTTTTTTAGTCTCAGTGAATAACTTTTACGGACTTAAACTTCACTAAACGTTGACAATGAGAGTAATCTTTCCAGTTATCATTAAATGATTTAAAACCAAATTACAGTATTTATTAATTGTATTATCACCCTGAAAAGACAAGAAGTTATTGATCTGTCTTTAAATGTAACACTGCGTCATTAATAATCCTTTGTGTCTTATATTTTGGGCATGACGTTTGAAAGAGATGCCATGGAGGGTCTGTGAATGAAAAGGTGGTATCAAGTTGTATTATGGGACATACAACCACAATGAGCACCCTCTATATTTCCCTATCCTTGGAAACACGTTGAGCCTGCCCCCAAGTTCAGTTCATCTTGGCTAGCTCGTCCATCTGTGCTCGTCCATCTTCTGCACCAGGTCATTTTTGATCTTCCAGGTTTTCTTTTGCCTTGAGTTCAGTCTCCATTGGAAGCACAAAACCTTCACAGTCACCTCTGCCTTTTTTCTGTCTATGATGTTGTTGCTTTTGACTTTCTGTATAATTCCAAGGTTGTGATCTTGTTAAGCCAGAAGATGCCACAGTGTTCGTTTCCCTTCAACATTCAGAACCGTACAGTTCCGTTGTTTTTAGGCTGTATTGCTTGGATGACCAGATGTTTCAGAGTTGGTAAAAACATACCCTGGGCTTTCCCCAGTCTTGCCTTTGTGTCCTTTGTGTCCTCACTGAAAAGGCTTCTTAAATATGTGAAGTTCTCACAAAATTAAGTGGCTCACCATTTATTAAATCTGGTGCTCTTGCAAGTCCCCTAACTTTCAAGTTACTGCTAAATTACTAATATGTATACTTTAATGCCTGCTTTCTGGGAAATTCTTTACACTGGAGACTTACCTAACTTATATATAACAAAAGAGTTAGTATTATCAATAAAAACACAATATACATTAAGCCATATTTATAATGGTATTTAACAAAACTGTAGATAGCCAGTGGATTTGCTCTGCAGTAATTTCTGGCAAGTCGGACACATTTCTTCTTTGATCTTTAATTAGGTTGATGACGCATGCGTTGTAGCATGAAGCGAGGAAGGAGAGCGGAAGGACAAGGATGCATATAGGATGGAGAGGAGGACGAGGCAGGGAGGGAGGACTGAGGAGTGACAGCAGAGAGGGACAGTCGTCAGAGAGGATTCATCCTCCACAGAGAAACACCATTCACTCTCTAATCTGTTGCCTGCAGCCCAGCGGCTGCCATGGCAAAATGTAAGAGCCTGTCATGACGGCAGCAGCAGTTGGATCTTAATTGAGCAAGGCCTCCCAGTCGGGTCCACGCAGGGAGCTGGGGACCACCCACCCAGATGTCTGTGCAGAAAAACTGAGGGTTCATCAGAAGACTTAAAATGCCAAGTGAGACTTGCATTTCACTCCTGACACATTTCCGAAGGCTGCTCAGCCATCAGTGATAACATTTTGAACATTTCCTCCCCTTTAACTAACTTAAATATAAATTACAGCCCTGATTTTCTGAATTTACAATCCCATCACCTCTGCTCCCTCAGCTAATGTCCTTTAAGTATGCAGGGAAACCATCAGCAGCACTCAGCTCATCCCTCCTGGTGACTCTATCTCTAGTCACAGCAGTGTAACCGCAACAAACCACCGATCAATAGCTGGCTATATATCTCAGTTTTTGCCTCTTTCATTGATGGAGAAATTCCAGACAGGCTTAAGTCCAAGGTCTCTTCTCCTCAGACATCAACTGTTTCAGTGGTCGGTAGTCTTGTGAAACAGCAGCAGGCAGATTCCCCACCCAGGGGACAGAGTGATTGTAATGCTTTTAGGGTTTAATGCTTTCAGTGTATTTATAGATCTCTGAGGGATGCAGAGTGCTCTCTCTCTCTCTCTCTCTCTCTCTCTCTCTCTCTCTCTCTCCCTCTCTCCCTCTTTTTCTCTCTTGCCAACTCCCATCTTGGTGTCGTGTTCACAGCTTTTTATCAAATTGTATGGTGAGAAAACCGAAACAGGTACCACCGGTTGCAGTGCAAACATGAGGGGCCTCCATAGGAAACTTACAGATAATTCATTTCAGGCTACTTCAGCCTGTGGAGGAATTGTACTCACTCGCATCAGAAGTATGTTTTGCTCTTTGCGTGATAGTTTCAAATTATATTGTTGTGTAGCGTTCTGATGGGGGCTCTGCTAAAACTTGTGGCTTTGTACTTTTGTACTTGTTAGACAAATAGCTGGGTTTTATAGGGCTGTTATGTTAGGATTGTTGTTTTAATATTTCAGTACTTGCATAGTTTAAGTTTGAACATTAATTCCAAAACTTTTTCAATGGGAAAGTCATCCTAAAAGACTACATTTAAAACAGCTAGGTCTAATGTGTAGTTTTTTCTGTTGGAAATGGAGATATTTCCGACTTAGCCACAATGGACTTTAATGGCAGAACAATTGAAACATATACAGTATAATTTAGGCATTAGTCTGTCCCCTGGAATCAAAGAGCAACAGCTTCTTCCAGACTCATTACTTTACAGCGACATTCATCTATTACACAAAGAGAAGTCCATTCTAGAAATAGCCTCATAAGACCATAATGCAATGCAGCAACTAGACAATTAGACAACTGTTTAGGGGTGCAACTCAGATCAGACGTATCTTAAGCTTCTCAAGTTAGATGGCTGTTGCGCAAATGCGGTGATGCAATTTTCACCTCGCTTGGTTCCGTAACTTTGAATCACTTCCCACATCCTCGATTTGTTCAGCGATTCAAAAAGTATATTTGTATTGTGGTCATAGACTCCCTGGTTGGAGAGAAAAACAACCAATCAGAGCTTGGTAGACGGCATTAACAATGATGATGTGGTCTTCGTACATAGCTAGCTAGCTATCTAGCTACCTCCACGAAAAACAGTGACACAATATGGCAATTAAAATGGTGACAACCATGGATGAGATCACCATGGTTGTACAGTTGTAAGTCAATTTACAGAATAACTCTTAAATCAGCATATTTCTTTGATTGTTGTGGAAAACGTTAACTGCTCATAGCAACCTCTACTGCTTTACATGCTACTGAATGGTAAGGGCAAAACAAAACCAAAATAACATCCTCTCCTGAACAGAAATTGGCTAACATGAACACATTGTCAGGCAAAATTACTGAAAGGAAATGAAAGGAATGAAAGGAATGGTTATAGAATTGTTTTTCCCCCTGTGTGTGCTTGCACCCAGTTTCAGGAAAATAGGGCACCCATATTTTTTTAAACACTTAGAGTTAGGTATTAGACCACTGCTGTAAAGCATAAACCTACTGCTTACATTTATAACCACATTATAAAAGTATGCTGCCACATCTTTTCCCTCAAAAACTGCATTTTAATGATCAACTGCCATTGACAAAGTATACAAGGCCAGATAAAATGCAAGGATCAGGTCTTGGCTCTATGATAAAACATCCTCTCCCCGGGGTATCTTAAAAGATAAGTCTTTTGAACTTTCTGTGATTGACAATGCAACCTTGAACTCTGTCAGTCAAGTGTTATAAAAAAGAGGAATTAAAGCCCTCACTGCATACAAAGTGAAGTGCAATTATAAAATACTTTCTCACTTTCAGCCCGCGGTCCGATGAAGGTGATCCATCAAACGGAGGCACGTCAAACGAGCGTTTCATACCTCTTTCATAGTGGCTGAGGAAAAACGAGGCTGGCCTTGGCACCTTTAAACTCCCTGCCTTTAGATGTGTGTGTGTGTGTGTGTGTTGCTGCATGAGTGTGTATAATTTTGCTGGAAAAGGCCGCACTGGTGATAGACGACATATGGCATTATACTCGTGGGATCTGTACTTGAACTAGTTCTGAGAGATGTATGTAAGTTAAGTAGGCAGGTTGGAAACCAGAATGTTACTCCTCTCACACGAGGCTGAAATGAGTGGGGATGTTCAAGCCATGTACACTTTAAAATGCACTTGGGGACCAAAAAACTGCTTCTGCTGTGATAGCACAGACAGGTTTAATAAATGCAACAATTGGGATGCACAGAGCCCAATAAAGGTCTACCTCAGTGTCCCTGGGTACGTCTTATCTTAATGAGTCTCCACTTTCTTTGGAGTAAGCAGAAAATAAGTTCAAATGCTGGTGGTGAATGTTTACGTATGTCCGTATTAGCATGAGTGTGTGTGGTTGGTTGTGGTCGTATGCAATTCGCCATATTTGTGTGTGTGCATCTCTCTCTCTCTCTCTCTCTCTCTCTCTCTCTCTCTCTCTCTCTCTCTCTCTCTCTCTCTCAACGTTTCCGCTCGGCAGATGTTGAAAGTATCCAACTGTACGCCTCCAACTGCGTTTGGGGCCCCAAGGGAGGCTGAGTCCTTGGCTCACCACCTGCTCCTCCAGTCAGAGAGATAGAAACATCCTGGCCAAGACCCAGATTCATTCTGGTTTGGAGTTACACAAAATTATCAGGGTTTAGCTCAAAGCAGTGCCCCCTTCCTGTGTTTTGTAGACTTTGATTACACAGGTATGCTTATCTCCTGAGAGAGAATACACACAAATAAACACAAACATGCAGAGATTTGCTCCAGCGGTAGATGAGCTGCAGCTTGCTGTGGCTCAGTTTCAGTTTTTTTTAATACTTGCTGGGTTCCCATTTATGTTTTGTAAGCAAATAGTGACTTAACAAATGAGAGAGCTTGCATGGAAATAACATATTTTGATAAGTAAACATCTGAAAATGCTGTTGTAAGATTTAATCACTTAACGCTCACGTATATCCTGTAATTGTTTGGACATTTGAACTTAGAAACCCCCAAACCATGAAACATGACTCATCTGCCCAGGGGACAGTAGCATTTATCAACCTGGATATGAGAGGCGCAACACCTACCGTTGTATGTATGCCTGGCTTTCTTTGGACTATGCTCTCACTGCTGTTTCAGTGGACTTTTGCTCTTTAATTTCTATTCATGGCTTTCTGTGGAGAGAGAAGTCACAATGAAATGTGAGAATCTACATAAATATTGTGAATCTGCTTTGCCTGGAGAATGAGACGCTCTTATCTATTGCAGACCTATTTTCACCATAGCGGCTTGGCTAAAATTGTCGGCCTGTTCTGTCCACCACTTTGGTTCAGATTGACATATTGCAACAACTAAAGGATGAATTGCCATGACATTTTTTACATTTTTTTTTCATGCTCCACAGATAACAATAACATTGTTATTGTGAGCAAGTTAGCATGATGATTTTAGCATTTAGCTCAAAGCACCGCTGTGCCTAAGTACAGCCTCACAGAGATGCTAGTGTGGCTGTAAGATGGGTTTATTTTGCATTAAAAGTTTTCCACTGCAGGTCAAAGTCACTGGACAAATAAAATAATACTGAATTACAGCAAACAGTGATTCTGTAACTTCTGCCCAGGAAGCCTACAATGCTGCACTGGTCCATATTGGATGCTTTTACAGTCATAGAAATGCAACAAATACCTTAAAACCTTGCTTTAAAATTCCCTTGCAAAGCTACTCTTGCTTTGTGGTTGATCATGGTGTACAGAATCAATTTCTTATAAATAGACATACTATAGCTTCACAGTGGTTGTATGTGAATGTAAAACATCATGACTGACTCTGATAGGGCGGCTGTGGCTCAGGAGGTAGGGCGAGATGTTGGGTCGGCACCCTGCGCAGTAGCTCACTGCCGTGTGTGAGTGAATGAGCAGCAAAAACCTTGTAAAAGCTATATAAATGTAGCCATTTTTACGCCATATATACTGAATCTTTCTTATAAAGGCTGCTGATGACAGCTATCCCTTTAAAGGCCATTATCCTTGGAATTTCCTTATTACATACCAATGACAAATAAAGAGGCAGAAAAGTTCAAGAGATATTTTTAGGTATTGATACATAATGGCTGAATCATACAAAAATTGTCATTGATATTTTGTACATTTGTACAAGCATTATGTTTGTATTTTTTTCTCCTGTTTTTTGGCTATTCAGTTTTTTTACAGCTAAACCCAAAATAGCTTTTAGGATCCCCATCTGACACAAATTACATTTCGGAGCAGTACCTGCAAACTTCAGTCAGTCAAAACCTCATAAGAAAAATGTGAAAACCAAGAGGTGAAGTCTCCGAGGTGTAAAGCTCACATTCTTTCTTCCAGAATGTGGAAACATGCGTCATAACTCCCAGGCCTGCTTGTCTTCACTGGTGCAATACTGGAGCAATGATTTAGTGTATCTGTTTATTCTGTCAACCATTTGCACTTCAGTTCAGACATTTATACCCTCTACAGCCCATCCCTCCTGCTGCTGCTTCCAGGTTTAGAGATTTGGGGCTGTTTGTCAGCTGTAAAAAACAACCGATGTGCAGAGGCATGGGGAGCTCTTCAACTTAAGAAAAATAAAGACATACAAATACATCTTCAGTCAAAAATGACATGTAGTTAGAGGAGAGTACCACTGAAACACCAAACTCAAATATGTTTACATTGGATTTATGATCTATGTTTACAACTCGTGTCCCCTTTACATGTAAATTGAATTAACATTATAGCAAAGCACAAGTCTGCAGGGAATGAATTGCAAAATATCAGTTTTATGTACCATGCTGCATGCAGAAGTGATTCGGTGAGTCTGCTATGGTGGGGATATCAAAATCAGTTTGGTTGGGGCGGCCCTGTAGCTTATGGGTTACGTAAGGCACCCACCATGACCCAATCTCAGCCATCTCATTTCACTTTTTAAGAATGTGACATTTGGAGAACTTCACTTATTTGCTTCCTTGCCGAGAGTTAGATGAGAAGATTTATACCACTCTCATGTCTGTATGCTAATGCCACATTCATGTCATATTACTCAGACGTAACTAAGAATGGCCAAGTCGAAAAAAAACCTTCACATCAGCCCCCGAGTAATACTTTGGGCCGGAGATATTGGGAATTTCTGACAATGATGCTATCTCACACTTGGTGAAAACATCTGCAGCAGTGTCAACAAATCGGTGGCAAAATGACTGCCGAGCTACCATCGCTGGCAGTAATATCTAACTTAAATCCAATATTAACACCAATACAACCCATTCAGTAAATTTCAAATGATCTATACATTGTTTGGTTGTATCTGGTTTCACTTGATAATGAACTGCTCCAAATACGTAACAAAGTAGCTAATTTAAGCTAAATAAATGGTGTGACTACAAGGCTAGCAGTGGGGGTAACCATCTTGGAATAATGTCCCAAGTTGGGATAACGGGAGGTCCTCCTGTTCTTCCCACTCTGCCGACATTGTGTGAATGCAACATTAGTATAGCTGGAGGAGGTTAGCTTAGCTTAGCATAAAGACTGGAAGCTAGGGGAAACAGCTAGCATGCAAGTTCAAAAATACACCTCACAGCACCTCTAAAGCAGCGATGTAGTCCGTTAGTTTCATTTGTACGCAAACAAAATGTAAAAATCACAAGTTGTGGTAACCAAACGAGATATGACATGTTAATTACTGAGCTTTAAAGGTGCTAATAGGCCTATTTTTTAACTTTAAAGAGAGCCAGGCTAGCTGTTTCCCCTTGCTTCCAGTTTTTATGCTACGCTAAGCTAATTGCCTCCTGGCTCTACATGTAGCTCCATATTTTGCGCACAGACATGAGAGTGGTATCTATTTTCTCATAGCCCTCAGCAAGAAAATGAATAAGTGTATTTCCCCAAATTTCTAGCTGTTCCTTCAACATGGGTTCTGCTTTCAATATCGGAAAAATAAAAAGACTCTATCAGCGACTGTCACTGATCCATGAAGTGTAAATATAGTCGTGATCCCAGCAGCTTTTCCCATATACTGTTTTTACTGCAAGCATGCAATGTAATGCACTATTTAGAACTTTCATGTCAAATTTATTACAGCATTATTCTAGTACAAGAATATGTGCATTCACACGAGTGTGCAGTATCCACACTGTATCCATGCCTGTGTGTGCCTGTCGCTGAGTGAGTTTTCGCTCCAGATGGTCTGTAAGCCCATGTAGCTCCCACAGTTATCAATGCAAGCTGGAATTATGCAGATACGCTTAAATTCTGCAAACAACCCTTAATTCTTAATTTAGATATTAATTAGTTTCCCTGTTACTTGGCAAAGCCCTGTAATTTCCCCTGATACCAGGCATGTTTATAACTGGGGCGTCTGCTGCTTCACGCTGCAGAAGAGCATGTAGATGGTGTAGGAGACTCAGTAACATGATTGAAACAAGTTCATTAACTAAAACCACAGCAGTGGGCCTGAGAAGGAGTTTAATCATCCACAGGCAGTGAAAACACTTAGGAACTGTACTTTATCTACTGAGGTCCTGGATAATACTCATATTCTTTGATTTCAGCAATAGATGGAGAGTCTGTAAAACCTATTTCTAGGCTTTTGCATTATAACAATTACAGCATTCTCACTTGGTAAACTGTACTAATCCTGTTGTTAATCATCTAGATCTGGACAATATTTTCCTGCAAATGCAAATATTCGGAAGCTCCAATACTAGCTCAAAATATTAATGAATGTGTGAAGAGAACAATCAACACAATCACTGTTTGTGTCTTTGTAGCGACTAAAATTTCAACCTCATGTCTACTTGATGTCCATTCTGGTTCATTTTCATTTCTGGATGATGTAATTGGCTTTCTTGATTACTGTATATTCAGTTTACTATAATAAACAACCAAATATTTATTCTTTTGCAATATACAACATTACAGCAATTATGTGATTATATTTCTGACAGATTTAGTTGTTGTTGTGTCCTATGATATTTTACTCTGATTCTGAAATCCTCAATACCAGAAAGAATTCATCATTTTACTCCCACTTGCTTTTGGATTCAAGAAGCAAAACAGAGCTGTGTTGGCTGAGTCACCATCTTGGTCAATCATCCACCTCCAACCTGTTGTTTCACATTCACATCATTTCCTCACTTCACTTCTCCCTTTTGCCCCCGTGCAACTACCTCCTGTGATATTCTTGTTGATAACAACCAAAATAAGTGAACAAAATATTTTTTGTATTTTCTTTTGTTAATCTCTGCCTGTCTGTCTCTGTATTTTTTTTCTCTCCCAGTGCACTCCCATCGCTGGCCATGGATTTGTGTTGGACAAGTACAAGTGCCAGTGCAGGAGAGGATTCTACCATCCAAGCAGAGTGGCGCTCAATGGTTTTAAAAGTAGGTTACAAATCCCTCTGTGATATAAAAATACATATTGCAGCGAGCTGTCAGATCAAAACTTTGAATCTTTCAAAAGCAAGCTTTTGGGATTTATGAAAAAATAAAAAAACAACCTCTTTTTTCAGTTGACAGCCACACATTTTGTTTGAAATTCTTCTAATGTCTGTGAATGTATCCTGGGGCTTGTGAGGTTATGAACCCTCAGTCTTCCGTAAAAGGATTTTGACTGTTCTTATTGTAGAAATGTCTACTATGTTTCTATTCTGAGCTCTAGTGTGAGCCACAGGTGGCATCTCAATCACAGACCTGTTGGATTACAGTGGCTGTGTAGACAGTGAACACATCTTGGTGGAATAAACTTGAATAAAGGTTTAGTCACACTTTAACTGACTGTTCACTAAGCCTCGCAACCCTTAGTTACTGTTGCTACACCTTCCTAGTCATTTTTGAAACAATGGCTCTTTGACTCCATTTCTAGCCAGCGACCATGGATTTTGTCGGCTCAAATGTCACAAGCAGATTTTGTCAGGTGTAGCTAGCTAAAATTAGTTAATGCTAACACTAAAACTCCAGCTGACTTTTTAATGTTTCCAGCTGAACCCTGTAGAAGACATGGAAATGATGCAGCAGCGTTGTTCACGTATTGCAGGGTAAAGCTATTTAGCCTGTGTATTAAAGTACAATGTTATAAATAAAAATGTTATTAAAATCTTCCTTCTAACATGACCCTTAATGGTTTGGATGCTCACTGCTGAATATTTGGACAAGCAACAAAGTGGTTAGATTTATTTATTCATACAGTGTGCCTCACTTTTACAAGAGAAAGGTTTGGAGTGTAATGAAAACCTCCCCAAACCAAATAAAGAGCAGCACAGGGCTGCTAATGTTACTCTAATCTCTGATATACTAGCATTGTGGATCTCACAGAGCGGATGCTCCGGTCCTGACGGTATTATTCTACCGTAACCTACTACTTATGGTAGTAACCAAGTGTTAGTTAGCCGGGCATGCTAACGTTTGCAGCTTACATTAGAGCAGATAAACACGCTGTTTAATCCATCCTTACACTACAATAAAACACCCTCTAAACTCTTAAGATACTAATTATTGCTCTTATTAAAGCCCCATGCACAGTTCTGCGTGTGAAGAAATCCAAAGCAGTTGCTAAGCTATGATTGGACAACCGCTATTTGGGAGCGAGAATGGTCAATTGATATTGTCTGGCCTACAGACCAGGCTGTCATATTTCCATTATTCCTTATTATTTTATTGTGTGTGAAAGACACATTGAATATGGGCTTGAAACTTACAGTAAAACGTGAACATGTGCACACAACTTGGCTTTGGACCTTTTCTCCACTGATCATGTTTCTCCTTTCACCCTTGCGATTTTCAACTATATGCTTAACTTTACCTCCCTGCTTGTGCGTTGGATTTGAATGCCTGCATTCTGACACCTTGACTGAAAGCGCTGCAGTGTCCTCGGGCAGAAAGCTTGGCCCTGATGAGCGAGATAATCAGGCAACTGCGGTGGTTTTCATCCCTGACTCCAACAATACAGCACCCCAAGGGGGATGATATGCTAAGCTGGAGCTTTATTGTAATGCAGCGTGATGAGGTCTGTAGTCAAATGGCTCAGTCTGTGAAGAGCCTCATTTTCCAAACCCCATACAGACCTCGTCATTAAAAATCACTGCAGCTCAGATTGGGTCACAATAGCTGGCGACCCTGATTTCCCCCCCAGGAACCTGTCTGTTATTCCTCATACATCCCCGAAAACAGACCAGACTGGAAACAGATTTTGTATTGTTCCCTAGCAACAGGCCAAAAGGACAGATATGAAAGGGGGAAAAGGATGGAGAGAGAAAAACACAGCCTGCAATAACAAATGAATTATTTGGAAATGTGCAGTAGAACCTCATGAAACATGACATTTGATTTGAGTGTCACAATCTACTTTTTGCTGGTGATATTAGATATTTTGTCTTGATAGCTGTGATTATCAATTAATAAGATAGATAGATAGATAGATAGATAGATAGATAGATAGATAGATAGATAGATAGATAGATAGATAGATAGATAGATAGATAGATAAGTTAAGTCATGGTATTCATTATTTGGCAGTAAGTTCTCAATTTGTTTCTTATTCACTTCTTGGAAAACTGTTCAGGATCGTGTGTCCTGCAATGCTAAAGCTAAGCTAAAGGCTTAGTTCCGAACTAAAGATGCTCATGAGTGACTTGTGTTGTTCTTAATCACAAAGAAAACGGGTAGAAAACATGTTTCCCGTGTCATGTTAGCTTACAGTAATTATGGACTTTTTCAGTATCTATAAATGAAGCAAGAAGTCAAAGTGCTGTTTACAGGTAGATTTCTATGTGGCACTTGTCCTTGCATTTTCAAAACTTTAACTTTATGATATTCCTGCTGTTTGTGTGCTGCACAAGTCAAGAACACAGAACCTCCCTCAGTCTGGATATTATATTAATAATGTCAACATGTATGAAGATGTTTCCTCAAAATATACCAGACATCAGATATATGCCAGATGTGTTACATCAGTGCAAAAACTCATATTAGATGACTGCACTGTAAACAAGCAAAACTTCACTCATAACAAACTCTGTATTTATCAGCCACACATGATCACGAGGAGACGCCGCACACCTGTTTGATTTTTTTCCTCTGAAAAATTAGAAGTATAATAACGTGATGCATGTTTCATCCAAAGCCATCTGTCTGCTCCTCTGTCAGCTGTCACCGAGTGCCACACTGAAACTCTAAACACACGTCAAAAACGAGCAAAAACGACATCAGAACAAAACCACAGTAGCAGCTTTAAAGACTAGCAATTACTGAGAAACTCCTTTTTTTTTTGCAGTTATAGAGTAAACCCTCTGGAAGATCACCCCTGATAGGTTATCTGATGGGTGGGTGACAACTGACCCCTAAAAGATAGGTGTGGAATTACTGTGAACATCTGGCCGCTCACTAGATGTGTGAAACTGAGTCGAAAAATGACAACGTAGTGGGGTTTCTTGTTCTCGCTTTCTGTTCTTTCCTTCTATCCTCTCTCCATTCATTGTGACAATGATTTGACCCTCAAAAGTCAAACCTAAGGACAGACTGTGTGCCCAGATGTCTTACAGTAAAGCAGACCAGTTTTGCCCCTCTATAAATCACACAGATAATAGGGGTGTAAACTAATACGAATGCATTATTCAGATATGCACAGATAACGCACTCTGAACAGATATGAAAAAAACAACAACACATTTTTGAAATAATAAAGTAGGTGGGAATTGAAGAGCTAAAGTTAGGGACTGTCTCAAAAGTGCATGCAAAATAGGCCAAGGGAGCTTTTCAGATTTTTGTGAAGTGCTTTTTAATTTTTCTCATATTCAAACCAACTTTATTTTCATCTGTACCTGCTCCCATTGAATTTTTCTTTTAAATTATGCATTATGGCCCAATGCATTTCTCACTTGTATTATTCCATTAGCCTCATGTTCTCCACTATTGATTTCCAACCAGACCTGTTAACAGTTACAAAGCTTGTAACTGGACTCAGTTTAAAATGATTTCTGAAGGTGGAGTTCCAATAGGCTACATTTTTAATTATTTCATTAATTCAGGTACATGGCTAAAATGTTGTGTTATTTTGTTAAAGCTAAACTTACAGATATATGTATGAGGAGTATAAATGGCAGCAGAAAACAATTTATTGCAGAAAATTAAGCAGACATTTTCTAATTTCTTCTCTGGTATTTATAGCAAAAAGGCAAAAGATCTGAGGGGGGGTCACGAGTGATTTTGTTAGCTAAGTCACCTCCTTCCATTCTTTTTGAAACACTTAAACGCAATGAGACTAACTGGAAAAACAAAACCTCTTCCTATGATTTCTTACATCAGTGACTATCTGACTGTTTACCTGATAAATTCATCAAATTCCCACTTAACTCGTTTAACCCAGTACTTTCAGCACATTCTCTTTCAATCATGCTCTTCTTAAGCACTGTACAACTTTAGCACAGTGTTTGCATACCGTGTGAGCTCTGGGACTGACAGAGGAATTGCATGCTTATCAAGCATCATTTTCAAGAAGAGCTGTACTCTGTGTGTGTGTGTGTGTGTGTGTGTGGTGGAGGATTTAGACTAAAGATTGACTCCTACACCTGCCACAGCAAACATGTTGCAGAATGAAGAAATCCTAGTTTTGGCATCGTCTGTCGATTCTTTATATGTAATTAAATAAATTCAAAGGCGTTTAACAGAACATATCCAGTCATGCTAATGTGAACATTCAACTAAGAAAATGTCATCTATGGACAGATTTGATAAACCACATCCAAGTGTGCCACTTGCTGGTATAACAACAATTATGCAGACCGGAGTGATGAAGGGAGCGGTGTCACAATATTTTATCCTCCTCTCCTTCATTATTCCCTCATCTGACTAATTAAAGGCTGTATTCTTGTAATTATCACCCCCAAGGCTTTGTGATTTATTGGACTGATGATTTCTACTCCTTCAAATTGATTAACTGAGCATTTAATAAGAAGTCAGTGTGTGACAGCTGAACGCAAATTAATTACATTGATAATCCTTGAAAACACTCCAGTAAATCAGAACTGTGTTCTGAGTTGTGATCAGATACGATATATTCAAGAGGCTTTTTTCATCTGTTAGAAGAGCACAAATACTCTAGCCCTGCAGGAACACACAGTATGTGAGTACACCCAACATTTAGATATCTGATTGTCAACTAAAGTGCTCTCGTGTCCTCAGGTAAGGAACATGGCTCTAACAGAGACGAGACCTCTGATGTGTCCAGTAAGTGCCTGCCATGCCGCGAGGGCTGCCCCTACTGCCGGGACGACACACCCTGCCTGGTACAGGAGGATGGTGCTCTGCGGCTCACTGTGGCCTCCTTCCAGGGTCTGTGCATGGTGTTGGACCTGGCCAGCATGGTGGTGGTCTACCACTTCAGGAGGAACAAGGTGAATGTGGAATAAATGGTGGCTGTAGAGTTAATGCTGATGATTTAAAGGGGAACTGCACCAATCAGGACCTCACAGTTTACTAATCATGAGTTGTACTACTGAGCACTACTACTACTAGGTAACAAAACGTCACTTACATCATGTAATGTACTTATTTTAATCCAAACAATGATCTTTTCCTAAACCTAACCAAGCAGTTTTGTTGCCTAAACCTAAGTGCGTCTATATGAGACCCCGAGGAGTGTGACATGAGTGATCAACCATGTGAATAGATGATAACTGCCTTCTGAAGCTATTAGTAAGTGTAGCAGGCCCCTACTAACCCATATCTGTGAGGCTGATAACCACTGATAACGGCCATTGAATCGAGTGATAACATTCCTATCGGGTGGTAATTTAGAGACTGAGAAATAAACGTCACTTTGCTGGATATCTGTGTTTGAAAATGTCTATAATTTCATACCACAGGCATTTAAGCCAAATTAAAGACAATCCATCTTATCTTATATTGGTTTTTTTTTCTTAATGCCCATTGACATAATTAACATCCACCACAAATGTACCTGAGCCCTCAGTTTGAATCCACACAGATTTACAGCAAAGTTGTTGCATAATACTGCACTCTGCTAATAGAATAAAGTGAAATAAATATGAGATCCTCACGGTGTAGGATAATTACAACCAGTCCTCAGGCAAAGTTGAGTTGAATCTCTCCCCGGTGTGCTATTTATAGACATTTGTGTTGTAGCATAAAAATCTCCTACATTTCTTCAGTTCACAAGAAATGTCCCTGGAGCCTTTTGCATTTACATAAAAAAACATAAAAAATCTTCTAAGAGGTAATGTGGGTAATTAAATCCAAGACAGAAAAGTGCTGTCGTCACTCATATTCTTGTTTCAGGGGAAGGGGAAACATTAGAAAAATATATATTCAACTCCTCTTTGTTTGCTTTGAAAGAGCTAATGATTTATTATTTGCACACGCCTGCAATGGCAAAGAAGCTGGAGCTACAACTCTTCACAGTGCTCTGTGTAAAACAGTGATGTCAGATTTACAGCAACAGGATTTGAAGAGTAAACCACAGCCCTCCTCTTGTATATGTGCCATGTGTTATATTACAACAGCATTCATTTGATGCATCATTTTGACATGCACGTCATGTTGTTGCATTTCAAGACATGGTGTCAATTCACAAAGCTGAGCAAAGACCTTTAACTGATAACCTAAGACAGACCATGATTTGTTTTTTCTGTTGTTCCTTTCTCTCTCATTAACAGAGTATCCGCACATCTGGTCTCATTCTGCTGGAAGCCATCTTGTTTGGGGCTTTACTGCTCTACTTCCCAGTAAGTCTGCATTCTGATCTTAAAAGGCACCCACAATTTACTCTGCCAGTCTATTACTCCTTTAGTTTTTGCTTTGTTCACATTAAGGTTATAATCCTTAAGATTTTAGTCCTGATTTAGCGACACCGGTGGTTACTGGTGGTAAGAGCGAGTGTGGTTTAATACTGCAGGTCCCATGCAGTAACAGATGCCATGACAACCGCAATCTGATTGAACTGGTTTCATTGAAGTTGGTTACCTTGCTGAGGAGTTGGAGGTGCGCAGCCTGTCGCTTGCAACTATTCATCTAACAGTTTACTGTGGCTGGTTGAAACTGATCCGCTGTCTGCTTTCTTATATTTTAGGCGTGTAATCGATTGCTGTCAGCGCTGACCACGGTGACAAATATATTATGTTTCCTGTGGCGCCTTCACAAAAAAAGCCACCCTGTGTTTCACCACTTCAGTGGTTTGGATATGAGGCAGGACATGTTGGGTGTGCATTAACAGTAACTTAATACAGCTCTGATATGACAGTTGGAAAGTTAAAATTACAAACAGTTAGGCTGGATTACATACATACATTGATTCCTGACGATCTCTCCTGAGCATGAAGGCAATTTGAATCCAGTGTGGTAATGGCGGACTCCACCACTAACAATGAAAACTACTATATAAAGACCTAATTACAGAATATGAATACATTCATATATAGTTTAAAAAATTAGGTTTGATTTCATAAAAAGCATAAGGATTCTACCTTTAAAATGAGGCAGGGGTCAAGGTTGATTTGCTGTTCCCTACGTTTATAATAGAATACATTACTATGTAAATGAGGCAGTAAACCCTGCCTCCTACTTCTTCAGTTGCAGCTAGATGCTGTTATATTACTGTACCTCTGATCATTGCCTGGACAAAAACAGAGAGTTGGACATCACAGTTGATGTGCATGTACAGTGCGAGTGTGTCTTATTGTGTGTGTGTCTATAGCCTTTCTGCAGTCTGTATGTGTGAGCAGGTCCATGTGGGCGGATGCCAGCGTGCACTGTATATGTGTGTATTTCCACTTGTGCACACAGCCCACAGTGCACCTGGAGTGCCGAGTCAGAAGCCCATCTTTAGCAGGGAAACAGATGGAAGAAACCTGAGCTCCATGTAATAGGGAGATCTGATGTAACCAGGGAATTCGCTCCCTTCAAATACTTGCACAGATTGCCAACAGTGAGCCACTGCTCTCCTCAAACACACAGTCTGATGGCTGGATGTTAGCCATTTTTAAGAAGCAATAAACCCCCCCCCCCCCGATCTGTTGAGAAGAAAGAGCTTCAGAGCGCTTGGCTGACTACTGGGATAAAGGTTTTGATCGTATTCTAAAGTTACTGAAGTGTTACCATAAGAAAGATATTTGCATTAGCATAGAAAGCCTGGTTGTTTTGTTGCAGCAGATAAATGGCCGCAGGTATTGTAGGTTTGTCCTTATGTGACCACACTTATATTATATTTTTGCTGTGATGCTCAAAATGGATTTGATTTTGCATCCATCCATCCACCCTCTCCTCCATTCACCCCAAGGATAACTCAAGTACCAATAATAGCTCCCTAAAAATATCCTGCCACTCTCTTATGTTCACATGCACTTGGATACACTCAAGGGTCCTCCCTTTGCTCTGCTGTTTCTCCATCTTTTTTTCTGCATTTCTTAGCACCCTGCCTGCCTGTCTCCACCTGTTCCCTCGTGTTTTCCTTTCATTACCCCCCTGCGTGTTCCTTCCCCGTCTCACCTTTGTGTCTGTCTCCTCTCCCGCAGTCTAAACGTTTGTTGCTGCTGCTGCTGTTTCTTTGTTGCTGCCACCGCAAGCCTCCTCAGTGAAGCTTGGTGCAGCTGCTCTGCTCTGGTGCTCAATGCATTTTTAAACAGTCCATCAAGTTCTAGCACAACTTGTTTTAAAAATACATCTGCTGATTAATTGATGGAGGAGGCATGGGAGGTTGGATGCAAACCAGGAGGGCCACCTTCTCTTCTGGGCGATGTAAAAATGTGGCTTTTTATTGTGCTGTCCCCTGTGACTTTGTAGTCCACATGGGTAGCACTGCAGAAAGGGTGTGCAAATGTTTGTGTCTGCCTATCTCTGTGTATGTATGCGTGTGTGTGTGTGTGTGTGTGTGTGTGTGTGTGTGTGTGTGTAGGCAGGATGGAGGATGGATTATTAAGTGGCTTCAAAGCTTCACATTTCCCTGTGATTGTGTGCATGTGTATTTGTGCATGGATTTGCTTTTTTATGTATGTGGGTGTAAGAAACAACGTGGCCTAATTTTACCTCTTATTTGTGGAGGTGATTTATTGTTTTGGTCCGTCAAGTAGAGCAGAGAGCTGGAGGGCTGGATGTTTGCTCAGGAGGCAAAGAGATGAAGGTGCCAGGCAGGATGCTAATCCTAACCACAGGTTAGCATGAGAGTGAGACATGGAGAGGCAGGAGGACAAGGACAACAACTGTTACACTCTTAAGGGTTGGGAACATTTGGTCTGTCTGTTGTTCTCTGTTTGTCTCTTATCTGTTCTTTACACTTTTATTTCTTTGTGTATTCATCTGCTCTTATTTGATTTAGCACTAACAGTTGCAGTTGTCTGATTCAAGCACTATGTTGCTTCACAGAAGAAGAGAGGAGTGAAAGTGGTACAAATGCGTACATTAGACTAATGTTCAATAATCAAATCAGCTGTCAATTTCATTTCCAAGTTTGATTTAAGAAAGAATTAATGCTCTATTCAATAGTTGTTTTAACAATGGATCAAATGACTACATGTAGTGTAAAAGGGGTCACTTGAAGTGACGCACCCACAGAGACAGTCAAAGTTAGCAACTAGCTGGTGAATATAGTGGAGCATTTAGCAGCTAAAGAGCCAGACATTTCCTTCAGGAATTGGTGAAGAGCTAAAAGGAGAGCGAATATTGGATTTATATTCATCAGGTTTCCAGAAACACGACTCCAAGTAAATACCAATTTGCTTTGTGTCTGCATGATGTGTAGATAAACCACTGTTTGCTAACACGTTCTCCATATCAACTTTACAAGCCGATAATACAGTATGGTGATGTTGTGTACACAGCTTGTTGTGCCGCCCCCAAGTGGCCACAAAATCAATGGATGCGGGTTTAAAAGAATAGATCAACATTTTAGGAGATATACGTCACGACCATGACCTGGTTAGCCTAGCTTAGCATAAAGACTGGAAATAGGGGGAAACAGTTAGCCTGGCTCCGTCCAATTGAAAAAAACATGCCTCTCGATACCTTTTAAGTCAACTAACACATTATATTTTGTTTTCTGTACAAACACTGACATGTAAAAAAGCTTATTTGTGGCTTTAGGTCACAGTCACTGCGCGCAATTGTTGTTAGCCTAGAAATTGTTATAGCATGTAGCTTAACCACAAACCACAAATTGTTGTTTTCATATTTCTCTTTGTGTACAAATTAAACAAACTATATATAACATGTTAATTAATGAGCGTTAAAGGTGTTAGTAGGTGGATTTTTAAACTCTGGACAGAACCACCTAGCTATTTCCTCCTGGTTTGAGTCTTTATGCTGAGCTAATAGCTTAACGCACAGACATGAAACTGGTATCCATCCTATCATCTAACTCATTAAGTGTAATTTTTCAGTAAAGGACTTTATTGGAATTAAAGTCATGAGTCATCTTTAGGCTGTCTTCCACAAAATCAGTCGTTTTGAAAATCTGTCTTTGTCTGAAATATGGAGGGATTCATTTTTGGTGGCAATTTCTTTTCAAAATTGATGCATAAAATGAAACCTTTTCTTTTAATACATACCTGTCTGTCTTCCATATACCAACTAATTTATCAGATCCTGAGCTGCAACAGCGACTCACAGTCGGCAGTGGAGCATTAAAAAGGAACCGCTCTAATTCCTGTTCTTGGGTATGAAATGGACTTGGCTTCCAGCTCTCTTATGACCAGCATACCAATGAAAGACCTTGGCAGGTGCCGGTTTTGATGAGGATTGTGGATGGGAGGAAACTGTTGCTGCGGTGCTCCGTGCTTTGACTCTGTGTGTCACATTCTTAATCAGGAGGTGAGAGAAATGTCTGTATACCAGAGCTGAACTGAGAGTGGACAGGCTGAAGGCTGAAAATAGGGACGTTATGACAATTTCACGGCACACTGAGCCACGTTTTGGCAGAATGGGTGAAACTGATCTGACAAACATGGCAAAATTGTGATGATTAGAGCAAGAAACAAGCTGTAGATTAGTTCACTGCTCGTGTACCTGTGACATTACTTGAATACACCTTCACTATGTGTCAACATGCGACTCTATTATACTTGTAACTTCCTGAATAGCTGTATAAGATGTTGTCAGATTTGATATTTTTGTCATTTCATCATTCTGTCTTTGTACCATACTCTTTACTCTGCATTTCAGTTGGAGGTAAGAGTGTAAACTATTATTCATATTCCCAATCACACATTAGTATCCCTTTTGTTTTTACACATCTTACGGCCAGGCTGTTGCAGCCTCGGGGTTGGCTGGTCGCTTAGTGAAGCTTGCCACAGATGTTCTGCTTCTTTTCTGAGGAAAAGAGGTTACAGGTGCTGTTGTTACTTAAGCTTAATTACTCTGGGTATAGATGCTAGACGCTGCTGTCTCTCGAATGCCAAGGCTTCACAAGAGCTGGGATAAATCACTGGCTGTACTCCTCAGGGATGCGTTTATACTGCATCTGTAATCAATCCGTCCATTAACTATACCCACATATCCTGTTCAGTGTTGTGGGCTGCTGGAGCCTAACCCAGCTCACGATGGGTGAGAAGCGGGGTTCACCCTGGACAGGTTGCCAGTCTATCACAGGGCTAACACATTTAGACAGACTTCACAGGTGGATGATCTTTTCAAATAACAAAGTATAGGTGAATATATTTTGTGTAAATATGCCATTATGCCCTGTTGTCTCTTGGGCAGCAAAGTAAATCAAATAACATCACATATGATGCGACTGTAAATTGGTCAAGCTTGTCTCTCATTAAAGACAATCATACTTATTCAATGGAAACTGAAACAACCTGGCTTAAAGATGCTATCAGTGGAGCTGAATAATGGATTCTGAGACACCTGGACTCTCATCAGGTCACCATGTCAGTTAGGTCACTTTTTCAGTTAATTGCATTGCTGTTATGTGCGACAATCTGGAGTATCCAGCCAGAAAAGGTTTTTTTTGGTTTTTTTGGTACCTCATCTTCTGTTTAGAATTATATGAAATCTGATTGGTTGGTTTTCTTTGTGTATGAGCCTGCTGATGATTTGTTCTCAGAATCAGAATCAGCTATATAATCCAAGTAGGAATTTGACTTTCAATGTTACACACAGTTCCAAGAACAATGTACGCGAAGATATAGACATACAGCTGAAAACAAGGACAGCAAAGCTTAAGAAAGAGAGGTAAAACTCAACTAATGTACATACATGTAGGTGAATAAATAGGTGTATATACAAATATATATAAAAAGCAACAATAATCAATGACGTACAATGTCTATACAAGTCAAGTATTTCTGTAAATTGTAAACAATACAAACGTGCTACGCAGGATTTATAGATGAATCATAGGTACATGTTAAAGCACAGTGTGTATTTAAACTGTAAATATATAATTTATAATATGTAGGTAAGTGGATGTTTTCGTGTTACAGCGTCATTGACACGATATGACTGATTTAACTGTTCATCAGAGTGATGGCAGAGTGACTGCACTCTCTGCTCGTGGGAGGGTGCAAGGCTGGAGGCACCGTCATCCCGTCGCTGTCTCTGGTATGTTTTATTCTTTTGTTACTTCACAAAAAGCGTAGGTGAAGTTTTCCTCCATACTATGACTTTGGCACAAGGGCTACCAGTGATACACCTCCATGTTTATGCTGTTCACTTGCTGGTTTAGAGTACACAGGTGAAGCACCTCTCAGAGCTGGTATAAAGATGTTCATCATAAAAGGAATATTATTAGAGTCCAAATTCACTAGCAGTCTGTAATCATCAAGGTTAAAACTTTTTATTTTATGTATTTAAGCCATAGTCTCATTGAGATCAGGATCTCTTTTTCAAGGGAGACCAGTGTACAAAAAACCCCCAAAATATTACTAAATAGTTCCTGTGACTTAATGCAGAGCACATGATTCAGGAAGGAGTCATGCTTTAACATCACGGAGGGTGTGTATCCACCAGGTGAGTGAAGCAGCTTTTCTTTGCTTCAGTGGAAATGAGCACAGAGCCACTGCACTGGATCTCCAGAGCAGAATGTGGAGCTCAGCTTCACTCGGGTCACTGGAGATTTGACACGTGGCGTCCCACTGAGATACACACTCGTGAAATGAAGCGCGGCTGTGAAAGAAATGCAAATGGAGCTCGGATCCTAACAGCTTGGCATGTGAGACTTATCTCTTCTGCCTCGTCTTTAACAGTGATAGGTGTGAATAAACCTCACACCAAAGCAGAAAATGATAGGCGGATGTTTTAGGAGCCACTGGCGAATTCTCTGTTTTATTGCAAATCACACAAAAAATGACAACCTGCACACACAGAAACATATGAACGTGTCCATGCACTGACAAATGTAAATACAAACCACTCGCACATGAAAAAATTCTATTTTTAAATATCACCAGTGAGATAGGAACTAGCCCTTCAAACGCTCATATCTAATGTGTTCTGGCAGCTGACATATGAGCAACATGCAGTTAAGAGATGTCAGCGGGAGCTCTGGAGGCGTACGATATCTGCGGGGCCAAATCTGCCTCCAGCTCTGGTTCTCACACGCTGGAGACTCACCTCATTTTCATTTCTGATTCCTTCTCTGTGAATATGAGAGGAGTATGACAGAGAAGTGTGAGACTGGCTGCTTGCAAAAAAAAAAAAACAAAACCCAACAATCAATGTTTGTGCGTGAGTGTGAACACTAACACTGCTGTGCCACTCTGCAGGTGATGATCCTGTACTTCCACCCCAGTGTGTTTCGCTGTATCCTCCTGAGGTGGGTTCGCCTCCTGGGTTTCGCCATCATGTACGGCACCATCATCCTCAAGCTGTACAGGTACTGTGAAATAAAGCAAAAACTAAAAGCACTGGAATTAAAAGAGTGGTGGTCACCATTATTGAGATATAACATTTCCTGCATGTTTTATCCCCTTCCTATGAATTATTCCTATCTCTAATATAGAATACTAAAGTGAAGATTAAACTAACTTCTCCTTGTCTCCTCACCTCTCCTCTCTTCCTATATCTTCTCCTTTCCTTGTGTCCTCTTATCTCCTCTCCTCACCTCATCTCCTCTCCCCTTCTCTCTTCCTCTCCTCTCCTTGTCTCCTCACCTCTATTCTCCTCTCTTCCTATATTCTCTCTTTTCCTCATGTCCTCTTATCTCCTCTCCTCTCCTCTCTTTGTATCTCTTTTCTCCTCTATTCTCCTTGTCTCCTCTCCTCTCCTGATATTAACCTGCCCTATGAGTTAGCCTCTCATTTTCAATAATTCAGCTCCCTCGCAGTCTGCGCACTTGGCACGCACACACACACAAGCATGCAGTCTTGCCTATAAGCACATTTAAATTTCACATCAGGTCCGGTCTGTCTGCGTCTGCCTGCTGAAGAATCTATTCAGACACTCACTCACTTCCTGCTCTTCAGCTCCGAGCAAGTGTTGCCGAGATGGGAGAAGGAGGTCAAAGGCCGGCTGGAGTGTTCCCTTGGCAAAATTACCAATTAGATTTTTTTCCGAGCTCGCTTGGTGTGAAGTGTGCCCTGAGGGCAAGCTCTTACAGCACGGTCCCACTGAATATGTCGGAGATAAGATAGATTTGTCACAGTCTGGGCAGAAAAGAGCAGATGAGCACAGTGCAGAGACGATAGTAAACAGAGAAATTATGTTTGTACGTCTGGATGGTGATATTTTTATATATGCTATCATTGTCCCCATATAGCTCTTTTTACCCAGCCTCAGATCACTTTAAAACTATTTTGGCTGACATACTGCATTTTTAATTCCCTTTACGGAGGCGGTATTGCCTTGTGTGCATGCAGTGAAGGTAGTAAATACTGTGCAACATGTAAATAAACTGCCTCTGCATTCATTCATTCATTCTAATAAGTTAGTTAGAAACACATTTGTTCAACCACCTCCAAGATGAGAAATTTAAAACTTAAGTTGTTTAATTTGTCTTTGGATTGTAAAAAATCTACCCTCGTTCTCCTCTCAGACATATTTCTGCACTCCGTTTATTTCTTCCTACAGCACAAGAGATATTACAACATGAATAAAACCGAACATGAATTAACTGAACTAACGGTGCCTTTTTCTCCCTGCTCCTTTTAATTCAAGTGGGCATGTTAACAAGAGCAACAGCCGGGGGCGTGAGTTGTCAATCGCAGGGAGAGAATCTCTTATTCACCTACACTACTTGTCATGATTTCTCCCAACAGTCTCTTCCTCCTCTCTCTCCCTCTCCCAGGGTGTTAAAGGTGTTCCTGTCGCGCACGGCCCAGAGGACGCCTTACATGACCAGCTGGCGGGTCCTGCGGCTGCTGGTGGTGATTCTGCTGGTGGTGCTGTGGTTCCTGGTGGCCTGGACCTCCGCTGTGTGCCAGAACCCCGAGCTGAGTCGGACCCTGATCGCCGTAGGCCTCACCCCAGAGGGGCTGCAGTTCAGCATGTGTCTGCTGGACCGATGGGACTACATGATGGCTGTCGGTAAGTGTGTGTGTGTGTGTGTCTGTATTTCTGTACTTACAAGTACCACATGTATAGTGATGTCTTTACAGGACAAGGAATGAGGAAATTTTGCTCGTACTTACCGCTTAACTGTAAGGAGCTTTTGGGCTTATAGCTTCAGGGCTGCTTGGGTAAGGCTAAAGATTAAGTTTAGTTTAGAAACTTTGCTTTCGGAAAAAGCTGCAGGCAGGGTCAGGTGGAAAAACTGCCTGGTGCCACTATTGTTTGTTTACCAAAAAACTCCACAGGGCACCTTTAACACCAAGCTGAAAAGAAGTGTTTCATTGCCCCCTCTGGTTGAAAGTTTTTAGTTTCAGTTTTAAAGTGTGGTCAGAAGTGTGCTTTGTTGCACCTGCTGTAACCACACCCAGTGGGGATGTCACAGTGTACTCACACACTCTAAAGTACACTTCTACATCACAGCAGCAAGGTGAGACATTAAACCACTAGAGGTCAGCAAAAACAAGATTTTCAGGGGGTGTTAAATTTCTCTTTAAGAACAGGTTCACTTTCACTAACTCATTTCAGCATTACCTTGTTTTGATGTGCAACATATTCCCTGAAGCTCTTTTGATATAATTTCAAGTGTTTTCTTAAAATAGACTACATGAAATGATCTTGAAATATAGAAAAGTACAGTTGATGGATATTGTTGAGAAAAATTTGTATTTTGCAACCTTTTTACTGGGACCGGTGGCATCACCTATGCGGACAGTGGAGTCCTCTCCTATGCTTTATAGAAGCTGATGGTACCGACAGCAAATGGATGGCACACAAATAGAGGCAGTCCCCTCTTTGAAGTTGTTAAATTGCATCTTGAAATTCCTAGCGAGTCTTAAGCACAATGCAGCCATTGTCGTCCAAGTGACAAATCATGTCAGACAGACATAAACAGGTATGGGCTGGGGAATCTCAGTCTTGTACAAATGTGCTTTGACGGGTTTCTTGTTGGAGATAAATAGAGCGACCTCTTTAAGCAAGGCATAAAATGCTCCAAAGCATGCCACCTGCTTGCCAGAAGACATTATTGTGCTGTAATAGGTCTGTTTATTCGGTGCCCTGCCCTCGAAGCAGCGTTCGGAAAAACCGCTGCTCTTAAATGGATGCAGTTGTGAATTTTAATGATAGTGTCCATTGTTTGATTTTTCTTTCCCTGATGGGTTTGCTCACACACCGTTTAGTGAATGATGCTGTGTATTAAGTTAACAATGGGATGCTCTTATAAACAAGATGGAGTACCCCTCTCTTACAGTGTCTTGGGCTGCCACCAGCATTAAAGCAGAACACCTCCAGAGGGCAGGAAGCGCCACCAAGTCCTTCATTTATTTTTTACAGCTCTTTGCCACAAACATGTCTCCAAGGACTTTCCAGAGGATAAGCCTATCTAGTTTTAACTAGACAATAATCTATCACAGAATTAAATGGTTTAATGTATTATGGAATATTATAAAATATATGAAAGCAATTCTAAGCACAATAGCAGAGTATTCACCACAATCTATAGGCTTTATTATCTAAACTGAAGTGAAATGAATTGCTTTACTGAAGTGTTTTTGAACGTGTATCTGTTATATTGTTGCTAATGCAAATTCACCGTCACTGTCTATACTCGTTTCTGCTCTCATATATATATTTCATCCTAGCCCTTTATATTATGTTCACACCACATTCAGCTTCCCTTTCTTTTGATTCACATTCATCAATAGATCATAAATAATATACCTTCCTAACCAAGCCTTCATAATAATATGAAGTGGAAAATAAGCCCCGATACAGAGGCATGACTGTTGCCCTTTGCATATGGTAAAACTCATTGGCATTTTTGAACACAACTTTTTTTTTTTTTACAGTAAATCTCACAAGATAAAGATGAAGTACAATACAAATATAGGGCAAGAAAAATGCGTAACCCCCCTGTGCTTTGACAAAACAATTAGACCTTCAGCAAAAAGAGAAATACATAACCCTCTCCCTTTTCTGACCTCATCTCCCCTCATCTCCATCTCCCCATTTTCATACAGTCCCTAAAATGACCAGAATTTATAACAATGTCAAGCTAATAAGCACATAGAGTGATTGTATTGGTGAGAAGTTGCAGGTACTATCCCTCGAGTATCCTGTGAGTACCCAGATGGCCTTGTGTGTGCGTTACAACAGCTTCCTAATGACCGGTTCTTGAAGCAGGAGGCAGTGATGGGCACCTCACTGAAGCCAGTCTGACAGCAGGGGAGAGACTAATCCTGTTTGGAAAGAGGGAAAGGATGGATCCCTGAGAGAAGCCTGGTCTGCCTCTGAAAACTGATGGACAGGCAGACGCAGAGAGAGGGAGAGAGAGAGAGAGAGAAGTGGCAGGGAAAAAGAAGAGTGAGGCCTGTGAAGTATGAAGCTTGTAGGGATGTGGGCAACGATGCAGAGAGTTTTCCACCAGCTGGGGAGGGGGAGAACTTGAGATGAAGAGAAGAAGAGGAGGGAGCTGGTGAAGGGAGGACAGCTAAGGACACTCTGGAGACAGGACAGAGGATTGCAGCATCTTCTGAGGAACAAACACTGCACTTTAAATTGAATGAAACACGTCGAGCACAACGGTCCCTCCGTTTGTGTTTTTGAATCTGTGTGTGTGTGTGTGTGTGTGCGTTCAAGAAATGATAGGAAATGAGGGATCCCCGCTGTTCGCTCTGACAGCCAGTGCTGAGGCTGAAGCACAGGAAGCACCCTGCGAAGGTGCTTTGGAGGATTTTAACAATGCAAGCCACGGTGCATGTCATGCTTGTGAAAATGAATCTAATTGGTTTTCTGTGTTTTCACTTGTATTGTCACGATGCTGACAAGGGAACACATGTTTGTCTAAAAATTAGCAATTATCCTATTTTGTCTTGAAATGCAGAGCAAAACGGAGCTGGTGTAAAACAGTATTGATGATGTCAACAATAAGCAGTTAATTTGAATCCGCAATTAATCTGCATTAGTTGGAATTGTTATCCTTTCCCTCTTGCAAGCAGCTCTCAATGCATCCTGATTCAACAGCTAAACACCATGTAATTAGTGATGATTTATAGACTAGGTCTAATCATGAATATTAATGGACTGTAATCACTGTAAAGACTTTATGGACTCATATGCCAACACAGTCCTTGGCACAGTTCTTGGTGATATTTGCTGTCTGCAAACGAAACAACAAGCTTGTATAAAAGCTCGTATCAGAGGAAAACCTCTTGGTGATGCTCATTTGGAATTTTCATATGCAGTAATAACTGCAGATATTTTTTATTTGAAAACATATTGTTTTTTCCCCTAGCAGTAAAATAAGCATCATCTTTTTTTCTACACCAGAGAGCAGCGAATATAAGATCTATTAAGACTGCTTCAAGACATAATTTCATATACCTCCAAAATGCAGCACCCCTAAAGGAATCCTCCATATCACATTCAAAATAATTAATATTGATTTTTGCAATTGATGTTCTTTAAAATTTCATTACACCGACCACTTAGGTGATAATGAGCTATCTGTGCACATATGCTGTACGGTATATTCTGAAATGTGTTGATGGTTATCAAGACAGCTAGTTTTCTAAATACATCTGCCCTGTGAATTGCCGCCGGGCTGTGTGACCTTGGTGAGATAGCGGGAATATGTCAGCACACTGTCGAGGACGCAGCTGCCTCACTTGGGGGAAAGACTGGAAACACAGGGAATTCTTGCTAAATAAGGGAACTGCTAAATTTGAAACTACATTATTGCCATCAACACTGCAGCGTCAAGTGTCAAACCACAGTTGAGGATCCACTTCTTTGTTCCCGCTATTTGTTTCATACAGTGTGTGGTAAATAATAGCATTACTATTGCAGTGACTGCATCTGCATTCTGCAGGTTTTCCACTCTGAGTCAGAGCAACAGTGCTGTTTTCATTTGACATGCTAATAAAACAAAGACAAAATCAATACTCAAAGGAATTGTTTGACATTTTGAGGATTACATTTTGGGGAAATTCTTTCTAAGGGTTAGATGAGTATATTGGTACCACTCTCAAGTCTGTGTGTTAAGTATGGAGCTGGAGCTGGAGCTGGAGCTGGAGCCGGGAGGTGATTAACCTAGCTTAGCATAAAGACTGAAAACAGGGGGGGGGACAGTTAGCCTGGCTCTGTTGAAAGGTAAAAAAAAAGTTACAGAGTCTTTTTGTCCCAGTCTGGTTGGCAGGTGTGCCTGTACAAAGACCTACAGTATACTAAAACCGGTGCTCACCGACCAGTTTTGGCTAGCTGGGAGGATGGATTAACCGTCCCAACACCACAAATCTTTACATTTCTGAGTATAGATTAAACAAAGGAGATACAACTTTTTAATTAGTGAGCTTTAGAGGTGCTGGTGGGCATATATTTAACTTTGGAGAGAGCCAGGCAAGCAGTTTCCCCAGGTTCCCTGCCTTTATGCTAGGCTAAGCTTACTAAAGACACCAAACATAATTGGGAAAATAATTAAAATAAAGACAATACAGACTTGAAATCCGGAGGAGTCTTCTAGCCCTCTTCATGTTCTTTTTGTTGTTTGTTTCTTTTGTTTCCCAGCGGAGTTCCTGTTCCTGCTATGGGGTGTGTACCTCTGCTACGCCGTCCGCACCGTACCTTCGGCTTTCCACGAGCCACGTTACATGGCTGTGGCCATCTACAATGAACTCCTCATATCAGCCATCTTCCACATCATCAGGTGGGTAAGGAAAACGGGGTGGAACAGGCGCAAGCGGGCCTGAACATTAAGTGAGAGAAAGAGATGTGTGGTCAGAAGTGAAAAGCAAAATTTTGTCTCTTGTATGCTGACTGACAGAGAGAAAAGGAAAAAGGGAAGATATAGAGAGGAGCATAAAAGAGACATGAAAGAGTGTAGAACAATGAAGTGTCTTATTTTTCTTGATGAACATCCCTGCGACAGTAATGAGGAAATCATGAACAATGGCAAGGGGCTTAGACGACTTTATCGTTTCTTGCAGCACAAGCTGTTGTTTAATCATAATCATGGAGATATTTGCCTGTTAGAGCGGGCATTACAAGTGCTGAACATGTCAGATGAAAGGCAGAGAGTTCACCAACCCCCTTCATCAGGGAAATGAACAGTGTCAGCAGAGCGCCTGGGTAAGCCAGTTGAAAGGAGGTGAATAAAAAATGTGTTCCACAGGCAGAAACACAGCAGAGATCTACTGTGCCAGAGCTCGAAATAAACTCCCTGTGCCTTGTTACTGTCTGTCTGTCTTTTTGTCACTCTCGCACAGAGGTGAAAGTTACGTAATGTACTCAATTAGACAACTTTTTGAGTATTTTAAATATCTTTTTATTTGAGTATTCATCATATATTTGCTTGAAAATATCTTGAATAAGATTGTTACCCAAACCTTGGGGTGATAATGGCTCATTGAATTATTTCTTGAGCTGTGTCTCCATTCGTGTTTTTCCGTACTAACACTTGCTGTTTTGAGTGCATAAGTGTGTTCACATATAAGTATGGAGAAATGCAGTGCACTATGAGTACCTGGATGGTGTACTCATTATGGTCAAAAAGTTGAGTGTGGAACGCTGCACGCTTCTCGCTCTCAATGGTTGCCATCTTGGCTACGTAGCGGAAGGGGAGGACCACCAACCTATGAAAATGGCGGCCGCAGTTGCGATTGTTACGGTGAAGATCGTGCTAAAAGTAAAAGCACGTTCATTTTTATTCATTTTTAATAAAATTGAATTAAAGTCAAGTGAGCAAACAAGCCGTCACATATTTTGGCGGGCGACAATCGCAGTCAAATGTCAAATAAGTAGCAGTCAAATGTTGCGATCATCATTTCCGGTAAGTGCACAACGGCTGTGTTCGGTTTGGGACGGCACTACTCTGTCATAATTCACACACTACGCAGGTAAGTACACAGTGACCGAGCACTGTGTGAGGCCTTTAAACCAAATTATTTTGTGATTTGGATACTTCCATTAGTACACTTGAGTTGATGTTAGTTTTATTTTACAGATTTAAAAAAATAAATCTGGTTTTTCAATACACAAAAACTGACAAACTGTAGAGACAATATATACTAACAGTTGCTCAGATATACCCTCAATTTGAAGCAGATACTTTTATATAGTACAGAATATACAGCAATAAGGCCTCCCATACAAATGCTTAATCACAAATGTAATTATTGTTAAGCATGGGTTACTAATGGAAGTATCCAAATTGAGACACAGCATTACATTCAGCATGGACAATACTTCTTTGGAGGAATACATTATCATAGGAATGTTTTTAAAGCTGCACTAATCAGAATTTTATTATTTATTATCCAATATTATCGACCAAATAACTGTGTAATGTGAAAGGGGTCACTGACAGGTGAACTCACAAAGATTTATCCCCCACAGCTCTATGGATATAAAGATATAAAAAAACATGACTCCAAATGAATATTAATGTTGCTACATGTATTGAATGTGTAACTCGGCAACTGTTAGCTAAGACATTAGCCATAACAACTTTAAAACTACAAACTTGCTGTGTCATTTCTTACACAAAACAATGCAGCAACAGCTTAGGCTACCAAGTTTTACAAGCCCAGTTTGTCTCAAGCTAAACGTCTCAACATTTTCTGGTTTGGATGCGCTTATTTTATCACGCATTTGAACACAACTTGTGTCGAATGTTTTACAAAGCAGACTGGAGGCTGGCTTGATGAATGTGATTTTCCTACTTTCAGGCAGCCACTTCAAGTTTGTGTTGCATGAAAATCAGCTTGCAGAGACTTGAAACTCGATTGAGATGCACTATACATCTTTTCATCCATCTTACATTACATGTACATCTTACAATTTCGTTGGGTTGTAACACAAGTTAAAAAACCAGAGCTGTTTAAAGAATGGTGGAAGCAGTAATACCCACATTTTTTTTTTACAAGACTCCTAAAGCAAAGAATACTTTGTTAATCCTATTGCAGTGGGAATAAAACCGGTCAGGTGGTTTATATAGTGCGCCTGCAGGAGCCTGGGGCAAAAAATTCCATTTGTCACACTTTCTGCAATAAAACTGTTGGTGATTGAATATTCTTTCATTTAGGCAGCGGTCTATTGTGCTCAGCAGGACAAAAAGGAAAAGATCACATTCGTTTTAATCTGTTGAGAAACTGAAAAGTCCAATGGGTACATCTTCATCAGTGGTGTGAAACTGTTATAAATCAAGTTGTTCTCGCTTGCTGGGGAATAAAACATTAGAGTGTTTTTTTGGTGAGCTGACAGAGTCAGTCTGCTGCTGCGGCCCAGAGATAAGGCTTGACATGCGCGGGATGCGGTGTGTGTGTGTGTATGTGTGTGTGTGGCAGGGTAGGGTTGATGAAAACACACACATACAATGCTTTTAGATATCTAATGTGAATTATGGATGTGGATGTGATTATTGGGAGCGATGACAAAAGGACCAACATCCTCTGAGCCACCTTGGTGGACCTCTGACAAAGACGAGGAAACAACTCATAGGTCTCTCTCTCTCACACATACACACACACATACAAACACTGAAGCATTTGGTGCTGGCAATGAGGAACCTTTTCACAGACTCTGTACAAAATACACAATACTCAGCCTGATACCGCCTAATAATTGGATTGATTTATCTGTCATGGTGTCTGGCTTTGATTGGTTGTGGACAATTGGTGCCAAAATGCAGCCACTTGTTAGAGCCCATTAAGGCTTTTGTGTACTTTTCACATTCTCCAGCGATAATTGGAGCGATGATCAGTACTGGTGCTCGTCAATACAATAGAAACTATGATTAAAAACAGCTCCAGTAATGTGAATGATGAATTGTTAAAAAGAAGCCACAAGCTATCAAAATCGGTGCTGTGAGCTTTGACATAGATTCTGCACACGTCTGTATTGAGTCAGTCGTGAGAGAAATGGGACACAATTCCTTTGTAAAATTGTACTTGATTTGGTGTTTCCTCTTAGTGGCAGAAAACAATGTCTCTGCTCTGCTCAACACATTTCTTTATATGTAGCACTTTTTGAAACAATGTGACAAATTGCTACACAGTATAGAAATAAAGATAACAGTAACAGATGGTTAAAATATAATAAAAAAGGTGAAACAACACACTGATGATTGTAAGAATGCCATTAGGTTTAAAGGGGAAAAAAAGCTATCAGGCTGATAGGGGGTGAACAAACAACAAATATAAGCAGGAGCCTGACCAGGGTCCAGGTAGCAGTCCAGGTACATCTCATGGCTTTGCACATCCAAGAGACCAGATGTTGGTAGGTAGAAGACAAGAGCCATATATGAGAAATCTTAGCAGGTTTTATGGACTTAGGATACAGTTGACATGCTACCGACCCAGACGCAGGAACACTTAGTATCATTTCAAAGGTTGAGACCAGCTGTGAATCATTAATCTATGGGAAAATGTTACAGCCTATGTTACACATAAAGCTGAAAACATACTGTATGAGCTGTCAACATCTCACTGTAACCAAGAGGCTAAATGCTGATGCCAAATATTACTTTGGAAACTGAGATGGTCAAGCTAACGTTAATGAACTAAAGCCTAAAGGACAGACAGGCAGACAGAGGCTTTGTGTGAGGAATTGCGCAGTTTAACATTTTATATCAATGCGGAAAAAGAAGCAGCCACAATAATACAAAACAAGACTAAAGAGTCTACAGCCATGCTAGCAGCTCTAACGTCAACATACAATGCTAACATGGTGGTGTTTAGCAAGTATAGTGTTTTACCATGTTCAACATTTCAATTTAGCATGTAAGCATGCTAATTAGCAACAAACACAAGTAAAATGTCTTGCGTTAAAATATATTAGCGGCTAGCATGGCTAAAAACACGTCTTGTATTCTCAGGTGTTTATTTTGGCAGCTACTTGTGGCTCTACAGTATGATGCATTCAAAGTGCAGGTGAACAAATCTTTCATAACCTTTACAGGTTGTCTCTCAAAAGGCGGCAACTGGTTCCAATATACTGCTACTTTTATCATTTCCCCTCAGTTTTGCTTTTATGCCTCCGTTTACAGTATATGAAGTGGAGGTTGCCTCGGGGGTTGTGGTACATTTTGTTCTCGTCCAGAGAATCACTAAAGGCTGCTTTTAATGTCTATGTTTGTAAGTGTGTCTGAGTATATTTCACAGACACACCAAGTACTTTCAGTGCTGGTGACTGAACAGAATCTCTCCTGTCGATGTTTCCCTGCAGGTTCTCTCTGGTGCCCGGGCTGCACCCTGACTGGATGCTCATGTTGTTCTTTGCTCACACTCATCTGACCGTGACTGTGACTCTGGGCCTGCTGCTCATTCCAAAGGTAACACTTCATACCTGCAGCTCATGAAACGTGTCAGTTATTAGTTTACTGGGCTGTCAGTCAGTGGTTGAAAGTAACTAAGTAGATGTACTGTATTTAAGTTAAATGTACTTGTACTTTATTTGAGTATATCCATTTTATGATACTTTATGCCTCTACTCCTTTACATTTCAGAGGGAAATATTATATTTTTATCTCCACTACATTTATTTGACAGACATAGTTACTAGTTACTTTATAGATTAAGATTTTACATAAAAAACAGCCAACCATTTGGCTTGTGACTTACAAAAAACAGGGTTTAGTTGGGGCCCCTTGTCACGTTTCAGATGTCTGAGTTGTTAGCAGTTCCACCAAAGAGACATGTCAAATCTAAACTTCTCGCATGCATTTAAATAATTGTTTGAGGCTCAAAGAGGTTAAATTATTCGATATTTCGCAAAAAAAAACAAAGATTAGAGAAAAGTCTAAAAAATTAGTACACATTTCTGCATAAGAATATTAATCATCTCACGAGCCCCCAGATTTATCTTGTGACCCTTTGGAGGGGCCGGTTGGAAACCACTGGACAAAACTACCGAACTAAATATAAAGTAATTAAAACGAGCTGAACCTCAACTAGCTACAACAGTAAAATGCTACTTACATATGGATGCATTAGTAGTAACAACCTAATTTTGTAATACATAATAATATATTAGTCACAAGGGCCATTTTACTGCAGAACGAGTACTTTACTTTTGATATTTATTTTTGATTAAATATATTTTGCTGATAATACTTCTGTACTTTTACATAAGTATTATGAATGCAGGACTTTGACTTGTAATGGAGTATTTCTACATTGTTGTCCTTAAGTAAAGGATCTGAATACTTCTTCCACCACTGCTGTTACTTTACACTTAATTAACAGAGGCAAATAATGCTAGGGCTCTACCACCAAATTCTTTCTTAAAAGCGTCACATGAAGTCTTGACCTCAAGTTTCTATGGAACTACATTTGTGCCTAAATTCTTAGTGCATGATGGGATGGGAAAATGGGATTTTTTGCAATTGCATAAAATATATATTTTTTGAGAAATTATTATCATGCAAAGAGTGATTTAATTCAGGCAAACAAAAATCTGTTCTGTGCTCGATACATTTATTTGCATGTTTGCTATTATCAACAAAAGGCACAGTACAGTAAGCAAGGGTTAGGGCAAATAAGTAAAACTGAGTGAGAGAGGTTGTTATAGTGCGCTCATGTGGATAATAGCAAACATGCAAATACATTTATTGACAACACCATAGAGTTGAGTTTGCTCAAATTAAATTACTATTTGCTTTGTCATTTCTCTACAAAATATAATTTATGTGCTTGCAAAACATATTTTTTTCTGTGCTCACAATGTGTCATTGCTTGCTTAGAATTTAGGCACAAATGTAATCCCATAGAGTTCAGGTATTTACACTACTTGATAGGGAAACTAATCTGTAGAAGAGAAGCCGCTCTCATAGACAGAGCTGCATGAATGTGATCAGTGCGGAAGTCATACTTTTCTTATAAGAGTGTTTTTTTGGAAAATCCTGCAGTTGTAATGGAGGTTACATTGGGATTTCCGTAATGGCTACTGCTGTACTGCAGCTTGTATACACAGCAGTCCATTGATCATCTTAAGTTCATTTGATATTAGCGATCTGGAACACACACACATACACACAGATGCACACAGGCGCATTTGCTACCCTTACCTTAAACTCATTCAAACTGCGTTAGTGGTTATTGTAATTTAGCTAAGCACTCCCGCGGGTGTCTTTATGTGCAATCTCTCAAGTCTGATGGAAAACATTTAATTCTCCTGCTGCGTGAGAAATGCAATACACCATCAGCGCGCTCCTTTCTTTCATTCTTTCTTAATTAGGCACCTCAGAAGTGCAAGTCAGTTGAGTACACTGAGATAATTAAGCACAATGGGAGGGTGTTAATCTCACACAGCATCTGTTCCTGAATCTAGAATAAAAATTTGGTCTCTCTTAGTGTCCAGATTTTTTTTATTTAAGTTGACCATGAGAATTAAGTCAAATTCAGATAATTACATGTCATTCTTCTCACTTTAATGTGTTATTGTAATACTGCAACCTTATCTCACCTTTTGTTTCTGCATTTAGGAATCCAAGTGAGGAGGACATTAGTGCCTACAATAAACTGCATACATTTGAATTTGTTGTACACAATTTGCATAGTTACATTGAATAAAATAATTTTAAAAAACTGTTGCAAGAAACATGTCAACTAAACAGAGTAACTTGTATTTGAGTGTATTAACTCAGCTTTTAACTGTGATTTCAGATCCCTTAAAGGAAAAACAAAAATGTTAAACTTGTTGATACTGGACTTAAAAATGAATGTAGTGGTAATTATTGAATACAACAATCAATAAAATATTAAACAAATAATATAGAAACATATAACTCTCATAGTGTGCATTGTTCCATATTCTGCAGCTCATATTTTTTGACAGAAAAGTCATTTAAGTTAAACAAAGTCGGTACAAATATCAATGATTATTTTGCTGCAGGAAATTGTGGTTCACATGCAGCCCACCTCAAATGACCAACATATTGATCCTGTCATACAATAAATCTAATCAGAGGCAACCTATAGGCCAGAGTAATATCTTTTCAGAAGCTACATTTCCAATTTTACACCTTTTTCTCACCCTTCCTGCAGACTCAGTGATGCCATTCTTTAACCTTGCTCTCCATCTGTCTTAGTTCCTGTCCAAAGGGACTCAGGCCAGGGATGATATTGCCACCGAGGCCTATGAGGAGGAGCTGGACATGGGAAGATCTGGCTCTTACCTCAACAACAGCATTACCTCGGCCGTTAGCGAGCACAGCTTGGAACCTGAGGATATACGGGTAAAGTAGCATTCAGATCTTAAGTCTGGTTAAGTCCAAATATGTATGCTTTACTCCTGCTATTCTCTTAAGATAAAACTAATAGAAGGTGTCACACAGGAGACAGATCTTTGTAAACCATTAACAGCACATAGGGATCTATTGTGAATTACAATATGCAGTACAAAAGCAGACGCTTTTGTCCAAAGCAATTTACAATTAGTGCATTCAAACCATGTAGGAGCAAGAGCTAGTTATCATTGAAAATTGGGATATTTTTTTTTTTTTAGAAATGAGTTAGTAAGTGCTACCAAGTTTTGTTGAGATGAGGTGGGGTTTTAGGCTGCAGCAGAAGCCATGGCTTGGAGGTAGGAAGGAGCAGTTCCCTTCACTGCCCTGTAGGCTAGCACCAAAGTTTTGAAGTTGATCATCACAATATGAATCAAACAGTTACACAGTACTATTGTGATTACCCAAAAGCTGCCCAACATTTACAGTCTCTTTCCTTTTTTAGGATGAGTTGAAGAAGCTGTATGCCCAGCTGGAAGTTTACAAATGTAAGAAGATGCTCGCCAACAACCCTCACCTCCAAAAGAAGCGCAACTCCAAGAAAGGTCTGGGCCGCTCCCTGATGAAACGGATAACAGAGATCCCAGAGACAATGCACATACACCGGCAGTGCAGCCGTGAGGACGGCAGCGAACACGGCAGCAACCGCAGCACCTTGAGGAGAAACCCATTTGAACCGAGTCACCATGGTAAGATCATGGTTCCACCTGTTTCATCTGGTCAGGGTGATAGCAGCAGCAGCACGGGAATTAAGATGATTCATCACTGAGTTTCACCTTTGAAATGCAGTATGTGACTGAGTTGTTAGATGAGTTAAGGCCTGGTTTTTCTTTTCACTTCACGTCACTTTTTGCATTTTTTTAATACTGCCTTTATATTGTTATAAACTCCTTTCAAAATCTGTTCATGTTGCTTATCTGCAAACATATAACCAACTACTGTGACTGGTTTTGTATGTAATTGCTTAATTTCCTCCAACAGTCTACAAAATGGAGAATCAAGCTGTGTCAATGCTTTTTGAAATATGAGTGTTCAACTGAAAAGATTAAGAAAAAGAAGCCAGCTCTGAAAAACTGCAGTTGTAGCTAGCAAACATAGACCTTTTTCAAAGCAGAGATTGTGACTTGTCATAGTAGGAGAAGCACAGGTGTTACTAATAATGGCTCCGTTTTATACAAGTGCCCCATTGAGCCATGACAATGTGACAATGAGCCAACATGAACAATACCGTACACCAGCACCTTCTTACTGTGATATGTGAAAATGTCCTTTGTGAAAAAGGCCTATTAACATTAACCACAGACAGGAACAACAGAAAACACAGTATGTTGCCTCGTAATTTTTGGCAGTGACCCAATGTGAAATCATACAAGTGTTGTTTGAAACCATAAATTCCAATTCATGCTCATGCTGTTTCGTTACAATAAGAGTCTACAGCCATGCTAGTGGCTCTGTGAGACTGTACTTAAGCTTGCAGTTGTGCTTTGAGCTTAATGCTAACATCAGTATGTCAATATGCTCACAATGACAACGATAAGGTTCTAATGTTTAGCATGTATGTTAACCATGGTAAACATACCATAGTTTAGCTTGTTAGCATGCTAACACTTGCTAATTAGCACTTGACACAAAGTACAGCTGAGGCTGATGAGAATGGTTTTGCAAGTATTTTGTCATAAATCAAAGTGTTGGACAAAGTAATATTTTGACCATAGTGGCCATGATTGTCTGTACAAAATTTCATGGCAATCCCTCTAATTGAGATATTTCAGTTTGGACCAAAGTGGCAGAACAACATTGGTTCTCTAGGGCCACACCACTAGCGTGTCTAAAAGTAAATAAACTTGTAAATTATATGCAATTTTAAAACACGAGGAAAATAAGTCATATCGGTAAACCTGCCCCACTTTAATGCCATATTATTCTTTTAATCTAACCTTAGGTAAACCCCGGGATGACTCCCTGAAGAACAAAGTCATGGGCTTGAAGAAGTCACTCAGCTATGACCAGGTTTGTGACCAGGATGAGGAAACTGGAAGCCAAACTGGCTCAACTGCAGGAGACAAAATGACTCCTATTGGAAGCGGTGGTGAAGGATCTCTTCTGGGTTCCCTGATTGGCCGGAAACATGCTAAGAAGCAGCTGGAACCAGCTGCGACCCCACCGAGACTGGAACCAGCTGAGTCCACCGAGTCTGTTCCGCTGTTCTGGAAATCAGCCAGTGCTCACAACTTAACGCATGAGAAGAAACCCGTCCAACTGCGGACCTCCATCATGCAGAAGTCCCTGAGTGTGATTGCGAGTGCCAAGGAGAAGATGCCGGGGCTGACCAACAAGACGCAAAGCGTGGAGGACGCTAGTAAGAAGGGTCTGAAGGGACAGGAGGAGAGGATGCTGTCTGAGGTGGATGAGACACCTGAGCATTACCCGAAGATGATCATCAGCCAGTCAGTGGAGTACTCCAAGACACCCATGAAGATGGGCATCATGAAACAACAGGTACTTTTTACATATTTTCATTGCAAATCCAGATTGATTGATGCATTAACATGTTATTTAGTTCAGAATCAGAATCAGAATCAGAAATCCTTTAATAGTCTCACAGTGGAGAAATTTACATTGTTACAGCGCAGATAAGAGGTAGAATAAAGAGATAGATAGGAGTATAAATAGAATAAGAATAGAATAAAAGTGCTAGTGCTGAAATGTTAGTAGATTAATCAATTAGTTCTTAACTCAAACTCAACCAGCTTACCAGCTTTTTCCGGAACTTTCAATTACATCCTTCCTACACTGAGCAGAACATCTTATTAGTGAGGAGGAGGATAGAGAGACTGAGGTGAGGCTTGTTTGTTTTGCTTGTTTCTCTGGCCGACGAAGACAAGGAGTGGATAATTAGCCAGGACAGATACTGATAAATCATCAAGGACTACCAAATGAATCCCAGTGGGACTCCCTTATGTGGCTGGGCTGTTGGGATGTCTGGCCTTTAACTTTTTAAACCTGCAATAACTTGATTTTTTTGGCCACTTAATGGCAGCAAAACAGGCTGTAAACACAATTCAATTCAATTCAATTCAGTTTTATTTATAAAGCGCCATATCATAACAAAGTTATCTCAGGGCACTTTTTCGAATAGAGCAAGTCTAGACCCAACAGTTCCCACCATGAGCAAGCACTATGCGACAGTGGCAAGGAAAAACTCCCTTTTAACAGGTAGAAACCTTGAGCAGAACCAGGCTCAAGGTGGGCAGTCATCTGCCTCGACCGGTTGGGTTGAAGGGGGAGGGGGGGAGCGGGAGAGAGAGAGCAGGAGGAAAGAGAACATACAGCAGCAAAATACAGTTCCACATAGGGATGTAAGGCAATAGATATGGTAATGGCATTGATGTTAACACCAACAGAAACAACACTAAGAGCAACACTATAATAGCAATACTAATAACAAGAGCAACAACAGCAATAGCAGCAGCGGGCGCAGAGCAGGAGCACGGGGGCAGCAGGCGGCAGCAACCACAGACCCAGACTCCACAGCTCCGGAGGCAGAAATACCTGCAGAAACCAACAGAAGGGGAGAGAGAGAGAGAGAGAGGAGAGAAAGCACACAACTACGGGAAGAAGTTGAATTAGTAACAAGCATTGATGGATATGAGGGCGTACAGATGGAGAGGAAGAGGAGGAGAGAGGAGCTCAGTGCATCATGGGAAGTCTCCCGGCAGTCTAGGCCTATAGCAGCATAACTAAGGGGTGGCTCAGGGGTCACCTGAGTCAGCCCTACTATAAGCTTTATCAAAGAGGAAAGTCTTAAGCCTACTCTTAAATGTGAGGAGGCTGTCCGCCTCCCGTACACAAACTGGGATCTGGTTCCACAGGAGAGGAGCTTGATAGCTGAAGGCTCTGGCTCCCCATTCTACTTTTAGAGACTCTAGGAACCACAAGGAACCCTGCATTCTGGGAGCGCAGTGCTCTAGTGGGGTAATAGGGTACTATGAGCTCTTTAAGATATGATGGTGCCTGACTATTTAGGGCTTTGAAGGTGAGGAGAAGGATTTTTAAATTCTATTCTGGATTTTACAGGGAGCCAGTGTAGAGAAGCTAATATTGGAGAAATATGTTCTCTTTTTCTGGTTCTTGTCAGTAAACGTGCCGCAGCATTCTGGATCAGCTGGAGAGTCTTAAGGGATTTATTGGGGCGGCCTGATAATAGAGAGTTGCAATAGTCCAGCCTAGACGTAACAAATACATGGACTAGTTTTTCTGCATCTTTTTGAGATAGGGTGTGCCTGATTTTTGCAATGTTACGTAAATGAAAAAAGGCAGTTCTTGAAGTTTGTTTTATGTGGGAGTTAAAGGACATATCCTGATCAAAGATAACTCCAAGATTCCTTACGGTTTCGCTGGAGGCCAGGGCAATGCCATCTACAGAAACTATATCTTTAGATAATGTGTTTCGAAGGTGTTCGGGGCCAAGTACAATAACTTCGGTTTTGTCTGAGTTTAACATCAGAAAATTGCAGGTCATCCAGGTTTTATGTCCTTAAGGCATGCTTGAAGTTTAGCTAATTGATTGGTTTCATCTGGCTTGATCGATAAATATAATTGGGTATCATCTGCATAACAATGCATAACAAAATTTATGGAGTGCTTCCTAATAATATTGCCTAAAGGAAGCATATACAAGGTAAATAGAATTGGTCCAAGCACAGAACCTTGTGGAACTCCGTGACTAACTTTGGCGTGCATAGAGGATTCATCATTAACGTGTACAAACTGATATCGATCTGATAAATAGGATTTAAACCAGCTTAGTGCAGTACCTTTAATGCCAATTAAATGTTCTAGTCTCTGTAATAGAACGTGATGGTCAATGGTATCGAATGCAGCACTAAGATCTAGTAAGACAAGTACAGAGACAAGTCCTTTGTCTGATGCAATTAGAAGGTCATTTGTAACTTTCACCAGTGCTGTCTCTGTGCTATGATGCACTCTAAATCCTGACTGAAAATCCTCAAACAGCTTGTTGTTGTGTAGAAAGTCACACAACTGATTGGCGACTGCTTTCTCAAGGACCTTAGAGAGAAAAGGAGGGTTAGATATAGGTCTATAATTTGACAAAATCCCTGGATCAAGAGTGGGCTTTTTAAGAAGAGGTTTAATTACAGCTACTTTAAAGGACTGTGGCACATAGCCTTTTAATAAGGACAGATTGATCATATCTAGTAAATAAGTGCTAACTAAGGGTAAAATTTCTTTAAGCAGCCTAGTTGGGACGGGGTCTAAGAGACACGTTGATGGCTTAGATGAGGAAATCATGGAAGTTAGTTGATTACGGTTGATGGGAGAAAAGCAGTCTAAATGTACAGGTTTTACAGTTGTTTCTAAGGTTCCTGTGTTTGAAGATAAGTCAGTACCAACTGAGGGCAGGAGGTGCTGAATTTTGTCTCTAATAGTTAGAATTTTATCATTAAAGAAGCTCATAAAGTCATTACTACTGAGGTCTATAGGAATACATGGCTCAACAGAGCTGTGACTCTGTCAGCCTGGCTACAGTGCTGAACAGAAACCTGGGGTTGTTCTTATTTTCCTTTATTAATGATGAGTAGTAAGCTGCTCTGGCATTACGGAGGGCCTTCCTATAAATTTTAAGACTAACTTGCCAGGCTAAACATGATTCTTCCAGATTGGTGGAACGCCAATTCCTTTCAAGTTCCAATTCCTTTCAATATCGACATATTATCACCTTTGAAATTGATATGGCAAAGTCATTTTTGTTAGCCTCTTTAAACTTACAGCAGATACGAACCAATATTAGCATTTATTTGGTGAATGTAAGTCCATTTAGCTGCTAAATGCTCAGAGATTCTAACTATGTCTGTCATTTGGTGCTGGTAAGGTTATGTTGCGTCAGACCCTTTTCACTGAAAACAGCTGCCTGTTGCTGCTGGAAACGACACTGATGAGAGAGACTGAACTCAAACACGGTGTGGGCCATAAAACCAAAACAATGAGGTAAAAAGAAGCTAAAATGCTTCACTGAGCTGAGGGGAACTAAAGTGCCGAGTGGTATATATCTGTGAGTTTGTCCTACGGGCGACCCCTTTCACATACACATAGTCATTTAATCCATTGTCAATATAAAAATATTGGTCATATCAACTTTAAGTTACAGAAAGTCAACACATACCACCAACCGTTAAACACCCTAAGATTTCTGCTGGTGCACTCTGAATGCAGGACGTCCCTGGAGAGGATGACTTAAGTGGTGTATGACATGACATGAAGCAGCTGTAGTCAACACTGAATTGGTGAAACTCCAATAATCATCCACGAACAGGTTATAATTTCTTGCCCATATACGACCACATATTATCACATGACAAATTTCAATCTTCAGTCATCACCATGACAACTGAGCAAACGCTATCCTCTGATGAAGACAATGAAATCCAATTGAAAGCGCTGAGAAAAGTTAGCAAATGGACCTCGAGTTAAGACTTTTGTGTCTTAGTAACTTGGTTTTGGACCATTGGTCAGGCAAAACAATCAATTTGAAGATATCCGTTTGAGCTTTTGGACATTTTTCACAATTTTCTGCACTTTAATAGTGAAACAATTAATCAGCTCATTCATTTATACAAATAGTTGTAGCCCTATTTAGCTCTCTAATAATTTAATGAATACACTAACTGATTTACTGGGTGGTTATTATATTGCTTGATTTTAACAGGTAAGTGGCAGCCAGCCATCCATTTGCTCCGAGACCGGTAGGAACCTCTACGATGTGTCCGAGGTTTGTCCCTGGGAGCTGGAAGAACCTCAAACTCCCTCTGAAGCAAAGACCCAGAAACATGTTTCCATTGCTCCTGGAGAAACCACTACAGGCCGGAGAGGCAGCAGCAGCAACTCTGGAATCACCAAAGGTAGCCGGTCCCAGCAAAGGCAGAAAATGGGGCAGTCCCCTTCCAACAGACGCCGCTCCAAAGATAAAGGAGGAGAAAAAGAGGAAGGCAGGGAAACACGGAAATTTCGCTCACCCAGGTCACCTCTCCCTCTTAAGCCAGACGTCTGTCCCTGGGAATTTGATGAGCAGCCCATGCTGGGAGGAGATTCAGAATCTATCTCCCCAGACAGGATCAGGCGTAAGAAAAGCGTCACGCCCACTGATGGGAAACCCAAGGGGCTCCACTCAGACCACTCCAAGTCCACGGGGAGCCTTTTGCAGCCTCCCTCCCTGATGGTAGAGATCTGCCCGTGGGATTACAACAGCCCACCTTCACCTAAGCAGGAGAAGACCTGCAACAGTCCCACCACACACAAGAAGAAACGGAAAGGCTCCTGCTCATCCAACCACAAAGCCGAGAAGGAGAAAGGGAGGGAGAAAAGCAGAGAAAGGCGGAGCTCCTCCAGCAAGCCACTGTCGGAGAGGAGGCGCGTTAGCCAGTCGTCGGAGTGCAGCGGGCTGGTTTGTGAGCGGCGGAGGAGCTCCACCAGAGACCCAGAGGTGATGGAGATCAAGAGGGGGGAGGTTTTCTTCCAGGAGGCCGAGCCCTCATACAGCAGCTTTACTCAGACTAAAAAATCACCAGAGAAGAAGAAAGAGAGCTCTTTGAATACTAGTTACAAACCTGCAGTCACGGCTGATGTTTGCCCCTGGGACTTTCAGGAGGAAGACTCTGGGGGGAGGGCATGATGACTGGTGTGATGATTGTATTGTTTTGTATTCACAGACTGACGGCACAGAGGAGAAAGCAAAGCAGCCAAACGATAAAGATGTAACAGTGCATTTGATAAGAACGTTTTTCTCTGGGTGACCTAAGTAAAAAAAAGATGTTGCGAGGAAAAGAACATTTATTCTGCTGTCCATTGATGCAATCCAAACGTAACTATTTGCTAAATAGCAAACATCTTGTTACATTGCAGTGAATGCAATCTTGAAGTCACTTTAAAGGAATTTTCAGTCTGCACTTTTGCTTGCACATTTGTCAAAGATACATTGTATGTATGTTTTATCACATTGAGTACATCAAGGTAATTAAAAAAGGAGTAATACCTGTGTTTACTAGCAGATCAGACAATCATTCGTCACAAACGCAGTAAATGCTTCAGCTAATGAGCTCATTGAATATTGACGAATGTTTCCCGTTATGCTGATGATATTCTACGTTACGCAGTAAGCCAGTGGAGACTTACTGTATCAGCAGAGAAAAAAGACGTAAGGAAAAAATGGGATGTGAGCTCTGAAAAGCAGGACCAAAGCCCCAGACACAGCTGCGATGCCTTACCTTTAGGCCAAATACATAATTCATGGCACGAATATGATCTGTTTGATTAGTAAAACATGGGAGTAACAAAGGATTGTAGTTCATTTTAAAATGAGAAAAACTGTATGTTTCAGTAAAAGTACTCAATATACAGTATGTGTTTTTTTTTTAAAGAAGCCATTGCATGTGGCAAACTATCAAGCATCCAATAACTAAATGTTTATTGGTTAACTTGTACTCAAATATGACAGTGGAACTTGATGTTGTTGCTTATGGTATTTGTCTCCTTATGTACCACATGATGCTTTTGAAATGATGTGCATTGCCATCAATAATGTACACACACATTTCAAACTCTATATTCTTGCCCTGGATGTCCCTTCTCAGAGGCTGTAGTATTTCCACAAAAAATAAAAAAGTCTTTCCATGACCAAAACCAAGCCTAACTAGGATGGATGATGTGAATAATGCATTTCTTTTCTGCCACTTAGTTGCCCATTTTACATCTGCTTGAATGCACCTTCCTTCAAGTCTTTGCACATCTTCATTTGCTAAAACCACGACTATGCATGACCAAAGCTTTTTTTTTAGCTTTCTTGCTACAGAAAATTACCATCTCAACATTGTCTCCAACTGACAACAGCAACAGTCAGCCTTTCTGTCCTGTGATCAGCCCCCCCACCAATGACGCCTAATGCAATGCAGTCACACATGGCAGTCAGTTCAGTTTCATTACGGTTGTGTGTGCATGACAGTGAAAATACAAGGGTAATGACACACTAATATTCGCCAGAAGGCTTAAAAAAATTGTTGCATATATTACAAAATACTTAAAGAGGACTTGGGAGCACATGGGATTTTCAAATATAGATGTCAGATGTTGTCATGTACTGTATTTATCAAGCGTTTTAGGAGAGAACTTCCTGTGTAAATAATCTGTTTTGCTCATCAAGCATTCAGAAAACAACATCCATAAAGTGAAAAGCTTGATAAATAAACATGACCCACCACTCTAAATTTGACAAGTTTTTTTTTCTATCTGATGGTTTAAGGCTGTTTGAACTGGAATGTTGTAACTTGCTCACTAAATGTATTTTATGCTTGTTATACTGTATAGTGTTGCTCCAAAAAGTTACAAAATGTTGTAGCATCCACATGGGAGTATTTATGTTGTACATTCATATTGTGTTGCATGTACATACAGTAAATACCCTGTTCTCAATTCCAGATTAAATCTTTCTATAAAACCCCATTTGCTTCAGGACTGTACATTAATATCCATAATCCATATATCTTGATCACCTGTCAGGGTCTATCAAAATAAAAGCACATCACCACACCAAACTGATTTTAAGGTCATCAGGGTGGTGTCTGAGGCTGTTTGAGGTTTCCTTAAATACAGTCCATTGGTGAGTCATAAATCACCATAGATACCAAGTATACAAAACAACATTATCACCATCTTTAGAAAAAAAGCTTTTTACAAAGTACCATAGTTACTCTCAGTAGATAGAAAGAAATTTACAACAGATATAGAAATGACCAAAACATTACAACCAACTTTTCAAAATAATCTTAAAATGCAATCTTTCATCTTAACCCATCAATAGGTTAAAAAAGGCTGAATGTCTATTTTTTTTATACAAAGCAACATATTCTGTATTCTTTCAACCTTCAAACATCCACTTGTGTCTGCCACATTTCCAATTCAAACAAATTCCTTTGAGTTCTCTGTAAACTCTGTTGCAGCAGGTATTGGCTGTTCTAGCAGTCTGTACAACACTGCCACCATGTGGAGAATTAGACTCCTCATGTCTAGATGAGACAGTGGTGGAAAGTATCTAAGTACATTTACTCAAGTACTGTAGGTACTTGTACTTGACATGCAGCAAAGGGTGCTGGTCAGAGTCAAACCCAGGCTGGTAGCTGGAAACCAGGGCTGAGGCTGGGACTGGTGGCTGGCTAGCTGGGGCTAGGGCTGGTAACTGAATCGAACAGGAATCCAGGGCAGGGAAGCAGGGCTGGTGGAGTATTAGTAGAGGCCTTGATTATGGAACAGGTTGCAGCTGATGAGGCTCTGCTCTGACTCCAGCACACCTGTCTCCATTCCCACAATCACACACACATGGAGAGAGAGAGGGAGAAACCAGCAGGTGAGGGAGACACAGAATGGGAGGTAGAGGGCGTGGCAGGTGACATCACAGGAGCAGATGTAACATTATGATCTTTCAAACAAAACACAAAATCCTCTTATAAAATGCAATGCATTGTTACAGATTTAACAACCCAAAACTTGCTGTTAAAGTTGTTACAATTAACTCCACCAAGACCAGCTACAATATTTAAATGCTTCATTTTGCTGATGATGCTTTTGTTAAAATTTTGAATGCAGGATGCAGGATCTGACTACTCCTTCCACCACTGGAATTAGAAACATCGTAATGACCTAAGAGCATAAAGTGACCGTGTACCTAAGACTGGGAGTAAACCATTGTGTGACTGTATTTAGTATAACATTTTTTCTTGAAGAATCTAGTATAGATGAGGGCTATATTTCAGGGATGCACTGTGTGTGAGCTTACACTGCACTGCCACGAAGGCACAAACAGCGTTGGAAGAAATAATGAGCTATTTTACTTAAGGAAAAAAAGCACCTACACACATTAAAAATACTCCATTACAAGTCCTGCTTTCATAATTTGACTGTAGTTTTTATTGCTGATGTGTTAAGATGTAAGCAGCATTGTAATGTTTTAGCTGATTGAGATTGAGCTGATCTTAAAATCTTAACTTCTTTATACAGGCTACTGTTGGCTAGTTTAATCTATAACAAAGCATCGCATCTTATAAAATGCTCATTTTGAATGTAAAATTTAGATTTTCAAAGTACCATTTAACCATATCTGTTAAAAAAAATGTAGTAGAGTAAAAAGTAATATTTGCATCTGAAATGTGGTGGAGCAGAAGTACCTCAAAACTGCAAGTAAGTACAGAACTTACAGTGAGTAAATGTACTTAGTTATATTCCACCACTGGGCACAAGTAACAACACATAATTAATCAGCCCATAGTTAGAACCAGACTAACAACAAGTTGATGATGAACTGAGTCAATTATTGTATCCCCTCCTCCCACCGCCTCCACCTGCACCCAGCTGAGCTCGGTCCTGTTAAATTAATAAGCGGCAGTGACGTCATTCCTGCAGCACCGGACAGGGCTGCGTCCCTGCAGGAGCAGCCATCCGACTTGACACGCAGCATCACATCAACTACAGACCAGCACACAGCACAGCACAGCACAACATCACGCAGCTTTCATTTCTCACTTCAGAACTGGGAAGATCGGCGTGGAGCATCATGGGCAACGTGCAGGTAAGAAAAGTGGATTTCCTACAACTTCTGCACTGATTGTACGAGCTAATAACATTAGCTCTGAATTTCTCAATGGATGAATTCACTCATGAGACGCTGAAAGGTCGAGTTTGCAGTGATGCAATAGGATAAATGTGAAAAACAAAAGTCATTTAGTTATAAATCAACAGGAACAAGATCACTAAAGTATCAGTGAGTGTCACCGGCAGCGTCCAAAAGAATATTAGAGGTTTATTATTTTATTCAGGAGAGGAAAACAAGACCTTTTGTGCAAACGGTCTGTAAACAGTCTGAGTACTGAGAGGCAGAAGTTGCGCAGTTAACTTGAGCAAAGGGAGTGTGCCCTGCCAGGCCGAGGAGGCAGCAGCAGCAGCAGCGATGAGGAATTTCTCAGAAACGCTGATCAACAAGGCCGCATTGTATTAAACGGAGGGTGGGCGAGGAGAGGAGGCTGAGGCTGCTGCTGCTGCTGCCGCTGCTGCCCCATGACTCAGCGAACTCACACAGGCTGCGCCCTTTTCCTGCGGGAGAAACTGGCCTGGATGTGCTGTAATACCATAATAAAAGCTTTCCAGAACCTCACTCTTTCATCTGTATGAGTGGAGAGAATTATAATTGTAGCTTTAAACTAGTAGTTTTAAAAAATATGTATCATTATACATTTTACATCAGTTTTATTCTGCATTACTTTCTAAGATTTTACGGTCTGCTTTGAATGTGCAAAAGTGGATAATGTTAGTTTTTACATATATATTTTCAATGATCCTGACACTTTTTATTCTCTAGCCCACTATAGTCCCATATGAGGACTTTGATGTCACAGCTGATATCAAGGCTATCAGGAAAGCATGTAAAGGTTTAGGTAAGTGTACAGTATAAGAGGTTTTGCTTGTTCATCTATAGATATAATTGTGTATTCTGCCGTTTTTCTTCATTTATTCCTCTCATTTAGTCCTCAGTGAAGCCTCTGTCGCTTTCTCTATTTGCGTCTCATTAAGGCATCCATTATCACCTGATGAGAGTAAAAGGAGACTGTCAGCGCAGTCAAAATGGATCCATGTAGAACTATAATTTAACCTTTAGAAACATGTTATATGTTAATACTCCGGTGAACAAGAAAACATCATCATTTTGAAGCTAATCGAAGATTAAAATGTGCAGATACCAGAAATCATGCAGAACATTTTAGGGCAATCTGTCAATGACCTCAATATGAGCTTGTCATGCATATTACTGTCAGTTATGCACTATGACATTAGGTTAATTCATTGTGAATATAACATTTAAAAACAGCTATTTTACCCCATTTTTAACAAATATATGCCCACATGGCAGCCATTTTAATAAAGGCCTGTCCAGGTTTAGTGACAAGAAACAGCCTTCAGTCTTTAAAATGCTTTTTAGGTGTAATATTGCTGTGATGGTTACGCACTTTTAATGTATTTAAAGGATTCTGAAGTCATGTGTGTACTGCTGTATATATTCTCCAGGCACAGATGAGGAGGCCATTATTCAAATCCTGGCCAATCGTTCTGCAGCTCAGCGTGTGGAGATCAAACTGGCCTACTTTGAAAAGTATGACGATGTGAGTACCATACCTACCTTCCCCTCTCTCTCACACACACACACACACACACACACATACACACACACACACACACACACACACACACACACACACACACACACACACACACACGACAACCATGCACCATGTTAGCTCTGTGTTCATTTTGTGTGTTTTGTTCAGGAGTTGGAGGAGGTGCTGAAGAAGGAGCTGACAGGTAGTTTTGAGAAAGCCACCATAGCCATGTTGGAGCCTCCTCATATTTACTTCGCCAAGGAGCTGAGGAAGGCCATGAAGGGGGCGGGCACAGACGAAGCCGTGCTGGTAGAGATCCTGTGCACGGCCACCAATGAGGTCTGTCAGTGTGTGATACTATTGTTGTGAAACATGTTTCTATTGCCCCCCTTTCTTTAACTTCAGGTTAACTATAATAAACGTATTAGGATTATCTGTTACGTGCTTTATTTCTGAGTCTGCCCTCACCATTGATTTTCTATTTAAAGAACAAACTGTTTATGGAGTCCATATCGGCTTCATTCTGGGTACCACTTTCTAATAAGGCATACTTTATCAGGCGTTTATAACAGGTTATAACCAATGGATGGTTAATAACTCATTTATTAATGTGAACAAGTTGTTGATTAATGGATTTCAGTCCTGATGGTCTGCAGCGATTTTCCAGAAGGCAAGTAGTCAATAAAACAACACAAGTTACATTCAGCTGATTTTTCATAACATAGTAACCCAACAGCTTTCCTTAGAAATGACTTTACTGATCTGTAAAGCATTAAAACCTGCTTTGCTAACCCTTAATAAAGCTTTTAGTTTATAAAGTATGCCTCCAATAGAAGGTGGTACACAAAGTCGTATTTATGACATTTCAAGTTATAAGCAAGCAGAAGCAGAATCTTTACAGATAGTGTGATGATGACTCTTTGATACCACCTGTATTCACTTTCTTGATGTAACCTTGTTTTTCTGTTGCTGATGTTAAACCTGCATTCATTGATTGTTTGGACACTTGGGGGCAGTGCAACAAAATGTAAACGCAGCACTGACATATTATCACCTAAAGCTGAAATGGCTAACATGTTAGCAAACAGTTGCTTATATACACATTCAACAGATACGAAGCAACATTAGCATTCATTTGGAGTCGTGGTTCTGGCCACTTGGTGAATTTGACTCCAATATTCACTCCAACTCCTGAGGTGAAGGAGCATTTATCTCTTTAGCTGCTAAATGCTCACTATGTTCACCAGCTAGTCACTGACTTGGTCTGCTGTTTGGTGCTGGACAGGTAGTGTACAGTGGGTTTGTCAGTCAGTGTTTTGACTGGAAATAATGCTGATGAGAACTGTGAGAGTGAATCAAAACAAAACCAGTAAAGTTGCGGGCTGTAAAACCAAAGAAAGATTCCATAAAGCTGAACTGCAGAGTTGAGGGATAATTTTCTGTGGGTCTGTCACTACGAGCGACCCCTTTCTTATTACGCATTGTCATTTGATCCATATCTAATATAAAAAATATTGAAAAGAGCAGCTTTAATATTAGTAGCTGACTGAATCTCATCTTTCTTTAACTTCTAACAGGACATCGTGAGATACAAGCAGGCTTATGTCCAGGGTGAGTTTTCTTCCATGTTGAGTCATACATAAACAGCTACCAATTTGATGTCCCTCTCATACTGGAAAGTGTGGTCGTTTAACCAGCACATGGAACAGAAAAATATTAATTTTTATCATAATGTCATGGGTGTTGCACTTTTAGACGTGAATCACGGTGTAGTGAGAAATGTTTTCCTCACTCGCTGGCCACAAATGCAGTCTGATTTTACTAAATATCTTGTAGCACTGTACTGTAAGGACTTGAACACAGATATTGTAAACCTGTTGATAATGTAAAAAATGTAAGACTCTTCTTAAGTGGTGACTTTTTGTGACTCTTACCTTACAGCGCATGAGCGTGACTTGGAGGCAGACATTGAGGATGACACCAGTGGAGATGTGAGGAACCTGCTGATGTCACTGCTGCAGGTGAAGACTCATTATTTTGGCTTTATTTAACCATGAATAGCACTGGTAGTTACGGGGAGCTGCAGTACACGAAGCAACAAGAGTTATCACATTTTCAAGCAGAATAGTACTTTTCCTCCTTTGATAATGGCTTACAGAATTGTTCTACACGCTGTGATTCGCCCACTGAGACATTCATCACACATCACATCATTGTCTGGCATGCTGCGGCCTCTGTGCCGTCTCCGACTATTTCAACGCTCCCACCCTTTTGTGCTTCCCCTCTCTTTTCCTGCCCCCAGAGAGAAAAGACAAACACAGTGTGACTCATGTTCCACAGCAGCGTCTATCCAAAAAGCTGCAAATGGCGGTGTAGCAGATGATTGTTATCCCATTAAATGCCTGAGATTATTTTGGTAATCCATCTTTTTGACCTTTCCTCCACTCGCTGAATCTTTTCCCTCACTCTCTCTACATGCATCACCTCCCTTATCCATCCTCCTAAACCTCTCTTCCCCTTCTCTCCCCTCCATATCTCTCCCCTGTATCCCTCTCTTCTCCTATATCCCTCCTTTTCTACAGGCGAGCAGAGACGAGGGCTATGAAGTGGATGAGGATTTAGCCGAACAGGATGCCGCATCTTTGTTTGAGGTACGTTCTCAGATGAAATCTGTGCTGCGTAATTCCTTCAAATTAGAGGCCTTATTCATAGTTTGCCCTTGAAATAACACCAGTGTTTGCACGGTAATGTGATCCTAGATTTAGATGTTTAAGCATGTGAGCCCAGGGTGATTGGCAAATCTCACAAGTACAGGTTTGATTAAATCAAAGCTTGTCTTTGTGGTAATGCTGTACTGTGGCTTTTATTACACTACAGGATTGTGGGATCTCTGTGAAAATTTGCAAATAAGGTGTAAAGTTCTATATTTAAAGTTTCACAGTAATGCTGTGCAAATAAGTGCGTGCAGAGTATTTTTACCATATTATAATGTGCCATGGAATTTGGTACAGACATTCATGGTCCTTTTTGGTGATCCCCTGACTTTTCATCTAGCACCACTATAAGGTTGACATTTTCAGGTTTTTAGTGAAATATCTTGGCAGTTATTGGATGGGTCGCTGTGACATTTGGTTCAGACATTCAAATTCCTCTCAGGATGAATTGCAATCACTTTGGTGATCCCTTGAATTTTCATCTAGCGCCACCATCAGGTCAAAATTCTGATTTGTCCTGTACTTTGGTTTATGACTAAATATCTACAAAACTTATTTAGCCCAAAGCACCACTGTGTAGCCTCACAGAGCCGCTAGCATGGCTGTAGGCTCTTAGTCTTCTTATTAATATATTTTTTGATTAATTATGGTTTATTACAAATCTTATTTTCATAGTACTAGCCATACTTTTTATTTGTCATGATAACATGGTACACTTGAGTGCATTCTTATTATTTCTGACAGGAATGATGACCAAAAGTATGAAAATAAGACCCAGGTTGTAATAAAACAGGAACTATCCTTTAATGAATAACTGCACATGTCCTTCTCAGCAAATGCGCCAAAACAGGATAGGAATGAAATTAGATAGCATCTAATACTAAGACAAATACTCACAAATGTTGTATTATTTCCTCTTTTTGTGCCCGTCAGGCAGGAGAAGGCAGATTTGGCACAGATGAGTCCACCTTCACCTTCATCCTGACACACAGGAACTACCTGCAGCTTCAGGCCACCTTTAAGGCCTATGAGTCGGTAAGGACTGCACTCATTCCTGCAAATAAAAGAGCTGTGTTTGCGAGATGATTCCCTACTGGCTTCTCATCATTGATGATATTAAGTTCTCACGCTTGTGTTGTGTTGCAGCTTTCAGGAACAGACATTTTGGACACCATTGACGCTGAGGCAACAGGAACTCTCAAGGACTGCTACATTACTCTGGGTAGGTTACACTCTAACAGGATCGATCACAAGCCATGAGATCTCAAATCAAATATCAGTTCTCGTAATAACACCTGCTGCCTTTGTGTGCCTTTTTATAGTCCGGTGTGCTAAGAACCCGCAGCTGTTTTTTGCCCGACGCCTTAATGCCGCCATGAAGGGAGTGGGCACTGATGAAGACACACTCATTCGCATCATTGTAGGCCGCTCTGAGGCAAGTCTGTGTGTGGCATCACCAAATGTGTACTCATACTGAGTAACCGCATAGTAGTCATGATGTTGATAGATTCCAGATGACAAAACCAAATGTTGGTTTTAAAATGTGCTCTAAAAGAAATTTAGAACCATGTAAACATCCAATTCAAAGACAAAATAAGCAATGAAAAGGGATTTTGTGGTGACAGCAGTGTTATGTTGTTAACCCACAGATCGACCTGGATACAGTGAAGGACATGTACCTGGAGAAATACGATGTTACCCTGAAAGACGCTCTGGATTCAGAGTGTGGTGGAGACTTCAAACGCCTCCTCATTGAGATCCTGCACTAAAACATGTCACCTTCTTCCTACAGGCCTTATTTAACCAACATGACACAGTCTCTCCTCTGTACCCACTCATCCTTCCTCCTCCTCTCCTTCATCCTCCTTTTACCAGTGTCACTCTTTCACTTTGTAGACATCTTTCTATCCATCGTCCTTCTCACATCTTAGAGACAGTCAGTTCTCTTTGCAGCATGGACCAAAAACCAACTCGTTAATATATTATACAATGTTTTACACACAGTAAACTTACATTCATAGTCTTTAAATAAACAGTTTTGCCAAGAACATTACACTCAGTGGGAATTCTCTTATTGTTTTAGTCCAGTATACAACAAAGGTGCATCGAATATTTGATATCCCTTTGACAATATTATTGCAGCATTGTGGGACTTGTATGGAACTTGTGCAGCTGACGTCATGCTAATGTATTTACCCAAATAGTCCAGTTCTTTATTCACAATCAGCAACAGTATTTTTTTTTTTTAATTTCAGCTGTAGTTCACCATTTCAACCTTATCCCAAAGCTGTAAACATGAAGAGGCTGCTGCTGCTCAACATAAACCATGTACTGTAGCCTCTCAAATTTATCATTTTATTAATTTCTCTCATCATCACCCATTAACTTCACTACTATTTGCCTCAAAGATGCCTTTCATAAGATGATAGCAAAGTAATTTCCTTTATGCTGCAAACACTCAACACTTAAGTGCCGAATTATCACGTTTGATTAATTCTACATGACTTTATTATTACCCTGATAATCAAAATCCTAAACTCTTTAAGTACACACTGTTGGGTTTTTGTAGTGACATCCCTAAATGCTATGTGGGATTTTTAACTCAGACGGTTTGTAGTCTTTTTTTAATCACAGCTCACATTTACACACTTTATTCGACAGCTGACTTTTTCCTGTTTTCACTCAGTCATTAAATTTACTACAGAGTTATAGACCTACATGATAATTGTGCATTTAAGATAATTAGATAATGATGGTAATATGAAAAAGACATACATTTTGCTCTGTAACTCCTGAAGTACAGTCAATCACTGTCTGCATCCATGTATGGAATTGTATCTTAACTCGTTTTATTTAATACCAGGATTATTAAGTGATATAAATTACTGTGATATGTGGTTGTATTGTCATATAGCAAATACACTAAATACACTAAATTATATGAAAGAAGTAATTGTTAACCTGTTGTAATGGCGTAAAAAATGTGGCATACGTATGCAGTGATAATAAATTAACTCTACCAAAAACAAATCATGTTTTATTCTCTTTATCTCCTGTAGAGGGCAGCAGTGCACCACCAGGAATATTGTATATGTTGCTTTTAAGGAATGACACGACAGTTGATGAAATCATAGTGAAATCAATGATGTAATATGTCTAATTAGATATTTCCTAACATGTATATCATGTGCTTTAACATATTGTATAATTAACATTATTATATTTATGAACAACCTTTTGCTCTGATGTTTAATATGAAGATTTACTGGGTTGCTTATCATTTCATAATGTTTGTGTTGGTGGCCGATGACCCAAAGCCATACAAACGTTGTATAAAAGTTTGTTTTTTTACAACATCTACCCCAAAACATATTGACTAGACAGAGCACAGAAACTGTGGGACGCCTCTGGGCGGGTTGAAAGTGGATAGAGGAAAAGAAAAGTTCAAAACAAGTGAGAACTGCTTCCAGATGCAGTGACACAGGAGCAGCCGATTCCTCAATTTCTTTCCCGCTATTAGTTTCCTTTCCCACAGCATTCTTCTTCCCTTTCTCCCACTCCTCCTTCTGCGTCTTTCTCTCTTTCTATTGCCTTAATGTTATGGTTGTTTCAGTATCAAGGGCAAAGTTTGGAGTACACCTGCGTTTTTCTGCACATTCTTGCTACCTGTATATCCACAGCCTGTGCACCATATGTAGCCCAGTAGCCCCACCATGCACCACACATTCCTGTGAATATAAGAGAAAGGTGGAGAGTGTAGACTCCATGCAGTGTATGGACACAAGTATAATGTTTGAGACTCCCTTTTGTCTCAATGTATGGTAGTTTTTGGAGGAAAATCAACCCTACTGTAACATTTTTGGTTTAATTTCTTAATAAAAACAAATAAGGGACTGTAGGAAAATTATCGGTGATGGGAGAGGGGTTGAACCTTATGTTTCACCTTTTTTAAAAAGCAAGACCGTCCACAGGGTTATAGATATTTGGACCCTCCCCTTGACTTAAAGAAAAACCCTACAAAACCCTACAACCCTACAATATCCTTCCCCTAATATTTCAAAATAATACAACAGTATTAGTACAACTCGATTCACCATTAATAACTGAAAGAGGCAAAGGATAAAGAATTCAAGATTCTGTACTATAACCTCAACATTGAACCTTAATATGTTAATATAATAATTTTCATTATTTTTGTATTTTTTGTATTACTATAATTTTTTTTACAATTATTCTGAAAGGGAAACAAAGGAAAGGGGTGAGAAAAATTAAAAGACACTTTCCTGCTCGCCCATCAAAGTCAGACTACCTTCCCTTCAGCAAAAAGAAAAGAATACATAACATTCCCCCTTTTCTTACCCTCTTCACTCCACAATAATTTTCGTACAGTCCCTAAATTAACATGATGCAAGATTCAGTGATTAGTGAATTAAATTGTTTTTCTTCTTTTAAAATATATCACATCAAACGGTATTATTTAGTTTTATGGCATTAAATTTTAATTGAAAATTGACCTCAACCAAATTTTAAAAGCCAACATACATGCATACAAACAAACGCATGCACTGTCTAAAGACACACCCATACCTACTCGACACACTCATACGCTTGTCTTTCCCTCAATCTGTACTCTATTATCCAGAGTGCTAATGTGTTAGGGCAACTAGTCCTGCCAGACGGAGCTCCGCTCTCTATTCTGCAGGGTTCTGACCTTTTTCCTTAAACGTTTATGTTCCTCAGACCACCATAACTCACCCAGCTGGTCATCCATCAGCCTGGACGTGGTTTCAATTTGTCTCAAGATATGCTTTGCTCTGTTAGTCAGCTCAGGTCTGGTTATTGTCTTTGGTCTTCTGTCTACAACGGTCGTGTGCAAGATTTAGGCTTAGTTCATAAACTGGGCTGCACATGCTTTATTCATGGCAACAGTCTGGTCAAGCAACCTTGAACTAGAGAGAATTAGAGGACTGAAGTGGGAAATGGTTGTGACGGCACTCTTTTGATCCCAGAGACTCCATACCAGCACCTTCAAGACACAAACCTGCATATTAATGGCACTAATCCCCTAAAAGTCATGATTTATTGAATAGTCTGTAGCACACACTAACCTGGAGGTCATGGCTTCAAAGGCTGAAATAATAACATCAACTGGTCTACTGGTTTTCATAGAACATATGCCCAGGATCGTAATAGGCTTTTTGATCTTGCGCCAAAGCAGAGCAGCACTCTGGGAATGAGAAGGGTTGTCGGTGGACGTGCGTAGGAAGGCCATTAGGAGGTTAACTACCTGGCTAATATAATTTCAACTGTTTAAATTCATGATAAAGGATCTCTGTTCTTTGATGTGTAATAGGAAACACCTGGCAGCTTCTGCCAAGAGCAAACATGTTCAATTCAGTCTCCACGTCTCTGACTGCCGCACATAGGAAAAATAATAGGATTAGTTTGTGCAAGATTATCAGTCTCTAAATGCTCTATATGGGAGATTTGGGATGAAACATGCTCTGCACAAAGAAGTGCATTACAAAAAACACGGGGACAATCTGTGTTATATTACATGATATAGTTTGTTGTGATTGTGATAAGTAAGTAAGAAAAAATCACAAGGTTTACAAAATACTCTTGTAATTGTGGACTAGTTAGTACTACTACTACTAAAGCACACTTATATCTAGCAGTTGTGTCCTAATAACTACTTTAAATGCTAATGCTAAAACATGTTAATGGTAAATGCAAAAATGTTATAGCAGTAACAGTAACACAGTTGTAGATAAGAGTCATAATGCCAGTCAACTAACTCAGGAATGTCAGTTACACAGCAATATCTCTGTCAAGGTTTGCTAACATTAGCTAACATTAGCCACCACACAGTAAGCTACTAGTCAGCAAATGTGTGTTTTATTGCTTAAGAATTTGTGTTTTTATTTAAGAGAAAAAAACGTGTTATTTCATCTTTCAAGAGTTAGTCTTGTTGAGGCCTTACACAGAAAGGTGCTGTATACATAAAGTTTTACTTACTTACTTACAGAGGCAGCAGCAAATAATCAGGCAAAACAATTGTAATTTTATTGTATTTAATATAAAACATCAAATATACACTTTATTACAGTTTAGTTTGAGTAAACAGTAACTATATCTTAAGGTGTTAAAATTTAAAATAGCATGTTGTCTCCCCAGGACAGTTTAATGTCAACAGGGCTTTAGTGAAATGCACTCTTTAAGTCCATAATATGCAGAAAGGCATGCAGTAGATATTCACATTAGAAAATGGCGGCTAACATGAAACACATGCTCTTAAAAAACACACTCCTGAATGAAACCAGCACCAGCGAACCGCTTTTTGGTGACAGCAGAAAATGCTATAGTCACAGTGGGAATGATCTGAAGGTCCTTTGGCGTCAACAGAGTAACAAAATAAAGGACATAAATAAAAGACAAGTACAGCACATGGAATTTCTGAACATAAAAAAGCAGAAAACTCAAGCGTGAGAAAAATCTAAACTATGTCCTACAGTATTATCAGGTGAACACAGTTGTTTAGAGCCATCATTTGAACTTCTGTAGAAATCATTACACAACACGAATACTTGCATTAATATAAATACTATGATGGATGCAAGATGCATTTGTTAAATAAAAGTCCATACTTGAGCTCCTTTTTTTAAAAACAGAACTTAGCTGTAGGCTACTCACTACAAAATCAAGTAGCTTAAAGGAATAGATTAAAGTTTGGGAAATATGCTCATTTCCTTTCTTGCCGAGAGTTAGATGAGAAGATCGATACCACTCTCATATCTGTTCGTTAAATATGAAGTTAAAGCCAGGAGACAATTAGCTTAGCTTAGCACAAAGGCTGGGAGCAAGCACCTAGCATGGCATAAAGCCACAACTTGTTGCTTTTTGTACGTATTAACAACCAATATATAACAGAGCCATGGACAGAGCCAGACTAGTTTAGTTTCCCTCTGTTTCAAGTCTTTATGCTAAACTAAGCTGACAGACTGCTGGTGGTAGATATGAGAGTGGTATCAACCTTCTCGTCTAACTCCCAGCAAGAAAATAAATAATGTCTTTCCGAAAATGTCAAACTATTTCTTTAAAATCAAACCACTGAAACTAGTCCATCATATAAATGGCTTAACATCTGGTCTCCTGAACTGAAAACCACATAAAGAAACAACATGGTAAAGTTTTGTCTTTCTTAGCTTATGCTGCCACCCAGAGGATTGACACTCCACTTCCTGTTTGGTGGCTTATCTGGTTGACCCTTCCGCGTACACAGTCCAGCGTGAAGAACACCGCTGTGCCGTTATGAACCTGGAAAGACGCCCGTAGGCTCACACTGGCCCAATGGCTGCCCTCAGGCATCTGGCCACCCACCTGCTGGGCCAGAGGGACGGGTCGTGCTGCCTCTGCCTCCCGGCCTCCTCCTGACCCCTCTGGATCACTTCGCCTTAGAAGAGTCACCTTGACCAGGTTGCAGGAGTGAATGAGTTTGAGATCCAGAGCCACGCTGGCTGTGCCACTCTCACTGAAGACAAAATCATGTGTCTGATCTGTGGATCCCTTCCCTAGCAGCCTCATCTGGGACACCTGAGCGCTGGTCTGGCGGAAGAACAGCTGCTTGTTTCGAACTGCTCCTGAGGGAAGGCCGGTGTGAGCTACGGAGGCAGACAGAGAGGAAGAGATAGCAGCGGGGACCCAAACCAAGCTGATGGTACTGATGCCTGTCTCGTCGCCAAAGAAACGTACGTTGCACTGAGCAGGAGAAAGGATCTCAAAGCCCAGTGTGTCCCCAGGGCCAACTTTAGCTGCTCCAGACAGAGATAGGGATGTGTCTCGATAGTGGACGCCTGATTTGAAGGTACGGCACAGCTCCGAGCCGGTTCCATTATGGTTGAGGTAGGCCAACAGTTGGAAGCCCTCACTCACACATGCCTGGCCCATAGAGTACAACGCCTGCTGAAATACAAAACGCACAGTGCCACTTTCTGCAAAACGGATCCCACGGCCGTCATGAGTCAGCCCCACTACGTAAGGGTCAGAGGTGGAGGTGGTGCGGAAGACCGGGCGATAGTTTGTATGGTAGTGTGCGGACACCGTGGCCTGTGCTGTCATGGCAACAGCCCCGGTGTCATGAGAGAGCCAGAGGAGACTGAGCGGAGATGCCAAAGGGTCGTACAGCTGCAGACCTTCACTGCTTTGGTTACAGTGGTGGCTGGCGCTCCTGAGGAAGAGGGAGATCAGGTGTCCTGGGGCGACCTCTGCTACCCCGCTGATGCTGATGCTCTGGAGCGACCTTCCCTCCTGCTGCTCGACCCTAACGCCACTGAGGTCGCGACCTTCAGAGCCGTCTGTGTTGTTCATACGCAAACACACCTGGATGAAGCTACGACAGCCATGGCTCACTGAGAAGTTTTCATCCAGCCAGACCAGACCATGCTGCCTGAGCACCAGGCGCCCGTCCTCAGCGGACACCAGACCTACGTCGCCTCTTCCCTGGATGTAAAGCTGCACGCTAGGGAAGGCGTGAGCCAGGATGTGGCCTTTTGCACCAGGCAGACTCACATCTCCTGCCCAGGACAGAGAGAGGGCACTGTCACCAGCAGCAGGGCCAGAGCAGACGGTATCTGTGTTGAAGGTACAAGGTGAAGCCACGGGCTCTCCATCACACTCATTACAGGCCTGACACTCATCCATGTCTGAGTTGTAGAAGTAGCCGTGGCCGCACATTCCTGAGTTGGCATCTCGCTCTGTCATGCCCTGGCACCTGAATCCACCTGATGATGGGAAAAAAAGAACGTGTTAGTTCAAAGCTTATTTCAATGATCAGCCAGTAGCTCAACAAATGGAAGGGAGGGAAAATGCGAGGATGTTGGCAGTTTGTTATTGTTCAGTTTTAGAGAAATTAGAGTTGTAATCAAATGCAGGCAATATTGACAAAAGTTCTCATTCATTCATTCATTCATTCATGTTACCTGGAGTATTGAGACACTTCTGTTGATCTCCACACAGATCACCTATTTCAAGGCATTCATCTCTGTCCTGCAATGATGAATAAATGTATACTTAGAATAAATTTTTAAGCAGCTATAACTGATACTTGACTACTTGTCAAATAAGATATGTATGTGAAAAGGATTGCTCCACTCTGTAGTTCCCGTCAGCTCTGCAGAGCTTTATAGTGTCTTTCAGCTCATTGTTTTGGTTTTCCGGCCCGCAACTTCACTGTTTTGGTTCACTCTCACCACTCTCATAGCATAGTTTTCAGCAGCAGATAGACAAAGTTAGCGACTAGCTGTTGAACATAGTGGAGATATTCCCCTCAGGAGTTGGTGGAGACCAAAACAGAGTTACAAAAGAGTGAATGTTGGACTTGTACATTTGCCAGGTGGCCACAAACACGACTTGCTCCGTGTCTGCTAGATGTGTACATCAAATAGGCAACTGTTTTCTAACAAGTTTGCCATTTCAACTTAAAAGGTGATAATGTCAGTGTTGTGTTTACAGCTTGTTTCCAAGCTGTAAAAAATCAGTTATTGCAGGTTTAACCATGTGACCAACAGGTCACCAAAGTCCATTGCCATCTGTAGGGGGTTCAAATTTAAACCTGATAACTTTCTTGTCCTGTCTCCTGCTTCGTGTTTCTTTAGTCTGCTTTAGATGGCAAAACAATGAAAAGTACTTAACATCTGCTATAACTCAGGGATCCACCAACACAAGCTTTGTTTGTTCTCCCATGCTTAAAGTTAAAGTTTTGTCATATTGTATGAGTCATGTTTATGTCCACAAGTTCAGCTGTCGAACTGTAAAAAGATAGTTGTGCTAACCTGGCAGATTCTGTCTGCGAGGACCGAACACTGGGCGACCAGGAAGAAGCCGGCAGGACAGATGGTACATTTCTCACAGTGAGGACGGCTGCTGCTGAAGTCGCAGTACTCCTCTGGACCGCAGCTCCCACAGGCCACCAGGGAGCGACCCACCTGATGGCATCAACCATCACAGTCAGGTCCGTACATCATATAAAGAAGGCAATGTAGAGTAGCTAACCAAATGTTGTATATTGCAGACATCTTATTTACCTGTCCAATCCAATTAAATTAAATTTGATTTTGTTAAAATTTGATAAAGAATATTAACATTAGGTCAGAAATCATTATGTGAGATATATGCAGGTATGAATGTAAGCACTTTGGGGATTAATTACTCAAGATTCTTCTATAGTGCAGTGCCTTTGCAGTAGATCTGTGCAGTGGTGAAAGATACATTCTACTTAAGTAAAAGTAGCAGTACCACAGTGTAGAAATACTCTGTTACAAGTAAAACAACAACTTAAAAAAAACAAAACACAAAAAAACAAAACCTCAAGGCACATATTCTTTCAAAATGATGGCTGGCATGAAAGTGAAGCCAACTTTTATCACAGTGCCTTATGGAAACATCTGGTATCATATTTTTATACACTATATTTTGAACACACTTGTACACCCAGTTGATTCCTGATTCAACTTGCAGCTCACCTCCATCACGCTGGCCTCCATGTCCACCTTGTGCAGAGAGAGAGCCTGCTGTGTTTGGTGGGCTCTAGCCTGCCCACTCAAGGTTTTCATGTGGCTGTCTAGCTCCCCCTGGAGGTTTGGGAAAGATGTTTGTTTGAGGCTTTCCATCAGTACGTTGTGCTGGGCTCTAACCTGGAAGTATAAATGAAATGTAACAAAGGACAAACGTTTTTTTTAATTTATGATATTAATACACAAAGTAAACTACAAAATGTATGATTATCCTATGCAGCCCCTATTTGTCAACTCTGTGCATCATAATTCCACCTCGATTGTTGTGCAGAACATCTTCTTCCTCTGATTCCCATATGGAAAAGATCCTCCACAGCAGGGAGGTCAGCGGTCAGCATCATCTAACTAAATAAAACTTCTGTAGGTCAGGTGTTTTCCATCCACCTCATCTAAATAAATGTTTAATGTTTCCATAATCACTGGCCAACAACAAAACCACCAACTATTAACACTTCCCGCATCATCAATCACCATCATCAATCACAGCAGCCTTACTTGCTCCATCTGTTCATACATCCTCCTCTGTTGCTCCAGTATTTCTTTCTGCTGGTTGACCAGCGTCCCCTGCTGCTCACTGAGGAGCCTCTGCAGCTCCCTGACCTCGTCCTGCTGGCCCCTGAGGGCCTCAACCAGCTTCTCCTGGCTCTTGGACAGCTGCAGCTGCAGCACAAGAGCGTCCTCTGAGGGAACCTCATTGGTCCCTGTGGCAAAGAAAAAAAAACTATTATATGGCAATTGAAGTGATTTTTATTTTGTCACCGAGAAGGCTGCAGTTATAATGAGATTAGTTTGTCTTTCTTTCCATTTTGTGGCTAATCATTCACAGGCTGATACTGACCTGGTTTCATGTCACATGTCAACTGTATCCATGCACCACGTTCCGACCCAAAGTCTGGAAGCTCGTCCAGAAATTGCGCCGCTCTGTCTGTCACATGAACCGGTGAAGAGTATCCTCTCCCGTCGTCTCCTCCGTGCGTACCGCAACCGTCTCCGACGCAACTCTTGGGCTTCTGGCGCATCCTAGGGGGAAGTTTACATCCAATCCCTTTGCACTCCCGTGTTGCACTGTCGTCACTCGTCGGGCGATGAGAGACAGTGGTCGGACAGGTCCCACCGACGCAGCCAGGATGGAACACTTCCGCCGTGATGGTTCTAGGGTTCGTCCTCCTGGTGCCATCCGCACCCGCTTGTTGCGCAAAGCTTCCCGGCTGAGGTTGGATGATGGTGTACGGTGCTAAGGGCGCGCTCTGGGCTTGGTGATGCCTGAAATGAGCATCCTGATGGTAACTCGGGTGGACTTGTCCTTGTCTAGATTGTGCAGAGGGTTGAAACTGCGGTCGGGACGCTACTGCCTCCGTGCGCCCCTGGCAGTGCGCTCCGACGCACGGTCTGCTCCAGTCCTGGCCAGAGAAGCAGCGCACCCCCCGGCAAATCTCAGGTACGCTCTCTGCTCCACTGAGTATAGATGTTACACAGAGTATAAATACGGTAGAGATGCGTGCCATGTTGCAATGCTGAAATGTAAAAATGAAAACAAGCCACGGGTGAATGGTGGCCCCTTCTGCGCATTAATCCTTCAGCGCAGACCTGGTTTGATCATCTCTTTAAGAGAAAAAAAACCTCAAATGAGTAACTGTGCATACATGTAGCTGCCAAGTGATCTTGAACAAGTGATTGCACAGACAGTCTCCATTGCGCGCACCGCGGTTTCTGCCCCCTTTGCCCCTTCTGGAGATAGCTACGTCTAGCCCACATGTGGCGCTCACTGCTTCTAATTGGCAACAGGCTTTGCTCCTAGTCTTAAATTAACCCGTAGCTTTCCCGGACATACCACTCTGCCGAGTCACTCCATTCCCATTGAAGCTGTGCATGTGGGAGATATTTGGGCAATTCTAATGTTATTTTTATTCTCACACTCTGGTGGGTTATTCTTAAGCAGTTTTGAATGCACAGTTAGCAGAACTTCATGCCAAACTCCAAATGGTCCAGTGGAATTTCCGAGATGTAGTTTATAGCGTTTTCCACATGTATTCATAGGGACAATAGCTCTTTCTTTCGAACTGTTTTCCTTTTCTTTTGCCATTCATTCTGATGGCAGGATCAGCCCTGTGGATTTTTAACAAGCCCTGTCAGAATTAAAATCTCTGCTTTTTATGGCGTCAAAGCTTTGATCTCTTCTGTAGTACACTGGATTAGGGTGCAGTTGGAGGACTTTTTAAACACAACTCTGTGATATTGTAAAGTTGGAGCCAAAACTGCCTCTCCTGTAAAAACGTAAACTTTATTACAGTTTATTACCACTCTCATTTCCCTTCCCTGACCCCACATGGCTTTGATTAAAGCTTTAACCCACATTAGAAGCACTTAAATGTTTCCCTCTCTTGTCATTTTCAGGGCAAAATGGAGCTCACACACATACACACACACACACACACACACACACACACACACACACACACACACACACACACGCCAGTATGTAAATCCCCCACCTCTCAAAAGTAGTTTGTTATGAATAATTCAGAAATGCTCATAAACAGTTACGTAATAAATACACTAAGTTGGGAATTTTGGACTTACCAAAAAGACTGTTGAAGGGCTGAAACTGCAATGTGCCCATAAGCAGCAGGTGACAGCAGTAGACAGAGTTATTAATTTACTCACTGAGGCTAAAGTGAGACCACACATGATTCTGAGCGTAGTTGTTGATGTCTGTTAATCCTACAACAGTAAACTCTTTTTGCACAACTGTTTTTGCACTCTGACACTTCACACATTTCTTTCACCGTCTGCACTATTCATAGTGGTGCTATTATCACCACCAGTAGCTTGCTTTGTCTGCTACCACAACAGCTGTGTCACTATAAGGACCCCTCACCCCATTCTTATATGAGTGGAATATTATTTTAGTTTTATTTGAACAGAGGGGTGTTTCTGTTATTCACCCTACCCTCATTGATGTACATGGGGTGGGCAAAATAATAGAAACACCTGTCAGTATAACACAATATCTACCAAAATGATCAAACAAACCTCTCAACAAAACCGAACATTACAACCTTCATGTAGGGAGGATTTATTGCATTAAACTGCATTAGTTTTAGCCAGTTATACCTAATACACTGGCAACTGAGTGTATTGGTTGCAGTATCTTGTTATTGATTATATATGTCTTTATATTTGCCAACAATTCACTTTGTCCAACATGAATGTGTTGGAAGGTATAAGCTGCTTGCTCTATTGCTAATTCATCCATATATTCTTTAAGCCAGCTAGTTATACTAAAATAATTTATACTTTAAAAATTATACTATAACAGTAATTTTTCTGTGTTTTCCAGTTAATTAAGATTTTCCATTTCACTACCAGAAATGCTTATATATGTATTATATAGGAGTAATCTTGTTTCTGTACGTCGTTACTTAGTTATATGCTGCATTACCTCAACTGACCCGTGTCTTTAAAGGCCCTGGAAACTCACACAGGTGTTTCCAGTTGTGCTGATTGATTAGACCTCATTAAGGCAAGGCTGGTGTGTTTGTATAGCACCTTTCAACAACATGGCAATGCAAAGGGCTTTAGGGATTAATATAAGATATAAAAGAAACACAAGGTGAAACAAAAAGACACATATAAATAGGATTTAAAAAGAGATAAATAAAATAAAAGATAAAAAGACAATAAGCTAAAACACATTAATAAATAGGATAGGAATAAGAATTACTGCAGTTACAGTGCAAGATATGAATACATTGTTTTGCTTTTAATTTTTTTAATTTATATTTTTTTAAAAGCACTGGCAAAGACCTGAAAAGGAGTGGAAGTTGGAGCAGACCTCAAGAGCCAATCAGGAAGTTTGCTGATGTGACCAAAGTCACAAAGGTGTATTATATCCACTCCTGACAGGTGCAACAAAACTTACAGAAGAGTAAGGACAGGTGTAATCAGGCATATGTGGGAACACCTGTGTGGCTCTACCATGATCGTGTAGGAGAAATGAAAAGAAGAGGCAAGTATATAACAGTCAGTAGCTGCGGTACAGCAGCATGATTAGAAAATTAAACCTCACTCTGCCTCACCAGAGAAGCAGTTACATCTACTTCCTGATTTCACATTAAGTTCAGCTATGTGCAGAGGCGGTGCAGGCAAAGTCACGCGTACAAGTGGTTACTTATAGACTCACCCATTAGCCTTTACACACACTGATGATGCTCCCATGTGTGACAGAGACAGAAAAGGTAAGAGCACATTTTAAATGATTATGAATGGTTTTTTTTTGTTGTTGTTGTTGTTTTTTAAGTTGTCCATATTGTCCCCACTTGAGTTGTAACTCAAAAGTGATAGGTGTGTATATTATGGCAACTGTATAGTAAATCAATAAAATACAAATATGCTAATGTCACAGCTAAAACGATTGTGTAATATATATATATGTTTCTCCCTTCTGTTAGTCCCTTTAAGAGTTAAATACTTGAGCAGCCACATCAGCTTTGTTTAGGACAAACACATGTCCTCTCACAGCAGCCAATGGACGGTTATGCAACTAATTAGAAAACAGTAAGAAGCTCTCGACCACAAGAAAAGAGCAAACATGTTGGTTTACTGTCAGCAGGCAATGCTTTCTGATTCCTTTCATGCATATAAGTCTCAATAAATCGCTTTTTGTACTCAGGCTTTGGCTCGTCCGCCTGTTAGCCTGCCTGTCTGTGTCCTGGCGGTTGATGTGCAAGACCACAGTGGGAGACGGCAGCAACAATCTGACATGCCTGATGAGAGCATGGAATTCGTAAACAATATGTGGTTTTGTAAAGCATGCTTTGATGAGCACATGCCCTGGACTGCAAATACAGTATCACTGACAAGTACCAGTAATTAATATTGAAAGTACACCTATGCATAGTGTTTTTCATATGAGAAAGCTGTTATGGAAACAGAAGTAAGGACTGACTTTCATATATGTGAGGCAGAAGTCCTGAGAGGCCACCAAGGTGAAGTTCACTTTCTTGATCACTTTGATTCACTTTCATATGGAAACAATACTTAGTTCGCTACCATCCTCTCCCCTCTTCCCCTTCTACCTCATAACAGTTTAATGGATGGTCTGTTTACTGTTCAGCATAAACACAGAATGAGACTGAACAGCACAGGCAAGTTTGTTTGTGTATATGCACATAAGGCTGTGTATATATGTATATATCTGTGTATGAAGAGGAACGAGTGGTACAGAGAGCAATAAAGAGGGCGACAGAGGCTCTAAATTTATGAATGTCTCAAAGACCACATATGAGTTATCATGTACAGGACAGAATATGCACTTTGCTTGCCTCCAGCTGCAGCTTTAATGTATAAAATATATCAGCTTAAAGTTAAACAAAGCCAAACAGATGTCTGCTGTGCTCGTCGCATATTTAGATTTTCACTTCTGAGAACTGATTCACTCTTTCTCACATGACATGTCCAGCTATATCACCATGGGATCTCCCTCTGGTTTAAAAAGGTACATAAAGAAAAGATGACCGCAGTATTATTAAGTTTTTAAAAACAAAATAGGCTAAACACATATGATATTAAAGCAGCTATAATCAATATATTTATATTAACAATGGATCACATGACTACTTGTATTTGAAAGGGGTTGCTCATAGTGACAAACTTATTACCTAACTCTGCAGTTCCCCTCATCCCTACAGAACGATTTAGCGTCTTTCAGCTAATTGTTTTGCTTTTACAGGCTTTACTGTTTTGGTTCACTTTCACCGCTGTCATAGCGCCATTTTCAGCCATTGCAGGCAGCTGTTTTCAGTGAAAAAGCTCTGATAAACCCACTGTACACTACCTGCTCAGCACCAAAAGGCAGACAGACACAGCTAGCGACTAGCTGGTGAACATAGTGGAGCATTTAACAGCTAAAGTAGGCAGATATTTCCTTCAGGAGCTGGTGAAGACCAAAACAGAGCTAAAAGGAGAGTGAATATTGGACTTACATTTGCCATGTTGCCTCGTGTCTGCTGAATGTGTAAATTCCCACCTGTTTGCTAACATGTTAATGTCAGTGTTGTGTTTATAGCTTGTTTTCAATGCCTCGAAGTGGCCAAAAAAATCAGTTAATGCAGGTTTAAGAAGAAAACAGGAAATGAGGATTTGGCTTCACAGACCGAAACTGATTTTGTTGTATTTAGGGTCAGAGGGGGCTGGAGCCTTTCCCAGCATCCACTGAGCAGAAGGCAAACTGAACACTCAGATATGCGAAGTGGAACGTGGTTAACGAATTACATAATTAAGCCTTGCAACATAACACAACAACTTAATGAGACACCGAGACGAATGAAAACAAAAAAACGTGTACAATAAAAAATAAAGTGATTTCATAAAATATAATCAATGCCAGAGGTGAGACGTTGTTAACACACGAAGAAACAGACACAGTATGCATGAAGTTCAAACGTGTCATATTCATATTAACATGGTTACAGTCAAGTTATATCCAGTGGTACCATACAAACAGAAAATTACTATAAACTATAAAACTATATATATATATATACATATATATATATATATATATATATATATATATATATATATACAGTGTATGTGAACTTGTATGCAGAAAGTGTACAGAAAAAATGTATAATGTTTAAAGCAGCTTATTTTGTTATCTGTTTAGAAAGTTCTTGTGCTTCCAGGTATTTTGCTTGCATGGTATTTTCCATGCTGCTCCATGCGTCACACAACAGGGGAGTTATCAGAAAACTTCTATTTTGTGAAGTGATAAGTTAACATGCAGACAAGAAGCAGGTGATCGAAAAAACACTTGCTGTAAATACTTGCCAAATTTACCACAAATACTGCCTTAGCTGTTTCCTCTGTTTATATATTCTGTTTCTGGTTTCTATGCATGCTGCTGTGGTTTTACAATATATTAATATCTATTGTAACAGTTATGATAACCACACATAGAAACGGTCTCAGAGACAAAGCAGAGAGCTCATTCTTCAGTTTGATTTTTAAGCCGCTCCACATGCGAGATGCATTTTTGACCCTAAAGTTGGCAAGGTGCCGCCTCCATATGGACAAACCCAGACACTCAGTTCCACAAAGTTTTGCCTGATGAAAATCTTTGATCTCAATGAAGCCCCTTTTTTTCAGAAATGATCAGTTATTAATGCAAAGAATGTGAAGTACTTTGGCTTGAGCTTTCACCCATAATTTACAGATGATTTAGTGAGTTAAGTGCATAACACTGTTTCAAATCGTGCTAAATTTATCGTTGACTCATATTTAACATATCTAAAGTGAGGAGTCTTCAGACAAGATATTTTCAGGGGAAACATCACACTGCTTGTCTTCACCTCACATGGTGTCCTTTAGCAATATGAGACAAAGGAATTACCAGTAAATCCCTTTCAAAATTGCAGTTTTTTTGAAAGCATTTCTGAATTGTATGTACTGTAAGTGGAATGTGGACCCAAATGATGCACTTTATTGAAGATGTGGTTCAATGGTTTGCTGGACGGTGATAAAAACAGCTTGTGTGACTTCGCAGCCAGAGCAACATGGAAACCATTTTAACCTGCCACACATGCTGCGTTGTCACTTTGTAGACTGGCAATGTCTTTTGCAGTGCTCGTGACTGTGAACATATTTAGAAATCACGTTCCGTTTTTTTGAGTAAACACTCTGCATATTGTTTATCTGTTTTTATAGCTATGAAAGGCATATCCAAACTGTGTATGTGTGCATGCATGTGTCCGAGAGTGTTTGTATCTCCATACCACAAAAATGTCAATTGTTTTGCAGGCCTTTCAATATTATTTCCCAACTTTTCCGCTTGCTTCATGACAAACTATTCAAGAGCTGGTACCCGTCGAAGCTGAATTTAAACTGAACTGAAATGATCCAAAGATATTCAGTTCCTGGTGCTACTGGTACCTGGTACTCCCATAATCTACTTTCTACATTGTGTTAAATCCCTGTGCTGCTGCTAAAATCTAAAATGTTTTGCTCTGCCATTCTCAGATGGACGACATAGATGCCATGTTCAGTCACCTGCTTGGAGAGATGGATCACCTCTCTCAGGTGAGTTCTCCAGCAGAGATTCTAACATGCAAATGACAGTGACAATGCTAACATGCTGATGTTTAGCAGGTATAAACCTGATTCACCATTGTAGTTTAGCCTGTTAGCATTCTAACATTTGCTAATTAGCACTACACATAGAGTTGAGGCTGATGGGAATGTCATTAGTTTTATAGGTAGTTGGTCATAAACCAAAGTATTGGACACATTTTGACCTGATGAAGTCGCTATGAAAAGTAAAGGGATCACCAAAATTATTACAATTTATCCTAAGGGGGACACGTATGTTTATGCGAAATGTCATAGTTTTAAAGATATTTCACTAAAAAACAAAACTGTTCACCTTCTGGTGGCGCCAGTGTAAAAGTCAAGGGATCTCCAAAGTCATTAGGATTCATCCAAAATTTCATGGCAATCCATCCAACAGTTGCTGAGATATTTCAGTCTGGATCAATCGGGTGGATCAACTGACCTCCACTGCCGTCCTTAGAGCCACGCTGCTAACGTGGCTAAAAATACATTGCATGACATGTCCCATTATGAATTAGTATATTTCATCTGGAATTGTGTGAAACAACAGTGTGATATCGAACATCTTTGGTCGCATTCTTTCTCAAAACATGACCAGATGAGCTCTCGCCGAATGTTCCCATCAGTGCTTTTGAAGTAGGAACAGGTTACAAAAAGTGAATCAGACAAATAACTTGATGTTTACCTCACTAATCTGGACATTATCTGATTACACATGGCAGTCTTTGTTTTGAAACTGAGCATCAGACAGAAAAATGCAAGGCGACGCTGAGATGTGAAGTCATCGCATCTGGATTGGACCGTGGGCAATCGGCGCAGATTCCCTTAAGCACACATAAGCTGCACATCATATATCTGAGGCCCGCCAAGAAAAACATTACACATTTCTAACTGATGCAACCTCGGCCCGAGGCACAATTCATTATTGTCCATTTCAAATCTCTCCATGTATGCTAAATGAGTGCAGCCCTGAGAATGGGATCAATCTTAAACATTACATCAGACATACCAGAAAAAGGCTCTGTATGTCACTTTGGCATGCGTCCTCTTGGAAAGCCATCACAGTGACAAACACCCCTCCACAGACTATTACCAGAGTTTGCAAGAAAGGCTTGTTGATTAAAGCATTGATCCTCTTAGAGTCTGAGAAACAAAAGGATTTAAAGTATTTCCACTTATTGCTTTGATTGGGTTCATTCTCTGCTTTGCTGCCTTGGAGCCAGAAGACAAAACCCAGACTTAAGGAGCTCGGAGGTGTCATTTAAGCAGCAGCTCCAGCATGACGACATGTGTTTTCTGACATGGTCATCAGGCTCGAACTCCATGCTGGCAGGCATCATTCTGTGTACAGGCTGGCAGTCTGCCCAGCTTGTTTATAGAATATGATTGAGCCTGTGGACACATGTTAATGATTAAAATATTGAAGTTTGGCTATCATTCAAATTCTTTACTAGGGAAACAGATTCAACGGAGTCTGGATGTGTGCGCCGGATGTATAAAGCTTGTTCCAAAAAAAAGGGGGAGAGACTGCAACATCACAGTTTGACAAATCAGTTTTTCTTAATGAAATGACGCATGATTTATTGTCTATGCATACGGTAAGCTGAGTGCAATGTGTTCTCTATTAATGGTACAGCTTGAAAACAGAGCATGATAAAGTGCAGGGAAACAAAGTCACTGATAAATAACAGGCTTGAGTTACATAATTAAACAACAGTCCTGAGCAGTTAAAGGGCACATGTGGTGCACTTTGATTTTTGGGCTGCTGATATCTGAAACTACAAACTGTAGCTTCTGTCAAAGACATGACTTCTGTGTAAAAATGTATTTTATTAAATTATATTCATATTTCACACTATACAACTGTCATTTATGGGTGTGGGCAAGACAGACGTTGTTAATTTACCATCACGTTACTTCATTGTAGAGTTTAGTGCCTGCAGCCGACTCACCAGAAGTGGATCCTGCCTCACAGAGAGAGAGCGCCTTCTCCATTGGCTTCATAGACTTAAATGGTAAGTGCTCATTCAGATGAAGATGCTCTCATCCAAAGCAAGAATGGAAGATAAAGCTTCAGTTTCCAGATGTTCCAGCAATGTAACACGGCCAAGTGTCACACAGCCCTGAAAGTAAGTGTGAAGTATAAGGATGCAAGTGGGGGAGATATGAGGCAGTCTTTCAAGATGTAAGATTTCTGTTGGGAGATGGGGAGTGACTGTTTTTTCTTACGCCAGAAGGTCATGCCAACCTCTAGAAACCAGGTGGAGATAATCAGTTTGGGAAATGAAGGATAAGTGGATGGTTGTGGCCCTGTAAACTATAAAAACACCAAATTCTTGTTCTTGGATTAAATAAATAAACTAAATGAAATTATGAGGGGAAAAACTGAAGAAACTGAACAAACTAGTCTCTTGCTTCAACAAAGTGAGTGAGCAAAAGAATATTTAGCTTTGATTCAATACACAGTTGTGTTAAAGGAATAGTTTGACGTTTTGGGAAATACACTTATTTGCTTTCTTGCCGAGAGTAAGATGAGGAGATCGATGCCACTCTCATGTCTGTTTGTTAAATATGAGGCAGCCAGCATCCGGTTAGCCTAATGTAGCATAAAGACTGTAAATGGGGAAACAGTTAGCCTGGCTCCTAGCGTCTTGTCGTCAGTATGAGGTTGCCAGGCAACAGGCGGAGACTCCAGGAAGTCAGTGCGCCTGACCAAGAAATAGTCCGGCACATAGCCCCTCGTAAAAACCCCCCACAAGTTGTTGTTTTTCACTTTGGTTTTTGTATGGATTAAACGAGATATATCATGTGCTAGCTAGTGAACTTTAAAGGTGCTGGTTACCTTCGGACAGAGCTCGGCTAGCTGTTTCCTGTTTGTAGTCTTAAGCTAAGCTAAGCTAACCTAACGGTGAGTAATGAGTTTAGTCCCATCATTTGAAACAATGAGTTGACCAATTGTCAAGCTAATCATTCACTTCATCAAATAGAAACATCGTTAGCTGATTAGCATATACCCAGCATGCATTATATTTAGGTTAAAGTTCTCCAGAAAGCCCCTTTTTTTTCTTATTTGATTTAATTTGTTAAAAAAATATTCCAAGTGGGTACGATGTGAAAACTTCAGTTACTTAACTTAGAATAAATTAAGAGATGTGAAAATTCAAAATTGTGATAGTATACATTATATGTTACTGTGGGACAAACTTAAAGGCAAAGCCTAAGAAATTGTCGGACTCAAAATGTAATTGAAGTTTTTTGCCTTTTTTACAGTGCAAACAAATAGATGTGTTGACCTTCTCTCGCTAAATGAAAAACAGTCTTATATTTAGGGAATGCATCAATGAGTGGAATTGGCTTTGCAAGCACACATCTCCTGAGTTGTGCCTTTGTAATGACAGGATGAACATTTGGTAAATCTTATTTGCAGGGAAGTTTCACTGAGAGCTTCCCAGAACAACAACAGTCTGATCTGTCGTCTACTGAGCAGCTTCACTACAGCAGTTGGTAGTTAAAGGCTTTGCTCAAAGGTACCTCAGCAGTGCTAATGAGGGAGCAGTGAGTGCTTCTCTAACCTTTAGGCCACAACTGCGCCCTAATCTCTTCACAGAGTCTCTTAATGAACTGGAGGACCACGACCTGGATGCTCTGGTGGCTGACCTCAGATCAAAATCTACCAAAAAGACCAGCAGCGGTACAGATATTCAAACTGCAGCGTCGGCCATGACTCAGGAATCTGAGCCAGCAGCTGCCCTTCCTCCACCATCGAACACTGCTGAATCCTCTGGAGTGCTGCAGATGGTAACATAGACTCTGTCAGTGATCATAAAAATGAAGTTGCAACTTCATGAAAAAATGATGTGATTGATCTCCTCCTCATATTATCCTTCCAGAGCAGAGCCCAGACAAAGGCAGACAAAATTAAATTGGCTCTGGAGAAGCTGAAAGAAGCCAAAGTGAGGAAGGTAAAGTCAGCAGGTTCTTGTGTCTTTTCTTGTGTCTTTTCTTCACAGCTACACGGTTAAAGTAAGTGATCTTGCTGCCTCTCCTAGTTGATAGTGAAGGTGCTGATGAGTGACGGCAGCTCCAAGACGCTGATGGTGGATGAGAGGCAGACGGTCCGAGAGGTTTTGGACAAGCTGTTTGAGAAGGCGCACTGTGACTGCAGCATCGACTGGAGCCTGTGTGAGACCAACCCCGAGCTGCAGATTGGTGAGATGAACACATGCTGTATAACACATACTCAAATCATATGGAGGCAAGCACATGTAGCACATGCAAGTACACTCCTCCACAGATGCACACATGTTTCAGGACTGAAGATTGACACGCACTTTCAAAGGCTGGTTTCTCATCATTTCAGAAAGAGGCTTCGAGGACCATGAATACTTAGTGGAGCCGCTGTCTGTGTGGACTCGCCACAGTGAAAACACAATCAATTTTGTGTCAAGACCTCAGAAGTATGTGGCGTTCACAGACCCTCAGGTGAGTATGAGCGAGGAGCTGTACATGCATTTTCTTTCTTTCTTGCCAAAGTTTTATTGCATGGTTTAATGCTTTGTCAATAAATTGAACTATCCTTTCTCACCCTGAAGTTGTTTTACATGTGGAAAAAAGAGAGAGCATGTTTGAGTGGGATTAACGAGCAAGCCAAACAACTCTTACTCAAGGTCAGTTACAGTGCCACGCTCACACCTTACCATACTACTGGAACTATATGTCAAGTTGCAGTGTGTCACTAACCAAACTGAAAATGGCTAAAATGTATAATTAACATCTTTCACATGTACATGGTCATAACCTTTATTTTTTAATTCCGGTCCCCAACGTCAATTTATCTGATCATTGGTCCATGGTAAAGGATGGTCCAGTGTACACTGTGCTAAAGGAGATAAGAAAGAAAGAATTGATGCACCTTTCCTTAGCATTTAGAGACCCGCCAATCTTAAAGCTCCTTTTCGTTTTTATCCAAGACTCTTGAAAGAGTCGTTTCTCTCTGTTCATCTCCTTCTTGGGATTTTAGGATGCACCATAACACAGAGCTCTCCTGAGGGTGACAAATGATTTGTCCTCATCTTTAGACTCAGGAAATCACACTGTTATAATTGTTTTAGATCTCTCCGCTGCCTTCAACACAGTCAATCACTCCATCTTCGTGGACCGCCTTGAGCGTGTTGTTGGAGACCATAGTTCATGCTTTTATTTCTTTTCGCCTCGACTATTGCAATTCTCTCTATGTAGGAATGTTAAATGTGCTCTATAAATAAATTGACTTGACTAAGAGTGCATTGTTTTACGAATTGAAGAAATCTTCTTTATTTCTCTCTCCTGTGTTAAATTCAGTTTTGTGGTCTCTGACCCTGCAGGAACATTTTGGAGGTCCCACTGTGATTGTTCCTGATCTTGAGGGCACGCTGTACCTAAAGGAAGATGGGAAAAAGGTTTGGAAACCTCGCTACTTCGTGCTCAGGGCCTCGGGCATCTACTATGTACCCAAAGGAAAGACAAAGGTATGGCAGATCAAGTAAGGTTTTGAAAAATGAAAACATTCTACAACATGTCTCATTTTAAATGCAGGCATGTTGATGGTGCACTGTTGACGCCAATGTATTGTTGCTCTAGAGACAACACATAGGAGGTGGTTTCACACACATTTAGCAACCTGTGTGGGTGAAACCACCTCCTACACACACAGCCTGGAGAAAGTTCTGGTGGGCTGTTGTCATGACAGTGAACCTGGTAAATACCCACTCATGGTTATGTTTCATGAGGTAATTTGTAGCACCAATAAAATTACACAACCTTTACATGAAGTTCATAAATACAGTTCATAAGTACAGCCATACATATTCCTTTTGACTCTTTGCCTAAAACAATAGTTCAACATTTTGGGTTTTTTTGTAGAAAGATTGACACCACTCTCATGTCTGCAGGTTAAGCTACAGCCAGCAGTCAGTTAGCTTAGCTTAGCTTAGCATAAAGACTGGAAACAGGGGGAAACAGCAAGCCTGGCTCTGTCCAAAGGTTAAAGAAAAGGCAACTACTAACTACCCCCTCTAAAGTTAACATTAACACCTTACATTTGTGTGTTTATTCCATTCACAAACGACAACAAAGTTGTGGTTTATGGCGGAGCATTTGTTCACCCCCGCTCCCAGGCTAAGCTAGGCTAACTAGAAATAGTCTCGCACATAACCCCCTTGTAAAACCACAACCTGTCAATTTTACACTTCCTTTTTTATGGATAATTAAACAAACAAGGTATAATGTGTCAATTACGGAGCTTTATAGCTGCTGATTTGGGGGATTTCTTTACATTTGGACACAGCCAGGCTAGCTCTTTCCCCCTGTTTCCAGTCTTTGTGAAGCTAAGCTAACCAGCTGCTGACTCCAGCTACATATTGAATGGACAGCCATGAGAGTGGCATCGATCCTCACAACTAACTCGCAGGAAAGTGTTGACAAACGCTTTTTCAAACAGACTATTAACAACTAGTCTAGTTGAGGAGAAAATTAAAAGAAAAAACTGCATAAGGCAAGTATAGCAGCAGTCCTTAAACAAAGACACAAGTGTGAAGTCTATGACGGCTTACATCTGAGCACTCGAGCGTAGCAGAGGCAGAAAGGCAAGAGGAAGAGCTGGAGAAATTAAGATGGACAGTGTGAATTGAGGCCCCGCCGCTGTTAAAGAGAAACATGACGTTCTGTCACTGAGACAGAGAAGAAAAACACTGCCATGCAGGCTAACTCCAAAAACTCATCCAAGAGGGAGAAATAAATGGAGGGGAAACTGTGCGAGGCAGATGTGCAAATCGCAAACATAAGAGAGCTGCAGGAATCATCTGAGGCCAAGGACACATGGATGACAGCGGAAGGTCCGGAAAGGATGGTTCATTAGGCCCTGGAAAGAGAAATGGCCAAAATCAGACAGAAAAAACTACAGTAGGACAAGACACACAAAAGCTACTGTCATATGAAGAAGAGAGGATAATGGAGCTGTGATCATCAAGCAGGCAGAGTTGGAAAAAAGATAAGAGATGAAAGAAGAAAAATGGACAAAGGCGTAAGATAAAGTGAGGAAGAAACCTGAAAGAGTCATCCTCTGCGGGTCACCTCCACTTACAGGAAACTACACTGTGTAGTGTGAACAACAGCATCTTTGAACATTATGTGTTTCTGCTTAAAATAAAACATGGAAGTAATGTTGAAATGCTTTAGAGAGAAAAACTAAATCTTGTCTCTGAAATGGAGCTTGATTGTTGACTTTCTTTGAAAATTAAATAAAAACAAATGGCTTCACGTTGTTGTTGTTTTTTAAGTGTCTTCATTTTTAATACCTACCATACAGTGAGGTTGAGAAAACATCCAGATGTTCAAGACTATGAACGGCCAGAATTTAGACTACTCTAATTTATGCTACCTCTTAAATATCACTGTAAAACTGTTGTGGATTGGCAGTGCTTTTTAATGTTACCATGTCTTGTGTATAAATTACATTAATACACAAACATATTTTCCTGTGATGCCAATATGTGAATTTTTCCACTGTTCCCTCCAAAGCACCTGAGAGGAGCTCTGCTGTGAACAACACATCTGCAAAATATCTGCAGGAGACTTGATATCATATATAAACACTTAAGTTAGTCCAAACTTGTATTCAGTAATGAACATGTTCCACGTTATAAGATTTCTACCTGTGTCGGTGTGATGATTTGCTTTTTTCTCTGTCCGACAGTCTTCCAGTGATCTCGCCTGCTTTGTCCACTTTGAAAAAGTCAACATCTACACCACCAACAACTACAAACAGAAATACAGAGCTCCCACCAACTTCTGCTTCATGCTAAAGGTAAGACCACCAAAACGAGGTAAAGGGATTACAGAGCACATTGATTTCTTCTATTAATCTGCATCACTTTGAACAACAAACAAAACTTTACAAAAATAGCACCTGACGCAGGTGCTAATTTTATAATGCTGATTTGACAAGAGAAGAGAGAAAAATATTAACGCAGGCTGATGTCTAAATAATAATAACTTCAGTCTCATATTTCAGGGAGGCACGAGAAAGACTGCTAATTTGTTTCGTCCTTAAAATCATACCTGAGGTTTTTACTGTTTCAGACATTTACGAAGCGTTTATTCACATTGATTGATGAAAATGATACCCATGGTACTTTCCATACTTCATAAGAGTTTGGTTACATCAAACATAGACTATATGTTGACTATATATAGAGGAAGGCTGAATATGACATGAGGAGGATATTACACTACACTACACTCCCACACATCATCGGATAAAGATCAAGTTGTCAGGAGATACAAAAAGTGTTGTTGGCAATGATAGCCATCAACAAGTCATGTTGAGGAAGTTCTCTATGTGGAACTGTACTCCCCTGCCTGGTTCTGCTCGAGGTTTCTACCTGTTAAAATGGAGTTTTTCCCTGCCACTGTCGCCTAGTGCTTGCTCATGGTGGGAATTGATGGGTCTCTGTAAATACAAAGAGTCGGTGTAGACCTGCTCTATATGAAAAAGTGCACAGAGATAACTTTGTTATGATATGGTGCTATATAAATAAAACTGAATTGAATTGAATGAATGACGAAAACCCAAAGAACCTCAAGTGGCTTTGCCGATATCGTTCTGTAGGTGCAATGTGTATTTTTGGCGGCCTGTCAGAATGTCAAACAAGTGCTTCTCAACCATGGGAACCTGTACAAAACAACAACTAAACATAGTGTTTTGTTTGCAGTGACTGTGCTGTTTCTTGTCTTATACAATTAATGTCACATCTAGGATTTCCAATTTGTTATTCGTGCTTCATGGCCCACAGTGCAGTAACAGCTTGGTATGCGCTGCCCCCTGCTGGCACTTGTGTGTACTACAAATACACAAACTCAGAGCTGAGATCCAACAGTTTTAATACATCAAGTTCAGTTTGCTCTTCATGGGGACTACCACTCAGACAGATGCATAATGTCTTCTGTAGCTCTGAAAGAGGTTTGTCAATCTGAGAAAATAACCCCAATGATGTCATAGTGATGTCATCAGGGTTATGTGAGCGTGCTTTGGAGACTACATGCTTATAATGGAAAGAATGATTTACATTCTGGGGCTACAGAGTTTGAAGTACATAGGCACTTATCACGGAGGCAGGGTCTACCAAAAGACATCATTGAGCTGCATCATGGGAAGTGTAGGCGTTTCTGTAGCTTGACCCATACTAGGGACTAAAAGCCATGATATTTTGGCCTGTGCTGCATCGGTTTTGACCATTCTTTTTTCAATGTGTCTCTATCAAGACCCCCAGTTTTATGGAAGTGCAATACTAAATCATGCAGGTGCCCCTTTAACATCACTGTCCTCTTTCCTCAGCATCCCTGCATCCAGAAGGAGTCGCACTACATCAAGGTCCTGTGCTGTGACAATGAACACACACTGTCGCTTTGGGTCAACTCCATCAGAATAGCCAAGGTCAGATTCAACACTGTTACACAACTCACTTTAACGTGAGAAGTGACGGAATCTCATTGCAATTTGGCCTTGTTTTTTAAAATTTTGGGGGGAAAAGTATATACAGACATTTCATCACTGGCAGTTAGTTAAACAGGTGTGTGTCCTCTGCCTGTGTGTTCAGTATGGGACTGTCCTGTATAAGAATTACCAGGTTGCAATGAAGAGAGCCTCCAGTTTCCAAACTCTCCACTGTGCAGCACACAAAGGTAAGTCTATATAAAAAAAAAAAACTCTAAGAAACGGGCTTAAGAATGGTCCTAAACTTTGACTTATGAGGGATTTCTTTTTTTTGTAAAAGTAGGACGCTTTGCATATAGAAGCTAAAGGTAACTTCTATCAAAGTTTATGTGTGATTCTTACAGTAAGTGCCCTCCATCAAGCACTGCATCAGCCAATAGCAGGCCTCAGAAGGTGGTCAATATATGCTTTTTTGGGGTATTATTCATAAAAATCTTCAATTTAAAAAAGGAAATAGTTACCATTTTTGTATGTTGTTCAAATACATGTTTAATTTCTAAATTAACAGAACTCGACCTGGAAGTAAGACATTTGCATGCATGGCATCTATTTTTAACTCTAAGAATAAATTACTGAGAATTTTGACGTACTTAAGACCAACATTTTACTTTAGAGCAGGCATACACATTCTGGCCCAGGTCAGAATACTGCTGCGTGTCAACAACACCAATAGAGAAAACTATAGGAAAGCAGGAATTTCCCTGCATACAATACTGCATATTTTAACCCTAAAACCCACATCTCTGGATTTAATTCTCATTTGTCTTTAGACAGATCCAACGGTCATGTTGCAGACTATCCACATGAGCCACCACCCGACTTCATCCCTCCTCCTCCTCCTGGACTCACCCAAGATTGAGACACATCTTTGCCTCCTTCTGTGTATCAGGGTTAACTTCAGCTAGCCTCCCTTGTGCACACACGTCTGGACAAATGTCTATTAACACACACATGTAGTAGTAGTGTCACATGCCCATGATGCAAAAAAACCCCAACATATTTTAAAAGCTTTTAAAAGCTCAGATGTATGATATTTATTTGTATTTTGTTTTGGACTACATTTTTACACCTGTTCCAACAGCTTTACGGCACACAAAACACAGTTCTGTTCATTGTTTCAGTGAGCTGTTTATTACAAAAAGACTGTACATAAATTTCAATGAAGACATCCTATGTACAAACTGAGAGGAGAAGACAAATATTGGATTCTGTTCCCATGAACATTTAAGTTACTGATTCACCCCCCCATCATTAAGAAAACACACATCCAAGAAAGGCGCCTTGACCTGTGATGCCCTGAAATGCTAGACGTTAAGTGGTAAACATTACAAAGTTCTGCACATCAGTGGTTGTCTCATGATTTCCTCTATGAAAAAAGTATAAATTAATCCTTTACATACAAACTGCTAGTGAAGCTTCCTCAGCAGTCTCTGACACAAAAACAAGTTGAATGCAAAGCTAGAAATACATTAGGTAGAAAAAGTTGTCTCACAAAAAAATGATCTCATGATGGAAAAAATACAATCAAGAATGGGATGTAGTGGCAAATCATTCACTGTAATAATGACGCTGAGATATCTTCATGCACAGAGGCTCAGTGAATACTGTTCATTTGACCGAGTCATTGTCTTTTCTAGTCTGTGTGGGAACCTTAAAATGTTACCTCTGGATCATATTCCCCTAATACATAAGGAAGTCTGTATCCATTTCAAAATAAGAGAGCATGTTCAATGCCTGTTATTCCCAAAGTACATATGATTCTGTTTGTGTATGTGACTTGTTACAAACACAGATTCTGAGATAAACATTAGCTTCAATGGTATTTGACAGCGGGTTTTACTTGAACCAACAATCACTTTGTAAGAGCAGGTATCTTATTTTGCAAAAGTAGTAGATATCAGAACAGAAGTCTTCGTATCAGCACTGTTTTTAAGTTTCATTCCTTCACTGCAGTTAGCAGGTGTCATTTATACATAGCACAGACTTATCTGTGTTTTATCTGTATCTGCACGTAGATAGACAAACTGTAAGTAGCAGGCTGAATCTAGCTTAAGTACATAACTGCTGGGTTGCCTACATTCACTAAAATGCACAGGTGATTGAAGACGATTACAATCAAATCTGATGGATGTTCGCTCTCTGGAACAAAGTAATGAGACTAAAATCCCTTGTTACATTTCTACCGTGTATAGAGCAGTCTTGTTTTGAGGTTGTTTGGGTTGGTGGTTATGGTTATTGAGCACCATTGTAAAGCACCACACCAGCAACCACTGAAAGAACAGACAAGTGTAAAGGTTAGTTGACACCTCTGGACAGTAACTCTTGTGTTCAAATCAAAGCAGTGACGGTAATCATAAAATAAAACTAATCAGTGCAGCTATTCCAACACAATGTAAAACAGCATGAAAATATACGGGTTAGTCCTTCCTCTGCTTCACATTTCGAAGTAAGAAACAGCTCGGAGCTCTGCTACAGTAGCTGGACAGCATCACCAAATGGAGTGACAAGGATCAAAATGACACAGTTGTGACTGAACATAGAAAAATAAATGTTTACACACGGCCACTTTGCCTTAGATCGAGTTAAAATGGCACTGCGAGTGGTGAATAAAATTCATATTCAAGTAAAAATAAACAAATCAAATTTAAAAAACGGCATCACCTCCACTGATGGAAACTCACAGGTGAAACACACTGACAAATGTACTGTACTGGCAGCTTCTCACGTTACAGTTTATATACAAGTTAGAGAACAGAAAGAAACTCCACCAGAAAGAAGAAACTGATTCCTGTTTTGTTTTTTTGTGTGTAATGAATTCTATACACTCAGTTCACCTTTCTTTTTAACAGCATCCCCACCGACACAGAGCATAGTAAATACACAACTTGAAGTTGCTTTTGTTCCTTTTTAAACATCTTGTGGATTTGGACATCGACGGCATCGAACATTCAGTCGTGTCCTAATGCACTTGTTGATGTTAGTTTGTCCTTTTCTTTTCTTTTTTTTTTTTGATAAGGTAAGATGGATGTATTGGAAAGGAGGGAAGGGTTGGTCTGCTGGTCTACAGTGCAAATAAAGGGTTAGGAGCGTCTGCACAGCATTTTATCATAACAATGCTACACTGCCTCGTCTATTCATGAAATTGCTGTAATACTTCACTGTCTGGATCTACTGCATACTGGAAATACTGGAAATGTTGGTTGCACATACACACATTAACACTAAATCTAGATCTACTTGGCATTCTTTTAACTATTCTGATTGTATGTCGTTTCTTGTGAGGCAAAATGTGACTGTTAAAAAGTGCTACCGACCACCACAGATGTAACAGTGGTAGCAAAAAGGTCTCTATGTCCTCCCTTTCGTCCACAGTGTAAACTAACAGACCCCGGTCTTCCAAAGTTTCAGCATCCTCCTTCTTTGTGCGACATTTTCTGTCTTTTTTCTTTTTTTTTTTTAGCACAAGCCCCCCCCCCCCCAAAAAGAAAAAAAGAAAACCATTTGTAAATTCACCATGGCACTTCATTCAAAATGGGAGCTGTATGAACCACATACATCTGTACATCTTCACGGTTTTACCTCTGTTCAAAAACTGCAGTGCCATTTTGGGCGTTTGGTTGTTTTGTTTTTTTAGTCAGCATAGTGCATGATCGACTCGACGTAGTTTCCTGGGAAGAGTCCGGTGACGCCGTTAGAGACGCCTTCGAACCAGCCGTCATCGTTTTTCTTGATTATGTAGATGATGGCTCCTTCCATGAAGGACAGCTCATCCTCCTTGTCCTTGGAGTAGTCATAGATGGCCACAACTAGGGAAAATAACATCAAAGAAAGTTACTAAAAAATGCAAACCAACGTTAAGTTGAGTGTTGTTTCAGTGGGTGAAGAACAAGAAAAAAAACGTCCACCAGGCGGTTGTATTCTGTCACTAACCTTTCTCTAAATAAGCCTTGGGGGCCCAGTGGGGGTCTCCGTCAGAGTAGGGATCGCTGTAATGAACCACTGCGGCCTCCTCTTCCTCATAGTCCACAGGTGGGGGAGGAGGAGGGGGAGAGGGCTCCTCAAACACACCGATGTCCTCTGGGGGAGGCGGAGGAGGCGGGGTGGGGCTGTCCGTTACTGAACGAGGACAGACAGGGGAGGAGAAAGAGAATCAGAAAGAGGACAGAAACATCTAATTTCAAAATTCAACACTGTTTCAGAACCAACAGAGTTTAACATGGCAAAGCAATCTGTAACAATGTTTGATTTTACAACTATTTTTGGCAACAACAAATGTCACTGTGTAGAAGGACAATGGGACTATATTTTAATAAGAACTAAATAACATTCTTTCCTAGACTTTAAACTAGCATACATATTGTCAAGTTAATTTGTCCATATTGACAAGCATTATCTAGACCAACAGAACCCTTTATGATCCGTGTTACTGTGAAGACCTATGCAGACAGTAACTGCCACAGTAGTTGTGCAGTGATGTAAATGTTCAGTAGAGGGCAGCTTAGGGTCCTTTTTACTCTTTAGTAAGGCAGTCATCCTACAGCATCTACTACTACTACTATAATAATTTAAAAAAAAGATACATCAGATGCCATGGAAAGGATTTTAGAAATATTCTTTAAAGCCATCTCCACACGGCCAGGAAGAAAACTCTGTTAAAGAAATATAGATTGTATCTATTTATTGCCCTAAAGTCAAATTTAAATATATTGAGTCTAAAATATTTGTTGTTTTAGAATTTTTTTAATTAACATCAACTTCCCTCGGTGTTGCCTCAGACCTCGGGGGCCTCTAAGGTAGCTACAGCCCTGCTAGTATTGCTGGAAAAACTACAACTACTAGTAGTACTATTCTGTTTATTTGTCACCCATACAAACCATGTTTTTTCAGTTATTGTGCCTTAATTAAAGGGATGTTTAAGAATATTTAAAGCCTCTCCTATTTACTTTTACAATGACCTACTCTTAAGACATTCACAAAGTTAGAGAAATTAATAGAATTTTAAGCATACACTTTAAATGATAAATGATAAATAAACACCCTGAATATTCCCTTGTGAGTATGTATGTATTTTACACACACAGTCAGGGTGCTTCTGTGTCTGAAGGCTAAATGTTCAGCAGAAAAGGGAACCATCATTTCTATCTGCGTGTTCACAAAAGTACAAGGTGGATCGGTGTTTTACTGACAGTGTGATTGTAAAAGCTTGACACTCTTCCACTGGTGCTACAGGCGTCAGCCTTTTAACCACACGTGTGCTTATGTGATACAAGCGTCATCTTGGAGCACGTCTCCCTGCAGGCTTATACCCACAGTAGTCCAGTGATTAAAGAAAAACTGCACAGCCTGTCTAACTAATTCATAAGCCTGCTCTTGAATTAAACCAACTGCAATAATGCACCAGACGACTGAATTTAATGCATCCCTTCAATTCCAATCTGCTTACATACTTTTTTTCCCCACTGGTCTAACAACTGACTTTACATCTGTTTAAGCATTAAAAGCTGAACATGCTTCACTGTATAACAATAGCTGTCTTGGCTTTTATTAGTCCATCCATTAGGCCTTTAAGGTCTGTGTAAACACAGCATACATTACATTTAGTCAGAGTTTAAGTATGCAGTTGGCAAGGACTATATCTGACTGAATATTCCCTATAAAAAAACTGTGTAATAAAAGTAAATGACAATTCAGGCAGGACATTCTCTATTAAAAAAACATTAAAAAAGCAAAAGTGTGGGTTTATAAGTATTATCCAGTGGTGACATATGAGATCAGTATTTTTTGGTGTTTTTACACAGGAGGTCATTTGTTAAACATCAGTGTGTTCAGTGCTGTGACCTCTTTTTGACTGTGGCACTCTTTTTTTTGTCTGTTCAGTCATGGTAGCTATTGCTGGTCACACTAACTCCCCAGCTCTACTTCTATTTACACACTTATCCCTGTTTCTGCTGCTGGAAATGTGAAATGCATCACTTCCTGTGTGCCCCAGGGCCTCTACTGAGAAAGACTCTGCAGAAACTGGCTGTTTAGAAGAACAAAGGCAAGAGCTTTCATAAAAATGGATATAGGTTTACAGTTATTTATATAAAAATATGCTAATTATTGGTTTAAGACCTTAAACCTGGTATTTGGCTGTATGACGCATATCCAACAGTGTGCTTTCAGTTCAGTGTGACGGCGGCCTGCATTACGTTTGAGCAGACAAATACAGACAGTTGGATCGCCACACAGCTGCATTTGTCCAGACAGGCGGGCTGGTGAATGAGGACACAGCATCAGGTCACATTTTCTCCCTCCAGTGGACAGAAAGTACAGGACGCAAGCGCTTTTCAGTGATCTATCGCCATGGCAACAGACAGACATCCGAGGGGCGTGCGCTCCCCCTCAACCCCCACGAATACAGTGCAAGAAAAAGGTGTGCCGAGTGTAGCAAGCCGCAGGGGAGAGTAAATGTGAGGCAGTGTGTGTGTGTGTGTGTGTGGACGCTGAGGCCGTTTCAGAGCATAGACTAGAGTCGAAAGGTGTCTTTTTGTATGTAAGCTTGCATATATATAGACACCTAAAATATGGGCAAAATGACCTCAAATCTCATTTGTATCAAGATAATTTATAAGACTTGATGATGATGACTGTACCAATCACCTCTTTTATACGTCAGTGTATGTATATGATATGTCTTAAGGTTTCATTTTTAAGGCCTTTACTTCAGGTGCCTCGTCTTTTGTTGCCTTAGTTTTTAAGTCTTAATCATTGGTTTTAATACTACTTCTATCCCTTGTGTTTACTTATTTTATTGACTTTTATCTATTTTTAAAATGTTATTGTTTTATTGTTGTAATTTTAGTCTTGCAAAATTCTATTTTTTTTTGTTGTTGTCTATTTTCTACTTTATCTCTATTTTTTGTGTGTTCTGTGCTGTTTCATCCTTGCTCAGTGAAGCACTTTGGGCTGCATGTTTGTATGAAAGGTGCTATTAAAATGAGTGAGTTGAGTATTTCCTTTCTAATGCCGGCTCACTTCTTAAGCTGATGCTGATTGGTTGGTTCAACATCTGGTTGCATGTCATTGGTTGCTGTAGCTGTGTTCTCACTTTATGGACATTTAGTATGTGTGTTTCCTGCAAATGTGTGGGAGTGAATGGGTCTCTGAATGAGTGGATGTGAATGTGAAGAGTTTGTCATGTCTATAGGTATGTGATTTTCTTTTTTTTTTAAGCATAAATTCTGAGATTTTCGGAAATGCACAGTTGGTATGTGCACAAGTGAGTGTGTAGATGTGTGTATATACAGGGTTCGTACAAAGTCTTGAAAGTTTGGAAAATGCTTAATTTTAACTGTTATGTCTTCATGGTTACGAATATGCTTGAATTCGAATATACTCCTTGAGTTACAACATAATCTGGTGTTCCATCTACATAATCACTCATGTAAACCAAAAATCTTTTAATATTTGAAATGAAACAATCCCGTCATCATATTTGTTTGTCTCCTGGCATTTATAGTAACAATTTAGATGTGATGATAAAGGCTTCGAGAGTTTTTATGGTTTAGGTACCTTAAAAGGGCTTGAAAAGTGCTTGAATTTTACTCTTAAAAAGCTGTACAAACCCTGTATACAGTGGTTTTTAATTGTACTCATGCATGTATATCTGCTTAACTAAGTGTATGCACATGTCTTTGTATGGATTTTCTACTTACTGCTCTCCTGCATTCTGGCCACAAAGCCGGTCAGAGGGATCTGTGGGGTCAGCTGGACCATTGGAGGAGGAGGCGGAGGAGCCACAGACACTGGAGCAGCAACACCCAGCGAGGCAGACAAAACAGCAGAGAGACAAAGAGCGACGGAGGTGGTGGACAGGGAGAAAGACAATGGCAAGAGAAGAGCAAAAAGACATAATAGAGGAGATAAAAGTCCAGAATGGAAAAAGAGAGAGGGGAAAAAAACAAAAAACAAAAAGCGTGTCAGTGAGCGAAAACAGCGCAGGAAGCATTGCTGAGCAACTCATTTACACATTTCCAATCAGAGTTCTTTTGTGCTCTCAGTCTCAGTCTGAGAATCTACCTCATCAGCATCTGTTTTAAGTCAGAAGCAAAGGCTGTAGCTAGCAATAGGTTTCTGCTACAGTGAAAGAGCTGCAAAGCACTACACAGACCCAAAAACATGACAGTGGCAAGGTGACAGCTCAGCTCAGATGTGTGTTCTTACAGGTAGAGCTGCAGCATCTGCATCCAATCTGACCAGTAATTTAATTAAATGCTAAATTGGCATGGTATCACGTCTGGATCAGGTGAGACATTTAGTTCAATCACGCACTTTACTGAACGTAAGCATTCACATGATCGCCATCGTCTGCTCCTAAAATGAGGCGTCTTGCTACATTGACTTAAAAAAGGAGATAAATGAATAGACAAACAAAGAGAAACACAGCTGTCCTCACTCAAAGACATGATGTCACATGCACTCATGCCAGGTCTGACTCATAAATCACATGTAATGGAGGAGTGTCTGTAATCTCACTCGGCAGCGATGTCTTATTCTTCCACCCTGCTCTCTGTCACCGCAGAGCCACATCCATCCACAGCTACACCCTGTGAGATCAGTGAGCTCCCTCATGTACCGGAACTAGCGTTTTGTGCTGTAACACTTTCTATTACATTCAGCAGAAATCCAAACGCATCTTCCACTTTAATTACATTTCAATGAGTAGACATCACGGAGATAATATGACGTCCAACTTTAAGTCCCTTGCTGATGCAGCACTGCATCATTGTCCCTCTCCTCCCGGACAAGACAGACAGCCTCCTCCTTCTGTGCCAAGGAAGATGCTTGTCCTTTGAAAGAGAAGCCATTAGAGGAGAATGGCTCAGAGTGATGCCCGCCAAAATAAATCCTGCTCTTCTGACAGAAAATGTGCACATGTCCTGGGTTTACCCTGGTTTAGCAGGTGTTTGTGTGTTTTCTTCCCTGAAATGCCTGTTGCCTGCCTTCTCCAGCTGACTAAGGTGATAATATCATAACTCAATTAGAAATGGTAATGAAACACTCTGCACAGCAGCACTGAGGTGGGAAGGTTTCAACAACCCTGACTTCAGTAATTATGGCTTATCATTCATTTTCATTCTGGTAAGGGCTAGCCCATGCATATCTTTTAGTCCCAGAGGACAGTTTTTAGCAGTTTCACATAATTATGGATTGTGGAGAGCAAAAACCTGCCAAGAATGGACACACAAGCTTCCTCTCATAATGTATATGCATGTTTCAGCAGATTAGACTGTTTCTACACACCAACCATCTAGTAAACCACACCATTTATAACATACATACATTATTGATGAATTAATGTATTGTACCTGAGTTCTGTGGGTAGGCAGGGCCCCCGTTGATGTGGGGCTGCTGGGAGGAGACGGAGGGTGCACGGCGGTAGGTGCCAGTGGCCGACACCATGGAGGCCGAGGAGGTGGTGTTGGAGTTGTGACGGGAGATCTGGCGGGAGATGGTGCCGAACTGGGACATGGGTATGGGACCCAAGCCGGGGCCTTGGGGCACTGAGGCTGAGGACGTCGCCACTGCAGGAGAGGAGAGGAGAGGAGAGGAGAGGAGAGGAGAGGAGATGAGGGGAAACGAGAGGAGAGGAAAGGAAAGGAGACATGGGCACACAGTGTTAAAACCTCAGCCTGATGAGTCTGTAATTAACAATAACAGTCGTTTTTGTAACAGTAGTAAAAACAATAAGCTGCTGTCTGTATAATAAGAGCATTTAAATTCAGTTTACTTTAGTCAACACTACGGGTCCACAGAGATTTAAAAAAAAAAAAAACAGGAAGAAGGAAAAGGAAAAAAACACCAAAAACAGTACAATACAATTCATTTTATGCAAAAACACTAGTCTTAACCACTTCAATATTTCTCGCTTCTCAGGGCCCACTGTTCTCATTTTCTCCCTTTCCCTCTTGCAAGGGGCAAATATTTGCCTGCACAGCATTTTCTTCAATGTATATTTAATGTGTGTTTGATCAAAAACAAAAAAACCTGATTATGGTATATACCTTTATGATATTACTGTGTACCTGCAATGTCTTTCTCATTGGTTAATATACTATATCTGTCCATATTTTATTCCCTTCTGTTTGACCTGATGAATGTCAATTTGAGTGAATGTGATAACGTTTCAGCGAGAGAATTGCTCAGGACAACAATAGACCAATGAGAGCCAGAGAGGACACACAAGGGAGATACAGTGAAGAGTCGGCAAATAGATGTATTTGTATAGGCCAACCCGGGTGTTAGCATCGCCCTGGTATCCTCGACAAAAAGGCCAATGAAATTTTTCCATTGGATTCTGGATTATTGCAGAAAATAATCTCTGTGGCAAACAAAAGTTTATGATACTTACACATTTTGTTCAGCGAGATAATCTTCACAAATGAACACCACCAAGCGTAAATGCAATCGCCAGAAATAAAAAGCTAACGTTAGGCTATACACAAACTACACCACAGTTGCATGACTACAACTAAGCTTCCAACTTGTAATTTGATTTTGCATCTTCTACAAAAGCTTTTCACAAAGTCTGAGTTAGAATAGTTTGCAAGAGCGTGAGTATAAACACAACGAGTCTGTAAAGGTGGACGAGTGAGTAGATGAGTTTCTGTGTTCGGCGTGATGACGTTTCATGTCCCCGACAACCTCTGTAGTCTCATTTAGCCACTTGTTAGCAGCCGCCTTTTTTAAGACACCTAAAAGCTTCAAAATTCACAAGTAAAAGGTATTTACTGATGTATTTTATGTCGTAGAACATCGAAGTCTCTTAAGCTTGTATTAACCACAGACCTTAATTCAGGCATCTAACCAAAAACCCATGGGCTTCAAGACGAGGGAACTGGAAGTGCAAAAATGCAACTCATTTCTCGCTTTTAAGACACTTTTCTGCAGCACTCTATATCCATTAGCGTAAACAGCAGTCCACACTGTGGACACCTGCGATGAGCAGTGAGGTTACAGGTGCTGAGACTCACCTTGCCCCATACTGGGAGGGGAGGGGGTGGGAACTGCTAGAGGCATACCAACTCCACTGCTTCCACTGTTCTCCCTGCCGCCACTGCCACCACTGCTGCCACTGCAGAGAGAGAGAGAGAGAGCGATAGAGTGTCGTTGTGGTGAGAATTAGAGGATGTGAGAAACTTAATTACATGACAGCGTTTGACATCCAACCATTACTCTCTCACATGTCATTCTGTCATAACAATATTGTCATCACTGTGGCAACAGATTCGCAGTTGTATGAATATGCTTTGTGCACTCCCTGGCACATTCGCACATGAATACTGGGGACAAATCTGGGAGCGCACAGTTTCATTTGCAGTCACACAGTGTGACAAAAACAATACGAGAGCCAAGGCTTGTTTGGGATGCAAAAGGAGGAGAGCCACGTTCAAATCTCAAAAGCTCAGACTAATGGAGTAATTAGACAAGATCCTGAATTGTAAATATGAACATAAATTGTTATTGCTTTGCATTTGAAATATTAGTGTAGTCAATTAGCAAGCAAGGGCAGATAAGACCTTAAACCTTAAGCGCAATGGCTTTAGTTAGCAACAGCATCCTATTTGCAAAAGAGATGATATTTTAATGAGAGATATGGCCTTCATTTTGGGAGAAGCTAGCACTAGCACACTGGTACACTGTTGGATGGATGTGTCTGTGCTCCAGCACTTTGGATCTGTAAGGAAACAATGACTACTACTGGCTGAACATTTATTTGTCCTGCTGCACTGCAATTCAACAGAAACTGTATAAAAAGGGCTACGCTGCTCTTTTAATATGCCCTCAACAGCCTTATCCTTTCAGGTAGTGGATTGAAGCCCCTGATTTTGAGGGAAACAATTAAGTTTATAGTCACCCTAAACACAAAGGATGAAGTTTGGTGAAGCAAATTTAAAGCTACACGTAAAAGTTGTCCTGCCCTAAACGGTGCGACAAAACTCAAAGATGTCAAAGAATCCGATAAGAGATGTCAATCAATTAAACATAGACCGCACATGCCCACAGTCTTGAGGAGAGGCGTTATTGAGAACACCTGTGGGAGTGAAGACAGTGCAGCGCATGGAGTCATTAGTGGAATAGTCACAGGTAGTAGGCCTTTTTCATGAAGGACATTTTGACACATCACAGTAGGAAAAGCACAGGTGTAAATAATAAAATGAATGATGGCTGAATTCCATTTAGCTGCGTCAGTTTCAGGGTCCTGCTATTGTGCATGCTGACTCACTGGGACACTTGAAAAGCATGGCACCATTGTTAATTTTAATAGCAACACCTGTGCCTTTCCTCCTATGACCAGTCAAAATGCCTGCAGTGGAAAAGGCCAATAAGGAGAGAGGGTCTGTCCTACCTGTGTGTCCTGGGCCTCTGGTTGAGCGAGGCTGTGCGTGCGGGGCTGTGCTGGCTGCCCAGTCGGGCCGGGCTCGTCATGTAGTCATTGGGCACCACCGGAGGCTTCACTGGCTCCAGGGTCTTGTAGGGAGTGTTACGCCTGGATACACATAAACACAGCCAAAAGAGAGTGCAGTTAATTCTCAGTGTTTTCATGAAGTGAGAGAAAGTACTTTGGGCTTTTGCAGACACTGTTTATGGAACCATGGTCAGGTGGCCCTAATGTTATAAACAACCATTGTGGAATGTTTGAGCAAGAGTATATATACACAGACTAAGAAGAATTAAAAGTATTTTAAAAACTTCTACTACAACTGTAAGCTCTTACCCCAGGGTACCACGACCAGCCATGGGGGGGCTTGGGGGTTTCTGTGTAGGTGGGTTGGTCCTGGAAAGCGTCCCTCCTCGTCCTGCCGCATTGTTCCCATGTTGCTAGAGGAGCAAAGACAAGTTAAAACATTGCTTTTGTATGATCTGATTTCCTCTGTGAATAAATATTAAGGCTGAGGAGTCACTTAAAGTTATAATGACTAAGCAAAACTTTAGGTTCAACAAAGCATACTTCTTTTGGAGAAAACACTGGCACAAAGGCTTTTCTATCCACAGAAAAATATAAAAACACAGAATAGGAGACAAAGTGAGATATGAAGGGAGGAAGAGACCAGAAAGCAGCACTTAGTAGGTGACTGGCTGCCTGTGTTAAGAAACTGTGCATATAAAATGGCACTCTGTGATTGGTACATGGGAATATGTGTTAAGAGTAAATATTGTAAATATGAAATAAAATGTTTCATATCTCCTGTCACCATTTTCCTACATGTACTGTAACATACATATTGAGATGAACTTGTAGTATGTTTCACACCAGGTTTATACTCGCGATAGTAAAGTTGAAGAAGTTGGATTAATGGCAGCTGGTGACCTTGTGAATATTACATGCAGTGTTGCACTTTAATAAAATCAGCTTTTTCATGGACTCATATTTATCAAAATCTATAATTCTTGTACATGTTTTCACAAATGAAAGACAGTTTTAATGGGTGAATGCATGGACACCTTGACTGGTTGGAGTTTAATCAAATACATGATGGAAAGAAGAGAAAGACAGACATCTCTTACCTTGGCCTTAAGCCACTGAGTGCAAGCAGGCAAAAAAAGGGAAGACAGAAAACAGGACATGCTCACTGGTTAATGGTTAAAAAAGTGAGTGTGAAATTCAAGCATTATGCATGAACTCTACATCTATTCTTCATTAATACAATTTTATAGACAGTAAAGTAAAGTTGAAAGAGCATCATGAAGAAAAACATTAGGGGGTAGAAGAAGGCAGTAGGACATCTGGGAGACTAATATAAGGAAACATCTTAGTGTAACAATCCGTCTATGAGTCAAAAAGCCCCATGTTACACCCAACCAGACTCAAGTGGTTTGAATTGACCAGCCAGCCAAGTGACCAACATACTGAAAACATGAGTTAGATTACAAGGTCTATTCCCTGCAATTACAGCAATTAGTAATCATTATTTTAGACAGCTACATTTTCCTCTGATGATTCAATCCTACTGAATAATACATAAAGCTGGCTGTGTATATGTTTATATTGTTAAAAATATGCTACATTATAAGCCAAATTAGAAATGTGAAGTAATGTAATTTTTTTTAAGTAACAGATTTGATCACTTTTAGGGCTGAAGCTGACGATGAATTTTGTTATTGTTTCATCTGTTTAGTTTATAAAATGTCAGAAAATAGCAAAAAAAAAATTTAAATCGCATTTTCCCTGAGCCCGAGGTGACATATTTAAATAGCTTGTTTTGTCTGACCAGTCCCAAACCTAAAGGCATTCAAATTACAATGATATTAAACAGAGAAAAGCAGCAAATTGTTACATTTCAAAAGCTGACACCTGATCATTTTTGGCATTTTTACTCGACAATTAACTTCAATTATTAATTGATTAATCAAAATTGTTGGTAATTAATTTTCAACTAATTGTTTCAGCACTGTTCACATGCTCAATGCATCTTGAGTCCCATTTTATTCAACATTTATTACAATGTCTGGCATATGATCTTTTACAATCTTTTTTCTATAATGTCACTCAATCCTACTTACACTCAGACACCTGCCTGCCAGAAACGACACGCACACCAAACAACCCAATTTAGCTTTTACACACGAAAGAGGAAGAAATAACTTTGGTTAGGTTTGAAAAAAAAGAGCAGAAAAACGTGAAACCACCACGTACTATAGATCAAATACACATAGTGAAACTACACCCCAACCCTGTTTGTGTCTAAGTATATGAGTCTGTTCTGTGAGCCTCAGTGTCTAGACTTGTTACAGACTGTAATCAGAATGAGACTCACTTAAATCGCTAAACACACTAGAAAGAAAGAGCAGTGCTAAGAACCATGCGACTGTGCTGACGCTTTAAGTGTTGCACTAAGAAAAAAAAAGAGCTGGGCAGTAAAGCACAGTGAGGTCATAAATAACAGCAGTGAGGTGTTGAGACTGGCAGAGAAGTGGCTATAATGTGGCTGAAACTATGTCACCCTGGTAATTGCCAGCAATGCCAATAAAGGCTGTTATGGTGGAAGGAGGGATGAGCACAGTCATCCGTAAATGTGTGAATGGGTTGCTCCGTGCTCAAGTCTGACTTCCCATCCATCCACGGGTGAGTTCCCCTGGTTATGTGCATGAAAGGCAGAGCGGTGATGATGATGATCACGCCTTTGGAACGCTCGAGGGAATCCTACTCCAGCCAGGAGGAAACAGGCTGAAAGGATGGAGGCTGCTATTTCCCCCACACAGCATGAACATATATATATATATATATATATATATATATATATACATATACATATACACACACACACACACACACAAACACACCCACACACATGCATTAATATACTTATCAGAATACTGTACATTTCTATCTAGTGGCTGGTGAAGCAGCGAGCATAAAATTACATCAATCCTTCTAAATTATTCACAGACGTGTGCGGGAGAGAAAGTGTTCTAGGGGAAAAAATATGGAAGGTGATACGCATTTATTTTCTGTCTGCACTGAGCCAGACAAATGCACATCCATGAACCAAAATGCAGCTACACACACACACACAAAGCTAGACAGAGAAATCACAGAGAATTTAAAATGAACAAGTAGTCAGGGAGTCAATCCCCAGAAGTTGTCTTCCTTCCTAAAATCTCATCCTTATTAAAACAACTAAATTTGATTAAATTAATTAAATTAATCATTTTATAGATGTCTGACTCGTGTTTTTTCATGTGCTGGCAGCATGAACTGCTGTTTTCTTATGCAGGTATATTTGAAAAGGAAAAAAAAGAAAGGGTTCGAGCATCTTCACTGATCTGCACTGAGATCCATCATTTGCAGCATCCACATAAATGATGCTTCATTTGCATAGCGGGCCTGTGCCAAATCTGCCTCCGTGTGAGCCAGCACTCAGAGGAGGAAACACTAGCTTTTGAATTTGAATCGGCGGATGTTTGAAAATCAGTGGACAGCCGCTATCTCAACAGAAGGCAGACAGGGATGAAGAGGCCGACTCAAAACACGCTGCGGGAAAAATGTGGATGTACAGTAACTCACTGTGTGCACACACTCACACATGAGCAAAAAACACACACCAAAATGTTATATGAAAGAGGAAAAGAAGAAGAGGGGAGAGGAGAGGAGACGGCGGATGGATCATGGGGAGAGAGAATAAAAAATTGAAAAGAATGAGCCGGAAAAGGGTTGAAAGAATATTTTCCCACAATTCAATAGGGCATGTGATGGTGTGAGTACCACTTGGCCAAGATGTCTCTCTCTTGCTCACACTCTGGATGCTACACACACACACAAACACACACTTTTCTATTAACTTCCAGCTACGGAAGTTGTTACTGGGCATGAACAAAACCTCTGACAGGCAGCTACCAACAGAGCATCTTATTCTTGGATAAGTGTTTGTTACATTTCGTGTTCCTATACTTAATCATCTAAAAGGCCAGAGTATTGATTGGCTTGGAGTGTGGCTGGATGCGTGAGTGAATTATGAAAGCCGACAGTCACTTTGTTCACATGAAGGTGCCAGGTGTGAACTCGACTAAGTACATGTTTTCCTGTCTAGCAAAACTGATTAACACTGGAAATCAAGACGATATATCAAAGTGATGACTTTGGGATTGAGCTGCAACAGTCTGGGTGTGGTGAAGCTAGAACAGTGTGGAAGTGCTTTTTGAAAAGCGGTAGCTATAAAGTGAATAGAAACTAGGATGCTCTTAATATGAGTAAATACGTGCATTGAGATTTATTGACCTTAAAGTCAGTTTGCCTTCACTAAAGTCCTGTTTTGTTTACACTACAACAAACTATGAGGGATTTATTTTGACGAGAATCCTTCTTACTTTGACGCCGTGTCCCACATCATCCAGCAGCGTGTAGTCGATGGGTTTTCGAATGTAGCGCACCGGCCGCTCCATGTTGCCCGGGGCGATGATCTTGTGGGTGCGAGAGGTGTTCTTATTTGTGGTCAGGATGCCGATCTCACGACGCGCCACCTTCTCCTTATGAATATCCACTGTCTGCAGGAGAGAGAAGTGAAGGGGGGCATGAGTGGTGAGGTACACCAGACTTTTAGGGTTTACTTCTCATATTGCAAATACTCAAAATTCTCCAAATGTATTCCCTTCAACTCAAGAGTTGTCTTGATTTTAGATATATTAGAGACATGCATGCTTTCCCCTGTTTTATCAAGAGATTGGATCATATTTAACCAAAAGGCCTCCCCAGTGCCTGTCACAGTAATTTGCTTTTAATGCAAACCCAACACTTCCTCCGTCTGTTTCACATTAAAGCCTCCCAGCAGCGCAGGGGGGCATAATCACCTCCCTTCCCTTCCCTGGAGGGAATTTATCATAAAATACCTGCAAGAAGTGTTCCATTTCATTATAGCATCTTAATATTTAAAAGCACAGCAAAGTTTTTTTTTCATTTTTTTAATCTTTCATAACCCATCTTAAAATGTTCAAATGGTTGCAGCAGGAACAACATGGCCACATTTGAAATAAAAACACCTGTGGGGTCCCTCAGGGCTCCGTTTGAGGCTTCATCCTCTTTTTATCATTTCACCTTCCCCCTCTTTTTATTTAAGCGTGTTTATTATTACTATATTTACTCAGGGTTCGTACGGTTTTTAAGAGTAAAATTCAAGCACAATTCCAGACTCTCAAAGACTTTATCATCACATACTAAATAAATTGTGACTAAATTTTTACTATAAATGCCAGGAGACAACAAACAAATATGACGACGCGATCGTTTCATTTCAAGTATTAAAAGGTTTTTGGTTTACATAAGTGATTGTGTAGATGAAACACCACATTATGTTGAAAATCAAGCATTTTTCAAGGAGTATATTCAAATTCAAGCATATTCCTAACCTTGAAAACATATCGGTTAGAATTAAGCATTTACCAAACTTTCAAGACTTTGTACAAACCCTGTTTACTATTAATTGAAACGTTTTTATTATTTCTATATTTACCATTTATTTAAGTATATTTACTGTTAAAATATTTACTATTTATTTAAGCATATATTTTTGTTATTTGAGACCCAGTGATTATTGTGAGTGCCAGCTTTCATTTCAGAATTTGCAGGAACAATTGCTATTGACAGGCAAAATTTTGTTGGTCTGTGCACAACAAATCCATATTTAATACCTGCTACACTACAATTACAGCATTTCATAGCTTGACCCTTTCAGCTCATGTGTGATATCAATTAGCAACAGAAAGCAGCAAAATTAACATGTATTTATATAAAGATAATCATAAATTTCACCCTGTAAATTCCTCTGTGATTTTTAAATCCCCAGGCCTCCCACTGCTTGGACACACACTCTGGGTTCATCCTTTGAACTCCTACTGACCCACTACTCTCTGCTCTGTTGGCCTACACCCTGGGGCCCATTTGACGAAGCTCTCCTTTAACCCCTCCCACCAGGAGCAATTGAAAATACCAGCGGCCTCCATCTCTTCTGCGATTACAGTCATTATCGCTCCCAGCACCCATTCACAGCAGGCGCCTTACGGACTGGCCTTCGATTTATGAATGATAGATGAAACTGGAAGGAGTGAGGGAGGGAGGGAAAGCTAAATGAAAACGTGGGGAAGAATGAGGGAGGACGGACGGCTTCACCTCTGGAATATGAGGTCACACTTGGGAGAAGAGTGCTGATGAATGTTACTAAGGCTCATGTGCGACATTTATGAATTCATGACTTAATTCTCCTGTAAATACTGTACCTCTCCCTACATTGGTTCATACTAGATTGTAAAAGAGACTCATTTGATTGATGAAAATAAAACATATAAGTGTGAGTGAATGTTTTGTATGTAGATGTGTGCCTGTCTGTGTGTGTGCGAGACCCACACAGCAATGAGGACACACATCAATCACCACTCAGACGTCTCATCCAGTCGACCCAACAACTCCACGGCTGCGACCGCCTCTATCTGGACTGAGTGCTGCAGATGAAGAATCCAACTGGAGAGATTGAAAGTCTGATAGGTGCTGTGAAGATGACTCCTGCTGCGTGAAACCCTCTCTGTGTCTGACATGAAGTCTGTATGCTGCGTGTGAGATATATATAGAGAACATCTAGAGCGGGGCTCTTTTTTTTTTAGGAGAGGAAACTGAAGCGACACGCCCTGCTTCAGCTGGGAAATAAGAAAAAAAGACCCGCCTATTTCCTGCCGGTGATAAGCGAGTGGAGGTGCAGATTAGAGAAAGCGAGAACAACAAAACTCAGAAGGCCAGAAAGGCACAGACAGTTAGAGACAGACAAGATAGAGAGAGAACATACTGCATGTAAAGCTAGAAGCTGATTCTGGCAGGCTGTCATGATCAAAAACAAATGGAGAAGAGAGTGAAGTGGTGATGGGACAGATGCTAAGAATATTTTTAGTATCTAGATTTAAGTAGGGCTGAACAATATGCAAAACAAATCATATTGCGATTATTTTGACAGATATTGCAATTGTGATATGAGTCACGATTTTAGTGGGAATAATAATATGATGATGTGATTTTTGCTGGGATATATACCAAACAAGCATGTTCCCTTACATCTGGAGAATATGATTTGAAGGCTGGGGCATCTCTGCAGCACCACAGTGCTTCTTTTATGGGTATGTTGTGACACATTTTACCTTTATCAAAAAGTTGCATTTGGATATTGCACTTGGCCATATTGCGATTTCGATAATATTTGGATTGATTGTTCAGCCCTAGATTTAAGCCGACATTATTTAAAATGTGCACTTCCATCCTGTGTCTATACGGTAATACCATGAGGACAAACTGAAGCAGCAGTGCAACAAGCGTGGCACACATCTGTAGGTGATGACGCGACCCTGTCAGCTTCATTTCAGCATTTCCTCTAGCGCACACTGAAGAAAAGTTACCTAAGTGAAGTAATCTTTATGAAACATCTAGACATAATAACTGTTACCTAATCATTGACGACAGGCCTCTGTCTGCACTTCCTGTGCTCTCTCAATCTCATTTTCTTTTGTAATCTCTTTACTCTAATAAACATGTGGCCGTCTGCTCAACCTCTGCAGTGTGTTGAGAGCAGATGGTACAGCTGTAATTTTCACTGCAGGATCCATATAGTAGTTCCAGCCTAATAAATCTGGGTTTTAGCAAATGATTACAAATGATGACTCTGCAGTACAGTGGAACAAGTTGTATTTGGTTTTTTTTACTCTTGTTGAAGTGTTGCTGGCAAGAGGAAAATATGATGTAGTCTGTAGTGAGATTCCAAGGTGTGTCAGCAGATGTGTGATTTCATACATCAATGATCTCATATATGGCTTGGTAACAAGTCTACAAATTCAGACAATTCTACTGTGGACAAAATATTCTGGAGTTATTAATGAAACCTCACACGAGTCCCTATCTGTCTTGTTAAAGTCATTTAGGATTTGACCAATTGAAATGGAGCAGAAAGAGGCACACGGGGGTCATTGAGCTGATGAACGACAGCTTCTGAGAAAAAAGGAACAGATTAATCCAAAAGCAAACTGGCAGACTCAAGAAAATGGAAAATAGGAGTGAAGAGACTTCATGGGATGGTCCTTTATGTTTTGCATCGCAACACAATCCCTAGCAATAGTTTGGTTTAGGACCAACATCTCGATCTCTCGGCTGCACTGTAGCTCATAAACCCCGTCCTCTCCATGGTAGCAGATGGGACATGGGCCGAACTGAAAAAAAAAGTACACGACAAATAAAATATTCCCAAAAATCCAAGTGTTCAAGTGTTCATTTTTCTGATAAATTTGGTTTTAATTAATTTGGTTTTAATTTAATGCTATGAAAAGGGGGTGTGACATCATAATTGACAATTGGTTTGGGAGGGTGTACAGGCGGGACCTCGACACCCCGGCTCCACCACGGATCACTACTGCACAGGCTCTGGCTCCAAATGACATCACCAGCGTAAGATGGCAGCGCCTGTATCTGGGATATTTTGGCTTAATTTCATACAGTGGGAGGAAGTGACGCGTCGTCCATCTTTATATACAGTCTATGGTGAGGACACCAGAACTGAATGCTCACACATGTTGAGGTATAACCATTCAATTGAACTGACACACATACAGAGGAGAAATGAGCTGCAACAGCTCTGCTTTGATTAAACTCGCTGTTATTTTGCATTTAGGTAGTAGCATTGCTTGTATCATTTTGTGGCAACCTCCTCTGCTGTGGGCTTTTAAATCCTACAGAGATGGGACTCGGGTTTGGCAGCAGTTTTTGGCTACCTTCTCTTCCTAATCCCATTTTAACTCAAGTCGAGACAATTTGCACAGTCTAAGCCAGAAAAACAACCGAGCAAGTTATAATTTAATTTCTTGGACACATCACTGCTAGAATAATGAATCAAAGCCCTGGGGACATACCTGTATGAGATGCATGCAAAAGTAAATTAACTTTTCCAACCCATCTGTGCCTGAACTGTCTACTTTGAGACAGCTACTTTTAAGGACATACATTTCCTTTTTTATATATTTTCATGCACCCATGTCTATTGGATTGTCCTTCATAAAGCCTTCATGACATCGTCAGCTTAGTTGACTTAGGTTGGACACAGGGCTGGTAAGTTAACAATTTAGCGTCATGTTTGTTTGTTGTACGCAAAGGATATGGTGACTTCTCTTGTCCTAGTTAGAACAATGCGTATCATTTTGAAAGAAATTAGATCCATCATTCGCCTTTATCTTATCTTTCTTTCTTTAGATAAGTGCCACACCATCCTGCTATATTGTAACACCATCGTTCCGCTTTTGAAACAGGATGTTATTTGCATATTCTCAATTTTAGTATGCACTATACAAAGTCAATTGGTAATCCACTTTTCTGAAATTTACAGCACAAGCGTACATTGATGGAATTCTGAATTTTCATGGCAGATATTTTCACATGCAACACAGTGAAAGGTACAGGTGTAATTATTAACTTTAATGATGGCTGCCTTCCTGTTAGAGGGCTCTAGTTCTGTGCATACTGCCTCACTAGCTTCACTTCACTGGAATGGAGCCATAGTTAATGTTAATAGTTACACCTGTGCTTTTACAGCTATGACAGGTCACAATGGCTGCTGTGGTAAAATAACTATTTTGAACATGATGGACAGACTGGGCCCGATTGATTGACTGTTAGAGACAAATGCTCTCAGTTTCCAACTACAGTTAAGTGACCATACTGACCTACCAGTTTCTGTACTGGGGCAGTGTCAAGTGTTCACACCAGGCCTTACAAGAGCCTTGTAACCACAAGTTACAAGAGCCAGTGCATCTGAAGCACCACCGACCATCTCTAAAGGATTAATAAAAGACTTTCATTGTTCTTCATTATACTGCACCTAACTCTACTCCACTGTGCAGCCTATGGCGTAAAGCAGGAGCTGAAAATGCTAACCAGGCGAGAGTGCTGGTGTCAGGATTTCACTTCATCCCTGACAGGCTTAATGAAGCACACAGGAAGGGGATGGGGGACATTCACTGGCTGACAGGCAGGGCGGCTGCATGAAGCAAAGAGAGGGAGAAAGAGAGATAGAGGCAGGACTGCTGATGAAGCAAGAGGGACTGAAGAGGGGCAGCTCCAGCATGATCCCTGCCATGTCTGTCTGTCTTTATAATGTGTCAATGTGTCATTGTGCACTTTGGTGTTATGACACAGAATAATACCAGCAGTTTTGTACTTTATTGTGCTTGAGCAAGTTTAATATTCAGATGACACAGCACCAGTTCCATCAATACAACAAAATGCTGTTTTCATTCATTAATTTATTCCAATCGCTTCCACTTTGTCATTTTTTTTTTATCGCTATCTAGCTACTGTCAATGAAACTCATGTCTTCCTGCAGATGTTTCACATTAAAAGCCTACCAGGAAAGGGACAGATTGTGCCCTGTGAGCGACCGGACAGCTTTTAATCTGAAACATCTGTGAAGAAAATGCTGAGTTTTACTGACAGTAGCTTAGCAGTGATAGAAAAAAAACAGCAAAGTGGAAGTGAATGGAAATAATTAGTGAATATAAACAGTATTTCTGTTGGAGATGAATATGACATGACTGTTGTGGAAATGTACATTACTCTGGAGAACAGGTAAACATAGAGGAACAGCAAATTAAAACAGGAGTAGATCAGAAAACAGGGAGACACCTTACTTAAATGTGGATTCTAAAAACACGAAATTAGAAATCAAGGCCTGTGTCTAATATAGGCATGTTTCAAATAAAGTTTTCGTTCTCTCTGCAGATGAAGTAAATAAAGGCCCTGGCCATGATGCATTTCCATAAATGCAATTTATGCATGTGTACCTGGGAGATGTGGTTTATGGAGGACTCCATGCGTCGTAGTTGCGAGGCCTGGATGTCCAGCAGCTGCAGCACATTGTTAGCTAAGGCATTGATCTGGTAGGCCACACTGGCCAGAGACTGGGTGGTGTAGGCCTTGGTCTCCTCCAGGGCCTTCTTCTTGTCTTGAGCCTGGCAGAGAAAGGAACGAATGGACAGAGAGGAAGAGAAAAGACACAAGTCAAAAAAATCAGTGGGATGATGTGTAGGTGGAAGAAATGGAGAAGTTGGCAGAGGGAAGTAAGGAATGAGCTCCAAAAAAACTCAAGAGGAAACGCTGCCCTCTCATTGTTGCTCCCCTATCAGTTATGTAAGCGGGGAGCAAGAGGGCAGCTTTCTACAGGGAATGGTATTTGACAGGACCACTCATTCTCGACTGTTTTTAAACTGCAAAGCCCTGCTAAGATCTGAAGGGAAGTGAACAAGAGTTTATGATTCTCAGAGGGAATGACTTTGTGGATGCAAAGTAGCCTGAAATTGGACAACAATAACTTCCGAATAAGTCAGATGGACAACATGGGACAGGTGCATGGTGGGAGTCGAGCCCAGCGAACAGGAATGCCAAGACATTTCATAGGATCCCAAATCTCCACCCGGCTGCACAAACCATCTGTTTCTGGATGCCTTTAAATAGCGAAGGGACTGAATGGACATATTTATAGTTTGGAAACAAAACAGGGACAATACAGACACACAGAGAACCACTCCAACAGGGGACTGCCAGGAAACTGGAACTGGATTGCAACTAGCAATTATTTTTAAAATTATTCTATTGATTTTCCTTTTTCCTTAATAAATTCCTCATTTAGTGTATAAAACGTCGACACTGACAAATGCCTACCACAAGCTGAAAAGTAACTAGTTTGTTTTACCAAAAGCCCAAAAAGCACAAAGTTGCTCATTTTACATACATATGAAATGAAAAAGTGCAAATCTTTCCAATTTTACATGCTATGACCTGCAAATGTTTGGCATTTTACTATACGTTAGTTTGACTTAAAAATAGTCAAATATTAAAATAGCCTTTGATCAATTTCTTTCAATCAACTAATTGATTAATTGGCTAATCTTGTAGTTACATAGTAGCTATGGTGTCAATTCAACACATTAGAAATTGTGATGCATTTAATAAATATAAAAAACACTATTGTGACTTGCTGCTTATGTACAGGCAAATTGATATTTTAAGAAATACGCTTATTTGCTTTTTCTTGCCGAGGGTTAGATGAGAAGGCCGATATCATTGTCATATCTTTGCATGGTCATAAAACGATAAGCCTAGCTTAGCATAAAAACTGGAAGTAGGGGCAAACAGCTAGCTTAGCTCACTCCAAAGTAAAATAAAATGCCTACACATCAACACCTCTCAAGGTCACTTATTAACACATTGTAACTTTCTCGTTTAATCCGTACAAAAACAGAAATAATGTGGTTTTATGGGACGTTTCCTGCTAAAACACGCTACCTGTTTCCCTGTTTCCTGGCTTTATGCTAATCTGAGCTAATCATCTCGTGGCTCTAGCTTCATACTCAACAGACAGACATGAAAGTGGTCTCAATCTTCCCATCTAACACCTGGCAAGGAAGCAAATAAGTGTTTTTTTTTTCAAAACATCAAACTATTCCTTTAAAAGGGCTTATAGCCACTGAGTTTGACCTGTTGCTGTATCTTAAGCAGTTCAGTCGCTTTGAGTATTTGGTGTCTACTTTTAAAGCTCTAATCTAGAATCCCATAAATGCTGTGTCAGTGCCACAAAGACATCAGCTATGACTCACCAGCTGTTACCAAACAACAATTTGCTATGTGTGTGAGTGGTAGCAGGAGGCCAACAGCCTGCACTGTGACACCACTTTACAACAGGACCACCTGCCCACCTGCTACCTTGCAAACCATCTGCAGCACCAATATCTGCTGCAGATGTCAGGCGGGACCTGCAGGTCGGCTCGACCCATGCAGATCTCTGATTGCCAGTTTGTAAAACACAGTCAGGGCAGAAGAGGAAACACTGCCGGCTTACTCAGCACTATCACAGAGACTGGAACAGGCCCTCATACCTGCTTGGAAAACGCTGACTTGTGTTGTACAGACTACTGAAACACCTTGCAGAGTCACATTTTACTATTCTCATGAGTCACTTACACACAAAGATTTAAAGAAATAACCAAAATACACATACACAATAACATTAGACATACACTGTTATCTTTAACAAAGTGCATTGCATTAATGAGAGGGAGATGGAAGAAGACAGCGTGTGAACTGGGATTTAAAGAGAGGTTAAAACTAATTTAAAAATGTCTGAAAATATCCTGCATGAAGACCTGTGATAATAATAGCCTATATTTCCTTAATACACATTATTCATTATGGGTCTCTCTCTCTCTCGCTCTCTCACTTTGAGATGTTGTGTTTCATATTAAGCTTACAAAAGGCCTCTTGGAAGCGCTCCACTTGGAATTTCTTTTTTGTTAAGCACCTGACTCCACATTAACAATGCATTAAAATAATCGACTTCCAGAGTGCCATATCATTACACTGAATACCAGGTCTGATACTGGAATACAATGAACCTCATGAGTCATGACTGAAACAGCCATGATGAGTCAGAGGGGTATCACATGAGCTTACGGGGGGGATTTTGGCGGGGTCAACATCAGGGAAAAATTAAGTAGATTCACAGGCCTCCGTCTAACACCCTTTTTTCCACACACCTCATTGTAGAGAGGAAAAACTATATCTCTTTAACTTGGAAACAAAAGTCATACTGACACCAATTGGTCCGATCAAAAAAAAGTGACACTCAGACATATATTGACATACTGGAACAAATGAAGAAAGTAGTGTTCATTTTAAGATCTAACATTTATTTAAACCTAAATGTTAAGACACGTCTACACACCCATAGCAACAAAGGCCCGTCTGTATCCCAGGAACAGCACAATATTCATTGTTCAATATTACAACATATCCTCCACAGAGTTGCTATTTTGGTATACAAAGGCCTTAAGAAAGGTGCTAACAAAGCTGAGTTCTGCTTTTTATGTCATCAGTCATTCTGTGGGTGACACTTTTTCAAATGGTTAATTTCAAATATCTCATCTAAGAATAAAACTCTTCTTTTTTTTCTCTCCAGCATCACAGAGGAGATGGCATGCATTGCCATGTATGGTGTTTTGTTCAATTTTTCTATTCCATAAACTGCATTTAAAAAACGTTATTCCCACAGGATTACGCAGATCTATGTTACATTAAGACAACCAGGTATTATTTCACATCTATGACAACAATATGTGACTAAAGAGATTTATAAAATGGTGAGCCACTGGAAGCAATAACCTAAATTAAGAACTGAATTCAGAATACAGAAACATATTCCACCGCACACAGTCTAAGCAGCGTCCTTACTCTTAATTCCCTGTTGTGTTTGTCAAATGTGTTTATATGCATGCAGGATTCGAGCTAATGTTTTTAATGTCCCTGAAGAAATCATTATCCAGGAGAAGCCGCATACATGCATCTTCATATTCCAGGCAATATTCTAGATATTGCAGGAGAAAGAGAAACTAAAGTTATATGTAAATATAATACGGGATTCTATCAATTGAATCACTTGATTTTCTCAAAGTAAAAAAGCTGTGAGTGTGTGTGCTTATAATTAGATATTTTTCTGACACTTAAACCAGACAAATCGTCTATGACTTAAATGGCTGTTCCAATCTGGTGGAGTGTTCATCATTGTCTTTGTCTCATTCAACTACACGTAAATAAATGGATGCAACAACAATGAAGGTAATAAATCTTATTTAGATGATGCCAGCTATTTCCAAAAAAACAACCCCAATGCATCCTGGATGTCAGTCATATGATATCATGTGACTCACTACAAAAAAAATGACATGGTATAATTATTGATTCCAAAATGTGTTTGGTTACAAGCAGAGGTAATATGATGCAAACATGTTGTGGCTTCAAGAAGCTATGATCGAAAAATCCAGCATGCAATTTTCCACCAAACATATTTCTTCCTCATTGTCCACAACAAACACAAAATTTTCTTTCTTTATCAACTGGTATGTGAAGGGCACCATTAATCACACATCAAAATCAGATCTGAGCATGTCTGCTGTCCATCTGCAACACCTCACGTGTGGTTTTTCATTTCCTTTAGCTGTGGCTTGTTTTACAAAGTTTGCAGTTGGGGGTGCAGAAAGTACAAGTTCATGAACGAAACCACATAAATATCTGCCTAGTAGCAACACAGAAGGGTCAAACTATAAACCTGGTGTCACTAACAAGATGTAGTATGCCAAAATCATCATGTGCACACAATAATTCAAATTACTGAAATTTAAAACCCCAAGTGATGCAATGCAGTTTAAATGATTACATTGCAGTTAAAATAGACCCTAAATAAAATTTGGAAATAGCAACAACCTTTGAGCAAAATAATGAAATTCTCCGATAGGGGTTTTGCAAAATATTCTGGGGTGAGCACACTCCAGGACAGAGCTGTGCGTGCTTGTTAGTATCTAAGCGTGCATTCAGGCAGTGTAACCTACATTGCCTTTCTGATGATACGCAGGGAAAAGTGATGTGACGTGTTATAACGGCGTAACTGTGGGCTTTCTCAGCACCATGGTCAAAGAATGAGCATGCGGTAGCACAGTGGGGTTTCTGGCGTTTGCTGGTCTGTCAACAGACGCTACTGTTCACACACCAGACCATTCAACCTAGTGATGCTCTATGACGTGGACTCACACTCTCACCCACATTTACTGAATACACTAAGAGGGTGATGAGGTTTCTTGTGAGTAACACTTCAGGCTAGAAATCCCCACAATTGTTTTAATATTTTATACACAGTGGGGAATGGATCACAATCCCCCACAATCTGAAAAACATTTTGCTGTTGGACATGAACAGGACTGAATTACATTTCACAGCATTTTGTAGGTGGAGAGCTGTAATAATGACTCTCCTCAAAACAGTTACTTCCAATGAGATTAATAAATGGGTAAATAAAGCTTGTATTGTTCCTGCAGGTCCCAGTTGTTTGTCCCCAGTTTGGGAACAACTTCTTCTGAGTATTGATTCAGACTTTTCCTGACACTGATTTAACATTCAGTCTGTATTATGCAAAAACCAGCAGACACACCTATCATTAACCTGCACAGTGTATTTGATTACAAGCAAATGATCCATGGACGTGCTCTGGAGCCATGTTTTCAGCACTGTAGCAGACACATGATATCTGCATCACGAGCAGCTTGACTACACATCTAGAGTCTTACATGACTTGTGTTTTCCCCTAAAAGCCTTTAAGAACTTGGCCTACATAATAATATCCACTGATTCGCAACCTAACAGATCAGAGATGCTTGGAGCCTATGTTAATGGATAACAGGAAAGAATAAATACCAAACGAACTCGTTATAACAGTCCCAGTGAGTAGCGTGTCTTTACTCAATATGCTTCAGTTATAGTGAGTGTATAGTGACTAAGCGTTTAATGGTATTTCTCTCATTCTTTTTCTGGTCCTATAACATAGGACATAGGACTTCTGCACTAGTAAAATGGCTCTTTATAGAATTTCTTCCCCTTATAAAGCTGTTGTGTGGCCCAAACGTGTGACGCCTGTTTGGTGTAAGACGTGTGAAAAGGGATAGTTAACGTTAACGCCACAATTCATTTAAAAATAATGGGGGCCGAGATTACAATCTGTCACAGGTACCTATCAGTGAATGCAATCAGTGACAAACCACTTGGTCACAACAACGACACACCCTCTAAAAGCCCCCAGCAGCTTTCTACACATCGAGTATTGCCTTTAAATGTGAACACGGCTCCGGTAAACCGGGCCGGCTAGCCAAACCCAGAAAATAACGAACCACAGCCATGCCTGAAACGGCACCGAGCCGCGACTGAATCATTATACCGGGAGAAAAGGCCACTCCGTGTAGCTAGCGGTTTGAGGATCCCTTTCGTTGCGACCAGCATTTCCTGTCCCTGTGGTTTCACTCACTTCTACTACAGCACCGCAGACACGACGGAGATAACTGAAAAATTCACCAAATGTAATGGCCGTTAGGAATCTCTTACCTGAACATAATTGTTTTCACAGTATTCCGCAACCCGGGACAGGTTCTGGTAGCTTTCCACAAGAGCTCTTTTGCCGGCAGGGATTTCCTCCTCTAATAGCATTTGTAGCTCTGCCATCTTACATCCCTTTGCATTTCTCTCCTCTCTGTCCTTCTCAGCGAGGCGAGGCGGTGATGCTGTGCTGTGTGGCTGAGAGAGGGGCTCCCCCGCCTGGCATTGTGGGGCCGCTGGCCTACGATTCACAACAGCCCGTGACAAACGGCAGCTACGTGATAAACGGCGGCCACTGATTGGCTGAGAGGCCGAGGAGAAGAGCAGTAGACCAATGACATTTCACTGTGATGACGTGTAAACCCATAATAAAAAATTATGTTAAAATAATAGGAATAATAACTATTATTATTATTATTATTATAAAGATATGTTGTTTATGTGGGAATCACATTTTGTATCCACATTTCTTTCTCCCTTTTTATTATTTTCCCCCTGAAAACAAAACACACGTACACAAAAATACACACAAAAAAGAAAATGTGTCAATTGAAAAGACGTAAAATCAGATCAGATCATTTGAAAAAAGGCACAAATGACTCGCAGAAGAGCAGATAGCTGTAAAAGTGAGGATACATTTTACACTTACAACACAATAACAAACAGTCCTCACAAACGTAAATGGAATATATTCTAACCTAAAAACATTGGAATTATATATATTCCATGATATTTTAGCCTATTTATTGAAACACTTGTTTCCATAGTCTAAATGACTCATCAACACAGATGTACAAGCCTTGATAATTGTAGTTGCAGAAAGGTAGCCTACATAAATACTTTATAAATTTAAATTATGGTAGTTCTATAATTTTCAAAAAGATGCATTGAATATAACAATAAAACTTGGCAACTACAGATTAGAAATTAATCTACAGTACACCACAGAAACACCTATGTCATTCTAAATGTGATAAGAAAGACACATTTAAAATGCATTATTAAGTTTCAGAGTTAAGACATACTATTGTCCCTGTAGGGTATTACAACATTTTTCGTTAAAAACATTTTGCATGAGGCCTGCACTCCTCAGTGCTATTTCGGTTTAAAAAAAGAATAACCTCTCGACACTACATTTCCCATGCATCACCGCGGTTTAAATACCCACTGAGAAGGGTTTGTGGGATTTGAAGGAGTAGGCGTTGAGTCTCGAGCCACCATTTGCGGAGGTTTTGCTCAACAAAAACTACATTTCCCAGACATATTTATTAACCAAACGTTGACTGTTTGGCTCATCCTTGACCGGAGTCGAGACTGGCTTTCTGCTGCATAGCCTATTGCGGACAGACACCGGGCTAATGAAATAATTATCGCACCAGTGAATATGAACTTTATGGTGAGTTTCTAACAAATCAGCGACAGAGGGAATCATTTCTGGTAACGAATATAATCTGTTGGCGCTAAACCGATAAGGGCTTATTAAATAGACCAATCTTATCTTAGATTATAGGATAGATATCCTTGATTAAAGAGGATACAGTCTTCCTCCTCAGATAAGACAAGTGGCAACTATCTGCAGTGACGACCAAATTGTGTTGAAATGTCCCTCGCTGAACACTTTCTGAACTGCTTCGATTTTTCAATTAATTGCATCATATTCTTGTCCAAGACGTGAGGACTCCTTCATGTCATCCCTGTTGGGGCTCAGCATGGCGCAGGAGGAGGACAAACACAGCCTGGAGGCGAAATTTGCGGCTGCAGTTAAAGTGATCCGGAGTTTGCCTGAAGAAGGTGATAACTTCTTCTATTCTACTCTATCCCAGTCTAGATAATGAATGAAAGCGATCGGACTTAAGCTGTCAGTTATGTGCTTTTATATAGTATGAGGTCTGTGCTTGCTGGTGTGTAAACACTCTAGGTGACTGACCTACATTTAAGAGCTGTCACTCTTGGATAATCCTCTATTGATAAAGCTGCTATAAGGATAAGAGCTGATTAACTCAATCAGTCATTTCTCAAGTCTAATAACAGCTCATGCTTTTACATTTTCAAGCTGTCCTACACATGTATGTTTTTCCCTTTATAATGTGCTTCCTTAATGTCTCAGGTCCTTTCCAGCCGTCTGATGACATGATGCTGATGCTCTATAGTTACTACAAGCAGGCCACCCTGGGGCCCTGCAACATCCCAAGACCAAACGGCTTCTGGGACACTCGTGGCAAAGCTAAATGGTAAGTACTTGTAATATGCTTTTGTAATGCACAAGTAATTGTTATATTCCTCATCTAAATTCGGAGTAATGTCTAGTGGCCACACAGGAGACAGAGCAGGTGCAGGTGGATAGATAAGATCCACAGTATTCATACTATCAGATTCTCATCCACTGTCCATTGTGAGCCTATAGGTCAAAGCCACAGTCACTTCACATGCCGGCTATGCTATTGTTCCAAATCCATGACTTTCTGTAAACAGATATAGAATATATTAAGTTTGGTGAGATTTCTGCACCACTTAATACCACTGTGACTGCACATTTTCAGTTATTCAGTGTTCACTTTCTTCTCAGTGATCGAGTGTTGAACTAAGACTTTGTGTTGCCAGGGATGCATGGAACTCCTTAGGAAATATGACAAAGGAGGAAGCCATGAAGAATTATGTTGAGGACATCCAGCTGGTAAGTCCTTTCAATGAAAAATAAAGCCGAATAGAAGCAGCATGCATAATAATAAACAGTTAATACACTGGGAGCGCACATCTCTCTCCACATTAATGTTTTAGCATGGTAAGAAAAGTGTGTGCGCCTAACACATACAGTAAATATATGTATATTTATAATACACAACATATTTATGGACATTTCCTATTACAAATTGTCTTATAGCCTAGTGATGTCACATCAGCCTCAACTGTATTTGTTCGTGTTTACTGCTAATTACAAAATGTCAGTATGCTAACAGGCTAAGCTAAGATAGCTAACATGGTAAACACTATACCTGCTAAACATCATCTCTAAATACAGCCTTGCAGAGCTGCTAGCTTGACAGTCTTACCACACCTATTTATACAAAAACATGTGTTTTATTCTGGCAGTTTCAAATTATGCATATTCCCCTAATCCCTTTTCAACATAACCTTTGTTATTTATGTGTGCTGTCAGATTTTGGAGACCATCCCAATCTCAGATGAAGTGTCTGACCTGGTGCAGAAGCTTGGCAACTTCTACACAGAGATAGATGGGGAAGGAGAAGAAGCTGAAGAAAATGAGGTGGACAGGAGGCCCTTCACCAGGCCTTTTGCACAACATGCAGGTAATGTACGTGAGCAGCGATGCCATAATAAGTCCACACTGGAAAGCACATCAAAGGAAAAAAGAATACAATGCAGGGAGGGCTGTGCTGCTCATGTGGGATGTAGTAGTACTGCTGTGTTGGTTAGTCACACAGATGACATTTTTTTCAAATACTGAGTCTGTCTTACATGTGTTTTTATCACTAGATGAGCTGGTCAAAGCATTTAACAAACCAACACTGGAAGGCAAGTCTTTGGTGTTCTTACTATAGCTGTAGAGTTGGTAGATTAGTCCCACAGTGTATAAGCTTATTTCAGCCTAATTAAGTTTTTGTTGCTGTTTCATTTGACTGACAAAAGATAAATGTACGTTGTCCTTGGCTTACACTGCAGGAACTGTAAGAAATTAGATTGTTAGATGGATGAAAGTTTCTTGTGTAATCTGTCATGCATGTGCTGTAGTTAGTCAGTGTGTTGGTTGTTGGCTTACGTCCTTATTTGCACATTGTGGTATAGATGTAGTGAAGCTGTGAACCGCAAAACGTTCTGTTGACCAGCTGTGTGTATGTCTTTGCTTTGTGTAGATTTACGCTGTGCAACACATGCTTTGATGAAAGAGTTAATCAAGAGTGTTTCCCTCATTGTTCAGGCTATGGGGATCTGTGGGATGATATACAAAACCTCCAAGAAAATGACAAAGACAATTGTGTTCATGGCAAAAGTGTCAGTAGTGAGGAGGCAGAGGGAAGCAAAGAAAGTAGTGAAATCGAGAGAAAAGAGGAGAGTAGTAATTGGAAGAACAGTGAGGAAGAGGAGAATGGGGACGAAGAAGACAATACAGACGATGAAGACAAGGAGGAGGAAAAAGGTACCATCTGTAGTTGTAGCTGTTTTGTGCTGTGAGTTTCTGTGTGGTGGAGGTTACACACTAAGCCAACATTATTTTTTACATAATTTAAATGGTAAGGCTGGCGATATTTTATATTTAATGTCAACAAATCCTATGAACAGACCAAAGCAACGCCTGATAGATCTTATTTCTCTGTCCCACTGAGTCATGCAAAAACACATCAGTGAACCACACTATTGCACTGGGTGGCATGTTTCTTCATTACCATGAACTCGGGCACTGTAGTTTTATTTAGTCAGTTAATTAAGTTTATTGAGTCAATCCCGCATAAATCATCCTGCTGCTGTAAATATTCACTAGTGTACCAAATGTGTATCAATCCGCAGCGGAAAATAGTCCCTAACAAATATACGATTTACTCCTGTGTGAGTGACATTTGGTAAAAACTACAGTGCCCAGGTGTTTTAGGAAGGTACTCAGCCTTTTTGAAAAATGAATCTGTGACCTGTTTCTTTGACCTTTTTGTGTATGGACTACTTTCTTTTAATTTACCTTAATTTTTGCCACTCTATTAGTTTAAAAAGGGAATTAAAGCAACTGTTTGTGTATTTGTGCAATGTTCTTCAGTTTGTTATTAACTAAACTGACTAAAAACCAGCCAGCACACATTTATTTTTTCTCTAAGAATAAAACGTTCACTATAATATGACACCCTTGAGTTAATTTTAAGGGTGCAAGGTGTACATAGTTTCCATTAAAGTAATTGAATGTGATGTGTTTTCCCCTGAATACATTCATATAAATGAGAACAGTATTTCAAGGAGATAAAGGAAAAAAAGCAATTTGCACTAAGTACATCCAGGGTGAGATATGGCTAGACAAAGGGCACATAAAAAAGAACTGCACTTTTTTGTAATGCTTTGTCATACTCTCTCGCTCTCTCTTTTGTATTGTTTCAGACTGGAGTCCAGACCCGAGGCTGCTGATGGTGGAGGATAAGAGGTGGAGGTCTGACACCAGGGGGTCCAGCAGCAGCATGGAGCCCAGCATGTCCTCCTTCACCAATGGGACACACAGCTCCCTCAACAGCGAGGTGGAGGAGGAGGAACTGGCCTGTTCTGTAGAGCCCAGTGTGCAGTATAACTCCTATATGCACTTTAATGGACACCTGAGTGGTAAGATTACACTTTAATGCAAAAAGTAAAAATAAGTTCAAAAACAATGCAAGTCATACTGTATAGTACTGTGAAGTGCTTAAGGTAAAGCATACAGCTGTCACTTACAAATGCTACCAACAGTCCCTATAGCCTACTTAAGCCTGCAATAACTGATGTTTGTGGCCATTTGTTGAAAGTTGAAAGCCGTGACTTTTAAGTTCATATGGCAAACTTGTTTCCAAACATTTGCCTTTTTACACATCCAGCAGACACTGAGCAACATTTGTATGTGGAGCCATGTTTCTAGCCACTTGGCGAATTTAAGTTCAGTATTCAGTCCCCTTTCAGATCTGTTTTGGTCTCCACCTATTCCTGAGGGAAATGTCTGGCTCATTAGCTGCTAAATACTTTGCTATGTTAAGTATCTAGTCACTAATTCTGTCTTTTTGTTATTGTAGATAGCAAAACATGATGCTATTAGAGCGGTGAGACTGAACCAAAACAGTAAAACTGCGGGTAGGAAAATCAAAACAATGAGCTGAAAGATGCTAAAATGCTCCGTAAAGCTGAGGGGAACTGCAGTGTCGGGTGATAATACTTTGGTCACTAAGAGAAACCCCTTTCACATACACATTTGATCCTTTGTTGTTTTAGAAATATGGATAATAATGCTATGTATATACTAAATACAAAAGCCAATAAGCATTGCAATGTTAAAATGTTGTTAAAAACACAACAAACAAACTGTTTATTATGTAGATGTACAGTGAAGAATGATATCATTAACCATGTTGTCCATGTTTACTGTTGGTGTGCTGTGTTTTGCACCGGTCAGATCATAGCGATGCTGTTCCTGAGAAGAACCGCCGATCCACCGACTCAGATAATGAGGAATTCTGTGACTCAATGGAGCATCTGGCCATGGAAGAGGTGTGGGGTCCCTCCTCCAAAGTGTGCACCACATTAAAGGATTAGTTTCAACATTTTAGGAAATGTGCTTATGTGTTTCCTTTCCAGGAGCTAGATGAGAAGATCAATACCACTCTCATGTCTGTTCGCTAAATATGTAGCCAGAGCCAGAAGACAGTTAGCTTAGCTTAGCATAAAAACTGGAAGCAGGGGAAAAGACCTATCTACCAGCACCTCTAAAGCTCACAATACGACAAGACTCCAGGAAATCATTGCGCCCGGCCAAGAAATAGTCCAGCACATAAACATACACTTTGGTTTTTGTACAGATTAAACTAGCTTCAGGGTTTTAGAGCTTTAAAAAGGGCTGGTAGGTGCATTTTTGAACTTCGGACAGAGCCAGGGTAGCTGTTTCCCCCTGGTCCCAGTCTTTATGCTAAACTAAGCTAAGCTAACTCCAGACTGTAGCTTCATATTTAATGGACAGATTTGAGAGTGGTGTTGATTTTCTCATGTAACCCTCGGCATGAAAGCAAATAACTGTATTTCCCAAAAATTCAGACTATTTCTTCAATCATGTTAACATTATAGAAAGAAAGTCATAAGGAGTTACAAAGTAAAACACAAGTCCAACGTGTTCTGACCAAATTATGGCTTCTTTTCCTACCAAGGGGCTGTCTACATCAAAAGTTCTGTCACCTGGATCAGGAGCTGCCTCGGTGAGGCAAAAAGATCTTTGGTTTGAGAGCAACACTACCCTGAATGGAGGAGAGGATCAAGTACTCATGGGAGATTCCTACCTTAGAGAAGGGATTAGTACAAGCCAACACAACAGCTCCTTGTCAAGAAGAGGGAAAGGTGAGACTGTAGTAGCTGACTCTGATTTATACTGACACTGTATCCCTAATTTATACCTTTCTCCTAAGATGTGCACTTAGTTCATCCTCCTAAGCATTTAAAGGCATCAGATACCCTAAAACATAGCATTAACATTCTGACTCCTGTTTCAGGCTCTCAGTCGCCAAGGGCAACCTGCTGCTCTCAGCAGTGTGCCAGTGTAGATGCTGCCTGCTGTTGTGCATCACAGAGCAGACATCCCGTCAGTGCTGCCAGGGGAAACGTCAATGAGCAAATAGCCACAGCTCTGCTGAGGCTGCAGCATGACATGGCCACTGTGTTGCACAGGCTGCACGCTCTGGAGGCACTCACGCTGTCACAGGTGAAAGACTAGAGGTGTTAGCCACATTATACGCTATTGTAATCAAGACATTGTCACTTCGGAAAAGGAAAAAACTAAACAATCATCTCCATGACGATTTATTATATATTTATTGATGGATTTCTACATTTTCTTATTACATTCTTCAGTCAAGATCATCTTCGCCAAGACAGGAGGACCCACTACCTGTAGCACAAAAGGTCCTTATAAAAATATTTTCTAAAGTTCATTTGATTTTTATTTAAAATTGAAAATTGTTTTTTATTATGGAATTTTGTGGCCAAGTAGTATCCAATCAGGAAATAGTCACTTTAATGCAAGTTTCTGTTTTTATAGTTCCTGAGACCCTCCTGGTGGCCTTTTGACTTCTGTCCACTCACAGTGGTGTTGACTGCACTCTGGCCTCTGATTGCCCATTGGCTTGTCCAGGTTTATTTACAACGGAAGAGAAGGTGAGCAAAACACTAATCAAAAATGTCACTAATTACCCTTTTTTATTTTATTTATACCTCTACTACAGACTTGTAAAACTCTGTTTCACCTTTTTCTCTACAGGAAAATCCCCTGAATTGTCTGACAACTGAAGAACGTGAAATTTTTGCACTTTTGTTGCTTTGTGGCTTTTTCAAGCCACCACCACAGACAGAGTGTAATGAGACACCAGTAGAAATGGAAAGGCCACCTTAGATTAATGAATGGTCAGAAAGGTGTTTAAAGGGAGCCTCTGTAGCATTTTGACTTCATGGATAGTTTTTAGGTGTTTGAGAGAGGAAAGATGTATGCATTATAAATGCTGGCACATTTTCTTCGTTACAGTCAGCTTAGCATTAGGTGGTGATCTTATTTATGACATGTCTCACATATCACAGGAAGTCAATATACACATAACTCACATAACTGACTTTTCACTGAAATAAATCCATGATCATACATTAGCTGTGGATCTTAAGCCCCTTTGTTATTGCCAGTTATTTAATTTATTGTACATTTCATTGTTTATGAAGGTTTCTTTTAATGATTTTGTCAAACAGTTTTTTTCCCTGATAACTAAGGACATCATCATCAGCCTTTTATATTTATTGTCCAAAATATATAAATATTTTAGGGACATTTCTTTTTAGACCAAATAGACACGGTGACAAATATGGTTATTCATGTGTAAAAGTGTATATTTATTGTGTGGCTTCAGTGCAATAGAATCAAAGATTGTACTTTTGCAAAAACTGAGATATAGACTAAAGACAATATATATATTTATCATTGTGTCTTGTCAGCTGTACAGTGAAAATAAAGAAGAATAGGCTACTTGGTTTAAACAAGAGTGTCATGCTTTCAAATATACAGTTGTAAAACACAAGTATATGAAGCAATTTTTGACATGCAATAAACATTCCTGGGACAAACACATTTATTGCAGCGACTCTGTTATTATGATGCTCAAAGTCGAGATTAAAGACTGTAAAACGGAACGCAAGCTAGGCCAGAAAAAGGAGAAGAGATTTCGACAGGGATACAACATTTGTTTCAACACGGTGGAGGTCACATCCGGTTTGATTTCGGCTGTCAGACTACCGCTGAAGTCCGCAGTTTGACTGGCTATGCCTGCTGCGGAAAGATAAAGTGAAAGTAATACGGACCTTTAACTCACAGGGACAGTGGTGTAACTTGCGTAGCTTAACGGCCGTTTTGTACCAGTGAGAATTAAACATGTTTTCTTTGACCGTCCAACCACAGGTAAGATAGGAAAAGCAAGAGACGTTAGGCCGAGCTAACATCAGCGTTGTTGTTGTTGTTTTGGTACTCAGCCCGGTGAGTTGAGCCTGCTAGCAAGCTAAGTTAACCTTAGCTTGTTCTCGCTCTGAGCCAGACTGCTGTCGACCTTTCGTTATGGTTTGAGGATTTGAAAGAAACTAACATTTACGTCAGTGGACATTGTGTCAATATACTTATCTTTCTATTTACCCGTAATTAAACTGAAATAAAGACTGTGCGGGGCCGTTGAGAGAACCTACTGTTGTGTGTCCTTAGCTGCCAGATGGGAAACTGCGTCAATGAGCGACATGTTTGACTACTGGTTGTTTGCTTATTACAATAAATTAGCAGTTTAACCAACTTTTCTACCGACAAGTGACCCTCACCTTTATGTGGCTACTTGTTTATTCAGAACCAGCTAGATTATAAGCTTGATTTGGATCATGTTGACTCTGTAACACCAGCTAGCTGATGTACTCTACCTGTGACTACCAACAGTCCCTATGTTAACTGCCTTTGGACCACCTAACAAATAGGGTTTGTGATGATAATTGTAACAGACAATATATAGTAGTTGTGATTTATCAATTCACTCACACTTTGTTTACATGTGATCACAGGTGACTGTACCTTTTAGCCACCTCATCAACGTCCTCAACTCTATAAAGAGCTCAGTGGGAAGCAGCAGCAGTGCCACCTGCAAATTAAGAAAACACAAGGAGCATGCCTCAGACTCAGAACTACACTGCACAGAGGTATACATTAGTAGGATATAGTAGTAGTAAAAACAGTATGATGCTGTACTTAGTTAATTCTCCCACATCCTGCTACACTTGTTTAACAAAAATCTGTTTCAGAATAACTGTGTGAGGAATATAAATCAAATCTCATACACGACACGGTATAATATATGCATGTTTGCAGCCCGTGTGGAACCTGCGTGAGCTTGGCTTATCAGACCTGGGAGCACTGCAGCTGGACGAGCTGGTGAACCAGGTGTTACCACACTTGAGTCCGCAGGAGGCGCCACATACATTGCCTGGACAGACACCCTGGAGGACCTCACATCTTTCTGCACACTCCTTTTTCTACAATAAGCACGGTGAGAATGTGCATCTTCGTTATAAACTGGCTTCTCATACTGTACCTTGTACCACTTAAATAAGCATGCCTGTGGCTGGTGCTCATTTCATGATATCAGTGACATCTGCATCTCAGCTACTAGGCAACTAGGGCTTCTGCTGCCACTTATTCCCTAAAGGTATGTCAGCATTAACAGTTGTACCTTGTCCTCTGTTCCCAGGGTTCTCATGTGGTGCAATGCCCATGTTGGCCCCAGTTTTTTCCAGGCAGCACCTTTCACCTCTTCAGTCTGTGTGCACAGAGCTACAACACCAGCCAGGTAACTATGGATTAGAAGCATTTATAAGTGGTGATCCACAGCTTTGTATTCAGTTGTTATGAATAAATTACTAGAGTTGGTTTGTGTGCTATCTGAAAACAATACAGACCAACATTACTGAGAGAATGACAAATATTCCAGTTAATTGTCAATATTATCTATAGTTTCCTATTTTCATATGCACATGGTAAATTTGCCTGTAACAATGTGTATATCTACAATGTTTACACTAATCTAGTGAAGTTATATGCTGTGGGAACATAGTTAGCTTTTTAATCTGCTTAAACGTCATGCTTACTGTATATTTCAAGTGTGGGTCCAGAGCAGAGGTTTTAAAACTTTGAAGAGCAAAACCAGACGACTGCAGTCAGCCTCTGACCGCCCCCAGGAATCTGAAGGGTTCACACCATCTTTTATGAAGGTAAATACTTAGAGATGTTCACATGCATGTTATGGATCCCTCACGTGCTTCATGTAATAAGCATGTTAAAGATACAGTTTTAAACTATTTCCCAGTAAGTGTAGCTTTACCAGCAACAACATTTTCACCTGACCAGGGTATTGCTTTTTTTGGTGGAAAATGCAAGGCATCCTGAGATTTCAAGTTGAAAATTATTCTCTGCTGTCTAATCAAATAAAAACAGAGACAGGCCTGTCTTCCATTGGATCCTCTGCTCACAATAAAAATGGAGGAAAACTTGGCAATTGTTGTTGTTGCTAACAGGCCTATAATTCCATCACTGAAATAGATAGTATGTTTTTTTCTTATTTAGTAAGCTGTTGCCGTCAGTTAGTAGCTACATCAGCTCAGTAATTGGCAGCAGCCACCTCTGCGGTTGCCTGACAGCACATAAGGGTCTCCAGCTGTTCTGCCCGTGCAGGGATCTAGGAATAAAGGGCGAGCAGGTGCACCTCAAGTTTTCAAGCCTATAAAAATGTGTCCAGCAGTGTGATCGCCTTGAGAGTGTGATAAAAGTGAAGGAGCACTGCTGACCAGTCTTACCTTTATATTGCAGGGTTTCCTGTCACGCGACAAGGGGGTTGAAGTTGAAAGTCTGGACAGCCTGTTGAAGAACAAGAACATACCTGATGGACAGCAGGATGCTTTCAAGAGGGGCTTCGCTGAGGGGTTCCTGAAAGCCCAAGCCTTGACACAACGCACACAGGGCAAGTTTTAACTCAAACACACTCTAATTGAATCACACAACTGTTCCTCCACTATATAAGCATTAAACAGTACTGATGTATAGTTTTCCTGCTCCAACTGTTCAGACTCTCTCAGGAGGACTCGTCTAATCCTGCTGGTGCTGCTCCTCGTTGGGCTCTATGGTATCTCCAAGACCCCCTTCATATCGGGTAAAGGCTCCTTTTCTACTCTAAGGCTGCTTTTTAATTTTATGTCATACACCAATATGTTAACATTTTAATATATTAAATTATTGGTGTTGATAATAAAGTTCAGCATTTTCCTGCTACACTAATCTCTGCATATTAAAAATGTATTAACCCTGAAAAGAAAAGAACTGAGCTTCATACAACTGAATCATTCTGAATCATACAACTAATTGTAACCTGCAGTATTGAAGCACTAATATAGTATGCAGAGACACTGTGTGTATGTGTGTGAGTTCATTAACCTTGCCATGCAGTGTGATTTCGAACTTTAATCTAACCATTTTGGACAGTGCGGTTCCGAACCACATCAGGCCTGGACTCTGCAGTGGACCCTGTCCAGATGAAAAACGTGACATTTGAGCACGTCAAAGGGGTCGAAGAAGCTAAGAATGAGCTGCAGGAAGTGGTGGAATTCCTGAAAAACCCACAGAAGTTCACGGCCTTGGGAGGAAAGCTGCCAAAAGGTAGGGCTTCACGATTTTAATAAATTCTGCACTTGCGTGTGTTTTATAGTTTGATGACTTTTCAGCTGATGTAGTGATAGCACAATTCCATTCAGTGCTTCTCCTTGCCTCGCTCTACTTTAGGTGTACTACTGGTTGGCCCTCCAGGGACTGGAAAGACACTGATGGCCAGAGCAGTGGCAGGAGAGGCAGATGTGCCATTCTACTACGCCTCCGGGTCAGAGTTTGACGAAATGTTTGTTGGAGTGGGAGCCAGCCGCATCAGGAACCTTTTCAGTAGGTTTTTTTTGTTTTGTTTTGTTATTATTTTAATAACAAAATTGACCTTCATTTGACTTCTCTTAACACCAGAAACACTGTATAATTGTTGTGCTGAATATTGTGGTACATATGTTTATTTTTATATTTGTCTTAACTGCTGTCTTCTAGGGGAGGCTAAAGCCAATGCTCCCTGTGTGATCTTCATTGATGAACTGGACAGTGTGGGTGGGAAAAGGATTGAGTCTCCCATGCACCCGTACTCCAGGCAGACGATCAACCAGCTACTTGCTGAGATGGATGGGTAATGTCAAAAATGATGTTGCATTTCATTTTAATTCAGATTAAAGCAAATTGGGCATGTTTAGCTGGTAATATGGTGGGTTTGCAATGCATGTAGGAGCAGGTGATATGGATAAAATCTTCTGTCATGATGTATTTCATTTTATATTGCAATAGCGATATATATATAAGAAACCATCTATGGATAATAAAACCATATTTTAATTTTTTTAATTGGTCCAATAAATAAAATATATGAAAAATCAAGGTACTTTATCACATTGATGCAAAAATCCTTTAAATATAATCTAACCTTCAAGCAGGCCTGCTGACTGATTTGCAAGTTGCCTGCATTTGACTTTTGACTGCAGATATTAAAGAACAGTCTTTAATCACAAATACATACTGTACAGTACAGTGTTGGTCAACACGCGAATAAATGAAGTACTGAAGCATTGTGGCTTAAAACATGAATTCGAGTGCTAAAGATTGCTGCCATGTGATTCTGTGGTTCTACATTATTTTGTAGGTTTAAACCAAATGAAGGCGTGATCATCATTGGAGCAACCAACTTCCCAGAAGCTTTGGATAAGTATGTTTACCTCTGTGTCTCTTGCCTAGCCTGTCTAGCCAGTGGAAATGTCAAGAGCTTATAATGCACATTCACAAATGTGAACGTTCACAACCTTCAGAGTCACAGCTTTTCTCGTCAATAACAAAGAACGGGATGCAGTGACACAGTTCTGTGCTGACACAGTATCAGTATTTTACCAACCAACTGGTCTTCTCTTTTAGTGCCCTGATCCGACCGGGACGTTTTGACATGCAGGTGACTGTCCCCAAACCAGACGTGAAAGGACGCACAGAAATCCTCAACTGGTATCTAAAGAAGATTAAAGTGGATCCAGGTGTGAGATCAGCATCTGCTAATCCTGAATTTGGCCACAATATTTGTTCTCAAATGTATTATTATGGTGTATAACCCACAATTGTTTGTATGTCTTGGTTTGATGGTCCTGACACTGAACACACTGGCACTGCACAGAGCACTGGTGTTTTTTTTAAGCTGAAATCATAGGCTGGATGTTGGCTATATACTTTGCTTAAACAGTAGCCCAGTCTGAGACCTAGACTGACTGTTTTTGAGATCCTTGATGTTGCGTGTTATCTCTGCAGCTATTGAGGCCAACATTATTGCCCGGGGCACAGTGGGCTTCTCTGGCGCTGACCTGGAAAATCTGGTCAACCAGGCTGCCCTGAAGGCAGCAGTAGATGGCAAAGACATGGTCACCCTGAAGGAGCTGGAGTTCGCTAAAGACAAAATCCTCATGGGTGAGTAATGAGCTCTGCTAGTTGGTGAAGAGAGACCACTTACTTGTTTCCCTGCAGTTGTTATAATATGTTTAATCTTTCTACTAATCCTTATCCTGATTTGTTTTCATCTAGCATGTTAAAACTCACTTTCAGTCCTCCTCTTTCTTAATGAGATCATTTCATTCATTCCCTCTTCCCTTTTCTTCAAGGCCCTGAGAGGAGGAGTGCGGAAATAGACAAGAAGAACAAGCTCATCACAGCGTACCATGAATCAGGCCATGCAATTGTAGCGTACTACACCAAAGATGCCATGCCGATCAACAAGGCTACTATCATGCCCAGAGGCCCCAGTCTGGGACATGTAAGGAAACCTAGAGCTTGTGAACTAAATGGTTAAACTCTGCATATTTGATGCCAGGTCTGGTGCAACCTGTCATCACTTTGAACTTTGTACTTCTTCTCATCCTTGTCGTCTTGTCAGGTGTCCATGCTCCCAGAGAATGATCGCTGGAGTGAGACTCGCTCTCAGCTACTGGCCCAGATGGACGTCAGTATGGGTGGCCGTGTAGCAGAGGAGATTATATTTGGCCATGACTACATCACAACCGGTAAGAAAGAGTTTCCAAAAGGGCCACTAAGTCAAAAAATATAAATGTTTTTACATGTGGGGTAGAATGTAGAAAAATCTTGATTCCCTTACATGAGGAAAGGTGATTGGCAGGCTGGAATTTATAAAGGCAACATACATGTATGTCGTTTCTTGTTCTCCAGGTGCTTCAAGCGACTTTGACAGCGCTACAAAGATTGCTAAGTTGATGGTGACCAGATTTGGAATGTGTGAAAAGGTAGGCTAACTTGAAAGGGACTTAAAGGGAAAGCTGTTCATAGTATGTTACCACACATGCATCAGTCTACAGTTTTGCTATCATTTTATGTACATTTATGTATTTGTTTTCCCTTTCTGTCTCCCAGTTAGGTGTGATGACCTATACTGACATGACAATGCAGAGCCCAGAGACACAAGCAGCTGTGGAGCATGAAGTCAGGGTGTTGTTGAAGGTCTGTGTTTTATCACAGAGGACAGCTGAACAAAAAAGAAAAAAACAACTCAGTGACCCAGCCAGCTCTTATAAAACCTTTTCTTACTATCTTTTCTTTTTCCGTCTCCAGGAGTCTTACGAGCGAGCCAAAGCCCTGCTGAAGTCTCATGCCAAAGAGCACAAAAACCTGGCAGATGCTCTGCTCATGTACGAGACACTTGATGCCAAAGAGATCCAGCTGGTCCTGGAGGGCAAGACCCTGGAAACCAGATGAAACTGGCGAGGAACGCAACAATCAGGGAGGTAGCGATGGGTAAGGGGTCAGATTTTTAAGACTTCAGGGGTCATGGAAGAAGGGATGGACTCAGTGAATCAGAGGAGTAAGAAGTCATGGCCTGCATTCACAAAGTCTCTTGACAAGTGCTTATGTGGGACTGTGTCACATCTTCATGCTGTCACCTTCGTGTTATCTCATCAATATTCCCAGATAAGTAGTTGTGTCATATGAAACGTAAACATGACTTTTCTGTGTTCAGAAGTAAGCAGGTTCATTGTATGGGACAAAGATTGAAAAGTTAAATGCTAAATGATAAAGATGTTGCTCAGGTCACTTTATCAGTTGATGGGAGGAAATAATACATGAATGTCAAAAACAGCATCTGGATAGGATTCCTTTTTGAATGTTAGTGGTTAAAAAAGAGTTCAGCCAGGTCTATATAGATTCTGTCAGTGAGAAATCATGAGTGTCATGTATCTTTAACCCAAAGAGCCACTGTGTAACCATGGCGACTAGACTTTAACTAAATCTGAACCCCTATTCGTCAGTTGTCTTCCAGTGTTTGTGTTCATACCTGTTATTTGTCTAGTATATCTTCAAGGTCAGGCTATACTCTCCAGTTTAGCTCCTGTGTTTCTCAATTTGTCACCTTGCTGTCATTATGGGGTGCTGCACGTTGTCTTTCCATCTGGTTCTTTGTGTCTGGGATCATGCATATACATTCTCCTGTCCTGCTGCACCCCTCTGCATATGTCCATGTTACTTATTTTTAAAGGTGGCCTTTTGGGGAGTGCACTGTAAGTGTAACCTTTTCCTTTGAATTAGGAAGTGTATAAAGTTCAACTATAAAGTCTCAGCACTTTTGGTAAGTGTACAAATTGAAAAAATGCACTCTTCATGTAATTTATTTCATTTATGATGCGTATACAGATGGATCAAACACTGCTGCTCAGACTCAAAAGCATGCAAACATAAGCTGTGTTTATGTAGTGATAGAGCATTGGAATCTTTAAAATTGTAATGTTGGGCTAAGTAATTTAAATAGTCTGAGTTGGGATTCTGAAAAGCCTCTCAGCAAAATATCAGTTTTGTTTGTAATTGCAAATGAGTGGATTAAAGACTTTTAATCTTTAGATTATTCAGTCAAACAACAAAGGTTCAGTCAGTTATTGCCAATTGCCGTCTCTGTTGTCATTACTTTAAAGTAGAGACATTTCTCACATCTAGTGCTCTATTCCTTTCTGTTTCAACACATTTTGCACAGTGCAGTGGAAGATAGATGCTAATGTTCAGTGCTTACTGGCACTGCGCTGTGTATAAAGGATGTTAAGATGTAACAAGTCTTAATTGTGAACTGACATCCTTGATTCTCAATATGACATTTCTTCAACACAGATTGTGGGTAGAAACGTGCAGTTATGGTATAGCTCTTGTCAAGATTACCACCAGCATATGTTATACTTCATATTGTTACATTTTTCTGCTGTTCTTTGCTTCAATTTGACACTTTCTTCTGTTTATTGGCCTTTCACCCACGTTTAGCTGTATATATAACTGGGATGTAATGGGAACATTGTATATAGATGTATAGTAATGCTTTGCTGCTGTGAACACATTGAATGGCTCTCTGCTGTTGATTGATAAAATCTCTCAACAATGTGAATGCAGTGGTAAATGAATGTTTGTGCAGCTGGAAAAAATGTAAAGAAGCCCAAATAAAAACTTGAGTAGGAGTGTACTTAAGATTTATTTTAACAAAAATTACACTGCACATGTCTTTGTTACAAATTAGACAAAATGCACAAGGTTTACACTTCTGACATGTCAAAACAGAATAGATTAGAATCTCTAGTCTTTAGTATGACACTAATATACACAGAAAGTTACAAAATAAGTATTAAAGTCAAATAGAAATTAAACCTTTTTTCCTTAAGAAATATATAAATGTGTGTGTGTATGTATGTATGTATGTATGTATGTATGTATGTGTGTGTGTGTGTGTGTGTGTGTGTGTTTTTTGAATTGTCTACTTATTTGGTCAAATTTGTAATTACCAAAAATTATTTTTCTGCCATGATAGTGCCCTCATGGGGTGTGAACTGTTGCTTCCGATTGATGATGTCGGTGCTGTAATTTGATTGGTCCAGTATATGTGTAGGCGGGCACTAAAAGTGATTCATAATATGACTACAGTTCCAGCAGCCACACAGGCAGTTAGCTAGCTGGAAGGCAGACGTTGTTAGCTGTTGCTTTTTTGATATTAGTCCCATCAATGATTTGAGCACTCCTTACATTGCTTCGTGACCTTGCCTGGACTCCAACTGACAATGCGTGTCCGGTGTGTCCTAGCTATGCCGACCCTTAGGCTAAATGTCAGTCAACAGCTGCCATGAGAAATGCCCCTCTTGTGTTGAAGTCTCTTCCCCCTATAGTGTTTCCCTCTCGTTAGAATGGTGTTTTCTGTAGCGCCCCACTCTGCTGTTGGGGTTAGGGCTTAGGATAGGTTATGGTTAAGCATAGCAGAGTTGGGGTTAGCGATAAAGTGAGGTGAAGGTAATGAGAAACACAAATCGATGAGGAAACAGACTTCGACACAACACCCCAACAGAGGCCAGTCTTATCAGCCTTTGAAAAATTATGCACAATATGCATTTTAATTTATTGTTGGAAGTGGAGGTCACATGACTGCTAGATTGGGGAGCACAGGAGCGCGCTCCCTGGAAGCAGGCACAGGTGTGCTAAATGGGCAGCTGACACAGGTGCATTGAGTGTACTAAGTTCATTCACTGTTTGCACTGCAGATGAGCTGGTTCCCATTGTCCTTTGTTACTGAGTGCGTTGAAAATTAAACCGCTCAACTACATCTTACTCTAACTGAAGAAAAGAGGATAAATGCTTTCAAATGGAACCTGCTCATTGCTTCTCCTTCTGTGCTCATATCAGTTAAGTCAAGTCCAGTTCATTTTGCTGAAACAATTACATTTCTTTATGCAAAAAGTATGAAGAATTAAAATTTCAGTTTGAATGCACAAAGTGGACATCCCCACTTTAACACCACTTCCCACAGGCCCCAAACAGTGTCAGAAACACTGGAATAAACACTAAACCATGGAGCAGCCCAAATGTAATCACAAGAAACACAATCTTGAAGAATGTCCTAAAGATGTAACTCCCAGACGTGGACAGCACCACCACTCCTAAAATAGTGGACAATGCTCCTTGCAGTATGGGATAGCCTAAATGGGCCAAGGCATCCATAGCTTTCTCATTGACATCACTCTTGGGGCTGGAGACAAAAGAGTAAAAAATATGAGCTGAGAAATCCACAGAAAAACCAATGCACATGACCAGGTTGATCATGGAAATGGAGTCCAGGTTTACACCCCACAGCGCCATGAACCCTGTCACGCCAACGATGACTGAACAAATTGCAAAAGCCACCCACATGGAACAAAGAGGATTGGGTATCAGAATGAGTGAGACTACTAGCATCACAACCGCAGCCACCAGGATGGTTTGAATGGTGTTGTCCATTATGACAGTATACTGGTCAAAGTAGATGAAAGCAGGATGGTACACCAGGAGCTCTACTGGACATCGCTCTGCTGTTTTCCTGAGTCCAGTCATCATGTCCTTCATTGTGGTTTTATTGAGTGTCTGAATGAAAAAGCGAGAGGCCTGAATCTCATTGTCTGCAGTCAAGTTGATGTCTTGTTTGAACATGGAGTTAAGTTCCAAGAAATGGGGCAGATGTGTTTGAAATGTCTCTTGAGAACTTATATTGAGATTGGTTGCGTTTGCATACTGTAGAAAGGAAAGAAACCAAGCAAAAGTGCCATTGACAAAGTTCAAACTTTCAAAATTTGAAATGCATGAACGCAGATGCTTCTGTTCATCCTCATCCCAGTAAAGGAAGGGCTGCTTCACTGCTACCATCACGTTACAGCTATATTCAGAGAAGTGTTGATTTTGATTGTTGTAGTAATTGATGATGTAGGAATCATCCAAAGCCAGATTCCTGATATCGAGTCCCTCCTTTAAGATAAAACAGCCATAGATACTAACAGCCAGATACCCTGCGTAAATGACAAATACACATGCTTTCATCAGTTTGTGGGTCAGAAATGGGCCATAGAACCGCTCAAAAATGTGACTCATGGGCCCAGTTTCCTCCTTTTCAGTGATTCGATCGTAGCTCCCCCCAACACAGCAGATACTGAAGGCTTTTGAGTTCGTGGAGGGCAAGTCGTCTGGGACTTTGGCACAGGTGAACCAGTGCTTGTTCTCTGCTTCCCTCTGTCCATTCAAAGCCATGCATGCCCCCAGGAAAGTGATGCTGTACAAGTAGCAGAAGCAAATAGAAATCCCAGCATACAGGCAGAAGGACTGGACTGAACCAAAGGGCGAGCTGGAGCCCAGGAAGAGAGCCAGAGCATCAGTCAGGGTGGTGATGGAGATGGATATAGCAGCTTCCTTATAGGTGGCAGCCAGCCGGTCAGGGACGCTGTCCAGAACACGGGTCCTCTGCCAGCAAGAGATCATGATGAACACATCATCCAGTCCAATACCTTTAGATTAGAAGTCAGAGGAGAAAGATGTTAAAAAATGGCAAATATGACTCTTGCCTGTTTTGTGTGCGAAGCTGAATTACCGGGTAAAGAGGGCAACTGTCAATTGGGGTGGCTCGTTATCATGTGACTTGTCAAGATCTACTTTTAAAGGACTATACTACTGTGTTTGAAAGTTTTAGCTCTTTAACTACAAATGATGTAATGACTTCTTTGAATTTTGCCGATTACTTTCAGATGCAGGCCATGTTGTCTGGGTGTATTTTTACTACCCTTCCAGGCAGCCATTGGTTTCCATTCATTTCTGTACAGTATCAATTACGTGACATGAAAAGAAAAGTATAATGTATATTATCAGAGACCACCAACATTGTGTATCAAGATTGTGAAACATGGACATGTCTTATGACAATTACACCAGGCCTAAACTAAAATTATTATATGACTTAGTAACTTATTGGTGCTGGAAAATGGGAACATGAAAATGTAATTTTTATCAAAATTATGCATTGAATGCCATGTCATGTCAATGCATGTTTTAATTTTGGGGTTAACAGGAAGTCATTTTTGAGTACTTTCTAACTTCGATTCGACCTTGGACAGTGGGACCTCAATGGACCTGGATGTTCAACAGAACCTACCTAATATCATGAAAGGACAGGAGGCAACTGTCATGACAAAAGGTTGATCCAGCAACAACAGCGCACCAAAACCGCTCAGGACTGCTAGACCTGTGGAGAGCACCCCACAGGATGCCACCCACACCTTCGTCCTCACATTATCCAACCTAAAAAAACAAAAAACAATCACAGATCAAGAAGAGCCATACTGCCAAAGTTCATTGCATAAAATAATGTTCAGCAGGTGTTTTACCAACCTCCAACATGATACAATTGAAAATGTGATGACAATGGCATAGGTGATGGAGAATAAATAGATGACGGAAGCTGGAGATTTTTTAAATTCCCACTGCATTGACATGGAGGTGGAGTATGACACCTAGAAAGATTAGGAAAAATTTTTAAACAGAAGCCACTTAAGGAAACGAAAAGCTGATAAATTGAAACACTGTAATGTGTTAAAGTTCTGCTTACCTGAATGGAAGTTGATGATATGTTTGAGACCAAATTAATGAAGCTTTCCAACCAAAGGTCAGTTTTTGTTTTGTTGTCCTCACGTAAATAGTAATGGAGCTGTGTGGCCTTAGCGCTTTCAATAACGGAGCTCTCCTTGTACAATTTCACACTCCCCAGACTTAAATATAAAGAGAAGCTCCTAAAATCAGAGTAATACCATGGAAATGTCAAATTGACTGTGTCTATATTGTTGGCATTGTATCCAATAATATCTAAAATGTCATTAGAGGTGCAGGATCCCGTCACTTCAGCACAAACATCCACATACTCAAATGACTGGTTCTCAAACTGCACCACCATACTCCTAACTTTAAAGTCCAAGTCTAGGATGTCCTGAAGTGACTCCACAGTCAGAATATTCCTGCCACTTGTAGCTATGAGAGTTGCATAATTCCCATCTTTGCTCAGTCTTAAACGTGAAAACATGGACTCATTTCCCGGAAAGGTTTCTTGGATGTATTTCCTCTCCATCTTGGCTTGTCCATCGACAGGTGTGAACTGCTCTTCGATGTCGTTTGACATTCTGTCCTTGAGAAGATAAAACCCGCTCCCCAGACTTGTTGAGAGAATAAGGGGGGCAATCAAGAACCACCAGGGATGAGATCCAATAAAATGACCCATCATCTCAAACCAGATGCGTAGGGCTCTCTCTATACAATCTGTGTGAAATCTGGCCATAGCTGTAAAAACCTTGATTTCTGTTTGGCATTTAGTACAAAAACTACTTTGGGAGATGTAAAAAATCTGCTCCTTTTCTCAGAGATGTCAGACTAACATTAGAGAGAGCTGTGAGTATTCACAGCCAGCTGTATTTATTGTGCTGCAGACTCTTTTCAGCTCCTTCATGAGATGAGATTAGCATAATAACAGGCTTGGTCCTCTCTGTAATGAACAGAAGCAGATGAGGTTTGAGGAAAGGCTCAGTCAAAGAGCCTATTGAAGAACAGTAGGTGTAGCATGGCTCACTGGTTCCATTTCTATACTTAGTGTCACTGGTTTCCAAAAGCTTAACCCCCAGGTGATTCCTTCTCATGGTTGAGGTAACATTAAAATGTTGGGCCCTTGAAGATTGATGAAACGTAGCAAGGCCAGAACAAAGACGTATTATAATGTGGATCTTTATTTAGACAAAGGTTTTCTACCTGTCAACTGACAATAAGTTTCTATGGTAGACTTCCCTCTAATCCCTCCACTTCTGCTTTGTGGAAAACTAGCCAACATTAGCAAAAGGATATGTAACTATGTTTAAAATATATGTACAAACCATGAAAACAAAACTATTTTTTGTGGCATATGTAAGTATTAAAAAGCCAGTGGACAAAATAGCACACAGGAAAAATCTACATTTTTCCTGTGTGCTATTTTGAATGCAGTATGTTGCAGTATGTCACAGAATTTACATTTTACAAATTCATAATCTAACCTCCTGACAAATAAAACACTGTTTTTTTTTTCAGTACTGCAAAACTTTAATGGTAAAAGTTTGATCAGTTAACACTTTAAGACTCAATACTTTTACCTCTAAACGGTTGTATCACTTTTGTCATTTATATTTAATTTAATTTAAACAAAACTTTATTCAATGATATGTACATACAGTACAACGTCAGGTACAAAAGTCTTCAAGAATACAGTAATAACATACTGATCACACATTCTGTTTTTTAAATTTCTTTTACTTGACTTTACTTTATTTTGCTTTGTTTTGTTTCATTTTATTTCTTTTAAATTTTTTTTTTTTTTTTTTTTTAAACCTCGTGAACCTCCGTGACGTCACGCGTAGCAGGTTGGGCGGAAGTTGCGCGAACAGCAGGCTGTCATCGGAGCTGCTAGCCGCCTGCTGCCCTAAAAACAAGTGAAACTTATCGATAAAAGCGTCGCCAAGTCGAAGTCAAACTAGCTCCCATAGGAATATGGATGAAGACGTGCTGACGACTCTGAAGCTGTTGATTATTGGTGAAAGTGGAGTCGGGAAGTCCAGGTTTGTCTCTGCTTGTAGCGAGCTTGGTAGCTAGCCTGTTGTGAATGTTGATATTCTTCTAGTTATGTAAGTTTGTTCCCCACTGCTCAGCAGCTAGCTGCTAGTGTTGTTGTCCTTTTTCTATCAATTTAGGCCAAATGCGTGATGTTAACAAGACGGTTAGGTGACAAATAACGTCAATGTCACATAGGCAGCTGTACAACTTTTTACTGGTGTTTTGTCAGACCTCAGTCAATTGTCAGTATTTAAACTGTATAGCTGTTGTGATCATCCAGTAACTGACTGAGGGAAAGGCTGATAGAGCTTTAAGCCAACTCACAAAAGCCTATTGTACTGTATGCCCTACTTATTTCCATGTTATCTTTATTTCCCTAACAGTCTCCTCCTGAGGTTCACAGACGACACTTTTGATCCAGAGCAGCCAGCAACAATAGGTTTCACACACACACACACACACACACAGACACACACACACAGACACACACACAGACCTATGGAAACTACTGATCATTTCAGATGGATCCATTAAAGCCCCTTCTCTTTCCTCAGGTGTGGATTTCAAAGTAAAGACACTCGCAATAGATGGGAACAAAGCAAAGCTCGCCATATGGGTAAGTCTGAAGTCATTAAGCCATTGTCTGCAGTTTTACCTGTGTTGTCAGGAAAAACATGATGCACTACAGGGTTTCCCCACAAGATGGCGACATTGCACAGCCAGAATCATGGAAAGAAACTGAAAACGTTCCTCTCATGAGGCATAAAGTGGTCCAGTCCCAATGTCCTATGAAAACACACCATGCACAGTGAGGCCATTACCTAAGCCCTAAACATTGGACTCTCAAAGACTTTATTATTTGTCTTCTTAGCAAAAAAGTGTTTGTGCAGGAGGATGCCAGGGCTCCAAATACTTTATGAGCAAGAGAGAAGCACTTTGTGACGTCACGTTACGTGGGCTGAGACAGGTGCAAGTCTCATATTTAGTTTAACACAATTGAGTGTTCCTTATTTTTAAATGAAATTACTGCATATATATTATAATGTTCTGTCTAATTGGATGAAAACGAATCAATAAGATCATATTTGTGAATTATTTTTTGCTAGCTCTTTCAGTGTTCTGTTTTTGTAGCTATTTTTTTAATGACTTCCCAGCGGTCATCCCTGTTTTTAACATTAGAACAGTATGAATTGTGGATAACTCCCCAAGAAAAGGCTTAAGGATACAAAGGATTGCAAAAAGTCAGTAAAGAGAACAGTGGCACGGTCCAGAGACCTTGCAGACTTATCGGGAACAGATGTCAAAGCCAGAGTCTGTGAGTGTGGATGCTGGTCTTAAAAGTTTGGAATCATGGAGTCTTTTGCTGCCATTGATCTTGAGTGTCATTTGCTTTCGCAGGACACAGCTGGACAGGAGAGGTTCCGCACCCTGACACCCAGCTACTACCGTGGTGCACAGGGAGTCATACTTGGTAAACAGTGATGCTTATAAAGCCGCATAACACGTTCAATAACGGACCTAGAGACAGTTTGCTCTCTGTCCAGTAAAAGAATCATATCCACTCTTTACACATGATCTTTCCAGGGTCACAGACAATCTGTTTGTCACTTCTAGCTTGTTGTTTGCTTGTAATTTCACAAACAAGACGTTGAAATAAATTATAGAATTGGAGTCAGTGGAAGTCACTTTGGATAAAGGCGTCAGCTAAATGCTCATACTGCAAATCAACAGCCATCAGACGACTGCAGCCTCCTGTTAAAATTAAATTAAATTAATAAAAGGTGTTCTTATACTTGCATCAAATAAGTAATTTTCTCTGTTTGCATGGTTTTGACAGTATATGACGTCACAAAGCGCGAGACTTTTACGAAGCTGGGGAACTGGCTGAATGAACTGGAGACCTACACAACACGAAATGACATTGTAAAAATGCTTGTTGGGAACAAAATTGATAGGGTGAGTATGTAACTTGTGCCAGTTTGACACCTATATCAGATCTAGGATTTCTGTCCATTTATGCTCAGGGCATTCGGTATAAAGGCTCAATGATGACCCTAATGTGAAGCTTGGCTTTATACATACCTCTATACAACACCAGAAATACTCAAGTGTGTTTATAAATGTGCTCACCAGCCGTGTGTGTTGCTACACTTGTGTAGTACATGATGTTTAAACGCTTAGTCCTTTACCATGTGTATTCCACATAGAGAAAATAACATAGGGTGTCAATTTGGGTTTTCAGGACGACCATGAAGTGGACAGAAATGAGGGGCTGAAATTCGCAAGGAAACACTCTATGCTTTTTATTGGTAAGTATCCATGTTAGAGTAAAATCAGACATGGTCAGACATGGCCATTTAAACTAATAGAGCCATAAAATGTAACTTAGAGCCATTAAAACGTACCATACTGTACTTAAAAGTCAGAACTGTAATTGCATAGTTGGAGCAAGTCAAGACATCACTTAGTAAGTCATGCATTTAGTTTGGGTTTGTTGCGTTGTTTATACTGCTTTGGCATTTTTGAGTCTGTACTGTCAGAGCTGCTGCTGAAAGATGCGGCCACTCCAGAAGAACTGCATTATGATTAAAATCTAGTGGGCTTTCATTCATCGGATCCATGTCTACACGTGTTCCTGATTCCCATCTCCAATGTGCCCCTCTCTGGGAAATTAGGTTAACATTTCGATGGAGTTTCCATTTTAGGACGGCTAAATTAAGGGGTTTTGAAAAGGGCTGGGCAAGATGTCGTGGATTTAATCTGCTGTGAGGATGTCTTCATCCCACTGGATGTCTCCTGCCTCTTAAATGAAGTCATCTCATACTTTATATGTCATGTTTGTCAACACGTGGATAGTTTAAAATCTCTATCATTAGTTTGACGTTTGATGTTTTGCTCTTTTTTGGATTTAAAAGCTGACATGTAGGTGTTTTTTTGTTTTGTTTTTTTGTAACATTTTGGAAAGTGCGCTACCAGTCTATTTGCTGATCTCATAAATCTTTCCTTTGTACAGAGGCCAGTGCAAAGACCAAAGATGGCGTCCAGTGTGCCTTTGAGGAGCTTGTGGAGAAGATCCTCCAGAGTCCGGGGCTTTGGGAGAGTGAAAACCAGGGTCAGAAGATCCGTCTGGGGGATCAGGAGCAGGGCAGTGGCAGAGCATGTGGAGGATACTGTTCAGTACCCTGAAACTGGACAGAACCAAAAAGCACCAACCTTGAAGGAATGACTACGGACCAGAAACAGAGAGAGAGGAAAGGGAAGAAAGAGAGGGAGAGAAGGAGAGGTGGAACTGGATGAGTATTTAAAAAAAGAAAGTTTATTGTTGGAGTAGTTCTGTCGGTCGAAAGGACTTTGCCGTTTGCACACTTCCTTTTCAACCATCATCTGTCACATGTCACTACTTTCTGTTTAAAACACGAATGAAAGGATCATGCAAAAATAGCCTCTTGTCTAAGGAAGTATAGTGTTTTAAATTGACTTAACCATGCCAAGTGTACGTCATACGAGTGCATGTCTGGTTTGAATTTATCTTAATGGCAACAGTGATTCTTTTGTACATTAAGGCATCGGGTTAATAGCGTAGTGCCTATAACATGAACCAATTTGTAGGTTACAGTACATAGCTTGTCAGATTTTACTCAAAATGAATCATTATAATCGATACAGGAAAAAAACTAGTTCTCCGCTTAGGCTTTGTGGGCTGTAAATGTCAGCTTCTATGTAGCTGCAAAGTTAAAGTACAACATGTTCTTCAAGACATATATTTGCAAGCTTTATTTCATGTATAACTTCATATATATACAGTATATATGTCACTCGGATTGAGGATAGTGGTGGAAGAGACTTGTGTGGAGTGTGTGTTGGCCTCCATTTAACATCTGTCATTTTGCACCAAAACACTGTGAATGCTCCCAAATGAGACATTTCACAAAGGACCCCAGTTACTGACACCAGTTAATTTTTTGCTGTTAATCCAATTATTATTCGTTTGATGGTGATATCCATCAAGTTCTATGTATGTATAGAGGCTTTCAAATGAAGTGATTTCCTGTTTTGTTTTTTTCCTCCTATCTTTGTCTTTTAGGATTTTTCTGCAACCAGACTTGTCTTTTACTTTGCATGTCTGATAACTTCCACAGCTCCAAGTGTAAGGTTTACAGTATTAAGAGCTCTTGCAATAAAATATATGCTCACTTGAGTTCTTTTTTTTTTTGCCTATCTGCTTGGGCAAAATGGCATTTAGTCTCAGCTTGACCCTGTAAACTTGTTTTTTCCACTGTTTATTTTGCAGTTTCTGTGTGGTGTTGTGGTCTATATAATGTCCCTCTGACTTATTGATGGCATTTCTCACACATTATAGTATGAGAGCATTCCTGAGAGCTTTGTTCCTTCTTATTTTCAGGATTTGATGTATTATTGCTATTTGTTTAAATTCCCTTTTCATTAATAATATCATGTTGACCCTTTTCCCCCTTTTATCCCTGTACTTTGTTCCCTGTTGCTTTTGCTGTGCACCTATTTGAATCATATTCAGCAATATGTTAAAATGATATCTGCCTTAACATTGGATGACATGCGATAGAGTTATGGTGCAGTAACGTTTGTACTGTTGAAATAAATGACAACCTCAAGATGCCGTCACTCAAGACTAATTATTCTTTAATTGCCATTTGAGAACTGCCATTTAGTTTCCATGTTGTGTAGAAGCCCATCTAATCAAAAGCAGGTTTACAGTGGAAACAGGAGTGAGGTGCTCTTTCCATAATACTTTGTTGATGACTAGCCTGTCGTACATGCAAGACAGAAAACATTCTTTGCACAAAATGTTAAAAAAAAAACAGACCAAAACCAGGACACAAGTGGAAAAATCCTGTTAATCATGTTTTGTAATATAGTCCCAGAGGACCGAGTGTAATTATTATCTTATGTTTGGTGTCAGGATGTTCCCAGATGGAACAGGACGCTCCCCACAAGTCTCTCCTCAGAGGCAGAGTACCAGACATTCCCCTGGGTCTTATTGTGTTCTCTGTGTTCTCTATATTCCTATAGTTTTTGGCAGTTGACCCCATATTGAGGTCAGGAAATTCCTGAGATCTCATTTGGCATTTCTGTTATTTTTTTAACATCAAAACCAGATGACAGTTGTGCGTCTCAGCTATCATAAACATGTTTGCCGTTCAAGAAAATACAGAAAACCAAGGCTCTGTTCCTCGGACAGTTCATTACAGTACATTCGCAATACCTCACTTGGGGTCAGTGGAAACAAGGTGTAAACACAACACCGGCATCACTTTTTAAGTCGTTACGGAAACATGTTAGCTAGCAGTAGCCTATTTACACATACAGCCGACAGAGAGCAAAATTAGAATTCACTTGGAGTTAAATTTATGGTGACCTGTCGAATGTAAATGCAATATTTACTCTCCTTTTAGCTCTATTTTTGGTCTCAACTAAGCTAACTCCAGATGGCAACTCTGTTTTTTTTGCTAGCTTCAAATGCTAATGCTTTATGTTCACTGGCTAGTTGCTAGCTTTGTCTGTCAGCCATTTGGTGCTCAGAAGTTAGCCTACAGTCACTTTTTAGAGCTTTTTCTCATAAAACACTTAAAGCTGCATGTTAACGACGCTATGAGAGCGGTGAGAGTGAACCAAAACAGTAAAGTTGTGGGCCGGAAAACCAAAACAATTTGTTAAAAACACTAAAAAGCTTGAATTGCGTGTTAATTCTCTGTGCGTTCATGACTACAAGCGACCTCTTTCACATACACATTTTGATCCATTAATATAAAAATATTGATTATGGCCGCTTTGTCTTTGTATCAGGAAACTGTAACGTGTCCCCTGTGAGGTTTCAGCCTTGTGCATCATATTTGATGGACTTCTGCTGATTTACTGATCGGATTTCAACAAATACAAAGAATTGCTCATGTCCAGTTATCACTGTGAATCCTTCCTTAGCTGGATCAGTGCTCATCAGAAGAAGTTAAACCACAGTACTCTCCCTGCTCAGTTCAGGAAGCAACTCTTCTGCCCATATTACAACCTTTTAAAAAGCTATTTGAAAGGATATAACTGCGAGACCCACAATTGCACACATGAAAACTACCACTAAATACAGTTCAGTAAAACATAACTATGCAGCTTCAGCCACTGCAAAGCAATGAGTTAAAGCAAACGACTGGTCAAAAGATTTCACATTGGATTTATTCAAATAGCTGCTGTCAAACTTTAGCATTGGATGATAATCCAGTCTCATGGAAGTTAATATAACTTACTGCAACAGACGGCAATAGGAAGACATTAGAAACATGGCATAAACAGTAGAAAATATTCAGCTGTGTTAGGTCAGTTTTTCCATTTTACAATGTAAAAATGATTGAAAATGTCAACGTTTATCAGCATTACAAAATAACAGAGGCTGTACATATATTGCAAGGCACTTAAGCATCTGGTATTCCTATATGGAACGATAGACCAGATGCTCAAATTAAATGCCTACACACTGTGTGCCAGGGCCACGTTAACAGTCTGGACCTCAGAGATATGAGAGGACTTCTGGATGATGCGGCTGGTAAGAGTGGGCCCCACGGTGCAGCTCTGCCTCATAGCAGAGGTGGGTCCTGTGACACACATCCTGTCTATGATAGTGGTCCTCATAACCGAGAAGGGCTCTCTGGTGCAGCTCTGCCCTGTGCCGGCGCTGGCCACGGTTACGTCGCTCTGGTCTGCTGTGCAGCTCTGCCCCTGGGCCAAGTTGGTCAGAGCCACGGCGGCGTGGATCTCCCTCCAGCCCTGATCGACTCGCCTCTGCTGGCCTCGGTCCTGCTGCTGGTCCCTGTGAATATATTAAGGGAAAACTGCTGTATATGAAGTGGATTATTAAATATCATCTCACCTCTTGCATATTAAATTAACCTGGAATAAATCAGCTGTAGAGCAATTTTCCAAAAGCAAGAAATCCAATGCAGAAATAGTGTATTTGCTTAGATATCTCCTCTTGACACAAAGCCAGAGTAATGTGGATGAATTAAAGGTGGTGGTTCAATTTCAAGAACAGCTTCCAAGAGGGATTATATAGTATTACTTTTCAAGCTGATGAAAGTTGAAAAGTGCAAACAGCTGATTTGATTGCAGATTGAGCGACGAATAATCACACTAACCTGTCACATTTAGTTGAAGTATAGTCCATTGTATCTGCAAGAGAGAAGAAAAAAGACTCACCTAAATATGCCTTCAATCAGTTTACTTGATAGCAATGAAATTGCAAACTATTCGTAGGACAATCGACGTTGGATTAGGCTTTATGGCCGTATGTTAGTGATACATAGTATTAATGTAGGAGTGTTTTTAATTTGCAGCATGTGTGTGAGTATTTATGTGTATTCATGGGTGACTGAGCATATTCATGGGTTTAGTGTGTGTTTGTGCATGTCAAAGTGCTCCCAAATGCAAGTGTGTGCATCTCTGAATATTGGTACTTTTGTGTATACAGTTACTACTTGTCCAGGATGTCTCTCTGGATGTGTTTTACGGTGCCAGAAAGGTTTGACTCAGTGAAGTGCACCAGTCTGCCTGTGCTCAGTTACTCTGGCCAAAACAAATGCAATGCAGAGTTTCTCTTGAGCTTTTGAGAGGGAGAAAAAAAAATCAGATATCTGCATCGTGTCATGGGGACTGACGCTGTGTTTTCAGGTTTCTGAAGCTCTGCTAGCACCTGTAAAGTTAATCCAGTGTGTCATTCCTTTCCCAAAGAACTGAGAACTTCATTAGAGTTTACCAACAGACAGGGGAGTGTTTTTTGAATGAACACCCGAGAACCTCGCTACATCTGTGGAAGAAGGAAGGGTCAGTCTTTCTCTCACAATGACCTGAAATGAAACTGCAGTATCTGACTATTTCAGATGCAGGAGCAGGATGACGAGGACTTCAGAGTAATATTATATTGGTTGTACGATTTCTGTCTGTGGTCTGTGTATACGCGTGCATTATATGTAGAGCATATTTTCCATTTCAGTTTTGGAATATTGCCTTTTTTCATTGGAGCAGATAGAAGCTGGTCAAAACCAATTTTTCTTCAGAGAGCAATAGACAGGGAAATTAGAGGCCCACTGTGAAACACAGTCTTTCAATTCTAACAGCCCGAAACATCCCCGTCTCTGATTTCTTTAGCCAGGCCGGAGCCAAGAGCAACTACTTATTGATAGTAAATCATTTTGCTGTTTTATGCTTTTTTGCTACTGAACGTCCCTGAGCATTTCTCTCTTTAGCCATAACATGCGTCTGCCAAGAAAGTACTTCAGTACCTCTGTTGTATTTATTACTAAGAAAAAACATTGTTTTACCTCTGGCGAGTCTCAAATTTACAGCAGGGATCAGTTACAACAAAACTTTACGGGGGTAATGAAGCTGCTGAATGCTTTTTTGATATCACATTGTGGTGCAGTACAGTTATAATTTCATGTTAGAACTTACATCTGACCTCATTCATTTACAAATAAGGAAAAGTTCGACATTTCGGGAAATAGTCTTCTACTTTCTCACCGAGAGTTAGAAGAAAAGATCAATACCACTCTGGTTTCTGTAAGTTACAGTAAATATGAAGCTAGGGCGAGCAGCCGGTTAGCTTAGCATAAACACTGAAATGGGCAATAGCTATGTGTTTGCAAGTAACAAAATTCACCTACCAGCACCTCTAAAGCTATATATAGCGTGTTAATTAGTGGGGTTTAGAGGTGCTGGTAGGTAGTTACTTTTACCTTCGGACTAAGCCAGGCTAGCTGTCTTTATACTAAGCTAAGCTAATGTCTCCTGGCTCCAGCATCATATGAAACTTAGACAATTTTGTGTATGTTTTGGGATTGAGCTTTCTATTACTACCATAAATCCTGTCTCATGTAACCCACTCACAATGAAATAATGTCTACATGAGCTAATTTAAGTTGGGTGTTCTCCCACAGTATCAGTTTAAATCCACTCGTGACTCAAAGTCAATGACTTTCAGTCATCTCACAGGTGTGTCATTGGGATCCACACTGGAAAACAACCGTGCATTGAGAATACATTGTAAAACCTTATTTCCTCAATGCGGATATGTATCTGCTCCCCTCTCAGCATGCATGTTTTCATTTGAAACAAAATGGGTGGAAAACGCAGCAAGGAGTTTGTCCAGATATGTTTTTCTCCGCTCTGCGTCCAATAAAACATGATTCTGGTCACATTTATGGCTCCAGTCTTTTTAAGGGAAATACTGAAGTTGATGCGAGTACCGTATTATATGGTGTAAACATCCTCAGATTCCTGTACAGTAAATAGTAACATCACTAACATGCAGTATACTATTCTGTTAGGCTTATAAGTGTGCGTTTAAAGTGTCCTTGTAAGACACTGTGTAGTGGCATCACTTATTAGTCCATCACTTGAGGTTTAGTGACTGTTTTAGCCGTCTCCCGGGCAGAGTTTAAACGTGTTAATGGTGTTAGTGCCTGTCATGAATCTGGCAGCTTGACTTTCCACTTCACCTCCACAGAGGAGCCGTACTGGGTTGCAAACGCACTTAATATGACCAGCAGGGATACATTAAAAGTTTGCACAAACATTTCAACAGTGCTGCCCACATAGTGCGCGATGACGTCAAAATACTCCAAAAGAAATATGATTTGAAATAAGAGAGTAATAACATTTTTGAAGGAATAGTGTAACATTTTGGGAAATACGCTTATTTGCTCTCTTGCCCTGAGTTAAATGAGAAGATTGATACCACTCTCATGTCTGTACGCTAAATATTAAGCTACAGCCATCAGACGGTTAGCTTAGCTTAGCATAAAGACTGAAAACAGGGGGAAACAGCTAGCTTGACTCTGTCCAAAGGTTAAAAAAAAAAAAACATAAGCTTACCAGTCAAGCACCTCTAAATCTCACTAATTGACATATTATAACTCATTTGTTTTTTCTGTACAAAATTGGAAGGAAGAAAGTTACTGCGTCTAGCTAAGAAATAGCCCGACACATTTCCCACGTACAACCGCAGCTTGTCATTTTTACGCTTCAGTTTTGAATGTAGTAAAGAAATGAGATATCAAGTGTTAATTAGTAAACTTTAGAGGTGCTGGTAGGCGGATTTTGTTACCAAGCTCCTCCTGTTTCCAGTCTAAATGCTAAGCTAAGCTAACTGTCTGCTGGCTGTACAGAAATGAGAGTGGTATCGATCTACTTGTCAAACTCTCAGCAAAAAAGCGAATAAGCTTATTTCCCAAAATGATTAATTATTCCCCTAAAATGAATGAGGATCCTTGTATTACCATTGTTTAATTCATATAAACGCTAATTAAAATGTTTGTAAAATTATACCATATTTGTTTAATAATTTGTATACTTTATACGATATGCCATTTCACTGGTTTACTATTACTTTAAATATATAGTACAAGCCTGTTAAAATGATGAATTATCCTAATTATTCAAGTTACCAATCTGTAGGCCAATTTGAGGTTAAACTGAGTTTCCCGCATACAGATTAAGCCTTGTCAAAGACTATGAAAATATCCATTAAATAAGACTGGGACCAGGATTTAACTTTTGCCAGGAAAGTGGTTCTTAAATAATAATAAAAAAGGAACTTAAAGCATGCCTTGTTTAATTTTAGAGTGAAACTTGTGAAATATGCTAAAGAGTAGAATTGGTTTCAAAAATCTTTTCACAACTCTTATGATATAATGTAAATTTAGATTGATTTTGAGTAGGAAAGTAACACTTGGGAGAAGCAGCCTGCCAAAGCACACATGAGTCAAGGAAGCAAAGCTACACACCCTCAAACACTGATGGGAAAAGCCAAATGGATATTAGTGATCTCGCTCTGCGTTGCCTCACAGCTGAGTGGCAGCTCTGACAGTTGCTCTACGAGACGTCTTCAGCGCTTTACTGACAGACTGCTCCATTTCTGCTTTTTGGCTGAGGTTTCCACTTCTCACCCTGGGAAGAATAAAGTCTCAGACATTCTGTAATTGTCCTTGAGACTGGACTGGACATTTCCACCATGGCAAGAAGCTGAAGCGGAACAAATGGCACATTCTAGTATATGGAAATGATATTTGCGGTGTGCAGCGGCAGCCAGCATGAGCTCGATCCAATTTTAAAATGAGGGATTTCAGCATCTGCATGAGTCTTTATTAGTAATGTTTGTAAAGGCTTTGGCTCCTGTACCTTAGCGGATTTGAGGGTTGTCAGTGTGCTGGGCTCCCTATAGGTCTGAGAGGGCACCCAGGTGTCAAACTCCCTCCCAGTATCGCTGTAACTTTATAATTGAATCTCGCAGAGCTTCTGACTTTCAGTGGAATGCCAGAGATTTATTAATGTCAGGGAGCTCTGAGGAGCCATGTGGACGTTTCTGTTCGGTCTGTTCTTATTTTACTGTACACTGTGGTGTGTTAAAAATGAACTGAGGGGAAGCAGGGTAGTTAAAGTGTCATTTTACCTCACATTCAACATAAATCTACAATTAACAAGGAAGATGCTTTAATGATTTCTGTGGACAGGGGGTGCTATCATCTCTTTTCCTCCCAATCTGCCCACTTGTCACAAGTTTATGCATAATATGAGTGTTTACATGCTTTGCCTGACTTTTCCCTAATATTACAGGCTTTCCCTGATTCTATTTACACATATTGAGCGCATATTCTGTGTTAAAGCGTAATTTTCCACTCATCTTATTGCTTTAATGTAACTGATGTTCTCTCACCCATGTGGTAGACAAAGTTGGCCTCTGTTTCGTAGGACGACGCCGGGGAGACAACATCTCGATCACATTCATTGGAGCTGAACGACTCGGAGTGGCTCCTCCTCTTGCGGGCCGAGGTGACGCCATCGGCCTTCGCCGCCATCATGTGCCGCAGGGTGTCGTTCAGATACCGATTCAGTAAACTGCTCTTGTACTTGGACGGAGGCGACGCGCTGTCGTCACTGTTGGCGGAGTCTGCCATGGCGAGGACGTTGCCCTGTTTCTGGAGCACGCTCTTGTGGGAAGATGACCTGCCAAAGTCAGATTGGCTGATGGGAGTTTGTAAGGGACACTCTTCATCTGCAGCAAAGGAAACAAAACTGTGACTTATTTCATGTTGTACTGATTCAAATGATTCATACAAGATGTTGCAAACTACGATAAATACTGATGTTTTAGATCTAAATCCTGTCTATTATACTTTATTTTTCATGATTCCATCTTTAAAAAGGAAGAGTGGTAAACTTAAATACTGTGTGGCCCGTACCATCTGAGTCGGTGTCATCGCTGCACACGCTCAGTCTCTCCGCGTTTCCCTGGATGTATTTATTGTACAGTTTGATCCTCAGGGCCCAGCTCAGGTCTGGCTGTCTCACTGTGTTCTTCAGCCTCCGACGGGCATTCGCAAACCAGTTCGAAACCTGCACAGATGCACCTTGTTATAGGACAGCACTGGCTTAAATTTAACTCACAAAATTCAATATCGACACATTCCCTGAAGTCCCTTTCCCTTCATTCCACCATCAGTGCATTCGTGCACGAGCTCGCCTCTCACCTGCACTAGAGTCATATGTGAGCCCAGGGCCAGCAGGACCTTCTCGGTCTTGGTGGGGTAGGGGTTGTCCCGGTGTTTGTACAGCCAATGTTTCAGTGGTCGGGCCATGTCCTGCAGCACCTGCCTCTTGTGGCGAACTTTGACCCCACCCAGACGAGACCTGGAGGAATCAGAAGCTGCCTAATAGGTTCATGAAGACCACCTACAATCCTCTCTGTTCAGACTATGACATTTATACATGAAACAACACAATGCTAAATTATTTCTGTAACTTCCATGTCTGAAGAACTGCAAAGGACAAATGACTATGTAAAGGCAGACATAATTTCAGGTTAGAGGATTATCTTAGATTTTATATGGCTTTGAAATGCTGCTTTTAACATTAAGATATATTTTAAAATTATCATACAAAAAATATGAGCACCTGTTTAGCTGTTGATCATGCCATCAAAACAATATTTCCAACTCAGACAAAAAGGGCGTACCCATATCTTCTGTACTTGATAGGAGAGCTGTCTTCAGTGGTGTCCTGGCATCGCAGCAGGTCTGCGTCCTGCCCGTCTGTTAAACCGCTCTGAGGTAAGTCTACACAGTTCAGTCTGCTCCTCTCCTCCGCTCTCCTGTTGTCCTCCAAATGAAGCAGAGTATCAGACTTCATCACGGCAACTTTGTTCATCGCTAAATACAGAGAGTTTCCTTCAACAGGTGCATCAGTAGACTTCCAGATGTAAATAGAAGCAGCAGGTTCCCATCCTGGATACACTTGATGTAAAGGTGAATTTTAAAAAACAAAAGTGTTCCTTGCGTTTCTCTCTGTGCTCACGGGAGCAGTGAGTGAGCAGACGGATGACAGACTCTTACGAGAGAATAATGTTTGAAAAGTCAGAGGATGTTGTCTGGTTTAGTTGAGCTGTGTGAGGAGAGTTCAAATAACCTGCTGCTCTGCCGCCTATTGGCTCTCCCGCCGTCCAATCACTCCTCTGGAGAGCTCTGTGAGGAAAAAGCTTGCAGAGCGGCAGCCTCGGCAGCACCCCAGCATATGAAAAATATTGCACATGTAAGAATATCAGCAAATGCGGTCGTTAGATTTACTAGTGAGATTTTTGTCTGGTGCGACTGCAGCCTGTGCTAAGCAGTTCGACATGCTCTCATATTTTCTACATGAGGCGTATGAATCTCTTGCGGGTTTCACCAAAAATCGTGTCAGCAAGTAATACATGTTTTACCAGGGCATTCTGGAAATTTATGGGTATAATTACATGGTTGCTAATAACCAGCAAAACCACCAAACTGTGCCTCATGTGGGGCAGCGAGTCCTGCTGAGTTGAAATGGATTTCAGTACAAATGGGCTCATAATGAAGTCAACACAAACACTGGAAGATGAAACTGATCTTCGCCTAAATGATCCTCAGCCAGTGTTGCACATGCAGTTGACAGATTTTTGAGTCAGAAAGTGTGTTAGCATGTGCATTTGAGTGTCAGGATTGTGCATCTTTCACACTGTCTGCATCGTGAGCAGGAATAATCCAACCATAATGCTCATATTTGTCAATGTTTGTCTCCATTTCGGAGCAACAGGGACTGTGAACAATTATAAAAACGGGGTCTGACAGAAGCTTAGCGTCGTCATTAGTGTAACTATATGACAACATGCGGGCACTGGGCCCAGTATTTGAAGACTCTGTAGTTCAGCTTTAGCTATCATCCACGTATGTTTTCCCTCTTGACATCCAAACACTCTTATGTAAGACTGTTTGGATTAACAGTAATGACTTTGCCATGCACAATCATAACTTCATAATCTTTAAGCGAGCGTATGTGATAAAAATGCATTTTTCCTGCCTATCTAACTTTTTGAAGGTTATGGCTAATATCCGAGCAGCACTTGTTCAACCGTTAAACATATTAAAGGACTCCATAACTCTCATCCCTGTTCATAATTCAGCAGCGTCAGTGGGGAGGTTGAGTTTCAATGGTTTCAAAGCTGAAAAACACATGGACCAGAAGCATCCCCGTTAGGTGCAGTAAATTCCTCGCTCACATTCCTCAGCAGTGGTCGGAGAATGCTACATGCTATCACACACCATTTACTCCTGTCCCTCTGTGATGTGTTCACCGGCTCAACTGTTGATATTAGCTGGGAACACACCTACATTCAGCAGCCAGGAGACCTGTAAAAACGCTGTGGAAGGACATATATCTCTTCTTGTTTGGATAGTTTGGCACTCGTGTGTGTGTGTGTGTGTGTGTGTGTGTGTCTGTCTGTCTTGCAGGTTCACAAACTCCAGGCATCTCCAAAGGGCCAAACATCTAGCAAAATGTGTGTTGGAGAAATTGATTGTATCCTCAAATATCCTGAAGAAGTAACTTTTGCCAAATTTAGATCTTTTACTTACTTTACTCTTATTATTTCTAATTTAGTAGATTCAAATGGAGGATTATTGATAATACTTGTCAAATGCTTTTCATGCTGTTACATACTGCTGCTGTACGCGCCATAAACTTCTGCTGAACAGAGGCCACTGAGGCCAAAGGAAGTAATTACAGCATAATTCCCAAGATTGTCTTGAGTTAGTTGCTTTAAAGCTGCACTAATATATATTTTCATATTAACAATGGATCAAATGACTGTGTAATGTGAAAGGTGTTGCTTGTAGTGACAAACCAACAGAATTATCACATTTAGCATTTTAGCCTCTTTCAGCTCATTGTTTTGGTTTTACTGCCTGCAGCTGTACTGTTTTGGTTCACTCTGACTGCTCTCACCAGCCTCATTTCCAGCCGCAGCTGTTTTTAGCAAAACGCTCTGATAAACCTACTGTATAATACCTACAGCAAACTGACAAAGTTAGCAACTAGCTGGTGAACAGAGATGAACATTTAGCAACTAAAGAACCAGATATTTGGCTCAGGAGTTGGTGGAGACCAAAACAGAGCTGAACAGAGAGGGAATATTGGACTTCAGAAACAGTGACTCCAAAGTCAGAAACATGACTCCAAATGAATGCTAACGTTGCACCATGTCGCCTAGACGTGAAAATAGGCGACTGTTAGCTAACACGCTCACCATAACAACTTTATAAGGTGATAATATGTCAATGTTGCGTTTAGAGCTTGTTGTGCTGCCTCTAAGTCGTAAAAAATATGAATTGATGAAGGTTTAAACGCATCATCATCTTTAGGTGACCTGACTAAGTGTGACTGGAATTAGACCACAGGCAGGAAACAATAAACGTGTCTACTGGTGAGGTTCGTTGTGTTAACATCTTGTGTTACTAAAACCAGTGAAATGTTTCTCTGTGACATGTGGCTAATATGTAGTTTAACAGGTGAACAATTATTAAAGTGTCATTAAGTTAGCAAACTCTGTCAATACTGTTAGTTACACAGCAATAGCTTATGTTTGCTTACATTAGCCACCATAACTTTCTGGTCATACCAGACCAAGTAAGGATGAGTGTACTGAATGGAGCAGGGGTGCGTTTGATTGCTTATAAAATTAACTTTTTATTTGTAAGAGGTCTTATTTCTTCTTTCAAAAGTTGCATAGCCTGGCTTCAGTGCGTCAATATCAGGAAATAGGAATCACTTGATGACCCTTTCAATACAGTACTCTGTAATAAACTAAAAACCTTTTCCCCTTCCTGCTTTTGGTTTGTATAATTACCTCCCATATACTTTCAGCATGTGCCTTACTGCGTTGGTTGTTTAAAAGTTATGAATATCTCATGCAACGACGAAGATATTGTTTAACATCAGTCGTATTTATTTTTACATACTCCGAATAGACAGTTACATGATTGAGCCAAATTATCCGAGACCAATTGACATCATACTTCTGTGTAATGTTTGAAGTGGGAGCTGCAGTGAACATAAAATGGCGGGTTTTCATTGGATCACTCCGGTGTCTTAAATGGCATCGTTATGATCTCAGAGGGTGCCTGCAGATTCTCAGTGGTGTGATGAAATTATGCTGCCATGCTTTGGCTGAGGTCGGGCTTCAGGCCCTGGCAGAAGTGCGACTGTTGTCCTGACAGTCTGGTTTGTACATTTTGGTGACCAGGAGACATGTAGACACGCCAACGAGTGCATCGCCACTCATCCGTTTGTGCCACTGTCTTCTTTGTGTACTCAGTTGTGTTTGACACTGACAAGAAGCCTGCCAAAGTAAAATAAATACCTAAGACAAAATGGCTTGCTCTTTATCCCCGCAGCCTAATCCACGATGTAGAGCCTCACCACTCTTTTACAGTAAGCTTTTATGTGCGGTCGTAACTTTCTCCCCCGTACGTCTGCGAAGGCCCAAGTCCCTTGAAAGCCATTACCGTCTCCCCACATCATGCAGCTCCCTCTTCCTCCCAAACACGACATGATAGACACATTAACACTCCTTCACACCCAATTGAGCACAGCAACCAAAAAAGGAGGAAGGAAACACCATGAATGTAGAGGAATGCAGCCATTAAAAAGGATTAGACTAAGCAGCTTGTGTGAAGGAGAGCAGTAGATTCTGCACCCGACGGGCAGCTGTGATGCTCAAATATGAGTTTTTGTTAATGGAGTGTTGCTAATGGTGAGGATCTGCCAATTATTTTTAATTGTCTCAATATGTTTTTGTATGTAAAAAAAGACCTCTTCACAACTAATGTTCCATAATGGAGTTGTTTTTCAGTGTAGGGTGCCTTAAATATTCAACAGCCAATACTACAATGTCTACTAGAATAATTCTATCTGATTAAAACATCAACTTCTACAGTCCTCTTCTACAATATGTACACAATTCTGAAACTTACAGCCATAAAACAGGTTTTCCTTCCTCTTTATCTACAGTCTAATTGACTGTTATCTTGTTTGTGTCTCTATTTTGTATAGCATGTTGTTGGCAAAATGTCTCCCTGACTGCTACTAATAATATTTCTCTGGTGTACATTACAGTTAATTGAAGTGCAGCAGCTGTCAGAATAATTACATGCTGATGTTTGCGACTTGGCAGGGAAGGATTACACTCAGCCACAAGCTCTGAAAAGTTTCCTTTTTTTCTCCTTCTTCTTCTTCTCCTCCGTCCTGTGAGCCGACGTTATTTCAGCCAAATGCCAAAAAAAAAAAAACTGTCTCTGAGACAGACGGAGGGAAAGAGAGAAAGAGAGACTGAGACGTTTGCCTAATTAGATACACACTAAGGGACAGTATGGAAAACGGTGGTAATCACAGGACTTGTTTACAAATGGAAAAATATTTCAAATGTGACAAAAATTCTAACTTTATATCGCACATACAATTAAGAAATTGTTCTTTTCTTCTTTGTGAGTGCAAAGTTCAAATCCAGCTGTCCAAATGACCGCAGCTTCTCCGTGCTTTTGTTGGCGAGGAGCAGATCCACTCTGCAGGAATCCACTGAACTTCCGCCTCTTCTACCTGCTCGAGGTCCGCCTTCAGCTCTCTGAACGCCACAGCGATGTCGCCATTAACAATCACCTTGTCAAACAAGTGGCCGCACTGGCTCTCCATGCTTTCAGCCAAGTCGATCATGTCCTCAAAATCCTCCTCCTGTGGAAAGAGAACACCTGGTAAAGTGTAGGAACATTTGGTCTCCAATAGCTCTATTTAAGTTCTTTTCACAGTTTGACTTGTGTGTCCTTTGATTAACCATCAAGCGAAAGATGAAAAGAATTAAAGGAGCACAAAAAAACACGGCAATTGATGATTAATGATGATTTCATTGTTAATCTGCTGCTAATACTGCTGGTGGAATGCTAACGGACCAGCTACACTCTGGCCATATGATGACAAAAAAAACATCTTCCGAGAAGTTGTTTTACAATAATCTGCACATACTGTAACATAACAGGACATGGAACGGATCACCATGACCATTCAACTATACAGACCAAGGCGTAACACATCGTTACATGCTGAGAGTAAAGGATAAGAGGCCTTTTCACACCAGCTGTAAAGCACAGCCCTATAAGACATGCCTTAACGATCTGAGGGCTGTGCTGTTTGGCACCGGGCAAACTCCAGCCACGCTGCAACACAGGTGTGTGACCTCGGGGGTTTTATAAGGGCAACATGGGCAGACAGGGTCAAACAGTGAATGAGAAGCCAGATGGGGATTATGACAGTGACGTAGCATCTTTTTACCATCAAACATACGTTCTCCTCTTTTGAGACAAGTGAACACAAACCCACCAGAGCAGCATAAAATAGAAATCCCTCCCTCATTGAGTCATTCTGTCAATCCATCACATATACACCCTTCATCTTCTGGACAAAATGTACTCACCTTTACGTTAGTTATGGAACAAGAAGCCACCCACCAAGCAGCCTTGTAACTCCCCCTGTCTCTTAAACGTCTCTTAAATGCAAACCACGGGGTCAACCATGTGTAAGGCAAGGTGGGAGCATGAGTAAGGGAGTTTAGGTGTGACATGGAACAAGCACCTGACTTCACACATGTACCTGGTGGAATGTGTTTTGTGTGTTTATGTTATAGTTTCACTCACTGAAAAGATCTTGACTGAGTTCTTGTCCTCTTCATCGCAGATGAATTTAGCCCTTCGTCTGGTGAGGCGGAGCTCCTCGATACACGGGGGCTTCACAAACACCACGTATGGTTTGAATTCGGATGTGTACACATGCTTTATTTTCTGTGGTGACCAAGACAAAACAGAAGGAGGTTAGATGAAGGCAGAAGTAAGTATTTATGGTACAATAAATTACCTAAACAATGAAGAAAAGGCATTAAAAGAAAAAGAAAAAAACAAGATTTCAGAAGATCAAAACATTGGCTCAATCACAACCCTGCAAAACACAAGAGATTCATACACGGTGTGAATCTACTAGCATTATTTCAGATGTGGCAGTGAAAAGTGAGGACTTTTGTGAAAGCTCTAAAGCTAAATGTTAAATAATTTTAAATGTTGCAACTGAATATGGCAGTTTGTGTAGAAGACCAGTAAAATTGATGATTTAAATAGCATTCTTGGTTTGAACCATGAGGGATTACTTTCCAGACTGTGTAAATGATGTACAGGTAATAATGTGCAGTAGAATAACAGCCTTATATTTTTTCTTTGTTTTGCATTGTATCCCCCTTTTTCCCAGTTTTGGACTGTCCTCATGTACCGCAGTACTTGTAACGGCTAATTTCCAGTGTTGACCTGGGGAGAGTGGTGACCGCTATGTGCTTCTTTCAATACACATGGAGTCACCAGTCCCTACTTGTTAGCAAGGACCTTAATTGGCAGGGCACATGTGGAGGTTCATGCTATCCCTCCTCTGCACAGGCACCCCAACAAATCAGTAGCATGTGATCCCTCACTGGCTTCCCACCATGCAAACACTGCCAATTGTGTTGGATGGAGGGCCTGGCCAAGCGGGCAGCACCACTGCCAGGAACTAAAGCCTGTAGTGGTGACACACGGGCCCTTGGAAACTTCATTTTTATTATTTAAACATCAACAAGGCATATGATAAAAGGCCTTATGTTTTCATTACTGAATAGGCAATCATCACAATGAACATTTTTTGTGTTAGTGTGAATGATTTACCTGGGAGATGTGAATTATTTTGGCTAAAAAACCTTCCCTCTCCTTGGACACTCCAAATTCAGTTGGCTACGTAAACCTTAATGAAATTATCTTTTTTAAAGGCATAATACTTACACTAGGGTGCACATCCAGGAGGCAAACCTTGCCCTCAGCCATCACTCTAAGCACCGAGTCTAGACTTGTTCCATAGTAGTGTCCATTGTATCTCCCATATTCAATAAACCTAGAGGCAGAAAGAAAGAGGGAGAGACACAGACAGGAAGGAGAGTAAGACAGCATAAAATGGTAATCAGACAGCAGTAGAAATGGTGGCCATCACTCTCATGAAAGGGGAAGAGGAAGAGTGAGTGAACAAAAACACAAGTGGGACTATTTTCAACACCACGGGAAAGGAAACCTCATGAGCGACACCTGCATATACAGTACCTATGATTGAGAATGTCCTCTTCAAACATGTGAATTGATACAAAATGATAATCCACCCCTTCAATCTCCTGCCTTCTCTTCTCACGTGTGGTGTCTGAAAGAGAACAGGACGGGGGGCTGAAGACAGCTTTAGAAAGATGAGAAACCATTGTGTGCGCAGGAGGCAAAGGTGACAGTTTAAGACGTCCGTCTTACGCGGTACAGTGAAGCTGTAGCGGTCAGGGTCGGATATCAGGAGCCTCCTCTTCAGTTCAGTAACGCCAACGCCTCTGGGCCCTCGAGAGAAAGATCAAAACACTGTGTTCTGCATGTGGGTATTCATTCCCAATATCACTGTGTACTTTTGTTTTCCTCACGACAAGTCCAACATCAAATAGGCTTAGTGATCTGGTGACACATCTGTCTTTATCATCAGAGAAGGAGAAGGGGAGCGAGGGAGGGTCAGACAGACAGAGCTCTGATTTCATACTGATTTCAGTCTGAAAACGATTCTCCAACCAGACTCGCTCTTTTTCTCCATCTGTCTCTCTATTGAACGTTAAATGCTCCTATACCCTCTGGAAAATCCATAGCATCACATCTAAATGTGACATCTGCAAAGCCACACAGTATCAGTGTCATTATAGTGTAGGATGCACAGGATGAAGCACACGCACACACAGGCATACACACACATATTGTAGCATCTGGGATTTCCTTTTAGAGCAGGTTTGTGCAGAACCAGATTGCATCAGATTCTAATGGAGCGCTGTCTGAAAGTAGGATTCCTGACATACCTGCCTTTTCCATCACAGCGTTGCATGAGCTCGATACATTACAAAATATCAAGTTTATAGACTCCACTCTTACACTGCTGATGTCTTTCCCAGCTGCTCCACAGAGCTGGAGAGGAGCATCATCAGGCTCTGTGGATACTTTCTTCAGACCTTTTTTTTTTCAAGAGTTACATGATCTGTAGGGCTTAAAGTGGCTGGCAGTCACTTTCACCAGCTTTCCTGGGGCATAACGGTCTATTGTTTCATTCAAAGTGCGTATGCAATGCAAACAGAAAAGGATACATTTCCAACCTGGTCAAACATTATCCATCTGGTCCTGTTTTAGTGATTCAAGTTTTGGTTTTCCTGACTGTAACTCTCATTGCCAATAAGCTATATATTCTTAATGATGACCTCCGGTCAATGAAGAGCCTTCACAGCAGACAGTAAAACGTAATCCAGAGTCGGGGTAAGCTCCAACTCAATTAAAGAGGTCTAAATCTAAATCCAAGCTGTCTTAACTGTTCTAGTTTGATGATGGAGCACTTGGCTGACATTATGAGGGATCCTATTCCCAATCCACTCATCCCTTTCTCTCCATTCACCTATCATTTATCTCCTCTCTATCTGGTTTTGCTTTTGCACCTCTTCAGTTCATTGTGTTTCTCTCCTCTCTGCCTTCCACTTTCACAATTTTCTTTCCCTCTTCCTCCATCTCTTCTTTCTTCGAATTTCCCTTGGTCACAGATGACCTACAGTTGTATCGTAATATGACATTAAAAAGACCTTAAGTGAGGCTCAATGTAAAATTCCCTTGGGAGAGATATAGCTCAAAAGTACATAGAGCAGGCCTGCAGGATTGGCAGAGAAGTGAATCTGGGGTGGGCCACTGGGTAACGTAAGAGAACACAATATATTCTGACTTGGGGTTTTCTGACAGTGTTTACGTGGTTCTGATGGGAAAGGATTGTTCTTGCACTCAAGAGTGGGAACATAAATCTTCATCAATGCATTACTTTTTCTTTTGATCAACAACAGCTTCAATAATACTGTCCTTTTAGTGAAGGGGATCAGGTTATTTTGATTTTTGAAAAAAAAGGAAGTGGGATAATATAAAACAGAACACACCTGACCACAATGTGCAATACTGTACATATCCCCACAGTAACTACCACGTTATAAGCTTTGTATATAGCAATGTTATATACATGCTGTGCACACAGTATATCACGCTAGAATTCACAGCATAGGGACCTATTTTACAAGCTTTTGGCATTATGCTTCAAAAGCAAACTTTCCACACAAGATGGGAACTTGCCTTTTTCTTTACACGGCTGTATGTTTAGGTCGTACGTACCAACCAGAATGACCAGACGCTTTCTGCCATTAGGGTCTCTGTGGTGGGGGATCACCTCTGAGTAGGTAGGGGGCTGTATTGAGCTGTGAACCCCTGTGCTCCACCTCCTGGACCGAGCCGCTTCTCTGGCCCAATTGCTCTTTCTCCCAAGTCGGAAACTCCTTCTTAAACCAGCTGGAAAAGAGAGAGAAGGACCTTAGACCTGCCAGGTGTATTACTGAAAATCTTGCAGGAGGATTTCCTCATGATCTCCTCCTAAAACCTGCATTCATTGATTTCTTTGGCCACTTGAACGCAGCGGAGCACAACATATGGTACATTATTGGCTTATAAAGTTGATATGGTGAATGTGTTAGCAAACATCCCCCTACCAATGTACACATCCAGCAGAGACAGAGCAACATTAGCATTCATTTAGAGTCACATTTCTGGCCACCTGGAGAATGTATGTCTATTATTCACTCTTTTTTTCACCAGCTAGTAGCTAACTTTGTATGTCTGCCATTTGATGCTGGACAGGTAGCATACGGCGAGTTTTTAGAGTTTTTTAGAGCAGTTGTCTGCTGTGGCTGGAAGTGAGGTTGATGAGAGCGGTGAGACTGAACCAAAACAGTAAAGTTGCGGGCCGTAAAACCAAAACAATGAGCTGAAAGAGGCTAAAACGGTTTCTTAGAGCTGAGGGGAACTGCAGAGTCAGTGGGTTCATCACTACGAGTGACCCCTTTCACATTTCACAGTTATTTGATTCATTGTTAATATAAAAATACATAATCATGTTGTTTTCTTAATTCAAACCAAGCTGGACATACAGAAGAAAGAGAAAATTTCATCTTGACACAAGAATGCTAAAACCAGGCCATATTTATCTATCATGATGGTCTCTTTGGTCCATTTTCATGTTATTTAACTTTATTATGACCACAATTTTGAGATAACACATGTGCTCCACAGGCATGTAAGGCTTGATTTATTCAGGACTTAATTTACTCCCATCCATTTAACATTGCTCTTAAACATTGTTAAAAAGCTCCAGATATACCCTGATGACATTAAGGACCATGGCAGAAGGGAGAGCTACAGTAGGAATGGGAGGCAGAGTAGAAGAGTACAACACCTTTTAAGAAACCATCAACTCTGCCACCCAAACTCTGGTGTCAAACACTATCCTGAACAGCACAAATCTCATTCAAGAGACGACAACTCAGACTCAGTCTGTCACGCATCGCTTGTAGGCCGCCTAACAGCCACCGTCTGCCATGCGACTGTGGTCTGGCCTGGCTTGGCAGGCTCGCTCTCTTTCATGATATGTTAACTGCTGCTAAGTGATGGTGCCAGGCTTTCTTTGACGTCAGCTGTAATTTCACTTTGTAAGCATATCTGTCAATTTCCTCTCTGGGCTCCATTCTGAGAAACATGGCACTATGAGTAGAGATTTCAAACTTTTGTTTACATGGGATTTAAACTGATGATTTCATGCCGAAATGTGAAGGGGTAATACATACTGTATAAAACCATCGTTATTGTACAGCAAAAGAGAAATCTTATTTCCTACAATGAAATAAGGTCTAGTGGAAAACATTATGTAATTGTCGATCTTAAGTAATTCTGGCAGTGAAGTTCTCATCTATTACTGAGAATGCTCTCAGCCGTAAAACTTTAGTACTTTTTTGGAAATGCTACAAGATATTTCAGCTTCTCTGGACAGTATGAAGTAAGGGTGAGAGGAGAGATAAGGCCGAGAAGAGAGCGACATGACATGCAACACATACAAAATGGGCCTGAGCCCTCAATGTCAAGATTATATGATATGAGCCACAGCCTGCAGTTCTCAGTATGAAGCATCAGAGTCCTCCATAAATACACTCAGGCCATAAGTGGTACTGAATAATTCTCAGTCTCCATTTAAAGAAATAGTTTGACATTTTGAGAAATGTGCTTATTCGCTTTCTTGCCCAGAGTAAGATGAGAAATTGAAAACATTCATCTGCATCTTTACCTTCTGTAAGTTTACATATTTCTGAGTGAAACGATATATCTGGGTTGGGTATAGTTATGAGAAGGATTTTTATTAAATCCAAATTTGATTGGACTAAATTAGAACTCAACAACATTCTTTGGAAACACAAAGCTCCTACTATGATAGCTACTAATTTACTAGCTAGAGAGAGGATCTCTCTATCATCCTGGCTACAAGCTAACGGTCAAGTGTGGCTTTATATGATGGGAAGGGTTAGCTAGTAGCTAGTTAAGTTAATACATTTAAGTATATGCAGGGAGACAGGATTAGAACTTGGAAAATTATTACTTTTTATTTCACAGCGTCTTTAAATATGAAGCTAGAGTTGGTTAGCTTAGCTTAGCATAAAGACAGGGAACAGAGGGAAACAGCTAGCCAAAGCTAGCCAAATGTATCAAAAAACACCTACCAGCACTTCTAGCACACACTAATTAACACTCTATATGTCATGATATAAAAACAACATGTTAGGTTTTAAGGGAGTATTTGCTTTCCCCTGCTTCCAGTCTTTATGCTAAGCTAAGCTAACTGGCTGCTGGCTTTAGCTTCATATTAAACGGACAGACATGAGAGTGGTATCAATCTTCTCGTCTAACTCTCGGCAAGAAAGCAAATGAGAGTGTTTACCAAAATGTCAAACTATTCCTTTAAAAGGACCGACAGATAACCACGGGCAATCTAGAAAAAAATCATTCACCGGGAGACAAGTGAGTACAAGCTGTAAGCCTGTTTTTCCCTTCTTCACCATGCCTTTACTTGTGTATCTACACATACATAGTACTCCACTATGTCCCTTCTCTTTCACTTCTCATTACTCTGCGTGCAGTCATTTGGTCGTACAGCATCAATAAGGGTTTACATGCCAGACAAAGAGGAAACACAGAGTCTGAAGCACGTCCTCAGGTGGAAGCTGGCCTGAGATAAGATGAAATGCACATTATTAAATGCACATGACTCTTAGAACTGATATAATGCAACATCTGTAATTACCTTGCCTTGTACAGACGTAAGGAGCCTTTTTACAATCAGCCTTAAGTGCACGCCCCCATATGAACATCCTGCACTGCTCATATGCACACACATCATATCCAATCCATGAGATCAAGACAAATGGGATAAACGGGAAGGCTAAAACCACATTTGCTGTTCCAGTCCTCTCCCACAAATCTGCAAACCACAAAACTACATCATCATTTGAACTGGTTTGTCCTGAAAATATAACCAGGGTCTCCTTTTGTTGCTGGTTTTCCTCCATCTATTTTTATTGTTTAATATATATTCAACAGTGGTGGAAAGTAGCTAAGTACATTTACGCAAGTACTTAAGTACAATTTTGAGGTTCCCATTTTATGCTACTTTGTACTTTCAGAGGGAAATATTGTACTTTTTACTTCACTACATTTATCTGATAACTCAAGTTCTAGTTATTTTACAGATTCCGATGTAGAATACAAAATATAATCAACAAATGAATTATGATGAATTATTATAGATTAAGGTAAGATATTTAGGGCCCGAGCACTGACCAGTGCGTAGGACCCTATTGTATTTCTAAGGATTCTTATTATTATTATTTATATAAATGAATTGCCTTTTTGAGGGCCTTAACGTGCCCGAAAACTCATGAAATTTTGCACATGCGTTAGAAGTGGTGAAAATTTACATATTTTATAGGTCTCCCACATGGGGGGGGCAAAATGGCTCAGTAGCGCCCCCTATAAGTGGAAAATAAATTGGCCCCCGCGCCATGTTTCACCTACATGCACCAAAATTGGTATACATGTATATCATGCACTCACACACTAAAAACTCCATAGGACCCCCCCCCCCTTAACCAAACAGGAAGTGAGTTATTGATAATAGAATCTCCAATTTTTAATGATTGGATGCCTTTTGGACCCTCCATACTTTTGCGAACTAGTCCTACAGATTTTATCACATCGCCTTCAAACTTGGACCATGGCTTCTCAAGAAGATGGCCATCAAACGATACTCGTGGATTTTGTTTTTGTTACACGGTCTGCCCGTGAGGTGGCGTGGAAGTTAGGTGTTTCGCAGCCAAACAGGAAGTGCCTTATAACTTCACTGTACATTGTCCTAGAGGCACCAAATTTACCACGTGTCATGACCCCCCCGCCCTGAACACGTCTGTGTGGTCATTTCCAGCCACACCCACAGCGCCACCTAGTGACGGCAGGAAATGTCATGTTTTACAGTCTGACATGCATCTCAGAGTGGGTTGAGCAGAACAACCTCAAAATTGGCCCATGAAGCCTAAAGACGTTGATGATGCTGTACAATCAATAATATTGACTTTTCGCCAGAGGGCGTGGTCACGGCGGCGCGGCGAATTTCGATGTTCCATCATGAACAATCAAACTGTTGTAACTCGGCTGAAATTGATCAGATATTTTCCAAATTCCTCACGTTTGATGACATTCCCGCCCTGAACACACGTAGGGGTCAATATCGCATCTCACTCATAGCGCCACCTGTTGACAACAGGATGTATCACGCCCACTACTTTTAATCAGTACTCCTAGCAGGTTAATCACATCCACATCAAATGTGGTGAGGATACACTTAAGACCTTCATGATGCTTCACTGTGAAGATTGTGACTTTTCATCAAACGGCGTTTCCATGACAACGCCTTCTTCGCCATAAACAGGAAGTGGCTTATAACTGGACTGTACATTGTCCAAAACGCCCCAAACTTGCCATGTTTCATGACCCCCCCGCCCTGAAGGTGTCTATATGTACATTTTCACATGGGGGGGGCAAATGGCTCAGTAGCGCCCCCTAGAAGTGGGAAATAAATTGGCCCCCGCGACAGGTTTCACCTACATGCACCAAAAGTGGTATACATGTATATCATGCCCTCACACACTAAAAACTCCATAGGACCCCCCCCCTTAACCAAACAGGAAGTCAGATATTATCTATTTTTTTCATGATTTTATGGTTTTCGGACCCTCTATACTTTGTCGAACTTGTCCTACAGCTTTTATCAGATCGCCTTCAAACTTGGACCAGGCCTTCCTAACAAGATGGCCGTCAAACGATACTCGTGGATTTTTTCTTCGTTACACGGTGTGCCCGTGAGGTGGCGTGAACGCCGCCAAACAGGAAGTGCTGTATAACTGGACTGTGCTTTGTCCTACAGGCCCCAAACTTACCACATGTCATGACCCCCCCGCCCTGAACACGTCTGTATGAATTTTTTACGCCACAGTCACAGCGCCACCTAGTGACGGCAGGAAATGACACGTTTTACAGTCTGACATGCAGCAGCTTCTCTCTGCTCTCCTCTGCCTGTCTGTCTGTTGTAGCTGACATCTTGTCTACACACACGCACACACAGACAATCACGCTGTGCTACGTTTTCCTTCGCCGCCAGACAGGAAGTGGTTTATAACTCCACTGTACATTGTCCTACAGGCCCCAAACTTCCCATGTTTCATGACCCCCCCCGCCCTGAAGGCGTCTATGTGTAAATGTCCGGCCACGGTCGTAGCGCCACCTAGTGACGGCATGAAATGACGCGTTTTGTGGTCTGACGCGTCGTGAAGCGGCGGACGCTGCCCTCCCCGACGCGCGCAGGTGTGCGAGGGCCCGTTCATCGCTGCTTGCAGCTTTAATATTGATTGAAACTTATAAGCTACCCAGCAGTATAAAGTAATTAAAATTAGCCCCACCTTTACTGCAACATTAAAGTGATGTGCACATTAATGCATCCAATAATTATAATTCAATTATATAACATACATTATTCTGAAATGGGACATTCTGCAAAATGAGTACTTTTACTTTTGGTACTTTAAGTATATTTTAATTCTAATACTTTTGTACTTTTACTTGTAACTGAGTATTTCCGCACTGTGGTAGTGCCACTTTTACTTAAGTAAAAAAGATCATAGTACTGACCACTGATATTCAGTATATGTGAGTTGTATTGTCCTGTATCATACTGGTCCCTTTTCCAGTATCAGTGGGATTTGAGTGGAACAAGTCAAACATCTCACCAATGTGGATCCCTGTTATTGCTCTGTAGTCTACATCCTCCATGACTGGAAAAACAGGAAGAGAGAAGAGGAAAGAGTGAGGAAATCGTGGACACAAACCACAAGGGGATGACATGTGCGTTGCTCTGAAATTTCATACTCAAAGTATTAGCATATGTTCTACCCAAATGTCCTAATATTTTGCTTTGGAAATTCTAATAATAGTTTTATTTAGAAATGATATCCACAATTTAGAAATATTAATAACTACCTTACTCTAACAAAGTGACTGTTAGTGAAAAACAAGCACATTGCAAAAGGCCAGATACTTTAAACCTGCTTGCTTACAACAGAGGAACATTTCACAGAATCCTCTCCATTTTGGAAAAATGGTGCAGGGGGAATTACATGATTATTATTTTTGGATAATACACCGTTTTAAATCTTTAAAAACCCCAAACCAAAGCCTAAAATATACATGTGTATTATATCATGTAAATTATGCTGAAGGTACTTTTTCAAAAGCAAATTCAAACAGACAGTACCTTCCCCCTCATCTGTGGAGCATGTGGAGAAAACAAAAGCAGTGAGTACAACAGGAGGCCAGCAGAGCTCACTCATGACCTTGACCGTGATCTTCAGACATGACCTGTCACCTCTCAGTTTAGCACAAAAGGAGCTCCAATATGTTTATTGGAAAGTGTTAAAAGGTTTTATTTTTTTCAGGTGTAGTGATTTTATGGACAAAACGTTGGCTCATCACCTGGGGGTCTGACTCGCCGAGGCTTGAACAGGGCTTTAGGTCGCTGTAGTGCAACTCTCCTGTAGAAAGCCAAATAAATCAAGGTGGAATCAAAGCAGGATTTAGTTAAAATGTCTTAAAGATGTTATATGACAGTGTTTTCAAGTGAGCCAACATGTTGCTGTTGACAAAAGAGCATAAAATGACCACCTCTCATGGAGCTGCTGTGAGGGGATGAGCCCCGCCCGAGTGTTGCTGTCCCCGAGGTGACAGGCCTGCCACCAGGTGTCATCCTCCATGCTGACAATCTGGAGGACGTCGCCCCTTTTAAAGGCTACTGCTGCATCCTTGCACGGAACAGTGGAATCCTCGTTAGGATCATAATCAAAAAGAGCCCGCAAAAACAGCTGAGGAAATAAAATCATTTAATGTTATTGCCTTCAGACAGACTGGTGACAAAGGAAAATACACATTTTATTTTATCTATTTATTCATCCTTCTCTTTTCCTACTGCTGCTTTGTGAACTTCCTCTGTATCCTGGCAATGGACGCAAAACATCTTTGTCTGTTGCTTTTCAACACATGTTGGTGTCATTTTTGAGAAATGACCATGATCATAGAAAATAATTTGTCTTAATCATTTACAAATGCTCCCTTCTCTAACAGTTTCCAGCTTGGACGTCCACTCCATGTATGTGGTGGTAGTGGCCTAGAATTCTTCCTAAACAAAGAGGATTGTGGAACTTGAAATTTTCCCCATAAGGTGCATGGATTCATTGTTAACGTTAAATTGAGTTGATGCGGCGCAGCACATGTGATGTGTGCAAAATGATGAATCAAGTGTTTAAATTATAAAAAGCTGTAAATTATAATGAAGTTAGTGAGCGTCTTATCCTTGACTGTCTGATCTGAATTTACTTCTTGACAACGCGCTGCTGTAATGACAGCACCATGGCAAAAACACATAATATAACCAAACACACAAGATACCACTGATTTCATCGCTTTACTGAAACCAGGTGGGCCGCTTTCCACATGCAGCCAGATTGCATGCTAACGTAAAAAATGTGTAGTTAATATTTACTGTACCTTCTTTGTATTTGATGACATTTCTTCCTTGGAGGAGGCAGGAATGATTTTGAATGTAACTTCACCCTGAGAGCGAGCCTGCGCAAGAACAATAACAAGGAGCAGTTTGATATTTTGGGAAATGTTCTTATTTGCTTTCTTGCTGAGAGTTAGATAAGAAGATTGATACCACTTTCATGTCTGTATGGTAAATATGTCGTTTAACATAAAGACACTGGAAGCAGGGGGAAACAGCTAGCTTGGTTCTGTCCAAAGGTAGCCTACCAGCACCTATAAGTTAAGTAATTAACATGTTTATCTAATTTGATTAATCTATATAAAAACCTAAGTGTAAATACAAAGTGTAAAAAAGGCTATTTCTTGGTGGATTGTTTTTTAGCTAGCTTTTCCCCCCTGTTTTTAGTCTATAAGCTGACCGTCTCCTGGCTGTAGCTTCCTATTCCTTTACAGGATAAGACTGGTGATATTCTTCTGATATACTTACTGTCACCAAAAGCAAAACAAAAATGCACAGCCAAAGCCTGATATATCTTATTCCTCTGCGCCATAGAGCTCCTTTGTTGTCCAGAAGTATTAAAAACACATCAATGAGCCACAGCGTTGCATTGGGTGACACGTTCCTTCATTATCATGAACATGGGCACTGTAGTTTATTTCGATTCAAACCAAAATACACCATCCTGCTCCTAGTGCACCAAATGTGGATTAATCCGCAGCAGGAAATAGTCTCAAACAAATGCACTATTTACTCCTGTTTGAGTAACGTTTGCTAAAAATTACAGTGCCCAGCTGTTTTAGGAAATTACTGGGAAAAAACAACAACTTGTTATTGAAGTTTTACGTCTTCATTAGGAACAAATGGGTTGGAGCTAAGAGCCACATAGGTAGAGAAGCTGAAACGTATTGACAGACAGATTGACGCTTCGTTTTGCTGACAGTAAGAAAAATATAGAATAATGCCTTATCCGTTAAGTTACAACATTGAAAAGAAGGAAGAAAAAGTTGAGAGCAAGAGGACAGAAGGCCACAGAAACATCCAATGAGGAAACACTGAAGGAAACAAGGTGATGGAAGACTAACCAGAAAGGAAAGGATTTCCTTTGGCTTCCTGTGCTCCAGTGAGACTCCATTCACCTCTTTCAGCTCATCTCCTTCATGGATCAGGCCTTCAAAGTGTTGGACATACATACGGAAATTTGCATTTACTATGTACCACCGTAATGTTACTACAACCTAATATAAAGATACAGGAAAGTGTAGAGTGGACACAACTGTAATAACTGAGTGTTCAGCTTACCGCTTTTATCAGCTGCACCTCCTCTCATGATCCTCGCCACAACAATAGCCCCAGTGGATTTATCCCTCTTAATTGTTGCCCCCTTGAGGATGGTGATTAGTGAATGAAAGAATGATGGACAAACAGAGATGAGCAGATGCACAGAGGCAAAGAGGTCAAGCGATGGATAGTGAAAATAATATGTTGATTTTATTACAGTCCAGACAGCTTCTTATTTAGAGTCACTTCATTCCAGTGAAGGTTATTTGCATCAAGACGGGACCATTTAGCCGGCTGCCTTCATGTAACACACAAAGCGCTGGAAAAGGTTATCCAAATCAGCATTATTTTCAACAGATGTTATTGATGTGGCGCAAATCGTAATGGAAAGAGCATCTTATGTAGTTGACTACAATCAGCTCACGCTCGGGTGTAACCCTGTTGTCTGGAAAACGAGAACATGCTGGATCGATCAAAGAGACCATGTCAGGAAAAGGTCAGTCCCCCTCCAATCTAGTTTTGGGATCAATACAAAAGTATGTTCTTTATTATTGGTCCTAAGCACATTCCCCCCTGAAAGCTCAGCCACAAACACACTGCAAAAAATGCCCATCATTAAGTAAATTATTCTCATATTTACCCCTAAAATCATATTTTTCTTAAGAAAGATTAAACTCATCTCCGCCATAGGGGGTTTGTTTTTGGCACTGTTAGTTTGTCTTTCAGTTAGCAGGATGTCTCAAAAATTTGTTCATAGAGTTCAATGAAATTTGGTGGAAAGTAAGGCCACAGGCTAAGAAACAAATGCTTAGTTTTTGACGTGCATCCAGGAATTTTTTAAGAGAATTTTAACTTTGTGTGTGTGAGGGCATTTTTGAACATTTCTGCTTTTTTCTAATGAACTACTGGACCTACTTGAGTGGGAATAAAATCTGGCACATGTACCCACGGTTGTCCATCACTATAAGTATTTTATGGAGATCCTGATCCAGATGCAGATCAAAAACTTCCAAACTTTTTTATATTATTATTAAAATAACAAATTTAGAGGATTTTGCAGGCCTTGGCGAAGGTAGGTGCTCTTTGTACTTTCTTTAGTGTTCAGTCCAGTTTCACTTGATCCAGGAAATTTCCAGAAATAAGTGACAATGGCTTGGAACAAGGTAGACTAAGGCAGATCATTCCGGTAGTATCAAGAAAATGAGCCATGATTAAAGACCTTGAAACAAGTTGATTTACATTAAAAACAGAAGAGAAATTTTCCCAATCCATTTTAATGCTCGGTACGGCTCTAACTCATTTAAGAGACATAGTTTTGCAGTGCATATACATACACACACGCGTAAATATGCACACACGCAGACAAACACACACAACAATGCTGAAACTATGTTGTGCGTCACAGCAGATATATGGCAACAAAGATGTGGAAGAATTGACTCTGTGAATTCCTGGTTGAGGAAAGTGAGCAGCAGGCCAAACGCAAAGGTGATCCAGGCTGCTGCAGGAACCTTTCCTTTCCTGTCATTCCAAGGGCTGTAGTCCTGCTACACCTTGGCATACATGGCTTTAGCAGTCATGCTGTTTGACAACATGACATAAATTCAGTCCCTTGGATATGTTTATTGCTTTGAACTGCCTGTGCATGTCAGATATTGTGGCTAGACAAATTATAAATGTTTAAGTGCAGTTGCCCTGTTACATGGTTGTCTTAAACTTAAATACTTGCATTTGTGTTTGTTTTGTGTGAATTACAAGGCCAGGTAGACTCAATTAGAAACAGGCTGACATGTAGTAAAATACAGTTGTACTTGTTTTTAGACTCATTTTTAGGATTCTCATGGGTAGAGTGAAAAATACATTTTGTAATGTAGTAAGGGCAAACTAGACTATTTCTGGGTCATTGTGTGTGACAATGGAAGGAATTAACTTTTTTTGTGTGTTTATTACAGTCTTGAACACTTATGAACCTCCCGCTATAGTAGTACGACAGTATGGGTTGTTTACTTTCTTGCTGAGAGTTAGATAAAAGGATTGATACCAATCATGTCTGTACACTAACATCTAATTATCTTAGCTTAGCATAAAGATTGCAAACGGGGGGAAACGGCTAGCCTGGCTCTGACCAAAGATAACAAATCCACCTACCAACAGCTCCAAAGTTTACTAATTAAAAAATGTTATGTCTCATTTGGTAGTATCTAAGAAAATGGAAAAATCGAAATGTAAAAACCTCTCAACAGAGCCAGGCTAGCTGTTTCCCCCTGTTTCCAGTCTTCTATTCTAAGCTAAGCTAACCGTCTGCTGGCTTTAGCTTCACATTTAGCATACAGCTATGAGACTATTTATTTGACGATAAATCAAATTTTTAACTTGACCTTTGAAACATGAAGACGTGTTTACTGACCAGGGGCTCTTTGGTTTTGACCAGACTGACAATTTTGACTGAATCCTCGTCCTCCTCCAGTACTTCATCAGGTATTGGTGGCAGAGTAGGCTCAAAGTCTCTCTGAGCTACAGCGTCATGGACAGACAGGAGACTCTGTGAAGGAAACAGAAACACAGTGTAGGTGCTGATCTGCATTCAGGTATGTCACTTTGAATTCTAGGTGCTGTGAATAGATGTGGCATCCTCTAATGCATCCAACTTTGTATGGAAAAAACAGCACTGGCTAAGGCCAGCCGTATACTCCAAACAAAACGGAAATTGGTGTGTTGGCTGTCAAGCTGCTTAAAGTCGGCATAGTGAACAAATGCCAGTGTAATCACTGCAAAAGTCTGTTCATTTAATGGCGTCCATTCTAGATGGAAGCGTACTGAAGAACCACTGTCACCAGGTTTACCACTGCAGGTTTAGACCAACATTTTTAGACCAACTGGTTAGGCTAGAGATGGTTAAATGTAATTGTAAGGTTTAAAAATGGTAGGTACTCAAACAAAAATGCAACCAGTCGCTGCTGACTAATTAAAGGTGACTGGGTAGTGAATGAGACTGTGCAAAAAATTCCAACAAGTTTGGCTGGCCTGCACTCACTGCAGTGACTGAATCCAAATACAGCACTTTCTTCTTGGTCGCAAACCTTCAATTTTGTCCGTGCCAACATGCCAGTGATTCAGTTTGGAATGTACTGCCAGCCTGCGGGCCACCTGAAAGCAACCCCCCACACTACTAACAGTGCCTCTGCCTGCAGTCGTACTGGCTCAGCTCAAACATCACACATGTCTTAGAAAAAAAACACCTCTTCCAAAGCAGGACTGTGAAGTGATATATGACTCACTATCAATGCCCAGACAGTTCATTTAAGTTCATTCTTTGTTAACTTTGGCCGTGTGAGAACTCCAGGTTTGTTTGCAGAAAAACAATATTCTGGATAAACGCTAATCTCTCACTGGGAGCCTGCACAAAGTACAACTCCAAAAAAAGGGGGGACATTTACTGTAATAAGAAAGAATGAAAAGAGGGGGGAAACATCTGCTCATCAACTTAATTTTAACAATCAGCCAATCCATCTGTCAGTTAGTCTACTTGTTATCCCCGTGTCCATCAACAGTTGCTCTGCTCAGAAGCTGCCAACGCGTGAGCAATGTGTCTCTGGCCACTTTCAGAGGCAGGTTTTCAAAAAACAAACATTCATTTACAGAATATTATACCCAGAGTCTCTCATAAGTATGTGTGAGCTCCTGCGTTGGGGCCAAGAACAAACAGGTCATTAAGACTGTTTAAACAAACCTGTTAGTTCTCGGCTGGCTTCAGCTCCTCATTAAGAAAAGCCACGACTTCTGCTGCTCACTGGAAAACCATACGCTGCGTGCATGTATGTGTGTGTGTCTGAAATATGACTGTCAGCAGATCTGAAATAAGGAAACATGCATTTGAGTAGTCTGGGCCTCTACATGAGTGAACACTAATAAACATAACTAGAGAGTAGATTAGCTTCAGTGCCAGTGTGGTTAATAGGTGTCAGCACCTCTCTGCGGGCAGAATGATGAGGTGAAATCAATTTAAATGAAATTTACACTTGGATTAATTTGTCACATTGTGTGACCCATATAAGAGCCAAATGTAGGAAACAAAATACTACAAGCCTTTTGATGTGCGTGTAAACTCCAATGTTCAGTCTCCTGAACGGCATCAGAATAGCTCAGATGAAGCATGACTGCATGGAAATGAGCTTCTCAGATTACAGTTCTAGTGTCAGCTATGTCAAGAAAAATGGCATGAACATGTAACTACACCATTCATGAGTAGGTTTCTTTTATTGTTAATGATCCACTGGGGCACTGAAGTAGAAGGAGGCAAAACAACATCTTTCGAGTGGATTACATTCTTGCTTCATAAATGGTCCATGTGAATGGCAATTATAGGATATGCTTCAGTGATAAAAGACTGCACTCGCGCACAGTTTGGGGCATGTTTATGTGTGTGTGTGTGTGTGTGTGTGTGTGTTTTAATATGACATAGATAATAGATTAAGAAGTCACTTAAGGGAATAGTTTGACATGTTGGGAAATATGCTTATTTGCTTTCTTGCCAAGAGTCAAATGAGAAGATTGATACCACTCTCATGTCTGTCCTTTAAATATGAAGCTAGAGCTAGCAGCCAGTTAGCTTGATTAGTGTAGAATAAAGATAGGAAACAGGGGGAAACATTAGCCTGTAGCATTAGCCTAAAAATGAGGAGATGAGCAGATTTTTTACCTTTGGACAGAGCAAAGCTAGCCGTTTCCCCCTGCCCCCAGTCTTTATGCTAAGCTAAGCTAACCTTCCCCTGGCTGTAGTTTCATATTTAATGGATAGATATGAGAGCAGTATTGATCTTCTCGTCCAACACTCAGCAAGAAAGTGAACTGAAAATAGAGGGAAACTGCTAGCATGACTTATCCAAAATGAGATAACGGTTTTTTCCCCCCACATTTAGAGTATTTTCAGCCTTTTTGCTAACCTATGCTACAGTAACCGTCTCCTGGCTGTAGCTTCATATTTAACGGTTTAGCTCAGTACCAAGACTGGACACAGGGGGAAACAGCTAGCTGAACTAGTTATATCACATTTGTTTAATCAAATGTAAAAATGTCAAGTTGTAGTTTTATGGGGGAGACTCCCGACAAGCCAGGCTAGTTGCTTCCCCCTATTTCTAGTCTTTGTGCTAAGGTAAGCTAACCGGCTGCTGGTTGTAGCTTCATATTGATCACACCATTTCATTTAACGGTGGTGTATTTCTTTAGAAAGTATGGTAGAAATGATGTGATTTGACTGGAGAAAGGACTTGGCTGGGCGAGTTTTAGGCCGACACATGTGTGAAACTACAGGAACACATCACCATGGAAGGAAATACTCTTCACCTTAAAGTGGGGTTTGGAAAAGAGGGCAACCAGTTCTTTGACTTCATCTCTCCAGCCTTGGTATATCAGCTCCTCCGCCAACTGGAATCAGAGAAAAAGAGAAGGAGAGGCAGGATATATTTTTTATAATTAGAGGTATACATTTATATCATGGCTTGAGTGAGGTTTGCTGTACTGTACTAGCCAAGAGAGACAGAGAAATGAGCAGAGAGACAAAAAGGGTCAACTGCAGTGACACATCATCAGTACTGTCCTTATTTCTACACTTTAATATGCCCCCGTTCACCTCATTGGGGCTTTGCCTTTCTCTTCTTGACTATTTGTCCGTGTTTCTGTTTTGGTTTTGTGTCTTTTAGCCACTGTCGGAAAAAAAGCTCCCGAATGTTCAAGGCTACACGGCAGCTGCGGCGACAGCTAAAACAGAGCAGCCTTGACCGTCAGCAGCAAGTGGAGAGGCGGAGAGTGACTGTGTGCAGTTGCCCGTCTTGTCAAGCATATTACTGTAATGACTTCCACTGCTTCAAGATGTCGAGGCACACTCCAGAGACACAATGCATGAAGGTCATTAGTTTCCACTGTGAGCAAACAGAAGCCTCTCTGAGGGGAAACAGACCCATGGTTTGGCCCTTCCAGTAGGTCCTGATGATTTAAGCCAGGCGGAGAGTGGCTGTCGTACTGAATCTGAAGCAAAGGGAGTGAAGGGAAGGGGATGGAGAGAAGTGTGGGGGAGAGGATAGGGGTAGACAGACAGTATGGAAACATGGCACCAATTACAGCACGTAAGGTATAGGGAGAAGATAGAGGAAAGCAACTGGAGAGAAAGGGGAAAGGATACAGAGAAAGGGGAAGAATAGAGATAATGTAAGGGGAGTGCGGTTTGGGGATGAAAAGATGGAAGCATAGAGTAAGGGAAAAGTGTAAAAAGAACTTCCTTGTTTAACACTTTGTCTAAGAACAAGAGGGGAAAAATCAGGAAATGATCAAAATGGTACAAAGACAGTAGGGGGGTGAAATGGAAATATAGGAATGATTGGTTGGTAACAGGAATGAAGAGGACTTGTATATGAAATATGATGCACATCTGAAGGGAATAGAAGCTGGTCGTGCCGTTTTGAGTCACAGCTGTAGTGGGAGTACTCTCTGTCACTTCATCTTAAATCTGAAATTAATTGTATTCCTCCAACCTGAAACGTTAGACTACACACAAAATGATTTTAGCAGCCTTTTTGCTCGGCACTGTCCTCGGTGACCTAACTCCTGGCATAGGGATACAAAATGATATCTGCTTTTTAAAGACTGCCTTTCAAGCGATAATATCCGAGGTGACAGATGACATTTCGTAATTCAGTACACATGAGAGGGAATGTACGTTCCACTCGTGCTTCTGTGTGACAGGAAAGTCATCTGTATATCAAAGGAAACAATTTGAACGATGCAAAATCTTCCCCGTTCCCTCTGCTGTCAAACTGTCATCCTCGGCAGTGCGTCTATCTGCAAAAGTTTGCAGATAAGTGCAAAAAGTGTTTGGAGAGAGTCACTTACGTCTGAGGCCAGACTCGCTGCGTGCTCTTGGACGGGGATGGGACTTCGCTTCTCAAAACGCTTCAGACGCTCGTGGATCTGTCAAGTCAGGAAAGTATCACAATCAAGGTTTTCTCTGCAGTAAAAAGACACTAACTGTAACTGTTAGTACTAATCCAAACACTGCTACTACTATTACTACTACTACTACTACTTCTACAACTAATAACATTAAGTTATGATAAGAAAATATAATTTATTGAAAGATCTGCAATGTTAGGATGTATTGCAGTAAATCAGTGAAACTGCATTTATGTGACCTGTTTCTTTGTTTTTAACAGTGGTGGAAAGTAACTAATTACATTTACTCAACTAAGTACATTTATTTAAGTACTGTACTTAATTTTGAGGTACTTGTACTTGACTTACTAGTTACTAAACAGATTCATATTTTACACACAAACTGTATCATCACCTTATAAAATATGATACATTGTTATACATCCAACTACCAAACAGTATGTAATAATAATTACAGTAAAGTACTTAAATCTAAAATGTATGTAGAAATGGAAATGTAGCTCCATCTTGAACAGCTGTAACACTGAGGTTCCACTTACATGTGAATGCATTAGTAATAATAATACATAATTCTAACATTTAATAGTGTAACACTGACAGGAGCCATTCTCTGTACAATACAATATAGAACATGTATGGTATTGTACTGTTACTTTTGATGATTTAGGTACTTTTGCTGATAATACTGTACAATTCGAATGCAGGACCTTTTCTAGTGATGGAGTATTTTTACACTAGTATTACTATTAAAAATAGGATCTGAATATTGAATCCACCTCTGTATTTTTAACACCTCCTAAATGCAGACAAAAGTGCTACTTAAAAGAGTTTTAAAAACCGAACTGTGACCAAAATGAGTGGAAGTAAACAAGCAGGAATCACTGTAGCACACGTGTGTCTTCACCTTAAAGAGCAGGTGAAGCTTCTTCTCCATCAGCATGCTGTGGAGGAACCTGTAGTCCTCCTCTCTGTCTGTGTGAGACTCTGTTCCAGACATCACTGATGATAGCAGCCTGCACACGCCTGGAGGAGGAGGAGGAGGAGGAGGAGGAGGAGGAGGAGGAGGAGGACACGCCCGCATGTATAAACACACACACATGCATCACACACCTGTTATTAATTTACGGAGCTTGTTTTGAAGGTTATGAGGCAAGGTCAAGAGCCCAACAAGAGAGGGCGAAGGTTAAATGGAGGGTGTGATGAAAAACCTCCCATAGGGGAGCCTTTAAAAGAGCCACTGTTATGGGGATCATTGTTTTTATTTTCCAGTTTTGCGGGTATTTTATCAATAAGGGCAGGATGAGAAAAAAAGAAGAAAATAAACCTAATGTGTTAACCTGCTACACTTTGGACATACCTCTATGTTCTGTTCGGCTCAGCATCCTCCTCACTCTGAGATAAGGAAAGAAAAATTATATTGAAACCCTTAATATATTCATACTCAGTTATTTGCTCCAGATTGCCTTTGTTTTTATCAGTCAAGAGTTAGACCAAAGCCTCTGACACAGAGAAAGAGAAATGGTTAGAGAAATGTATTTGTTTTTCACAGGGTCTGTAAAAGATGCTTCTTCTGAGATATTACTGCCCCCTAATGCTGGTATGAGATATTTCAACATTATGGTAACATAATGTTCAATATGGCTGTGTCAATAAATTATTAAATCAGGCAATGTTTTAGCAATAATATTCAGAGTTCTTTTTCTTTATGATGTTAGACTTTACATTTTTCCATTCTTGATTGGTCAGTATTAAAATTACATCAAACAAAAGAAGACAACATAACCCATTCTGCAGGATAAATACCTGATGTCCTCTGCTCAAAATGCTTTCATTTCCACCCTCGCCCATATCGTAATTGTGAGCAATTTAAGATAATTTAACCATGGTATCCAAATATGCAGAATTCCATTTAAAAGCATGAGGACCGGTTCAACAGAAATGCACTTGTTAGATAATAGAATTGAGGTCTGTAAACAGATATTGCTCAGTATCCCTCAATTAGCATGGCTACAGAGATACAACACAATGTCCACACTGATAGTTGTTTTTTTTAAATATTATTTTAATGTGTCAATAGCTGATAATACATGAAAATATTGTGAAAAAAGCTTGGACTAATTCCTAATCTTGGGTACAGATTAGGAGTGTAACACACATGTTTATGTCCATTCCATCAAATTTTAAGTAGAGGAAATCCCAGCTCAGCACAACCACGCACAACTTAAATTGCACTCACCAGACACAGTCCATTCCATTAGGCCCGGTTCAGGCAGGCCACGTCGCTTAATATCTAAAGAGTCGGCGCTGCATTTGAACATCCACTTGTAGAGAGAGGTCTATAGTGTTCGACTGGCCAGATTGTAAAAGAGACAGTCTCTTATTCAGTCGATATGTGTCAGGTCTGACCTAAATCAAGCCAGCGGGCAATCAATGCAGCAATCAAAGAGCATGGGGTTAGCCTACACTAGTTCACTTTCTACATATGACTGTCACTGCATCACACAGATTTGAATTGAATCTGATGCATCCTTTCAGTAACCTTCTCTTTTCTTTTTTCTCTTCATCTATCTATGTGCTTATCAGCTGCAGAATCTATGAGCTTCACACACCCAGAGAGGCCTTTACTAACCGCCGAAGCCCACAGCCATTATTCCCCCGGCACGGGCTGTGTTTCGAGGGTGGCAGGGAACCTGACGGGAGATGGCTGTTGACTCAGACTGCCTCTCAGGTTGTTTCAGTTCAGCTGTGCTTTGAAGGGCATAGTGCCAGTGTTTCATAGAACAGCAGTTTGGAGTCTTAATGTGATATACCAGGATTAAAACATTTTCTAACAAGTTTATTTTATGATAAAACACAAAGGATTCAAATTAAGTGGAAGAGGGAACAACAATCAATTCAACACTTCCAAATGCACAGCACTGGTTTTTAGAGTTCACACAACGACACAATGTTTCATCCAGCCATTCTCTGGCATTTCCTGTTGTGACATTGATCCCACACAAGTTAGAGTGTATGCATAGAGCAGTATATTTTATCTAAGAAGCTTTGAGTATAAAATGTAACTCATGTGGCATATCTGTTACGTCATTTTACACCTGTCTCTACATGCATGCATGTAAGGACTATCTATCTATCTATCTATCTATCTATCTATCTATCTATCTATCTATCTATCTATCTATCTATCTATCTATCTATCTATCTATCAGTATTTTGCATTACTCCAGTTTCCAAAGACAAAAAAATGTGTTTTAAGAGTTTTAACTATTATTTTGATTCAGAATCAGATTTATATGCCAAGTAGCAAGTACAAGGAAATCAATTTCATTATTATTCATTCATAATTTCATTCAGTTATTAAATTTATTCTGTTTCAATTAAAATTGCATAGCAAATGTCTGATCTGGTTGTCTGCGACCCACATACCACTAAGGAGAACTGGAAAGTGTTGTTCACTGACATCTCCTTTCTTCCTCAGGAGCACTAGTATGATCCACTGTGGATTCCTAGAGACTAAACTGCGCAACCTTAAGACGGAATCTCGAGCAAGGGCAGAGGCGTTATAGTAGGAGAAAAGTGACCAATGACTGCGGTGGAGCCAAGAGGCCTGATATCACAGAGGGTGAGCATGGCAGCAGCACAAAGAATGGGTCTCCCTGATCAAAAGGTTGCGGCCCTCAGCTGGTAGAATACTTTGTAATAAGAATAAAAAAATCTGTATAATATTTATTTAAGTTTACAGTTGAATGTTGTATGTGTTGGTTTTTGTTTTATGTTATTTTCTTTTGTTATGTTTGACAATGGGGATTGGCTCCAGCCCCCCGCGGCCCTCTAATAGGATAAGCGGTATAGAAAATGGATGGATGGATGGATGGATGTTTGACAATGTTGCTATATATGATGGAGATGTTAACATGATAATTTTTCAATGTGATCAATTGAAGCATATATTTCATTGTACAATAGACTGTAAAGTCTGAAAAATATGAAACAGAAGATTCATTTCATAACAGCATTCATTCAATTTCTTGTTAAATAAATACACATTTTTCTTGTTAATGAAATAGATTATTACATTTTTCCTGTTTTCCTGATAAAACACTTGCATTGCAACACTTGATTGAATAAAGTAATTGTTAAATTCATTCCATTATGAAAAATTAAATATATATTAATGCATATTTATTATGCTGGATCACTCGATTTTGGTAGTATTGTAAAAGTCACACTAATATATACATATTTTATCAATATGTATTTCTAAAGATATGTTCCACTTATCAACATAAAGTGTGACTTCAATTGAAGCTTTCCTTAACAAATTTCTGCATTTTCCGCAAAAAAAAAAACAAAAAAAAAAAACGGTGACTGTAAGTAGCCGAATTTTCACACATGCGCAGAACACATCGGGTCTCCGGTACGGACATGGATGTATTATAAGAGCGGATCGATCGGGCAGTGACAACATGCGTCACGTTATCCAGCTAGGCTAATACCGGAAATTAAGCTCCTTACTTCAAAATAACAGCGCAAACTGAAACCTGCCACAGTGAAAAAATAAATTCTCACATTCGTCGTGCAGCTTTTCTCGTTCTGCTTTTCCATGTTAAGGGGATATTGTTTTGAGAAAAATATACATATTTTTTTCTAATGGCAAGTCTGGTTGCCACTTCTAACTTTCTGCATAAATACCCCGTTTTTTCATTTCATGATAAAACATCTCGTTATAACGCAAATTATTTGACGTAAAATATGTCTATTTAAAATAAGATATCTGCGTACAAGGAAATTTCCTGATTTGAAACGTCTTACTGGGTTTCCAACGATAGAAGCTCTACTCTGCAGTCCTCCGGCCTACCTGACACAGGTACATCTAACATTGCCTATTTTATTCATTGTGGATACCTGTACTTTTAATTTGAAAGGTCAAACCGGAACATCTGTCTTCTAGCTAAACATCACCGACGAGTCCGTCTTCTCCGTTTCCTCCTGACGCGGCTGCTTTTCGCTGAGCTACATCGGCCGAGCCAAGCGTACACCGTAACTACACGCCAGAGGATGCACCGAGGGTGGTTTATCAGAACGACCACCCGCTGTGCAGTGCTGGCGCTCGGTGCACGACTTGTAGGCGTCTGTTCCGGTAGAATAGACCGAGTCTAGATATCAGGAAGCCGAAGAGTGAGCGCAGACCGACCGACCGGAGGCCACGGTTCCCCCTCACACACACACATACATCACCACGGCCTTGATGGTGATGTATGCAAGGAAACCAGCAAGAGTCAGCGATGGGTAAATCAAGCACAAACATTCACATTTTAAAAACCGCGCGTAGGGTTTACCTCATGTTATGGTTTGTAGGTGGATGTTTGCGTGTATCCGTTAGCTCTCGGTGCTACCAGCTAGCTAGTTTGCCTGCAATTAGCCACGGGTTCAGGATATTTCCTGTAGCTAACTAACGTCAACGTAACGTTAGCTAACTAATATGTCAATGGTACACCCTGCGTATTATGTGCGGTATATTTTAAACATTATCGGTTATTTTCTACCGGTGACATAACGAGCAAACAGCTGGTGCTAAGGTGGCAAATTAAGCTAACTCCGCTAACGGCAGCTAATTAGCCAAATATGTTGCAGCAAGTGTGTTGCTAAGGTCAGAAAACTAACGTAACGTAACGTTAAAGTGCCGACTGTCTGACAATACTGCCTGTTGTGTGTGTTTCCACAGGTGCACCGACAGAAGGGATTCACAATCCTATCAGGTACGGACACCTGTCGTTCCTCTCCACTAACGGTGCTAATCAAGGCGTAATATTATCAGAATAATAAACTGAAATATTCATGTTGTTATGTCGGAGATGCAGCAGCCGTACTCAAACGTATCTTTTTAAATCCATCAAGTCCAGAAGTTAAACTCCTAGTAATATTGACACTTGATAATACTGTGGAACTATATAAACCATTACATATTTTATTTACATAAAATATCTACATGGCTCTTATAAAATGTTCCGTAGGAAGTACTGCTGTGGAAGTTTGCATAATGTTCTTGTAAAACTTTGCTCTTAAATTCATGTTGTGTTGATGCAGCATCAGGCTTTGTCAAATTTACCAACTTTTAAAATGGCTTCCTGTAGACTACATTCAACAAATGCTGTAAGCTTGGTTGTCTACTCAAATTTTAACATTTTTTGAAGTCACGCAAATTTTACACAGATGATATTTATTCAAACAAAATAAGGAAATTACCAAAACCAGCCCGCCAGTTTTACAGTTCGGTTAAAATAGACTCCGTATGTGTAATGATATAGTTCAACTCTTCAGTTTAGAATTCAATTTAATACTAAAAATAAAATAAAAAATGGCCTCACAAAACGTACATTTTTAAAAAATATATTGAGAAAACCCTTCCCTATAAAGAAGCTAATTTAATGCTGAAGCCAATATACTATCGGTCTCAATGGTGTTGCACTTCCCCAACGAGGCCTGCTTAATGATTAATCTTTTCCAGAAAAGTTAAATGATGCTAGCAGTGCAAGAAAAAAATGCTATCAGTGTAAGCTTGAGCACATCTCAACAAGTCTTTCTGCCGTGTTTAATTCAACCTAGACCCATAAATCTCAGCCAAAGAGCCAGTCCAGCAGCCTTCACCGTTACGACAAGGTGCGCGATGGCTCATCGGACCCCACACCCCCTTACAAGATGCTGCGGCGCTCAGACGAAAGCCCTGTCAGCAGACATGGAGACGGCACGGGACATGGCAAGGCAAAAACCTCTCACACACTTAGAGGGAAAAATGGTAAGCCCGGTTCTGGTGGTCTTACACTTGCATGCATTTTTCAGTTTTATCTTAAAGGGTTGTTCTAAGGAAAAGGCAGCATCCCGGTCCTGCAGTAAGCTCAGACAAATGATGATGAAGACATCAGATGCTTGTGGCTGCAGGCAAACTACTGTGTCTCGCCTCGGCTTACTGTGATCCAGTTTGTTAACTGACCAACAAATAGTCTTCTGATGAATATCAGTGTCTTCAAGCTAAATGTTGTTCTTTTTGTGTCCATATCTGACCTACTGTGTGGACTTGTTTTGTCATATATGCACTCTAACCTTTATCACTTTTGAGGAGACATGGGTGCAGAGTTTGATGGAAGAGCAAAGCATTAACCTAAAAACTGTCATGAAGAACAAAGTGAAGCTTTAAATCTTTTTTTTTTTTCCATCTCACTGCCATCAGATCAAATGATGCAAACCTAAAACAATCACAAACAAAGCGTTTCTTATTGGTCACTGAGAATTCAGTCCTCTGCAGGACATTGTGTATTTTCTGTTAACGTGATAAATGGCTTGTTGCAGGGACCAGCGGCTCTCCTCAGGAGAACTCTCACAACAACAGCTCCCACCATGGCGCCGACTTGCATGCGACTCAGAGCAAGCCTGCAGACAGGGTAAGACGTTGTCCAGTGTTATCTGGTTATATACCCTCAACATTTCCTGTAGAAATTGCTGTCACGCTACTTTGGAACATGGGATGTGGGACATTATGTAGAGGCATCTCTCTCTCTGTGTAGACATTTTTGTCTCAACAACAGTGCATGATTGAAACTTATTTCTGTAACAGGCTCCCTCTATAGAGTAGATGGTTTGATGAGATTTTAGACTTTCTTGTTAAAAAGATTAAATTATCAATTTATTATATCTCACCGTTTGCATTGAGCAAGAAGGCCTGATACTCAGTATTTAACGTTGTGTGGTTTGACTCTGACTGACACTGGTTTATCAACATAATGAATACAGGCCGTGTACGTTTAACACAGTATAGTAAACCACTGCTGTTGATGTGTACTGTTATTTGTTGGAGAGCCGTGCATGACCGGTTAATAAAACAAAAATGTTTACTATGTGCACACACAGCATGGTTTGAACTCTACAAGCAAGCGACAGCAGGTTTTTCCTCATTTGTTCACTTTTGTGCATCCATCATGAGAGAGGTGAAAGGACAATAAATCCACAGAGGAGCACAGGAAAGAGACTGAGGTGCTGTAAAGTTCAGGTTTAGAAACCTACTGATAATTATGCCTTCCTGTCAAACTCTGCTGTATTTTGAGGTTCACAAGCCCAGGACAGTGATTAGCCACGAGCTGCTGCGAAAATAATTGTCCATCTTTTGTGGGCCTGCAGTTGTCAAAAACTGTTCCTATTTAATGCCTTTAAGTTTTGAGTTATGCATTGCATGTGTTAAACCTACAGTATCTGCTATTGTTTATTGAAAGCCCCCACCACCACCTCTCTATGCTACCCTAAAGACTCCGGGTAGCAGATCACGTATAACATTAGTGAGAAATTAACTTTTTAAAATGTAACATCTACCAGCCACTGACGGATAAATGTTCAAATTCACCAGCCACTCACTAGGGCTGAACAATTAATTGAAATATTTTCGAAATTGCAATATGGCCAAGTGCAATATTCAAATAGCAGGAGCTGCACTTTTTTGATAAGGGTAAAATGTGTCACAACATACCCATAAATGAAAAATGAAATGCAAAAATTACCATTCCCACTAAAATCGAGACTTATATTGCAATATCTGTCAAAATAATCGCAATCTGAATTGTTTTGCATATGGTTATTATTTTGTGTCTGAAGTCTACCAGCCACTTTCATATTTTACCAGCATTTGGCTGGTTGCTGGCTTCCATGCCCGGTGAACAGTAACAGGCTTGAGAAATAACAGCAGTGTTAACTACTTAGGATCCTAAAGATCAAAACTATTTGAGAGACATTCGATTCTACCATAATATTGTTATTACCATAATAACGATAAGGAGAATGACAGTTCTTTTTTATGGGACATATGTTCTGTTGCTGTCGGGAGTTCATGCAAAATCCTACCTGACTTTTTTAAAAACTGCAATTCATGCAATGAAAAACCTTATTTTGTGGCCCTTTTTGTTTGTAGTAATACCAAGACTCTGCTATAATCTACTATTACTACTACTGCCCTCGTCATTAAGGCCATCTAACTTTTTTTTTTCTCAAGAGAAAAAGCATGAAATAAGGTGTTATTGGGGCTCAAACAAGAGGATTCCCTTCCTGGAATTGTTGTAATGACTGGAATTGTCAGTATATACTATAACTATTAATATTAAACATACCAGCTCCCAGATCCAGACTGAAAAGCCTTTATCCATGTAGGGGGTGGAAAATGAGGGCTGCTTACTTACTAAAGGAACATACTTTATTCATATGAGGTGATACTTTTGCTTTGTCTTGTGTTGTGATCACTTTTGAAATCATAAAATGATCTGTAGTGGAACATACCAGTAAGTATGCACTTTTAGCCCATTTACCTGCAAATCATAACATAACATTGCTGCTGACTATTTTCCAAACTGTGCCGTAGTGTTTCAGATTTTTACATGTGGCGTTGCTAACATCCTCTCACTTCAATATAATATGAAAATTGAAGACTCATCACAGAAAATTGCTTATTAAATTGTTATTTACTCCATCACAGAGGATTTATCTTTTTCAGTGGTACTCTTTAACTTGTCATGGTTTCCCTTAGCCTCTATAACATCTCGTGTCTGGTCTCTCTCAGCACCAGGACCCAGCAGATGACTGGACAGAACACATCAGCTCCTCTGGGAAGAAGTACTACTACAACTGTAGAACTGAGGTCTCCCAATGGGAGAAGCCCAAGGACCTGTTGGAGAGGCAAGCCCACCTAAATGAAATAACAACTTGCATACACTGAAAGGCTGTTCAGTTTTAACCTGAAACAGTAATGTATCAGTCAATTAAAATGTATTTCTATCACCTTTCAAACAAATCGGATGCAATTCAAAGTACTTTACAAGCGATTGACAAAACGTAGGATGTTAAAAATGTACTTGGAGACAAATGCACACCAAAACAACCAAATATGTAGATACTCATTCTCGTGCAGAGTCATACATTACGAGACCACGCAGTGCAACGGTCTTAACAGAATATCGTTAGCTCAGAGTCTGTCTGCGGCCTGCATCCTGCACGTCGTCACTGTTGCTCTCTGCTTAATCTGCTTCAGGGAGCAACGGCAGAAAGACTCTGTCAAGATGGCGGCGAACAGTTTCCCCAGGGACATGGACTACAGACAAGAGGCCTTGCAGGACAAAGCCACAACAAGTAAGTATGGCGGAATTATAAAACCTAAGCAATGTGGTACAAGTGTTTACATCTTCTCCAACATTGGGGCTTCTGTTGATCACTTTGTAGATAAACATTTAAGCTACAGAGTTTTTTTTAACTGTAATTTATTACATTTGTGTGTTGCACAAATTTACCTTGAGAAAAAAAAATGACATTGTGTTAAGTAATGCTGTGATCTCCCTCTCTACTCGCCTACACAGAGACCACACCAGGGGACCAGTCCACAGCAACAAACTCCGGCCATTCCTCCTCTTCCTCTTCTTCTCAGAGCCTGAACTCTGCTCCCGGTGCTCCAGGTTCCACCCCCTCCACCATGTCCTCGTCCTCTTCCTCCTCTTCGGGTCAGGGGCCTCAGTCTGTCCAGTCCCCGTCACCAGCACTGCTTCAGGACCCGGCCCTCCTGCATCAGCTCCTCCCGGCGCTACAGGCCACTCTGCAGATGAACAACGGCAGCATGGACATGGCTAAACTCAACGAGGGTAAGGGCACAAAAGATCAAAGAAGCACAAGATGGTGCTTCTTCCACTTCTGCACATCTTGTCTTCCATAGTGTCTTATTTTGATAGTATCACCAGGGTCGCGAATTTTCATTTCCTACACATCGTGGCTTTAATGTAACTTTTTGTGCTTTGTGTGATCCTGGATTACAAGTCAAACAACACATAAGTGGCAGAATAAAACGCGATGTGGTCACAGGCCCTTGCGCGTTCACAACATCTGAATGTAGACAGTGTGTATTATTAGTTGTTTGTAGCCTTATTGTTGCTAAGCTAGCGATTGTTTTCAAGTCTTATAGTGTGTGACTCTTAGAGTCGGTTAGCCCAGTTTAACCTAGAAAGAGTTTCTGAAGGCTTGTGTCATTTGTTTCACCGCCACGGAGGAAATAAACTGGTGACGGGGGACGTTTTTAGTGCAGAAACGGACTGTGGATCGAATCACCTGTCAAGCAGCCAACAATTACTGCTGTCACAGATGAGGAGTTCAAAAAAGATAAACCCGAAGTGTCACAGAAAATCATTTTTGACTGCTTTTTAAGAATCTGACAGGAGAGTCAGTCTGGAAGCGTTACGAGAGGAAACGCTTCCAGGATGAGGACTCTGTTCTCTTTGGATTAATAGACTCTCCAGGGTTTGTACAAAGTCTGGAAAGTTTGGGAAATGCTTAATTCTAACTGTTATGTTTTCAAGGTTAGGAATATGCTTGAATTCAAATATACTCCTTGAAAATGTTGATTTTCAACATAATCTGGTGTTTCATTGCATTTATAGTGACAATTTAGGGAGTCTGGAAATTTTCGTTTAGGTACCTTGAAAGTGCTTGAAAAGTGCTTGAATTTTACTCTTAAAAAGCTGTATGAACCCTGTATCTCAGGGAAGCTTTCATAACAGAACTGGTGTGAACGTCTTTTTCCGTAAACGTGTTGTAAAAAGGGAGGTTGCTGTTGATGCATGCACGGGAAAAGATGTCTTATCTCTTTCCATCCCTTATCTGTGTGTGTTTTGATCCTGTTATTAAAGGGTAAGTAACTGTGTTGTGCTGTTCCTAACCTGGGCGTTCACTTGCTGTTTATTCTGTGTGAACCCGACATACACGTGTGCTTGTTGTTCCCGCAGCTGGTAAAATGACATTAACATGAGCCGGCTCCTGCGACTGGTTGAAAAGATGAATCTTTCCACTGATTTGTTTCTTATCTTAACTGTGTTTTCTAACTTAATCGTGTGTGTTTGTGCACTCACCTGTTGTGTGTCCTTGCTCACTCACGTGTGTGTGTGTGTGTGTGTGTGTTTCCTCTTTCCTCCCTCCAGTCTTGGCAGCTGCTGTCACCCAAGCTTCCTTGCGGTCTGTGCTTCATAAGCTCCTCACTGCTGGACCTGCTTTCAACGTCACTGCTCTGCTCTCAGCTGCTCAGCACTCCAACCAAGGTACGGCCTTCTCGCTGTTTCTCACCATCTGCTACACAAACTAATTCCTTTTTTTTTTTTTTTTTTTAAAGATCCTCCTGCTCTCCCTGTCCCCACAAATCACATTTTTTAAAGGCAGTGTAAAAACCCAATTTGTTGCCATTGACCTTCAGACAATGAAAAATTCTGCAAGGCTAACATTCTGTATTTGTACGTGCGTGTAAGATGATTGAATCCAAAGCATCGCAGTGATCCTCTTTTCTTCCGCTCTGATTCTCCGTCTTCCTGTTTCAGCCCAGCACTCCAGTCAGTCCCCCGTCTCCCTGACGTCGGATGCATCATCACCGCGGCCGTACGTCTCGCCACGGAACGGCACGCCGCAAAGCAACCAGAAATCCATTCTGGGCGTGCACCCTGGCGGCATCACATCCTCGCAAACAAGGGTGAGTCTCAGAACTAAAAGTGACTAAGAAAAGTCCAATTTGAAGAATGGAGGACGACTTCCCCTTGTTCATGACTCACACCCTCTTTCTCGCTCTCTTCTCCACTTTTGTTATCACTGCCCACGTCTGTGACATCTTTTCTCCCTGGTTTTCTACCGCATGCCGCTTTTTTGTTTTCATTCTTTATTTTTCTTTTCTCTTGCCGCCTGTTCTTCCCTCTTCAGGGCAGCATGTCTTCAGGTAAACAAGGATCGGTCCCCCTGTCTCAGACCGCAGAGAAGCGTCCAGAGGACCCCAGAACTCTCCAGCAGAGAAGGTAGAAGTTATGAGAAATCACTTCAACACGCCGTTTTTGTTTGTGATGATAGATTGCTCGGAGGTAAATCAAACAAACCAAGATGGTCTTTCACAGCTACAAGGGCAAGACCTGAATTACAAAAACACATTTCAACTTCAACAGCAACCTGTGTCCCAGACAGTTTTCATAGGGACCATTTGTTTGTTAGAAAGTAGTTCCACAGTGAGATCTGAGTATTATCTAGAGCTAAGTGTGTGTTATTTGGTTAAAGAGTTAGTTCAGAGAAAGTAGTTTAGGGCAATTTTACTGTTTTTCCCAGATAAATGCCTCAAGACAGACCTTTTTATGTATTCGCTGTATATTAGGTTATATTAGGCTATCTTGGCTCAATTGTTGAGTGTTTACGAGATCAAGTCTCAGTCTCAGGCTATGAAAACCCCTGATCTAGAGTAATGTTTTCTGGAAAGACGTGAACAATAAGGAAAGTAAATTATTGCTGCACAAATCCAATGTGGAGACGTACTATTACATAAATGTCCAGTTTTAAAAAAAGGCAACACCTTCTCCACTGCTAATCATGCAGTTCCTTGGACTAGAAGTGTTACCTTTTTTGACATACTATTATAGGGCCTTCTTGGACTTATCATGGCAGTTAAATGCTAAAATACATTGTTGAGGTTGGTTATTCACCCAAATTGCATCAAAATATGATGAGCAGTGTTTGAGTTTTTCTGAGATGATAATAAATGGGGACAAATAAATGGTGTAGACTGAATAATCCACGGTATCCCTGACTAATATGCCAAAGAATCAGTATTCCAGCATTATTGAAACTGCCGTCTACACAGTTAATCCGTTGTCTCGCTCCAGCAGCCAGGAGATTCTGTGCACAGGGTCAAACACATCTGGCGCTGCGTTGCCCCACGTCCCCTCCGGCAGCACCCAGGCCGACACCCCCAGCTCCTTCACGCCCACCCTGGCAGCTCATTTTGATGAGAACCTCATCAGACATATCCAAGGATGGCCTTCAGAGAGCACTGAGAAGCAGGTACTGCCCAGCACGGAGGTCTCCACACGTTACAGAGCAGTGGGGTGCTTACCACTGGGTTTTATTATAGCTGTAGCATCAGTATGGAGCTACGGAAGCCGAGAGCGTTGGTAGTTTTGGCTGTGACATTATTGATGGGGTTAACACAGTCTTTCCTTTGGCACCACCTTCAGGCCAAACTTTGTAATTTTTTTGCCCCTTTTTTAAGAATCGAAGACTAGCAAAGTCTCCATTTTATTTTACTGTGTGTGAGCAGTACAGCTTCATGGTGCTGCTAGCACAAATATAGAGTTTTAGTCTTTGACAAAAAAGATCCGCTTACTTATGTTCAGACTCATCTTGTGGCCTTTCTCAGAGGTTGCAATAAACCATAATAGCCAAAACATCGCCATGACAACTGAGCAACTCCATCTGTAGAGAAAGGCCATTAGTTGTGGTTGAAAGCTTTGGAACAGAGTTCATACAAGCTCTTGAAAGTTTGGAAAAAGCTTAATTTTAACCATTATGTTTTCAAGGTTAGGAATATGCTTGAATTCAAATAGACTCCTTGAAAAAAGCTTAATTTTCAACATAATCTGGTGTTTCTCTACACAACCACTCATGTAAACCAAGTCATTTAATATTTGAAATGAAACCATCCCGTCGTCATATTTGTTTGTTGTCTTTTGGCATTTATAGTAACACTTTAGATGTGATAAAGGCTTCAAGAGTCTGGAAACTTTTGGTTTAGGTACCTTGAAAGTGCTTGAATTTTATTCTTGCAAAGCTGTACGAACCCTGTTTGGAAATACCAAGTAAGTAGTCCTTGTGATGTAACTTTTTCTGTGAAACGTCTGTTTCCAAGATCAAGAATCAACCTTCCGCTCAACTTCAGTATCACAAAATCAGCAAGCCAATGTTGATCCTTGTTATCAAAGTCTGTTGAATGTGTGTTGTGAAAAATCTACAGTCGTGACTTTAAGCACTCATCCCCTTTTTTTTCCAGGCGGCTCGGTTGCGTGAGGACATCCACAACATGGGCAGCTTGTACATGTCTGAGATCTGCACAGAGATGAAAAACCTCCGCTCCCTGGTCAGAGTGTGTGAAATCCAGGCCACACTGAGGGAACAGAGGTGAGGCAAACATTAAAAAAAGATCCACATTAACTGAAATGCACGTTCACATCACACGTTCATATGCCTTATTTTCTCAACTGCAGAATCCTGTTTCTGAGGCAGCAGAGCAAAGAGCTGGACAAGCTGAAGAACCAGAACTCTTACATGGTGTGAGGACCTGACCAGAAAAGAAAGGACTGGGATGGATGGATTCAAAAATAATGATTGGGGGGGAAAAAAGAGGAGTAGACATGGACGGCAAGCTGCTACAGCCTGTTTATTCTCCCTACTAGAGCGACTGAAAAAAGCTGTTAGAAGACAAAATAAGATGGCAGCTGACGAGGTGAAGGTCCATCATCCTGAACATGTCTTTTTTTTTTTTTCCTTCTCTTTTTTTAAAATGAGTTTTTCTTCCAGTGTCCACCACACCAATTGCTCTCGCTGAAAGGTGAAAACTGATGGTTCACAGAGTCGGACACTTTAACCAGTAGACAAAGAGGACCTGAGGCTCTTTTCGGACTGTGAACCTTGGATTGTGTGTATTGTATTGGGTTAACTTGTTTTCCGGTGTGTTTTGATGTGTAGTGGTCAGGAAAAGATTACAATGTCATTCTTGGGAAAGTGAACTAAAACAAACCATTTCATAATAATCGGTGTGACACAATTCTCTGGTGGGGAGAGTTTGAACAAACTCGTTCACTCCCCTATCTTCTGAAATGGACTTTGTCATGCATTGAAATGTATGGATTCAATGGCAGTGATGTTACTAATGTTGTTTTTTATTCACTTGTCGGTGGTTTTGCCATCCCAGTGCGTCTTCAAGCTGGTTGGTTTTACATGTCTTGGGATTAGCAAAGACATTTGGCCAGACCTTTCTGAAAATACTTCAGTGTGCTTCAGTTGTTTTGAATCTGCGTGATGGCTCCAGTGGTACAAATCCACTGGGAACTTGTGGCTAGTTATGTCAAACACACTCCAAATGTTTCAAAGCCATTTTGAAAAAGCCTACATTATTGGACCTAGGTTGGCTGCTAGTTCATATGAGGTTATATTCATTTGTAGCCCTGCTGGCCATTTTCTTATCTCTTCTGCTATTTCTTTTTTTTTTTTTTGTATAAAATTTTCTTTCTCTCCCAAATCCTGTTGGGGAAAAATTCCATTCCTTTTGTGCAGCTTTGCAAGAGATTGTGTAAAAGAATAGAGAAGTGACTGAATTTAGAGTCATGTAAAGCTAAATTATTGTTGCACATGATTGACTACGTACTTGTAGTAGTAACGGAAAAAGATCAACGGAGAGGCAATTTATTTTTTCAAAAAGGAAACTCGTGTTTTGTTTCATCTGTTTCGTTCAGCTGTCATGGCTGCAGCCCTTTTTATCAAGTGACTGGCCAGATTTGGCTGCTTTTTTTTAAAGGGTTCACTCATGATGAGAGGGTATACTTTTTATATAAGCATCACATTAAACTGCAGTCGTACACTTCTACACCCATAAAGCAACTTCCTTTGTCTCTCGTCTATCCTTTTCTTCGTCCTTGAATAGTTTCCACCTCATCTGATGTGCGCACTTTTTTTTTTTTTTTCTGGGGGGGGGGCTTTGTATTCCATAAAATATGAGAATAAAATATTATACCACACCTCTTGCTTGACTTTTACTTACTGTTCAGCTGTTCTACACTTTGATTAAGGGTGTGTGTGCTGTGTGACGAGTATTTCCTGATGAATTATGCATTTTGTAATTTTGCTAAATTAAAATGTGTAATTATGCAGCCAGAGGAGGGTTAGGGTGACAGCTCTGGGAAATGTATGTACTATGGAATCACACCATACACTTTGTCAATGACTCGTCAGGTGTAGGTGTCTCCATGGTCCGCATTGGTTTGGTGCAACTTGCTCTCAGACATACGCACACTGGTAACACGTCAACTTTGAGTATTTGTGTCTGGAGGGGTACAGCTCTATTTCAAGCCACAAGATGGTGACGGAGAGCAATCGTACCCTGAGTCTGGTTCTGCTTAGCTGTGCATTTTTGCTCTATCAGATTAAAAACCTATTACTGTACATGTCACATTTAAAATGTAGCTTTAACAAAAGCAGAAGGCTGGATAAAATCAGAATGGAGGTGACCTGTGTTATGATTCTGGGCCAAATCTTGAGGCATATAGGTACACAGAAGATGGATGATAATAAAACAGAGCCTCTGATTGGTGAGACAAAAGCATGATAAAGAACAGTTGAAAATAGCAAGTTGAACATGTCAGAGTATTTCACCAGAGTGGTGTATCTAGGATGACATTGAAGTTGGCCTTTAAGGTAGAACACCTCAGCAGCTTTTCCTGCTTGCACAGCTCCACAGTGAGCTTGTGAGCTTCCTGCTTTTTCACCCCTCTGAACTGGCACGCTCTTGGCAAACTGCTTCAGAAGGGTCATACTTATATCTTTATACTAGATGAAATACTGCAGCTCTTCTGCCAGTGGCTATATCAAAGTATCCTCTTGTTAAACTTGACAAAGAGAGACTAGACAAAACAAGTGACGATAGCGATTGTGTTTATAGCCTGACAGATACCGGATTTTTTAGGCCGATAGCTAAATCGATATTTGAGAATAAGAAAAATCTGGTGACAACATTGGCCAATATTAATTTTTTGACATATTAGCACATAAACATTTTGATAAGGATCAATTTAGTCCTCAAAGAATTGTGACCAAGATACATACTGAGCAGGGCGTTTACAGTTTACAGAAAAATAAACTAAATGGCCTAATTTTGTGGCAAAATCAGTTCATTGCAATGGAATCACTGCGATTAGTGGAATCCCTGCATGTGTTTGTGTCATATTACATTGATTATAACAGTGAGTAGAATTTGCACCGTTAACCAATAGCAAGTTGTCTTGACAGTGCTGACCTCTGAGGGAACAGAGAGCCGGAGAGTCTAAAATGCAGGACGCTATCATAGTTTGTTTAGCTGTGTTGCACCATCCACTTTGCTTTAACCTCTTCTGTCGGGGTAAACAGTAAACTGCTCCACAACAGAGCAATGTTTTGCAAACAGTTATGAGAGGAGTCTTTTGAATGAACCGTGTGACCTTATTAGCCAGGTTTCCATCCAAATGTAGCAAAAAAATTCACTGAATTTTAAGGAAATCTGCAAAGTAATGTTTTTCCATCCACTCCCATTATGCTAATATTGGGAGTTGGTTCACTGAGATAAACAACTTGTGGTGCTAATCCTACGGTCAGTTGCCTTTAAACCATTGCAGAACTAGAGAGCGCAACAAGATAAAGTAATTAAAAAAGCACCAGTCAAACCTCAAATGTGGAAAACCATGATGGAAATATAACATTTATGTGTATTTCATGTGTTAATGTGAGGAATTATTCACCAAGTTTGTCTCCATTGCACTTTGATAACATATTGTTTTTAGCGATACGCCAACATTTTTTTTTCTAATTGTTGGTTGCTAACTGACAGCAAGCCAGTTAGCTCGTAAAGCTTTTTTCCCTCTTTAATAAAACTCTTTATTGAATGGAATGATGTACAATCCCGAGAACAAAATACCAGGGAAAGTAAATAGCCAAGCAAAAAGAAAAAAAGAGGTTACTGTGACTGAGTATTGCTAGTTTTTGTGATATCTGGCTGTAATAAACTAGCGGTTAGCTAGTGATTAGTTCACCAAAGTAAAGATTAATTTTGCTGTGCCACTGTCCGGTGTGACCAGGCCTTAATGATGACACTGTTAATAAATTACCTCAAGCATATATATTTTAATATATTCTTAAATGGTAAAGTGGTAAATGGTATCTGTTCATGTATATAGTAGATTGTTTTAGTAAGTTTTGAGATATCTGCCTCAGATTTCTGCAGCTACCCTAATACAATAAAGGTGAATGGAATTTAATTAAGGTGCTCAGGGCATTAACAAAATTACAGCCACATCTCTTTCAATAAACAGAGTCCTTGTTGCAGGTAACTGCGAAAATATGTTTTTTATAATTTCAGTGAACTGACCCAAAGTACTTGTTCAACTTTTTATATCATATAGAGACTGCAAATATGTATATTATATATATATATATATATATATATATATATATATTCTAATAATTATAATAATTATATATATGTGCATATAAGTTCAATCATGTCTTTCAACTTAAAAGCATGTGCACTGACGAAGTGTTTGCTTTCCTCTCTTAACATCAAATAAACTACATGCTGCACTTGAGAATTCTTGTTCTAAGGTTGACCGGCTTTCATGCTTAGATGTGTCTAAAATGTTTAATTTGCATCTTATGTTGGCACATGTGTTTGATCTCTTCAATTTCAATGAGCAAAATGTCAATGTTACTTGAATATTACCGAGTAGAACAGCTACTTATACTTTGTTGCTTTGCTGCAGGGAAAGTTTAGGGCTTTTCATCCAACAATGGCACACCTTTCTATACTTTTGCACTAGTCAGCATTAGCCCCTTTGAGATTTGGAGCCAATTAATCTTATTTATACTCTTAAACTGGTTATTGTGTATTCAAAGTTTCACCTTGATTTCATTTATTATCATTCAGTCATAGCACAACAGAACCTGCACCTGAGACTTTTTGTAGTTGATGCATCATCAGCTATATTTGCAGGGATTATCAAAAGTGTCTACTAGCTGCTTCATTTGTCCTCGGTATCATCAGAGGGCACAGAGCCTGCCAGAGACTACAGTGTGCTGCTCTCATTACAAACCAATCTGCAACAGTCTCCGGTTTCTATTATATCTTCATCACTAGCATAGCTGTAAACAGAATTAAAATCCCTTTATTTTGTTATGGGATCTACGACTCAGAATGGACCCATTAGTTTTAGGATCGGCCTGACCTGAGATAATAAGAACTTTATTTATCTCCTTTATCTTTATCTGACTGCCATACTAAATTATTATGTGCTGACATAGTACCTCAGACTGACAAGGCCTCCTCGAAGTATCACTGAGAGAATCAGTTGTTCTAAATTGTGTTTTCTTTCGTGTTTGTAGTCATAGATATCTTTGAAAGCAATGACACATTGTATTTGTATAATCCCATTAGTTTAAATTAAGTCAAGTATATTTATACATTCAAATGCTCTTGCGCCATGTTAATGGAGAAGGAAAGTTAACCCAGGTTCTTCATAGGTCTGCAGCCACAGCTCACGCCCAGCCTGCAGCCTCTGTATCACTGATGCCAAAGCCTGATCCAAGTTACCATCATATTGGTACTGTTCTTAGGTAATTACCACAGCTCTGTCATTCCTTAACAGTGGGCAAACAGTGACGTGTAAGGTGAAGAAATAGGTGCAGCGGGATTTGCTGGTTGCTTCATTGAAGTGCAAATTCTCATTGTGGATGGGCATGTGCAGTATACATTAGATGGCACAGGTTCTGTGGGGCCCATGCTGGGAACGGTATGGCACAAGAGGGCTGTAATCACCCCTTGCACCTTTCAAACCAGGGTTTCCCTGAAAACCAGCAGGGCATGCTGGGTCATTGTAACCTTTGTGACTGGCTTGCCCCTCTCTCTTTCACCCTTGAAAAGATTTTACAAATCATGATTTCTTCTGCAGTATTGCCTGCATTGTTGGTATTACCTACTAGTTTTGCCAAAATGCATTTGACCCATGAATTTGAATTCTGCAGCCCTGTTATGTGTTATCCATCACATTTGTTGTACCTTTGGCACCATCTCTCCTGAGGGCCATCGTTTTTATGTTTGCTACCTCTCCCTGGGTCCCCTCTAAGCCCTTGGTGCCCCTGGCAACCCATCCATGTAGCACAATGTCTCCTATAGTTACATGTGAAATAGAAGTAAACTTTTGTTCAGGGGAAAAGTCAGCCCTAAGTCCAAATGTCTCCTAATTAATCTTTTTCAACTTCCACATTGTCAAGAGAAGCAGTCTCTTAGGATGTGCTCAAAGGTGGCTCATTTGCAGGATGGAAAGAAGCTGATGTGGACCTACATAGCTAGCCATATCGTGTCAGAATGTGCCTTCTACTGTAGCTCGGGTGAGAGCATACTTCAGTCCAGGGGTCTTGTGGTTCTGCCATTCTACTAGAGCCTCTTCCAAAGGCTCCATGTCTGCTTTTGCATTTTCCTCTGCTTCCATGGCCACCAATTCCTTTTCATCTTCCTGGGCCTTACTGGTTTTTCCAGCAGCAACACCATTATATTAGTAAAAACATTAGCCTCATCATGGTGCCCGAGAACCTGTCCGATCACAAGATAGTGGAGAGATACGCTATTTTTGTTTCTTCTTTGTAGTATATGACAAGATTGTGAAGAGAGTGAAATGTTACTACCAAAGCAACGGCAATGCAACAAATGGAGCAACAAATGGAGCAACGCCTGCGAGCTAGATCAGGCAGTCAACTCGAGCTGCATTGCTATACGCACCTGACATGCCTCCCTCTCTGCAACCATCTACCAAACACACCCTCCCAATTTGGTGGTCTATTTAAGCTGCAAACATTTCCCATCTCTCCCTCTGCCTGTTAATGCCACTGCTGTCCTGCATCAGTATTGCTGCCTGTTCTTTCAGCCCCACCACCCCAGCATCCACCTGCAGGCTCTGTCTAGGGCAGGGGTGTCAAACTCAAGGCCCGCGGGCCAGAACCGGCCCGCCAGAGGGTCCAATCCGGCCCACTAGATGACTTTGCAAAGTGTGAAAATAGCAGAGAAGTCATTCATTCCAATTTTTCAATAAAATGCACTGCTATTCCTACTGTGCTGTCCTAATAAGCACTGCAGGCACCAAGCCTTTCTGGCAGAAAGCCCTGAAGGCTAACATCTCCCGCATGCCAGTAGCAGGCCCTATGCTGGATATGCTAAATAGATCCCACGTGCTTAATACACTGTACGTGGCACAACGCTGTCAAGCAAAGGCTACTGTTCATGCAGGAGCAACCAGTGGAAAATGTCTTTGTCAAAGAGGAGAAAAGTGGACACAGAGTGTCGGGTTTTCCAAGAAAACGTTTCGTGCCTTTGAAGGTCCACTGTGATTTGTAAATTGTAATGCACATAATGACAGTAGACATATTGTTGAAATTGCACTTATTTTTCTTAAGACATCTCAGGCTGTTCATCATCTGTTTTGTACATGTATTGTTAATTAATTGTGAACATTTTCAGAATGTACTTCTTCACATAAAAGAAAGGGAAGAATCTGGAGGTGATATTATTTAGAGATTATTATGCCATGGTTTTACTGGTCCGGCCCACTTGAGATGAAATTGGGCTGTATGTGGCCCATGAACTAAAATGAGTTTGACACCCCTGGTCTAGGGGGTTTAAGATATTTGCTTGTCACTCCCCAATATCTATATATGTAAACGTATCTGCGGGGAGTGATGAGGTTGGAGCCTAGACACCAAACTCTAACTATGTTCTGCTGCTATAATAAACATTTCAACCGTGAACTAGCAGTTGTATGGGACAAGAAAGTGTATTGTCATTTCACTTATTTTCACTTTTGCTAAACTGAACTTTTACCGACCTGTTTCATCTTTATATTTTACAAGGGTGAACTATTTTTCCAACGTCAGCAGGAATTTAAAATTCTGTCAAAGGTACTCTGGACAAGATATTACCCTTTTTGCCCAAGAGGAAGCTCAGAAACATTGCACTTCATCATTCCTTAAACCCTGATAGGCTTGATCACTGTCACCTCATATAACAGCCAATATATATCCACACCAGGTGATTGATAGATCCCATCGCTGCTGCCCTCGATCCTTCATTGTTGGCTTCATACAGCACAGGTTAAAGGTCATTTTCATCTACTCTTACCTTCTCTTCGTTCAGTTTATTCTCTTCTGGGGATTTTTGTAACGCTTCCTCACGCGTTGAACCCCAATCAGCCGCTCATCAATCAGGGTGTGTGAGACACTGGACAGTCCCTGTGTCCTATGGCCCCTTTCGCCAGCAGTGTCCTTCGGGGGCATGGGTAACTGTGCTGATGACCTGTCATACTATATTTATTGCTGTCACACGTTTATTTATGGGTCCCCCTGATCCAAGTGAGCCAGCTGTGGGCTCAGCCATTAGCCCCATTTCTCTATTCATCGCTCCTCCCCTCCACTCGTCAATTAGCCCTTTTCCCTCTCCACCCAACCTTCGTCTGCCTCTCTTCTTATCTAAGCCTCCTGGCTTTTCTCCTCTTTTCACCCTTTTCTCCTTCCTTTTCTATCACCCACTCTTTCACCTCTGTCCTTGTCATCTTCCTCACCCTTCCAGTGACCATTTACACCTCTGACATCATTGCCTCCCTACTACTCCTCTCCCATCGTCACTGCCGGGGGGGGGGGGTTACATTAAAGTGACCGGTCTCTCCTCAAACTGAGCTGAACATCGAAGGGGGGTAAGCCTTGGTTGACTTTGTAAAACTTTTGATAAATGAGAGAGCTGATGGCCAGTACTTTTTAAAGCTTGCATCGTTTAGACCAGGGGTGTCTGAGGGCCACATACAGAAAACTATACTAAAGGCTGGGCCACTCACTAGAGGTGATGTATATCGCCTCGCCTGTAGTTAAATTATGCTTGGTAATTGAATATGCTTAAAGAAAAGAAAAAAACAGCCTACATCACAACTTTCCATGAATGAGTTTTCTTTTTTATTTATACAAAAAGGGTTGGCAGCTTATTCTCAAAACAGCAGCCTCAGATTGCTTCTTATTCAGGATGGTGATCCCCCTTCACAGCCCTGTATAAAGGGGGAAAATAAGGGGACAAGGGGGTGGGTATATTAAATCTAGTTATGCAAATAAGTTATTAGGGTTGTTAACACATTAACTAACATTTGTTAGAAAATGTTATCAACTTTAATTGACTGAATTTAATGGGAACAGCGTTGCACTTAGTGTGAGCAGTGATGCTGCACTTTGGACTGAAGGATAGCTGGCAGGTCAGGGGTAAGTTTGGTGGTTGAGATGCAAAGGACATCGCAGAGATGGCTGTCGGTCATTTTGGTTCTCATGTGTATGTTGAGCCGAACAGACTCATCATTCTTTTTGCGTGGCGTCGCATCAGAGGAAACTTGGCCTTTTCCAAGCGCCGGTAGAAGTCGGGCAGGGAGAGAAGCTGATGTTGATTCTTCAGGGAATCATCACTCTGCACTTCTTCCACTTCTTCTGCATCCACCAGGAAGGGAGTTGAGAACAACTTGATTTCTTTCCCAATGACAGAAAAATCTTGGAAGTGCTGACTGAATTCTGTCATAAGAGATGTGATCACGGACACATAATTCCCTTTTTTAACAGTTCATGAAGAGAACCTTCTCTTTCAAAAACTGGTCAATTTCTGATCTCAGGGAATAAAACCGCTGCAGCACGGAGCTGCGATTCAGCCAGCGCACTTCAGAATGATGCAGTACGTCCCCGTATTCAGCATCAACATCAGAGAGGAAAGCTTGAAAATGTCTGTGGTGGAGCCCTTGTGCTCGAATTATGTTGACAGTTTTCACAACTGTGTTCATCACATTGCCAAGCTGGACCGTCTTGGCACAGAAGGCTTCTTGGTGGATAATACAGTGCATTTTAACAGCCTCACCTCCACTCTCTCGCACCTTGGCGCACACCATAGAGGCCATTCCTTTGTGCTCGCCTATCATAGCTGGAGCCCCATCCGTTGAAACTCCACGCAGCTTGTCCCATTTAAGTTCCATCTTGTCAACTGTATCTACCACAGCTTCAAAAATGTCCTTACCCGTTGTTGTGCCCTTTAGACTCCTAAGATCAAGCAGCTCCTCCGTAATGCAAAAGTTATCATCAACTCCCCGCAAACAAATTAACAGCTGTGCGGTATCTGTGGCATCTGTGCTCTCATTACATGCAATAGAATAAAAATCAAAAGCACAAGCTTTATGTGACACTTGATGTTTTAAGTTAGCTGACAAGTCTTTGATTCGCCGCACAACTGTGTTTCTTGACAAGCTCATGTTGTTGAATTCCCGCATCTTCTCCGGGCACATTATTCCTGCGACTTTAGTGAGGCACTGTTTTATGAATTCACCATCTGAGAAAGGTTTCCCGTGTCGCGCTATGAGTTGAGCTACCATCGTAGCTGGCTACTGTGGCATTTTCTTAGCACGGACAAAATACTGTTGTTGAGCTAGCAGGCTTGCTGCCATTTGATTAACTTTCTCTTCTCGCTCGGCACCTGTGTAGGACCTGTAGGTCTGATGTTTGGTTTCATAGTGTCGTCCTACATTATACTCTTTCATCACTGCAACAGTTTAATTGCAAATCAAACAGACACACTTCCCCTTTACTTCCAGGAAGAAGTATTCATTTTTCCACAGTGTCTGAAATTTCCTGCACTCACTTTCTATCTTGATTCCGCCGTTCTTGGTCATTTGTGACCAATTTTTTATTCCCTTACTTCTGTTTACTGGAGAAGCTGCCTTGTTGAACACAGTAGCTCCACCTAGTGTTTAAACTAAGAAGTACAATACAGTCAAGTGCAAGTTTCATGTGTGGGCCATATTCCATTCTATTTTTAGAATTTTCTGCAGGCCAATAAAAAATGGACCACGGGCCGCAGTTGGCCCGCGGGCCGTAGTTTGGACACCCCTGGTTTAGACTGTCATTGAGACATGTGAGCTTAGACTGGGACGTGTCATTACTGTGAGATTTTAGTACACACTGTACCTTTGATTATCATTCCTACATTAGAATGGTAACACGTGTGGATTGATGGTCGCAGGTGGGGGTTGGCAGTCTTATTGCAAATATGTTGGTGAGCTATAAATCATATCTTGTGATTTACTATGTCAGGCCCACTGAAAATCCAGAGGCCACCTTAGCTGTGGCATGTAAAAGAGGCATGGGCAGCAAAACCTCTTATGAAAGTGTTTCTGTGTTCACATAAGTCCCATGGACTTGTTTATTAAATGTACTGCCGATATTAAAGGCCCTGAAAAACATATTTTCTCAGTCAGGTTCCGTCATGAGCCTAACATTTTCTGCCAAAGTTGGAATAGTTTTGATCATTTTACATGAGAGATTTCTGTGCTTTTCTCACTGGTTTGAAGTGGGAGGAGCTCTGTTGGAAACTGTGTGACATCATAGTCACATATTATCATGCACCGATGAGGATTTAGCAGCCATTAAATCAAAATCAGATGACATTTGCGGGGTTGTTACCTTATGTTGTCAGTCAAATCTGATCCAACCATACCCACACAGTCATAATGAAGCAGATTAGCTTAGTTAATAAATAATGAATGTTTTTTTTTTTTTACTTTAAAGCTGCTATAATCAATAATTTTCTATCATTGATAGATCACATGACTGTGGAAGAGGTCACTCTTAGTTATAAACCCACAGAGAATTATGATCCAGCTCTGCAGTCCCTCCGAGCTCTACGGACCTTTTTAGCGTCTTTCAGCACGTTTTGATTTTACGCTTAAGGGGCTTTAAGATTATTTATTTATTTATTTGACAGAGACTGTGCATATTAATAACATTGCTGTAAATATGCCAGAGTTAGCCAGAACAGCTCATTTTCATCTGTAGGCCCCCAATCAAAGTTCACAATGATAAGTTGCATTGATATGAAAAAAGAAAAGCAAGAAAGACAATGCCATACATTGTCATGTGAGCACACATTTCCCAACAATACCTTAAGTATAACCCACTCATACCTGGAAAAGTCAGTTTGAATGCACTGAGTGATCTCTGCAGGTACAATGAGAGGTATGTAATTTACCAATGAAAACATTGTCTCAGAAAATATTCAGATCACAACTCATCCTCTCTGTGGCAGTGAAGCACCTAAAAATTACAACAAACGCGTTCACACTTGGAATTGCCTTTCTGCAAGTGCCTGTATGCATCTTTTATTTGTTTTCATATATTTCCCAGACTAATCTATGTTTTTTCAGCCCGGGGACTTGTGAAATCTGTCTGTCTTAACATTGATGGCTCATCTTTTAAATGACTTGCACAAAGAATGCACAAAAACATCCAGTTATTTTTGAGAGTTGATGACTTTTTGCCCCAAACCAAAATTGCACAGAATGATTCTGTTGCGTAACCAGGCGCACATCCTAGTCAAAATAGTTTGTGTAGAAATCACAGAGGCAAGATGTTTTTGCAAAGACATCTCAGGATAATCAGTTAGATCTGCTACAAAGCAGAGATGGTGTGCAATTTAGAATAGCAGTGGATAAATATGACCTGATATAAATCTGCTTATTTATACACACACCTTAGTCCTGATTGTGTGCAAGATAGAGGATACACATAGTGCATATATAAATACAGATCTACATAAACACATATAGAAATGAGTGAAGGGTACAACAGGGCAGGATATTGGTCAGAAAGTGTAACAAAAGAAACTCACCACAGGGGAGTGCTGTTAGTCAGTGGTCAGACCTGCTGATGAAGTTTCATAGAAAACGAGCTCCTCATGAGCTGCTTTGGTCCAAGTGAGTCTAACACATAGCCATGAGCAAATTACTGTCTGGTGTGCATCCAGAGAGCAAATTAATGTTAACCACATTATAAAAAGAGCAATGAACATGGAACTATTTAGACATTTATCAGATGCTTTCTTGGCATTTGGCCTGAGGGTAGACTCAGAATCCTAAAGGTTTCTAAATAGGAGATAAAAATACATTAAAAGAAAGATCAAAGCTTGCTTGTATTAGAATATTGTCGATTTCTTATATTCTCTTGCCTTTAGCATAAATCAACAAAGATGATGCAGTGGAAGAGGGAAGAGGTTAGGGTAAATCTTAACCTTTCAGAGTAGTTTTATAAGAAGGTCGTGTGTTTTGTTTTTAATAATTGTTCAACAACAACTCTGTCCACTTCCTTTGTTGTAATTTCCCTGTAATAACCAAAGACCCATCCAATACCCAATGAGGACCAATAAACTCATTCCACCCCAGGCCAAGAGAATGTGTTTAAGTCATTTTAAAAAGCCCTGAGCTGACAATATTCAACAGAGGTACATTAATGGAGCTGAAAATGTCACGACATTGTACCCTGCTGCTGGAGTGTACATTTAAATGCTTAATAACAATAAATAACTGAGAAATCCTCAGACAGCTTGCAGCATTAGACTGGACCAATTAGCCCTCTGAGAACAATGGCCAATTAGCTGGGGGATAATTGCATGGCAAAACTGTTATTGTTTCAAATAGTTGCAGCACTTTTGCACAGCTCATGGGGCTTCAAGTTGCTTAGTGTGACTAAGGAAGGTTTTACTTTGGGAGAAGCGTAATTAAATGCGTCAACAGCCAAGAGTTTGCTGCGTCACCACTTCGCTTCTACCTTAAAGTTTGAACAGGGACCTCTGTGGCACAAGTGGCAGTTACAGGTTAATGGCAAATGCTAAAACGTAGTGTAACAGTAGCCAGTCGGTGATTTGATCATTTTTAACAGGGTTGTGGCCCAATGGAAGCACCCCCCTGCTCCCACAACACCAACCAACACACACACACGACGCCTAGCCTAATTCTTGATATTGTAATTGCGATTCTAATTTCAATTAAATAGAAATGCAATAGGCTAAATACATATTTTGTGTAGGCCTATTCTTTTACTGGATGTGGACATTTTAATAATGCTTATTTTTCAAAACACACCGTAGTTTTGACGATATAAACTTTACCTTGAATTATGTAACTGTAGCAGCTGAGCGAGGTGCGGTCAGTTCAGGTTCATTCTCCTCAGTCACATGACCTGCTCAGCATCTATAGTAAAAACGATAGCTGTAGTCATGTCTCCTCCAAATATATTTTGTTACAGAGGTTTGGTCTGGGGGTATATTTTCAGCAACACAGACGCCTATGAATTATCATAGAAATATTATGGGAATATTATAGGAATCCAACAGGCAGCAGTGTGTCTGTATGACCCTCTCACTCTTCCGCGACTACATGTTGTTACTCATTTTGATCATGAAGGTATCACTACTCTATAGACTATATAGGCTACAATGTAGTATATAATTGAGTTTTTATAGTATATAGTTTAGGGAATATTATAGATCCAAGACGAAACCGACAGAAGGGCGGGACTGAGAGAAAAAGGCGTAATTACAAATCTGTCTCCTACTTCAGCACCACGAACAGCGCCATGGATTTACCAATACACAGCTCAGAGCCATGGTCGGGGCCATAGATTCGAACTTGCACAAACCTCATTCAGATAAATGATCAATGAGTCAGGCAGACTAACATGTTCAACTAAACAACCCCTCTGCCCCTGCACTCTCTCTGCTGCTAGGGGATGGAGAGGAGGGGTGGCCGGTTAACATAGGGGGATGCATTTTGGTCATTTTTTTCAAGGATGGCATCCTTGTAATGGAAAGCTTGACAGGTGTAGCAACAATAACTAAGAGGGGTGGGGCTTAGCAGCTCTTGTGTCACAGCTCTTGTGTTATTCTTTCTTTCAGGTTTCACAGTCTCCTTTTTATACCAGACAACTTTGTGGTTACATGTGATAAAGGTTACAAGAGTCATGTCTTCAAACTGGATTTTTCACCAAGCCTTTATGTCATCACATGAATAAAGATCAATGAGCTGTGTAATGTGCAGCCCAATCAGCAGATTTCCTCCCACTTTACGCTAGTTTGATTTCCAGCAAACCCCAGGATGATTGAAGTCCTACAGCCGGCCCTAAATGTTCCGTGTGTTTTGGCTTCAGCATTCAGCGCAGTTCAACATGATTTAAGAGATTTTAGAAATGAAAGATTGTCCAACATAAAAGGTTTGTTTAAAGGCTCAATCAGAAGTTCTGCTGGTTTGACCGTGCTTCATGGCTCTTGAGCAGCACTTCTCTGCCTTTCTGCTTCTTCATCCAAGTTCTTTTGTCCTCCGTCTCTACCTCTGAACAAATGTTGGCTGATTTAACATTGTAAAAGGACGTAGCTTTACCTCTATCTGATTATATCCCTCTCCCTCCTCTTTACCTCTACCTTTCTCCCCTCCTTGTTTGTAATCAACAAATGTATTGTGTGGAAAATCCAAAACCTGTTAAGGGAGAATGTATCTCTAAAAAGACTTGGCAACTGGCGAAGTGTTAGTGAGCCAGGAGACTGTGTAGGCTGTATTGATGATACTCTGCACTCGACTATGCAAATCATTGGCCCTGCTGGCAAACATGTCCCTTTGTGATTTGTACTCTGGTGAGGCTGCACCAAGGCCACAGGTGGAAAGAGAAAGAAAAGGACTAAATACTTATCTCCCAAGTTTGGTGCAAGTTTGTTTTTTTGATGCATGAGCGCTTTCTGATCATTGGACAAAACAACATTAAATGCTGATTCATTGTGATTTGTCTGTGAAGCTCCCACACCAGCAATTTGATTCAGAGTGGAATGGATCAGCATGTAGTTGTGATGCCAAATTACAGGCTTGCATGACAATAGACTGATGAAGCCAATTTGATTGCGAGAAACACTTATCACAGTGTGGAGCTACTGTTGAAGCACTCCCTGACCTCTGACCTGCCGACATCTGTGTGACTGGACAAAATGAAGCTCAGCAAATGGAGGGGGGCTTTAAGGCATTGTTAAAAAGAAAGACGACTTACAAGGTCTATTGTAAGAGTGGCCGACAGCACTGAGGAGAGATTGCAGTTCTTCACCTGCCATTCTTGTCTCTGTATGGACGTTTTATCGATAAACTGCGAGTGTTCTGCTGGTTTAAAAGCATTTTTAATCTGCAAAGTGAAAGACTTGCTAAATATCTGACTTGCTTGTACAATGAATAGAGTAGCAGTGCTGGCATAAGATCACACAAATTATAAGAGACTAATTATTCCAGCCTGGATTTATGTTTTTCTTTTGTTTTTGTTTGTTTGTTTGTTTTCTGATTCTATAACAGCGTCAGATACTGCAGCCACAAAATTACAAGTGTTGGATACTTTGCACCAATTCCTTCCTTTTGCAAAGATATCTGAACACAGTGAGATACTTTAAATTCCATTCAAAATATTGTCTCAGTCTATTAGGCACCAACAGACACAAAGACAGAGACAAAAGAACAAAAATTGAACTTGGGGGAGGAAAAAAAAAGTGTTCTCTGTAGGAGTAATTTAGGATGCAAGGAGTCACATTGTTGTAATGATACACTGATAATCAAATGAAGTTTGTACTCTTAAAGATGGCTGAATGCTCAACTAAATTAAGTATTGATCTCCCCTGAGCTGGGAGCCCTGCAGAACAACTGTGCTGTGGAGGGAGTTGAAGAGAAAGAGGAGGAGGAGGTGGCGGTGGCTGTCCCTTGTGTTTAGGTTTGCTTTCTTTTCCATTTTCCCTCATTTAGCTGATGCCTCTCTGTCGTCCACTACATCACTTCCATGATGCGAGCTGAGCTGAAGATGGAGTGGCCAGCTGTCTGGAAACAGCTGAATCCGAATTTCCTTTCCAGCGTAATCCCCCCCCCCCACATAATGTGAACGAAGCATCAGTGTCCCTGTCGCTTGAAAAGCCAGTGAGTAGTAGATAATGCCCAGCAACCAATGGCAGCTTGTTTAAATTCTGTATTCATCTCATGTTACTAAAAAATTTAAAAAATCACGCCTCAGGGTAAAAACACTGAATGGATGCTCTTCAAAATCTACCGTTTGGCTTCAGAGTGTACACACAACACATAAAAAATGGTCTGGTGGTTCAATTGCAGTACTTATTCAAGATCCCATCATCTCCTGCCTGGAGACACTGGGTCCTCCAGCCTTGTGTGTTCATTTGATAGAAGTACCACCAGTAACAGCAAATGGGAATAAGGAAGCAAAATAGATACCTCTGATATATGGACGGCAGCATGTGCATGTACATACTGTATACTGTATTCTTAATTACAGTATTCACTCAATCTTCGCCTGCAGTATTGTGTAATGGTGCCAAGCACACTGAGTTACAAATTGAGAACAGCTAAAGAAAATGTATAGCGAACCCTCAGGATTTGTACAACAGTGAAAAGACAACTGTGTTAAACAGCGTCTTCATATCCTCCTCGAGACACTTCATTCTTTACTCAGAGACCTGAGGAGAGATGCAGCTCATCTCCTCAGCCTCACCACTGTTGTGCTAAATAAATAAAAAGGGCATCATTGTGAGAAAAGAATTACTCTGTCCACCTCTCTTACGTGTCTCTCCAGGTCCTCATTATAACTAATACTGTCAGTGGCTGCCCATGGAAGGCAATCCTAGTTGTGCTCAGCTTAATTGCACTGAGGCCACTTCAGTGTCTTTCTGCCAAACATACGTCAATACCTTTAAAATAAATGCAGGTCCACATGGGAAATTCATTTGTTGAGAGCAACATGTCTAAGAAGGGAATAAGAATATTTGAATGCATACACTGATTCGACTTCTGGGTAATGCTTTAGATATTTAGTCCTAAATAATAGAAAAATGAGATGCCTGAGAATAATAGGTTTAAAACTCTGCAATTATAATGGTACTTACACATGAATAATGGACTACACTGATGTAATGGAAACACATGGGAAGGTGTTTTAACTGGTCTACTGAGTGAACTGAGTCTAATTTATAGATTTGGTGGGCCAACACTGGTCAAAGTATTAGTGCCTAATTTCTTTTTCATAAGGCTAAGTACAATGTATGTGAGCTATAAAGTTTAAAGAATTTAAGTAGTCTGGAGACAGTTCTCTTGTCAGTGCTGTTCATTTCATTTGTGGAAGTGATGCTAGTAATAATAAGCCCACTGATATTAAAAGAAAATACAGAACTTAAAGCTGCATTAATTGATTTTATTTTATTTTTTGGTCACTTGGAGGCAGCACCACAAGCTGTAAACACAACACTGACACAATATCACCTTATAAAGTTGATATGCTGAACACATTAGCAAACAGTAGCTGAGGTTACATGGACAATATTTCTTCAACCCGATTGAAATCATTCTGATTAGAGATTCCAACTTAACTGTTTACACTAAATAATGTGATCCGATAAGATGTGCGTTTACATGCCAGAAGCATTTTATCATGATATAACTTTTTTGTCACGTGCACAGTGGTTCAGCCTGCTGTGAAACGTCTAATCTGCCGGAAATACAACAGAAGACAAGAAAAAGGTTGTTTTTTTGTCAGCTCTTTTCAAACACAGCAAACAACTCATTGTTTCGAGCCTTTAGACTTTCGAGGTTCAATGATCCTTAAATCTTTTAACGTCTCCAACAAAAAAGTTATCAGCCACAGAGCAGTTCTGTTTTGTTTCTGTTCCTCCCAGAAACTTGTTCACGTCACCTAATGTTCCCCCCACGTGGGGCAAATATGCAGAAAGAATATATTTATTCCAACCTGAGAGAAAAAAATCAGGTTAAGCATTTACATGGTTATTGGGCGCTAATATTTTCCTATTGAACGGATTATCAAAGGTTTACCACCCCTCTCAACCCTATTGAAATCTCCTTCTGATCAGATTGGATCAGGTCAGTCTCCTCCAATTGAGGTGGTTACATGAGGCCTTTTTATTCTGATTGGGATATTAGGGTCCATGTAAAGGCAGCTACTGGCTTATTTACACATCCTGCAGACACCGAGCAACATTAGCATTCATTTGGAGACAGGCAACCTGAAGAATGCCTTATCTGTTGTGACAAGGCAATCTTTGTCAACTTAGAAAATATCACGTCCACAGATTTACTAGGTATTTGCATTTAGTTGGTCATTGATCATATTATAAGTGATAATATTTCACTTGAGCTGAACTAATAAGACAGTCACTGCAGCGTGTAAATAATGAATGTAAGGTATGAACTCCACTGTCTGCTTGGACATGTTGTTTATCACAGGACTCTTTTATACTGATGATTATATTGCAGTCACAGTTGTAAGCCACTATCTTTCTCTGAGATAAATTCAAGACAAACTTTGAAAAACCTGGCAGGTCTTTTGACAGGAACTTGGTGCATTCTTGCAGAGATGTCCAGAATCTTCAAATAGTCTTTGATCCGGTATGAAATATATCCCATCCACTGCATCCACAGTAAAGTAGATTTTAACCTGTTTCACAGGGTGCAGCTCTAGTCTTTAAACCCCCCAAAAAGATATCAACCTGAATTGATATATCCTTGGTCGTCCTGTATGATGCAATGAAAATACGAACGTGTCTGAACGAGGATCTGTCCTGGCACGCTGCCACATCATGTTTCTATTCCAAACAGTCTGCCATTCAGATATAGTAATTATCAGTTAGTGGTAGATTAGTATAGATACACATTTGTTGTTTGAATGGAAAGTAACTGCAGTGATTAAGGAATTCACTAAAGCTGAAAGAGTGATTTACATTATATGTCACGGTCATCAGATTTTATTACACATGTGCCACATGTTTTATGGCCATGCATAGATGGACACATCCAACACACATAGACACACACGCACACGTGCCAGTACACAATTCACTTTCATCATTTAAATGATTTATTAACAACTGGCCCTCACTTCGAGTGATATCCTGGATTTATTTTTCTTCTCATGATTGAAGTTTATTAGGTGGTAAGCAGTGCATCATGGGTAATCACTTACACTGTAGGTATGTATGGCCTGTGGACAGCTGGATGAACAACACACACACAGAGCTGCTATTATGGAGACATTTTCTCTTCATTGGTTCCATAGAAACAGATTTACATCAGCTAGTTGTATGTGTTTGCTTCTTGCCACCTTCCGTACACATAAATCTGAATCCGAATCAGTACATATGTACATTTGTTGCTCTCAATGTACATACACAGAAATAGACATACATAGAGCTAGAAACAAGGACAACAAGCTCGACAAGGTAAAGATAAACATTACTTCTATGTACATCATATATGTGTACATAGACAAAAGCAATAATAACATTTGTAGACAGTAAGACAATAGTGCGATGGTGCAGAGTGCAAAGGGTGCTGAAATAAATATGATTAATGTAACAGGAAGCTTTCTATACATGAGGTAGGCGGATATGACAGTATACTGTAAACAGTATGCACAGCGTGTCCAACTTGTGCAATCTTCAGAAGTTTGAGTCTCCTGAGGTGCAGCGGTTTGCGTGGAGGGGGAAGAGCAGTGGGGAGGGCACACGCCCCTGGAGGGGGGGGTGCAAATGCCTATTGTCCGGGTGCTGGATGTGATGTTCCCCTGCCTCACCTGCTACCTCCTGTCAGGAGGTTTGTGATCCACTGATGGGTGTGGGCTAACACAGTGAACTGGGTGAATAAATGTGACCAGGAATGCATGAGACAATGTCAGCAAATTATCTTTTAGTGCCGGAGTCATTTTACTCACCATAATTGGCTGGGTTTGTTTTAATCAGCACAGTTAGAGTTGACAGACCTCAAGCTTCCTCGTGTAGACACACAGGAAGATCCCAACACGCTGTTTCAGTCTCAAGCACCCTTTTCCACCCAATTTAGTGAATGTAATTAATTATGGTGAAAAGAGACGAAAAGAAATGAATGCATATTAAAGCGAAAAAGAGGGTGCTGTAGGTTTTTTTTTTTACCCCCACTCTCCTTTTCTGGGCAACACTCGGATCACTGCTCACACAGCCAAGAAGAACAAAAAGTGCAGCTTCCACCTCATTTAATGATCGTTTTAGTTACACAATATCACCTTTGATCCCTCTGTATTCAAAGTGACACTTTTTTTTTTTTTTGATATATTACCTCAAATCACAACAGCTAATAGAAGCCATATATCTTCATTCTTTCTACGCCGGCTTTTTTCACGTGGACAGCAAAAGATAGAAAAGCTTACTGGAGGCAAGCCTGGATGAGCTTATGCGCCAAAATCTCTTTTGTAGCCAACAAACAAATAAGGGAAGAGTAGATTAATTGGCCCTGACTAATTCTAACCTGCCTCTTAACTAATTATGTTGGATATTTAATTACACATGAATGCTTGGCCCGCTCAATAATCAATTGTTTCTCCTGGCAGGATATGATCAAGCGATTTGGATGCTGGTGTGGCAACAATGTGTGAGAGAAGCTCTGGTTTTTATTGTGATGAAGACGTATGAAGTACCCTTTTTGACCAGAGTGGAAGTAGAGAAAGCAGCACGTTACCTCTGCCCCTTTTTGTACCATTGTTTGCAGCTTGTGTATCCTCAAGCACAACAGTTTGACTACAATAGTCTGCCACTTGCGTTGTTCTCAGTGGTGAGTATTGGAGTGGAAGGGCGAATGGTTCCTAACTAATGGGTTGTGGCCTACAGCCTGTCAGTGATGAATGGGTCCTTGCTGGGGTTTTAGGATTATCACTGTGAAGTTGGAGGATTGGAGGGCTAAAGTGAGCTGAGCTACACTCAAGCATGTGCTCAGCCGGCGAGCCCCCGTGTAGCCCTTAAGGCTCTTTCTCAGCCCTGTGTGACGTAGAAGCCAGGTTATCGTCACATAACTTGTAGCAGTATTGCTGCACCGTGTCAGCTGAAGGCAATTTCATTATCACCAGGGCTCAGGGTGTAATGATGCCAGATGTGACTGATCTAAGTGTTATCTAATGTAATTTTAAGTGTGTATGAACTGGTAAGACAAGAGGAGCGCTTGACAGTTGAGAGTAGAACAGAGTGGAGGTCAAAAGGTGGCCGCGTATCTCCGCCAAGATCCTCTACTGCCAGTGGCAGAAGCCTTATGTCCACTGCCAAAGAGTCATGATGTGAATAGCCTTGCTCTGCCTCTTATATTTGGGCTCATTATCCTGACCCATCTGTCCAAGCAGTCCAATTAGAGAAGCGGCCTTTTGTTGCATTTCTCATAAACTTTCATTCCGCACAACGTCTTGCACCAGAGAGAAACAGAAATGGATATCATAGATACCAAGGAAATAAATGTCATGCAAGGGGTTTCCTTAGAGGCATTAGATGAACTGCTGGCATACTGTAAGCTTGTGCTAAGATTTACAGTAATGACCCTTTCCAACCACAGGAACTTTTCCAGAAACCTTTTTAGAAATTCAGGTACTTCATGAAGTGAGTCTGTAGTACTGAACATTCAAACACAGGCCTCAAGCTTGTTACAGCTTGTGTACATTCAGACTGAAAAGCAAGCACCGGGTGTCACTAGTATCAATATTAGGACTGTGGATGGGACTTTCATTTAACGTTACTGACATGCTGCAGATCTCGCCTCCCTCCTGGGAACACTGCACTCTTTCTTTTGGTTCGCAGAATTTGGGTCCCCTAGAGGGAACAGCTTCAATTCTCCTTGACGTTCCTGGAGAGAGAAAGCTCATTTTTCTAAAATATTTTCTAATATATTTGGTGTTTTGATGATGGTGGTGGAGAACGCGTGGGTGTTGAATAACACTGAGATCTGATAACTTTAGCATATCATTCCCATCATTTTCATTCTCATACCATTCAGTGAACCTTCATGCCCTTTATAGAAGCATCTGCAATTGTTATTGTTGTGTTTATTCAGAATATGTGTCATCTGCCTGTATCTGATCATATAGTCAGTGATGGAATGTAACTAAGTACATTTGCTCAAGTACTTTTCTAACTTTTCTAACTTTTAGTAACTTGTACTTTACTTGAGTATTTCCGTTTTATTCTACTTCTACTCTGCTACATTCAGAGGAAGACATTGTACCTTCTACTTCACTTCATTTATCTTACAAATACAGTTACTTTGCAGACAAAGATTTTACACACAAAACACGTGATCAGTTGATAAAATATGATGAATTGTTATAGAATAAACTACCCAGCAGTATATAAGGTAGCTTCACCTTACCCCTGCTAGAACATCAAAATGCTGCTTACAGTACACGTTATTGCATATGTAATAATAGTCCAATAATATAATATATAACATTATTATAACACTGACAGGGTCCATTTTGCTGCATAATGAGTACTATTACTTTTAATAGTACATTTAGCTGATAATACTTTTACTTAAGTAGGCTTTTGAATGCAAAACTTTTATTTCTAATGAAGTATCTTTATATTGTAGTATTGCTACTTTTATTTAAGTAAAAGATCATATAGTGGTGTGGATAACTTACTGATGAAACCTTTTGAGGTTTTAGAGGCTTAATTTACCGTCAAACAAAGTGCCCACCTGATAACCCACATCACATTTCAGCTTTCATCTGCCCTTATCTTCTGACAGCCAGTGGTTTTAGTCCAGCTACATATCTGCTGAGTCACTTCCGTGGTTAAAAAATGTACATGTTACCTCAGACTCTGCACATAGTGAAACACATACACCGGCATAACGTCTCCTTTTATTTTAGACTTCCAAATATGTCACAAATCACTTAGCAACCACATCTGGCACCACTGTGCAGGTTCATTAGAAAACTGACTGCGCGGAAATAATGACTAAATCAATGACTAAACAATCTGGACAGAAAATAAAATACCTGAAATGAAGCGTTGTGGTGTAGGTGTGGGAAGTCAATGAAGTAATTCGGATGATTACAAACTACTGTGAAACAGGAAGCTACCTTGTTTTCAGTCACACTAGCGGCGTGGCATTTAGGGATGACAATGTCGGTCTGTTGGACGGCCTGCCACTTTGGTCCAGACTGAAAAATCTCAACAACTATTGGATGGACTGTTATTAAATTTTGTACAGACATTCATGGTCCCCAGAGGATGAATCTCACTGACTTTGAGGATCTTCTGACGTTTCCTGTAACACCACGCATGCATTTAACACATTAGCTGTGCTTATAGTACCGCCTCACAGAGCCGCTAGCGTGTCTGTAGACCCTCAGTCAGGAGCCTTTAATTTTGTCACCATTCCTATGCTTTATTATGCTCTAAACAGTATGTGTATAACTAAATGTGCAGTTTTATATTTCCTCCCAAAATTACACGAGTGATTTTATGTCATTAATATTATGCAATATATTCAAACATAGTGCAACACATCAGGGTTTCTCATTACACAAACTTAGTTCAAGAGATTTATTTCTTTGCCAGGCGCTGCTATATTCATTTGGAGATATTTTTAATTCACAGCCAGATGTAATTTGTTTCCTGGGAACTGGTGACAGCCCCATGCAGATGAAGCTATTTTTTGCTTAGTCAGAGTGCAGCAGCAACAGAAACTATGCTGCACTTCACCTCCTCCGTCTAATGTCCAATTTAATCGGGACCCGAAGATCATCACGTTACAGAAGCTACATGCTGATCTTGTCCACAGTGGCAGCATTAGCACGTCCTCATAATGAAGTATTGACTTGAAGGAAAAGATTTATAAATTTGTCTTTGTGACGCTTGGGGCAAAGCCATCCCTCTTCAATTACCTCGTCATATCACACTGAATTCACAGGTAGCCAAACCTATACTGCATCATTACCCTCTTAATTGATTTGTGTCATTGCCCTTGAATTGATTTGTGGGAGATTGTATAATTGTCTTGCCCAGTACCATTAGATGTTTCCAGTGACTAATGCTGCAACAGTGTGAACCTTTAGCTTCATACAGTACAAAGAATGATTTATAACCATGTGAAAAGTGAGATTAAGTCGTGGACAAGGTTTCATTCGTGCGGCATTTATCAGGATGGTGGTGTACGTTAGCAGGGAGGACAAAACTGTATAAACACTGGCTTATCTGTGAAAAAAGAATGGACAAGAAATGATGCGGCCCACCAATTTTCATTCACCTATGCACGTGAAATGGAGCATAAAGCTGATGGTTTAAAAAAACAAACAAAAAAAACCCGACAAGCTCTGACGTCAGATATGTCAGGGGAAACCTGGAGAAAGAAGGATGATGCGGATTCCAGAGGTCTGATATGAACATGAAGACTTTCTCTTTTCCCTCTACCATCTCCCTGAAAGGTGCAACGCTCTTCAGGACCCCAATCTGGTCAGAAAGGTTAACAAAAAAACATTACATTTAAGACTTTTTTTTAATCTATCTCTCAGGCTTGTTGTCCAGCTGTCTGATGTGGTGATCCGGTTCAGTGTCCTGAACTTAAGAGAGCCAGGCAGTGTGTTAAGAACCCAAGGGTTTCTCTGACATGTTGTGTAAGTAGCCAAGCCCTTTGATGGATGACTCTTATTTTCTTGTCAACCTCAGACTACTTTTATGTTTATCTTGATATCTTCTTGATGGGCTTTCATTTATCCAGTACAGACTGGACAGGACAGGAAGGAAGGGAGGGAGAGCGAGAAAGAGAGAGTCAATCAAAGACAGAGACGAAGAGCGAGGGAGCATTGCGTCGAGAGGCAAACAGCGGCAGGTGGACAGCGAGGAAGAGGGAATGAGAGACTACAGAGAAGGACCTGCGCTAATTAAATTAAACTGTTGTAGGTCTCACAAATAATCAGCCCTGATTGCCATTTCTGTGCAGAAACATGTGAATTAAGCACCATTTTCTTAAGAATACTAAGCATCTGAGCCTCAGCAGCTGCCGAATTTGGAATTCTCTCCCTCGACCTTCATTTGACTCACACAGCATCGCGTTCACCTTCACCGCTGGAAGCCCTGCAGGCCAGAGATCGAGTGCGGTTCACACTTTCCCTCTGTGTAGTCATTACTGGCTCACTTTTGGTCAGCATGCACACCTGGAGGAGCTCTCATTTTCTCCAAGTAATTCTCTGGTATTCATTTGGGCCCTGTGGTTGTTAGTTACTTGATGAGCAGTGCTGCCCCGCACCACCCAGGGGAAATTTAACCACCTCACATTAATTTACAAGGCCTTCCATCAACTGACCTTAAAAATATCTTGAGCATCCTCGTGAGCGCCCCCTAAAACACTAGAGTCTGTTTTTTCTCACTGTCTTGGTGTCCGTCAGAAACAAACTGGCACAAATACTCTGAGATAGGACTATTGAACTAGTTTAGCTACTCATCTGTGTGTGTGTCTGTGTGTGTGTTTGCTAAAAGGTTCTCTCTGCGTTTGTACTGGTAAAACTCAATATTAAATATATTAGTATTGAATGAGTCGTGATATAAAAAATTTGATTAATGCAGCTTTAAGTTGGTCTTCATGTATACAGTCTGTTGTTAGAAGTATTTCTCACATAGACACTAGTCTTTGTCTTCACAACTAAAGCCTTCAGAACTTGAATAATGCAAGAAAGAAAAGCCAGACTTCTTTTTGTTCTTTTATTTATCAAAGATTGAATGACTGTCTACAAAGACACAGAGGAATGTCCATTATGTCTGACCAAATTAAATGTCAGTGGGTATTTGTTAGACATCAAAGCTACCGTATAAAATCCATGAGCCAAAGACGAAGTTAAAGTAAAGAAACTGAGCGCTATTTATTCTTTATTGAGTTTAAACTTACAATAGATTAAGACTCTCATCTTACACTGTTATGGTACATAAAATTAAATGATTGTAAATACAACTAAAACACGATAGTGTTGACAAAAAGGTTAAGATTATGTACCTCACCCAGAATACAGACAAATGTCATGATAAACTGCATTTTGTTGCAATTGTTAATGGTAGTATGCATAATGAAATGGAAGGTCCTCATGAGAAGTACATGGGTGTACGAGACTTTGTAGGTGTATCTATCTTTATTTACCACAGTCAGGTCTGTCCACGTGGAAAGAAATGTGATTCACGCCTTGAACCAGTGAGAACAAACAGCTGTGACATCTAAAACAACACTGTTGTCCTCAGCCAGTCTCAGCTAGCCCTCATCTGCCAGGCAGCCGGTGTATAAATCCCATGAAACTGCCTCCTCCTGACACCCATGTGCTTATCAGCTGCAGAATCTATGAGCTTCACACACCCAGAGAGGCCTTTACTAACCGCCGAAGCCCACAGCCATTATTCCCCCGGCACGGGCTGTGTTTCGAGGGTGGCAGGGAACCTGACGGGAGATGGCTGTTGACTCAGACTGCCTCTCAGGTTGTTTCAGTTCAGCTGTGCTTTGAAGGGCATAGTGCCAGTGTTTCATAGAACAGAAGTTTGGAGTCTTAATGTGATATACCAGGATTAAAACATTTTCTAACAAGTTTATTTTATGATAAAACACAAAGGATTCAAATTAAGTGGAAGAGGGAACAACAATCAATTCAACACTTCCAAATGCACAGCACTGGTTTTTAGAGTTCACACAACGACACAATGTTTCATCCAGCCATTCTCTGGCATTTCCTGTTGTGACATTGATCCCACACAAGTTAGAGTGTATGCATAGAGCAGTATATTTTATCTAAGAAGCTTTGAGTATAAAATGTAACTCATGTGGCATATCTGTTACGTCATTTTACACCTGTCTCTACATGCATGCATGTAAGGACTATCTATCTATCTATCTATCTATCTATCTATCTATCTATCTATCTATCTATCTATCTATCTATCTATCTATCTATCTATCTATCTATCTATCTATCTATCTATCTATCTATCTATCTATCTATCTATCTGTCTGTCTGTCTAGCTATTCTTTGAGGCTGAAAGCCACTAACTCTAATTTCTTGAGAAAATATTATCAATATCATTCATTTTCTTTACCTACTTATTTCTCTTCAGGCACAAGGTGTAGCCTAAGCACAAAATGGACATAAAGCAAAATTAACTCTCTGGACAGGTCACGCATCCATCATAGGACTAATACAGGTAGACAGGCTATCACTCATGCTCACATTCATACCTGTGGGCAATTTCAAGACTGTCTTTTCAATCTTGGGAGGAAAGTGAAGCGAAGCATACAGAGGAATTCTTAACAGGAGGAGAACATGTAAACTCCATACAGCACGGCAGGAGCAGAGAAAACACCCTTGTGCTGTGAGCTGAGGTGAGAGTGTTAATCACTGTGTGCACTTTTATCAATGCTGAAGATATGTTTACTGACCTCTAATGTAATGCACATTTACAGTAGCTTACAGTTGTTCAGAGTACACAGTTCAAAGTTGATTTAGAATTGATTTTCACTTTATATTCCAAACCTCATCTCACCTTTGACATGTAAAAGAACTCTATGACCTTGAATCTCTCTGCCAATCACCACGGCCTTCAGAAGACTTTCTTTGAAAGTAAAAAGACACCATTAATCTCACGTCTCACCTGTCAGACTCACAGAGTGGTGTTTGTGATGCAGGCTATATGACCAACACACGTTCCCAGTCTCCAAGGACGCATAGTGTTACTGCTGCAGCTCCGACTTGTCCCTCTGCATTGCATGAGCTTTCATATTTACTGCTTTAACACGCTCACACTGTGCTCTCTGGGTTCATTTAGGGGGTGACAAACAGACACCTCTCTGTGGGTTTCCTAAATCCTCCAAAGAACCTACACTGAACCAAGACAAGTTTTAGAACTAATGTAAGATTTTAAGACTAATATTAACTTTTAAATATTACAGCCACAGGGTCAACTTGGTGCCTCCCTCCAACATCAAATAGTGGAGAAATAAAAGAATACCAAGAGTTTCTTGACTACACTGGCGGGTCTCCAGGACCACCCAGCCTGAGGCATCACCAGAAACACAGACTGAATGCTTAAAGTGACGATTAATGGAAGATTTTTGGTATCCTTACATGAACTCTTTGATTCTCTCAGAACTGGAATATCAAGTGGATAAAGTCGGCAGCTGCCCTGGCCCCAGACACCCAGGTTGAGTCAGATGGCCCCAGGTTGGTTTGGTAGTCTAATGTGATTTTTGCAAAGTTGTTTAGAAATGCACGACTAAAGCAAAAAAAAAAAAAAAAAATAATCAACTGAAATGTTAAGAGTCTTGAGTTGGGTCCTGCATTTCTACCTAATTTTGAGGCCAAATCTAGTTTACTACAATATAAATACATATTATATAATATATAAAAATCTAGTTTTAATACCTTCATATATGCATTATTGGCCAGAAGTCAAGCAAGTTCCCAGTGGACTCTGCAGGGTTGTGCGTTGTTACTAATTCTGTGTGTGATTTTCATGGACAGAATCTCGAGGTGAAGCCGAGGTGTGGAGAGTGTTTGGTATGGTTGCCTCAGGACTGCATTTCTGCTTTTTGCGGTTGACGTGGTTCCGCTGGCTTCTTCAGACTGTGACCTCCAGTGCGCACTGGCACGGTTTGCGGCAAAGTGTGAAGTGGCAACTTCAATGTCTGGCCTGCTGCCACCGTGACCTGGACCCAGCGGTGCAAAATGGAGAGATGAATGGATAGAATGGATGGATATTTTAGTTGACATTTTGCTTTCATGGTCCATATTCCAAAATAAATGTGTGTTTAATCAAATTAGCACAAACTAATTGACATATAGTAAACCTGAACTTGAACGTAACAGAGTACCTAGGCAATGCACAGAGAGTGGGATGAACCTGGGGGTCAACAGGGGTCCACAACTGATTTTTGCCGCAGAGCCCTCAGGAGGTTAATCCACCAAGCACAAGAAAAATAGACACATCCACTCTTCCCTGTCTTCCTACTCTGCATGCTCACAGTATCAGTGTAAGGCCCCAGTCAACAGAGTTGTGTGTCTCAAAACAAAAAAGAAATAGAATACTTATAGCCCTGGCCTTTAAAGAAATCCTGCAGATAATTGAACAGGCTCACCAAATAATGATCTCCCTGTACAATTGTGATCACCGTCTTCTGTGCTTTCTTTAATCTAAGCCGCTGCCAAGATCAAAACCAGCACATGAGAATCCCTCCGGTTATTATAGCACACACCTCTTTAGGCTTTAAGTCAGATCAATAATGTGCTGGACTGACCGATTTATCATTTAAATGACACAGGAGGGCTTACTCCAAACTTTCACGTTGTGCTTCTAAAATGTTGGGCTTTTCTTGCAAGACAAAAAGAAATTCCTTCTGAATTGTCTGTTTCTGCAGGAGGGTGAAAGAGCAGGCTGTCAACCAAGGTGAACTAAGGGCAAGGACGGATTACTGTTGAACCTGTACATCTTGCTAACCACCTGTTCCAAATATTTCCCTCTAGGAGACAATATAGGACCAGAGTGAGCAAGCTATTAACTAAGAGCCATCATTTCACTCAAGTGGCAGCTCTACCTCCATACGACCACTGCTCCCCACGACAGTACCAAGATGCAGAGCAACAACAGGCTGACAGCTCAAGATTTACTTTTTAATCCTATATATATATATATATATATATATATATATATATATATATATATATATATGTTTTTATTATTTCTTTTTTTTTTCATTTCAGCATAATTAATCCTGTATTAAAGGTGCTATAAAATAATCTGATTGATGTCTGCTCCATTGCCTTACCACTTACTACCACTGTTACACTCTTTTTCATTGTATTTACCTGTTTTTTTGTGTGTGTGTGTTTTTGTTTTTTGGATTTTTTTACACAAACTGGACTTTTTAAAATACTTGACAACACTGTATCACTCTGATGCGTGAGCCCCATGAAATAGGTCTATTACTTCACATTGCTTCTCACTATCATGTCTGCACTGCAAGGTCTGTGTATTTGTGTGCAGTGTGTGCAGTTAGCAAAGATATGTACTGAAACTTCAAGATGACGTTGAGCAGCTATGTTTACTGTACAATTCTTGTATTCATGCAACTCACACAAAATGGATGTATTATTTATTATGTGAACACAGATGATTTGAGCTACTTTATAAGTTGTTGTGGGCTCATGTATTATGTATGTCCAGACTAGATATTTATCGTCTAGACTCTGACCTAGACGTGAGTCATGGCAATAAACTTCACACCAGGGCTGTTTGACAGTCAGGGATGTTTTACAGGTAAAAGTGTTTAGAAAGTTAAAGTTTTTTCAGTACTAAAACAAAGAACTACTGTGTATAAGAGGGCTGAGGCTGTTTGTGAGAGGCAGACTTCATTGAGGTGTGTCTTGGGGTGCCACCATTTACTCACTATGGGCACACACGCGGGAACTCAACCCGGCGGCCAACAGTTCCCATTGCTCTTTAACAACAGCGTGCAGTGAGCGGACCTCAAGGGTGAGTAGCCTCCCCAAGCAAATCGCTTCTCCAAAACAAACAAGGAGAAGAGACAAACCCCGCAGATTAACACAAAAGAAAACAATGAGGAAAGGGATGCAGAATATGAATAGACAGAAAGCCATCTGGTTTGAACAGACAAACTAGAGGAAGAAAAGAATACTTATGGGAAAACAAAGGGCTACGGTAAAAGAGCCAAAATGAAGGAGTTGAATAAACGCAGCAAAACAGACAAAATGTAAAACAGCAGCTGGGAGACGTACAATAGACGAGACATTTATTAACATCATTCACCAACAACACTGCACAATGAAGCTAACTGTGCTGCTTGGCATTGGCAGCCTGCTTTGGAATAGGAATGGTTAGTAACACGTCAACTTGTTCACTCAAGCAAGACTGGAATAAAAGCTACAATAAACAATACAGTTAGCCACCTGAAGGCTGTTTTTGATTAAAACACACATAACTGATCACGTACTAAAATACTTATTCTACCTCCAGGATGTCACATGAAAGGCCACAGGACGAGGCAGAACTAAGAGACAGCTACCAATGACCCGGCCGGTGTCCTCAAACCCCTTTAAGAGACTGAGGGGAACAGGACTGGAAGGGACCATACTTTTATTCATATTTTACAGCACCGGAAAGCAATTTCCACACAGATTTGAAAATTGCCAGAGCTACATAATTCATCTCAACATGAGTCCTTAATTTGGTTTTGTCAAAGGGATGCAAGTTTTACAAAAACATCAATCAAAACATTTCGCTCTCCTCTGTTATATTGTTATTTAATTGCGCCAGAGTGTTACAAGAGTGATTATGATTAGGTGTCAGCACTGTGGGAAAAAATGAAGGAACCAACTAATATGCTTTTCCCTTTTCAGCCAGTCAAGAATGTACAATTTTATTTCTTTTGGCTGTCAAATAGGATGACAAATTTCAGAGAAACTACTTCCCTACAGCTTGCTTTTGTTTTCAAGAAGCAGTGCTTCGGTTTAGCATGTGACTCATGTGTTCATTATATAGCAAATGTAATACTTACAGTATCAGCCAAGACTTTCTACTGTTTATAGACACCCATATTGGAGCATTATGTAGTAAATAATTCTTCTAAAAGTCCTTAATTGACTTTCAAATACTTTCGCTCATTCTTGACCTTGGACATAATAGTAAAACAAACTTACTTGGGGCGGCTGTGGCTCAGGAGGTAGACCTATTGATCTATTGATCCTAGGGTTGGCGGTTTGATCCCTGCCTCCTCCTGTCCACATGTCGAAGTGTCCTTGGGCAAGACACTGAACCCTAAGTTGCTCCAGATGGAGGCCAGCAGCTTGCATGGCAGCCCCGTCACCATCTGTGTGTGAATGGGTGAATGAGACCAATCTGTAAAAGGAGCCGTTAAGGTTAAAAAGTGCTATATATGTGAAGTCCATTTTACCATTTTTTTTACTAGCTTTTTCTGGAGCTTTCATCCATGGCTTCAGAAAAACCGGTCTTTGTTCAGTTGTCATGAAGATGGAGGTGTTGACAACAGCTGTTATGACTTAATCCATGGACTAAGCATCCATGTCATAACTCCATGATAACTGAACAAATGCCATCCACTGGCACCAGCTGACCTTGAGTTGGGATTGTTTCGTCAAATTGATCGTGATTGTCTAAATTCTTATATTTACTGTATTTTGTGGCTAATCCCACCCTGTCTAGAAATTACATTTATATCCAACTAATCTGCAACAGCAAATACAGTTGGCAAGAAACATAATGCTGCCAAGATTGTGTTTTCAATCAACATAATGAGGAAATGTTTTTGCAAATTTTTCACTGATAATATATTTCATTTATTTTCTTGCAATATCTGCTTGTAGCAACTGAAGCTAGATTGAACATTTTCATGGTTATTTCTAGGCACTCACAGCACCTGATTAAGGATCAGGAAAAAATTTGTCTTTGGTTAAATAAAAAAAAGTCCACAGTGACTTGAAGCACAAGGCACAGCATGTTTACTTTATTAACATTCAACTGAAACCACCATCTTTCCCTAAACTGAACCCAACCATATCTGGCATATCTGGGACTCAGGATTCAGACCCCCGGTCAAAGTCACTGCACTTTGTGTGTCCACATAGCGCTTGGCAGCTTTTATGTTTCCTCAAAATGTATTTTTAAAAGAAAATTAGTAGTATATAAACGTAATTTCCAGGAGACAGGGTTGCTCCATGACGACTGAGCAAACACCAGCTGCTGATGAAGTTTGAAAGCTCCATAAAAAGCTAGTAAGTGGACCTTGAGTTGGGGTAATTTTGCCAAATTTATTGCCATCGTCTAAATTCTCGTATCTATTGTCTTTACTGGAAAATTGCACAGAAATAGAGAGCATAAAGATATAGACCAACTATATGCAAGTAGTGTTTGAGGTCTGTGTTTCCTCTTTATTGTTCAGCATGTTTTCGACTCAGCTATGATTCATTTTGCCAATTAATGCTCAATGACCATTTTGAGATACTTCCAGTGTCTCTTAGGCACCTGTAACATATCCCTATACAGTACATGAAACTCACCACATTGGATGAATGATTCGACGGTTAGAGAAGCACAGAGGTGGATGCAGGGTGATCCAATAGATACATTTACTTTGGGCCCCTGGGCGGTGGAACATATGGTGTATTATGCTTTTAAGAGAGGGAGAGACAGAGGCATTAAAGGAGAATGAGCTTGAGAAAGCAATTGTTGGCTATTGAAGCTAAAATACCTCTCCCATGTCAAATCCGGTTGAAGGCTACAATTGGTGAAAGTGCTGATTGAAAGGATGATGAAAAGAAAGCCTACAGGAGCTCTGCAGATTAGTGAATAAGTGAAAGAGAGAGAGAAAGAGAAAGAGAAATCAGAGTCAGCAGGGGGGGAAATGTCTCTCTTGCTAAACATTGCTAAAATGGTTGGCAAGGATTTGAGGCATAGTAACTTCCTGAAAAAAACTGCTCTGCAGCCACAGTGGTACTGAGGGCCATAGTGTGCTGATACCTGGCAATTCTGCTGTCATCTAAACCGAACCTTCTGAGCCAACCGAGAGGGAAACATCTGATTCCTTGGCATAACTACATCAACAGAGAATATGCTACAACTTCAACTTTAGCCATTGCTAGGCTTTTACAGTTTGCCTCACAGTTTTTCTATCCAGCTCTCTCCCTCCCTCAGTCCCAAACCTGCCAGCTTATTGCTGGGTAAGGGGACTCAAAATGGCTGATGGGAGATTTTAAGAGGTTTTGTGGGAGTTTGTGGTTGAGTGTGTGTGTGCATGCATATGGGTATGGAGAGCTGTCAGCAGCTTGATGGATGGTTTGGTAACGTATGTCGATCTAGCAGAAACGGCCAGCCGTTACTCATTTCAGCTGACTTGTTTGCATTCTGGAGGAGAAGCTAAGGAGGTGAAGCAGGAGCGGGAGAAGGAGGAGCAGGTAGAAAAAGGGGAGACTGTCGACAAAGCACAGTCCATCCATTTTTCCACTCCCTCCCCAGTGAATCTATCCATCTGCAGCAACAGAGACAGGCTCGGACTCTGAAAAAAGGAGTGAAATGCTTAGGCAGAGAGTCCTGGAAACCCCAAGTTCATGATCTGGGTCCAACTGATTATATGTGTCAGGGGCTAACACTGGACACAATTAGTCAGGTATCATCAATAACATGTAGATGCAGACGGTTATGCAAAAACAAGTCTGTCTGTGTGGTTTAATCAAAGAGCTGAACAAAATCCCTCGAATCTGTTATTCTTTCAAACCCGCCGCTCAGCAAAAACCTTCATGTGCACCATCAAAGTCTGCACTTTTCTCTGACTTCTTTGAGGAATCCAAAGGTCATTTGTGCTGAGCAGCACAGTCACATCTTTGAGACTAATGTGGATCGAATTGTGAGGGGAAGAGTGTCAAAGCACAACTGACACCCTGAAATCGTGAAAGGTGACATTTTCAAAAGTGGCAATCATTTCACTCAGACTTTCTGCCAGTTACACATACATATCTTTTCACCTATTATATGCCGTGACCTTTTCTCATCTGTGCGTCTTTTTGCCTTTTCTCTCACACTACTGCATTTAAGTATCCATACAGTGAACTTACAGAAGGGACATCCTGGTAATTTATAATATTTTTTGGTTGGTGAGAGGTAAAAAAAAACACACAACAAGAAAAGAAATGGAAAAGGAGAGGCCGGCTATTGGTTAATTAATTATTTTAATTTCATTGAGCATATTAATAATTTTCTTTGTCACATGACTTACTTTATAATGCATTATCACTATTCATTCATTATTTGTAATGCATTGTCACGACCATTTCTTCCCTCTTTGGATTGCAAATGTTGATCAGTGTCAGTGTGTTTGTGCGGTGAAGCAGGATATCGCACCTGACGGAAGAGGCCGTCAAGTCTGCCGAAGGGAAGCCAGGTGAACAAACAACTAGTACGTTTTAACCAGTTACATGTGTCTCCGTGGCGTGACAGCCAACAGTTAGACCAGAAAGTCAGCGACCTCGTTCAAATGTTAACGTTAACAACCAGGAGAGGTAGCTAGTTTTTGCGGCGTTGCTCAAGTTGTCGGCTGCCGTGCTTTTGCGAGACTAGTTAGCTTATGTAGGATGGATGTGTGAAGTTTTGGTGAAAAGCAACTTCCCAAAGTTACCACGGACTGAAAACGAGTATTATTTGATGGAAGACGCAGAGTCCAGTGGTTAGTGGACACTTCGCTGCCATTAAGGACGTTGTCTACACCCGTGGCGTGGGTCTTCCTCTTCAGAAAACCGGTAGGTGGCGACTCTAATACATCCTCCTCCTCCTCCTCCTCCCCTGTGGCTTTACTGACGTCAAACCTTCCCGCCGTGGCTGTGTGTGTGAGATTATTGCGCACTTGTTTTTGTGATACATTGCTCTAGTGTTCGCTCTTTGCCTGGATGAAGCTGTTTGTGTAATATTATACACAATTACGTGTTGTCTAAATAAAACAAAAACATAAACAAACACTTAGCACCATGGAGGAACCCACTAGGGCCAGATAAATCTAGAGTTTCACAAATTTTACATGGTTAGTTGTAAGTTACAAGTTACAGTAAGTAACTTACTTGGCTGTGTGTGTGTGTGTGTGTGTGTGTGTGTGTGTGTATAGCCTTGCTAAAGGTCTGGTTGTTGCTTCACGGTCTTCTGAGATGCTCAGTATATGAGATCTTTGTAGCTAAATACAGAATACTGTAAGGATATTTTTCTATCCTGCTGTAGATAAGAAATGTCATGTATTGGATACGTTTTGATGTCAATGAAGAAATACCAACTGTAATGAATTTGGTGCAGTTCCATAGCGTACATAATAACACACAGTATGTTTTATGAGATATTATGCACTTGACAGTTGAACCGAAGAAATGATATCTGGTTTGTTGTATTCCAGAGACATAAATAGGCTAGCCTTGCTTGTAAAACTGTACCAGCAGCGATGTGTCACACTGTCTTAGTCTTTTAGAAAATTTGTCTTAATTTGCTGCATAACAATTTTTCCCACGCCATACCACTGGTGACTCCCACTGTTTGTTCTGTTAACACAGCCTCCTTCTGTTTGCACCCTTGGCTGAACAAGACTGGGAGTTATAAGCAACAAAAAATATGGTAGAGGTGCAATTGGGCATTCCACATTTGGAAAAACAGGAATAAATATAAAAATGACAATAATAAAAGTATCACTGATCGGTGTTTTGAGTTATGGCTGATTAGACCTCTGCTCAGGTTGAATGTGGGTGGAACAATGATGAGCTCCTGAGGTCACCAGACTCATTAATTCATTAATAAGAATGATAAAGGTGTAATTTGTCCTGCCCCAACAGGTGCAACAAAGGTTCCAATCAAGCATAGTTTTCACACAGCCACACAGTCCTGATAACTAATCTAATCAGTCCAAATAATAAAAGTCACCTGTGTGGGTTTACCATGAGCGTGCACAGCCTTTGATTGTATGATTATACCTTTGGTTTATTGCAGTTTTTGGTCATTAGGGGAGTATAATTGTACTCACGAAGGCACAAATTGCGAGGGTGCAAAAATTGGTTTGCACGAAGGGTACCATATTACACCTGTATAGCGTCAGCAACAAGCTAGTGTACAAAAAACCTTTTTCTGAGAGTGTGATGGAAAAGAAGCACTTGACTACTGAAATTCTGGGTGATGAACTTGACTTTGACTTTAAAACCCTTCACAAGTTTTTGTAAGTGCTGTTGCAGATCATAGCTGTCTGAGTTCCAATACTTTTCAGTGTTTTTAAAGGAACTTTAAAAGGAATGTTTTTAAAGGCAGGAAATTATTGTGAAGTAGTTATTGGCTTGAGTGAAGTTTTGTAGCCTAATGGTACCAATTTCAGCAAGGGATGGTAGCTCTGGTCTAAGATCTTTGATTTCCTGTCTTGTGCTGAGATGTTGCCGTACCACACAGTTGTTCCGAAGGTTAGGATGCTCCCGATACTAGCAGTTGCATCATACCTTTCTGTGATATGGAAAATGTTTTCAGCTGTCTTTAAAAAGAAAAAAAAGCTTTCTTCAGGACTATGTAAGCAGTGTGTAGATTACAGATGAGCTCCTCCTCTTTTCAAGCAGTCCTACCATTGTTTGTTTTGATGGAGGAGGTGGAGGAGATTGAATGGACCAGTATTTCATTACTGCTTAACCAGCTGGTGACATCCTAACATGCTTTTTCAACAACCGCCATTCTTACATGCAGGCGACACACAATAATGTCACTCCTGATACATAGACATCCTGGATTTTGCATATTCAGCAAATGCTCCTCGCTAATGAACGTAATAAATGAGATGCCCCATTTTTGCCGCCTTTTTCATGCTTTCGCTGAGCTGACATCCCCCCGCCTTAAGGTGAGCTCTCGTCAAAAGCCCCTCCTCCATGCCGCTCTCCACCCCTCCAGTTATCCCTTTATCTCCAGTCCAGTCCCTCCGCACGCCGGATGAAAAATGGCAAAGAGTGCATCAGCTGCAGAGGAGGCGAAGAGTGTCCTCCCTCAGTCTGTCACTAATGCTTCATTAGATACTTGGCGGGGCCATTCATCGCTGTTATCACCTGGCCACAGCGTGCCCCTACGCCCGCCTCGCACATTCACACATGCATGCATTTTTACACATTTCACGTAGCTGACACAATCATGTGCTGTACACCTCCACGTATGCTCTAATGCACAGACATACAAGCACCGATTACGCTCTCGTTACATTATTGGCCATTCAGCACCGCTAATAACTCAACCTACACCATAGGTTTAGCTTCCTCTAATTCAGAGCTTTAAATTTTGGCATCCTCAGCAAATCTTCACAAGAGTAATTATTCAACATGCATGGGCCAGTAGGCAGTGAAGCATATGGATAATAAATATATTAGTTTCACCACCCATACACACGCATGCACTAGTGCTATCATTGACTCATTGGACCTCAGTGTTGATTAATCCCTGTGCTGGCTGCACTGTAGAGGACTTGTTCATTACCTGATTTCAGTGGTTCCACACATCGATAAAGCCATTACTCTTATTAGGAGATGAATTAAGCACTCTTAAGGAGCTCCTCTCAGCATCCATTTAAATCCCTTCCAGGGCACTGCCTCGTGTTATAAACCATCCGCTCAGAGCATGCTAAACTGCTAAACGGGCTTCATTATGTGTGTGAAGCATGTCCTGACACTCTGACATTAAAGGTAGCATGGCAGTTTTTTTTTTTCCAAGGTAATTGTAATGACCACTGGCGCTGCATTCCTTCTGGTTGTTGTTTCAGAAAGCCTGTACACAAGCAGAACCTGTTCAAAACATCCTTTTTGTCTGGTGTGTAATCAGCCAGCTAAGTGAGGGTTTTGACTTTGTTCTTCTATATCCATGATATATACAACCATGCTTCTTTTTATTTTACACATTGTATCATAAGATATAACATGTGGATTGGTTAAATTTTGAGGTTCTGGTTGGTGGATTTTGTTACCTTTTGACAGGCTAGCTGTTTCCTCTCCTTTTCAGTCTTTATGCTAAGCTAACCGGCTGCTGGCAGTAGCTTCATATTTAGTGTACATATTTGTTTGTTCCAGAAAGTGATCAAGGTACTATTTAATTCAGACTGAAATAGAAGCACAGACATATCAGGCATAAGGCAGTCTAAAGCAATTCAGCCACCTCTCCAGCACACTCCCTGGCTGGGTCACAGTGTCCTCTCTCTGCTTCTATGTGCCTCTCTCTCTGACAGCTCCATATTTCAGCTCCACGGGCATCCACCTTCCACTGCAGGGTTACAGAACAGAGGTACGGCATGCACACAGCTTTTATTTACTTCCAATTTCTCAGTCCATTCATAACGCTCACGGTACCAGTCATTCAGCCTCCCAGAGGAGAACAAGGGACTACTCCATAAAGCTGGATTAGATGGCTGGATAACAGTGAAAACAATTAACCTACTGTATATCCTGCAACGCGGATTAAAATCAGTAAAACAAAATGTCAACATGAATGACTTAATCATATCCCTAGGTATGCATTGTAATGATTCATTATAATAAACAACATTTCAGAATATATAAAACATATTTTACAACATTTATTTACAGTATGTGTGAAGTACCCTCCAGATAAAGGTAGCAAGGGAATGCTAACAACATTATACAGCCTGGCTGTGGCAGCATATAGAGTGAAAGGGAAAAATATGACCGTGTTTATTGCTGTACCTTGATCTGCATGTAGATGGCATATTGATCCACGTCCACACAGAGTGGCTGTATTTTAGGCACTTCCTTTAGACTGCTACATATTCAATTGGCACACTTGCCTTCAATGTGTAATCCAAAATAATTAGTGGACATGAGCTTCAATTATGTCATTATGTGACACACAATGAGATGTGAAAGTAGAAAAGTAGAAAGAAACTCTAATTAGTTTGATGTCCTTGTGCTTAAGTCAGGAGCGTGCATCTAGTGAAGAGAGGGAAAGGTACACAAGTGAGTTATATGAACCCAAGATTCAAGAAAGATGAAGGTTTTGTGGAGGGAAAAGCATGAAAAAGAATAATATATTAAAAATAAAAAACAAACTAAATACATAAGAATTGAGTAAAAGGGAATTGATTATTTTAGGCTACATTTGATATTTAAGCAGTAGGGATTTTAACATTAAAGGGTCAGTTCACCCAAAAAACAGGTTTTCTCACCTTGTGTTTGCCCACCATATGGATAGTTTTGGTTTACTGGCCTTTTGAGTTATCTCCTTTGGAAACCTCTGCCACCATACTACAAAGGAGACTGAAATTTTGTTTGTGCTCCTCAGAGCATTGAAAAAATACCTCAACAGCAATGTGTCTATCCAGCAGCAATGTTCACCTCACTTTGAACCGTTTTCATTGTTCATGTCTTCAGTAGAAAGTAGTTTGAGTGATAGATGGTTCACAGCAGTATCTACAGATTGGGAGTGAATCTGCATGGCTAGATTCCACTAAGGGTACATGGAAAAAATACTTATTGGAATTTGGGTGCACTGACCCTTTAGGGAATGAAATGCATGCAGTAAGCAGGAAAAAACAATCAGTTTAGACCTACAGGTATGTGAAACATAAAAATGTGTAAAGCTGTCGGACTTAATGTAGCCACATTACCTGCTATACAGAAGGCCAAAAAGATAGACAAGTTGTGTTTCAACAGAAATGATTTCTGCCATTACAGTCTTAGATGTAATTGCCTAATTATGTATTTTATGTAATACTTTTAATATGGTTCAGTTAACTTGAAAGTTGGAGTTCTATCCTGTTGTCATAAGACTCTTGGTTTTGTGTAGACAGACAGTGCAACATTTGAATGGCTGCAAGCCTGTCCAAGGGGCCTTCTTGGGCTGAATGATTGATATATTTTCATTATTATTATTTTAGAGAGTGATAGTAGAGTGAAGACGGGAAACAAGGGAGAGAGATGCCACAAAGGTCCATGACTGGATCGGACCAATGACAGCTCATGGTCAAATTGCAAAACCCAGCTTTTTAAATTATGAACTATTTCTTATGCAGTAAAAAAAAGTTTAAGGAAAGTATTGTTGGCAGTGTTGACACTAAATTTAGCTAGCTAAAGCTAATTAACATTAGCCATACAGCACCACAAATCAAAGGACTTTGCTCTCGGTTCTGTATTATTCATGGTTGTCCAAAGATGATTTCTTTGTTGAGAAGAAAACACCACTTTGTATCGCTGATGTTTTAAAAGATAAAGAGTGGGCTTTCTCTCCATAAACAATCCAGGTGTTCGCCTCACATCATTTTCAGACAGGTAGTTAGCAGCTAGCTTGTTAGCAGTCGAGAGAAAACAACTGACAGCTGGTGGATGGTGAACAGTATAGGTGGAATCTCAGTTACACTTGAAGCACATCATGTAATTGTTGTAAGCTTACCATAGAAATGGGTATTTCTTTTTCCATAGAAAACTGGCTGTTACTTCTGTTGCTACTTTTATGTTGACTTTTTTTCCAACAAGGAAGAGAAAGAAATGATTTATTGAATTGAATGGAACACACTGGTTTGATACATCTATCTATCATCTTTACAGGTAGACGTGAAGCATCATACAAGCCTCGCCAGAGCACTTGTTCACCTTTGTTCATTCCATCCCTCCCTCACTCCTGTCCTTCCTCTAAATCCCGCAGCCTTCAGCCTCGGGGACCGGGGAAATTAATTAAACGTCTGACAAGCTCTCTTTCTCCCACTTGCAACAGCCACAGCTCCCTTTTTCTCAGTACCTCAGGGAGAGCACATTGATTTCCCCACTGTCTAATTCTCTCAAGCCATATCTTCCTTGAATTTTTTTTTTGTGAACAGGGAGGAGAAAGTGGAAAAATGAATGAGAGGGGATGGCACGAAGGGCTGCAGAAATGCCAGTTGCGATGCTAGTGTGTACATTGGGATGGTTTGTGTATCTGTCAGCTAGCACAGGTGTGATTTTGCATCCATCTATTTACAGTATGTGCATGTGTCCACCTCCACAAACAGTCCCTGTCAGTGGTGAAGGCTGTTCATTAACTTTCTGCTGTGTTCCCTCGATGTACCCTCCCCTTACTGTTATTGGATGTGTCCAGTTAAGAAAGGAAGGTCACTCAGTGGAGGGAAGCCTCCTACAGAGACCTCATTAGCATACCATCATGATGTTTTGACTAGTTATTCTGTCCTTCTCTGATATCATGCTTGTATCTAAGACTTGATGTGATAGATTATATTAATAGTCAGTAAAATAAATAAGTAAATATATTGATAAGAAATGAATATGTAATTATAAAAACAAATAAATCAACAATTATGAATCTAATCAAATGTAACTCTCCCCAAGTTAAATTTGTAAGTAGAAAACAAAATAATTCATATAATAAATTCATATAAATTGAAATAACTTCATCCTGATAAATCTCATCCACATTTCTCAATAGCAGAGAGCATGCAGGGCTTTCGACCTTGGTTGGAAAGCAGTGTTTCGCTGCCCTCTCTGGTTGACAGTTTCAAGCCTGAAAAAGGTGTGGTCAGAAATGTGCTCTGTTGAACCTGTTACCACACCCGACAGTGATGTCATGGCATCCTGGAGTACACCTATACATCACTGCAGTAAGGTGAAAAGTCAAACCACTGGAGGTCAACAAAAACTGGATTTTCAGGGGGAGTTAAGTTACTCTTTAATGTGTATTTCTTGTGTGTGTTTTATCACACCCTATTATTTAAATGGATGCAACACAATATATTAATTGCACATTATACATTACAGATTTCAAAGCTGAAATGAACTCTGATGAAAACATTTAATTATACTGCACAGGCGTCACATTTACTTTTTAAGAGCAACACACACTTGCTGCACATCAAAGCACCCAACCACGCACCAGCGGCATGTTGATGCACATCAACACATGATGACACATCTCAACTCCAGCTCTCTAGAAAAGCAGCGACTTTGTCACATTTCCTCCCTGAGTTGGCGCTGCTGCTGTATCTGGACCACTTCTTCGGATGTATGACGTGTCCAGTGTGTTCCATTGGCATCAGCTGATGTGCGTCAAATGACATGATGCTTTGCGAGGCGGCCGGCATGTGTTGCACTTTACATTTTTATTGTACCATTCTGACAACCTTACAAACATTATTTAGAAACGTAGTTTTTGTTTTGATATGACACGTGGAACCACACTACGTGTAACATTGGAGATTTTTGTTGCAACTTCCACTTTGGTCATTAAAAATGTTCATGTCCAACAAGTCTGCAAAACTCCAGATTACGTTCAATAATGACATTTAAAAAAAATAATTTCTACAATATTGTCATATGGTAAAGGTATGATTAAGGCGACAGACAATGATTATGGCAAATATGGTTAAAGTATGGTTAAGGTATTATACAACAACCACACTTGGTTTTTTGGTCTGATGGTACGTGAAGCCGGGTCTCCAACCTTGGTGTCCAACATGAAAGTCCAAATTGTTACACGCCCGTCAACCACTCCGACATACTTTTGCATTTCTACATAAAGGGCTTCTTTCTGCTTTGTCACCAATGGAGGACAGTGGATGAATATCGCGTGATACAGAATCATCCAATATGAACACAACTCCTAGGGAGACTGGGCTGACCACTGTCACATTTCACTCAATATTCTTAAATAATATAGTATTGTCAAGCAGGTAATTTTGTGTAATGTTGTTATAAATCGACTTACCGCACCCAAGGTAGATGAAGCTGGATCCATCCTGCTAGATTCTGCCAAATGCAATAATAGATGGTGGCATGGAGAACTTTATTGTTCATCCTGCTACAGTTTATAAAGATTACGCAGAGAAAAGGAAGGATAGGTCAGCCACTGAACAAGTCATCATTCTTTTCTGACAGAAATCCAACTAGCAGCATAGGTAATTGGTTTGATTCCCTCAGCAGACAGGACAAAATCACAACTCTACGCTCACTCACAATGACTGAATTTTTCTCTCTAAATGGCTTTGACTTGAGTGCCTGTAATAACGGCACTGAATACTTAGCAGATCTGTCTCAATTGAAGAAGATTTCAACCGTCTGTCACTGCAGTCTGTAGTTAAATGGACAGAATTCATAGTGGAGAGATTGAATGAGTTTAGGGGCCATGCAGTTATTTAGAAATGTAAATTATTACAGACCTGAGAAGCAGGTAATCATGCTGTTTGATTTTTTAAAAATTTTTTTTTATCTACCCCTGAGGGTGAGTTCTCCACTGCTCAATAATATTCCACTTTCAGTTGAAGAATCTATTCAGTGGGCCAAATTGTTGTCTAATGGTCTCACTCCTGTTGACCACCGTCTGACACAAACGTCTGAGGAGTAAAGTGAACAGACAGACAGATGAACAGAAACAGTCAGGTGTTGGCAGGAGAGTCCAAGTATTTCTCTGAGTAAGCACGTTAGCTCGCACACACCTGGCTAAGTGCCCACCTCATATGCACCAAAGGTTTACATTTCTGGAGCACTTTTCTGAACAACAACAAATGGAAACAAATTAAATTTAGAGAGGATTGCTAGTTTAACGCTGGTTACTCTAACTTAATAGTTAACTATAACTTAATATTCACTAAATTAAACTACTTTCGGGATGAGGGTAAAGCAAGAGCAAGGGACAGCTTCATCTGTGTCACTTGGTCCCCTTTAATGTCCACTTCAACAGTAGGACAACTGAACACTCACAACCGTGAAACATCTCACTGTCTTACATCGTATCACTCCGCCAATCTTGCATGCTTTCCTCTCTTCAGATGAAAGGTCCTCATTTCAAAGGTTATGAAAAATACATTTAATCTCAAAACTGAAACACAAGAGAAATTAAGTACTCTATAACTGCATGGTAAATAGGGAAATAGTAAAACATCATTAATAGGCACGAGTTGAAAATAACCATTGAGCTTATTCTGCCATACATGCCTGAAAAACTGTATCGTATGCTATATGACAGACATTACACATTTAGTAAAATCCTCCAACACTACTGCTTTAAACCAGTGAAATACCTGAATAATGAAGCTATAAAACATGTAACATATACTGCCATTCAACAAACTCAATAACATACATTTTCTCAGTTTTATATCACTGTAAATTGAATATCTTTGGGTTTTGGACAACAATTTGAAGACCTCACCTCAGGAACTTTTTATAATTTAAACCTTTTAAGTGAGCAATCTGAAAATTATTCAACATATTAATTGATGAATGAAAATCATAGCCCTACATGAAACTGTACTCGAATGGAAATTTGCATGCACGCACACACTCTTTTCAGTTTATAGGAATTTAATTGAATTTAAATTAATTTGCCATTATGTGACACTTTGATCTTTTCACATTGAAATCAAAATGGCACGGTCATCAAAAACCTTTTAAACAACTTGCTGAAGCCCTTCATCGACACGTCCCCATTTCAGGGGTAAACAGACCATATAATTAACCATTTGTTTTCTTAATTAACTCACAGTGACTCCAAGAAGACCTTGGAATAATGACACATCACATGCTTCCGTCAGCCGTTGTCAGGAGGGAGAGAACATGTCAGTGGGTAATTGATACATAATGGGATCATTACAACATTTCTGACCCTGTGTTCTGAGCTCCACGCTTCCCCCTCTTCTGCTGAGTGGCGTTTGGAGCGTGAGGGAAACCTTTCTGTCTCTGTCTTCTCTCGCTCTCAGCTACAGCAGCATTAATGCAGTGTTAGGCTAATAACGCGTTTCCCCTCTTTTAATTGTTTGAAATCTGATTCTGTATTAATATAAATGAAATTAATAATCTTCACCAGATAAGTGCACTATAGTGCATTAATACATTCCAAAACCAGCACTATGTTAAATATGCATGCTTTTTGGCAACCAGCTTCAACTTTTGTTGCCGGAGCTCTCCATGTCGGCACACTCATTGTGCCAAAGGCCTCATTGGTGGCCTCATTGAAATGAATGAGGAGGCTGCAACTTTTCATGCAGTGCTGGTGTCTGTTTGAACACTTCCTTCCTTGTGAAACCATGGTTAACATGCACAGCACTGGGACGTTTTGCTCCACCTTCACCTGGTGACATTGTGCTCACAATACTGTTGCTCTGATGGAGAGAGCTGTAGTCCCAACCTACTTCAAATCAAGGTTTTCTTCCACTGGCCTCTTTTCAGCAATGTATTTTTGCATTGGAAACAGACTAATGCACTAATTTTTCAATCAGACACCAATATTTAAAAGTTTAACAAAAACCCTCCAATAATGATATACATTTGAGTTTTATTTCAGCAACGTCATTGCTATACTGCATATAAAAATGATAAATGAAATATTGTGTGTATATAATAAGGGGTGCCCTGGTAGAGTGTACCATATATCAAGGCTGAGTCCTTCCTGTCTCTCTCTACTATGACTTGCAGGAAAATAAAGCAGAAATACCGACAAAATATAATATCGATTTAGGACAAAAAAAATTTATTGACAAATCGTAAATTAAAGAATTATGATACTTAAGTGAATCGACAAAGAAAGAAAAAAATGCATTATATTTTGTATTTAAGTCAATACAACCCATGTACAGTAAAATCAAAGATTGGGCAGGATGCCGTACTCACTGATTCACAGCTGGACTGTGATACGTAGTATGACTGTCCTAGATCAAGGCTATGTCTTTGATCCAGATAATACAATAGTCACTCCACCTTTTTATATAGTTTCTTAAAACATTTACGTTTTATAGAAAAATAATGCAGAATATCTACTCTATGTAATACACAATTCTATCTCTTTTATGACTTCCATTGTGAAAAGATGAGCAGATTTAGAGTTCAGATATGTGCTCATTAATTTATTCATGTTTTGTTTGACATTTTGTTTTTTGGTGGCCTCACACCTGCTATGTCACCATATCATGCATAGCCATCATTTTGCTATGAATTCGCCTGATCACAGTACACACTACAGTGGTCATCAGGGACAAGGTGACCCTTAACTGATTTTTCTGCCAAAGACAAATTGTGACAGCATGTGATAGTTGATGATTGGTGTAAACACTGGACAGTGCCATACCTGCAAATTTAATCCAGCTCACAACTGATTGCCATATGATCTCTGGGAAGTGCAGTGCACAAATGGCTATGCCATTTTGGAAAGAAAAGCCCATTGTTCTAGATGTGGTTCAGGAGGGAGCAAGGTGTTATGGTTGAAGGTAAAGACAAGCAATGACAGAGTGGGCATGGGAGGCAACAAAGAAAATGGAGAGAAGTGGGACTGAGGCGGGGAAAGGTACAACTGATGAAGACTGAAGACAGAGGAAGGTGTATGAAAGAAAAAGAGGAGAAAAAAGGGGAAGAGAGGTTGATGGAGACTGAATCAGGGTCCCTGCCTTTCCAATTTAGTCTAGCTGTCATCCTGGCTGGTGATTAATGAAGTATGGAATGCCATCTGTTTTCCCTGGGAATTTCTCCTCTCCAGGCTCAGAGATTGCCCTTCCTGACCTTGCCAGGCAGCTATAATAATTTGGGGTAGTCCAATTTACCGGTGATACTAGTGGACCATTGTGATGGTTAATGAGAAATTGAAGGCAGTTGGCAGAAAGAGAGGGAGAACTGGAGGGTTGGAGGACAGGAGTGGAGAAGGTAAAGAGGAACAGTTGATGAAGTGTTATCACACAAGATTAAGGACCACAGGGCGCAAGGGAGAAGCTGGGAAGATTGCTGTCTTTTGTAAACATTACCGCCATAACCGTCCAGAGGGAATTGCTGGAGCAGTGAACTATGATGAACAATATATTTTTTCACCATCAGGGCCATTTGGGGAATTTATCTTGTGGTTTAGAATGCAAAATGATTTTGGCTCTTTTGATTTTTTTTAAAGGGAAGATAACTACAAAACAAATACAGTATTTACTTAAAGGAATATGAAGATGAATAAAATACATCTTCATGTGCACTGGAATTCTAATGTGTCCAGAATCGATTTTCAGATTTTACTCATAACATAAACAGTCAGCGGCTCACAAGTCATTAAGTTGCCAATGTTGGCTTAATTCTGTTTGGTGCAAGTACATCCGTCATAGGGTTTATACAGATGTGTACCTTTTACTGTTAAAGCGTTGAATGAATGATCTGGTCATTTATCTGGCTCTGTGAAGCCATCACTGAAACGTCTTCCTTACACCTCTCACAGCTCATACAGTCAGCCACTATGTACTGTAGTCTCACTGTCATGATTGCCACAGATTTATCTAGCCAACTGTATTGGTTATAGGTTGCTCCAGGTACACCACTGTCCCCCCTCAAAAGTTATTCCCCACTGTTTGGCATCATGCCTCTTTGCCACTAGTTAATATGAGCGCCATGGCATTGAACATAATTAACGTGTTGTTTTGTACTATACCCCATTGTAGGTAAAGGAGGTATTGGAAATTTATCACACGTTTCAGAATATACTGGAAGATTTTCCACCATTGAATCAAGGGACGTGCATCTTCATTTGTAGAACAGCCAATAGGAACGCTCTGATTGGCCAAAGTCTCCTATAGATTTAAAATTTTGATTTTCTAAAGCCTGAAAACAGAGCCAAGCGGAGGCGCAGAAGTCTAGTATTCTGTCAGACCACTTGAATTACAATATGCTGAAAGGTTATTATGGAATAAGAAACTCAGAAAAATCGACATTGTTCTGAAAAAAAAAAAATGACGTCGCTTTTGTGCTGCGTAATATTCGCGTTCTGTGGGAAAGTACTCATGACAAAAACAACGTTCCGAAAAAATATTTACGTGTGAATTAATCAAACAAAAAAAATGCCCCTGGTATGTAAAGACCTTAACTCAGGAGACTGGGTGGAAAATGACCTACCTGCAGAAGCCCATTTATTTAGCTCAAATGTCCACTCTTCCTCCAAGGCCTTTACTATCCTGTTGGTGGTTCCATCAGAGCTCCAGCAGGGTGTGTGGGAAGCCATGCAGGGCCAGTCCCACATAAATTATTTGGAACTGTGTACAGTGTTTCTAGCCTTGACACTTTTTTCACTTCATACAGAGCCACCATGTATTGATTTGCACAGACAATGAGTCAGTGGTTTCTGGCGCAAACAGGTAGGGGAGCATGCACTCCCACCAGCTTCACTGATTTTGTCGTGGAACAATGTGAACTTCAGATCAAGTCAATCTGAGTGCAACTTTGGACATGGGCGACTCCTGTGGAGAGGGACTTTTTCACAATAAGCATGAAAAGGTTTAGCCTTGTCTGTCACACAAGGGTTGCCATGAGTATCTTTCCATCCAAACAAAATACATGCCATTAACCAAATGTCCTTCCCTATGGGTTTTTCTTTTTCATCACATCTCATGATGCTGGAGAGAAAGAAAGGAGAGCAGCTTTCTTTGATTTTGATAGCTGCTGGTTTACTGCAGGGAGAGCGCTTAGATATAATCAAAATCAGGGACACAGACAACATTTGTACATTTGGAATAATAAATGGAACACAGGTTCATGCAATTGCCATGCAATTTGGACCATGTATGAGAGCGAGAATTGTATAAACTAGTTCAGTTTGTACAGTAAGTGAAATGCATTAGATGCTTGGTATTGAGTGAAAGACCTCATTTCATTTAACTGCAGTGCACTGCAGATATTCTTACATTCCTTTTGGAATCTATTGCTTGACCAGGGCAAGGCTTATTCAACCCTATGGATAGCCTACATTTTTCTGCTTTTTCAGTTGACCTCATAGGCTATCATGGCATCGCAGTTTGGGCTGATAATGTGGCATACCTCTGCTGGACTATTCCATTAAAGGTTGGGTAGGCAGTTTTCTTTTGGCGTCACTGGGCAAAAATGCCATATTAACCGTGCAGCATATTGTAATTCAAGTGGTCTGAGAGCAGACCTCCATTTCAGCCCCCCCTCTTGGCTCTGTTTTCAGGCTTCAGAACATCTATCCCGTGACGATAGACTTTAGCCTATCGCAGGTTGTATCAGAGAGACGGTGTGTTGGTATGTATTGGCTAAGCTACAAGAGCAGATGTGTGTACACGTCCCTTCAGACGGTGAAAACCTGATTCAGTGGAGGAAAATCCTGCCGAAAATCCTGCAACTTGTGATAAATTTCCAACACCTCCTTTGCCTACAGCGGTGTATAGTACAAAACAACACGTCCCGGCTCCACACGGAGCTTCAGGCTCATTATGTTCGATGCCATGGTGCTCATAACGACGAGTGGCAAAGAGGCATGATGACAAACAGTGAGGAATAACTTTTGACGGGGGACAGTGGTGTGTGTGTGGTGTACTAGCCTCTTCCCGCTGCTGGACGGTGTTGCAGCTGCCTCTGAAGCCTGGGGTGCTCTGCTCTGCGGCCGCGAAGCGCTGGAGGGGCGTCTTTGAGAAGACAAGTCACTGCGGTCTCGGTGAGGCTCATGACGTGGAGAGCGAGCCCTACGAGGGATACAGTTTCACTGGGGAACCGACTCTTTCTGCTGCCGGTCGAAGTTGTGGGTTTGGTGGGAGGGGCTTAGCGGAGTGATACGAGGCAGCAGAGAGAGAGGCGGAAGGTTTTGCCTAGGTTGCACAGATTCTGCTTACCCCAGCTTTAAGTTAGACATTCTGTGATGCCTTGTTAGAATCACTGCAGGAAACAGAGATTAAATTACTACTCTACTGCTTGCTCTCATATTGGATGAGCATCTGAACTGAACTAAATGCACTTTCTGTTCATCCCTCCTATATATAATTTGCAAAAGCTGGTGCTGTTGTTTTATTGCACCCTGAGGTTTTCCAGATAGATGTTTGGCCTTCCAGCCCTCTGCCTTTCATCCCACTTCCTTCGTTTCTGCAGAGCAGTGAGGAGAGAGAGACAGAAACCCCACTGTCAAAGTGACCTGCTGTTTGTGTGCCTAGCAAACCCAGCAAGGGGTTTAAACAGCATCTCTCTTATTTGTTTGTAGGAGCATTGGTTGGCCTGTGGCAGTGAGGGCAGGGACCACCATCTGGTGTGCTTGCTCATTCCTCTGGAGGTGTGGCAGCACAACAGGCAAGGCAATTAAGAAAAGGCAGGGCAACCTTTTATTTATATAGCACATTTCATGCACAAGGGGAAACTCAGCTGCCTCTAGTTTGATGGCAATAAACTGGCGCAATTGGCACATAAAGCCCCAGCACAGTGTTTTGGTGCCAGACTTTACGTTTGGTCTGGCTTTTCTGATGTGGGTGTAATATAAATATTCCACTGACAGTGTTCAACTTTGGCTTGTACATTTTGTCTCCACAGGCCTGGTTTTAAAATAAATAATAAAAAGCAGATCTTGTAACACTGCTTAACACTCTGATGCACCCTGGATTTTGTCTTTTTTTAAAATCAAGCTCCTCAGAGTAGCTGCACGTAGATGCAATAGAGAGACAATAGATGAGTTGCCTTATAACCCTGAGCTGTATCACTGTGAAAGAAAGACTGCCAGCAGTGGATACTGAAGCGCCTGAGAGGGGAGCTCCCAAGGTGCTAGCCAATCCTTTAGGTTTAATGGACGTGTAAAATTAATTCAAGGCACTTGTGTCAGAGAATTACCTGTGTAATGTGTGACTTATACTGTGCCAGTGGGCAGCTGCCATGTCCAATCCTGTAACTAATTAGTTTGTCACCTCAGCTTACAAGAAGCTGGACTTTGTTTACCAGCCACTAGTTAACTTCTGCTCTTTGTTTGGTGTTGATCAGGTAGCTACACTTGGCTTGTCTGAGTTGGTTTGCTTAAAACAGTTGAATGTAAGAGTTGGTGAGAGCGGTGAGTTTATGTGTGGCTGGGAAAACAGGTAAAAGTGGATAAGAGCTGTGTAGAACTACAGAGTTGGTGTTGATTCTCAGTGGGTTTGGCAGTACTAGTGACCCTTTCACATTACATGGACTCATTTCATTCAGTGTTAATATCGAGGTGAATGGCGTGAATGGAAAATGAATGGCATAGGTCACGGCTGTCAATGTCATGAATTAATTGTAACATGTACCTCGGAAATGATTAATAAACTATTAATATCGTGCATATGATTCTCCTCACAGTGGAGCATTTATTAATTATTTTTACTGAAAATAAACAGAAAATTTTGGATTATAACTGAGTAACATATATTTAACATTTTCAGTAGCTAAGAACACTTAAGTATTTGTTTGCTAAAATAGAAAAATCAAAGTAAAATATACTATATTTCTATATAAGTCTAACAGATTATAATGGTTTGGTTACTTTTTAATTAATTGCCCAGCCCTATCATGGGTGCAGTTTGGTTTGAGAGAAAGTAAAAACCTTTTTCTCCTGCCATTTTTATGCAAACATGACAATCTGTAACCTTTTTCTATCTTTGTAGCGACTCATTTATGTTTTCAAGGAATTGTCTATCAACTTACCTGTCTGGTGTACTCAGAGTAATGTGATATAAGGCTTGAATCTGACCTTTTGCTGTTCATATAGTATTGACCTTTCCCTTTCCCTTTCGGCACTGGTATCAAACTTTGGTGGGACTGCCACCAAAGTTTGATACTTTCACAATTACAATTCTGAATAATTCCCATGAACAATCTTTAGTTGTATGGTACAGAAAACTTAAATATTACGTTTTATGTGCTGTCAAATAGCAAAACAGTTAAGAAGAAATTGAATTTCATGAGCCCTGAAATTGTTTGGGATATGATTGTTGAAGTTTGTGTGTGTGTGTGTGTGTGTGTGTGTGTGTGTGTGTGCGTGTGCGCGCATTCATAAGAATTCCAATAACATGGTGAGAGTGCACTGACTGCAGACTTGTATCTTAACTTTCATCTTAATAAAGGTAGCCTAATGCACACAACCATACAGTTATGTTTAGTCCCTAAATGTAAGATGTTTTAAGCCACAAAGACTTGTTAGACAATCCCTTCAGCAAGACTTCTGTGCAATGCAAGTGATATTATATAAGTTTGTATATGAGCATAAGCAATGAGCATCTATAAACATGAATTCATAAAATGCAGAACTGCTTTAAAATGCTGCAATGAAGTTTCACTTTCAGCCCGAGTTCATTTAATCCTGAGAGGAACTTGTACCGACGGGGGAAAAAAACATCACCTTTTCTTCGTGGGTGATGAATGATCTTTGGTGCTGTTCCATTTTTACTCTGTCTCCCCCTCAGTTTCCTCTCTTAGCCTACTCCTGTTACAGAGACCTATAACACATTATTCGAATTTCTGGAATATAGTCGATGTCCTCATTTACCCCACCCATTCACATCCATCCACCTGCGCACCTGTTTGCCATCTATTGATCAGCCATCCATCCATCCATCATCCACTTTATCAGGGGAAGGAAGGGAGTTTGGAGGGAGAAGTCATATTTCCCCAAAGTTTAATTGGAGTTTAGTTTCCCTCCTTAGTCTTGGATTTACTTATAGACTTCTATAATACCAGATGGGACAATTACTATGGCCATGCGTAATAACCTTCAATTTTTGTCATTTTTCCTCAGTTAATCCCCATCAGCTGCTGTCTGCGTAATTAAATTCTATAACGGAGCTTGGCCCGTGCTTGTGGATGATTAGAGACAGTGCAACCTCAACATAAATCACTGTGACATGCACACAAAGGAAGCTGACTCCTTATTTTCCTTTTACATTTTAAATGGATGTTGTTCTAACATTTCCTCTGTCTTCAAATGCCAGACCTATTCTTGTGTTAAACAAGCCGATTGTGTTGTTAAAAATAGCAGAAATGGAGAAGACATACATTTGAATATTATCTTAATGTAAATTGTTGTGCTAGTGTTCATTCTTTCAATCTTTTAGTCTTTTATAGGTTGCACTATCTGTATCAATATCAATGAGAGTATCAGTAATAGTAAGTGTAACAGAGTAGAGAAATACAGTTTTTCATCTGAAAGTATTGAATTGCTTCACAGTGAATAAAGGACAGATGAGGTGCTTGATAGAATCAGTGCAGGGAACCTACAAAATCAGTAAAAAACAAAACATATTTTAATTTGAATTGATAGAAACTGTCTGGGTATTAGTTTTGATTAAGGGCATTTGTTTTTTAGTTTTTTTTATTTATTTTTTTACTATAAATACAATGATTAACACAGAAGATATGAAGGCATGAGTAATTCAAAGAGCCTCCTGTCAGAGCAGAGACCTAAGTGTGGGATCTATTTGCAGATAGTCTGGTGACTTCACAGGTATGATGATCTGACACTGTCCACTTGGCCTCCTTGCTGAATCCCATGGCTCCAATTAAAGCCTCACGATTGGGCTTAAGTGTACCGCAAGCTTGTCAAACTAATTACAGCACACAGTGGCACTCTGACAGGTGATTTGTCAAAAGTCAGAATGGACTCTGTAAGAGCTGGGCGATTTGTTTCTATTTTCATATCGTCCAATCGTGGTTACTCGAGATCACCGATAGGCAATCCAATCGCCACAGGGCGACAGGAGTAGGCGGGGGTGGGGGGAGTTATGTCACAGCACGGCAGTGAAACGCCGCCCAGTTCAGACCAAAGATTTGTGACAAGATGAAACCGTTTTAGAACGTTGCAGCAGTGTAAACAGGCCCATCTCAGTTAAGCTCACATTTTCTGTGGTTCTTTATGTCAAAGGATATCTAGGGAATGAGAGGCTTAATATCTAATGTTGGGAGTTCAGCGTTTTGTCGGTTGAGTGGCCACTTGCTCCTGTTCAGCAGACAGTTTGTGTTTCACCTTTCAGTTCATTACTTTCTGTGGGGAGAAGAGCGTATACAGAGTGTACTGTGTACGCTCTTGAATTTCATATGGGCAAATAGTGCATCTATGGGCTGTCACGGACGTTAGGCTTTTATTTGTGTTATTTTATCTGATAAAATTGGTAATGAAAAATCCTCTTTTCATAAAAACAGCTCTTAGTGTTGCTCTGACAAGCAGAATTCAACAAATGCAAAAAGATGATGGTTGCTCATGGCCTCCAGACAGGTGCCTTGACACACAACAGAGACATACCAAAAAGCTCTAATGGCAACAAGAGAAAGTTCATATGACAGTTTGAAAAGGCATCTCAAGAGAGGGAATAGGCCCTTAGCCAGTTTTGGTTAGTGCTACCAATGATAAGGTTACGCCCACAAGCTATGAAAAGACATAAGAGAAATATTATCCCGAAGTGTACGCGAGATGTGGTGGAAAATGAGATACATGACATAGCAACAGACTTTGGCATTACCATAAGAGCACTTTAGAAGATACGGGAACAGTAGAGAGGGAAACCAGATCTGCTTGTGTGGATAGTAGAACAAGGTATTAAGAATGTATATCCATAAGGAGATCATCTGTGGGATGCTCATTCTTTCATATTGCTGTCACCTTTAGTGCTTTACATTTTTCATAGAAGTGTTTTTCAATGAACACTGCAGCAGTGATGCCAGTATTTAACCATCATTGACCTGACTGCAGCAGCTCCCAATCCCCCAAACCAGTGTGGGCTCCTTTATGAAATCTAGCAATCCAACACCTGCCAGCATTTCTTGCAGCAATTTATTGCTAGGTGGGCTGCAGTTGTGAGCCACCTTGGCAGAGAAAGTCCCTCTCAGTTAATATTTTATTATATTAATGATTCTCATTTGGACCAAACTGTCACCCAAGTTTCAAAGTTGGATATGGTAATTAGCCCTGACAACGCCAGGTCACAAAGTGTCACCAAGTAGAATGGAGCATTCAGGGACCAGCTGAACACCGGAAAACACATTTTGTCCATCATCTTTTTAAATTGAATGTCATATGAGAGCGTGTTGCTACCACCAGCAATAATTTTAAACATTTCTGTTGTTAATGTTTTTAATTAAAACAAGCAATATGACAGACTCACATTTTGCCTTTGTGCCATCACTGTAAATGTATCATCCACTAAATGATTCATGTAGTACCTTTGGATTCATACATGTAGTCTTTTATAGGTTGCACTACTATATCTGTATCAATATCAATGATGGAGTATCAGTAATAGTAAGTGTAACTGAGAAATACAGTTTTTCATCTGAAAATATTGAATTGCTTCAAAATGAATAAAGGACAGATTAAGGTGCTTGATAGAATCAGTGCAGGGAACCTACAAAATCAGTAAAAAAACCATGTCACCAAATGAACAGGCATTGGCAATTAACACCTTGCAACTGGAGGGCAGAAAAGTCAGCGACCACAAGAAAAAGATCAGCAGACCTAAAATAAACTGGCCAAGGGCTAGTGACAAAAATTAATTGGGAACCTTTTGGAAAGAACTGGGGAGGATCAGAGTGACACTTAGCTGGAGAGGAACTTTGGAATAGGAGGTGTGAGGTGATTATTTATAGAAACAGATTTATCTTTTTTTTTTGCTATCACCTTTCAACCTCACTCAGTGGCTTGTTGAACACTCGACCTGTCCTGTGTCCAAAAGTGGCATGGCTTGAGCATATCCTCTTAAAATACGAAGTTGCTATCCCAAGGACGATGCACTCAGTAGCATAACCAAGTGGAAGGCAGCATCAACTGAATATTTACACAGTATACTGTTGTTTTTTTTGTTTTTTTATTTTTAGGGAGAGAAGTCAAATTGCTGTTGTTTATGGAAATGAAAAATTAATGAAGATGTTTGAATAGTTAGGTGAGGCTTGAGATTTAAAATGTAAGATGATGGCAGTATATTAATGCCGTGTGGAAGTTGAGTATAAACACACATAAACAGCAGTTGCCCAGGCAGGAAGTTGTCATCTGAAATCATCTTTATACAAAATTACATTATGTTACACTTACAAACAGTTGTTTACTTTTATTTTTGTTGTTGAGAATAATGGTGAATTTTGAAATTAGTGACTCCTGTTGTGGACTATAGCTTGTGTTGCTGTTATGTAGAGTTTTGGTCAGGTCATTTTGAGTATTTATCTTAACCTTAACACACAGTAAGAATGCTGGGTTTGAATAACTTATGCTTGATCTCCTGTCTTATTATTTGCTTAAAACTTCATTACAAACATCCCAGAGCAACAGTAGCAGTTGTAGACTGGCCAGCCCAATAAGACTTTAAGAATTCCCCAATACCCTCTTCAGATCCCATTTGCACAAACCACCTCTGGAGGTAGTGGGACAAATTCTAGCCAGATGTTGCAAAGGTGTAAATGCATCCATCTCTCCAATATGCTTGTTATTTTTACTACTCCCTTAGTGTAACTACATCAGTAAGCAGTCTGTGAAAATAGACACTCACTGACTGATTTTCTTAATACATCCATGGCCTATCTCCTCTGTTTTTGTGATAACAGCAGCTAAAGTTACACTAAAATTACAACCACTGAACGATCTGTGTGGGTGAGGGAGCGGTGTGAAGGCGATAAAACTCTTGTCTCACATGTAGCTCATAAGTACGATTTCATTCATGTGTCATAGCTGACGGATAGTTGTTAGCTAATGCTAGCTAAATTGTTATTGTTGTAGCTAAACTGCTATAGTGCAGAAGTTATTGTTCTTCTGGTGTTTTTGGCAGTTACCAAACAGCTTCAGGTGCATTACCACCAGGTCTGACTCTGAATTGCATGTAGCCAGGAAAACAAAGATTGCAATCAGATTTGTGATCTGGCCAACAGAGACGCATATATGTGGCTGAGTGTAAATAAAAGTGTCTTAAATCTCATCTGGATTTTTATCCGAATATGAGACACTTGAAATGACAAGTGTAAATGGGGCCTTACAGTTTTCCTGTAGTCTATCTTCATTCTCAGTTAAACAGCATCCCTGCACCAGCAGACTAACAGAACTGCAACTTGAGCGTAATCAAAGAAATGGATGTTGTGTTTTTGCCCTGAATAGCTGCCGGGCCTGCAGGGATGGTGGTGTCAGTCAGTCGGTCAGTTGGTCCGTCTGTCCAATGCTTTGATCCAAATCTTAATCCAGATTTACAACTACTGGGCAGACCAGTGGTCACCTCCTGACCTTTTGTGTAGCACCGCTGTCGCATCAAAATTTTCTAACACCACTACTTTTGCAAGGTATGGTAAATATAAATGTCCAGGTTTTGATTAAATTAACGGCGGATGATCATGATGCCCCATAAGGTCAAAATTATCACTTGAACACAAGAAATATCAAAATCCTGGCAGATTGACATAGGATTGACCAAGGGCATTCGTGATTTCTTAATAATGAACGCTTTCTAGTTTGGAAAATTACAATGTAATCATAATAATTTATTGGCAAATGGAAAGTTAAATCTACAAATGTTCTTTGAATGTTATTTAGAAAACTCATGGTGGGCAGTTTTAGGTGGTAGTGGACTTTATTAATCAATTAACTGTGAAATCCCCTGTACTGTCTGCACTCATTTATAGTGTGTTTTATCATCAGAGTGCTGGCTGGCCCCAGTGGTCACAGGGCAGCCTGCCAGATATTACAATCGCTTGTTTGTCAGGAGTCAAAGACCAGCAATCTACTTTTTATCCAGTGTTGAAATTAACTGCATGTTGTCCTGTTTTAGTAATACTTAATTATGTCACTGTTATGACAATTATATAATTATATATTCAAACAAATCACTATTTCCAGTAATTCTAGTAGAGATGTCCATCATACATGATTCAATAACTAGAGGAATTACTCAGTGGTTAAAAACACCAAACTAATGTGTGACCTTCTCTCACTCTGGCTGTAACCAGATGAAAAATGTGTTTTTATGACCAGCATTAAAAGATTTAAGGCAAGAGATTGGAGATAATGCAAAGTCTTCTTGACTTTGAAAATATGTTCAATTTTGGCAATTCTAGTCATAGAACTCGTGCTTTGATTCTGCGTGGGAATTTAAAACGTGGGATGGCTCAGTGGTAGTTCCAGCTTGACCGAAGATCTCCAGTGAAGAAAGGACATATCTTGTGACCAGGTTGGACATAACCTGAAATTTAATATTCCCCTTGGAAAACCAATGTTTATTGCATTATAGACAGTAACTTCTTTAGCAGCTTGTTAGGTTCACCCCAGGTAACCTTTACATAAAATCTGTTTATATATCATTTTGCCCATGGAAATGTTCACTATTTATTTATTTTTTTTAAATGTTCAACTGCATTCTGAATGGTGACATTCTGAACCCCTTAAAGCTGGGTAGGCAAAATCTGTGCAACCTAGGCAAAACCTTCCTCCTCTCTCTCTGCTGCCTCGTATCACTCCGCTAAGCCCCTCCCACCAAACCCACAACTTCGACCGGCAGCAGAAGGAGTCGGTTCCCCAGCGAAACTGTATCCCTCGTAGGGCTCGCTCTCCACGGCGTGAGCCTCACCGAGACCGCGGTCCCTCCCGCCATGACTTGTCTTCTCAAAGACGCCCCTCCAGCACTTTGCGGCCACAGAGCAGAGCACCCCAGGCTTCAGAGGCAGCTGCAACGCCATCCAGCAGCGGGAAGAGAAGCTAGTACACCACACACACACACACCACTGTCCCCCACACACCAAAAGTTATTCCTCACTGTTTGTCATCATGCCTCTTTGCCACTTGTCGTTATGAGCGCCATGGCATCGAACATAATGTGGAGTGTGGAGCCGGGACGTGTTGTTTTGTACTATACGCCGCTGTAGGCGAAGGAGGTGTTGGAAATTTATCACAGGTTTCAGGATTTTCGGCAGGATTTTCCTCCACTGAATCAGATTTTCACCGTCTGAAAGGACGTGTACACACGAATACGAACACACCGTCTCTCTGAAATAACCTGTGACTGGCTAAAGTCTATCGTCACGGGATAGATTTTCTAAAGCCTGAAAACAGACAAGGGGCTGCTGAACCACTTGAATGACAATATGCTGCACGGTTAATATGGCATTTTTGCCCAATGACGCCAAAAGAAAACTGCCTACCCAACCTTTAATACAGTTTCTTCCTCTGTCAAGCTTTTCTAGTTATTCGTAGTAATTTTTTAACCAATGGGACCCTGATTTCAGATAGAGATAGACAAAGCAGGCTGAAAAGACATCTGTCACTAGCTGGCTAATTAAGCATTAGCTCTGTGAGTCGGTTGAAAACACCCTCTTTGGCTGACTGTTTAAGGTTTCAAGCTTGACTTGGTATGAAATAAGAACCCTGTAAAAGTTTGTGCAGTTGATGGCTAAATACATGCTAAAAGTATCATGCTGAAGCTAACCTAACCAGTTGATGGTCAACGTAGAAGACACGGGAATAAAGAAACAGCATTGTTCTTGTATTACAGTGCAGAACTAGTTTGTCCTATCCTGCAGTTGTATTATAGGCATAAGGAAAAGTGTAAGATCAGATTCTTGTTTCATTCTAACATAGTTAGCCAGACATGCCAATGTTTGCAACTTAAATAAGAGCAAACGAACACACCACATAATCCATCCATCAACTTTTCCTTTTTTTTTTTTGGTTTTGGAAAGGCTTCAAAAAACGACAATACCCTCCAAACTCTTGCTTTGATTATGCAAAGAGCATACCGCTGTATATGACTAATCTTAGTAAATGGTCAGTTGCATATGACTATGCTGTTACTTTACAGTACATATTACATATTTCTTTACCATTCACCTACTGTATACTGCATATCACAGTTTTTATTGAGTTTATTTTGACCACCCCACTTTTTAAACAAGTCTTCATAAAAAAAAAATGCACTACACATTGATTTAGATTAAAAAACCCTTTATTGAACAGCACCCCTCAAAAAATATTAACATTTCTTTAGCTTTGGTATCAACTCATGTACATTAATGTATACAAGATCTCGACAGCACATGGAAAACAGTTATTTTGCTAAAAGTGAATTACAAAAACTGCACTGTATGCAGTAGTGAAAGTACCACACCTCTTATAGCTTATACATTCACTGACAACACAGCAACGATGCACTGCTTTCAGAAACTCCACAGTTATCTTTGTATTGCAAGAAGGAAAAAGTGTCAAATCTGTTATCAAAAAATTGAACAAGATGCAGACAAGCTAATGGCAAACAATATATACAGAACAAACTTATTCCATCTAAAAGTTATTTGTTGCCTCAGGTGAAGTCCTTCGTTGTGTTCTGATAAACACTGCAAAATAGTTTCTGTTTCTTGTTAGGATTTTCTCTTATGATGACAATTATTCAAAGACTGTTAAACACAGTAGACTGACTTTTGATAAATAAATCATTTTTAAGGTCACTCACCTTAAAGGGCCTGTGACCTCAATTTTTTTTGAATACATAAGACACCCTGGACTTTGTCCAAATCCAGCAGAGCTAAAAAATAAATAAATACATTTTAAAAAAGCAGATTTCACAGCTCTAATACATGTGGAAATGTCTAATAAAAACCATTAAAAATCAGTCCATAGAGGCATACATTTTCAGGATTTTTGCCAATGCCAAATAATATACTAATTTTTTCCATCCTCGTTTGCGTATTATACTGCAACAGCGCACATGCGTTATTGAAGGAACTGTACAGTAACTCTCCAACATGCAACTATTTCTTTGCCCTTTAGTCACTTTTCCTGAAAAAACTTGAATGTCGGTAGCATGCTAGCTATGCTACATGTCCAACAAACCACTTATTAAACCACTTAATTGAAAACCACTTCAAAGTGACGAGTGATGAATTAAATGAAAATTACTGGCAGGGAATAAAAGCTAAAAAGACTTTAAAATCATTACCAGCATATTCTCATTACTCTTCCTAGTCTCTCTTGTCTTTTTAATCTTGTCTACTCTAGGAAAGACTTCAAAATGCTTGGGGTAATAAACAATATGTGTTCTTCAACCTCACTTTGTAACCACAGTCAGCAACCAATCAATACAAAAAGAAATCTTATCCCTCTTTCTGCACTCTGAACACATTTCTGTTATGACATTTTATGAGAGTGAATACCAAACATTAGATATTGCACAAAATAAATAATCAACAATTCCTCTCTACCTTAAGAACATCCTTCAAATGCACATTCCTAGCAAGACAGATATATGTTTTCTCTGCAGAGAAAGACAGACTCCAGCTTCTGCTGGTTTACCGCCTCTGATTTCTGCTCATATTGTCCATAGGCAGTCCAAGATTTGCCTTTGTTACTTGTCCATCATCTCTACTAGCCATGGCAGAGCTGATGCAACAGCTGCGTTAAATCCACCTGGACTGGCAGACTGCTGCTCTCCAAGCCTCCGTAACAACACCTCTCTCATTATTAATGACTTCCTGGCTGGGGACTTTGGGACTTTTCATGGTTATAGCCAATCAGCCATCAAAGTGCGCCACTACTATGACAGGCTTGTTGATGTCTGAAGAGGGAGCTCTAGTGACATCATTGGTGGGTTCAAAGGAGGGGCCCAGCTGGGGCATGGTGACGGCCGGTTGACCCAGGGAGGCTACCATAAATAGGAAGTCGTTGGTACGGCGGGGACCAGTGACTGCTACCCCTCTCATGGCCTTGGTGGCGACCTTGGAGGAGCTCTTTAAGCTGGATCCTCGTCGTGGAGCCTCACAACGCAGCAGGGCTTGGAAACATCTGTAAAACTGGGGCAAGCATACAGCACAAACACCTGATCATAAATGTATTATACTGCAAAATTAGACCAGAGACCACAGAGGAGGAAATTGTAAAGACTTGCCAAGAAGAGTATTGCTGTAATGAGATGTCCCAAGCTGGCTAAAATAAAGCCGATCAAAATCTGATTCTTTCTGCACAGTACCTCAGCCTGCTAGTGTTGCAGCACTGCTGTCCTTTACGACAGCCCGCAGTACGAGCTATTCGCTGCATATGCGAGTGAAAATTAGTGTGTGAATGTGAAAACGTATTTGGGCAGTTCAGACACTGAGCTTATCTTTTTCTGACGCTAATTATCATTAGGAAAAAACATTGTACAAAACATTGAGAAATGGCACCGTGGCAGTTCATATAAGCTGTTGCTATTAATGTTTATACCGTGAGTAAATTGATTAGGCCAAAATGTAACTTGTCTGTTGTCGGGTTCAAGTGCTCTCTGCAGCCGGTGTCTGTACTCAGCCAAAGATCCTTTGTGAGGAAAGAGACCCACTCTGTAACACTGCTGTACAATCATGAGTGTACTGTTTGTTTTTGTAGTTCTTACAACTGCAACAGAGTGATACGTTTTCTCTCTAGTGGATCGCGTCAGGTCAAATTCAGGAATCACATTCTCTCAGTTAAACTGTCGTTGATCAGTCAACTTAATAGTTTTTAATCAGAACCTTCAGTATTTGAATTAAGTAGCTCATGAAAAATGAGGTGTACCAAATTTAGGAGGCTACAGCTGTTTTTAATCAACATTCAAGTTAATATAAGCATCGGATGGGACTCGGTATCGGCAGATAGCTAATACTAAAGAACTTGGATCGGGGCCACAAAAAACTTGATCGGGACATCCCTAGCTGTAAAATGTTGCTAGACCTTGTCTGAATACAGTGAATATAAATGTTACATCCATAACAGATATCACCTGTTTTTTTCCAAGCATGAATTTAATTTAAGTTGCTGCTTCTGCCAATGGGAAGTTAATCTCTCTCCCTCTCTCTCTCTCTCTCTCTCTCTCCCATGAACCTTTAGGCAAATTGCAAATAATTATGACAGATCAGACCCTTCTTCTCTCTCCCTGTCGTCCTCTCTACCCACAGTACTACTTTGTCATTGGGGTTATTGTGTCGCCTTCTTTATGTGGAAGAATATGCCAAGGGACACAAATAATTTGTTAATTTTCTAAAGTTTATTAACTTTGCTAATGTGTGCTTATAAAGAGTGGCAAGTTGAGGGTGAGAGAAAAAGAGACTGAGAATGGGAGACAGCCAGTCCCAGTATTTTCTCTTGGGTAAACTAACCTCCCAAGATTTCCATTATGTGCTTAATAATTTTCATAGTGCAATTTTATTTGTCAAAGGGGTCTTTTGTGAGGCTAGCTACCTTTTAAGAATATAGCAGTATAATGTATACTGGCTGTTGAAAAAACAGAGACAAAAAAACAGAGAAAATTGGTTCAATTTATGTTGCGCATCATGTGGTTATTTTAAATGTCCCCAGATAAGATTTCCATATGTATTCACACGGCACTAACAAGGTGTGTCAATCAGAGCAGGATGTGGACTGCATGCCCAAATTGAAGCTGCTAAGTGGCAGATGGGGGAACCATTGAAAAAACCCCACCACTCAAGTTGTACCATTTTATTAAAATGCAAAATGTGCCTACAGCAAAGGAAGCAAAACAAGTGAAAAGACATGACAAAGGTTTGGGGAAGACCAAAGATCATCATCAGGCTTCACTCTCTGGTATAACTGGCTTGTCCAGACCTCCATTTCATCAGATTCAGTGGAGAAAATCTTGTCAAAAGTTGGAAAACAAGAGCTTGGAAATCCCATGTTACCTTAACTGAATGTAGGGTTTTCTGAGTACAAAGAGTTTTTTTTTGTTTTTTTTGTTTTTTTGTACCTCAATTCAGAGCAATGCTCTCTTTTTCAGGTTCACACTCACGCAGTTTCCCACAAGTTGCTCAGTGCAACCACAGTCTACTCTGTCGGCTCCTGTGCCACTCCATTGGAGCAGTTTGCGGGTTAAGGGCCTTGCTCACTGTGGTAAGAAGGGAGGGGCAGGCGCTGGTTTTTCACTTCCGCCACTCAGCTTTATCTTGTAGGAATTAAACCGTCGACCTTCCAGTCACAAGCCAGCTTCTCTAGCCTTTATGCCACTACTGCCCAAGCATTGTGCTTTACCCTCAATAGTGTGTTGCAAAGGCTGCATCATCTAACTTACTCTACATTGTTAACCAGTAACCAAATAATTTACATTGCCAGCTATGTTCAAACAGGATGGTGTATGATTTTATTTTGTCAGCTAAGCTTACACAGGGCTGTCAAAACTCCTTTTCTATGAGACTAGTCTAGGTGTGGCATGGTGCCTCTCCTGCTCTACAGGTCTCATAGCTTTAGACAATCTTTACTTTGCTTACTATGTCTGCACAAAGTCCACTATCTGCCTGGTTCCCCGTACTTTAGATCTGCAAGAAACTGCTGGCGGATGATGCATCTTTCACATGATGTCAGAGACACCTCTGACCTCCCTGCTTCCTCTTCTGTTGTCCATACAATAACAGTCTGGATATTGAAAGTGAGGCACCCTCGACCAGTGGAATGGGAGCTCTCATGCTCTCTTCATAATAACTCCTCCAGTGTATCACCGAAGATGCCTCAACCTAATGAAATAGGAAACAAAGATAGGGGTCCTTCTGCTCTTCATCAGCCAATCAAAGTGGCTTGTCCCATCATACATTGATCCATTATTTACTGTTGTATAGGAGTTGAACCTCAGATTTATGTAATCAATTTAATCTCTCTAGCTAAGACTAGCTTTTCTGCACATCACAGCCGGAGAATGAGCAGCCACATTTGACTATTGTACGAATATTAGCAAGTAAGAATTGCCTGTTGCTGTCTAATGCTAACATTGGCTGCTTGAGCTGAAATTAAATTGTTAACTCAGTAAAACGATCATCAAGAAAATGATGGGAGATCAGCGTCACCAATGTAGTAACCTTGTGATCTCTCCATCAGCAGCAAGTTTTATCAAGTGGCAGTTCATCGTGAAGCATTTTACGTAGTTCATTAACACGTGATGATAAACAACCACAAAGGGAGGTTTTTAGTTTGAACTTTTGCTATGCAAGATTTAAGTTGTCAATGATTTTCCTCAAACTGAAAACATTCAGTGATTTCACGTAAACATCTACAGGGCTATACCTCTACAAATACTGTATTCAAACCAGCAACAAGAATCGGACCACATGAAAATATTTTGTGGAAAGAAAGGACAGGCTGTATCCAAGGTACAGAGGAAAGGCATTGAACCATCTGTCAGGGTATAATAAATAGTCAATGGACCCCTGTATCAATTTGTTAATCCAAGAAACAGATCTGGAAGTCTCTGGATGATGATTTCATGCAGATCTTCCTGTTTTACACAACCTCTACACATAACAGAGCTCCTGTGTTGCCCAACTCAAAGTCCCGGGATCTGTTGATGGACAGACAGAAGGATTCTGAATAATTGAGGACCCCAGGAGTAGGTTGAAAGCATAACAATGCATTCAGGGTATTTGGCTATACTGTAAATTCTAGGCATTTCCAACCACATACAAGGCATATTCACAACACAGACAGGCACTGGAGCACAATTTAGACCATTTTCAAGTCCTCTTCTTTAGCTCCTGTTAATGTGGACTCTCTCCATTCTTGAGTAAACGTAGTATACTTAGTATACTTTCTGAGTTTCATGTATACTTATAGTCTACTACATTTTCTCATGAGTGCAAAATATGATGAAACTGTTTCAGAGCATCTGGTTAGAGTAGAGATACCACAAAAGTCAAATGCACACATTCCAACTATGATTAATATTCTATGTAGTGACAAATATGGATGGATGGAAAGGGACTAAATAGAGGTCTAATGGATACATGGATTAACCAAAACACTTTATAAAATACAATTAAGTCACAGGAAGATGCCCAGCAAACTTTCTAACAATAAAGAGATGTGATGTTAATGTGGGCTTGTGGCAGTGCTGAAAAGCAGTATCAAAATTATAGTTGGGACAATGTCCTTAATCTTGTATGCAACAGCTCCTAACTGTGTTCTTCTGTTAAAGGATGAGACTGGTAGTGTTGTGTATTCTTTTTTTATTAAAATCAAATCCCATGAAAAGGCCAAAACCAACAATGTGTTGATTCTCCTAAGAAGTATTGGCTGTGTAGCCAAAGCCTGATATATCTTATGCATCTGTGCCACAGAGCTCCATTGTTGTCCAAAATCTATGAAAACATAAATGAGCCACACTGCTGCACTGGGTGATGATCTATTTTACTACGATGAGCACGGAGTCGATCCCACCTACCCCGTCCGACTGCTGTAAATACTCACTAGCGCACCAAATCTGCAGCTGAAAATAGTCCCCAACAAATACACTATTTACTCCTGTTTGAGTAACGTTTCCTAAAAACTACAGTGCCAAGCTGGTTTGGGAAATTTTGCCTCTTTAAAAAAATAAAAGTATATACTTACGACCCAGTTTACGTCTTCAGTAAAAAAACAATGAGCTTGGAACTGAGAGCTGTAGACAGGCTGGGGAATCAACAATGCGGACTAACGCATTGTTGGTTTTGGTCTTTTCATTGGATTTGTTAAGAAAAAACTAAAATATAGAATATCGCCAGCCTTGTCTTTTAAATGACAACCTAAGTACTTTTCAGTTTAAACATCTCTCAAACATGAATTTTTTATCGCAACTAAGCTCGTGAGAATTTTGTAGTCATTTGGCTCGACATTGAACTTCTACATACTTCTACAACTTCTACGTATCGCTGTCTGTCAAACTTGCTGGGTATGAAGAGATGCAGAGAGAGAGAGAAATGCCTCAGGATATGACCAAATATTCTCCTCACGATGTATCTTTGAGCTACACATTTGGCCCCTTTGTTAGTCTGTCCATAACCTCTAGGTCATCTAAGATTGAAGGCTAGCGTGGAGATGTGAAGAAACGAGACGATCAACACCTCGCTGTGGTGCTGATGCACACTCCCTGCTCCCCTCAGCTGTCCAAACAACACACTGAAGAGTGATAGAAAGACGGAAGAGAGGGAGATGGAGACAACAGACAACTGGTAGAGGATGAAGTTAGTTAAGACACAGAGCATCAAAGCTAAGGTCAAGAGAAAGGTGAAGGCAATGACAGATAAATAGATAAAGCATGACAGGGAGATAGGCGCGAGATGCACTGACAGAGTATTTTGGAGAGAGAGGGCTGGAGATGACTCAGGAAGGGTCATCTCAGACTGGTCACATCAGGTTTGGCTGATGCTTTCTATGATCTGGGCTGATGCTTTACGGGTAGAGGATGACAACAAGAGGGTGAAATGTCAGGCATCAGCTCAGACACTAAGGCGTTTATCTATTTTTTAAAGCGTGGGACGTCTGCTCAGATCCAGTATTTTTCTGTTTCTACGTGACTGTACACAAGGAGACTTTCATTAGCAGTACACACACGTTGGCTTTGCAAGAGGAGACATCAGTTTTGTTTGTTGTATAAAAGTCCAACATAATCCACAAATATGCACAGGGTAGGCCATTTTTCATATTCAATCTGTGGTTATGTGTATTCACACTGCAGGGCTAGGTGCAAAAATTAATAGATCCTACTCTTTTAATTGAGTCCTTTGTGACACTAATATCCAAAACTGCAGTGTTCTCACCACAGTCTGAGAAGAGTTCAATTGCAGACAGTCAATCACTTCAATACATTATACCTAATGTACTTTAAGAGATCTTAATTAAGTGACTCAGTGGCAGGAAGCATTAAGCTTCTTTTATAGCATATAACCCAAACCCTTAATTTGCCGATTGCAAGACTTAATTTGATCCAATAAACTCCCCAGTGTTGTGAAGTATCCTGCAGACCACAAAATATAATATAAAAAGATCTGAGAGCTCTAGCCGGAAAAGTAATGAGTGCCACACAGGAACGTGAACAGAATGACAAGCATTTGATTTCCTTTTGGGATTTCCCGGCACATTCTCAATACAGCAACGGGCTGCAGTGAGTTTATATTGTGCGTATCAATCATTTCCTCACACTGCAATCAGCGGCTGGAGCTTTCAAGTCTCACAGTTAAGATTTCCTGCAACTTCTCATTTCAGTGAGGGAGCGCCATTGACGTAATACTTCCTAACAGGTGAGTTCCTTGCCTCAAACGTGGTTCTTCAGCAAACAAATCTATCCAAGTTCCTGTTTGAAGTGGCCTGATACAGTTAAATAAGCAGCTCGCTGGAAACCAAACAAAAACCAAAACTTTGGTTCTTGACAATGCAGTAATGTTTCCCCAATGTTGATGGTTACTGTTTCCTATCACAACTTATTCTAAGGCACCAGCTACAATAATCAGCTACATATAAGCTACAGTAGTTAACTAAGTAGGCTTTCATTGTCCAGGTGCTGAGTCTAAAAACAAACTGTGATTTCTACCTGCCAAGGACTCACAGCACTGTTGAGCGCTCCCTTTGAAATTTCTATTTAATGACATTAGAAAAAGTGCTTAAAGCCAGTATTGGCTCTTGGTCTTGGTTTTAATACTTCTGTACCTGTTGAAGAGGCAATTTGGGCCTGAAACATTGTTCTGTTTCTCATGTAATAAAACAAAGTTTAGAGGGAGCATTCAAAAGTGTTGCGAGTTCTTGGGAGGCAGAAATGAAGCAATAAGGCCATTACATTTTTATAATACTGCTGCCATACCTTGTTAACAAACAGTAGTCATCCAAGTAGTCTCCGTCTGCAGTGGCAGGTTTCAGAACTTTACGATGAGTTATTATTTGTTTCATAGGTTTGAACGGATGATGCTGGACTGGCTTAAACAATACATGAAAAAAGAATTATATTTCAGCCATCTGGTTCAATTGGGGTCCACTTATTCACCTCATTGTTTAAAGTTAACTAAAAAATGTATGTATCTCGTCCGAGAGTCACCAGAAGTAGCACATGAAAGTACAAATTCAGACAATAGTGCATACACAGTATTATGTGTAATGCCAAAGGGGTAAATTAAAGTATGGTGCTATTTAAATTTTCCAATTAAAAGGATGATCATATAAAGATAATATAAGGCATTAGAACTGTGAGGTAAGTCAGCCTAAAGGCTCCTAAAATCATGTCACAACTGCATTTTCCATTTAGGTCAAATGATGATTGGAGTTCTGAAAACTAGTTTATAAACTGCAGTCAAATATGCTGATGATATTGCTCTGTTGTATTTACACCCTCGACATTATCTTAATAATGGTAATAATAAAATACGTTCTTTTGTAGCTTCTCAACAGTGGGTTTATGATGTTTTTCTCATATGACATCAGTATAATATTATATATGATGGGGACTATAAGTCTGTGCGTTCTCTTCATAGTTTCTCCAGCTAATGGGGAAGAGATCGGTCTGTCACGGGTGCTGAACAGAGTAGGAAGAATATTGATAAAACACCCACATCAGGATAACACTCAGCCCGGTGTTACTGGCCTTTACTACTAGTCTACCACCGAGAAACTAGAGGCCATCAAAGACAGTAATCCAAACAGTATCACTTCAGTTCCAAGGAGAGCGCACGGCACAGAGAGAGTATGTAGAAATAAATATGAATGCACTTAAGACGTAGACTTTAACAAACCCAATTATTTAACCACTGATGGAGTAGATCACTCAGAAAATCACAGGGTCTGTCAAACTGTCAGTCAAGATGAAGCAAATCACTGCAATAAAATGGGAAGGTGTTGAATTTATACCACCTGTCAGTTCGTTTGACATATTATTCATGAGACTGATCTCTTTGACAATAAGTAATTATATTCTGAAATGATGCACCTGCAATTTGTGTACAGATTATTTTGGAGCCCTGCTAGTCGGCTCATGTTGTCGTAAAAAGTTCCATATAAATTACTGCTTACTGGTATTTGACCACTTTTGCGAAATGATTGCCTTATGTTAAAGGAGTAGTTTGGCATTTTGGAAAAATATGCTTGATTGCTTTCTTGCAGAGAGTTGGATGGCAAGATTGATGCAACTCTAAATATGAATCTACAGCTACAGGGGAGACTCCAGGAAGTCACTGCGCCCGGCCAAGAAATAGTCTGGCACATAACCCCCTGTAAAACCTGTGCTGGTAGGCAGATTTTGTTACCTTTGCACAGAGGCAGAGTAGCTGTTTCCCCCTGTTTTCAGTCTATGCTAAGCTAAGCTAACCAGCTAATGGGTATAGCTTCATATCTAGATGACAGATGTGAGAGGTGTATCAATTTTCTCATCGAACTCTAGAAAAAAAAAAATGAATAAGCATATTTCCAAAAATGTCAGACTGTTCCTTTAATGTTTAAGTCCTCTTCCATTTACATTACTTTGTGTAATCCCTCTTTGTACAATGTTTGTTACTGCTGTTCACAACTCTGCATTGGGCCCTTACAAAGCAATGAAGGCTCTGACAGACCCTGCTTCATTAACTTCAAGATTCATGTTAACCACTAACCCTGAGGTGTGTGTGTGGAACTAAGCAGTGAGAGCTGCACAGTAGCTGTAATTGTCTGAGAAGTTGCAAATGGACAAATGGAGTTTATGGAGCAACAATAATGTTTTATGTCCCTTGATGCCCTTTAACTTAACACTTTTGCAACAGTTTTCACAGCAAAGCTCTCGTTTACTCTCAGTGAATTCACATGAGATAAAAAGATGATTCAGTGTAAACTTACCCATAATTCCTGCGTTTTTCCATGCAGCTTCCTGACATCCAGCTCGGGCGTCTTGGCTGTGAGCGCCGCTGATCGTTGATGGAACAAACACACACCAGCTGCTACTTGTATCTGTACAGCATTTTTAGTCTTCAACTCGCCTCAACTCACAGTTTCCATAGTAACGGGCTGGGAGGAATTGAAGACTGAAAAAGACATACAGGACATTTGGTGTTCCTTTCTCCCATTTTCGCGCTCTCTCTCACGCTGTCATGAGGTAGATGATGTGTGGGCTAAAATGTCCCTGTAAGGTCAGTCAGCTGCGGTGGGGGCTTGAGCAGGAAGGGAGCGTGAGATGGAACAGAGTGCAATGGAGGCTCTCGTACCTCCAGATGACTGAACAACATCTGGAATAGGGTGTAACGTTGTGTTGATTTCCAACTTCACAATAAAATAACTCTTGACAGGAACTCTGTGAGGAAAGTTTAAGCTTCAAAGTATTACACTTGAATGGCTTTGGAAACTGTGATAAGATTTACTCTCCAATATAGAGTACTGTATATAATTCTCTGTATAGTACACAAAATCCCTCCAAGTCTGAAGGGAATATTTTCTAAACCCTTACACAGCATTTTGTGCTTCACTTGATGCAACAGAATGAGATGATGAAGATTACATTGAGGGGAAAAAGTTTTATCAGCTGGCCCCAGTGGGAGCAGAGGACAATTTTGGTTATCTTCTGTTTTTTGTTTTTTTTCTCACCATGATGAACTGTGTTTCAGAAAGGAACAAAACATCTTTAATCCTAAGTGTAAATATATAGTTTTGTACCAAGAGTTTTTACTTGAGAGAGGACCGTGATAAGTATAAAGTACAAAGTAGAATTTGAGGAGTTATGTTCCAGACCCCTGTACATCCAAAATATAAATCCTAAATCAAAGTAATAGGCTTTCAATGTCTTAAACAATAAGATGTTCAGTCTGTAGAGGTAATATTGTCATCTGTCACCCAAGGACAAAAGTTACCTGCAGATACCTTTGCTTTGGATTTATGTTATTAATCATTTTATAGTAGGTCTAAAGTTCTTAACATCTCATTTAGGAAGCTCATATGTTTCTTCTAACAACTTCTCCTTTACTGAGGGGTTACACTTGGAAGTTGTGTGTCAGCTGAAAAACTTAATACACCAGGTAGAAACACAGCACATAGTTAAAGACTGAGTGAATGCAGTGATAAGCTTATGTACTCTTTTATAAGTTGGATGTTAAAAATCCTGCAACAAATAAGATGCCATGAAACAAAAAAAAAACATTTAAAGGGACACAAAAGTTTAGAAGAAGTTTAATTCTGGCTATTTTCAACCAGGCCCTTATTTTCCTAGTTTTTCCATGATGTGGATTCTGTTCAGATTTCAGTCCCTTTCTTCACTGTAGAGCTCAGTGCTGCTCTCCAAAACACACCCACAGAGCCAGGACAATCTCCTGCAGTCAAACCCAAAATCTAATTTCTGATTATCCATTGCTTAAAACTTGTGTATGTTGCAGCATAAGGTAGCTGACATGTACTGTCGACTGCTTTCTGTAAGTATGCTGATGCTGCGTTCACATCATATAGGATGTTCTGTAAATACAATCTGTCGACAGGGGAAAATGTTTGTCATCTTCCTCGTGGGAATTACAAGTAGGATCTGTGGACATTTTTGCAGCTGCTGTTATCACACAAGTAGGAAAGCAGCTGTATAAACATGGGCAGAAGGCATATAGTAGCTCTATACTCACTGAGGTTGGCAAGTCTATAGAAATAATGGTAAATAACTGCTGTAGTGAACTTGTGTTTGGTTTAATATATATACAGTATAATAAATATACATATAATATAGAATTATATATCGATGTTCCAATGATTAATGCTTGTTTTAACACTAAATCAAAACAAACCTGAATACAACACAAAGACAGAAAGCAAAGTAAATGAGGAAGTGTGTAAACATGAGGGCCGGATTAACCCACAAGGGGGCCTCTGGGCAAAGATTAGCTGCGGGCCCCTATTGACCTCTCCATTTCTCCCAACCTCTGTGCATTGTGTATGCATTAGTTAATAATAAGTGATTAGTTTGTGGTAATTTGACACATTTTTAAGACTATGCACCAGGTAAGCACAGGAAAAACGGAAATAATAAAACTAGATTTTAACTCGGGCCACTCTACAAAAGAGGGCCTCAAAATTAGGTAATAATATGGGTGTCAACTGAAAGCCCTTATTGTTGCAGTTTATATTGTGCTTTTGTGGTGCATATAGTAATACCAAACACATTTAGATTTCATCAGATTATCACAAACACCCCCAAGGCATTCAAAGGGGTAACAAGTTGGCTTGTTACCCCTTTGAATGAAGCAGGGTGCACTTGTGACCCCAAATACAGGCATCAGTTCGGACTTGAGTTGACAACAGTTAAACCAAAGAGTGAGTTTTTTCCCCTTAATGCATTATACCATTTGAATGATTTTAGGGGCCTGAAGGCCATAATTTCACAAGAAAACAAAGAACAAAAGTAATTTTATGTAACAGAAATATTTGTGTTAACCAACTGGTGTCCCCTCAGATTTGTCTAAACCCCCACGTTTAGAGCCACAAGTAACAGTCTAGGACCCCGAGGCAGTTGCCTGGTAGTTGGTAATCCAGCCTTGGTAAACAATGTATTCGTATTAACAAGTATTAAATGAGCGATTAAAGCTAGAATGTTGTGATCATTTATCAAAGTTATTAACAAACCTGTTTTGAAATATGTTTGAATCACTTTTTAGAACTGTTGTAGCTGCTCCAGCAGCAAACTGCAGCTTCTGTGTTTAGAGCTCTACAGTGAAACAAGTGATTTAAATGCAATCAATCATTGTGATAGAAAGCACCAGGGAGTTAGGGCCTAGTTAACAGTAACAGGAATTATCATTTAAACAATACCAGCCCTCTAAGAATATCCTTTTGGGGCAAAACTGCATCAGTATTGCTACTGGTTAGGCAGTGTGTCTCATTAAATCTGATTTAAATTCATCAAAGACCTTTTCTGGAAATAGCCTAATCCAATTTTTTAGGAAAGAGAATCTCTGATCTATTTCAAGAATTGCTCTGGACTCTAAGCTCCGTCTTGGCCGAACCTGAAATTGCAAAATAAAAAGGATCCAACTGAATGAGTCAACAAAAACATGCTTGTCTCCATCAGTCTGTGGATTTAATTAAATAACACAAACAAGCGACAGTTGCATGATAAATGTGGCACCACTTTTAAGGTCTGCTGTGATTAATTATTTGGATACAAAGGCTTTGTGTCCCCTAGTCCTTAATTAATCATTTAGTATGTATGTACAGCTAGTTTATAATCAGATGTGGTTCTCCACATGTTGGCCAATAGAGGCATAACACGAGGAATGACTGATGAAACATGTCTGATGTTGGGAGTTCACTTACCAACCCCGACTGCCTTTTGGCTTTCATCCTGTCTCCTGTGTCTCTGGCCCTCAAGCCAAAAAAGCACGAGCGGGGCCCGCGCTGTATAGTTTAGTAGCTGACAGTCCAAAAAGTTTCGGTCTTTTCCTTTCAACTTGTATTGAACTTTCATGTGACCTCAAATTTAAAGGTCCTGAAAATGTATTTTTTTAATCAGCGTCTTAATATAAGCAATGGGATCCTACATGAACAAACCATATTCTGACAGAACAGTTAAGGTTATTTCACATTTGAGATTTTGGTTTTTGTTTTTTCTTTTAGCATGGCAATTGGTTTGAAGTGGGCGGGACTGAGTGAGAACAAGGTGATGTCATGTATTTCCATACCCCAATCAGGATTTAGCACCATTTGAATCAAAATCTGAGGACAGGTGGTGGGTTGTTTGGTCACTGTCAGTCAAATCTGATCAAACCAGACCCACACAGTCCTGATGACGCAGATTATTATTATTATTCACTTTCTGGTGGATAATTAGATTAGATGATAATTAGATTAGATTAGATTAAATATAAGGCTACTGCCAGCAGCTGGTTAATTTATCTTAGCACAAAAGAGGTAACGACTAGCCTGGCTTTGTTCGAAAGTAACGAAATCCACTTACTGTCATCTCTAAAGCTCATTAACACATATCTCATTTGTTTAATCAATAAAAAAGCAAATGTGAAAATGACAGTTTGCTGTTTTACGTGGGGTTATGTGCCAGACTATTTCTTGGATGGGAGCAGTAACTTCTTGGAGTCTCCACTTGCTGATAAACTAAGCTAACTGGCTGCTTATGTAGCCTTATCTTTAACAGATATGAGAGTGGTATCGATCTTCTCATCTAACTCCGCCAGAAAACGAATAAGCATATTTTCCAAAATGTCAGTTTTCTTTTAATACTTAAAATGTTTGATATTTGAAACCAAGTTTTCAAATATTAATATTATTCAAACATCACATATTATGGGAATGCACAAATTGGAAAAAAACAACCTTTATATTCAGCAGTTATAGTGATCCTAGAAACCTAATATGAAAATAAAGTGAGCTAAGATGGGCATGTGACACAGGCTCATTGTGTCCGTTTTTATTTACCTCCTCGCAGGCAACTTAAAATTAAATAGAGCAGTAGAGCAAATAAACATAATACGATTCCCAGGCCACTTATAACAACAACCTCAAAATAGGAGCTCCCAATTAAAGATATAACTAAAACTAAATAACTCCCAAAGTGATTCATCATATTGTCTAAAGTGTGCATGGGCCAAGGTTAATTGAGACCTACTGTGAGTTTAATTAACAACACTTCAGACGATGGGTGCTTTCATGACATTGCAAACACCCCTTCTGGTCTGACAAGCAGTCAGTAGGTACCAGGAATTGGTTAGAATCACATGAAAGGCTTGGGTTAGGCAATAACAGAATATATTAGATTTGTCCAACGTGGCTTGAGATACACACAAATGCAAACTTGGAAAAGACGGAGTAGAAGAGGACACATGCAGTGACTCCTCTCTCTTCTTATTGAACTGTTGATGTCATTAGATATCTGATTATCGGAGCCTGTGACGCTTCTTGATACACTCCATCATACACATGTTCAAAAGTAACGTATTATCTTTTCAGTGTGAAATGCAGCGTTTTTCTCTATAACTCTGTAACAAATAGCTGGATTCAAATGTGAAAAACCACCCTCTTATTCATTCATCATCCGCACACAAGTACATCATTTTGATTATTCAGTGTCAAGAAGGCACCGTAATAACATCAGATAGGATTCTAAAACAATGACTCATTTCCTTTATATCAAACCACCGTGAAAACAGTCGAGATGACTGGCCTCAGTAGGCGAGATGACCTCCATCTGCCGCTTCATGACAGTGAAAGATAAGACACTGACCTCAGCCACAGCCCTCCCTCCCACTCTCACCTGTTTATTCATGAAGACATAGATGACTGGGTTGATCACAGTGCTCATCTTGGCCAGGAGTGAGGGGATGATGCTGGCCTCGGGCGTGACCAGGCCCGGCGGCCCGAAGGTGGCCAACAGGGCCATGATGCCGTACGGCAGCCAGCAAAATAGGTAGCAGACCACCATAACCACCACCATGAATAACACGCGCTGCTCACGTTTCCTGCTCATCGATGCGTTGACACCGCTGACCTGGAGACAGTGAGGGAAAGAGTGGAAGATGAGAAATAAGACTTTAATGAGCCAGCAATCTCCTGTGATGACAGTGTGTTCAGACATATAGGTTTTTGACTTTTGCTGCCACCAGCCATCCAAATGTTCCCTTATGGGAGAGAGCTGTTAAAGAGGAGGAGAGGAGTCTAGGACATAAAGAGCAGGAGTGACAGAATAGAGTGCAGGTCAGACGGGGTAGAGTGAGAGATTGAAAGGCGTACAGAGAGCCACCTCTCTGTACGCCTTTCAGAGAGCAGGAAACAGACAGACAGAGGAGGCAGAGAAACTCATCTCAACATCCACAGAAGGACTTTAATCAGTGAGGAGACAGAGACAATAGAAGAAGAACATGACATAGCGTGATTTGTTATCGCTGATAAGTGGATTTACTGGAAATCTTGGCCTCAAACAGTAAACAGTAAAAAACACAGTCTAGTTCTCATAAATTAAAGGATAATTCCAGAGTATTCCAATTTGGGTTTTATTTTTGTAATTTTGGCCAGCATTCCTATCGGTAATAAGATTATACTCAACAAGTTAAAGCAATAAATTGACATTTGGGGTAAATACACCTATTTGCATCCTTGCGGAGAGTTAGATGAGAAGATTGATACTATTCTCATATCTGTTTGTTAAATGTAAGTACAGCCAGCAGCTGGTTAGCTTAGCTTAGCACAAAGACCAGAAACAGATTTTGTTACCCAAATTAAGGTAACAAAATCTGGCTGCCAGCACCTCCAAAGCTCACTAGCTAACACATTATATCTCGAGTGCGCAAACACTCTGTCACACACACACTGACACGCACACACACATCGAGAAGATGAATCGCGACAGTGACATCTGAAAGCGGCTGTCAGACAGGTACACTTACAACCACAAAGACGTGGACAACAACGCTTTTATAATTGGGACGGCCAGCATTTACTTCACTAAAATGAAGTCCGACAGCAATCAGACGATTATACTTTTTTTTTAGCCAAACTTATTTGGAGGAGAATGGTAAAATTACTACCCAAACTGTCTGTAAATGTCCATCACAGTTCTGTGCTCACACAGTTTATCCTGTGAAATGATGAGCGACATTATCTGGCTAAGCTCTCAGCTCGTTTACAACCTGTATGATAGTCTGACTGCTCGTGTTTCTTACCCGTCGTAACTGATGGAAATGATGGACGAAACTATGAAAATTACACCCAAGTTGTAATAAACTGATATGAATCTTTGGCAAAATGATTATAACAAACATATACATAAACAATTTCAGATGCATGTATGTACTTACACGTGCATGCAATCATGTTCTGACCGTTACACACATGAACATGGACACACTGACAAACACCTTCACTCTCAGCAAACTTGAGCATTTCTCCATTTGTATTTCTGCCTGATGGCCACATGTCGACAGCTGTCACTCAATTTCATCGCCATGGACACACACTGTCAGGGAACCACTTTAAAAAAGGCTTCAACAGCGGCAGGTTTTTTTTTGGTAAGTGAAGTGAGGTGGTGGTATTGTAAGAAAGTAGATATACTGTGCACATAGTTGCACATATACAAGTAAATGCAGCAGAAAAACAACACGGCTTAAACAGCTAAAAAAAAAAAGAGTCAAGTGTGATCAGTCATCATCACACTCATGACAGCTAATCATGAAGAAAAATATTCTTCACTCAGTCTCAGTCTCTGCTAACCACTTAATGAAACCTCCATATTTGCATACGTCTACACTATATATAGATATTTTTATTTTAGCAGATGCTACATGCAGACTAATCAAGCCATGCCAGTGATTGACAGACTCTTTACATTTAGCTCATTTACCCCCCAGGAGGCTTCCACAACTCTGCAAATGTGTTCATACAAAACATGTTTAGACCATTTTAATCACTCTGAAGTGTTTACTCGCTTAGTTTAGTTTCTTTCAGGCAAAATGTGTCATGGTTTGTCAGGAGCTTCCAGCTTAGTATTTTTTTTTTTTGATAATGGGTCCTTGATTTCAGACAGAGATAGACAAAAGCAGGCTTCTCATTTCTGGCCAACAAACATACTGACAAATGACAAATGAGGGTAGCAGATTTTATCAGCTGTTGCAGGCTAATTAAGCTAACATTAGCTCCATGAGTTGGTTTAAAAAGCCATCTGTGACTTTTTGTTTATATTTCAAGGTGACTCCAGTAAAAGGGGTCAAAAATATGCACTTCATGGCTATGTTGTGCTAGAAAGGTAAAGCTGCATGTCGCAGGCAAAAGGTCAACATCCTCACCAGTTGATGATCCAAGTGTAGAGCTAGTTTGTAATAATATTACAAGTATGACAAGGAAAAATGTAAGATCAGACTGTTATTTTGCTCTAACATCATAACCCAGTTTTGCTGCTTAGCTTTCTTGGACAAGACAGAGGTATGATGGTTATGAGATGTATGGTTTATTTTATTATTATACAGTATGTTTGTTTCATTTCTGACGTTCAAAGATAAAAGGATGAGGACCAACCAATGTGTTTGGCAAACATAATTCTATCTCTGGTAATGAGCTTGGCAGGGGTTGCTGGATTGCAAACTTCCCCAAATCCAATAAAGAGCACGACAGAGCTGCTAATGTTAGCCTAAACTCTAATAAAGTAACTATATTAACGTAACTGTTTAATCCATTGCTTACTCTTTCGCTCTTGTGTTTTTGGTTTGGAAAGACTAAAAAGTGAAAAGTCAATTACGGCAAAGAGCGGAGACAAGTCCATCACACTGAAGCCACTGGGGCTTTACTGAATTTGTTTCGACTCCCTCTGCCATCAAATCTCTAACTTGGCAGGACAACAGCAGGACAAAAAGTCCAATAAACAAGCTCCTGAGGAGACAATTAGATTTTTGTCTAGTTTGTTTGAGTTTATACTGGCCTCTTTCAAACAAACCAAATACAAAAATAACTTTAGATTCCAACAACAGCCAATATGTCCATAAACTGTTAGGTATCCTGCCAAGAGCTGAGTGACACTTCAGTTCCAACTGCACATACAGCAGCTTTCCTGACACAGTGGGTAAGCTTTCCAGGGGTGCACATATTTTTTGTCTTTTTATCGCCTTCTCAAGTTAACTTGAAAGTTTTTAGAGCTCATCCTTAGTCACTTGTCATTTTAGCTCAGAAAAAGTTTTTCTTGCAATTTGGCTCTCTTCCCACACAGCTTTGAAGAATAGGTGGCTAATAGCTTCAATCTTGGCTCTGATTAAATAAATGAAGTGGCAGAGATCACAGACAAATTGAGGAAATGGAGCGTAAGTTCTGAATGATTGCAATCAAAGGCTGGGTGGCTGGTGAAAGGAGCTAGCTTACTAATTGACTGCCCTTACAGAGAAACCGTTTCATATGCTAAACAGCACACCAAAGCCGTGTAATTAATATTTATGTGTTGCGTCCATGTGACGGCACAAATCTGCTGAAGCCTTTTGTCAAAACATTGAAGACTACAAGCTTGGTAATGAGCATCAAAATAACAGTTGGTTTGTGATGATGGATAACATGATGTTGCACTAAGCAGGCAGTGATCTGAGCACAGCAGCCCCTTTTTTTTTAGCTCACCGTCATGATTGTTTGAAATAGAGTTGTAGATTATGGGCAGTGGTCCAATGTGGCTCTGATGCTTCAGAGAGTGTGGATAGACGGATGGGAACGAATTTGTCAAGAACCTTTTGACGGGAAATCTTTGTCAAGACAGCATATCTTCACAGCCTTCACTGACTAAATTAAATATCCGATGGGTAATTTTTCCTCTGCAACAACAGAAGGAGCATTGTCTCCTCTCGAGTCCCTGGCGGGCTGTCAGTTATTCAGCCAGATCATCTGGTTAAAATTAGTTTTGAACCAGACTAAAAGCAACAGCCTGGAAATGGAATAAAGTTTAAGGTGTCGGTAAGTTAAGTGGCTTTGTGCTTTCATCATGTCTGTCTGTGTGTGCTTCTACTTTGTTTGTCCATATTTGTAGTTTGCGAGTACATATTCAAATTGCAAATGTACAGTGTGTATGTATAAAAGTCTTTTTTTTTTTTACCATGGACTTTTTGACTTGTCATAGTACGAAAAGGACAGGGGTTATTAATACCATTAATGATGGCTCTGTTTTATTCAAGTGTCTCAGTAAGCCGTGACAGTGACTATGTTTATATGCACAAAATATTCAGTTTTTTTGTCCTTATTCTGAAAAAGGCAATATTCCTACTAAGCTGTTTACATGGCTAATGAAAAAGACAAGTCCACTAATATTCCTGTTACATGCAGCCGTGCATACTTTGGCTGTGTTTGACAGGGGTGCATGCCCTAACAATCAGATTTTTTCAAAGTTTTCCACCAGTGACAGCCTCCCACTTTCATTTGTTCAACCACGTACTTAAAAAGGTCGGCGTTGCAATATTTGCGCATATCCAAAAACCTGTTCGTATCCAAGTCTTTCATTTAATATAAAAGTAGGTGTGTCTCTCCTTCCAACCAGAAATGTGAGCTTTTCTTTTGTGCATGCATGACTACCTCAGCCTTGCAAACTGTTGGCTCGTTGGTTTGTTTACAACACACAGAGCTGACTGTAAACAGGCCATGTGGCTCAAACTGCGGTAAAAACCCCAAATGAAACGCATATTCTGAATGTGCTGTATACATGTCCAAAGAATGCTCCTAAAACCAGATTAATATCGGCATATCCCACATGTCTTAAATGCTACATTTGGAATGAGGCCTAATTCAGAATATCCAAACGGAACATGCTCTTTACATGACCCGTATTAAATTCAGAATATTGTCGTATTTGAAATAATAGCAGAAAATGAGTGTGCGTGTAAACGTAGTCCGTGAGCCAGCATGCACAATACCAGGACCCTGAAACCGAAGCAGCTAAATGGAATTCAACCATCAGTCATTTTATGAATCAAACCTGTGCTTTTCCCACTGTGACATGTCAAAATGTCTTTGTAAGCCAGTGTCATATGTATTAAACATTGGATGAAGTATCCAAACATGGCAGCCAATTCTTTCCTATGAAAGCTGCTCACTCAGTGTGCCAAGTTTCCATCCCTTCCTGCTTGTGCTCTCTGCCGGCCCACATGATTGACATGAAAATAATACCTCCTATCGGACCTAATGGTTCAAGTTGTGATGATTTAATGATTGATGATTAAGAGGCTTTTGAATATGTGTATTGCAGCAGTTTTACAGCTATTTTCTCTTGTACTGACACCCAGTGAGTTATGTGACCTGCGATTTAGACTCTAGGCCACTACACTAAAATCAGGCCTATTCTCGTGGGATTATTTCTGATGCATTGTGGGTGTTCTTTTTGATCAGAAAAGACACACAACCTAAATCATTAGGAAGTACTGGCATAGTCTGGCCAGCAGCAGAAGAAACTGCCAGGCCCGGGCAAACTGCAGTGTATAAAAGCTGCCATTACTAAAAGAAACTTGAAGAAGAAGATGGACTGACAGACTCTGGATGAGTGTCAGTCAAGGAAACAGCACCATGCTGAATTAACTTCCAGGCCTGCTGCCAGCAATGTAAAGAAGTGTGACATGTAGTGTGTTTGGAAAACAGGATTTAAAAAAAAACCCCTGATGCAACTGTATTATTCCTTTGTTGATTAACATTTCTACTGAAAAGCACACAAATCTCCCTAAATATCAGATCAAGGGAAGAAAAATCCTGCAAAAAACGTTACCTGCTAAGCCCTTATGTGTGCTGTACACTGCTGCATTTATAAGGCTGCGTGAGTGTGCCTGCCTGAATAGGAAAGATGTGTACGACAGTGATTGTGTGTCTTGTGGGTTTTACTTCTTCCTGCCTGCCTAAATGCTTGCGTTTGTGTGTGTTTTCTGCTACACAGACGTTTTGCACTTCCAGATGACACTGAAGTTGACATTAAGAACCTGCTTTCAATATGTGTCAGCCAGGTTGTCCCTCTGTGGAAAAAGACAAGTCACTCCGTGGTCTTCTGTAGACATTTCCTGTCTGTGGGCAAAGGCATCTATTCTAATCACAGCATGTCACATGTAAGAGGATGAATAATGGCGTGTGAAGCGAGGGAGACATAAGAGAAACTGGATTGTGTGCTGTGTCTCTTGAGAAATTGAACAGTTACACTTTACTCTGGGCATTTAGCCGTTCATCCTTCATGTTCAGAAGATGATCTTACAGTGAGTGAATGGTAAAATCAGTTCCTGTACAAGCCTTTAACAGTTAAGCCCTGGACAGACAAGAAGGGAGCACTCAGCGAGGCACATGCTGTACTTCTTGAAGAGATTACAAAAAAATAAGAAGTTATTTTGCTTTGCCGGATGGAGACAGAAGGTTATTCCACACTGGAGAGGCAGATCGAAACGGAGCCAAAAGTAGTGATGAGCAGGTCGTCTCACGGAGGGAAATGTAGCAGGTAGTGGCAGAATTTATAGCACTGGATGGGCTGCAGAGTTGTTATTAGCCTTGTTCAAGGAGGGAATAGTTGAAGGACATGCAAGAATTGGGGGAATCATGGATGAGTTTCAATTTAAAAGAATATTTCAGCAGCCTGGCTTCAGTTGGTGTTGCAGTGGTCAAGGCGGGGGATGATTAAAGTTTGAGCAAAGAGTCCGAGCAGAGTCCAGGGTGAGGAAAAATCAGATTTGATGGATTTTTGGGAGCGCAAACCCCCATACTTGGGTTGTGGCTGCATTGTGGGCTTTGTATGACAGCTCCTTGTCTAGAATCAAGTCAGGGCTCCTGCAGGCTTCAGGCAGGAGTCGTTACAGTCTTGTCAGTGGTGATGGAAAGGAGGAGGAGGAGGAGGGGAAAAAGTGCCGCAGAGAACATCCATCCTATCCCTTTTTTTTTAGTATTGTTAGTTTTCAAGGAGAATAGTTCACAACCCATATTTGGCATATTCTGCAGCCTATATACTGTATATATTGAGTTACACACTAGGGAAAGTTGAAAGAGAGAAATTAAATGCTTTGCAGACAGAAATTAAACCCTGATTCTTCCTTCATTCAGCAGTCACTGGCACACATTTATTTTTATTTTAAAAGTATTTTCATTTCATGACTTCAAGCAAGGGTACACACGAAGAGAAATACAGACATTTATATTGGTTCTAATTTGCCAGACAAACTAAATCAATAACAGAAAACTAGCAGGAGGGAACATGATGACTCAGTTTAGATTGTTTGCTACTGTTCTTTCCACTGCCCTGTACAGTCGGCCATAAAATTGTGGTTTATAAGGACTGCGCAGGAGGACAGGCTGGGTCACAAGGAAAGATATTTTTATTGGATAATATAGCCTCTAAAGCTGGCCATTACTGTCTCCTCTAGAATTAATCTAGAGAATCTAAAGAAGACAATATATAATCTAAGATTAGTCTTCACATAGAAACTTCATTCAAACTTTAAACCAGTCTCCACCATTATACGTAGTACATCTTTAGTTTAGCTTCAACTGCTTTCAGTGCTTACACTTCAACTAATGTTTCAACTGCTATTAATGCTTACCCTAATTGACACTTGAAACACAAACCGTTTCAAGTCTCAGATATTCACCTTTGAATAAAAACAACATTCTTTAGCATTGCTGGTTGAGATGACTTTCACAACTGCTTTCAGTGCTTACACTTCAGCTCACACTTAAACTGACATCTTCTTTCAGTTCATACTGTACACTTGAACTAGCATTCATTTCTTTCAAGACTTCCACTTCAACTGACACTTCAACTCCTTTCAGTGCTTGAACTTGAAATGAATCTACAGCTCCTTTCAGCACTTTCCCTGCAAGGTATGCTTTACTCAGGGCTTACATTTACACTACACTTAATCTGAAACTTTTATTCTTTCAGCGCTTCCATTTTAGCTACAATTTCAACTTCTTTTAGATTTGTATTTTGACTGCCACTTCAACTTATTTCAATATTTCAAGATCAAATGTTTCAACTGCACAATTTCAGCAGCCAGCACACGTTGCACACATTTTCTTCAGAAGAAAATACATCAAAATACTGTGCAAAGTTTCAGAACAAAGTTCCAAATTAACTTCCAAATCTGTATTTCTGTCACGATATCGTGTTTTGGTTCAAAAATGAATTTTTCAGGTTTGAGCACCAGATAATCCTCATTTGGAGGCAGGCGGCGAAAGGGAAAACAACAGCAGTTTATTTCCAAGCATGCATGAAAAACTCAAATTATGGGCTTGGATGTAATACGTAGTGTGGAACTTCAGGCCCAGTATGCATTCGTTTCCTGTGGTAGTCCTCCCAGCCTTATGACACTCTGGTGGGATCATCTGCTTTTTATATCCGTGTAATCAAATAGTCTCATCAGCTTATATGTATTGGTGAATAGAGCTGCAGGTGGATCTTTGAGGTTAAATCTGATTCTTAACTATTTGTTTTTCTTCCAGTCAAATAGTCTGAGGTCTGCCAAGACAGATTTTGTCTTGTATTATGCTATTAGAATTACATCATTGTTTTTTATAGGTTATCATTTAGAGTCACAAAGGAAACACTCACCTCTGTCTTACAAACATTAAAAACATTCTGTGGATACCGTGGTTGAGAGGGTATCTTTTCAACTTGGCTAAAGTGGAGTGTTTTGGTGGTTTTTGGAGGAGGAGCGTAAATCCGTGTTTGATACCAGGCCAGCAGGCATATGTGAGGTCCCCAGTGTGGAGGATAAGTCACCTCCAGCATGTTCCAAACACACACAAAATTGGTCTGCAGGTGGATGGAGGAGACAGACTGACAGCCGTGTTGACGCAGTGCTCAGGCGAGGCAGAAATAAACAACTCTGACTGTGTTTCCATTTCAGAAACTGTTCAGACAAGACTATTGAGTCATTACATACTGAACTTTGTTTCCGCCTACAATACTCGCTCTGTGTTTCTGCTTCGTTATCAGCTCTCCACTATTTCAGTTTCATCCTCACAGTTTCCATCCAAGTCCTCGTCTCTCCTGTTTCTCTCTGTCCACATCTGACTTTTCTTTCTACATTAGCCCTGGTACAAATGTAGCTGTGTTCATTCGCTGATATCTATTATGGTATCGTGAACAAGCAGATTGAAGCAGAACAATGAGAACATTCAACACAAAAGAGATTCGTAGTCAGTGAGTTACACACAGATAACAGAGAAAAACTTGTTCATAATGACTGCCGGTGACCTAGAATTACACCCCAATCACACCAGATGCCCCCAACTACTCCCCCCCAATATACAACCACATTAGCGCTCTCTAAGTGTTCTTAATTAATCCACATAATCAGTTCATTTGGAATCTTCATGCCAGCTAACTGGATTACACGGATGGAGCGGGCGGCTGCTGAAAATCACCTCAGCCCCCCGGGAGGCTGGGGGCAGTCGGTACCTCATGCGCCTTCCCCAGCTGCTGCCTGCCCTCCTCCCTGCCCGCAGCAGCACCAGACACTGGCTATTAGACTGTGAGATTGGTGGCGGCGGCGGTGCGACAGAAAGCAGGCGGTATGAGCCAGACATGGGGGTGAGATCAGACAGAGGAAGAGTGGAGGGAGGGGGGAGTGGAGAGAGTCAGATATAGCGGGGAGAGGTTGTTTGAGGGTGAAAAGCGCACGGGAGGAAGGAGTCAAAATGGTGCAGCAGAGTGTGAAAATCCCAGAGGTGGAGGAATGGAGGCGTATAGGGAAGAGCTGCATGCAGGTAGATTTATAACTGATTTCTGTTTATGAAGATCCTGAGTCCAATTGTTAATGGCAAATCAGCAGAGAGACTAAAGTGCCGTTGTGATGAATTTCCCCCTCTCCTGTCTTTCTATCCTCATTTTGGGCAGTTGTTGTGGGAGTCTGGCCCATGCTGTAATAAGCAGGTGAGGCTTCCAGCTTGGCCAACGTTCACCTGGCTAGAGAGACAGTTAGACAAACATGCACGTACAACCTTAAAAGAGAAGGCTGTCATGTTGGTGCACTCAGCTAAGCAAGCCAAAATAAATAACCTTCTCTGACTGTCTTCTTTAAGCGCACATAACCTTCGGATAGACCCAAGCCAAATCATTTGAAGCAATTAGTATCTGCCACACCAGGAGAATTTTTTTTTTTTTGCAACAATGCACTGTCAACCCTCGTGAAACTCCTGGGAGAGGTGAGCCGGAGCAGATTTGCAACACTACGCTGCCTCAACCAGGAAAAAAAGATTAGAAGCAATTTTCTGAGTGCCTTTAATTTCAACTCTGTATCTCCTATTTTTTACAGAAACCTTTTTTTCCATTTTCAAGTCTGTAAGTCAGTTGCATCTAACTTTGAAAAGCTGAGAGCCAAAAACGTATCTTGTGACTATTGAATGGGACAAGTTATGTGGAGAGGAACGAAATAGGAGATATATGATCGTAGCGGGCAACTCTTAAAGTTCATTTAATGAGAAATGAAACTTCTGAACTTCAGCTCTTGACTCAATTCACCCTCATACAAAGTGTGATTCCTCATAACTGACAGTTTCTTCATCTAAACATTTATTAAACATATGTCGCTTTTGAAACACCCCCAACTTCTGGCTTCTGACTGAAAGCCAGGGCTTTACAAGACCTACAGTGCAGGAATTGTAAATGTAATAAAAGTGGCTCATTTTGTTTCAGGCGTCGCCGTAATAGCTGAGTATTCACAAGTGAAAAAGTAAAAACCCTGTTGGTGTTCATTTGGAAAATTCCTCTGTATGATTTTTCTCCCGTTGGTGGAGCTGTGACAGCTGAAACCGCATCACAATATCAAAGCTAAGTCAAATCCTGGCATCAGAACATGAATGCCTCAGAAAGCTACATCCTCGCCAATCTGATCACACTTTTCGCCCTTTCATCATCTTCATCCCGCTCTGCCAGAGGGGTTAGTGCAGTCACCGAGACAACACGTTCAACTAATGCTGAGAGTCACATCAACGATTGTACGAGTGACATCTTCCCTCTGAAATTACTCACTTAAAGAGAGGGTGAGAGAGAGGGGGGAAATGGCTCTTGAAGCCAAACAGCTGAACACAACTCCAGTCTTATGCTGACGCTGCTTTTGGGGCTTGCACAGAAACACAAAGACACACACACACACACACACACACACACACACATACTGTACAGAAATATACCCTCAGATGTATGCATCCACTCTGCAATGCATGTAGTCTCAAGAACTTCCTTATATGAAAATAGATATAACAACACAAACATAAGCAGTCAACTCAAACACATTATTTTTACATTTAAACACACACCTGGGCACCCAGACGAGTAGTACACACACACAAACACACATCACCCAGAAGGGGAAAAGACATAGGTGCAGCACTTTCGCCTGGCTTCTTTTTGCCTCAGCATTCCAGCTCCTGAGTCGGCCCGGGTGTTCTGCCAGCGCAGTTGTTGGCTGCTGAACATGATTGATCACAGGATTTGTGTTTGCTGCATTAGTCCTGTACACCAACCAGCCTCCTGTGGCCTGCCAAACACTGTGCCTGCCTGTCGCCTATCAAAGGGCCTCTCTCAGCAAGAATCCTCAACGCTCCGCTGAGTCGCTTTACAAACACTCACTGTCCCCCTCCCCCTCCCTGCTTTTCCATATCGTTGTGTTCCTTCCCTCCAGCTGCTCCCTCTCTCCCCCCCTCGCCGTCACACCGAGGTGTCTGCAAGGTCGCTGCAAAAAAAAAAAGAGCACGATTGTAACTTTTGTTGAATGAGAGAGAGTCAAGTAAATATGTCGAGTGCTGGGGGAAAAAACATCACCAGCTGCTTTCTACAGACAAACAACTTCTAAGGGAGGGAATCAGGAATCAAATTGAGGGTGAGGCTGTGTTGGGCTGCTTGGGGAATTCAGGAGCGAATGTAGTGATTGCAAGGTTGGTGCGGGCTCATGTCTGTGTGTGAGGGCTACGCTGAGTACAGGGACATTCATTTTCATTTGGAATAACAACACTCCAAGGATCTAAGGGACAGGGGAGCACTGTACAAGCGATGCAGAATTGACTTGTTGAATTGTAGACCTAAAGGGCTTTTTTTCACAGTTAGATTGCTTTTGGTAACGTCTGAAGATCCTGCTTCTTGTCATGCCTCCCGGAGCTCTAAAGGGACTCTAGATTAAGGGGAGGGGGTCAGGCGGCCGATGTTCCCATCCGATGTCAGAAGTCTTGATAGAGTTCACCAAATACAGAGGGAAAAAAATGAAATAATTTCCGCTGGATGTGAGCAAGGCGTCAAAGATGAGTTCATAGCAGCTCTTACACATGCCTGCTTTGGGCAAACACAAGTGACATCAAGATCACATCCTGTTCCTAAAATATTCAGTATGAACCTCTGCCCGCGTTAAATTGAAGAAAAGAACCCCACCAGAACATAAATTCAATATAAGGTGGAAATCTATGGGGAAATTGTCATTTCACTGAACTAAATTGAGCCCCTTGAAGGCTTTTATTAGTGTGACAGGCATTGTTGAAAGAGTGAGTGTTTTATTCCAACTCATTTGATTGGTTTGTCCTGAGTTAGACTAGCTGGCTGGCTCAGTCAAACAAGTAGTGACACACATATGAACTCACAGAAAGACAAAGACAGATTTAAAATTATGCATTTGGTCATGGACACACTCGCTCTCTCACTTTACCAGTTAATTGAATAAACTAGAGAAATTGCAGTTAGTGCCTTAAATTGCCTCCATCTATGCAACTTGAATGTTGCGCATGCATTTGTGATGCACATGCAGTGGTGTGAAACGTGTAACTGAGAAAACTGGCATCAGTAAGGAATAAATGAGGTAGGATTTATGGAAAGTTCATGCTTTTTCTGACCCTGCAGAGGCGTCTCTCGATACTTTGTCACATATATTCACACACAAACTGCCACAATACAAATAAGTTTGGCAGCACTGTGCAAACAGAGGAGATTTACTACCTCTGAGTTTTTAAGATGGATCTTTCAACGAGTCCAGTTCAACGGTCACACTATTATTACATTGTGGGGGCCTCACAAGAGACAGAATAAAAAAAGAATGGTCAAAATCAAAGCAGCAGGGGGCCGAGATATCCTGACCCTTTCGTCTGTAGTATAGGTCAAGCTCCGAAAAACACCTGACACCTACAGTTCCCATAATGGGACTCAACAGTATTTTTTGTTAGACCCTAATGACATCATCAGGGGTTATTTTCTCAGACTTTAAAAAGCTCCCTTCAGAGCTACAGAAGACATACAAAATGCAGACAGTATTTACATGATTAGTAGTCTTATGACGAGTACACCGAACTTCATGTAAAATCAGTGGTGTCCCTTTAACCTTTCCGTACAATGAAACTCTTACAGACGTCCATGTAACATATGCTGTAAAATGTTACTCCCTCGCACATGCTCGCCCATGTGTATACAAGCCATACACACATTGTTGCAGAGGAAGACTGTTTATGTTCTTGTGTTTCATCAGTTAGCGGGGGGCGAACAGCTCATTGCTCAGTGTGTCCTGGAACTGCCTAAAAGACCAGCACGCATACACACACACACACACCCCTTACCGGGAGGATCCCCCTCCGTATGGTTTTAAACACATTCAGTATGAATATTATTGATTGTCCCAGTATGGCTCCAGTCGAAACCATCAGGGGGACATTAAATTCCAACAGCAAATTAATTATCTACATGAAAATTTAATTTGATATAATGGAAGAAAAAGCAATTAGCCAAGGTCTAACACTATAAATTTACATTTTCTCCAACCTTAGGGTTACAAAAGATTTTCAATGTTGGTAGTTTCCAATGGTGTCATTTAGTTTTATGCCCTCTTTACTACAAAAGCGACCTTACATGTTATTGTATTATGCCAGCACCTGCTCCTGTACCACTTGGTTATCATCAATCAAGTGGTACAACCTGCAAAGAGTGAAACGAATGTTTACAATCAAGTTGAATTATTTATTGACTTGCTGTTAAGTAGACAATCACATCACAACACAATGTTATTGAAGATCAATATCTTATCTTACACTAGGAGTCCTCCTAAATGGAGCTATAAGTTCCTAAGAGCTTCCTTTAAGATGTATTCACAAAGTTCCTGAGAGAGACCTTTACCTATCGAACTGGGACAACTCCAAAGCTAAGAGAGGGTTGACCCTGCTGTTATGAATGACATTATGTTTCATGAATGAATGAACTTACAGTGATCGGTGGAAAGGTGACCTGGCTGTGTCAGTGAATGTGAAATAAAATATTTATCAATACACAGGAGTGCATTATATTTGTATTTTTCAACAACGCTGACGCAAGACAGGCGTTACATGAAGCACATCTTAGTGACTCAGGAGTCCTTTGAGCACCATTTAACTTCTGTCAGACTTAGGAGTTAGGTTTAGCACTGAAATGCTTTCTGAAGTCCTCTTAGACCAAAAACCAAGGAGTCTTAAAGTTAACACTGACATGCCTGTTATTTTTAAGACTTTCTCCCAACTCAGGCAGTTAGGGGCTATTTTTAGCCTTAGGCTGTTTTGTGAGTACGACCCCAGATATTTTAGCAACAAATCAGATAACCTAGCTGCCAACTACAACCTAGGTGAACTTTGCATGAGCAAATATAAATTGAGGAAAAGGAGGAGCAAAAAGTAAGTAAAATGTAGTTATATAGCACTTTGTCTAAATCAGATGTCAAAGTGCTTCCCAATAAAAAGCCATAAAATAGTCACAATATAGAAATAGAGATCAGCTTTTTAACAGTGCCCACAGTGTCCACATTCCACAGTTTGGGAGCAACAACTTCAAGGGCACAGTCTCCTTTAGTCCTGAGTCTGGAGCAAGGAACAACCAACAAACCCTGATCAGAGGCCCTTAGAAACCTACCGGTGATACAAAACGACAGATCTCTAATGTAGGTAGGCAGGTGCCTGACCATGCAGGGCTCTTAAAATAATTACAATAATTGAATTGGATTGATGTCTCTCTCTTCTGTCTAGAGCAGGCTTTTCATACCCTCTTCTAAAATGTAACCCACAGCACTGGTAATAACAATATACAGTACAGTCCCCCTGAACAGAGTTTGTTTGAAGATTCTTTTGAAACATAATCTATTGTTCACAGCAGTACATGGGATTGCACATGTACAATATAAACTGATTGGTTACAGGTTATATTCTAGTCCCTTAAACAAGACAAAGTATGATTAAAAAAATAGATGATGGACTGTGAGGGGTCAATAGAAATCACTGTGATGCAATACACCCTTTTCACAGCAGACATTTTGACTTGTCAAAGCAGGAAAAGCACAGGTGTAAGTAAAAATATTAACAATGGCTCCAATCCATTAAGTGTCCCAGTAAGCCATGTCATTGAGTGAGCATACACAATACCAGAGCCCTGGAACTGGCTCTCCTAAATGGAGAGAAGCCGTCATGAATGTTTTTAATTCCACCTGTGCTTTTCCTGCTTTGACAAGTCAAAATATCTGCTGTGAAAAGGGTCTATTCCACCCTAAGGCTGAAGGCAAAGTTTTTAGAGCTTCTCCTCAGCCACATGTGGGACCTTTCTCCTGACCAGCATTCAAATGTGAAACTTTAAAGGGAACCAACTACACTAAAGCTCAAGGATGTGATCCAAATGTCATAGGACCGACTTGGAAGAAAGCTGAGAAGATTGTAAGAGAAATAGACATGTTACCAATAGTAGTCTGAAATGTCACGCAGAGGAAGAAAATTTGGTTACAAGAAACTACAAAATCAAATAATTACAGAGCTTCCAATTACAAACCTTTTGATTTCAAAAAATAAATATAATTTGTTGGGAATGGGAATCTCCAGCAACATTTCTATAAGCATACAGCATTTGTTAGGGGGAACCAGGGAACAATTGAACACATGAAAATGGGTCAGGAAGAGCCAAATCAAAGCCATAATATATCTGTGGCCGCTGCTCCATTTCCAATAGAGAATTCTCAAGAGGTATGTTAGATTTATATCCTTAGGAGAAGCACAGACGAGGCGAAGCTGGGGCGAGCACACACTGTTGAAACAGCAGGCAGCCATCCTCAATAAACCTGTCGCCTGTAAAATATGGGAAAGAATGACTGCCATAGTTCCAAAGAACACATCACTGTTCATCACTGCTTTAATGAATGAATCAGTGTGAGTGTATGTGTCTCAGCCAACAAAGAAATGCTGCTACATCCTACAGACAGATGGCTGCAGAGGCTGGCGGTGCCAGACGAGAGGCTGCCTCACATTCAAATACTCCAATTAGGCCATGGCTTACTGGGTCAGGACAGGCAGAGAGCCCAGGATATGAGCAAAGAGTGAAACAACAGCCACCATACAGACAGAGCAGCCCCTTTTTTCACAAACACACACAAAAGAAAAAAATTGATGAAGTCCTCTAATTTTTAGCCAGCTGTTGGCAACTATCGGTTTTGTCAGATGATAACCATCACCTGAGGGTTTTATCATCATTCCTTGAGTTGGCCAAGTAAAATGTTTGGTCGTCGTCTGTAAATTTGCTCTGCATGCCAGTGTCTGTACCATTTAGGTTCAACCAACGACAGCTCCTTAAGGACACGCAACACTTCATCTTAAAAAAGACAAAAAGTTGCCGGCATGTTTTCAGAAAGACCAACGGAGTGGTGAACCGTGGCTCGGCTTGGGAGCTGCACAAGAAAATGCCATATCATGTTTTGATTTAATCAGATCACATCAAGTCATTTTTGGGCAGAGCTATAATAAGACGGCCTTAAGCTGTGTCCCAATTCAGGGCTTCCTCCTTTGGAGTCCACCTCCCATGACTGGATACATTGTAATGGGTTGGCAAGGCTGTCCCATCTCAGAGGTCCTTTGCCAACACGACTGGTACATCCCAACTCTATCACCAGACAAGAATGTTGATATTGGATTCCTTTGCAAAACTCTGAATTTTGTTCAATGACTTTTTTTCAAATTCTTTCTTGCTAAAATATCTGCACATGGCAACAAAGGAATGGTAGGTAGGAAGAAAATGACCTGCCTCCAGGAAGAGGAGGAGAAATCCAGAGCTTTCTATGTGGCTCAGCTGGACGAGCAGAAACGGGAGAAAAACACCGTCATGGCTGCTCTGAAGAAGGTTGAGCACCAGTTGGAGAGTCGTCGTATCGAGTGGCAGGAGGAAAAGTCATCCCTCCTTCAGGCCACAGAGGGCCTCATGCAGACTTTGCAGGAAAAGGAGCAGGCGTGGAGAAGACAGAGAGCTCCATGAGGTCCCAGCTGGAGGATCTCGAGGGCCAGATCACTACAAGGAAGAAGTGGTACAGAAGTCTCTTCTAATGCCCGGCTCCTGAATTCCACAGCTACACAAACCATCTCCTGCTAAAAATAAAATAAAAATAAATAAATAAAATGTCATGTTTGTTGGTCGATTGTTGAGAAAAAAGTTGCACTGTAGTCATGTGTAATGTCAAATGCTTTGATTGATGTATAAATTAGGGGACGAGCACTGATGAGTTTGCATTTGCGCTCTATATCCTGTGAATATCTCTTAATATCCTCATTATTATCACAAGTTACATTGTCATCTTTCTTTGAAATCCACAAAGCACAAAGTGCAACAAGTGAAAAGTGTCTTTTCTCTTTCTCTCTCTCTTCCTCTCTGTTCAGAACCTGTTCATTCCTCCCTTTCTCGTACTTCTCCTTTTTATTTTTCTCTCTCTTCCAGGACTTTACCTATATGTCTCTCACTCTTTTCCTCTCTTTTCCTCTCTCCTCCCCTCTGTCACTGTCCAAGAACGAAAGAAGAAATTGAGCTCTTGGCACAGAGATGGGAAGGAAAGGATGATACAAATCCTTTACCTCTGAAACAGTGCCCATGTTTTCTTCTCTTATATAAATGTGCAAATCTAATGTAACATAGATCAGTTTCACTCACTTGTCTAAGCAGCTGTCATTTCACTTTGACCAGTTAATGGAGCTTAAATTGCCATGCTAATGAGATATAACAGCTAACAGTATGTAACGTTGATTTTGGTATGAAAATGAATGAAAAAGCTCTGCAATTAGCTCTGCGTGATACAACCAGAGCTACTAGAGTGTTTTTGTGCTGTGGTTTACAGTTTTTCAGTATCTTTGATGCCTGCACTCGTTCAGTGTCATCTTGGGATGCCATCATGAAAGCCTATATGTGAAATTATTATTATATTTTCAGATCTTTCTGTCCCAGTTTGCTTTGGAAGCAAATGCAGTGGGAGTTATAAGATGCACATTTACTGTACAGTATATGACATTTTGATGACAGCCATCAAAACTTTGTCTCCTAACAGAGGAGTATGGCTCAAATATCAATAATTAACATAGTAATTATGAATAATTCAATCATTTTTGCCCATGTGGTAGATGTGGTTTGAAATTTGTGGGTCAATAAATTAACTCTTTCTCTCTCTGTCAAAGCCTTCACCATGTGGGCAACTGGTTGAACTTGCAGTATATCCATCATCATGTAAGTGTATGTTGATGTAACTAAAACTGTCTTACATTTGTCCTGTACTGTCAAAACTAGGTTAAATTCAACATAACCTTTTTGAACACTGGGAACAGTTTAATAATGCAGTATTCTCAAATATCACCACTATGATTGATAATCTTGCACACTGTAGGTTTCAGTAGAGGGTCAATTAAAATGAATGAGGGACATTCACATGGGACTTGAGATAAACAAGGCTCATGGTATATTACTTCTATTCTTTAATACCACCCACCTCAAATAACCCTCTATTTCAACGTCTAGCTCTTCTAATATATATTATTATTATTCTGGCTGCAATTAAAAACAGCACTTTCAAAGCTGTTATCGGTTTTAATAACACTGGATTAAAATAAATGGCTCAAGAGCTGCCATTAAATGAGCACATCTCAATTATGAATTAAACTAATGATACTTCCTTCTGCCGGCTTTAAAAGGGGGTCTTGCAACTCTGAAGGAGCTTCATAGAACATCCGCGCATTTAGAGGCACGCTCACAAAAAGGCAGCACTTGCTTTCAGTGTAAATTACTAGAGTGCACACTTTTGTACATTTTGTTATTTTTAGGTCGTCAGAGTAAATGCAGGGCAAAGATCAAGTGTAATTACAGTGTTGGTTACACCCGGACCCCCCATTTCATAGATGGAATTTGGCAGAAGAACCGGCATGGTTTATTTAGACGAAGTTTCAGCTTGGAAACATGAAACAGAAACATGCAGATTAGAAAGTGATGAGCGCTTGAGCATTGGTCTTACACACTGTTATGTAGTTTGTGGACAGTTTTCTTTGCTGGTTGATGAGTTTCCTTTAATGAAACTGTGTAAAAGGCAATTAGATTTGTAAAAACCTGACATTTTGGATCACACCATGCCACTCACTTTGTTGTGGTTGTAACACGAGAAACATAGGTTATAGAAAATAGATTACCTTTTTAGACTGAATGTGAAACTTAAAGGAATAGTTAGACATTTTAGGACATATACTTATTCGCTTTCTTACAGAGTTAGATGAGAAGATTGATACCACTCTTATGTCTGAATGCTAAATATGAAGCTACAGCCAGCAGCTGGTTAGCTTAGCTTAGCACAAAGACTGGAAACAGGGAGAAACGGCTAGCCTTTCTCTGTGCAAAGGTAACAAAGTCCACCTAACAGCACCTTTTAAAGCTAAATAATTAACGCACTATACCTCATTGTTTAATCGGCACAAAAACCGAAGTGTAAAAACAACAGTCTTTGTGCTAAGCTAACTGACTGCTGGTGGTAGCTTCACGTTTGCCTTGCAGACATGAGAGTGGTATCAATCTTCTCATCCACTCTGCAAGAAAGCGTACAATCATATTTTCCAAAATGTCTTACTGTTCCTTTAAAAAAGGGAGCATTCAGGTGTGTGTGTTTCCCTCAGTCGTGCACAAGGCGATGCAGATGTTGCACAGATAGCATACTGGGAAAAGAGTGTAATTAAGAACATGCTCTCTTGAACTGGCTCCTTTGTTGAATTGTCAGGTTTGGAGGCAGCTGTAATCATTGATACTAGTCTAAATTAGATTAAACTCCTATGTTTAGTATAAATTATTCATGTGCATGAGACATATACTTAACTAGGATTTAAATTTAACATAGCTGGTGATAGAAAACAAGTTCATGGCATCTTTCCTGAGCTCAGGTCTAGGCTGGTCCTGAACGATAGTTCACAACTACCGCTGGTGATGAAATTAAAGGCTATTTGGCAGGTTGTCTTGTCTAAAATTTAACACAATTCCTTTTTGCTTGGTATAGCACATAAACAAAACCTTAAACGCTTATAACAACTGAGATATTACCTTCCATACTAAACAGGAAGGAGTGTTCAGGTAACCAATTAATACATGATCTAATGCAGTAAGGCTGTCACATTTGCTGAACATGATGAATAATGATTGAATTCGCCACATAACGTTAGCTACATTAGCTGTATGGGTAGTCGCCTCATTTAATGGTAAGTTAGCAAGTTAACATTACGTTAGCTAACGTTACTTGCAGCTATTAGAATAAAATGACATAGTATTAAAGTATATGCACCTAGCAGCCCAATCATGGCCAAGAGCTTAGTCCTGTTAAAAAGCTATCTTCATGTTTTTGTTGGAAAGGTGGAAAATACTACTTTTGCGATACTACTTCTCTGTGACTTTAAAGATTATGTCCACTTTAGCTCTTACTAGATCTCTTGTCAGACTTTGAGATAAGGATATATGTATGTCTCATCATCAGAACTGGCCCTTTCACTGGCCACTCCATCACTCCCTTGGCTTTCCATCCATCCATAAAAACGTAGGATATCTTCATCTGGTCAGGTCACAAAGCCACTGAGCAGGAAGACCAATCTGACACACATGTGGGTATAAGGTTCATTCCAAGAAGAAGCAATCTCCAAAGAATCCACCTCTCACTTATGGTTGGTTTTCTTTGCTCCAAAGCCAAGTAGAAAAGTCCACTATAATGGACTTTATTCTTTACTTTATTCAGTATTTGTATTGGGTGGGAACACATCACCAAACAGAGCATTTGATCATATGCACATCATTCAAAACAAAGGCTTCCCACCTCATTTTGTTTTGCTTGTTCTGTATGCGTAAGTAACTACTTTCTATCAGATGTCAACATCTGTCTCATTGTTATACAAAACAACACATTTCGGGATACTTTCAGGAGAGGTGATGAGGGGTGGAGATGGAATGGGAGTGATAATGGCAACCGAGACAACCAAGGTGAAAAAGATGGATGATAATGGCACAGTGAAAAGGAAAGAGTATGCGAAGAGTGCACACAGAGAGCTGGGAGGTGGAGAACGAGAGCTTAGAAAAGAGTGAACAAGCAAGTGAGAAAGCAGGGACTGGAGCAGAAAATGAAATGAGCCATTGTACTGTGTGTGTGTGTGTGTGTGTGTGTGCACAGAGATTCAGAAAAGTAAGCCACTGACAGAGGCAATCACAGTGTGAATGTGTGGAGATGTGAGTGAGAAGAAAGAACACACACAGGCAAGATAAGCATAACAGTCCAAAGACATGTCAAAAGAGGGAAACAGAGTTTGGATATGGATGCTCAGAGGACAAAGGGAAATGCAGAGAAGAAAAAACAAGTAAAAACTCCCAGCAAGACAATGAGCAGAGACATGGCACTTGTACTACAATGCAAGGAGAACAAGAGCTTCATCCTGGAGCCAATCTGACAGAGAACTAATTTGTGTTTTAAGCGTGCAGCCTACACAGCAGCCCTGTCCTCCAGCACCTCGCCACTTCCCCACCAATCAGAAGTGCTGGCAATTTTCATTCCAAGGTTTGCCAAGAAGTGTTTTTACAGGTGTGTGTGTGTGTGTGTGTGTGTGTGGGGTGAGTTTTTAGTCACTCTAGTTTTCGTGGGGAGGAACACAAGGTTAACCTGCATAAGGTATACCTGCATTATACTGTGTTTCTAATATTTGTCCACCCTCATTGATATTAATGGGATGGAAATACCTCTCAGTATAATGAAATCAGCACCTCTCTAAAAGAGTTTCAACTAAAACTGATTAGTATAATCTTTTTGAGGGTAGGAGTTATTGCAGGACTGTTGTATTAGACTGCATTAGTTTTAGCCAGGTGTACAGTAAGTTTATACTTGCTTTTAATGCAACTATTCATTTGCATGCGCATGATGGTTTCCCAGTGTCGTGTTCCTTTGGACAGTTTGTGTGTATCCTCAAAAAGTGATGCTATGCGTCCACAAGATGCAATGAAGCATATAAATGATGCGGAGCAGTACATCAGGATGTGAAGGTCAGCAGCACATTCTGACAACAGTGGTGGAGAGTTTTGAAGAATTGTCCGCAATTACCCACATTTATACGATGTCTCTCACAGATTCTGAATTGATCAATTAATCGTTTAGTCTCTGAAAAGTCAAATAATTATGAAGGAATGCCCATTTCAGTTTCCCAGAGCCCAAGGTGAGACTTCAGATATCTTGTTTTGTCCAACCAACAGTCTGAAAACTAAAGAAATTTAGTTCAGAGAAAACATATCCTCACATTTGAAAAGCGGGAACCAGAATGAATGTTGGCATTTTTGCTTGAAAAATGACTGAAACGAAACACTTGCTGATTAATTTTCTGTTGATTAACTAATTGATTAATGGACTGTTTGTTTCAGCTCTAAACTACATAGTAACCTCCTCCAGTATTGCCAGGTTAATATTTTGCAAAATCAGAAGTTCTCCAAGAAGATATTCTGGCGTTGGCTAGGGATGATTTTGCCTTGATGTTCCCCCTAATAGATATACTTTTTAATCCACCAGTGGAATTAAGAGAAGGCAAGTATGTGGACGATGCTGCTCTCACTGCAGCTGTCATGGAGAGCCATTTAGGCAGCAGGGAGAGGACCCAAACGCAGACAGGCGAGGAGGCAGGGAGGCTGAATATGTCCAAAGATTTATTACTTACGAAAGAAAACCACAGGAACAGACACGCAGGGAATCACTAGGAACATGACATCAATAATGGAAACCACATCACACGACCACAGGAACACAATGACGCGACAAAGAACAAAGGGAGAGGACCGGTATATATAGATAAGGAGACAACGAGGGAAGTAAATGACAGGAAGTAAAGGGCACACACGAACACAAGACCAGGGATTTCAAAATAAAAACGGGAAACAAGACAAAACACACAGAGTCCAGACAAGAGTCCTTTGTGGACCATGACAGCAGCCACTTGACCATGAGAACGCATTGTTGAAAGCAAGTATTTAAGCACTCAAAGGCCTTGTTCAGACTGCCAGCCCAAATCCATCGATTTCTACATATGCGTCTCAGTCCTGATACTCTGGCCGCTCAAATCGGATTTTGATCACTTGCAAATAACAACGTGGACAGTATTTCTTAAAGATCTGATTTGAGAAACAAATCTGATTTGCCTGCAGTCTGAACAAAGCCAAAGAGTCACCAGTGCAGCAACAAGGACATGATCCCTCACTGGCTTCCCACCCACTGTGTTTGATAGACTGCAATCGAAATACCACTTCTCTTATAAAATAGGTAGAGAAACTTTTTTACAGTACCTTTGTGGATGCCAGCAAAGTAGGTGGAGGCACAAGTGTAATTTCTTAATCCAAACTGCACCACCTAATTTGCATTGATATTCTCCTCTGGCGCACTCCCTGCCTATTTTTGTGTAATATGATAGCAGGTCATGAAGTTACCAAATGGGTGAAGGCGGGAGAAAAAAAATCTGCTTGTGGCCAATGAAATTACTTCATGACCAGTGCAAGGTCACCATATCTGATGTGGGCCAGAACAAAATTAGGACCCCAGCAGTCACAGTCTGTCACTCTCCCCCTCCTTTTCTTCCTTTCATCTCTGTGCCTCCTTCCCTTCCTCCTTGATATCTTCATCTCCCTCCCTCTCTCCATCTCTACCTCTGTGCCACATAGCCTACAGCCTGTTGGAGAAATATTGTAGCACTTGAGAGTATTGCTAGATATCCACAGGGACATACGAGTCACATAATGAATTCAGACCAAGGGGAAAGATGTTGAGACAAGGGAGGGAACTGCTGGTTACCTAACCAAAGACTCCTTGATGTGTGTTTGTGTGTGTGTGTTCATGTGCATATTGTGTCGTGCACATTTTTTTTGCGTTCATGCAAATTACTTCAAGCGAATATAGTTTGTCCATGTCACTCTGTTGAAGCAGTAATCCACAAGATGCTGCTTTCTGCTATTATTTTGATGACATCTTTGTTGCTAAGGCTAATTGAAGGAAAAATACTGGGTCTTTGGGTCAGGAAATCTAATTAACTGGGCTGGGTTGAAACATGAATCATCAAAGCCAATGGTCATCATCACTTCAACCACTTAGAGGTGCCTGATGTCATCTAGCAACAAAGCAATGAAGTAGTCCAAATCCAAATAATGTGAGTCTAATTGGATGAATATTATCTTGATTTCATCTGAAAAATCAAGTGAGACACCAAATTATGTGAAATTACGTAAGTCAAAGGTAATCACTCTGCAAAAACTGTCCTTTTATTTTTTGCCAAGGATTACATAAAGGGCACTGTTGTTGCACAGCTCATAATGAGCCTTTGTGGTGAAAAACTGGCATTTTCCTGATGTTTTGTGATGGTTTTTGGTGACTTGTAATCCATCAGTGGGGGAAGAGAAGCACAGTAGGCAGTTCTGCAGTGCACAGCATTTGTGGTGTAAAAACACAACAGTGACCTGCTCCGATCTGGTTAGTAATCAGTTCAGTAAAAAGTGCAAATTGCAAGCAAATGGTGATGTTGCACCACTCTAAAATCACGCTAAACTCTATTATGTACAGAATGTTGTGCTTACCTCTCAGGGATGATCAATCATGATGGAGAGATGTACTCGCACACCAATCAGTAAGCCTTTGAGGAATGAGTAATATGCAGTATGTGGAGATGAGTCTTTAAATGTAATTGTGCAGCGCAGCAGCTTTGGCATTTATAATGCATACCAATGTGTACTTTTCCACATTTATATTCCAGCATTATATCAAAGTGCAACAGGCAAACATGATATACATAACGGTGTGTTTTGTCAGTTCCTGAATACTCAACCAATTTTACATTACCTGAGCTGACAACCGGAGATAGCACAGCTGTTGTTAATTGAATTCATTGTTAATTAACCAGATAACATGTAGCACCAACGAACTGCACAGTCCTCAGTACTTCTAAATCTTGTTGTGTTTGTGGCTGTTAGGGATGGAAATGCCATTCCATCAGTCACTGTTAGTGAGTCCAGTTTCCTTGCTACATTTGCATGTTGCAGTGCCAAGAAAATGCCCCACCAGTGTCCTTACCTGACACCAGGAATACATCAAGTCAAATAGAGCAACTGTGATTTCAAGTAAGGGGGAGTATCTGTTGCTGTTTACACCTTGGGTTAATTTTAGAGGTGTATTTTACACCTCCAAAACCAGCCTGTGCAGCTTTAATCTAAGACATATTCATTTATAAATGAAGTTGAACCACAGCCTTAAGTTTTTGAATGCCCACTTGTTCTTATTGTGATGCTGGGAAACATTCAAAGCATGTGATTTCACACCTTCACTGAACAGTTTTAAGATTTACATGTTGATGTTTTTGTTATGCTTGTTTCTGGGTCTGTGGTGACTGGTGCAGTATTAGTAAAGACATTTCTGAGGTCGTGGGAGTAACACGTTATGTTTAGCAATAAAGCCAAGTCCACAGTTTGCTACATTCAGGGGGAAATAGGTGGTGTCGCATGCACACAGTATTACATTATGTGAGCGTGCTGTAATTGATTTGCATGCACAAGCTATATATCATTTGCTTGTTTTGGATCATTTATGCCTTCATTTTCATTATTCTGTGTGCGCAAGACAACATGTGCTGACAAGGGGAAAAAAGGGGAACACATTTGCAGGTTGTGCTTAATTTATTTTCTGTTGAAGTCTCCTAAAATACACACAATTTACATTCCAGCAGTTGTTTTTTCTTGATTGCACTGATGTATTAATCTTAATTATCTTGATGTTGTGTGTGAATAATTAGTTGAATGAAGCTTCAGATGTGGTTCAATGGATGCTTTTGTCAATTACATTTTATTTAGAGTAACTCATTAGTAGATTTTACTTTATCGAGAGATAACCTGTTGACACTAGTGCAATGAAAGTTATCAGTAGAATAGTATTATTATGGTGTGTTGCACAAATGTACTATTAACTCAGACACATTTTATGTGTATGTGAACCTTATAGCGCACGTGCAAGTAAATTCTTTACTGTCATGGAGTCAGTCCATTAACCTACCACCATTGCTGAGACAGAGACTAGCAAAATGGCACAGAGTTCAATTGCTTCTATACACAAGGCCGAAGCGCAAAACAATAACCCAAAGTCGAGCTCTAAAGCATGTATCTGCCTTAAGGTGTTCCCTGACTGAAGTGCCTGTAATAGGACAAACTCTCCTCTCTCATAGCTCCTGTCCTCTGCGCTGATAAAGACTTCGGTTTCCCATCTCAGAGAAGGAGCAATAAAAGAGATGACAAGAGCTCTGCCTGTCTGTCTCTCCCCCTGCCTTCTCTTTTTCTGTCCATCTCCACATCCTATCCACTCTCGATGTCCTCCCCCACCTCAGATTGCCGGTCCTACAGTGAATGGAGATGAGGCGATGAGTGCACACTAACTCAGACGAAACCCAAACTTGATTCAGTGTCCCCCATGTGGACTGCTTCGCTGATCGTCACATTATTAGATAGGGGAAATCAACTCTTTTAGATTCTAGCGGGCAAGTTGCCCAACTACTTTTATCGGTCCCAGTTGGTGTTACCTAACGTGGCCTGACAGGAGAACTATAGCCTTTACTTTACGCAGCGTCAGTGGGAGAAGACCAACCCTAAACAGCACGGCAAGCCGATAAAACGAGCAAAGATAAAGAATGCACATGTAGTCCTGCACAAAGAAGGGACAGAGGAGGAGAAAAAGGGCCAACAAAGCTGAAGCCGACATATACTAGATATATAAGAGAGAGTTTGGAAGGAAGAGAGAGTGTTAGGGTAGGGAGGCTGACAGAGACAAAGAGAGAAAGAGAACTAAACAGAATTACTTTCCCTCACTGCCTCCTTCTTCCATACAAAGAACAGTGTGTGTTGTCTGAGGGAAGACAGCAAATAGATAGTGTGAAAAGGGACAAAAGAAAAAGAACAAAGTGAAAGAAGCTGATGCAGAATCATAAAGAGAGAGGAAGAAAACCTTACATGAGACCTTGTCAAAGTGGACCACATCGTTGTCATTAGATTGTTATTCATCTTTACTCACAGTTGTGTCAGCGTCACACACAAGGTTGCTGAGCACAAGCATGCTCACACACACACACACACACACACACAACTCATTGTTTACCTGAGAAGACATGATGCTCACAGAGGCAGTGTGAGTTGCAAATCCCACAAAAAATACTCTGGACAATCAGTTGTCCTCCTCACCTCACAGCAGACTTCTACTAGTGAATATTTATTAATATAATAAACATAATATGTGCCTGTATTAATTATGAAACCTACTGTAGGACTAAAAATACCATCTCATAGTAGGACTTAGATCAGACTTAGTAGATCAATTCAGTCATTTTTTTTTTTTTTTTTCAAAGTGACTTAAATGTGTAAACCAAATGGCGTGTGTGTGGTGTGACCCATCAAAATGCAGCTCCTCTGGCAAAGACCCAGAGACGTTATAGACTTAGTGACAGCAATGATGGTAATTTTAGTGTGAAATAGCCACAACTTATGATTCATAACCATAATTAGCTCTGCTATAAAACAGCCGTTTGAATGGAAGGTTGTTAAAAAAAAAATGTAATAAAGTCCAAAATCAGCAGCAAAACAAAGTGTTCATAAAGCAGCTGCAGGTTTTAGTTCACTGCTTTGGGAGAAAAGTTGTTGGAACTGAAAAACTTTAACTGCCAGATATCAGCGGAATAACATAGTGGGCAAAGCACTATATGTTTTTAGAGGATAGATTTAGTTTAGTTACTCAACAGCAAAAGAGAGTAGTATGCATAAATTCAGCCTTGGAAATTATATCTGTGAGCAGTAATTCACTACTAAAGTGACACAACAGCAGATCTCTATTTTAAGAAAAGCTGAGGAATTCAATAACATTTTATTACCTGATACATAAATGGTGTTTACTATGTAATCATGATGCATATGTCCGTTACCTGCACAATATCTTATGTATTATGTTTGTATTATTATGTACTGCATAACTTTATTGCTTTTGACTTACTTGGACACACAAATGTTACTTTTTGTTTTAACTTTATTTTTCTGAGCTGCTGAAATTTAATGAAAATGTTTCATAACCCAGGACACACATTCTGCACTGCGGAAGCAAACATTGTCTAGGAGGCAGTCTGAAACACCTGTCCTAATAAATAAATAAGAGTACTGTCTCTTGTGATAGATTGCAGGAGTCAGTATTGTAGTTTTGACTTCTCTTTATTTTGGTTATTTAATTTACAGCCGTATCCAGCGTCTAGAGGCTTTGATAGAATTTAATTTTATTTCCACTGTTGCTGGTTCTGTTCTTAGGTTGAGATGTGCCGGGCTGCAGTTAATATTGTAACACTGCCACAGTGAGATTCTCAGCTCCTGCTGAATCAACTGGCATGGAAGTAATGATGCCATCCTATGAGCTTTGTTTTATTATTATGTTATTGTTATATTAGACAACTTTTTGGGGTAATGGAAGTCATTAAACCTTCATTAACTGTTTTTGGGGGCAGCAAAAACCGGCTGTAAACACATCACTAACATATTACAATATTTTAAGTTGATAAAGCGAAGCTGTTAGCTAACGGTTGCCTATTTACACATCCATTAGATACGGACCAATGTTGGCATTGGTCAGTGTAGTGTCAGTGGTCAGCGTAAGCCCAAAATCACTGTCCTTTTAGCTCTGTTTTGGTCTTTTCCATCTCCTGAGGGAAATATCTGGCTCTTTAGTTGCTAAATGCTAGTCACTAACTTTGTCTGTTGCTGTTTTTAGAGCTTTTTATGCTGAAAACACGAAACAAGATTCACGAAAACAGTAAGAGTGAACCAAAACAGTAAAATTATGTAAAACCAAAACAATGAGCTGAAAGATGCTAAAACACTCTGTAGAGCTGAGGGGAACTGTTAAGCTGGGTGATGAATCTCTGTGGGTTCGTCAGTACAGCCAACTACTTTCACATCCATGTGGTCATTTGATTCATTGTTAATATATAGATATTAATCTCTGTAAACAGATCTGCATATGAATGCAGAATCTGTAGGCAAGGGACAAGATTTTGGTATCTGAAACGTTCTGGTTTCCATTTGTAGTCCGTTTGTATTGCATTTATAGTCCAAGTAGTATTGACCAATCACGTTTGAGCGGGCTTTGGTTGCATGCAGGTAAACCATGCATGCAGGTGTGGAGAGCAAAGGAGGTGGAACGTATTGGCCGAAATTCAATCTTGGAACCCTTCGGTTATTGTTGGACGATGATTTAGCTTTTTATCAATCAGCTTTTATTAGCTTTTTTTAACATTGATTTGCATTCAGATCATTGTCAGATGATGGGTTCTGAGATTGCCAATCGGACTGTAAACGATGACCGGTGCACGGAAGAGGAGGTCTTGGCGCGGATATCCGTATCTGTTATCCGGATATCCACTGGCTACACCTCAAGCCCCGAAATATTGGCCGTTTCCCCTACAGGCTAAATCGTGGTGAGACGTTAGCCAATAGATTCTGAGATTGCAAAGATAGTGATTAGAGCAGCTTTAAACAATAAAAGTCTACTAGTTTGTAAAGTTGAAGGTGCAACATGTCACATTTCTCAATAAATCACAAATTCTGAGACATTTAAGATGGTGTCATCACCATACACAATGAGACCATTTATACTGTATTGTGTTGCACCGTCCACTAATCACAGGGTTGGTGGTTCAATCTGCAGCTCCTCCTATCCACATGTCGAAGTGTCCTGACAATGAGTAGCAAGACAATGAACCCCAAATTGCTCCCAATGGCCAGGCCAACACCTTGCATGGTAGCTCGCATTGGTGTTTTTTGGATAAAAATGCTATATAAATGCAGCCATTTATTTACTATTTACCTTTTGTTTGACATCTGCTGAGTTTCTTTATGGCAAAAAAGAAATTTTGTAAAAAAGGGAGATTATCTGTAATGAGGCTATAAATGAAAAAAAATGGGAATATATTTTAATTTTTAATGTTCTATGTCTAATGTTCTAAGTATCAGGGTTCATGGGATGTGGAAAAGAGGTGGATGTTTAATACGGCAGCCAATGGTCAAGGTGCAGTTGGGCTCATTTGTGCAGGTACTGCAGGTTTAGTGGAAGCCTTCCACATCCCCGTGTTGCCTCACCTGCCTGATGGCGCACAGCAGCTTTCCATAGCAGAACACGATCACCAGGAACGGCATGATGAGGCAGAAGACAAACAGGCAGATGATGTAAGATATGTTATTTGCCGTCTTGGCCGTCCAGTCGACAGAGCAGGTGGTCCCAGGACCCTCGGGGCCATAGCGGCTCCAGCCAAAGAGTGGGGGCAGGGTCCAGATGAGGGAGTAGACCCAGGACACAGCGATGCCTAGGGAGATCTTACGGTAGTTGGAGGAGTCCGCCTCATTGGGGGCCACCATGGTGCTGTAGCGCTCATAGGAGAGGACAGCCAGGCAGATCAGGGACACGATGCCTACAGGGTCGACAGGGCACATGCATACATAGGGAACCATTACATGCAGTATAGTTTCAGGAACACAGCATGTCGCATAAACAGTTACAATAGACAGCATGTGCAGGTGTGTTTTTCCTTTTTATACCCTGACCACTGTGCTTCACGTTTGGGGCCATCAAATAGAGACAGAAATCTACTGCCTGTCCAAATGTTTTTCTACTCTAGTGAGGAAAGCATGCACTGTCACTGTGATATAAAGCTCCATAGCTCTTTTGGAAATCAAAAGTGCAGCTAAAATGAGCTTTATGGTTTACAGCTTCAAAGAGGGGGCAGTTTACGGTTTTAAAAAATAATTGCCAGAGTGAAATGTGCGGCATAATAAATGGTGGTGGAATCATGTAATATTTCAGTTCACATGCCGGTGCCTGCAGCAGATACACACTGCTGTAACATTATAAACAAGCCGTACCGTACCTGTAGTGTCTCTGCTTGACAGAAGCAATGCAGTGAAACACAACACATATTTCAAGAAGCTTTCTTATCTTTCTGTAACTGTTCAGCGAACACGAACACACACACACACACACACACTCTCTCTCTATCTCAATATCTCTGTCTTTTCTTCCTCAGTATTTTAGAAGCAGGGCAGCAGGAGCCTGGAGCTCAGTGTTCATGCTGAACCCTCAGCCTTTTTATCCTGTTCCTGCTATTTGTTTCAAAGCCATTATGATCCACAAGACTATCTTTCACACACATTGATTTTCAACAGCAGTGAAGCGGACCTGAACTGGACACTCCTTTAAGAAGGCGGTCCAGGCCTTTCACTGAGGTGCCAACACCACAACACCATGGCTACTCAGCACAATGAATGAATAAAAAAGTAAAAAGTGAGTAAGGGAAAAAAAAAAAGATTATAGCCACTAGAACGAGATGGAAACAAAATTCAGCTCTGTGAATGAAGATGATAGTTTTGCTGAATGTTTTTGTGTGTGTCTGTGTGCACTTGCATTGTGCAAACACATTGACCACGCGTGTTATGCTTGTCTGTAGCCCCCAGATATTGTGCTCATGTTGCTTTTCCTGAACAGACTGCTTAGCTCTGGGCTTTTATTAGCTCTGCTACTGCAATATTACAAAGTCAACACAGTTTTACAACAACTCACTTGTGTTTCTGTTTGATCGGGGCTCACCGACTCATAGCAACCAATCCCAGACAGATTTCCCATATATTTTGACAAAAGACGCTTGCAACCCTCCTCATTGCTGCCCTATCTCATCCAGCCTATGATTTTTCCTCTTTTACTCTCTGTCTGCACTGTTATGTTTCAGATGAAACAGTAGGAGAAGTGTCTTCTCACAACAACATAGCAACACTTGTTACCGTGAACCACAACCTGATAGAAGTAGCATTTAGTCCAGTATGTTTAAGGCAGGCAGGATTTATTTTGGATTTGTGATTAGTTTTGATTGGTTAATGATTTTTTACAGTTTGTACAGAAAACAGTCCGGTCAATGCTTCACCCAACATCCTGTATGTTTGTAAGTATATTAAGCTTCAGGGAACCATAGCCACAGGACTGTGGTTGCTAGTTGCCAACAGTTTAGCTAACTTTCGCTGGTGAAATTGACCTAACCATTTGGGTAAACTAACTAAAAACAAACTTTAAAAAAAAAAATTATGACTCTTGTCTGTCAGGAGCAAAAGTCTGTAACATGACATTATACTGCTCCTAAACCTCTTAGAGAGGAGGTCAGGGTGGATGGATAGATCAAGAAAGCATGTCCATTGGACACAGGAAACCACTGTTAGTTTCCCATGTGCTACCAACCAAGTGGTTCTTCTTTTAACTATGACCAGGTTTGTTTCCTAACCTTAACCAAGTAGAGCTCGTCAGTCACTCTTGAAAACAGCAGTTGACAAAAGGTTAGGTTTAGGCACAAAAACTACATGGCGAAAGCTAGGAAAGATTGTGAAAAATGTCTTGGTTAAGTTGACAAATCAAGGTTAATTTACTTGCTTGCTCTGAAGCTTTTGGCCATATCACATGGTCTTCATCTGCAGATGAAGTCGGCTCAGTTGTCAGGAAAAGCCCATGTTGGCTTAAGCTAACTCCTAAAAGTGCTCAGAATAATGTTTTAACATTTACAGTTCCATCAAACTGAGCAAACTTTATCTGCAGAGACCATGTGATATGGTCAAAAGCTGTGGAACAAGTGGGGGGGGGGAAATGGTAAGGTTGACAAAACAGTCTCCACTCAACCACAAAATGTAGTTTTGTCTCTAGAACTTACCAAACCTTAACCACAGTGATGGCAGATGAGCGAACGCTCGTATGAATATTTTTGTAATAGTCATGTGTAAAGTTTTTTGAAGGCACTGACAAAGGATGTTTCTGCTGATCATCTGATGAGAAAATGAACATGTGTGTTGTTTTAGAAGGCAATGACAAGTGACATATTTTGTTATTTATATATGACTGGCAGGAAAAGCAAAGAATGCTACAACAATAAGAACTTGATTTCTAATTTGTAGCCTTTACAGTAAACTCTTTGAGGCCTTCCATCCCAAATCCCAAGTTGGGAACATGTGGTGACAGACTGATAACATCCAGTATAAATGCCTCTAATGCCCATTAACCAGCTTTGAGTGAGGAGCCAAATCAAATCACACTTTCTGAAAATTGCAAAAGCTAATTAGCAGCTCTCCTCCATGCCTCGCATACAGAGGCATCACAATTTGATACTGGCAGTCACTATGTTGCTACAGCAACCTTCTGCCCCAAGGCTCTACAAAAGTGTTATAGTTGATTATGATTGATCACTTTTTAATATGAACTTGATTATATCAGCTGATCCCATCACATGTCAACACTCTTGATGAGAGCATCACTTTCTCTCATTACACAGTATATGAGTGACAAGAAAATCTTTATTCAAGGTAATGTAATGTCATAGTGAAAGACACCCGTACAACCTTGGATGCGACTTCATAGCATCTGAAATCAAACTTCACCCTCCGCCGCCCGTCTTCTAGTCCTCTGGCAGGATCAAAGGCAGCAGCCAAATCTAATATTCCAAAAATGAAGCATCTTGTGATCTGATAATGTCTAAAATAAAACAAAGGAGCTTCTTTGTTCTGCTGCCTCTTGTGATGCTCCCTAGCTGCTCCTGTCCCATTTGTCTGTTAGAAAGCATCTGGTTCTGTATCACTCGTCTGATGCTGTATATCCAGGAAAAGATGGTTTGAATGAAAAACACAGGATCGAATAAAGCTGTGTTTGCTCTATAAATCCCATCCCAGTGTCTTTTCCCTCAGTCATCACAGGTGCACAGAACTACAGTGACACCACTACCAGGTAAAAAAAAGATTGCAAATTCTTGGCTAACATTAAGGATGATTGCTTTGGCAAGTCACTCTCTTTGTACAAAGATGATTATTCGCACTTATGTACGACTCAAACCCACAATACATAGTTCCTAATTCACTATTTATTACGCAGGCTCGTTAGCTGGCTCACTCGCTCTGACCTTTACAGCGGAGAAGCATTGTTCTGCTTTCTTTCTCCCAGCTGAGCCTTCTTACCGTCGTAGCAAATTAACATCACTCAGGTCAGGTGTTGCATGTTTTCTGTGTGATGTACTATTTACGCTTCCCCTGTCCATATTCATCCATTTCTGCACCGGTGTCTGTGCTGGTTTGTGTGTGAGAATGTGTGCAGGAGCGCAGTCTTGACTTCAGTATGCAGCGGGTGGGCCCAGCAGTGCAGGGTTAATCCAGTGACTGTGTGCAGAGTCCACTTGAGGCAGCCAACAGTATGCGGGAACACGCAGACCTCGTGTCGAAAGAAAGACGGGGAAAAAAGAAAAGATCCTCTCCTGTTCCTGCACAGTATAATGGAAGACAATAAAAGTTCAGTGAGATACAGAGGAGAATGCAAAGAGGTGGGCAGAAGAGGCGAAGCGGCTAAATGGGTGCCAGGAGGCTGATGGCAAAGGAAAAAGTACAGGGTGTGTGAGTGTGTATTCGCACACACACAAATGTCTCCACAAATTGTCTTCAGCTTGTGCTCTTGGCATAAAGTCAAAGCGGTGGATCTTAAATTGTTCAGTCATTCAAAAATCTAAGACGTTACAGGCTAAAAGCAGGAGACTGCGAGCAGAAAGAATAAACCAATGTAAAGAGCGAGCAGGAATACGACGTCCTAACGCCAAGCTAACAATGTCTTTTGTCATTGACAGTGATGCCCTCTAATTTGAAGGAACATCGATCATTCACAAAAACTTTATAGAGATTTGGTGAAAACAGACGCAGTCACTTTGTCACAGCTGCGCCCGGCATTATTCATCTAAACAATCAATTTCACTTTTCCTTTCTCTGACCCTCCCTCACTCTTTCTTTCACTCTGTTTTTATGAGCCCATTGAGGAATTACTCAACCATATCCAATGGAGGCTCTAATGATGTCTGCGAGCCATCTCTCTCTCTCTCTGACACATACACACACACACACACACACACACACACACACACTCTGTTTTTCTCCGTGCTCCGTTTTAGATTGCAGAAGCCAAAGTCCTGTCAGACAGATTTTAATAAATTGGCTCCTTGTGGATGTCAGTGTTACACATCTTCAGATGGTGCTTAATCTCGGCATAACACTAGGGTTAGCGAGACAGTGGATATAATCAGAGTACATCCACATACTGAGAAACGTCGGAGGCTCACTTTATTCTCCACAGTATGACTGAAATTAAGTAATCCTGTTTTGGAAATTGCCAACTTATCTCAGAGGAAGTGGAAGTAGCACTCGGGTGCCGGTTTCAATTTAAAAGTCTGACAGATTCAAGAGGCTCTTAAGCTATGGAAAATTAAATTTAGTTTAAGTTAACCGTACTATGTGAAATTTTTAGCGGTAGATCAGGGAAAGCAACAGGGCGGCCTGGTGACAAAAGCCAGGGAGGGAAAAGCCAGCTGGACTCGCATTCTGCATACATCTCACTGAGTGTAATGTGCTTAAATCTTTAGTCTTCTGCTGCATGAATGGATTACTTCATCGGCCTACCAGGCACTGTCCCAGTGGCCCAAGAGCTCAGGAGGCCCCTGTCGTCAGCATTGGGCCTACAGGGCTTTAGCCGGCAATGTTTTTTGACTAGCCGCGAATTGTTGTGACGGAGGAAAAATCAAATCTATAACCATCTCGAAATAGTAATAATTTAATTCCCGACCACCCCCAACCCCTTGCTGCTGCCTGTGTGTGGATGTAGAGAGACTGAGGGAGTGGGTTTTGGCATGGATGCACGGTGTGCAATGCTGCTTCTGCTCAGCTGTCGGGCTCGCAGCAGTAACAACACTACACAAAAAAAAGCATGGTATAAACGAAAGTTCCACTAGCGACGTACTGCCTCTAGATTTGAGAACCACTGGTTTATTGACTAATGTAGCTAAGCGAACCCTTCTGCTGGTGAATTCTGACATTTTTGCCACAGAATGTGGCTAAGCTAATGTTACTACATGTCAACAAGCAAATTAGCCTAGGATAATAGCATTGTCTGGACACACAAACATTACAGCAGTCAAATAAAAATGTAAAAACAGAATTAAAAAGTAAAGTAGCAATTAAATACCGGTGCCATAGGTTTGAGAATTCTCAGCTGCCCTGCAGATGTCCATTTTGTCCAGAGCAACTGTCTTAACATTACTATTAAAAATGTAATTTCTAATGAAATGTAATGTTTGCAGTAGTCACACAGTGCAGTAAAAGTAAAAGAAGTTTAGGCAGTAGTGTTCCAGGCAGAACAGCAGGGACCACCCAAAAAAAATTCAGGCCCTGACTTCAGCCCCAGATGGTCTGGGCTTTGCTAAAAACAACCACAAAGAGACACAAAACTACCACAGAGACACAAAACGACCACAATCAACTGCAAAACTACCACAAAGAGATGCAAAACGACCATAAAGACAATCCTACTATAGATAAGGACAATTAATGCCTAACATCTTTAGTTACATCAGAAGCCCTGGCATTTGGCTTGTGTGTTGGTTAGATTGTGGGTGGCTACCAATAGCTGCTCCACTCTAAGAAAGGCTTTAAACATCAGGAGATTAGATGCACTGAAGTGAGTGAGAGGGAGCCCATTGTGCAAGATTTATGAGCCCTTTATACAAACTTCATCTGACTAAAGCTACGCCCGCTGACTACGGACGTCCAGCGTGCAATGTGCAATCAGTGTGTGGCTGTAAAGGGAGGTGGAGGTCTCTATTTCTGCAAAACTCTAAATATTTCATCAAAGGTTTTGGGGGATTTTTTTAATCCTGTGAAAAGCCATTCACAAAGTTGGCATATTTTTATTCCAAGGACCAATGAACTTTAGGAATTCATTCATCAGCTGACCATGAGTGGCTATGATTAATTAATGTAGGCTGTATTGCTGGAAAAAACGGCATCAAAGTAATGAAAACATAAATTATTCAAACGCGACCAAAGGAGTGACAGTTGTCAGTTATAGTTTGACAAATAGAACCACTTTTAATGCAGCATATTGTATATGACATGCATACAGATTGAAGTTTCCGACATTGATCCACATTCAGTGCAAGCATGGTTTTCAGTATGAACAAGAAGAACTCTGAGTGCTCATGAACAAAAAAATGACTTGTACCAACTACATCTCTTCTCCTGTCTGCTTTTCTCCTCCAAAATTCTGCAACAATTAGTTTAAGCGGTTTCAAATCACAAGCCAGATATTCTTGCACTTTGATTGGACAGCAAGAGAGAATGTGTATAATATACAGCCGTGCAAATGTTGTAATATTGTGTTAATGTCGAAGACTTGAGAAATTAGTGTTTTCAAAACCCAATATGTCAGGCTGCCTTATCTTCAAAGGTTGTTTGGATGGCTTGGAAAGCTTTTAAAGCAATTAGTGGGGCTGATGGCAAGAAAGCGTGTTCATTAAAGAAATCAGGCGTCAGGCCAAGGACTCCTGATGATAGAAGAGCATTTTTATAAAGCATTCACTGAGTCTTCTCTCGAATTTACCATCAAACTGTCATCCAAATTACTCAGCATTTGATTGATACAATGCTCAGGGGAGACAGTGATTGTTCTGTCTTTTATGTTAGTTTAATACAAAACTCCTTATCTGCAAATTTTACATAGTACCCCTGGCCCATCCAAAAATGAACACTAAGCTTTTTTTGGGTGCTCAGCATCCCAGCCTGGCCCGGTTCCAGGTGAGTGAGTAAGTGCCTTATTCTCAGTTGCATCATTTGTGCCCCATTTGCATCGATATCAGCACTCCTGAGCAAAGGTAGACCAGCGTCCCCCTTTTCACATTACAGATTTCCCCCGGGTGACTTTACTCTGCAACAAACGCTGCTGATGCTGAATCTGCCACAGCCCGCTCATGGACTGAGACCGCGTCAGACCTGCACGAGCAGCTAAATGAACAGCGATGAGGCTTCCCTTGCCTCAGGCACAGCCACTCAACTATATGGTAACAAGCATTTAGGGGACATTTAATAGCAGGCTGCACACTGCGTTATATACAGTACGTGCAGCACCCACGTCACCCGCTAACAGTCCTGTGTGACAGGGTTTCAGAGTTCGTAATGACATTTGAACAAATGACTAAGCGTCTGCGAGGGAGCGCTAAGCACGCCACATGCCTCCCTAAATACCCCCAGCGATTTTAAGCCATTAAAATGTATGCACGTGCAGCTTTGGAAGTGATTCAACAGTCTGCCGTGCAGCCCCAGCTGGAGATAATGACCAGTACCGCACCACGAAGAGCCACACGGGACTGGTTTTTACAACTCCTCACCTGGACAAAACATCATACGGGACCGTGATAGTGCATGTGCACCCTACAAGTCTATGATCCGCAGCACCGGTCTGCTTGCCGTGCTGAATTATCTTATGGTTTTTTGCAAGCAACGACAGATAATAAGGAAATCTGCACCAAGACCTCAACGATCTCTGCAGGGTGATCAACCAACATTAAGAAAAAGAAAGAGAGAAAGAAAAGACACTTGTTCATGTATGCGGAGGAATGCAAACCTCATCAACCGGCCGAACAATAGGTTTGATGTTGTCGAGTTTGGCGCATAAGCGATGATAATTTTCCTCATTATTCAAAATGGGTTACGTGGATTTTTAGGGTTTTCACAAAGTTTCATACGTCCATAAAGACGCACTGGGCACATCACAACGGATGTTATAAGAAAAGACAGTCAAACATTTTCTAATGTTTTAAAAACCTCAATTTCGACCCCAGAAATGAAGCTTAGCATCATCTAACCTAACAAGCGCAGTGCTCTGGGATGGATCCATATATACAGCGCAGCAACAATCACAACCATCTGAAATAAGAATATACAGCAGTCTACATCTGTAACAGAAACACACAAACAAAACGTCCAACATCGCTTCTTAGATACTGCATTTTTACTCACCAAAGAGGGAGTTGGCGAAGCCGTACCACACGCATCCTCTTTCTCCTATGAGCCACCTTCCCTGCGTGCTGGCCGCGAAGCTGAACGGAGTCCCCAGTACGCACACCAGCAGGTCGCTGATGGAAATGTTAATCAGGAGCAGGTTGATGGGCGACCGCAGCATCTTGTAGCGGCAGAAGAGCACGAGCACCAGCAGGTTGTTCGTAAGTCCGAAAGAGCCGATGAAGCCCAGGCACACAGCCACGACCAGGTTCCCTGTCGGGGTGAGCGTGGTCCGGTATGAGCCTCCCCCCAGGTGCCCTTCCCCGGCTCCAGCACACAGAGCGCTGTTGTCCCCTGCGCAGCCGCTCAGGCTCACGTTGGACACGATCATCGCAGTCCGGTGTCACGGCGGTGGCACACTGGGCGGCCCCGGTGCGCTGCACGGCAGCTAATACGTCGCTGGCATTTATTTATTTCTATGTGGAAAAATAACACATAGACGCGCTGCCGCTCGTAGCCAGCAACACCTGTTGCTGTAAGGGAAATGTTAAGTGGAAAAAGTAGAGCCAAAAAGAAATGTGGGGTAATAATAATTTTAAAAAGTGTGTTTGTTGGGGGATGTCAAAACTTTGTGTCTCAGTTCACGGGGAGGGGATGTTCGAAAATTAAAAAAACAAACAAAGTTTAGTTAGTCTTTTCTCCACCGTGTGGCAGTCTATAATGCACACTCTCACTCTTTCCAGAGACGCTCCTGCCTCTCACACAGACACCTTCCCTCTCCGTCCGTATTTAAATCACTGTTGCCCGCTCTCCAGCAGCTGACGTCTGGGCGGGTGGGGGAGGAGCAGGCTGGCGGTTTGGTGCTGTAGAGAGCAGCATGGGAATCTAGCGGCAGACCAATCAGATGATCATCATGTGGCTCAAAGACAGCACTGCGCTACAGTCAAGCCGCTGCGCTCAGAGCTCGATTGAGAAAAGAAAAAAAACTTTAAGTCCACCTTAAAGTTTCAGGAGCTGTCCCCTCTCTGCCGGTGCTGCTCCAACTTGCACCGAGCACGTATTGATGCGCGGCGCTGTCCGTGGTGCTGAACAAGGTCTCTGAGGAGCGAATCACCAGCAGCTGCACCTCCGCTGATCGACTGTTTAGTCGAGTCTGTCGTGCATTTTAATTGCAGTTTTGAAGTAAATTAACATGATTTAAGGGTACAAAGCTGTGAGCATTCATTTATTTGATTCAGGTCATAAATACAGCATTAAAATATGAGCTCAGGACCATTTACCATACAAGTCTAATTTATAAAATGCATTAGAGGAGTTAATGATGCTCACAGGTCAAACTAGAAATAAAGATTTATTTTGTACAGAGTTACAGCCTCCACACCTGTCCTAAGTTTATTTTAAAATGAAGTACCTAGTTCATTATTTGTCAGAGGGAAGTCTTAAGAATATTCTGCTGTACTTCTAAGTTAGGCACAAGGAAATGAGGCACTGACTCATTGTTCACATTTAGCCACAGACAGTAGGCTGAATCACTGCCGCGTCAAAGATGATTTCCAGGCGACTCCATTTGGTGTTGTTTCAGACCAAAAGGTGGTGATGAGGTCACTTTGGAGCATTGCATAATACTTGGTGAAGCAGAAGTAAACTGCATGACTCTGGGCTGTCACAGATATCCAGATGTTTGGCTGTTTGGCATGTAAGTCCCCCACCCACACACACACACACACACACACACACACACACACAAACGGACAGAGGAAATCAATTTAAGTCGATTTTCCGTTGTCCGATGGCTTTTTTTTCTTTTCTGTTCTGGTTGATTCTATCTGTGAAATTTAATCATCATTTTTTTCCCATCTGTCAGCACTGCAAACATATACTCCAGGGATGGCAGTTTCAGACTGGAATAATGAGCAGCAGCGAAATGCTAAAACATGATGAGTGTCAGGCATCCACCCTCATCCAGTAGTCCATACATTCTACCACAGGCTGAGAGGAGCAGCAGTCCTTGTAGCTCACCCTGTGCTACTGAACCTTGGCTCCCTTCTGAGTCAAAGAAGCATAATCTGGACCAAGCAGCTCCACTGCAGTGCTGAAATAACCTCTCATCTGTTACCTAATTTACATGGCAGACAGATAAAGTGCTACCAAATGCAGACGCTTTTTTATTTTAGGGGGAAATAACAGCATGTCCTAAATTTAATTAGGCAGTCTCAAATTAAGAATATCGTGTTCAGTTTTTAAAGTAAAGTGACAGTAAGCAGATACAAAGGTGCTCTAATGACTCCCTAAGAAAACAGTTTGCATCTGGCAGCAGGTAACACAGAAGTTTAAGTCTCTTTTGGATGCTTTGTGTGTGTGTGTGTGTGTGTGTGCGTGTGCGTATGTGTGCTGCTGCCATACTTGCACAGTTCATGCACAGACGACCACAATATGAGCCACCAAAAAAGTCAAGCGTGGGTTCAAAATGTCAGCAATTAGTTGGTAATTAGAAGCAAATCCATGTGGTCAAACGCTGGCATTTGGTGTAAAAGCAGTGTTTGTAATTAAAGCACGGCCGGGTAAAAATGTGGGCCTCTGCAACACTTGACTTTGCGCGCTTATGGAAAGTTAGAGAATCAGATGAGGGACTTGCTCTTCCCCTTCATGGTCTGTTGTAATCCCTTCCCACCAAATGGCCCCCTCGTCACACTGGAGCAAGGTAATTACCCGTGAAAACCGTGCACTGACATTTACTCTGACATCTTCCCCACATACAGTCCTACCTGTAATTGGGTGGAATTAAGACGCTTGGGTTCTGTTGTGAAAGCCACAACCATTTAATCATCTCAGTGGGACTGCATGGGCAGTTGGTATTTGGTTGGATTTCTAGGTCAGCTTGGTGGCTGCACTATGGGGAGATGTTCAGGAAGATACAAATGGGGTTAGAAGTTCAACACAGTGAATCTATGTTATGTGTAAATCAGAGAAAAGGTGCAACCAGAATGTTTTATGGTTATTGTCCCATGTATTTGATTTGTTATGGGCTGTTATTATCATATTATATCAATTCTGTCTTGTTTTTGATATTGTCCTGAAGAGCTGCACATCTCGTAACCCCAATTTGAGATGGATAAATTGTTACATTCATTGATAACCGGCATGATTGTTAAGTGAAAGGGGTTTGTTCCCCTCCAGGACAAGTCCTCCAACCTAAACGACAGAATAGGTTGTTTTCAAATGACTCCCAAAACGACAGGCATACCGGACCTTTGTCGTCATGGTAATAACAACAACAACACGTGGTTAATGTTGTGAAACAGTCGCAGTTTGGTTAGGTTTAGGCACCAAAACTACTTAGTTAGGCTTAGGAAAAGAACATGGTTTGGGTTAAAATAAGTACTTAAGTTAAAATAAGTCAACGCTGACTTTTGGTTTCACACGGGACATGAACAGTGGTCTCCTGGGTGAAAGTCATCCATCCACCCCGACCTCCTCCCTGTGTGGACTTTGGTGCTCTTTACAGGTCGCTGCCTAACAATAAACATAAATATGGGTCGTAATTAGCTGCTTGCACAGACGACCTATACGGCCGTATTTTTGGGGAGGACAGTCTCCTCCAGGACTGCATGTCCAAGACACCTGTTGTCAATCTCTTCCAATAGTCTTGGTTCATTGTACCCAGAACTAAAGTGCCACATGTCTTGCCTCCATGTGCCTCCATCTGGACCCACTTTTAAACAATAATGAAATAAATTGGCACTCTGGCTGCTGGTCAGTCAGTTGTATCATTAAAGTGCATTATTTCTGAATGTAGTACCTTGTTTATTGTGATTTTGTAGTCTCCTGTGCTTTCCTGCAGCCACATATACAATTACAGATCAAGATTTGAACATAAAATTAAGTTAGAAGACAGACACAGATTCAGCCTCCAATTAAATGGCATTAAGCCCCCCAGAAGACCAAGGGCAGTGCAGGGCATTGCTTCTCTGTTGGGGATATTACAAGTTATCCTGTTGCTCCAAACTTTGCCTGGTCTTACAGATTTGTTGCGTCACAGCAGAACTGCGAGGCATTTCACTGAAAAGCATAAATGTCTACCTTGTGGTGGCACTACAGGGGAGCACCAATGTCATTAGGAGTTTCATGGCAATGCATGTAATTTATTGAAATATTTTAGTCTAGAACCAAAGTGATGGACCGACATCTGCACATGCAAGTGCTCAAGTGGTGGTACCCCTACCTCTTCCTACAGAATCTACATCTGTATCATTTATGGTTCTCAGGATACCAGGGTCATGCAAAGCAAATAGATGTCATTCTAATAATTTAGCCCTAAGGAGGCTCAACACAAAATATCTAAATTAAAATAAAATAGTTAAATATAATTCAGAGATGCACATATCCACTAAAGCTACATACAGCAGCATCTGCAGATTTAAAGAGGTACTGCACACACAGACCTGTTTGTTGAGCCATCTACTGTTTTAAATCAGCCCTGAATCTGCAAGGCCAATACTGACATAGAGTCAACCGGTGGGACCTGTCTACGTCATGAAATTTATATTAAAAAAGACTCTAATCAGTGTCAGTCAGTCTCCCCTGTGTCTCCTGACCCACACACTACGTAGCCACGAGGCCACGCCTCCTATAGTCGTCGTTCCCTCACTCGTTGCATTTTTTTAATTTGCTGGGAGGGAGGGTTCTAGCTGAATTTGAGGGTGTAGTTACACTTTAAGAATATACCTCAACAACATGCTGCATGCATGAAGGAGGATGGTAAGGCAGAAGCAAAGCTGCAAGTTGGAAACTTATCCATACCCATTCATTTCTTCCAACTTTAATGATTACAGATAACTTGAGTTCATGGTTGATGCAGCACTTTGGCAAACAGGATTAGCTATTCAGAAATGTTGAAGTCAGGTAATGTTTGTTTTCTTGTTTTTAATGGTTATGTAGTTTTGTGGAAATGGGCTCTTCAATTTGGTTTAATATCTTTGTATATTTCTATAAATCTTTGTATTTCCTCTTCCAGACTGTCTCAATATCAGGCCTGGAATCAGTACATTTGATTTGTTTGTGCTTCCTCGCAGAGAGATTATGGAGTCCTTGGTGCTTTGTTATTATGCTGGCCCCAAGGGGTGCGCAACTCAAGGTAAAAGTGTCACCAGGTACCGCTGCCCTGCATTCAAATACTCCACAAGTCGAGTGTATACAGTAGATCGTTTGTATGCAAGCGGTCCAACCACTGCCATATTGTCAGAGACAGAAAACACGATGACATCTGACAGAGTCAAGGAGAGGAAACGGATAGAGAGCAAAGCGAGTACCGGAGAGAGTGGGTGTAGGGAGAGGAACGAAAGGTCATCAAACATGAGGGGGTTTACTGCTGTGTCAAAGAGTTTACTACAGCTGCTACACAAATGTTTTAGTTACACAACATTTCTCGCCAGCGAAAGTGTATTTTAAACTCCCATCACAGTGGCATTTTTTCCCCTCTCCTCCTTCTCCTCCACTCTCGCCCTCTCATCGTCCCTCGCCCCTATCCACCCCCCACGCTCCTCCTCCATCACTGCTGCCCTCCCCTCTGACATTGACCTTGGGAGAGCGGCCACTGCTGCTCTGCAACTTAATATGCCCGAGGCTTGAGCTCGGATGAGGTGCGGTGCCATGGATCATATAGATTTATTGTGCAAAGGTCTAATACACGGGTCCGCCACAGCCCCTACTTTATTTGGACACGTGTGTCACTCGAGCCCCATGCTTTTAATGCTTGACACACAGCCTGTCATGACATGATACAGGAGAGGAGAATTTATCTTGGGTGATGGGTGGGGAGGGGTGGCGTGGAAAAGCTGTCTGAGAATACATTGTGAGGGGCCGGTGAGAGGCAATTCATGATTCAACAGAGCATCTTGTTGCAGACTGACAGGTGTCAAATCGAGTGCATGTCCCTGCAGACCTGTCCCCAACTTCAGGGTGAGAATATTCAACTGTACTGACAATAGGACAATGAAGAATGTGTCTTTAAATGAACACTGTATTTTTTTTTAACCATTTGTTTCACTGTAGAGCATTGATTTATGAATGAGCAATGAAACACTGTCGTCTTCCTGCAACAACTTAACCTCGTGAGATTTTAGAGCGAGACCTCTCCATGAGCAAGACTCCTGTTTCTGGTTAAACAAAAGGATCTTAGTCCTTAACAAAAAGGTCTATCTCTGTAGAGATCCTTTCCATAATGTTGTCAGACACCTAGAATAACAGTCTGAGCCTGTCAGTGGCAAAAACAAGCACTTTTAGTGGACGTACTTTGACAGGCACAGTAGCAGTAGGATTTCGTTGCAGCCATTGCAGCACTGCCAGCTGAGGCGATCTACTGGACCAATTCCAAAACTTTTTGTACCTATTAGTCATTTATTATTTAATTATTCAAAATATTATTTGCCCATTTTGATCATAAATATATGTACCAAATATTTTATAAATGGTGTTGTGTTTTTGGCCACCTGATCAATATAAGCCCAATATTCACTCTCCTTTTAGCTCTGTTTTTGGTCTCCACCAACTCCTGAGGGCAATATCTGACTCTTTAGCTGCTAAATGCTCCACTATGTTCACCAGCTAGTTGCTAACTTTCCCAGTATGCTGTAGTGTACAGGTGGTTTGTTAGAGCTTTTATGCTGAAAACAGCTGCCTGCTGCTGCCAAATAACTTTGAGAGCAGTGAGAGTGAACCAAAACAGTGAAGTTGCAGGCTGTAAAACCAAAACAATGAGCTGAAAGATTCTAAATTTCTCCTTAGAGCTGAGGGGAACTGCAGAGTTGGTGATATTCTCTGTGTTTTTCTGTGACTGTGACCCCTTTAACATTTCACATACAGTAATCATGTGATCCTGTAGTTAATGGCAGTTAATGCCCTCTCTTTCAATACAACTTCACGTGGATCAAGATTGTATCAGTTAGGGAAAACGAGGACATACAGCTTAAAGCTTCCACTTTACTGGTTTCCTTTGTGGACTCATAGATTTTCCAACAGTCTGTCGACTCACCCCACAGAGAGCTAGGAGAGGCACAAGGGAACATGTGACATATAAATATGGGGAAAAATAGAAGTTAAACAGAATGTTGACCCTTTCCTCCTGTCATTAAAGTGCATCTCGCCCCCTGGTGTGAAAACTGTCCAGACATGGTCACACCTGCCAGAGACGTACACCCCTGAGGTGCAGTCTACAGGCTGGTGCTCAGACAGTGCAAACAAATGGCACTGACTCTCTCTCTCTCTCTCTCTCTCTCTCTCTCTCTCTCTCTCTCTCTCTGTACAATCTGAATGAAAACATCCCAGATTTTATATCAACAATTGCTGCAAAAGCCAGTATCATTTGTGCAAAGACGTGCGCTGTGGGAGGTGGAGTGTACCTTTTATGTATTACAGCTCTGCTCCTGTGTCTGTTTTCATCTCTTCTGAGGAGGTTAAAGTGAACATGGTTGGACTGTGAACTGCTACGGCTGCTGGACTTGACAGTCTTGTAACTTGATTTATGTGTGTGTTTCAACAACAGGGGATCTTGAAAAGAGTAAATCATCATCTGTCCAAACACCTGCTGTGGTTTAAATCTAGAGATCCATGCAACAGCAGATTTTCGTGGTATGAGATGTGGTGCTATTTTATCCTTTCACAGTCTGCAAGCTTTGTTTTGTTTTTTTAACAAGTTATTTTAAGGTGGAAATATGTACAGATGGTTCATTATCATAACTGCCCAGATAACATAAGACTGAGTGGAGTCTTGATTGAATGAAAGCTGGATGACTTTTAGATTTCTCATCATAATAGATCTTAAGGGGTGACAGTCAGTTAACCCCCCCAAAAAAACAATGTTTGACCTTTCTGCAATTTAGTGTGCAACTGACTCAAGCAGTCAGCATGAGAACAGCTTTCAGGACTTCAGGAATAGTGAAGTGGTACCATCACACATGCAGATCAGTGGAAACATTGATCCAATTCTCTCCAGCTAGAAATACCTTGCTGTGTTTATTGATAAGAGCTGGTTCAGGTAGAGCGGGTTGCCCTCTAATGACAGGGCTGGTGGTTCGATCCCCGGTTCCTCCTGTCCTCGCGTCGAAGTGTCCTTGAGCACTGACCCCAATTAGTCCTGATGGTCAGGGTTACTTTGCTTGGCATTGGTGTGCGAGTGTGTGCGGGAATGTGTGAAACATAACATAAGCTTTTTCAGTCAGACTCTTTTGTTAAAGAAATGATGATTTATTTCAAATGGTTATACAGTTGAATTTGCTGGAAAGGGCTCTACTCATTGATGGAGCTCTCAAAGAATCTGCTTGGGAGAACTAATCGCCCCTTAAACATACAGCAGAATATTTTTTAAAAGATAGCTGTAAAGATACATGAACATTAGCTCTTGGTGAGTCAAGATACCAAGTACACAGTTATGAGTGAAGCGTCTGGATGTTACTAATCAGCTGGTAGTCAACAGATGATGCAACTGATGCTGATCAGCTGATGTTAGTGCGACATCTGTGCTCAGCGGGAACTAACTCTATGCTCCATTAATGCCACAGCTCCACAACAACTGCGAGGACTTAATTATTTCAATATTGTTTGATATAGATCTTTTTAATAAAGCTATTTTAACATTTTACTGGTGTGTTGGTATGGCACAGGGGATTCTCACTGAGTCTCCCTTTGGTGCATGATAAATGTATCCTTTGGACAACCAGCAGAATTTTGGAGGATTGTTATCATCCTTTTTATGACCAGGTTCAGCTGCCGCCCTTTGTTTTAGGGAGTTTTACTTGTTCATGTCTATTTTTATTGCTGTTGTTGTGCTGCGACTGTGTTGTTTGTTCTTTAAACCCTGATTAAACAAACCAAAAGATCTATCGGATCGATTTGAAATGGCTTTTCACCCAGTGTGAATTGGCTCCCTTCATTCAAGAGTTGTTCATTTATCATTATCAGACTGCCTGATTTCTTTTGTGTGTCGACTCTTGTTGACAGAAGAATGTAAGTTGCGGTAGAGGCTGGAAACCAGTGCTATATTTTTCATACAAACCAAGCATTTTAATTCAGGATCAAGATCTTAGTTGCTGAAAGGTGGGTTCTGGTAGTCTGGAAAGTCTTACTAAACACACCAACTACTTCAGTGTAAGTGGTGGTGTTAAGTTAATCTTTAAGTAATCACCTGTTAATGTCATTCATTGATTCATTTTCCATATCTGCTAATTCCTAGTCTAGGAAATACCCTGGATAAGTCGAGGGTGTACAAGCACACACACACACATTTATATTCACAACCATGTGAGCATTTTTGTCTCCAGGCCATTTAACCAATGTCTTTTTGACTGTAGGAAGAAACCACATGAACTCAAAGACAAAACTCCACACAGAAAGAGTCAGAGCAGAGATTTGCACCCAGCATTCTGCTGACCTCCGTCAATATAGTAATATACCAAAACGTACCAGGAACCATTGCATTAATGTGCTTAATTTCATTTCCCCAACAATTTAAAAGACATTTCTGTCACATTTTGACCAGTTACGACACTATTTCTCTGTCTATTATCAGTTGCTACAGAGCAGTTGGGTATTATTCCAATACCAATCCAGTGGATTCAAGACTGAGCAATGGGTAAATGGCTCCTGGCAAAACAAACCACACTGTAGGCAATTTCTTATTGAAAAATGACGAGCTCTTTCAATTTTAAATAAGCTTGACTGGAGAAAAAGCAGCATGTGAAAGTCTTTATGACTAATGAAACTGGGACCTCAGGGGCAGATGAATATCAAAGGCTCCTCAGTATATAAAAACAGGCACTTTGATCATTATTTTCACTATTATTTCTACAGATGTAAGGACACAAACACAAGGAAAGAGGACTCTAAAGTGGCTTTACAGATAAAAGTACACCTGTAATTCAGTCTAAGAACATACTTGGCAGGTTAATCAGCCACATCATTAGTGGTATGCTGATGAGGGACCATATTGTCAGACATAATGAGCATCACCCAGCGCTAGAATGGAAGTGTGAATATTGTTTACAATGTGACACACTATTGATCGGCCTTTTGTGTTTGCCTCTCTTCACAAAGAGGTCAGAGTGCCTGGAAAACTGAAACCTTTAGGGTGGTTTGGAGTCATTATCTTGCTAAAGGACACTTCAGTATATTTATCACTGCTGTCTCACGTCATGACAGGGTGGCAGTATCACAGGGACATGAACCTGGGTCATTGCTTGGACAGGCTCTAGTGACTGCCGGTGAAAAAACCATTTATTGGCATGAAAGTTTCAAAAAACAATTTTGCCAAGCATAAAAATACAATGTGTCCAATAATTTTGGACAGTACAGTACATTTTATTTCCCCTAAATTATAACCCAAGTCCAGTTGAAGCTCAAATGTCTTCAAGGACATTTTTGGAAAGGAAATAGTTTATTATTATTATTCCAAACTACTTCTGAAGTACTAGGAGAACTCCAGATTCAATCCACTCTCATGCACTATGTGGAAGTGGGTTTTGAGCCTTTTAGACATCACACATTATGCTTTTCAGCATTGAGAGCTGTTTGAAGATGTACGTGTGAGAGTGCACAGTTTGGTTTTCTTTCAGTTCAGTGCTTTTAGGTGTCTTAATTATAGTGCCCTCACCTTTTACCCCAGGAAGGCAGCACATTGTTTTCTGTCAGTCTGCTGATCATAAAAAACCTTTTTAGAGATCACCCTTATAAAGTGTCTCATAAATCTTTGTCAGCTGAACCCCCCTTTCATGTCAGCAACATACCAAATGTACAGTCTGTGTGGCCGAGTGGGACTGGGTGCTAAAAGCACTAAGCCATGAGAAGTTGGTAATTGTAGGGAAACATCTTTTCATGCTAGATCAAAACATATTTTTCACTGCGTTTTCAAGAGCTACCATCACATTACGATATGGCACCATGTCAAAACCAAACAGTTCTTTATGTATGTGAAGCTACTAGTTAGACAGAGGCAACATTGGAGCTTCAGTTCCAAGACTCCTGCATCACCTTTTTATAACAGCAACAGTCTGTTGGCATCAGGAGTTTTCACATAAACACTGCCAAATAGATACGTCTTTCTATAGTATACTGGATGTAGAATTAACTGCTCCAGTCAGAATCATCCCCTAACAAGAAGAGCCCTTAATGGTGTATTGTGGGATAATTGCAGTGCCATTTATAGCCAGGGAACAATGGCAAAAACGCTAGTTTTATATGGCACCACTGAACACTACTGAGAAAATAAAAGCAAGAAACATGCTCTTCACTTCTCATACTCTAATTATAACCTGCTGTTTTTTGACAACAGTTGGAACAAAGTTTCTGACGTTCTCTGCTTTTACTTATTTTGTCTAAAGTGTCAACAAAGGAACAGCTTTGTAGTGTTCACAGGCTATAAGATGTGATGCAGCATTTCTGGCAAAGCGTGCAAACTGTAACAGAAATAAAGAAGAATGATGGAAAGCTGGAGGGCAGCATGATTCCTTTCTGTCGGCTGCTCCAACGCTCTCAGCTCCAGTGCTGAAAGTAAGCGTAGTCGGCTAAACTGCTTTTGAATCCAGACGCTAGCCTAAATGCTAACTAGTAGTTTAGCTAAATGCTAAACTACTATTTAGCATTTAGATAAAATTCTAAGCTCATGCGACACTAACAGAAGTGGAGAAGTCAAAGTCAGCAAACTGGCCTAGTAATATCTGTTTGTTGAGCAATAATTTTGCTAACATTAGCCACCATAAGCTACTGGTCATACCAGACAAAGTAAGGCTGTAGCAGCAAATGTATTGTATTTGCTGAGCAATGGTGCGTTTTATTGCTTATGAATTCAACTTTTCATTTGTAAGAGGAAGTGTTATTTCTTCTCTCAAAAGTTACATAGGCTTGCGAAGTAACAATCTAATCTAATCTAAAATAGGACAACAGTTTTGAGGCTAAATGGTAGCAAGTCCTGTGGAAAATTCCTTAAATGGAAGGAGGGCATGTGTTTTACCCAGTTCCAGATATTTATAGATAAAATTGAGTAGTGTTAGAGAAGCGTCCTCTACTCTGTTGTGTCTGTATGCAAATTGAAGAGGGCCCAGCACAATCTCTGTTTTTTGCCTAATCACTGTTTTCAAAGCAGCCTTACATTCTTTGCACGGCCTTGTTGGTCCATCTTTGTACAATCCCAGTCCCTGCTTTTCCCTTTTATGAAAAGTTGGGACTCTCTCTGGGGAGACCAACCTTGATACCACCAAAGCCAGCTAGAGCCAGGTTTGAACCATTACCCCTGCCATCTTACCACACTTCAGTAAAGTCTAGAATACATGCTTTATGTATTTCCAAAGGAAGCATGTGTTTGAATGAAGCTCATCTGACTTATCCCTGAAAGATTAAACAAGATTCGGGTCAGGTAGGTGGTGTTGTCTCACTCAAATGCCTCCTCTTTCCCCCTCTGCCTTATTTTAATCAGGTGTGAATGCTGTAAACATGAATTACTCCACCTATCAGCTGCTGAACTGTTAATTAACTTAATTGGAAGGAGTTTGATGATTGATCTCTCCATTGCAGTAGAAACCTCCTTGTCTGTATTGGATTCTTTTGTCACATTGGGGGAGTAAAACAAAGCATACAGGTTCTTAGAAAAGAGCCACTAATTCTTATAGATTTCTTGTCGCCTATAGTTCTTTCAAAACTCCAACCAGCACCTCCATCAAGCCTTTCTTTTTATTGTTTATTCATGCATTGTCCTCCTCATAAAATGTTACATATGCCCATAATTATTCATCAGTGTGTAACAAATAACAAATGGCCAATGAGGATTCAATTTTCCCAATTCAAATGATCCATCACTTGTTTTATAGGCTGACGAAGCACCAATCTACAGCAAATCAGTGAGGAACACTGAGAGACTGAATCCCAGACAGTGAGCAGTGAAAGACAGCGATGCCCAATCAGTGGGATCGCATCTTTTCAATAAGCTAAATAGTTCTTTACGAATGGACAAATATTTGTGTACTTATCTTGCGTTTTTTAGAAAGTATGAAAAATGCTTTACAAATGAATGAAGCAAAAAAATGACAAATAAGAAGAAGAAAAAAAAAAGAGACAAGCATGCAGCACATGCTGTCGTATGCTCCAGCCCCCAGTGGTGCTGGTTTAGAAACTAGATGGGTGGATGTTCAAATGAAGAGCAGACAGACATGACATATATGGTCCGCTTTACACAATAAAGCTGAGTAAGCTCGCTAATTATTGCAGAGATCTAAAGACATAAAGATCTGAGAGGTGATTTATCATCCTAGTAAGTGCTGTAACTTTGTACAATAATATTGCTTTGTCATTTGCTTTTATTGCTTGAGGACAAAAGGCCTTGTGATCCTGTTCGCTCCCTGGTGGCTTTGTCCATTGTTGAGTGGCTGATAATGTTCAGAGAAAGGAACGCAATTAGAAAGCAGGTGGAGGAGGGAGAACGGGCCGCAGTGTAAGGCGGTAATCTCCCACAGGCAGCAATATGAAATGGTCAGTTCACAGTCAGATTTTGAATTAATGGGCAGCTGACACAGTTCAAACTGGAGTAATATGATCACAGGATGTGTCTTTTGTCTCCATCAATAACCCGGCAGCACGAGGGCCTGCATGCCTGTGCCAAGTCAGCACTACACACATCACAATTGCATGAGACAATCATACTTTCCATTTAAATTAAATGTTACTATTACAGAACAAGTGAATCGATGAAAATGCTGCACAGCTCTCAATTTCTCATCAGGGATGTGTGTTTGTGTGTGCAAGTGATCCTTCTGCCATGCAGGAGCACGTGTTTCAGTTACACTCTCACGGGAGCAATGTCCCTCCTGAAGTGTCATCTTTTTATCTGACAGTCATTACTCTTTGTCACCAGCAATGTGAGAAGCGAAGTGAGTGAACAAATAAAATGCCCAGTGAGAGCTCCCTCTCACTTTGTGCCCGCAAAACATCACAGATCAACAGCAGTTTTCAAAGCGACAAGCTTAGAAAGCACAAATCTGTGATGTATCAATGTGATGCAATTATTCGTCATTTTACCTGAGGGAGCTCCTTGCCATTTAATAAACACGACAGATAGTGGGGAGTGTGAAATTACAGGGAGCGCTGTACTGTTATTTGGCAGTGAAGGAATGAAGCCATTTGTCAGGGGAGATGTGCATCCAGCTGGGTGCTGAGATTAATAGCCTCATGATAAGATAACAGAGTAGCATGCACAGCTTTGTTGTTAAAGGCCAGAAACTAATTCTGTGAAGGGGCCTTTTTAATGAACCAAAGCGCAGTGAGCGGTCCAGTGCACAGTGTCCCCACATTAAAATAGGAAACAACACCAGGAAACAAGTCACCATTTAAAACGTGAATATGAATATGCATGTCTTCTTCTTACACCACAACTGAAAACATGTTCATACAAAATGTGCCCTCTGTATATTTCTTTGACATTGATTTGTCAGGATTCATTGGTTTGGTTTTACTTTTCTGGTTTTGATACCACAAGTCGCTTTGTCGCTGTTTTGAGAAAAGCTATTTCATTTCCTAACTTTTTGCCTTTATCAATTAGTTTGAAAGTCGAGTGGCAGGAAACATGGGAAGACAGAAAGGAGGCTGACAAGTGACAAAGGTCAACAGCCAGATTGGACCCACGATGTCACAGTTACATGGTTTGTGTCTTAGACCACTGGGCCACTTGGATACCAACGGGCTTAACCAACGGTCAATTGGAGGGGTCCCTATTTCAGTCTTGCAATGTTTAAAAAAGTTTAAACATTTTCTGTACAATTGTTCAGTGTTTGACTACATATACACACACATCCCCTCCCACACACGCACACCCACAACAGATGTAGGTAATACAAAAAGCTATATGATCTGGCAGTAGCCCAATAAGACACAGTCTTCACTGTTAGTCACTGAGCACATCAACTGGAGCAGCTGGTGGTAGAGAGCCTCTGTGACCACCGCCGTGCAAGATTTTCCCGGTCAATCAGGGAACTTTCCTACCCTCTACAATCTCGGCTATGCATTTTAAATGGCTTTTAGAGATATGAACAAATGAATATAAAATGGGACGCAGACCAATCCATCTCCCATTCATCACTCACATCAATAATAAAAGAGGGAGATCATGACACATTTATTAACTGATATACTTCCAGTATTATTTCTACTATAGTACAGTATCTGCATTCATTACCAGCTGCACAAAAAACAGTTGCCTCACAGAATTAATGCTTTTGTTGCTCGACCATTGTTGGCAATAAAAGCAGCTGTTTAGCATGTGTGAATTAATAACATGCTATTGGGGCCTGCTCACTGTTTTGCAACTTGTAAATATATATAAATATGTGGACAGAGCATATGCTTACACTGTAGAACCTCCTTGAGGGTGGAGTTGAGGAATATTCTGCGCGAAATCTATATGTTTGAAGTATTTTTGAATGATGCACTCGCCCCCTACAGACTTGTAGTTTGTCCCTTTACTCAGCACAGAGGCTCAGTTACAATGGATTCCAATAGTGAAGGAGGAGAATATCCATAGAAACCTCTTGGATCAAACCGTACAAATAACAGACAAATTATAGGTTAGCTTTACATAAACTGTAAATGCAACCAGGTTTACACAATCCAGCAAAATTAGATGCCATTTCATCTATTGATATTGATACTGCAACAACATGATGATTTTGAATGGTCATAGTCTGTCTGACTCACTTGAAATTTTACACTATTCATCCTTGTGCAAAACCCTAATACTCCCTAACAGGAATTAGGTACTCGCAACTTGATTGTCTGTCACCATGTCTATTTTGGTTAAGATTTAGATCCAGGTGTACCAGATAGAGTAAAAAATTGTCTTATTAAAATATAACAGATTTAGAGGATTGTGCAGCCTTGGCAATGTTATGCAGGCCCTGAGCTTTCTGGTCAGTAATCATTTGTTCCTCTTTGTCTTCTTCTTTCATTTATCATCTTGTTTTCCCTTTCTTCTCTGATCCCTTTTTCCTTTTATATCCTTAATGCTTCTTCCTTTTTCCCCATCCATGGCGCCACATCAATTTATTAATATCTCCTTCTCATTCTCTCCCTCATCTTTTGTCAACCCCTGCCTTTCCTCTACTCTACCATCTCCTTTTGCTTTTCCATTTCCACATTCCTCCAGTAGTCCCTCCCTCTTGACTGTACGCCTCTTTCCACACATGAGCCTCATGTTCCTTGTCCCTTTGCTCTAGCTTCTCATCTATCTCCCCCTCTGCTCCTCCTTGTTCATCTCGCCTTTTCCTGGGACCTGGGCAGCTCCGCGGAGTAATTTAGCTGTTAGTGAGTCCTGGGCCAAATCTGTCACTATAGACATACCAGAAGCAACACGAGTGATTTCCAACCCGGACCAAGGACACTTCTAATCACATCCTCAGGGACACAAGGAGACAGAGACTGACAGGTGGTGAAAAAGAGGGAGAAGAAGCTCATTAGGTAAACAGGCGGGGACACAACCCCTAATAGAGTTGGGTATTACTCCAGTGAATTAATTAGGCACTTAAGTCGGCCAAGTGGGAAGTGTGATAAACTGTGTGAACTTCCATAGTGTTGACATTTGATTGGTTGAAAGGGTTTCTTCAGCTATTCGTCTCTGCTAATTTTAGCACTGTCACACACACAAAATATATCATAGCTGCATTTGGGGTCACAAATGTGTTCAAACCTGCTTGAAAACTAGCACAATCTTACCGTCTGTGTGGATACCCCGTCACACCGCAATATGCAGTCACCACAATGTTGCTGGATATACACGAGCTGAATGCATGAGTGGAAGCCTCAGTATCACCTTGGCCAACTCCCACTGGGAACTAGTAGTTTCTATCTGATGGGTTGGTGGGCAGAAGTGTGTGAAGCTCCAGCTGTGAAATGTCCTATTTTGTTAAGATATATAAAGAAATACACTAGAGCCATTTTAATTAGCTTGCCCAATCAGCTGTGTCAGGGCAGATGACACAGACGCATGAGAAGTTACATTTGTGTTCTGGCATGCATGCACATTTATATAAATATGAGCTGTTCTGGCAGAAGCTGGTGGTGGCGACAAACGTGTGCGTCCACATGCACACATGTGAGCGTAAATCATGTGTGCGTCGACTTCCTTTGATTGAAGGGAAATGCGACCTCCCCTGTCAACCTGCATGCCGCATTTAGAAAAAGAGTTATGTCCACATTACGCCCCCACAGGTTCCTTCCTGATTAAGAGAAGGCGGATGGAGAGATGGGCGGAGGGGTGACAGGACAGACCCCCCGCGTTCATTATGTAACTGGATGTGGCGCTGACAGCTCTGATGATGGACGGGAAGAGGCTGTGGAGATGCGAGGAGCTGGGTAAACTTTGTGACCGCGGTGCCTTTTTCACACCGACTGTGTAAATATTGTGGTCATTCAGAAGATGGAAAAAATTGTTAAGCTGTCAGACCTGCCTTTGTTTGGCCCTAAAAGGCACTTTAAGCACACTCAAGCAAACGTCTCAAACTACCAATGTGCATGGAGGGTCTGTGTTCCACAGCACAGTAATTGAGGTGAACATGTTGGCTGAATAAATGCAGATAAAAATGATAGTAAAATGTTAATAAAATGGGCCATATCAGTGATTTTGCATGTTTTAGCCCATTAACTACAAATTGCGTATAGTCTACATTAATGATGACCATTTTCCAAAGCACACCATAAATGTTTTGGTTGATTTCCTACCTTCCAGGCAGCCACTGGCTTATTTCTAGGCAGTATAAAGTTAAAGTATAAAGTTACATTATCATTGCATGGGACTCTGATGCCATTATACTGTACATATTTTACATTCTTCTTCTCTTCACTGCTGTAGTGTTGTATTTAAATGTGATATTTGATCATTTTTTATTGTTCATTAGTGAGTGTAATATCCTTTAAGAAATATGTATCAACACTGAAAGAAGCAAACAGTCATGACAACAGATAGCAAATGTATCTCTTGCAATATGGTGCTGTATTTAAGCTTTCAATCCTCTGCACACTTTACCGTGCCATGTGCTGCACTGCTTACCTGCTACTGCTCCAAGACAGCTTTATGGAGGGAATACTTGTGCCTTGGTCCCCACCGCTGCCCCGGCCGAGTGTCCTGTGACTCCTTCGGGCACTGCTTCACTTCACCAAGGTCAGAAAAAGCTACTGCTACTGCTATAGAGATGCATGTGATATTGTCGCTCTGTTAAGTCAGTGCTGTAAGCGATGAGGCTGCAAACACTGCTGACTGTTTAATTCTTGCCCTGCAGATGTGCTTGTACAGTGGGCCATGTCATGGTGTTTGCTGAATGCTAGAATCTGCTCTTGCACTGCTGCCATCTGCCTAGCTGTGTAGTATTTGCATTGGTATTAATTGTGAATGAAGTTGTTGTAGTGGCTGAGCTCATTTGCTCGTGGTGGTGGTTGTTCAGCACGTGGCATGATGTTGATTTATGTGGTGGTGATACACAAATAGTAATTGCAGTTGCTTTTGGGGGTTCTGTTGGCTCAGTGCAAAGTCAGATGAAGGGTAATCTTGTTTATTGGTTTTAGGGATGTAAACATGCACACAGCCCACCTAAACTGCTGAGCTCTTGTATGGTTTATGCCTCTGAACTATTCATACATATCCATGTACTAATGGTCATCTTCTACTTATCAATGCTGCACGACATTTTACAAGAGGAAATTGTCTGCTTCAAACTATGCATTTGTCATTTTAATATGCGCGAGTCATCTTCTGCATCAGTGATGTGTCTCAGCGTCCAGGTGGACTGCTGTGCTCAGCTTGGTGTGTGTCTGCAGGGTGTGACGAGATCAGAGCCCATGTGTCAAATGTCAACTCAACTATACAGATTTCCACTCACATAATAATCTGTTCCATGTAAATTGGCTGATTGGAATGTGGCTTTGAATAGATCTAAATAAAGTGTTTTTACGTAACGGCAAAAATGTAGATGGCCAAAAAATAGAAACTTAAGATTGCAGTACCCCAAAACATCTGCATCAACGCACCATGAGATGCACAAAATGATCAGACGGGTGTGAGCAGACAAAAAGTTGAAATGCAGATGATGAAATTGGCAATCCAACAGCTTAATTGCAACAGAGTAAAAAGAGAGCTTGATTGTTTGATTCATAAGCGTACACGTTATAGGACAGTGCTACTCTCGACTGTCTCCCTCTCCCTTGAGAAAATAAAGACCTTCTGTTTTGTGAAAGTTGGCACTTCTCAAGGTTTTACCAAATGTAAGACCATTACACTAAGCACCTCTGCAGGTCTCGGAGGTTGCCATAGTGACTGCCTTGTTCTCCTCCTTAGGAGTGCTGCCGGTGGGTGATTACTGCAGATGAGATTTAAGTCCATTATGTAAAAAAGCACCTGACTCTAGATGAGAAAATTATATTCTCCGGCTACAATAAAAAAAATTAAAAAAACACTCTGTGGCTAAAAACAACGTCTACCTCAACTGCTGCGGACACACTAACATCGATAACCTTGGACAACTCTTCCCTAGACTGCCTCTAAAAATATTCAAGTCAAGTTACATTATATTATTCTGCCATCAGCTGATTAATGTTCTGCAACTATGAAGTGAGGTTACAGTAATGACTCCAATATTTTTGTCAGTATTTTTTCAGTGGTGCTGTGTGGCTTTACGATGGTGTGTATGTACCCGAGCAATTGTGTGCTTATGTCAGCCAGATGGGACCATGTTCAGCATCTGTAATCAGGTGGGAGAGTGTGTGGAATGTGGATTAGAGAGGAAAGCTGAGAATCTCCTGAAGGTCAGAGGTTAGACTGGAAACCAGTACAAGGACGGCCTCATTACAATGATGTGGTGTGCTTGCCGCAGAGGGGCAGAATAAACATGCGTGTAACATTAATACTGACCTTATATTGAGATCACTTCGGTCATTCTTACCTGCACGTCTTAAGATGCATTAAAACTGTATTAAGCAATTTCTAACCACTAGAGGGTATTAGCTTCACTAATGCTCCCAGCTAGCAAGTAGGGCTTGGAGATAAAGAAAAAAAATATCATGATAATTAAACAAATGAGATACAACATGTTAATTAGTCACCTTCAGGGGTGTTGGTAGGCATATTTTTAATTCCCCGTTTCCAGTCTAGGCTAACCACGTCCTTACTCTAGCACTTTACTTAACACAGAGATATAACATTGGAATTGATCTTCTCTTCTCACTAAAGATCATTAATGAGTGTATTTACCAAAACACTGAGCTGTTCCTTTAACACAACCCAGAGAGTCCAGGACTGTGGCCTGCTAGCAGGGCTATGATCCCCTAGCTTGAATGCTAACACTGAGACTAAAGCTGCGTCTCAAATCGCGTACTTCTGTTAGTACACCTACATGCAGTACACTGTGTACACTATGTACTGACTTGTGTAGTGCGTTAATTTTGACAGGGTAGTGTCATCCCAAATCGAATACTGCTGTTGTGCGCTTACCGGAAATGACGATCGCAACCTTTGGCCGCGTCTTCTTCTTCTCCTTTTTAATGACGGATTGCAACCGAGTGGAGCATTATCGCCAACATTTACCACGATTGCCGCATGTGCGCTCACTTGACTTCAATTCAGTTATATTAAAAATAAATGAAAAATGAACGTGCTTTTACTTTTAGCCGTAACAATCACAACCGTGGCCGCCATTTTCATACGTTGGCGGTCCTCCCCTTCCGCTACGTTGCCAAGATGGCGCCCGTTGAGGGTGAGAAGTGTGCAGCGATCCACACTCAACTTTCTGTCCGTTTTATGTACACCATCCGGGTACTTATAGTACACTGCATTTTGCCATACTTACCAGTGTGAACGCACTTATGCACTGAAAATACTAAGTTTGAGTACGCAAGTACGTGATTTGGGACACAGTGTAAACCTAGCCTTAAATCTGCATTAACTGATTTTTTTAGGCAGTTTGGGAGCAGCTAGCCTGGCATCGCCAGACCAATTTGCAAATGCGAAGCAGAAATGAGCTGTGATGAAGTAGCATTGATATGTCTGTGAACGAGAGTTGCCATTTTTGAATATACCGTCCAGTTCGTTTAATACTGACGCAATAGCGGATTCAACAAAATGGTGAACGAATCAGTGGCAGCCATCTTGGTTGTTTACGAAAATGCGTCAATGGCGCTCCTCTGTACAGTCATTGTATCAAACCCACCCCATATTAGATAAAAGGTTGTGATTGGCCCCGCCCGGGCCTGGTCGGCTGGAAATCTGTCTGAATTGGAGGGAGACCAGTCGCATGTGCCAGAGCAAATAAAAAATGAGCTTGCAGATTCGTCTGGTTCCCAGGCTAGGGAGCAGCAGGAACAAGCTGTGAAACATTACATCACCTTTTTAAGTTGTTATTGTGAACTTGCATCGAATATTGGGCTCTTCAGCTGCTAAATGCTCCTCCATGTTCATCACCCACTAGTCACTAACTTCGTCGTGTTGTGTTTGGCAGGTAGTGTACAGTTGGTTTATTAAAGCTTTTTTTACCCTTAACCCTGAATGTGGCCAATCAGTCCTCCACCTAATGTCTTGGAGAGCTCACCAGTGGCAGCTTGGTTGATTTTCTCCCTCTGCATATTAGTTGGTGGTTGGCTTGTGGGCCTTTCTTTTTGGGCCAGTGGTTAGATAACTGGTGAGCACTTATTAGTTGCGCTAGCCCTTTCTTCTTGGTTCTAGAAATACCACAGTAGTTGCTGGCAAACTGGGAGACTGATCTGTCTTTCTCCTGTTTGTCTTTTTTGTAGAGCAGTCAGTAATCTTTATAAAACATATATATATATATATATATATATATATATATATATATATATATATATGTATATGTATATATGTATATGTATATGTATATGTGTATATGTATATGTGTATATGTATATGTATATATATATGTGTATATGTGTATATATGTATATATATATATGTATGTATATGTATATATATATATGTATGTATATGTATATATATATATGTGTATATGTATGTATATATATATGTATATGTATGTATATATGTATATATATGTATGTATAGCTTGAGTTGTTTGACCAGCAGAGTTTTCTTGCTCTGAGTTTGGATCTGACCTGACCTGCTAAAAGTGGATGGCCTTTACCCAGCTGGCAACACTATTTTGTCTTGGAATATAGATTACTTGTCAAGTACGGCATGACAGGACAACTGCAGGGCATGTCAGGAAGCAACTATTAGAAAGGCCGCTAATCATGCATTCTCCACACTGAAAGTGTGGAATCTCTTTTTTCTCCTCCCTCACCAAGTCATTTGCCATTTTACTCAGAAATTTTAGATTAGATTAGATTCAACTTTATTGTCATTGTGCAGAGTACAAGTACAGAGCCAATGAAATGCAGTTAGCATCCAACCAGAAGTGCATGAATATAGTAGTATTTACAGAAAGTGCAGGTATAAATATATGTACAGTGATATACATACATTTGCAAGGATACACAATATGTACAGGGAAAAAAATAAATATATATGGAAGAAGTGGCTAGTATATGGGGAAGTGGCTAGTGTGTGCAAAATAAAACAAATATATACATTATGAATAATATATATATGTACAGTATAGGTCAATTATATGGTGAGTATAAGTTCAATTATATGGGGAATATATATTATGAACAGTGTGTGTGTGTATATATATATACACATACATACATACAGTTTATGGTCAGTGGAGTAGTAAGCAATAGATGTGTAAACAGGCTAGTGCGAGCAGAGTACTGACTAGTGCAAATGGAAAAATGAAAGTTCTATACAGTGCAATATACAGTAATTATGTAGTGCAGTAAAGAGCAGTGATGCTCAAAGTGGGGGGGGGGGAGTGTTCAGCAGAGACACAGCCTCAGGGAGGAAGCTCTTCTTGTGCCTGCTGGTACGGGAGCTGAGGCTCCTGTAACATCTGCCGGACGGGAGGAGGATGAAAAGTCTATGGTTCGGGTGGGAGGCATCCTTGACGATATTCCTCGCCCTACCCAGACAGCGCTGTTTGTATATGTCCATGATGGAGGGTAGCTGAGAGCCTGTGATCCGTTGGGCAGTTTTCACCACCCGCTGGAGTGCTTTATGGTCAGAAGCGGAGCAGTTGCCATACCACACAGGGATGCAGTTCGTCAGCAAACTCTATGGTACAGCGGTAAAAGTCCACCAGTATCCTAGGACACAGGTGAGCTTTCTTAAGGCTCCGAAGGAAGTAAAGGCGCTGTTTTCATCAGTGTGGAGGAGTTGAGGGACCAGGTGAGATCATCGGAGATGTGGACTCCCAGGAACTTGAAGCTAGACACACGTTCCACTACAGCTCCGTTGATGTAGAGAGGGGGGTGTGCATGGCTCCTAGCCCGCCTGAAGTCCACGACGATTTCCTTGGTTTTCTGGGTGTTCAGTGCCAGATTGTTATCAGCACACCACTCGGCCAGGTGCTGAACCTCGTCCCTGTAGGCCGTCTCATCGTTGTCTCTGATCAGGCCTACCACCGTGGTGTCGTCTGCGAACTTGATTATGGAGTTGGAGCTATAAACAGGAACGCAGTCATGGGTGAACATTAATTCCAATAATAATTCACCTGATTTCAATATGCCAGTTTTGTGTCAGAGAGGTAACTGCAGCTCACATTTGTTCTTTCTGCTGGATTAAGATTTGCTGTATCTTTAATTGAATGACCTAGAAGTTGTATGAACTTTAAGTGTAAGTGCTTGCATTGTGGTGTGTTGTTATCAATGCCAGTGGAAAGTTTTAATGTGTGTTGCAGGAAGTGTTCAGTTCGCAGTAACTTAACACAGAAAAAACAGTTCTGATACAGCTCTAGGAAACAGATCAGTAAACAGTGAGGCTGATCTGTAAGTACCAACAGGAACGAAAGAGTGACACTAAACTAAACAAAGAGAAAGACGGAGACCTCAGGGCAACAGCTAGCGATATGGAGGTTGGCTGATTCTACAAACCTTTTTTCTCTCGTCCCGGACAAACTCTGACATAATGAACTTCAATACAACACGCGACATGCTGCCAACAATATTGTTATGCAAGTGTTGTTTGAGTAATACAGTGTCTTAGTGCTCACCTCGAACCTGCATCTCATCAGTCCGCTTTCTGTCTGCCTCTTTTGCCTCTTGTCTTTTTTTACCAGAAGGTGTGCGCGTACATATACAGCATATCTAAAAATACTTATTTGGTAGCAGGGTGGTAAATTAACTCTGTGACAGGCCAATGAAACTGTTTCATGAATAGAGTGATACTGAACTGTGTATGAGAAATCCTCCCATTTACTATCTGTGTGAGACTCACCTGCTTTGTAGACATAAACACACAGTGAAAAACAAAGAATCAAGAATCTAATGTCATTTTAAATCTGTTAAATTATAATATTATATCCTTTTAATTGCCAATAATTGAATTGCCTTTTTTTTTTTTTTCAAAATTAGTTCCTATCTTGAGAGTCACGAATCCAGAGAAATTTCATTTTCAACCAAGAAGTCTGAGTGGGCGTACCTCAATTTCTAATCAGTCATTTATATTTTTTGGCAGCAGAGGCTGCAGCATCATTCAGGTTGAGTTAAATACCTTTACTTTGAAATAGTGCCTTGGAGCCAATTAAGCAAGCATCATGTCTGGATTTATTTTTGTCAAACTTATGTTGTTGTGGGGTGTTATCATTAAACACATGGATTGATTAGCTAAGTGCAATACCAATACTTTTAAACTAATAATAACTGAAGGGACTTTCTTAGAAGACATACATTTCACATAATAATAGTTGTATTTGTGCAGCCTGCAGCAGCTGACAGGCGATTGCAGCAGTTCCTCACACAGTCTGTGTGCAGCCTATCTGGACCCTGTCTGCCTTTCCGAACGACATCCACCATTGTGTAATTTGTTTGACTCTCACTGGGACACCTGCATCCTCTTTCCGCTTTTCTTGCAGATCTGTATCTCCTTTCTCCTCATTAACTCTGATATGCTGAACAAATTTATGACATTACCACTGTTGCGGCTTTCCTGAAAATATCACAGTTGGCAACGTTTTCATTGACAGGCAGAAAAGACATGAGCAAATTATGCTACAATGTCACTCAGGCTGTGGCCATGGTGGTTCAAGGAGTGGAAGGCAACCGGTAAAACTGGGCATCATGGGAAGGTATAAAATAAACGACGACTGCTAATCTCTGAATGCTTTGATATTTATATGGTATGGTTGTAATTTAGCAGAAAATGGAAAAAGACTAATCGTCATTTTTGTGGAAACTCGGGGAGAATGCTTTGTTTATATTTATCTAACAACAGTCTTACTCCAATCAAAATTAATTCATTGCTAAAAAAAAGCAATCATTGCAGCCCTGTTACTGTGCACAAACAGGGACAGTGTTAGAGGGGGCATGATGTTTCAAGCATAGGCGCAGATTCGGGTGCCTGAATCTTATTTGTCAATTGCCCGTGGGTGTTTGAGAGCTTGGGCACCCGCACGCAATTGTGAGCACCCATGGGGAAATGACACTGTGGCGTGACCATATTTGAAAAATAGTGATGTTGTCCAATGAAGATCAAAAGAGGAATGGACAAGATGTCAAAGCAGAGTGTTTATTCCTATAGTTAACTTTCTTGGTGTCATCCGACAGTCTCTTTTAGGCTTTGACCACTCAGTGGTCAGTGGTGGAAAGTAACTTAGTACATTTATTCAGATACTGCACTGCAGGTATAATTGTGAGGTATTTGTACTTTACTCGAGTATTTCCATTTATACTTCTTCTCCACTACATTTATTTGACAGCTATAGTTAGTGGTTACTTTTCAGATTAAGCTTTGACATAAAACATATGATAACCATATGAAACACAATACATAAAGATTAAACATTAAACCAGTGGTTCCCAACCTTTTTGGCTTGTGACCCTTTACAAAAAAGCTGCGTCTCATTTGGGCCCCTTGTCATGTTTCAGATGTCTGAGTTGTTAGCAGACATTTTCCACAGGCCGTCACACTGATGAACAGTTAACATCAGTCACATAGTGTCAGGAACAATTTGACACTATATATATTTTATATTTATAGTTGACATACACAGTTTTTTCTTAACATGTACATATCATTGTCAAATTATCCAATATTTCACAAAGAAGCAAAGATAAGAGAAAAGTCCACAACATAAATAAAAATGCGTGTAGCAGAATTTCTTTCCTGCTCCATTCATCATCTAACGACCCCTCGGATTTATCTTGTGACCCTTTAAAGGGGGGCCAACCCATACAATGGGAATCACTGGACTCAAATACTCATTAAAACAGCAGTTAATAACAATCTAACAATGTCATATGTAAAAATGTAACACTGCACAGCACTTTCTAAAAGATTTCACAACTGTTGAAAGTTATGGTCGCAAACATTTTATCTTTTATTACAATGATCACAAGGTAGACAGTAATTTACCAGGAATTACAGTTGCAATACAGCTAACCAGAATGTGGCCTTGCACATATTTTATTTTCTGGCGCAACCTTTTCAAATGACAATGTTGCAGCAAAAGTTGAGCCAGGACTTATATTATGTGGCAGGTCACAACATGGATTTGAAAACTCCCTTATTCATTATCAACCATTTGTTTTCTTCTACCATTTCTTTAACCAATGGAGTGCACAACACAGTAAAGTTGTAATGTGGCATTTATTTCTCCAGAACAAATTATATCGCTGTCTTTTAGAGAGATTATTTTTTGGGTGGTGTGTTTTTAAAATGGTATACATGAGTGCAACATCAGCATCAGTAGCGGCTCTGCAATCATATATTGGTGAATCAAATCAATATATTTGAATGAGTTAATGTGACTCTCATGTACGGTAATAGTACAAATGGTTTCATATGATGAGTCTGTTCCTCTTTTTTTCAAGCTGGGAGAGGACACTTTAATTGTACTCCCTCAGAGAGGATAAGGCCAGACATGTCAGCTAACAGCTCTGCTCTAACTATAAAAGGGGACAGTGTAGGTGGTGTAGACATTTCCCCACCTCATCAAAGAAGCATGCGGCCATTCATCAAACTCCCTCTCTTTCAACATATCTTGGAAATTCACCTGGAGAGAGGGCGTGTGGGAGTGACAGAGGAACAAAATGAGAGGAAAAGGGGGGGTTGTTTTCACATAATGGTTTAACATTAATAAATCGATGCAGTCTGGTGACAGGATAAGAATGGTATCTGTTACTGCACCTAATGCAAAACAGCATATACAAACTGGTTGGCCAAAGGGCAAAGAGGTGAGGTGTAATCTATTACCCCTTATTCACTCGCCATTGGCCATTCTCCTTATCTTCGCTGCCTTCTCTCTTTGGTTTCTTTTGGAAAATTAATTAAAGAAATCCTTCATGTTTCACTGATTAGACGCTTTTTCTTCTGCTTGTGTTTATCTGTGACTTGTTTGCTATCATTGATTGGGCTTTGGTCAGGACGGGGCGGTCAGTGTGCGATGCATTCCGCAGCAATCATTCAAATGGTCAGCACACATTAGCCGTGACTTGTTTTTAGTGCGCCTGTCAAAGCAAAATCCCAAATTACTTTGCTAATGGTGAAGTTATACGCGGGCAGGACAAAAGGAATCAATAACACCGCCCGAAAGCAGGGAGACAAAAAGGTGCGAGATTGACGGACAGATTGAATAGCATAATCAACCCAGAGTTAGGATTTCAAAGATGATTTTTTTTCCAAGATGTGCAGACACATGAGCGATGATGCTGTGCATGAAAAAATCGAAAGAGTGGGTAATAGCACTTTATTTGACCTCATGTTTGCTGCCATAGAAGTGATACAAAACAGACTTTATTTGTTTCGTTTCTGGCTGTAAAACATGGCCAATGGCTGAAAAAGGTAACCAGCATACAGGTTATACAGTATATCTCAGTGTAGGTGGGTGAGTGTGAGTCGATAGTCGATTGAGACCAGCTATAAGGACTTGTACTGTATACAGTAGACTGGAAACATGGTTCAAGCCTCATTGCACTCTGTCTGGCTCTCCTCCATGTGCTAGGAGTGAATGTATGGTCCACTGGGCCATGACGCACTCTCAGATATGATAACGGCAAAAGGCCATTCCAGCAGTAACCAAAGAAACCACAGACAAAGAAGAAGAGGAGGAGGAGGAAAAAGAAGGGATGAGGAAACTGTAACCTGGAGAGATAGACCTTATGGATTACCTTTCCTTACATCTAACAAGACCACCTACACACAGGGACTACCACTCATCCCAATCATAAGCACATGTAGGGCAGGATAATAACCTGCCCTCAGCCCATCGAGCCATTCCCCTCTGCGCACAACAGGCTGAGAAATAGAAGTGGGTGATTGTGGAAGCTGAGACGTGTCCCTCGATGCCTGGACCGGATCTGGCGAACGTTTCATCCCAGGGGGTTTATATATATATATATATGTGTGTGTGTGTGTGTGTGTGCGTGCGTGTGTGCGCGTAAGAGAGAGAAAACGGGAGAAAGTGGTTTGGTTTGTACATGCAGTGCAGTGCATGGTTTGGTCTAGGTGTTAAGATGCTTTCTTTGGGGTTTGGTTCAGACTGACCTGAACCTCTGTTGGAACAATATTCATGGTACAGTTTCCATTTCATGATCGAATTAATTTAAAGACACGCAAGCATGGTTTAATTCAAATTCCAACCCACAGAGCAGTAGACAGCACTGGCCAATCGGTGCTCTGTGGATTGGACTTTAAGGGTGCTCCTATTGATCAGCCACCAAACGTTATTAGCTGATACTCGTTCTAAATAGTTCTGGGTCTCAATAAAGGCCAATCAGAGGAGCCGATCAGATGATGCAAAACACGCGAGACAATTTCTCTATGCGGTGCTAACATGGCTTCCTTGTGGAGGAACACAACCAAAAAGTTTCAACACCACAAACCTCATCCGACATTTGAATGTTAGTCATCATGTATATGACGAGTATTCAAAGCTAGCTAGCCCAAAGCAGAGAGAGACCAGGACCCTTTAGCAACTCAATCGCCACTCACTCAGCTGTCGATAACAGAGACAGTAACAGAGCCGAGATCACTAATAGGTGGGACGCCGTCCTATCCGGACCCGGACCTATAACCAATAAATTATTGAGAATTATTCAATTTTGACGGAGCCTTTCTGTTTTAACCAGTTCAGCTTTTCCAGCCTGTACGGCACTGTTTATCCACACAAAATGGATACTGTAAATGTTAAAGCAGGAAACAAATGAATTGTGAAGTGGAATATGATTGGCAAGTAAATACAACAACAAAAAGTACTCTTTTAAAAGCTTTATTTTTAAATGAATTTGGCAATTAGTTTTAAAGTTCAATTATTAATTCATCATTTAAGGACATAAGATTTTTTTTAATTGGCTAATTTAATCATCTTTTCTTTTTTTTATTTGATTGAAATAAATCACCATTTAAATGCATTTATTTTTACCATTGTTTTTACCAAGTCCCTCAACTTTGTGCCCCTTTAATGAATATTATGATAGTATCTGGGAAGAGCCAGTGTCCATTACTGTAGGCGTAAAACTGTGTGATATCACCACATTTATTATCTGTACGTTAGACTTTCTCAGTATTTTGTTTTAATTTAATTCTATTTAATTTAATGATTTCATATTATTCTATTTATTTTTCCGTTTGTTTGTTTAGCAGTTTATTTCTTTGTGTCACAACATAATTATGATTACTAGTGTTTTTGTGTCTTTGGTGAGTATGACATAGTGTTTTGAACGGCTTCTACAGTATGTGTTGTAAATAGAAAACATTGCACTGTTAACAAATTAGTCAAGGACATCATTTCCTATCTTTTGTCTGAATTTTGTCCTGCATGTTGTGTTTAAATAGTGCTATACTGAATGTGATGTGGTTTCAAGTGTAATGCCGATTCAAGTTTGCAAATGCGGCAGATGTCCTTGTAAATGACTGTAAGTGGGGTGTACTTAAAACAAGAGTCTGGAGAAAGTATTTGTCAGGTTTTTCAGTATTTTCTGTCACAGCACGGATACAAACACAGTGTTTAAGGATACAGGGTCATCTACACTGTGAGGTGTTTATTTGGTGGCAAGAATCCCAGAGAGAGAAGAGAATAGTCACTTCTACAGAGATCCTGGTGCGTTAATGAGACTGTGAATTTGCCTGGGCAAAGGTGCTTAAGTTATTGGATTTGGCATCACTGTATGTACATGGATCAAATGAGATCTCAGATGTGCTTTGGAGAGAACAAAAAGAATAACTGGTATGCTTAGCGATGTTTGCCCTTCGTAAGATCAGATGACAAAGTCCCAAAGTCAAAGAAGAGAAATGGAGAGAAATTTGGCAGAGCTCAGTCCACACATACACACATTTCCATCTCTTGGCCTCTCTTTTTCTTTCTCTTCTCATCTCATCTCGTCTGCCTTTCCTTATGCTTTCCTTTTCCAACTTAAAAATGTACTAAGTTCCCACGAGACGTGTTTTCAAAAAATCATATCCTGGCACAATTATTCATTTCATTTTTCATTGTCGTTTATGGAACCAGGCAAAAGTCTCATTGAGATTTAAATCTCTTTTCCATGAGAGACCTGGCCAAGTGAGAATGTCAGCCGTATTGGTTTTGTTTTCTGCACGTGTGTACACAGGTAAGGAGGAACAGCCCAAAAAGAGATTTTAAAAGTCAACCAGTGGGAACGTCTGCAGGCATACAGTGATAGCCACTCAGCAGTAGTGTACAGAGGACAGTAGTGTATAGCCACAGCCAGTAATAAAACGTAAAGCACAGTGGTATACAGTATCCAACATCTTTAGTCACTGGTCAGATGCATTCATAAAGTTCAAATCACCGTAATCTAGTAAAGGTAGAAAAGTTGCCAACATCAGGTGTTTCCTTGCCTGGAAGGAGAAACGTGATTTATTCCTAAAGAATAAACTTAATTCCAACTTCAGCTTGGGTACAAGGTTTTCAGTGTGTAATTTGAATGACAGGTCCTGATAAATAATAATACCTAAATACTTGAGACCATCTCAATTTCAACTCCTTGGACACATGAGAGCTTGAGAAGGTTTAAGTGGTAACTCCTTTCCATTTGAAAACAGCATGATTTTGGATTTCTCCACATTTAACACCAGCTTAAGTTGAAAACTGAACATCAAAGACAAACTGAAGGAATTCAAGGGTTTGTTCTACTGATGGGGATGAGCAATAGATAACAGTATCATTGGCATAAAAATGGTACAATGCACTTATGCATGTAGATATCACAGATTATTTAGATATATGGAAATATTAATGGTCCTCATATAGAACCCTGGGGCACACCTTTTAATACAGGTATATCATGTAAATGGAGCATACTTGTTCTATTACACAAGCAGGCAAAATAAGGACAACTACTGCAGGCTACTGCAGGTTTTTCCTCCCATGTGTCTTACAAAAAAAAAAGAAAAGCATGTATTTTTAATTTTTAATGTAATTTTGTATGGAACACTTTGTAACACATTTACCTCCAAGTCTGAGTAAACATCCGTTTATAAACACCTTAGAAAGGAGCAAAAAATTTATTATTTAGGTATTAGGTATTTGTGCACAGGCATCAAATAGGAGAGATATTTCTCATTGTGATTTATACTAAAACAACAAAGTCTGTCCATGCCAGCCAAGGTCAGGTTGCTCCAATGAAATGCGCCGTTAATCAAGGAAAAAGGAAGGAGGAGAGGGTTGATAGGAAAACTGGGAAAAACAGGGAGGAGAAAGGAAGCAGGAGAGATAATCACCTTTTCCACCTATATCGTCTTCTGAGAAAAATGCTTTGAGGCGCATGGGAGGCTGAGGAGGGATGGTATATCTTGAAAAAACACATAGATTGCTGAAATATGAATACCTGACATTCCTCAGCCAGATTCACGGTGGCATCACTGTTTGCGAAGAGGTGACATATTCTAGAGATTGGGTGATGATGGCATTCAGCGTGAAAACCCACTTCCTGCGCACACTCGCTGTCGTTTTGAATGAGAGGATGACAGCTGTCTGCTCAACACTTTTCCACACATTTTCATGGAAATTAAAAGCTGCCTACCATCACCTCTCAAAAGCAATAATGTAAATGGAGTTCTTCAAGTGCATGACTGTGTGTGTGTGTGTGTGTGTGTGTGTGTGTGTGTGTGTGTGTGTGGGTGAATAAGGCAGAGATGAGACTGCTTTGAGACACATGTAATTATTGTTCAGTCATATTTTGAAGTACTAAGCTCCAACAAGTGGTTGAAGCTTAGATAAGTCGTTTGCACAGTAATGATGAAGTATAGTATGCATGGCAAAGCTGTTTGGTGTCTGAAAATAATGCATGCCTGTCAGCCAATCAGAACCAAGTATTCTCCAAGGGTGTGGTTTAACTGGTAGTACCTGTATTCCACAAAAGACACCACCACTATATTCTACAGTAAATAGTTTTCAGTGTATTATGGAGCAGGGTTAGTTTGTATCTTCAGCCTGCTGTGCTCACATCATAACAGAGTATCCGGTTATGATGTCGTAATACTGTGTAAAAAAACGTAGAGTTTTTGGGCATCTACTTGTGTGTTTGTGTACATGTGCAGAGTGTGTATGTGTTAACTTGTGATCAAGTTGGCATTTTGTGTTTATGCTTTTGTGAGAGGCAGCAAGAGGTTTCACTTCCACTTCACAGATTTTGTGGTTTCTATTTCTATGTTTCTATGTATGGAATCAGATTTGTGTCAATATTATCAAACAAAAAAAAAGAATTTGAGAGAGAATAAAACTCACTGAAGCAAAAGTAAATCTCGCAAACAAATGATTTGTGTAATCGTGTAAACTATTGGTCTTTTCCTTTTTTGATAATATGTTCTTTTGTTTACAGTTCCCTCTGCTTATTTCCAACACCAATAGTTTACACAATTACACAAATCATTTGTTTGCAAGTTATAAGATTTACTTTTGAGATGACTTTTTTTTTTTTGCTTCAGTGAGTTTTATTCTCAAATTCTTATTTTTGTTTGATATTTAAGTTTTGTTTGATTATATTGACACAAATCTGATTCCATATCTATGAAGAGGTGTTTATGTTTATATATTATTGATTTGTTCAAAGAAGAAGCTAAGGTCAGTAGCAAACAATAGATTGACCTCTGTTGGAATTGGGGCAAATGTTTCAGCTTGACTTTTGAGCCAGTTTCTATTAGGGAAAAAGACATACTGTAATAAAAATATTTGAAAACGCACTGTAGATATTCTGGTGAGAGGGACAAAGAGGAGAGTACAAGTATTTTTCTGTTTTTGGGTCACAGTCAACTCACTTTGTGATTCTGGTCTCTCCTGCCTTGTGTTGTGCAGAAATACAGCAGAAAGTCTGAGGCCTGGCATGGACCGGGCGCTACTGAGACCAGTCTCCCTTCAGCGCCAGATCAGTGCTTGATACTGAACCTGCTTCTACAGGCTAATGTGAAATGTTAGATACATAAAACATGATCCTCAGTAGATTGTCACAGGAGCTACTAAATGCATTATCCTTTTCACAGCCTTTTCCACCAGATTACTGCAGTTTGTAGGTGACTTTTAAGTCTCAAGTCACTTGCAACAAGGTCCTAAATTTGTGTGAGCTCTTGTATTTTTTTTACAAGTGTAGTAAATATCATATAGTCTCCTGGAATCTGTTCGAAGCACATACTGAAGCAAATTACCCAAAAGACCCAACCTCCGCAGCTTGGGGAGAGATGCAAGTGCAAACAACAGAAATACACTCAGAGGCTTACTTCACTTAGATCTGATGATAACTTAGTCTACTGCATTTAAAAGCTTACGTCACAGTACATAACACCCAGGGCCGTAGCTGCTAATGAGGACACCAGCGTCATGTCTTTATATAACCTTATACATAATCCTTTTATTACTGGGAGTTTGGGGCGTTTAATGATATCAAAAGGAGTTTACATGTTACAATTACACACATCCTACACATGTGTTTTAAGGCTAATTCTAAATAGGTTGGATATCTTAAAATGTTAATGTTTTTAGGCAAAAAAGGTGAAAAAGCAAAGAAAGAAAAGTAAAAGAAAATTTGATTTGGTATTCTCCACCAGAATTACATACTGTATCTGGCATTGTAAAAAGAAGCTTTGAAACACTGTTTAGAAAATGTAATTGAGCATTTAAAGGAATAATATATAATATAACAATAAAATACTTTTTTTCTTTAATATCTTGCCAAATGCAACCTCAAAATATTAGTTTTGCAGTTTTTACAAATGGTTTCAGAAGCCTTTTTTTTCTGGTTTACATTATTTTCTCCCTCAGTGTAAAATGTGCCAGGTATTCACATGTACATGCCATCTCCCTGAAACAAGTGGTGATCTGTATAGCATAACTTTTGTACCACTTTATCGGAGGATGATTCACAGATCCCAAAAGCCTTGGTGTGTAATAGAATATCATCGCAATTGTTATACACCATTACTGTTACTTTATTATTGTCCTGATACTAAACATTAACCAGATTTCAACCTACTAGGTTGTAATGTGAAATCAATTGTTTTGCACGAGGCATATTGGAAAAACATTCAGATACTAGGCACACAGAACGAAATTGATTATTTAACTTGAGTGCAAGAATTCTGATAAATTATATTAACAGAAGTATCTGACCCTACAATACCAGGATGCCTTCACCAGGCAATGTAAGGCAGTGAATCATCAGCTTGTGTGTGTGTGTGTGTGTGTGTGTGTGTGTGTGTGTGTGTGTGTGTGTGTGTGTGTGTGTGCGTGCGTGTTGCTGACCATCGATCTACAGTATATTGATATCCACCCAGATGGCTGATAATCCACCATTATCTGATAATCCACCATTATCAGCCATCTGGGTGAGAAAAATCCAATCTTCCAGTTAAAGGGAGCAGTTGCAGCTGGTCAGGAGGGCATTTGATGCATGATGCATGTGTGCTGCAGGGAATGGGAAGTCAGATAATGTACTTTAGATGTATGTTTGTGCTGATAGCAGCCTCCAGGGGGACCAGCTGATTTAGTCCCCCCCTTTATTCTACCATGGTGACCATGTGCATGCTGGGACTCTGCACAAATTGTAGCTGTCCCCATTTTCATTCTATGTACTAATACTTCATAGTATGTGCTAATATTCATAGTGTCCTTTTTATTAGTTTGTTTAGAAGAGAAGAATATAATTTCCTTTAAAAGAAACATTTTTCTTAAAGATTTAACACTTAATTTTATTGTTTTCTAAGATGGAGCTGTTTCACCGCCATTTTTTGTTTTCCAGCTGTTTGTAGCTTCTCTATTTTACTTCTGTGTAGCATTGTGGGACATACCTGTCCATCAACACCCTATTCAAAAATCAGCTGTATTTTGTGTGCTTACTGACATCTTTACTTAGTTTTCTCACTTGTCCAGTGTGAAGACACTACAGACTCAAATCCTTTTTGGATTTGAAATAAGCATGGGACTGACCTACTAAGCCCTGTCCCCCTTAGTTACTGTTGCATTGCCTGTGAAGCCTTCTGTTCTTGCATGGTAGGCTACGTATGCAGTTTACAATAATGTCGAGGCAGTTCTCGAAGTTCCCTGTAATTTTTTTTTATTACAATGGGACCTTGATTTCAGACAAGAGTAGCCAAAAACAGCTTCTCATTTCTAGCCAGCAACCTTTGTTTTTGTCGACTGAAATGACAACTGTCACTGGCAAATGTTATAATCATAGCTATCTAGTTAATTAAACTAGCGCTAGTTCATTGTGTTTTAAAGAAACAGCATTATTATAGTGTAGTGCTAGTTAGCTGTAGTATTATAAATATTCAAGGAAGATCAGATTATTTCATTTTAACAATCTTGTTGCTTAGCTTATATACTTTTATTATATTCAGTAGTATTTTTTCACTTGTAACATTACAAGAGAAAAGGCTTTTAGGATGAAGAAACCATTGTGTCTGGCAAACGAAATGTTGGGTAACAATAGTTACTTTTGTAACGCGTTATCCCCAACTCTGCTGTCTGTCCAGTAAATGAAATGCAGAGGTGAGTGGAGCTCATTACTCACTGTCACAGAGCGAGTGACAGGTACATCAGCCGTGAAAATGCACACAGCAAGCTATTTATAAATAATAGTGACAGGAGCTTGAAGACAAAGTCCCATTTCATGTACCCTACCTCCCTGCTCTGATCATGCTCTTTTTGTCTGAACACCTGGCACCGATGCAGCAAAAGATCCCATGTGCAAACACTCACAATAACCTCTCTCTTTATAGCTCTCTTCCATCAGAAAATATGCACACACACATGTACTCAACCCCAACATGGCACCCTTGTCCGCCTGTCACAGACCGGCGTGTACTCCTCCCTGAGAGCAACTCCCATTCAAGGTCTCATTTAATTGGTTGCAGCTCTCCCCAGGGTGGGAGCTGTGTCTAACAGCAGACACAGTAATGGTTTGCTATGGGAGCTGTGCATTAAACATACAGTTCAGTAGAGCCACAAAGGAACATTTCAGCACACACAGACCCTGAGCTGCATGGCTGTCCCTTATGGATGCCCATTGTGGAGGCATCATCAAGTAATTACACCATATCAACAGACTGGGGTCACAGTAATGAATCTACAGTATGTTGGGGGGGGGGGGGGTTTCATTCTTTGAGCTTGTGTCGGAGATGCTCAGAGGAACTGAAACGAGTGAGTTGATGAGGCGATCTTACGTTGGCCTCCAGGGATCAAAGTCAGTTTTGATAAGTTTTTGTAGAGCTTACAGTAATGGGTTTGATAATGAGCTGTACTCGGTTGATTTTCTATGCTGTGTTCTTTGCAGAAAATAAACCTGTTATGTAATCTCAGAAAAAGTCAATAAGTAAGTCAATAAGAAAGAGAAGATGTCCCTAACGGCACCGTGACCTTTGGTCGGTGGGCTCGGCTCTGGCAAGGATTGTGATCTGACTGCTTAGGTACAGGCTGCTTGAAGAACCGCAACTTGTGAAACGCTCCCAGTGTACATTGGAACCACTGCACTAGACGTTTCAGCTGAGTATTTCAGTTGTCCGTCCTGTGTGTGTCTGACAGAACAGGTCCACTTCAGTATGAATTAATACAGTTGACTACACCGGCTGCGTAACACCTGAAGCTTTATGCACGTAACTGCGTAAGACTTATGGTATATCTCCATAGATTTCTATTGGGCTGTGACCACTTTTACAGTCAATAGTCTGAGTGCACAGTACTGAGGCTCAAAGAATCAAGTGAGATTACTGAAGCTGCTGCTGCTGCTGCTGACATCCTGTTTTCACTCTGCAGCTGGTGTAGTCGAGTTATACAGTAGGCTCTGTGGCCTGTGTCTTGGGAAATTAATATGAAACGAATTAGACACATATTGAGTGCCTTCTAATCATTTTAAATATCTAATAAGAACAATTTTAATGGGCAAAATATTTATATTAGCATATGTCTTATTTCAATAAGAAAAAGAAAATCAGTATATAGCTATGTATTTCAAAAATCCTCAGCAGCAATACCGTTACAGACCGCTATGGGTCCACAGTTGAGAAACGGTGACATACAGCACATTCATGTACAACAAAATACGTTGTTTGTTCGTGCCATGACTGTATATAAATATAAAGATTGATGACATGACAGCTCCCCAAAAGTGAAGCCAAAACATCTGGATCGTCCCCTGGTGGCTGGCTGCAGTATATTGTATATTATATATATGTTGGCGGATGGGACATTAGGTAGTTCTTATCACGCTGATGTTTGTTCAAGTGTTCGTTTTTCTGATAAGTTTGGTTTTAATTAGTTATTTGATGCTATAAAAAGGGGGCGTCACGTCATGACTGACAACTGTGAGTGTGCTCGCGATTGGCTCAGGTGGGTGTACAGGCGGGAACTCGATACATCGGCTCCACCTCGGATCACTACTGTGCAGACTCTGGCTCCAAATTACGTCACCAACGCAACATGGCAGCTCCTATATCCGTGGTATTTTGGCTTCATTTTTGTACAGTAGGAGGAAGTGGAGACGCGTCGTCCATCTTTATATACAGTCTATGGTTCATGCCCTCTAGAACGACACATGGAAGCGTTGTCTGATAAGGCCCCTGTCGGCAGGACAACATCACTTTTCTGTGCCTTCCAAAACCATCACAAATCAAATAAGTAAATTCATTTTATGATGTGACAACGCTATGGTTAAGGTTCGGTTAGGTTTACGGGAAACAAACAGTGCCTGTGGCAAAGTCCCACGCTTTGTTGACCCGTCCATCCACCACGACCACCTCTCTCTGTAGACTTTGTGTCTCTATAGTAACGTCACCCAACTTCCTCCTTTGCTCCCAATGGACAGGGTTTGTCACTTGAACGTAAACATATCACAAATGTCTTTTGGGGGCGTTTGCTGAAATGACTGATGCTGTCGTTTTTCTCATAATTTCATAAATATATGATTGAAAGTGGCTAAAAAAACCCAAGTCATATTGTGTTCGTATGCAAGTTTATGAACTGTCCATTTTGCTAAATTTCTTTGTAGTTTCCTAAATACAGGATATCAAAGATGCACACTCAGTATAGTTGCACAAAAGTAATTTCAGTAGGGAGAAATGGGCCGACCTACTGAAGATGAAGAAAAACAACCCTAAAAAGGAGTATATTAGTCATCTGAGCTACAAATTATTGCTTTTCATTGCTTTTTTAATTCAAATATGTTTTCTAAGACTCAATCTGTAGACGACCCTAGAGAGACCATTTCTCAGAGAGACCTGAGCCAGTGTCTGATATCTGAAGAGAGTGGAGGTTTACAACGCTAAGCTAGCAGTTTCTTTGCTGCAGTCAGGCCTGCTAGCCAAATGAGTTTCTGATTCAGACTGAAGTCGTGGCCATCGTCATTGTTCAGCAGGACAACAGTGAGTTGCAGGTTTTAATATTACTCTGACAAGAATTAATCAATGTCCATAAATCCTTGACCTAACACACCAGTAGGTATTGTTTGTATGCGACTAGAAGTGCAGACGCGACGCACACAAAATATATGAAAGTACAGCATTTCTACTCACGTTCTCTTATTCCATTAACTGGGAGAACAGCCCTGAATATGCCGTGCTTGGCAGAATCCACCCCAAGCCTCCCTCTTGTTTTCTCTCTTCTCATGTATCATGTGAGACAAACAAGTAAATAAATAATAGCACGGCCGCTTTTCAAAACTAGGTTTAATTATCCACAGTCAGCTTAATGGGAGGTGGGGGCTTTTTTTTTCTTCCTAGGGGTGACAACCTCTGTGCCTTGAACCTTACTACACACACACACACACATAGACAAGCACATCTAGCAAACACAAAGCCATTCATCATGGTGTCAGTGGGAAGCCTGTGGGGAGGACTCCTGGGTAAAAAGCTCTCGAATTAGAATTCTATTTCACATGTTTACTCAGCTCTTGCTTGTCTGTGAGGTCTGGCACTCCTAGGTTAAGTGTGTGTGTGTGTGTGTGTGTGTGAGAGAGAGAGAGAGAGAGAGAGACCCCTTAATAGGATACAGTCTTAACAACATTGTGTGTGTGTGTGTGTGTGTGTGTGTGTGTGTGTGTGTGTATATTCACTGCTTCCACGCTAAACTCCAAGCTTCATTGTCTTCTGCAGAGGGCTTGACACAACAAAACGTTCACTGTGTCTTTGTTTTTTGCAGCATCGTACCTGCATTGCAAAGTGCATAAGGGATCATTAACAGTGTACATTTCTCCACAGGGAGGCTGAGGCCTCAAGAATGACTTGATCTTAAATGACATCTCATATGATGTGAATATATTGAATCATACATCAGCTATCCAACCATTAGCCAAGGACATGTGCTCCAGGTGTCAGGAACAATTAAAGCTGCAAAAAGAGACATTTTATGAACTGAGCATACAAGATTCAGATTTTACCCACACAGGCTTGTGTAAGAATGAAATCCTGTCTTTATTTTCAGGGACTTTATTGTTATTGTTGAAAATGCAAAGCTTATTTTCCACAGAGGAAAAACATTTTCACAACAGCTGCTTTTACTGCAGCAATTTTTGTCATTTTCATTACCCCACTTATAGCCCAAGAGCACAGATAGTCTCAAATGGAAATGTGTCCTTACTGTACACTAATAAAAACATATGATTTTTTTCCCCTCAGATGTAAGGAGCTGATTCCCTCTAAAAGTATGTCACTCAGTGTATGAAGGATTGTTTGTACTCAAGGAGCGAGGGAGCGTTTTAAGTGAAGGAGAAAGGTTGTGGATGGCATCATTTTCTGAGCAGTTATTACGGTTTAACAGGCCATTATTATTATTATTAGTATTGTTTGAAAAGAGCAACATTGAAGGAAATGTAACAATGTTTTTCTCAGGTAAAGAGCTCAAATTTACTGGATGGGAAGTTAAATAAGGTGAAATTATTCTCATAGTGTTGTTTCTGTACAGTGTTCATCGACACGCATAGAGGAAGGAAAAGAAAGTCGCCTCTAGAAGACTAATAAATCAATATGCTAAATAGATTAGGTGGGTATTGCATTTTTGTTTAATAATGGATATCACATTGTTAACTCTTATGTGATGGAGGTTCATCCTTGACTACACCCTTTAAGGACTACTTTCTGTGCCATTGAAAAAGTTAGTGTCACTCTGTTTTTAAGTGGGCAGTTTACCTTAAAACAGTCTCATTGATCTAAGTGTCCACAGAGTCATTATCATGTGATGGTGTAAATGTTATTTCAGAGGTTGCTAAGAATCCTCAGTTTTTGTGATATGTTGGTGTTTGTATGGAGCTTCTTATGTATTTGGACCTTTGGAGCTTCAATTGTAAATGTCATTTCTCGTGTGTACATGAAAAAACACGTGTCCTATATTTCAGCGATTCTGTCCCTGTATATGACGGCATATCGCTGCCAAAATCCGCGTGTGCAAATGAGATCCTTGCGCGCGCAACTCAAACAGCCACGCACGCATATTATTTTTGCGAGCGCTTTCACAGCACTCGCGCGCAGAATATTTCTGCTTGCACGAGCAATATTGTAGCCTGCGAGGAGAAAACAATGCTTTGAGCGCGCGCAGCTCTCCTGCTCGCAAAACTTTGGATTTTCTTTTTGGCAGTAAGTGGGCGGATCCAGTCACCATTGTATCCCTAAATATAATTGGTCACAGTCCTCGTCTTTTAGGATTAGACGTTGTCTTTGTATCGGCTCAACTACGTTAGCTAGCTAATCAGCTAATCAGATAACGGTAGGTTAGTGTAATAATTCAGGACCGTTTCTCTCATAGTCAAATGTAAATGTAGCATTATGAAACTAGTAAAATGAAATAGCTCTTACGTGAGGCGTTTCCACATCCATTTCTTCAGTGTATCTTCTTCCTTTTTTTTTGTAGTTGAGCCGATACAAAGACAACGTCTTATCCTAAAAGACGAGGACTGTGACCAATTATATTTAGGGATACAATGGTGACTGGATCCGCCCACTTACTGCCAAAAAGAACATCCAAAGTTTTGCGAGCAGGAGAGCTGCGCGCGCTCAAAGCATTGTTTTCTCCTCGCAGGCTACAATATTGCTCGTGCAAGCAGAAATATTCTGCGCGCGAGTGCTGTGAAAGCGCTCGCAAAAATAATATGCGTGCGTGGTGTATGTATGTAGTGTGGGTGTATGAAGAGTTGTGGGACAGATTATGAACCCCCTGCTTGTGCTGCTGAGCTGAAGCAAGTGGTAGATCTTTAACGCGGTGTCTCCTGCTCCAATGCATCTGTCTTTGCTGTGACGGAGGGACTACACGTGTTGGAATCACACTGGGGTGCAGGTGCCCCTGGTTGAGAATCACTGAAATATAGCACACATTTTCAAGGTAACAGCGCCCATGGTTATGCAGGCATAACGGAACATTACGAGATTGAATAATAGCAGTTTTTAGACTTTAATATGCACCATGAGGCCATTGTGCATTTGTCAGTAAAGGTAAGGTAAGGCAGCAGCTGAACAAAGACTTAATACATGCTGATACATTGCTAAGATCATTACGTTCCACTTGTCAGCTTGGCAAATGAAACTAGTTTTTTAACACACACTAGGAAGTAGAGTGCATTCTGGGCTATTACACTCATACCTATATATAACCATATTTTTTTTCAAGGGCACTTCATTAGTTGCGGTGGGCACTATAGATGTATAATCAGCCTCTTCCTGTTTGTGCTGAGGACAGAACCAGCAACATTTTGACTTCACGGTCAGACAGTGCAGCATCTGTCTTTAGTGCTGAAGGAGTTCAGTCTGTGCGAACTCATTACCGACCAGATTTTTGTCAAAGGCGACCGTGTGCTTCTCTTCCCCTTTGATGGGAAAGGTGAGCTGTCTGCACTGAATGTTGAACCACGCAATGGAAAATGAGTAAGCTATCTCTTTCAAATTGTTGATCTTTCATGGGTGAAATGGAAGTCTTTCATGTTGGGAGGACGCAAAAGGCCAAAGAGGGAGAAGAAACCTGTCGGACTAAAATTTCAGTCACGCTTATTTAATTATTTTCTATTCCAGTCTTTTTTCAAACTTGAAAGTCAGCGAGCAGCAAAAATGACATTTGCATTTGAAGCGATATCAGTAAAAAAGGTTGTCGTTCAAAGGTGAAAAAGTTGGATCGGGTGATTACACATCAAATGTGCACATAAGCATTGCTTATTAGCATGCAAATACATGCACATGGACACACAGTGAGGTGTTATCAAGACACAGTCTTGCATCATTGCTGAGGTGTCATATTCTCTCTTCAAGAAAGGGTCTGTAGGCCATGTAGCCACTCATAGGTTAAAAGAAATCATTTGTAGATTACTTCACATCTTCAGAAACAATATTTAAAATGGAGAGATCTCCAAAACAAAAGCATTTTATTCCAAATAAATCCCACGACCAGTGGGTTAGCTAGTAAATCTGTGCAATTTGTTTGCAGCATGTTCAACTTCGGTCAACTTTCACACGCACTTGACTGTGCTGATCGTTGAAGGAATGGAGGGCTTATTAGCTACATCATCCACAGAAAGTTGAGAGTTGATGGTTCAAATGTGTCTTCTGAATATTGTCCTTTGCTAAGCTAACAAGCTTGCTAGTTAGCAATTGCAGGTCAGAATCTGCTTGTTGACAAGCTTGTTAGCTTGAAGAGCTTTTTCCCCTCTTCAATAACTCTTTATTGAGTAAAACGATGTACACTCAGGAACAAAATGCCAGAGGGGAGTAAACGGCCCATCACAGAGAAAATAAAGAGAAGCTAGGAAAGCTATTGTGACTGGCTGGCTTGCCGGGAACATGCTAGCGTGTTTGTGGTTAGCTCACCAACTAGCTCTGTGAGTAGTCACGTGAAGACGCACAGATTAATTTTACTGTGGCACTTCATGGTGTGACCAGGCCTTAATGATGAGACAATTTTATCTCTATCACATTTATTGTTTTCCTTTTCGACTGAATGGCGCAGTCCTTTATATCTCGCAAATGAGCACATCCTGAAGTGTCAGCAATGTAAAAACACTTCAAACTCCACATCTAATTGCATGATTGACTCATGGGACTGAGAGACGGCAAGACCTTCTGTTCCTTTTTAATTCAGTCAGTGCTAACAGTCATTCCTCTCAGGAAGCCTTCAAAACTGCCTGATTAATCTGCAGGTTGTCTAACCCTTTTTTACTTTTGTGTTTCTGCTGCCTACGTCATCTCAGCTATCTTAATCTGGTATCTGTTCTTCTCCTTTGTCAGGTTTTTTTCCGTTTACGTCATAGCAATCGCTAGAAGGACTTCAAAGTCCTACCTGACAGCGTGTTGAACGACGTGACAGATTTCAGTTTCAGTCGATTATGTAAGGAAATGGCAGCACATGTAACATTACATCTGAGACTGTCCTGCTGACTGCAGATAGATCACCGGCATCAGGCCCTTAAATACAGAAATACAAAATGGAGATAAATAAGATTATGCTGGAAAGTCAAGATTAACTTGGACTGAGGAGAGGAGAGGAGAGGAGAGGAGAGGAGAGGAGAGGTATTCCCTTAAGAGCTGGGAGCAGGATACTGCCAGGCCCCATCAGTTCACAGCCAGTCCTGTTAATCTACTCTCTGCTGCAGCTCACCCAGCTCCCATCTAGAGGGCAGGTGGGGTTATTAAATGTCACACATACTTTTTATACATTATGTATTATGTTTAAGGTTAATGTGTATAGTATATGTCTAACATCAGTAAGGCTTCCTTTTACAGTTGGGATGGACTCCCTGATATTTCCGACACAAATCATTTTGAATATTTTGAATCATCAGACCAACCAAAGGGATTTAACAGAGGATGTGATATCTTCAGATGGCTGGTAAAAATAAAAGCATTCTTATGCAAGAATTCTACTTTTTGTCACAACCACAAACATGCACACAACACTGTATCCTTCAGAATGTTTATATACTGCTAATTTGCTTTGCCAAATACTTTTTTCAAAGAAAAGTAATTGCTGCCTGTATTATGTTCACTGGCAATTTTTTTTTTCAATCCAAGAAATGTGACATCCTTTAAGAGCCTACTTAAACAATTTGAACAATTTGTTAATCATAAACTTTTTCTTAAGGCCGTTTCATACCGACAAGCAGCAGCTGCCCTTTCATCTGCCTACCTGCAAGAGCAAAAAAAAGAAAGAAAGCTTTTTTAAAAGCCGCTGCTGATGCTACGGTCTAAGGCTGCGATGGCAGGTAGGTGGTTTGGTGAACGTCATAGTGTTGGTACAAGCCACCCAAGTCCACAACACGTTATCAGCTCCTCCATCAACTCTTCTTTCTGACCCGCAGTGCCCGCCCCCTTCTATTTGATTGGCCAAAGCCAGGCGGTTACTGCCAGAAATTCAGCACAGTGAACTTTGGGTGACAGAGCAAAATCGGTGTGCGTTCACATGGGCGGCAGCCGCTCCATACCCCTACCGCCGTGATCGAAACCTCTTCCCCTCTGCCGCCTTCTCCTCATTGAAATGACTGGAGCTGAGTTACCGTACGGCAGTGTGACAGCCCCTTTATCTTAATTAAAAAACACTATTCTGGCAGCATTACTTTTACTACTAATCATATTTGCTAGTGCAATTTAATTGTATATGAACATAATTTTTTAGGATAAAAAGGTTGCAGAAAGCTGTTTAGAATGAATTTGATGAGGAGGAGGAGGAGGATGTCAGAGTCAATACTGAGATTTAGAAAGAAGAAAATAACAATTTAAGGGAAGAAGAGAGGAAAGCAGATAAAGGAGTGAGAGAGGAAAAAGGAAAAGTCAAATTTGTCTTATAAAAAGCAGACTCGCATAGACTGAATCTTTCTGACTTGTCTAACCCACTATATCAATTTAAAGAAGTCTGAGCGAGCAGTCTGAGTAAAAGCTGAAAAGAAAAAGGATAGGCGTCCTAGCAGAAAAAGTTGCAGAGAAAGTACATTCAGATCCCAAATTTCCCAGAGAACTCCACCTCTCTATCTTTACCTATAGATACAGTACATACTGTATAGAGCACAGTGTGTTTGTGTTGATACAGTTCTTCACCACTTCCAACGTCCTCATGGCAAGACGATGATTCCATCCAGTTTACCTGACTTCTCTCTCTGCTCTCATCACTCTGGTACATTTCTTCTCTTGCCCTCTCCTCCTTCTCTCCTGTCAGCTCCGCTCACTGTTTTACCCAGCAGCCCCGGGCATCCCTGACGGCTGTTCACAGCACTAATGGGGCATTGAGAGCGAGAGACAGGGGGACAGGTGGAGAGAAAGCGAGAGGGACATGTAGAGGAAGAGACAGACGATTGAGGTTTGTGTAGAGCGGTAAAACAGAGAGACTGATCGATACCAGAGCCCCATGGGCAAGGCTGGACACACAGCAGGTGATATCTGTTAGCTCTAGTTTTTCCTGCTAGTGTGTCAGGTGCCTGATTGACCCGATCATCCAGGCAGTGTTCATCAAAAGTGACTAAACTTTTATTGATTCCACACGCTGATTGCAAGCATTTTATTTTATTGTGGATTTTTACATTCTAATGTACAGTGTACATGTTCGTAATCGTCTTCCAAACAGAGTCAAAGAAAAGTTTGGCTGCTTCAGAGATCTATAGGCTGTGTGTGTGTGTGTGTGTGTGTGTGTGTGGGGCAGGGTTGTTATCAGTTACAGAAAATGCACAAAATAAATAACAGCCATAAATACAGAAAACAATCAAACTTAAAGTCTACACCTGCATTATTTTTTGTGCGTGTGAGAAATGTAATATGACTTTTACAGCGCAATTTCAAATTAAAAGCAATGCAGTATGTGTGCTGCAGGCAACCAAAGTGAAATACCACTGCAACAATGTGATGTAAACTGTGATAAAGCACATCGTAGATAAACAAACATAAAACTGCTGCATCAGTCCTCGAGGTCTGTTCTTCACTCTTAGTCATTGTAGAAGTTCCCTGGAGTGTAATTGTTTGAGAAAGTTAAATTATGTTTTCTTTTCAGATGGGAAAGGGATGGTGTGGAGACTAGCAATTGCAAATATGAGTTTTACAGTGTGTCATATTCTATCTGTTCTGCTCTGTTAAACTGAGTTGGATAGTGAGTTGGTTGATTGGTTTGTGGGATTTCATTTGTTGTTAAAATCTACTGTATCTAAGCAGTATACTCAACATCTACCATCTGCTTCATTCCGTGCACTCCCCAATGTTCAGCAGAAAATATGCTCATGTTAACAAAACTCCAACAGTCTGCAGATTTAAAATCATCACTATAACACCCTGGCTCACCCTGGTTTATCCACGTGTCCCATCATCTTGAAAACAAGGAAATGTGTCTTTTACACCAATAAATTTAGTTTCATAATTTGGCGCTTAACCCATTCTTTTAAATCTAGTCTTAAAGGGAAATTCCAGTATTTTTGAACCTGGGCCCTATTGTTTTTGTTTTTGTTTTTTTTTGTTTACAAATTTTGGGGTCTAAATGACTAATACTTACCATTAGTTTTGGAATTGGTCCAGTAGATCGCCTCCGCCGGCATCCGCTGAACAGGCTGCAATGGCTGCAATGTAATCCTTGCAGTCAATTGCACCCGTGAAAAGTCCGTCCACTAAAAGTGCTTGTTTTTGCCACTGACAGGCTCAGACTGTTATTCGAAGTGTCTGACAACATTATGGAAAGGATCCCTACAGAGATAGACCTTTTTGTTAAACTCTTCTCTCCAGCTCTGACTCACGTTTCCACCGTCGTCTTCCTTCAGCAACTCAGCCTCTCGCGAGATTTCAGAGCGAGACTTTTCCTTGAGTGATACTTCTGTTTCTGGTTAAACAAAAAGGATCTTATACTGTGTCTCAAATTGCGTACTTCTGTTAATACACTTACATGCAGTATACTGTACACTATGTACTGACTTGTGTAGTGCGTTAATTTTGACAGTCTGACAGTAGTGTTGTCTCAAATCAAATACTGCTGTTGTGCGCTTACCGGAAATGACGATCCCAACCTTCCTCAACTTTCTGACCGACTCATAGTACACTGCATTTTGCCATACTTGTCAGTGTGAACACACTTATGCCCTCAAAATATTAAGTGTAAGTACGGAAGTACGCGATTTGAGACACAGCATTACTCTTTAACAAAACGGTCCGTCTCTGTAGGGATCCTTTCTATAATGTTACATGTTAATATTAATAATTCGAATAACAATCTGGACCAATTCCAAAACTTTTGCTACCAGAGTTTCCCTTTAATGCCTTGTCTTGCCTAACAAGTTAGCTTCATACACCCATTGCACACTAGAGGGTCATGTGTGGGGATGTAGATGGAAGCCATATTTTGGAAGCCACAATACATATGGCCAGTGAAGAAATTGATTAAGCTGCATTGGTGGTTTGAGAAGTTTCTGTAGAAGTTTAGATGTAGATGCACTTCTGGAGGTTACAGGGAAAAAGTGTTTCACTCTCAAAAGTTAGATTTTAGGTAGAATATCAGTTTAATCACTCATTCTCTTATAGTGGATACAATATTCACTTTACAATTTTCACATTATTCCTCATTTATCTTGTCCTGCTCTTATTATATTCTGGGGAAAATCTATGTTGTTACATTTGCTTTCTTTCCCCTCAGTGCCAGCCATTTTTTTTTACTATAAAGTGTACTGCAAGCCAAGAGTAGACTAGTTTCTGTTCTGTTGTCCACTTCTGTAGTTGTTCGTGCTGCTTTATCTGGTGCTTTTAGGGGAACTTTGATAATCTAAGTGCTTGAACATCAGAAACTGGGCCCAGGTCAGCCGGGGTCTGCGGGCTGCACAGTTCTGCTTTGTTCTGTACCCCTCTGTTCATGAGAGAAACAAATGGACAGATGGCAGAGCAGAAACAGGCCACTGAAGATCAGCCACAGCAGTGAGGCAAGATGTTTTATTAGCTTTGTTCCCATTCTGGGTTTTTCTATTCACTCCGATACAAGAGTTATTTGGGGTTATTAAGAATTTACATATCACATTAAACAAGAGGTAGGAGCAGTTTAATGAGGCCAATATTGGCCATTACTTGGTAATGGAGATAATTTAAAGAAAAGAAAAGGCTCATTCTATATCGGCACCATTCATCCTTTATCACAAGCTCCAACAGTATCAGCATCATGGATCACTTGGATGTAGGAGTGCATGTGTGTCATTTTGTGTGCAAAATGTGCTTTCCAAAGCACAAATAACAAATTAAGACATCTATAACATGGTTGATGTATTGGAACAGACACAGTCTGATGCAGAGCAGATGTGTTATGATGTGTTATGTGTTATATTTCTGTATGGAGCAAATCAAATCTGAATTCAGTGTTGCAATTAAAGTTTCATAAAGTTCTGTTTAGTAGCTTACCATATCCTAAACACCAAACAGTACTTTTTAAAATACAAGTAGTCTTGTGATGCTTACGGTAAATGCTGTAAAACTCAAGATCTTTTTCAGTTTAATGACAGTAAACTGTAATCAATTCTATTTAGCCACCAAATGCAACTTACAGAATTCATTTTAACCTTGCCAACATGGTAACATACAGTGTGAGAGGAAAAATGTGTAATTCTGGTCAGAGTTTCAAGGATCAAGTCCAAAGAGATCTTCACTGTTGCTCCCAACATTTTTGAAATGTACCACATGTCCATCACTTACACCACCTTCTCCTCCAAACCCTTTTGTAGTAAGGATACTTTTTATGCCTCAAACATAAACACAAACTTCTTTCTCATCTGCAACTATTTCAGAATTCATCAGCTCGGTTTTTACCCAGAGATAAGAGCAGGGATCAGCAGCACAGTGCATCCTAATAATGTTTTCAGAGCGGGCATAAGCTCACACAAACAGCTCCACAGCGCAAATAAAAAAAAAGAAAAAAGAATTTACATAGTTATCACCCACTTGGCCATAACTGCATTTTAAAGTACAGCTATCTGTTTTGGCAGCTTATAATTGGGAGCAGCTAATATAAATGCATGCAGACACACACACGCACACACACACGCACGTCTCTACAGGGCTGTTTAAGTTTGTGGCGTGTCAGTGCTCCTGTGTTGTTGCTTCTTATTCTGCTGTTCGATTTTGTGTTTCTTTTAAGTTGCTGTGAGTTTTTGATTATTGATCAGTGTTTGTGTTAAGTGTATTCCAACACTTACTGCATCATATTGATGTCTGTAAACACCTGTAGACACCTGTCAATGACACATTTTACACAACTGTTTGCACAAAGCTGATGTTGGCTGGGGATTTTTATTTTGTTTTTGTTACAATATTGTGTCAGATGTGTGGAAAGGTCGGTGGGACAGTTAGTGGATGGGTTTGCAGGATTTCTTACTCCTTCCGTCATGTTGATGATGGTAAGTGACAGCTGATTGAAATCAAAAGAAAGCACAAAAAAATATGTTGTTTTTGGAGTAGGACGAGGATGAACAGAACCAGAGTATGACTAAGGAGGTTGGGATGTCTTTGATTCCTGCATCAAAGTTTTTTTTAACTGCCAGAAACGGGGTCTTTGTGGCAATAAAGCTGGTCTTTGAACAACTTATCCACTCAAGTGAGGGCAAGTTACTTAGGCAATCATCAAGAGGCACACACATCAAACATTTTTTTGCAAGTGCTGGGGTAATAACTGACCGTCAGCTAAATCCCTTCCCTGGACAGTGATTGTCCAGTCATAGCTCAGCAACCATAACTAGCAGGCCTTTGTGTGTGCGTGGGGTGATACTGTAGTAATACACTCAGTACCTCAAGAGGAAGAAGGGTGGGGTTTTTTATGGTCTTTCCAGAAACCAAAACACAATAGCTTAAGCATAAAGAATGGATTAAAAAGTGTATTTGTTTGCTCCAACAAAACCTGTTAACATTAGCATGCTTGGCTAACTAGCTCACTACTTACAGCCAAGCAGCATATCATTAGCTAACTACTGCATTGTTTTGTGAGGTTATGGGTAATGTTAGAGAGCCCCGTTCAGGACTGGAACATCCATTACGTGAAAGCCAAGATGCTACTATATCGGGGTTTAGGCTAACGTTAGCAGTTTTGTCCAACTCCGTATTTGGTTTAGGGAAGTTTACGCTGCAGCAATTTCAGCCAAACATGATACCCGAGACCGTCAGTCCTCATCCTCACAACCTTTTCTCTTTGTGCAAGTGAAACATTCTCTGTGTTGCTTTGTCCAAGTATGTTTTTCTCATCCAAGCAGGGTTATGTTGGAACGAAATAACATATTTATTTATTTATAATACTGTACTGTAATAGTATGGCTAGCTCTTCCCTGAGCTACAAGAACAATGCTGCTCCTTATTTCTATGTCTTCTACATGGATCATCATCTGGTAAAGATGCAGATTTTGGCCTGAGACATGTAGGTTCAGCCCTCAGCCAGTCTTTTAGCACAATATCACGTATGTAGCCATCAAGTGCATATTTAGGACCTTTTTGCAGGGTTCTAGTTTAGAAACATAAACATGTCAGCTGGGGACAGAGTTTTCAGCCAGTTCACAAAGTCAGCATTAATTAGCCAGCTAGCAACAGTAACTAAGGGCAGCAGAAGTTAGCGAAGAGTCAACTATTTGCTTGTAACTTACGTGTATTCTGTGAATGATTGGGCATATATTGTCCTCACATGTATATTATCAATTCCCCAATTTACAGATGATGTCTCATCATATAGTCTACAGGTGTGTCGCATCCTCACCTTGACCTGAGGAAGACCAGTTGATGTCAAAACATTGTAATGGTCATGTAGAATAAAAGTAGAATTGGGAACAAGACAGCAGTATGTGGGTATTTTGAAGTTGTTTTTCTATCAAAAGTCACAGTCCATCAAACTAAATGAAAGAATCCAAAAACGTTTGGGGCCAGATGGGGTCGTGGTGAACAGGTACAACATGTTATCTCCTGACATATGATGGAAAGTGTCACCAATGTAGTAAACAAGCAGGATTCAGACATACAGTAGGGAACAGTGTCTCAGTACTCCAGGACAGTGTGATGGCCCACTTTGACTGGTACATTCACTGACAATTTTGCCATGTAGGCAAAATTGTAGAGGTTGAGGGGCAGATCTGTATCACCAGACAGGAAAGTGCCAGGCTCTTACTATGTCCATATTTTAACTGAGGTCAGCTCGACTGGCAGTTCAAGTGAACTGAATAGAAGCTTGTGGACAGGAGAGGCTGGAGATGCTGGTTGGTGTTGTGTCTGAGGCCTCCAGCATTCCTGTTGTTGTGCTGTTTGTGTCGTGATCTCTTCTTCCTCAGCGATGGTGAGGGTGAAGTGATGGCAGCTGTCGATGGAAGACTATTGCATGTGATGCTCTGTGTGCGTTAAGATGGGTTTTCCTGGGAGGACACAAAACCCAGAGTGTGTCTGTGCAGGAATGTGAAGCCTACCTACTTTGCAGTCTCAGAGTTTTTCAGTTTCCTCTGGGGTCCACATTGGTTTGGCTTGATTGAAATTCTGATGGCACAATCTGAATAACTGCCTGGTCAGAACTGCTTCAGGCAAGATGTACCCTTAATATAGCAAAAATACAGACAAAAAAAAAAGATTGAATATTTTGTCCTCACGGGTTGGAAAGGTAACCAGTTCTAGCTCAAATTTGCGAGAATGAAGATTGCAGAGTTGGGATGTCTGGTGCCCAGTTCTGCAATGTGTCCCTCTGATAAGCATCCCATTTCATAATTTCTTGCCTGGGGGAGAGATGTATATGCCAGCTGAAATTAGGGAGTGAAATTGACTGGGAGAGGAGACCAGTTTGCAAGCTAATGACTAGTGGTTCCCTAAAAAAAAAAAAATGATAACCTAGTAAATGTATATAGACGTTATTCACAACAAACACACACTCAATGACCAGAAAAGTAGAAACCCTAATACAAAGTAATACTGTTCAATGTGCCAGTTAAAGTAAAGTTTCAGAAACTACTTTCACCACTGTTTAGAAGATACATTTGAAACACTAGAAGTCAAGTATAATCAAGGAACTTTGTCTGAAGGCACCGACTGTGATTTAAAACTCATAAGCCCAATGAAATTTTACTTTTCACTCAGTTTGAAGTTTTGGGAAATACGCTTATTCGCTTTCTTGCCAAGAAGATTGATACCTCTCTCATATACGTACACTAAATATGAAGCTACAGCCTGTAGATGGATAGCTTAGCTTAGCACAAAGACAGGAAACAGGGAGAAACAGCTAGCCTGGCTCTGTCAAAAGGTAACACAATCAGCCTACCAGAGTCAGACTAGCTTTCCCCTGTTTCCAGTCTTTATGGAAAGATGATCTTTTCGTCTAACTCTTGGTAAAGAAAAGCTAATAAGCATATTCCTCAACATGCTTAAAAACACCTTCCTCAGGTGTTACTGCGTGAGTGTAACACAATGTTGTTACACAGCAATCCAATATCACCAAAGAGAGGAATAAGGAAGACAGACTGTGGTTTGTGATACGTGTGTGTGTGTGTGTGTGTGTGTGTGTGTGTGTTTAAAGATGACAGGGGAGAGGAGTACTGAGAGGTGAGACAGGAAAAGAAGGGATTGAAAGGGATGAAAGTTTAAAGATGAAAGAGGCAAAGGGAACAAGGGGCGATGGACAGCAGTTACTTTCTCTACACACACACTCACACACGTGATTGTGTGTGTACAAACAACAAACAAAATCAGTTTGCTCACCTGCCTCTGCTGGCAGACGGCACAGCAAACACTGGAATACAAATAATGTTTAAATGTTTTAACATCAGTGATTCAGATTGATTTATAACTCAGGTGTCTGAGCATTATTCTTTTGTTTTTAGATTTAGTTTTATTAATAGAGCAGCAGATGCACCTTTTAGTAGAGGTGTCAAAAGTTGACAAAAATACACAAGATATGCAAGTAGATGGTCAGCATAGAGGGAGTTAATACAAAACATCACTACTTAATTGTCATTATTCAGTGTATTAAGATTCATAAATATTTAAAGGTCCTGTAGCATTTTTAAACTTAAGTGTCTATCAGTCATTGTCCACTTTTATTGGTGCTGAGATTAATTATAATAATGATTATGATAATCAGCAACATCATTTCTACCAACCACTTTAAATATGTAAGAAATGACTGGAACCTTGGCCAGACTCCAGTTATTTTATTAATGCTACTGTTTATGAAGATTCAAACCACATTTCCCATAAGCCCCTTTGGTTGCTGTTGCATAGCACATGCTAGTTCTTCAGTCAAAGGGTTTCTTTACTAGTCAAAGGTGATTTTTATTTTCCCCCTGCCGCCTTCCATCACAACTAAAAAGCTTAAAGGTACCCCGTGAAGTTTCTGACCTCTTGCAGTGCTGTGGATCAATGTTTTGATAAGCGGGTCTCATGCTTTAATACATGCACATCTATGTGCATGTGCTCACAGATGACGAGTTTCACACCAATCCACTGACAGTTGGTGGCAGTAACATTTCAAGAAATATGCCAGCAAAAGAAAAGAAGACTGTAAGCTAGCAAACATGATATAAACAATGCAGGCTTTAAAAAATTACAAATATTGGCTTTGCAAACTTTTGATGAGGAAGTAAAGGACTTAAATGTTTGTTAGGCCTCAAGGATACACACACTGCTTTTTGGTGAGAAACAATGAATGTAACCATTACTGTTTGGAAGATAGTTTCACAGGGTACCTTTACCTCTAAATTTAGGTTCTTTTGTAATTTTGTTGACAGTAATTAAAGCAATCTCTGATTCGCAATTTTCATATTTAAATACTTTAATTTAGTGAGCTTTAATTGTGACACAGAGCACCTTTAAGAGCAGACAGATTTGGATAAGTTTAAATTGGTATTACATTAGCACACTGGGCCAGAGGCTGGCTATTGAGGATCTACCTGGATATCCACACACCAGGTGAACACCTAGAGAGCAGAAGCCATACAGTATCCACCCAGAGGCAGACAGCCAGAGGCAGAGATGAGAGAGGCTCACACACAGGAGCTTTAGCTTTGTCTCCTACTGTCCTCCTCAAACCTTAAAATTACTGTGAGATTGTGTTTGTACTGCAGCCTTGACTTAATGTAGCTCCCTATATGTGTCGCTCCACAGCTCACTTCAGGGTTTAAAATCTCGGAGGTTTAAAGTCATTGCTTGGCGCTTATTGAAACAGTTAAGATTTCTTTTTTTCTTATTATCCTCTAGGAGCAGTAACTTCTTATATTAATTTGCTGTCACATGCCAAGAATTGCCTCTGTGTGTTTGTATCTCTAAAGTTTTTGTCATCCTTTCTGCTCTGTAGATTCAAACAAAGAGGTCGGCAAAGTTTAATGCAGAGGAGGCAATCTTTTCTACACACACACACACACACACACAGTATATGTTTATAACAGTATACCAGTTGGAACTACTCCAAAATCAAGTAGGATTTTTAATACAAAAGAATTGTGATATTTGCACTGATGAATTAGTGTTTTGTTACACTCCTGTTTAATTTGCATTAACAGACACTGCAGTGGAAAATGTTTTATCCTGCAGCTGTCGTATAGTAATACCATCACACTCCTACTCGTCTGCCTTCGTCTAAGCCACCTCTATCGCACATTTCACACGTGCACCTGTCCTGTACAATACGTCTGTATGCACGTGTATTGGCACTTCCAGAAATCCAATTACATCCATGAGTGGAGGTCGACAGAGGGAACACGCACATAATGTACCAATATAACAGTCAGACAGTCAGAAGCCCAGTAACAGCCTGGCTCTCTAATCATTTCACAGCTGACATTCACACGTTCATGTCTCATTATCTCAAATGATGGGATTTGCTCCACAGCATATATATGATTACATCATGTAATGTTTTAAGGCCTCACAGGAGATTGATTTCATTCAATTCATGGATTACAAGGAGAAGGTTTGGACTCTGCGTATTGAAACAAGGTAATAAATAGTTAAGAAGGCCGAGTTTAGAGATCAAGTGGGAGTTTGTTTGTTCGTAAAGGTTAGATAATGCTATAATAACCTGCAAGTAGGACATGGGGACATTGAACAAAAGGCTACCTACGAGCACAACGAGCATAATTGTAACTGTGGCTTTCGCTGTCTTTCAGTAATGTTTTAAAGAAGGTAACATAATGTATATCACGGATGAGCCCACAACAGCGCTTTCAGTTAGCCAAGGTCGAGCATCACTGCTAAAAGCTACTGATTCGGCAGCAGAAAGTACTAAACATCGCTAACAGCTAAAAAGCCAGATATGTCCCTTGGGAGTTGGTGGAGACCAAAACAGAGCTAAAAGAGAGTGAATTTTGAATTTACATTTGTCAGTTGCCCACAAACGCGACTCCAAATGAATGCTAATGTTGCCATGTATCTGCTAGATGTGTGAATAAGCAACAGTTTGCTAACAAGTTCGCCATATCAACTTAAAAAAGGTGATAATGTGTCAATGTTGCAATGTTGTTTGCAGCTTGTTTCTGCTGCTAATCGATCAATGCAGCTTTAAACGTGCCATAATTCACTAATATATATCAGCTTTCAGTGGAGTCCTTTAATGACGATGTGATCATAGTGTGATATTGTCTGTCAGTTAATGGTTCCAAGCTCTCTTTTGTGATTTTCTATCTTCTCTTTCTCCTCTCCGACTTCTCAGAAGTCTCTCCTGTGTCTCCTCCTCTCCGTCACCCTGTCATCACTCCGTCTCTGTCCGGCTCCATCGCACACTGAAGGTTTGTGTCTGTGCTATATGCTCAGCTCCGAGCTAATGTTTCAACTCTGAACAACAAAGTAGATGGTGAAGAAAGAAAAAGACAGTCTTGGAGAAAAATATACCTTCCTCAGAAAGGTAAGAAAAACCAAAAAAAGAGCAAAGAGAGATATTGAAATCTTGTTCTATAAAGCAAACTGTAGATATATATATATATATATTTAGATATATATAGATAGATAGATATATAGATAGAGATATATATATATATATATATATATATATATATATGCTGGAGGATGTCTTTTCCAGATGGCACAAGGTACTCTCTTATCTGTTCCTCTGCACTTCTTGGCAGCTCTCCTGGTTTTGCTTATTTAGCCTCTTCTGTTTGGTGAAAACCACGATAATTTATCTGGGGATTCCCGTGAGCCCACTGCTCTAGTGCCCAAAACAACTGGAACAAACATTAATAATTTGCCCAGGGACTGAGTAATGATACTGTACACACACGAACACACCACAAAGATGAATGGAGGGTCTCTGGGTCTCTCATTAGTAAGCAGACGTTCCTCGGGATCAACTGTAAAGCATATGATGTGTGTGTGTGTGTGTATAGAAAACAAAGATGGTGAATGGTGTGGGAGATAATGCGTGTTTGTGTGACTGAAGGTTCAGCAGTCTTTGCCATCTTTTAAAACTTCCACCAAGCCGCTCTCCGCTCGGCCACATTGTCCAGTTTTATTCTGTAATAAAGTAAGATAAAGACATTTTTCATCATTAGGATTCCAGCCGTATCATCAATAAACAAATGAATCCAGGATGTGCTCATTTAGGTCCTAACACATTGGAAACAATTTATGAACTATGAACCATAAAGTTCTCAGTGTTGCAGCGGACTATATGAATATGCAAGATGAGGTCAATTGATCAGTGTGTTTGCGAGGATCAATACAGTCGACACATGCAAGGTGTGGGCTTTATTTTCTCACAGGCAGCAAGGTCTCACGTCAGAACGTCAATGACCACAAACACAAACACAGCCTCGATTCAGATCGATCTGTCTCATCACACACACACACTAAGGCCATGAGGGCTACTACTTACTTATAAAGTTACTCATAAAGTTACTCACCGTGTCACACAAGCCACTGCACAGCTGGTTATATGTATGATACTTTTAGGGTTGCCATTAACAATGATTTCATTACAGTTTAATCTATTATTTTTGTTTAAATTATTCATCTTTTAGTCTAAAAATGTCTACAAATAGTGAAAAGTACCAATTACAAGTTCCCAGAGACCAAGGTCTTCATATTGCACGTGTGTCCAAACAGCAGCTCAAATATCAAAAATATTAAATTTACAATGATTAACATCAACAAAGAAAAACATCAATGTTGGGCTGTCAGTCCACCACATCCAGAGTGAAATATCAACTTAATCGGATGAATTGCCATAGGACTTTTGTGCGGACATTCGTGGTTCTCATACGATGAATCCTACTGACTTTAGTGACTGTAGCACCACCAGCAGGTTGATATCTTGTTCAGAGGAAAATATCTCAACAACTATTGGATGGATTGGCATGAAATGTTGTATAAACATTCAAGTTGTAGTAGTAGTACAATTGTAGTCACTGTGTGATCCCTTCATTTTTTATCTAGCACCATCATCAGGTCAAGTTTTAACTTGTCCAATACTTTGGTATTCTCATTCCCATCAGCCTCAGCTGTACTTTGTGTTTAGTGCTAATTAGCAAATGTTAGCATGCTAACATGCTAAACTAAGATGGTGAACATTATACTGTACCTGCTACACATCAGCAGGTTAACATTGTCATTGCATTAGCTTTTAGCTCAAATGGATGCTAAGCTTAAGAAAAAGCTCCACAAGCGTAGTCAAATCAATTAATAAATTAATCTCTTATCAAAATGATTGTTGATTAATTTCCTGTTGATTAATCTATTGACTCATTTTTTCAGCACTTTAAAAGTATAAGTAACAAAACCTGATGAGTATCATAGACATATTGATTTCTGTTCTAGAGGCTTAATGCGGCGCTTGTTAATTAATACTAAACGCACCGAAACATTTCAGTGTCCATTAAAATACTTTCAGTTTAATTAATGTGGTATTTATCTCATCGTAATAATTAGCTCTTATGTCCCACACAGCGCTCCTTTGCATGTCTTAATTTAGTAAAAACAAAATCCAGCATGATATCCCCTAAGCAGCGCTCGATACTCAAGTTAACTAAAGTGACAGAAACAAGGTGAATAAACAGAAGAAAAGGGGTAAAAAATAATTAATTCTTTAATAAAAAATACTTATATAAATTCGGCAGCATGAACTTCTCAAACATTTCCATCAACCCAGGAGGAGAGAAACAATGAAAACCAACTGTACAGTAGGCATTTAAAATAAAACACATTCTGGGAAGCAAATACATACAAATGAGGAAGAAATGGCAAGTTGGATTGAAGGAAAAAACAGCAAAAACAATGTAAATGACTTAAAATAGAGAGTTTCTGAAGAAACAGATCTGACGAACAAAGACTAAACAGAACTTAACAGTTTTCTAACATCAGAGTCTCAACACCACAACAGGAGAACGTTGCTTTGGGTTGATCATAACACCACAAGGTTCACTTCAGTCCTTCAATACAACTACAGCAGCTTGGTATAAAGACAGACAACACATGAACAGACTGTGGAGGCGGCCCCCACAACAAGTTGTTCTTACGCACTGGCTAACAATCAGCTTGATCATAACACATCGGAGGGGGAAATGGCAAAACTGACTCTGGATCAGTGTTTAAGAACAACTTCATCCTACTCTGGGGAGGAAAACTGAGTCACCAAACACTTCATACTGAAAATGGTGTTTCCCGTGCATTCAGTTACTAGGATACATCATGACAGAGGTGAAAGCTCTTTTTACACAACTGGATGGCACTGATGGATGGTCAGACTGGGAGGGTACAGGTTCTAGAGCAGCCTTATTGCACACAGGAGGAAGCTTTCACTGGAGGTTGTCATCCAAAATCAGTCCTGTACATCCTTTATAAAGATATTCCAAACACGTTTTGAAGCCTCTTTATTTGCCCAGGCAGATAGCAGGCTTGTTGTGGTTCCATATTAGCTCGTTCAGAGGCCATTTGAAGTTTCTGCCCAAACAGATTGTGCTCAGACTGGTCACATACTGGCATTTTTGTGGACATATGGAGGGCTGGTATGGGGCAAAGCCAATGTCTACATGTGGACATAACACATTTATGTTGTAATTTAAATAGATGGGTACCAGTTGGCTAAGATGGTTCTTTTTTTTTCTATAGAGGGGTACCGTAGGGATCATGCGTGTTGACCATAAGTTCTCTGTATTGTTTTTTTGACATTTGGTTGACCTCATAAAAGAGAATTTTAGAAGTCAAAGCAAGTGGAATGCCATTTATTTCCCTTCCTTCGAGTTGATTCTTCACACACTGAGTGCATCTGGAATAAAACGGGAGAACAAAAGCTGTATAGGCCCAAAGACTTCCTATGTTGACTGAGTTTGCAACCATTCATTGCTGAGGGCTCTACTGTGACGATATCCAGACAAAGTTGTATTGGCACGTCCAGCAGTGAGTTCACCCAGAGCTGACACGTCCGTCCAGTTTTAAATTATTGCCCCTAAAGCTGCTGACCAAAATATCACAGTGATGATTATGGGACAGGATCTCTGCCTTGGGGCAAATTTCAGGACGTTGCTGTTATTAGGTGCCAACGTAGTCTGGGCGCATGCAGAAAATACCAAGCTGGCAGGACTTTTCAGCTGATGCACAGGAGTTGTGTGTGGGCAAAGTGCTTAGAGGGAAGGAATGAGGAAAGTTTCCACTGATAGAGGTGGCAATAGGTGTGTCTTAACTCAAGGTGTGATGTATTTAAATAATCTTAATAATGGCCTGCCCAGTAATGGACATAACAGTCTTCTTTTGTCTCTGAGCGTTGTATATATTAAAATAATATAGAAATTTTTTGTTCACAAATACATGAATGTCTCTTTATGAAGGGCATACTGCTTACACCCTTTGAATATTAATTACAGTTTTGTAGGTCTTTAAAAGAAGTGAATCTTGGACAAACTGCTTCTCTGATCTATTTGCATTAATTCTCTAGATTCAGCTCCACACTGGACCGGTTTGACCTTTGACTCTTAGCACAGAGAGTGCTTTTTTTTTTTATTGTAGAAGTCTAAATGTTTCTTTTGCAACAGCATTTTTTTCCTGCACATTTTTCCTCGACTCCACCGGCTTTCAGCAGCATAATCATATCCCCACCCCTCTTTAAACTGTAAACGGGCCAAATGATTTCCTGCACAATGTGGCCTGGAGAGCCAATTAAATACTAGCTTTGTATGTGTTGTTGTGCTTTTAAATGCTAGAGGTACAATATGATTTTTTTACTATCCGCACATACACTATACAGTATTTAGATTAGATTCTGACACGGTACACTAAATGAGATACCAGTTTTCAGTCAAACTGTACTAGTTCTTGGCATATTCTGACCTCATGGCAAAGCATGGACCTTGTTTATATACACAGTGCTACTGTGTATATTGTGCTATTTAACTCATTCTGGCCTCTTCAGATTCACTTTCAAACTGGCTTTTTGATGCCATTAACGAAAGAAAAGAAGTATCTCTCTGCAGTTGGTCAACAGTGTAATTGCAGCAGTGAGGATACCAGCTAGTAGATCTGTCGCAGTATGGTAGCACCCAGGATGTGTGTGTAGGGATCTGTAGTTTCAGGCTGACACCTGTACAGTGTCATTTTTTGTCTTGCAACAATCACATATCTGACAGACCAAAGTCAAAGACGGGAACTAAAGTCTCATTGTCCATATTAAGCATGAATGAAGCCATAATGAAGTTTGGTATTTTGTGCTAGTTCAGTGAAAAGCTGCTTGATTCTTCCACAGTCAAATTACAGTCATCTGATTGAAGGTGTGTCTGGAGAATAATCAGAAGGGGTCAGGAGCAGATTCACCTCCTCTGATGATGTTTTACCAAGGATGAAGTTCCAATCAGAGCTCAGCAGCTTGAGATTTCTGTCACCGTCTGCAAATATAAAAAAGCTTTAGATTAGATTGAAAAAAATCTCAAGATGAAATGCTAAATCCTCAATTAACGTGAATGAAATTTACATTATCTTGCAAGAGAGACTTCCACTTTTGAAGTGAGATACACATTAAATTGTTCAAGCTTTAACAAACATTTTCATAATATATATTTTCCTATAGAAAAGAAAACCTTCTCAGTCTAGCAGCCAAATATGATTCTTACGTCATTAACATAGCACACCAGCATTCTCATTGCATCACACGGTTGCCTGTCTCCCTTCTCTATATGTCTGCTGTTGACTTTTTCAGTTAACTTGCAGTAATTCATATTTGGAGGGAAAATCTCCAGCAGTTAAGCCCAGCTAGGAAGCACATTTTAATTAGGCACGTGATTGACAAAGGACAAAAAAAAGCAGGAAACAGAGCCAGCCCCCCCCCCTTCCAATTTAAAAAATAACGTGAACAGCCAAACAGAAAAATCAGATCTGAGCAATAAATCTGAATTGAGCACAAAGGCTTGCAGTGTGAACGTAGCCTATGATGGACAAAATGCCACAGATACAAGATTAAATATCCAAACCAAGTTTTACATGTAGATTAGAGGCTGTGGGTGCTATATGAAGAGACACCACTAAAGTTTTAAAGTTGGGTGGATGGATATAGTCATTGCTGGCCATAAATATGAGAGTACAGTCCGTTAAAAGTTATAGATTCTACGTGGGAAGTCAAAGTTCCAGTACAGTACCTCTGTCTTGTTGTGGATCCATAGTTATCTAACATCTGAGTGCTGGCCACCTCCAGGTTCCAGTCACACATCTCCAGCAGCTTTAGACACTCTGGCCTGCTCCTCAGACCCAAACAGAACAACTGCTCCACCTGCAGAGACAGGCACAAAACACAAAGATGAGAACAATCGTACAAAGAAACCAGGAGGGAGAAGGGATGAGAACTTTTTCACTCCTTCAGGCGGGTGTGACTGCAGCACCAGTAAGCATACTGTAACATTATTTCAGTCTTAATAGAAGCTCAGTGTCTTCTTCAAAGACACTTCTGTAGCTCCGATTGAATCTGAGACCTTTGGATTGCATTTTTCTTCATCTTCTAAACCTTGCCGCCACTATTAGGGAGCACTCAAGTGTTCCCTTGCGCCCACTGCCATCCAAACATCTTCCATCCTGCCACAGTGGCCCCAACCACAGGCAGCTAAGAGGGTGCTGATTACTGCTGTAGACACAGAGTGTCTATTTGCTTTATTTATTTATAGCCAGCTCATTGCAGCAGCAATGATCTGATTTTCCCTAAAGGTTCAACAAAGTTGCTCTTATCATATCCTGATATGAACCTATAAAGTAAAACTTTCAACAACTCTGAATGACTGCCAGTTTGCAGTTATATTCTGCACAAAAAGGTTATTACAGAAAAGGACTCGAGGCCTGACCCAATATGCAATGAACTGGATCTCTAAAGGACCCTTCTGCAGCACGACAGTGTTTACAACTGAGGACTCTGGTTCTCGTTTAGTAATTGCAGTGCTGCAACATAATCGTCCACTTCATAGGGTCTTTATTTTGATGGACCAGAACCAGGAAATGTTTGTTGCCTTTACTTTTACCAACTCAGCTCGCCTTTCAGTGTGACTGCTTACTTTTTTGTTTTAACAGTGTGAGACTAATATTATTTTTTATTTGCTACTGGCTTTGTATGTGAATATTTATTTCATGTCTGGAATGTTATTTATGAACTGTTTTTGTTTATATGGTACTTTTATACTGTGGAGCACAAAAACAGACAAGAGGCAGTAAAAGGTTATCAGACATGTCAAAAAATAAAACCCAATACATCAATAAATAATACTAGTGGTTAAATTTAAATGAGGTATAAAAAGAAATATAAAGCTTTTGGTCTTCTCCTTTAACCTTCAACCAGCTGATCAAAAATAGAGACGATTTCTATTGTTTTTTCTTATACCTCCAATCAGTTAATTAAAAATAAATTAAAACTTAATTGTTTAGAAGTGACATTATAAGAAAGAAAACATTAAATCGCACACATCTACAAAATGTGAAGGATGACACGATAAAGTCCAAGACTTCTTCCTTGATGTTTTCAAGACAACTTTAGCTAGCTAACTTTGTTAGCATTAGCTTGCCCACTAAAATGCGTGAGCTACTGTGAGTAGAGTTTATACTGTGCTGCATGTAGCATCACCGTATAAACTCTACTCACAGTACATGCACTGGTTTGTGTAGTTCTTTAAGCTAGCTATAGGCACACTGACACTGTGTCCCAAATCACGTACTTGCGTACTCAAACTTAGTATTTTCAGTGCATAAGTGCGTTCACACTGGTAAGTATGGCAAAATGCAGTGTACTATAAGTACCCGGATGGTGTACATAAAACGGACAGAAAGTTGAGTGTGGATCGCTGCACACTTCTCACCCTCAACGGGCGCCATCTTGGCAACGTAGCGGAAGGGGAGGACCGCCAACGTATGAAAATGGCGGCCACGGTTGTGATTGTTACGGCTAAAAGTAAAAGCACGTTCATTTTTCATTTATTTTTAATATAACTGAATTGAAGTCAAGTGAGCGCACATGCGGCAATCGTGGTAAATGTTGGCGATAATGCTCCACTCGGTTGCAATCCGTCATTAAAAAGGAGAAGAAGAAGACGCGGCCAAAGGTTGCGATCGTCATTTCCGGTAAGCGCACAACAGCAGTATTCGATTTGGGATGACACTACCCTGTCAAAATTAACGCACTACACAAGTCAGTACATAGTGTACACAGTGTACTGCATGTAGGTGTACTAAGGGAAGTACACGATTTGGGACACAGCTTTAGTCTCGATTGTTCCACTGACGTTACACACATGAACACACACACCCTGAACCAATCACTGCCCTGGACATACATGGACACGCCCATCTCATTATCATATAAGCATGAGGAAAATGGGAAATGGAGCATGGGGTAAAATAGGAAACAGACGTTTAAATGTGTGCAAAGACCAAAAAGATAGGAGAACTAAAGAGTTGAAAAATACAATGAGCTAGTAAAAGATAAATAGCGGTGTAAAATAAATTAAGTTTTAATTTCTTTAATCAATCACTTTAATCTTTTCTCTTTTTTACTGATTGAATGTTAAAGAGAAAATCTAAAGCCTTAATTCTTTTTACACTTTATTGAACCATCTGTATTATTTATTCATGTGTTCAGTTATATTTTTGAATGGTCTGATCACGTTTTACTACATGATGTCAGTTTCCGGGCTCCATACGATCCCTTTATAAAAACTGTTGATTATTGTGATTACTGTAGAATCACAGTATGAACAACAGATATAGGAGCTTTCTCATAGCGTACTAATAAATGCTCTCACCTTTAGATAATGCACAGCTTTCTGGACATTCCAGTTGTGGTTCTGGAGGGCGGCTTGACACTCGTCTATTGTGACACCATGAACTGCCTCCTGCACCTGAATCACACAACATCAACAGTTTTAAGCCTCTGCAGCATCCAACGACACTTTTATATTCCCCTGGCTCTGATCCCTCACTTCTTCACTTGATGGGCCTCAGTAAAAACTACCTTCAACATTCAACACATCAGGAACACACCGCAGGGTCCTTTCTTTGAGATGAAATCATCTGTATCAATTTAGCATTAATCCCTCATGTACAGACACTTCCAAATCTGACAATGAAGTAATATTCTTCTACTTGAAAAGATTTTTTTTTAAAACCTTTTTTGGCACTTATCCAAGCTCTTTTGTTTGGACAAGTGCCACCCGAAAAAGTTGTGAGTTAAGCATCACTGGATTTGATGAGGCTTTTTGAACAGTTCCCATCACTTCACAAACTGAATTATATTTGTCTGAGTTCTACTAATTATGTTTATCCAAATCTACCTTAAGCTAAGTCTAATTTCAACAAGATAATATTGACATTGCGTTTCCAGCAGCATAGTCATTGATTGTATTTTTTCATTGGTACTACTCTAGTGTTTAAACCTCTACAGCTAGTAAATGTGTAGTGAATGTCTACTTCTTGCATTGACCTCTGCAGTACAGTGTATATATGATCCCACATTCTCACTGCACCTCGTGTGCGGCCACAGATCTCAGTATCCATTACAAAATGCCAAGTGCCTGATCGATGTGGAGCCTTCGGTGTTTCACAGTGATTCTGACTCCAGTTCAATCAGGTTCAATGGGTGTCAGAATCAATTGGCCGGCAAACAGAAACAAATCAAACTCTGGTTCGTCGTCTTTTAAATTCAACTCACAGCAAAAATGAATATGGCCTTTGTCTCCAAAGATTGCTGGCATATTTTTAAATAAGTTATGAGAAGTCATACAATTTGTGTGCTTTTTTTTTTTTTTTATTGTAATGGGAATGGAAAAAAGTATTTGTGTGCCACCAAGTTTTGTACAGAGAAGATATTCAAATGGAACCGTTTAATTAGTTGAACTCATTGGCTTTCACAAGTTCAGCTCCAGCTTGAAAACGTTATACCATAATTTGGTCCTGATAATGATTTAAAGCTGAATAGGGAGGTCATCTGTTCAATTAGAACAGATTTGAGCAGTTAAAAGCTGCTACTGTATGTGCCAGAAATTGCAAATTGCTCTTTCTTTCTCTCAGTCTCTAACAGAGACTGGACCACCAATAAAAATGACCTTCTGTTGCCCCCTTGTGTTCAGTGCACAAGCAAATGTAATATACTACACCATAATGTTTCATACAAAAGCTACATTAACTGTGAGCTGAGGAGTCAAGCAAGCCATGTATCAAATCTGCACTGCACTCTATTACATCACATTTAAAGTCTTCCTTTTACTTCTTACACCAATCCTACTGAATTACCCTGAACATTGTACTGATGGTGTCCTTGATAATGACTTCATCTCATAATAATGGAACCATATGCTCCCATACTGGTGAAAGGAAACTAAGAACAGATGGCTATCTAGTTTTAAGACTGTACTTTTTATCTAATTTACAAAAAAGCAATCAAAGTAGCATTAAGGACGGCATGAGGTCATCAATATATTGCAGTTAAACTATTCAACTGCAGGGGTTTGACATCCATCATGAGAGAGACAGTTAGCAAGCTTTGTACTTTAATTACTGAAGCAATAAATAAAACCTTTCAGCGCATGATCTAAATCAAATTATACAGTGTATTTCAAATGAGAAGTTGCAAAAGGCAATCCAAATATCTCTGACCTTACCATTTTCACCTTGTCAGCTGAGTTCCCTCCTCCGTCTGTCCTGGTGCAGGAAGCAGTGACCACCGGTGCTGTCAGCCAGTCTGAACAGACGCGAGGGAGACTAACTGATGTCTTCATCCCTGACCGTGGCCCACCCAGACTGCTGTTATTGTTGGAGGAGAAATTAGCCTTCAGCTCACCAGGCTGGACAAGCCCCTGTCCCTGGAGTGTCTGGCTGCTGACCACCATGGGTCTGACAGTGGCGGTGTTAGCTTGCCGTACATGCCTTTCCTCCCCTCCGCTGGCAGGCAGGTTCTCTGCCTCCCTGAAGAAGCGGTCAAAGCGATCGAGGTATGGGGGCCTCTCTGGGAGAAGGTAATAGTGGGTGTTACTGACTTTACGTCCATCACGGACGATGGGGAGGATACAGGGGCCCTTGCTGGCGGCGTCCTTCCCCTGCGCCTGGATCACTTTGGGTGCAGCATATTTAGGATCTGAGGCAAAGCTGTGTGTGGTAGGCATGAGTTTACCTGGAGAGGTGGAGAGGTAGGAGCCGTAGGTGTGTGTGGAGGGGCAGGAGGTAAGGGGAGCCTGCATGGTGGTGGGGCTGACAGAGTAGACTCTCTGTTGGGGGGAGCCCACTACCAGGCCCATGGGGCTGGGAGTCCTGGAGCCCGGCTGGGACAGAGGGTCCCTGGGAGGGATCTGAGGTGGCCGGTCCTGGTCTGAGCCTGAAACGTCTTCTGTGGTGTCAGCTGGCGACGGTGACAGGGAGAGATCCCTTGACCAGCGAGCCGATGTGTAGTCTCCCCTTTTTATGGGGCGAGGGGGTATGGGGACACGTGGGGGGATCTGGGGTTTGTCCTCACTGGAGAAGAGGACGCTCTGCTGGTGTTCCTCCTGGGTCTGGAGAGTCTGGGGACACGAGGCTGAGCTCTGGGACGGCGAGCTCGACTGCGCAGCACTTACAGTCGGTACATTGAGCCTTCTCATGCACTCTTGCTGGAGTTCTTGGAAGATCTCGGCTGACTGGGAGAAGGAGGTGGACAGGCCCTGGCTCTGCTTGCTTGGGAGAAAGAGGTTGTCATCCAGGCACGGTCTGTCTGGACCCCTGGAGACAAGAGCCTCACCCTCCACATTCTGTCCAGAGGAGAGAGCCTCATCTGGATTACAGACGTCACTCTGCTCCTCTTCATGCTGCTGCTCCGAGCTGTTGATGGAGCTCACCTTTGCGAAGAAAGAAGGTTTACAACTTCAGTACATTCTGCTGTGGATCGAGATGATATCAGAAAAGAGATAAACATCCTATTTATGACATATTGGCATAATGTGAAATGTGCTGTATCACCTCCTACCGTACCTCCATATCGTCTTCATCTTGGGCTACATCGTCGTAGGCCGGGGGTGGGGGTAATGGCCGAGCATCCCAGTCCACTACTGGTGTAGGGTGAAGTGGGCGGGGCAACGATCTAGACGGACTCTGAGGCGGAGTCCGGTCCAAGATGTTCTCTGCTTCTAAAGCTAGCTTCGCCAGGGAAGGAATCTGAATTTCAACCACAGGAGAAGGGGAGGGGGAGGGGGAGGGTGTGGGCGGGGGGAATTCCTCCCCAAAGTCAATGAGGGACACTTCGCTGTTGAGGATGTGGCCTGAGCCTGAAACCCGGCCACTCCCCTGTTTGGAAGCAGAGACCCACGCAGCTGGTTTAAGTTTTAAGCCTTTGACAGAACCTGTTTTCCGAAGTGATAATCTCTTTAGTCCTGCCGAAGTCAGATCCTCATCATCGTTTACTGGATCATAGCAAGGCTCTGGAGACACAAACACACAGTACATTCATTACTTGAATGAAAACATATGATGACACCTATGCTGTTTAAGATCACTTCACACCACAAAATACAAGGCACACTCCACACAAGTCTCCAGGTTCGAAGTTAGTCCTATAGTGCACAGCAAGGACACTGCACACCTGTTAGAGGGACACAAGGGTGGAAAGACGGAGAGACAATGATGTTAAGAAAGGAAATACTGGGATGACAGAATCACTGCAAAGACAGGCAAAGGAGAGACAAAAAAAAAAAAATGGGATGTACCTTTGAGGAGTGGAGCTAGGAGGGAACAGAGAGGGCAGGAGCAATGGGTGAGGAGCTGCTGAGGGAAACCAGACTTACTCTTGATTAACACTGCTGGTTGAGGAGGGCGGGGAGGAGGCTCCTCTGGAAAAATAAAAGCAAATACCGCCACCGCAAAGGAGAAACAGCAACAGAGAAAAAAAAGACAGCAGCAAAGAGAGGAAGATTAGAGAAAAAAGCAGGAAGCAAATGTCAGATTGCATACGAAAGCTTTGACAGCAAATGAAAAGCAAGCTGTTTGGTGCAAGATCTGCACTGCCATAACCTTAAAATATAAACCCAAAATCTATGATGTAAATGTAAAAAAACAACAACAAAAAAAAACAGGATAGCCGCACCTTTTAATTGTGGAATCTTACATTTATAGTTCTATACTTTTAATTATCATCAGTTCAGAATAACACATTGTTAATGAGCAGAATGTGAATATGTAATATATCTGTAATTGAGATATATGATCAAAAAATTACACAATGGGCCTTTAAAGTGAGGCCTGCAGAGTGCATTTTCAGTGCTAGAGTACCAACCCTGTTCCAGCTCTGACTTTTAGGTCATGAGCTAAATGCTAATCGGGTCCAGATCAGTGGTAGCAACTAAAGAATTTGAACCCAGAGATGGTGGATGCTGAATGGTCTTACCAGAGTGTTTATTCTCGGTATTTGTCAATAAAAATCATCACCATTATGGCATGGTTTAGGTCTTTACGTGGAGCTGTTTTACTCACTGTTAGCTCGTCCTGGTAGCTGTGTTGGCCGAGCACCGCTGAGGTTTAGACCGAGGACATCAGGAGGATCCATGGGGTTACCGAGGTACAAACTGGAGTGAAGAGGGGCAGACTTACAGTAAATGTCATTATAATGAATCTAACTAACCTAGGTGTTATAATGTTGCAATAAGTTGGACATTTATAATATTGTGCTACTGCCATCTATTGGTGAGTGTTTATGACTACACCTCAGCAAAAACTAACCAGACTTTTACAACTTCAACATTTAGACCTTGTGAAATTCACATAACACTATAAGTTAACAAACAGAAGCTGGTCCTTACTCGTCGATCCTGTCAGGGAAGCCCCAGCAACGATGAGGGTTGATGTCTCCGTGTCCTGTGTGGATGAAGCTGTTCTTGAGCGGCCGGCTGATGTCATGAGCTGACAAACCGGCTACTGATGTCACCACGTTTCTGGGGAACTGTCCGACCTTAAGGGTCCGCTTGTTTTGACCTCGCCACCAGTAGTTCTCTGCCCTGGAAGACATGGAAATACTGAGGATGAAGCAGGACGCTGCAGGGCATTATCACACCAAATAATTCTACTGGGCATTTAACAATTTAAGATCTACAATGTATTGTGTTCAGTTTAATAGAAATTCAGTATCTTTTTATTAGTGAGCACTGATGATCTACTTAAGTCAAAGTATCTAAAAGGCTGTTAGAATTTAGTACATTTATTTCCCCTTTAAACTGTATTTATCATAATGAGGTTGGCAGGTGGGTTTGTTAGGTAAATGTTACGGATGTGGAGGAAGGCTTCTTGTTCAAGCTTATCAACACCCACCTCCCCTCTATGATGGTGATGACATCATTGACCTGGATCAGGAGTTTGTCAGGCTCATCAAAGTCCTGCAGAGCACACATGTCTGTGGGCATGGTCTGAAAAACACACACATACGAAGACACAAACAAAATACACATGAGACAGTGAAGTCATTTCTAACACAGCAGACTTATGAATGGGCCCTGTTGGAAGCTGGTTGTCATAGTCCTTCCAGCTAGTCCTCCACTAGGTGGAGCTAAAAGTCCACATATGCAATGATGGATTGCTGAGGGAACACTGACCTCACCATCAGATCACCATCAATTGTCTTTTGCTTAGTGGACTTGCATAGACATGGAGAGCCAAGTAATACACTGTATTCTTAACAGCTAAAAAAAAAACCCTCATATCTAATAGCCTGGACAGACACCTTTGGTTACCCAAATGACAAGTCTCCTACCTCAAGCAGGAACTCCCGCAGGGCGACAAAGGTAGGTCTGTCGTCTGGTTTCTGAGCCCAACACTGCAGCATGACGTTATAGATATCCTGCGGACAGTCTTCAGGCTTAGGGAGGCGTTCACCTTCTTTATCAATCTTGTGCAGGATCTAGGGGACAAAGAGTGAAGAAAGTGAAGAATATATCAGTGTAGATGTGAATAAATGCAACTAGTTCTGTGGGTCTGCCCGTGTTACTTCAGCCTCAAGATGTTTTTGTATACATACTGTATGCGGTTTTCTGTGCATGTTTACCTGACTCCCATTAAGTCCCAGCCAGGGCTCCTGGCCATGTGTGAACATCTCCCAGAGAGTGACTCCAAACATCCACGTGTCTGTAGCATGGGAGAACGTTCTGGTCTTCAGACTCTCTGGGGCACACCTGCAGCAGGACGGACAACAAACTTAAACATGGACTGTACATTAAATCAGTTATCTGCAAGTCTGTCCAAAGGTAATCCTCATTTTGGGCAGAGAACGCATTTAGTTTTTCAACGGTGCTACTTTAACATTAAAAGCATTTTTTTTTTTTTAAAAGGCGCAGTGTTTGGAAACTTAAACTTAACAGTAGAAAGAAAACAGATTACTAGCTAGCTGCTAGGGTGAGAAGGGATTTGGAAAAGAAACAAAAAAACCAACAAAACAAAAAAACATTGTTTTAGAAGAATTATCAGCATGACTGGAATGCAGTTGTGACCGATCAGATTTCTCTGTGGAAACCTTCTGCAATAAAACAAATCAGGTTCCCACCCTAACCCCTAAAACCTCTTATATCCATACCCTGGACTGCATCCACGCACAGTTTTGGTCATTGTGTTGCTCTATCAGTCCACCTACCATGCAAAGGGGACCTTTCGATGCTCCTGCATGACATAGTGCTCATGGTTGTTAGGCAGCGCTCTCATCAGGCCAAAGTCACCGATCTTCACTCTGTGAGCAGAGGCCAGCAGGATGTTCCTAAAGACAGACGGACAAATATTTAACAACTTTCTGTACATTATTAATCTAAACATACATGCTATTTAAACAGCACTGTATGACCTCAGAAATAGTCACTACACCCTTTTTAACATCGCAGTGCAAAGGAAGATTTATGGCCATTGGGGTGCGGCTGTTACCATCGTATAATCTTATAGCTACAATTTAAAATTATTGGAGTTTGATTTTAACTCTGGCTCAAAGTTTTGCTTAGGTGGTATACTACTGATGTCATCATCACACTCATAAGTTCGCATATGCTCACAAAACCCAGGGAAGGGGAATCTATAAAGGTTTTATAAAAAAGGGGTTTATTGTTGTGGAAATACGTTGTTTTTTTTCCATTTGACTATTTGTTGAGAGGAGACAGAATCACCAAACTGAACTCGACCTAAAACATAAAATTTAAATCCTATCACAGTTTTGGTGAATGGTTACAACCCTAGTAGGTATTTAAGAGGTGCATCAAAGTAGATCAGCCAAGAAACAGAGGAGTTGTAATAGTCAATTATGAGCAATGTTCAGAATGTGATCCAATCATATAAAATATAGTCCAGGTGCCACACAACTACAGTACACTTAGCATGGTGTGCATAGTGTCCTATTCTGAACGCAGCCCTACAACTCAGGACCTCCTGCAGGCTTTAACTGAAGGCATCAAATAAACCTGGCATGTATTAATAAGGTAGATTATAAAATCAGCAGGATCATAACTTCGAAGGTCCAGCATTTAAAACCACAGCTTCAGAAATCTGTGTAGTAAGTGTTTGGCATGCTGTAACAGCTGTGTGTAGTCATTACCATTTTATCACAGCTTTAAGTGGGAAAATTAGTCATTTTTACCAGCCATTATGATTTTCTCAAGAATCTACATAGTGTCAACAGTTAAGTGAAAATGACGAATTTGGGCAAGACCAAGAACTTAGACCACCCAGTGCAGCCGGCCAACCAGTGACTCATACTGCCTATGGGCCAAGTCTCCCTGTAATGGCCTGTAAGTTTCTGGGTGGAGGAAAAGGAGAAGCAATATAAATAATTCAACATACCAGTAAAATTCCTGAAAGAAAAATAGGTTTTATAGAGAATGTGAAGAATACACCCTCTTTAAAAAAATAATTTATGGCTGCTAAAATGTATTAAGTCCACCTTAAAAAGCTCTGTGGCCCCTAACCTGGCTGCCAGGTCCCTGTGGATGAACCTCCTCTGCTCCAGATAGGCCATGCCGCAGGCCACCTGCATGGCGTACTGACACAGAGTGTGGATCAGCACTGGGCCCTGTGGACGGACACATCGCAGACGCTCCAGCAGAGAACCCAGAGGAGCCAGCTCAGTCACCTTCAGAACACGGAGAGAGGAGTGGGTGAAAAGGGGAACGTGGGAGCAAAAAGCAAAAGGACAGAGGAATAGATGATGTAGAAAGAATAGAAAAAGAGAGGTGTGATTTGAAGATGAAAGGAGGAGAAGAAGTGAGAACAGGAGGATGAAACGAAGGAGAATCTAACAAAAAAAGAAGAAACTAAAGAAGAAAAAGAGACGTTGGCAATCATAACATGGTCCAAAAACCATTTGGCAATATGAATCAAAAACACGCCAGAGGAAATCACTAGAGGGTAATAGTGGGATAAAAACAATGAGGCTGAAATGTCAGCCCTTATTTTAGTCCTCCATCTACTTGCTCCCCTCCCTTCCTGTCTCCCTTCTTCCCTCCATCACTTTCTCCAGTCATGACAAAGGCCTTAAGATGCTTGCCCTGATTCAAACCGGTCATGAAGCAACCTGAGGGAGTGCCCGAGAGGGACATTTGTGTTCAGTATGTGAGTGTGTGTGTGAGTGAGAGTACAGGGGAGTCAGGAATAAGCTACCTGTGCATTTATGTGTGTTTATGTCTGTCTGTCTGTATGTCCTCCCTGTGTGTGTGCATTTTCTGTGTGTCCACTACCATCTTCATTGGGTGTGTGAGCACCACACCGTAGAGGCGAATGAGGTTCTGGTGGTCCAGGGAGTGCATGGCGTTGACCTCACAGATGAAGTCCTCCAGAGCATCGGGCTGGCTGAGCACGTCTGTCTTCAGACACTTCACAGCTACGTTCAGCTGGAAACAAGGATGACAGTTCAAAATGTTTTCATACTATTCAGCCTTTTTCTCCACACTTTCAGTGCTCTTTCACATCATGAAGACAGTATGAGTACACAGATTCATGCACCTCCTGTTATTTATTCCTACATCAGCATACAAAATGCAAACAAGGCACACGTTTTATGCGAAAGAGCTGTGGTCATGCCCCAGTTCTTTCTTTAACAAAGATCTTCAGCATACAGGAGTTTTTTATACTTATTAAGAGAACTTAATACATTTAAAGTGCGGCTCTACTCACCACCTTCCCTGCAGGCGTCAGCCACTCTCCTCTCTTCACTACACCGAAGGAGCCGTCCCCCAGCTTCTCAAACAGCGTCAGATCCTTCTCTGGGATGAGGCAGGTCAGAGCCTGTTGCTGCTGCTGCCCGTCAAGAGGAGCACCGCCGCCGCCAGGCTGTGTGACCAGGACTCCCTCCCCCAGGCCCAGTGGAGGTGTGGGAGACAGCTTACGAAAAGAGGAGGCCGGCTGGCCCTGCTGGGGGAAGTCTCCTCCGTCTGGACGCTTACCGCTAAACACCTAGAGATGAACACGAGGAGGAAGGTGAAATAGTGTCAACTGTAAAACAGTAGTGAAAAGGTCCAACACTGAAGAGGAAAAAGGGAGGAACAAGCATGAGTGGTGGGCCAGAGCCAAGAAAATGACAGTGGAAACTATCAAACTGTTTGCTTATTCATCTATTATTATTTTTATACTGTTATTTAATACAACTTCTGTCTTTAGATACATGATGCATAGACCATGTTTCGTTGTACACAAGTACAGTGACAATAACAATGAGATGAACTGTGTTGCTTCTAAACAACAGTATGAACCCTAATTGGATAAACGTATAAAAGTGTTTACAACTGCCCGGTGGGTTGAAAAGTCTCTCAGGAAGGGCCACACTTGTGTTTTATCTTACACCTTTATTAGTCACTGAGCTATCTGCCTCGTCACTTTGCACTCAGGAGACACTGGGCTGGAGAGTGTGGGTGGAGATGGAGGGAAGACACCAGACGCTCATTTCAATAATGAACTCTATCTCCATCTCTTTTCCAAACAGTTTTTCCCCCACTTTATCACTATTTCTCCATGGTCTGCTCTCCCCTCCCACACACAGGATTGCTGTCGTAGGCCTGCGGCAACACTAGATGGAAGTGTCATGCATTATCAGGCTGTGATAATGCATGACATCTTGTTCACTTTGTGATGTTAGCAACCATGGCGCCAAAGAGGAGGTTTGCACTGCTTGAACATAACTTAGCTTTTCTTCAACCTTCTGCATGACATCTACATCACTATACTGGCACCAGACACAGGTAAGAGAAAATCTACAGCTGCACAAGGCAGACCAAGGACAGTTGTTGCAGTCTCAATGTAGCCCATGTGGCCCCCTATGTGTAGTTACATTTTTTATGGAAGTGCACGTCGGGCCCCTCTGCATACCTACAGAGCCAATGAATCCACTGTAGGTGCTGAAGCTTAAAAGCATAATTAATCACCATCAAACAGTGATCCCTGGGCTCTTATCTGGGCCTGAGGACATAAGGAGCAGCCTCTCTAACCCCAACACACACACAAAACTACAGGCGCAGGCACCACATGCACAATACATATGGTGGAATGTATTCAACAAAAACTAATGGATATGCTGTCAGTAAGCAACTATGCATATGTGCCAAAAACAAGCACACGCACACACACACACACACACACACATCATTATGGGAGAGACATTTCCTGCCTCTTGGCTTAAGCGCTGACAACACAGCCGGAATGACTTAGCTGTTAGGAAGTACTCATTAAGAAGCACTATTAGATTAAGTGACCTAAATGTTTCTGTGTGCACAATATATATATGTGTGTGTGTGTGTGTGTGTGTGTGTGTGTGTGTGTTTGTGTGAGTCTTTCTCCTAAATTTGAACCTGTTACAATGTGTGTGCTGTGCAGAGCCATTAAGGGAAACCTTTGTTTAGAGGCCCAAAATAAGAATGCACAGAAACTGGTGCTACATATCAAATAACACCAGGCGTCTTTCTCATCGGTAGAGTCAAACTTGAATCTAGAGCAGTAAGTTAACATTGTTTCATTCCAGTGAAAGAAATAAAACCAATGTGAACTCATTACTGGCTGATGAACAAAGGTCAGTACTCAGAAATGGTACCGTCAGTGAAAAAGAGGTGTCAATGAATCCCCCCAGTGCCACACATGTTTGACTGGCCAGATATAAACAGTAGCAAGCGGTGTGTGGTTTCACATTCACACTGGACCAGACATGACATAATGCTGCAGACCTTTTTAAAAAACACCACATCACTGTGGTCACTGTGTGGTGAGTGTGGGTTTCAAATAGGAGGCGTGACATTCAAAAGATTGTGACTATGGCAGCACACACGCACACACACACACACACACAGGGGGCTGAGGAGGCAGATTACTCTAGCTGAGGATGGTGCCAGAGGGGGAAACAGGCAGGTGTAATTATAGACAGCAAGCACCGTCCTCTGGGCACCATGACTTCCACTGCGAACAGCCAACACACACACACACAGAACGTCTGCTTAGTATTCCTTCACACACTTCATTTCTCTGAGCTGTGTGTGTAGGTCTATCAGAGTTTTGAATGAGCTTGTGTATGGGTGACCTGTTCATTGTGCATCTTTTATCTTTCAGCCTTTCTTTAAAGACAGTGAATAAGTCACAGTGATACACCGTTCTGTCTCTTTAAGGGACAAACCTTATGCTTCATGAGACAACATTTCTGTGAATGCAGCATCCTCTGAATGTGTGTGTCACCAACTCCTGTGACTTGATTCGCTTGTGTGAATGTGGATGTGCTCATTCTCATGTGAAGGGTCAACCCGTCTTGTTCACTGGAGAAACGTTCTCTACAGATGTGTACGCATCTGTAGAACACATCCCAGATGTTTTGGTCTTTTGAAAAGAAGTCACAGAACCAATCGAAGAATTACTGAAAAAAAGAAGTATTTGGTGTGATTTCTGCCATTGTGCTCTTGTAATTTTCACACTAAGCATTGATGGACCGGAAAAAGTTTGACTTGCAAGTCACTCTAAAGACTAGAGACTTGACTCAGACTTACATCCTTTGTTGCTAGAATTTATCACCAGAGCAGTATTGAGTCGCCTTAACAGCAGACTAGCATCAAACTAACAGACACCACTATGGTAAAGGCTGCATTGTAGAAGATATGTCTTTGTTAATATACTTTAAATTGATGACGCACAAATTAATTCAGCAAGGTGTTGCAAAATGTGACCAAATCATCTGAACAGGGGGAAACTGTGATCAAAGTGTGAAGTTTCTACCATGTATTGTTCATAAGTCAGTGTTCAAATGAATGTGTCCACACTGTGACAGACAGACAGACAGATAGACGCCACTGTGGCGACATAATGTCAAGCATACCATGTACCATAATAAATGAGTCCTGTGTGTGTGTTGTGCCTGTCTATGTCTGTCACCTTGCTCATCCAGGACTTGCGCTTGCACATGGCTTTCCTCCTTTTCACAGCCTCCCACAGTCGTCTCTGTCCTTTATCAACAGAATAAAAGACAAAAGAGAAATGCAGTGATGGTCAGCAGGAAACACAAAAGGGTGAAGACTGCAGCTGCTTCTTCTCACAGGATCAGCTAAGATTTGTAAAGTAATCTACCATAATTGGAAGAAAATCAGAGCAGGACATAATAACCTAAAAACAAAACACCCATCTTTGGTATGAAAGGGCATAAAGAAATACACAAAGAGTGGGGAGAAAAGGTGGAAGACACACTCGTACTATATGTGAAAATAAATTGGAGATAAAGTATGAAAAGAAAAGAACAGTAAATACAAGAAAGAATAAAAGGTCGAGAGCCTGGAGAACAGTGAGCTCAGTGGAGGAGAAAGATGTGAATGAATATATGAGCAGGAGAAGTGCGTGTAATTAGTCTTAAGCGTCTCGAAAGCCAAGGCCCTGAGGGCTTCAATAACTGGATTTAGAACATAACTCCTGCCATCCCCATCACACACACACACACCGCAGACAAAAGACTTGGCACTTCAGTGTCCCTTCCTATTGTGCCTAATTACCAGTTCTGCCTTTAAAATGATATTAGGGGTGTTAGTGATGGAGGATTTACTCCAGCTATGCTGAGGGTGAGCCAAATGACACACTGCCATTACTGCAGACAAAAGTAATACTTCAGGCTACATATAGACGTAGAATATCCTTTTATATAGTCATTCAAAAGAAAAGAGGAAATTGGAAGGACAGTGTTCATTAAAACTTAGCTTTTAATCTCTCCACAGTGTATAATTAATGAGTGAAAATTATGTTTGTGAGGCAAAGAGTACCACTTAGGAAAAATTAGATAGCTCTGCCACTCTTGATCTTAGTTTAGCATGATAGCATGCTAACACTTGCTAATTAGCACTAAACACAAATTACAACTGAGGCTGATGGGAATGTCATTCGTTTTACAGGTATTTAGACAAACAAAGTAGTGGGAAAGTGTTATTGTAAAAAGGGATCACCAAGGGATCAGTTTATCGTTAGGACCCTGAATATCTGTAGAAAAATTCCATGACTATCCATCCAATAATTGTCAAGATATTTCCCTCAAAACCGCAAATGTGAACCTTAAGGTGGTACTAGAAAAAGTCAGAGGATCAACAAATTCAGTAGGATTTATCCTCTGGGAACCATGAACAAAACTGACAAACTGACATTGCCATCCCTAGAGCCGTGCCGCTAGCGTGGCTAAAAAGGAAACAGTCCGAAATGTGTAGAAAGAAAAAGAGAAGGTGACGGTCTCTTAAAGCCTGCTGAAGAAAACAAGTGGACATTTGGATTGGGCAGGCAGGTACGTGACAGGCTATTACCTTCAATCAGGGACAATATTACAACATATTATATTAAGTATATTAAATTATATACTTTTCAAGCCTACCAGGGAGTTTTCCAGCTGGGTCAGGAACGGAACCGTACAGCTACCACTGCACTTGCTCACATTTGTTATGTTCAGTCTAATGTGATGTTTCAGGATCCCAGCAGAACTGAACTAGAATGTGGCCTTTGATTAAACTAGACACACACACACACACACAGTTTCTCACCAGGTCGACCCATGCCGATCTTCTCCAGGTCTTCGTTCTTGACGTAGTCGAAGTGCGACAGCCGCGTGACGTTAAGGTCATCTCGGATACGCAGGAAGTACTGCTGCAGCTGCACCTCCATCAGCAGCTCCAGTAGCCATTCTGTGCCTTCCTCACACTGCATGCTGCTGCCCAGTTTCTGCAAAACACACACAAAGAATACAGGAAACTGAGTTCAGAACATTTAACATTCAATATTCTTTCAAGAGTTTCCTCAGTGCTTGGTCTCAAATCTGCTAAATACACCCAGATAGAAAGTCACAGAGCAACAATCAAACCATTCTTCTGGAAGAAAAAAGAAAGAAAAAAAGAGGAAACTGAGCTCAGATTTATTGTGTGCCCGCCAGTAATTGTTTACAGCACACTGAAATACCTGCTTAGATCTTTAGACAATTACATCAGAGTCCACATACCTAACAGTTAATCATAAATATGCGTATACACTCAAAACACACACACACACACACACATTTAGGCACACACTGCAGACTGGGTTGCCCAAATTGACATTACATAAACAAGGACATGGAGGGCAAGGGGCCAAACATAGCATGAGCTGCTTGTCAGTGGGCAAAAACATGACTGTTTTGACTGACTGATTTTACTTAAAAAAGTATCAAGTAGACATTGATTACAGAGACCCTGTGTCATTGTGGTGTTAATATACCACTTAGTCTGAAATGTATCTTCTTCAAAATATTCAATTGACAGCAAAATAAATAAATAAATACTCTAGTATTTTGGGTAGATACATGAGATGACTGATGCACATCTGGTGTCCATGAGTGTAAGTGAAGACAAACGGGAGGCTGCTAAACAATCTGACCACAATATATATATACTACATCCCTCCCTTGATGACACCGAGTCATCAATCTTCAACGTCAAAACACAGCAGCCCAGCTCAAAACACCATCCATCACTGTCTACTTAAAGGTTGTGTAGGCAGTTTTCTTTTGGCATCATTGGGCAAAAATGCCATATTAACCGTGCAGCATATTGTAATTCAAGTGGTCTGAGAGCAGACCTCTACTTCAGCCCCCCGCCCCCTTGGCTCTGTTTTCAGGCTTCAGAAAATCTAGTCCGTGACGGAAGACTTTAGCCAATCACAGGTTATTTCAGAGAGACTGTGCGTTCGTATTGGCTAAGCTGCAAGAGCAAATGTGTGTGCACGTGGTGAAAGCCTGACTGAATGACAGAAAATCCTGTAACTTGTGATAAATATCCATCACCTCCTTTGCCTACAGCTGTGTATAGTACAAAACAACACGTCCTGGCTCCACACGGAGCTTCAAGCTCATTACGTTCAATGCCATGGTGCTCGTAACTACAGTGGCAAAGAGGCATGATGACAAATAGTGGGGAATAACTTTTGATGGGGGACAGTGGTGTGTGTGCGGTGTACTAGCCTCTCATCCCGCTGCTGGATGCCGTTGCAGCTGCCTCTGAAGCCTGGGGTGCTCTGCTCTGCGGCCGCGAAGCACTGGAGGGGCGTCTTTTAGAAAACAAGTCGCGGCGGGAGGGACCGCGGTCTCGGTGAGGCTCACGCCGTGGAGAGCAAGCCCTACAAGAGATACGGTTTCACTGGGGAACCGACTCCTTCTGCTGCCGGTCAAAGTTGTGGGTTTGGTGGGAGGGGCTTAGCGGAGTGATACGAGGCAGCAGAGAGAGAGGAGGAAGGTTTTGCATAGGTTGCACAGATTTTGCCTACCCCAGCGTTAATGTAACAAGCTGACACTAGCACAAAATGCAGCTGAAATTCGGCTTAAATCCTGATGGGCTTCTTCATGGGGCTATTATGGAGTTGAAGTTAAGAACTTTGAAGATGAACCACTACAGGAGCTCATGTGCTCTTCCATCACACCTGCTCACACTGGTCCACGGTATTATCTCAACGGGGAAGTGAACCCATAAACCAACCTAATGAACACAGAAAAATGACAAACATTCCTAATCTGCTGAGATTGACAGGGAGACCTTTAGGGCTGGATGCTCTGGGGCACAGGGGTCACTCCACTGAGTAGTAATTGGACTCTGTGAATGAGGAACTTCCTGTGCAGGCTGCGCCAAGGTTACAAGGTCCGGAGGAAAGTGTCAGAGGGGTCGCGGCTTCCTCTCTGTCATTCAAACGTCTGAATGGACTCGGTTAGAGGTCACTTCCTATTGCGTAATGACTGTGACCTGAGAAGTTAAAGGACGTATTTCTGTCTCGCACAAATACACACCTAATGTTGGGCCGTGAAGATAATGTTTGTACGTGAGCAACCCCAAAAACACTGACAATATGCATCTACCATGCCTTTTCAATGAAAAGCTTCAACAAAGTGAGTGGGGTCCTGTATTTTCCACGAGTTTCTGATGCGAGGTCTGACTGAGGCCAGTCTGCTGGGAGGGCTCGACCCCCAATGGTTATGCCAGATGTCCGTATCCTGATACAAATTCATCGCAATGCACATAAAAGTGGGTCAGCTGATATCTCTTTAGCAACGTCCAAACATGCAGCTCTGGCGGGAGGCTCCGTCCACTTTTAACAGCTCAACTGAAAATAGTCTGAGCTTGTTTCTGATCAAATGTGAGAACAGTCTTTGATGTTAGCTTGACGAGTAAAGCAGGTACAACAAGCCTGTTATTAACCTGACCCAGTATAATATAATAACTTGTAAGATCCACTTCATAGAGACACAGGCTACGCTGAATGCCTGCACTGCCCTTGGCTTTAGGGTTAACTACAGCTGCAGTCATTTGAATCCGTCTCCATATTTTGCTGCATCATGCCTGACCCTTACCCCAAGAAAGACGATACAGCGGCCTGTTTGGCCGGTCCACTACTGCGCTAAGCCGTGCCAAAAGCTCTCCCTACTATGTGGCATGTTTATTTGATCTGCAGTTTGCCCTATTAGGAGTTTAAAGCAAATGTTTTCCCTGACAACCTTTAAATAAACCAACTTTTTTTCTTTTGCATCCATGAAAGAAACATTTTCGTATAAAGCACAACATACTCCTGCTGTAAATGGGGCGTACACTATGAGCTACTACACCCTTTATCCTCCACAATGCAGCCCCAAGTCTGATCTTCCCTGGCAGTCAACATGTGAGTGTTATTTCACTGGACGGTGCCAAAGACGTAAGTCAGCTTCCTCTTGGGCCTCTTTCCATGACAGTGTCATATCTGAGGCATGAGGGGTCAAAATCAAGGTGCTTGAGCCCTTATATCATATTTCTCTATCAACTTGCTAACTAATTTACAAAACTCATTAAGAGTCATATATATATATAAATCGTTTTACACTTTTTTTGGAGACAGGTTGTCATACATTCACTAACAGAGCTAGTTAAGATGGGTTGTGTCTGATCTGACAAAGGTCATATACCATCACCAGATGACACTATTATTGAAGGAGCTGTTCTTCCTTCCTTGCTATGCTGTCATAGCAAACAACATGATGTCCCTGCTGAGAAATGCCTCTGGCCTGAACTCATTCCTCATGGTGGTGGAGAAATGCACACACACACACACACACACACACGTCTCCTGGCCAAAGCCATGTCCTGTATCAGATCTGTTCTGCTCTAACATCCTGCTGCAATAACAACAACTCCTCCCAGAGGACAGCCTCAGTCCAGCTGGAGAGTCCACACACACACACACACACACACACACACACACACACACACACACACACACACACACCATACCATATTCATGATTCAAGCGCTATATTCAAACATCTGGGTAGACCACATGATCCTGACTATAGTAAGACCTATTCATGTCATATTTCCAAATAATAATAAAATCCCTTGGACCAGGGAGAGCAGACACCAGACTTACTCGATATACGTGAAAGTGTGCCAGGAAGGGGAATGACTTTTTCAGCTTGTCAAAGCGTCGCATCCTGAATTCCTTCGTCTGGATGAGTGAAGGTGCAAAAGCAAAAAGTTTAAATGGTGAGAGGTGGCAGCTCGGCTTTTACACCACTTCCAGAGCCACAGTCCTCCCAGTTTGATGTTCCCAGTCTCTGAGGGAATTCTATGAATCGCTCGCACTCTTTGGATCCAGAACCGCAGCTCCGGACCCGAGAGGGGGAAGAAAAGCTTCCTACGATCCTGTACGCAGATCTACAACATTCCATGGCGGGGCAATCGTCCTGCAAGCCCCTTCCTTAGCTTCAGATCCCTCGAGAAGGCAAAGAGGCATTCATGTGGCACTTCAGTGTGCAAGAGAGAACTGAAGCTGTCTCATAATAAGTGAGGGAAAAAAAAAGGCTATTGCGTGATTAAGGAGAGATAAAGCCGCCCAGATCTGCCCTGCGCCCAGTCCAGCCATGTGTCCTCCTCAGACAGCAGTAAGCCACTGATCCAAACTTGCACAACTTCACAAGTCACTCCTCCTTCCTCCCTTTCTTTCACTCCCTCTCTCTCTCACACACACAGACTCCCCCTCTCTCTCTCTTACTCTCTCTGTCTGTCTTTGCGCGTGCAGCTACTGTCTGTTTGCTTTTCCATCCTTCCATCAAGCGTGGGGCTAAAAATAGTAGCGACTTCTCCCCGATTCAGTCGCTCGCCAGTCGGGCAGGCAGCAGAGATGTGAGAGCCAGAGCGAGTGAGCGTCTCTGGTTTCAAATTTTAGGGTGCAACAAGACGTGTGTCTGGGTGGTTTCACAGAACAATAATGCGTGTTTGTTTACAGCCAGCTTATGAGCTTATGCTGAGCGTATATCATCTTTCCTCAGTTGTTGTCTCTTCCCTTCTTCTCCCACTTTCTCCCCTGTGTACCCCTTTTTCCTACCTCCTCCTGCAGTACTTTCCCCTGCTCCACTCCTCACCCTATCTAACCCCCCACCCCCACCCACCCTGCAGTCAGTCAGACGGTCCGTGCAGTGCAGAGCAGTGCATGGTGCAGAGGACAGAGGCTTCATGGTATTCGGCCCAGAGGAGCATTTGATCCAGGGCCAAAGGGTCACATTCAACTGCAGGATGGAGAGCTTGTTTCCTGTGATGCAACCCCCCCCCAAACACACACACACACACACACACACACACACACACACACACAAAACCACCACTGACCACTTCTTCTCCACTGCTCGATCTCTTTTCATATCCCTTCCTGCTTATCTTAAAATTCACCACGGTGGAGAAATGTCCCATTTGGGGTTTTTAGTTTGACTGTTACTGAAACCACTGGTTTTCAGTGAACTTGTGATACTCTTGTGATGAACGCTCTGCGGATGAGGACTGTTTAGTCACAAAATAACACACCTATCTTAAGATGATGTATGGAAATATGTATGAGAAGATGTTCCTCATACAAATGATTTGTTTCTCTTAAATTTCTTATGAAAAGGAAATGATTTTTATTTTTAGAGTTTCGAAACATCCAAATCACACCAAACGGAGTAAAATGTAACGTTACACACACACAAGTATATTTTATACATTTGACAGTTATTTATGACATTACATTATTTCATCCTACGAAAGGACAAGAAAAAAATGTAAGACCTTTGTAAACAAAATTCAGTACTTTTAAAGGCCTTATTTTGAGCATATTAAATTCAATGCTTTTTTAATACCTTTAAGACCCCGCGAGTACCCTGACGAATAGAGAAGCCTGTTGACTGAAGAGTGTAAATCACAAAGGCAGGAGGCGTCCGTCAGTGGGTGACTGATGCTTTAATTTACAGCTGAAAATAAAAACTAATTATCTTAACAAGACTTGTCCCGGCCACCTGACTTCTTCCAACCCCCCCACCCTTTCTCTTCTGTCTCAGTGACGTCTATTCTGGCTTTTACCACTGCAGCATGAAAGTCCTAACCTCACCCTTCTCCTCCTCCCCATCCTTCATTAATCCTTTCTCTTTCACTCTGCTCCCCCCTCTCTGTCTCCCTCCCTCCCCAGGGTCTAGCCAACCCCTTGCATTTTCTTCTTTATTTGGTGCTGCCTTTTATTTCCTGCCTCTAATCCTCCAAAAATGTTATCTCTCTCTCCCCCTCTGCTGACTATAAACAAACCCTTTCCAGCTGCTTTTCAGACCATCAGCAGCAGCGAGCCCCCTCTCATTCCGTCTCTTTCCAGACACTATTAAGCTTTTGGATTTCTCTTCACTTTTCTTTGTTCCTCGCTAGTTAATCAATCTATTCAGCATTTGACTGGGCCTTTTGCTTTTCACATTGGATATTTTTCTGCTCCCTCTGTCTCTCTCATTCACCACCGCTCTCCTCTGCTTTTCATTAGGAAGTTTTGTGTTTACTAGAGGAAGGAAGGGAGGCGAGCAGACGGTGGAGTCATGGAGGGGAAGGAGAGAAAACAACAGCAAAATAGGGATGTTGTCATAAAATGTCTGACTTTAATTAAAGACAGGATGGCAGACATGGCTGAAGAGCATGTGGTGCCATGTACTAAGCTTGGTGTGTTCGTTAGTGTCTGTGTGTGCCTCCATTCACAACAAGACTAGCAGTGTGTTTTTTATTATCCGATTTACTATGAAGTAAGCTGATCCAGGAGCATCCATTCAAAAAAAAAAGCGTAGGGGTGCATTAACATTTTAGGGTAGTATTTCTCAGAATCTTAGATCAGATCTAAGAACATTGCACACATTTGATCTATTTGTCTAAATGACACATTTAATCAAATTGTCATTATAAACATGACAGTAACAGTCATTCCCTAGATACATTTATCTCTTTTGCCCTAGTTCATAGTAGTCAAAACTAATTTTGGTCGGGGAAAAAAAAAACCTTGGTAAAAATCCACCTCTATGATGCAAAAGAAGTAGGGCTGCAACTAACTATTATTTTCATTATCGATCATTCAGCCTATTATTTTCACAATGAATCCAGCGTTTCCCATACATGGGCTCTACTTGGGCAGCCTGCACAGGTAGATAAAATCCGAATTTCCATTTTTTTTCAATCAGGACGCGCAATTAAGGCTGGGCGATATGGCCAAAAACGTTATCACGAAAACAAAATTAATATCGGTCAATACTGATAATTTTCACAATAAATGGCACGTCATTATTTCTTTCAAGGCTGATTGTTGCTCCTGAGTGAAAGCTGAAGAACCCATATGGTTAATTGTGGTTTTAAACTATTGACAAACACTTGCCAAACAGCAGAACATTTCACAAATCTGAGGTTCTGTAATTTCTTACTTTCTGCGTGTTCTAACGGGTGATATTGTTTCAAATGATGAAACAGGTTTGTGGTGTTGTCCATCTTAGGTGGCACGTGTCTTCTGCACAGTTTGCTCTGTTTTTTGTCAGATTGTAAATAGCCAAAATATCTCCAAACTACTGAAGTTGAGTGATCTTTCTTGTCGTCTATGGCTTCGTCCTGCTTCGAGCTGGTCATTCAGGAGCCGGGCATTAGAAGAGACTTCTGTACCACTTCTTCCTTGTAGTGATCTGGCCCTCGAGATCCTCCAGCTGGGACCTCATGGAGCTCTCTGTCTTCTCCCACGCCTGCTCCTTTTCCTGCAAAGTCTGCATGAGGCCCTCTGTGGCCTGAAGGAGGGATGACTTTTCCTCCTGCCACTCGATACGACGACTCTCCAACTGGTGCTCAACCTTCTTCAGAGCAGCTATGACGGTGTTTTTCTCCCGTTTCTGCTCGTCCAGCTGAGCCACATAGAAAGCTCTGGATTTCTCCTCCTCTTCCTGGAGGCAGGTCTTCTCCTGCTGCAAGCGGAGGCGCTCAGTCTCCAGCAGATCCTCTGCCTTTTTCAGGGCAGATGCAATCTTGCGGGTCCCCGCTCTGTGCTCCTCCAGTTGGGCTCGATGGGAAGCCTGGGATCTCTCCAAAGTCTTTTTAGCCTCCTCCTTCTGTTTGCGAAGAGCTTCCTGCATCTTGCTCAATTTATTCTGCAGTTTTTGAGCTTGAGCCCTCTCAAATATAAGGTCTTTCTCAAGCTGTTCTGCTTTTGTGTGAGCCTCGAACTCTGCCGTGTCTATGTCAAACAGCTGCACTTTCAGGCAATGAGTGGTCGTCTCACAGTTGTATTCAGCCACTGCGTGCAATTGCTTTTGAACACGGAGCTCTAACTCCATTGCCTCCACTTCATTTTGAAGGGCGCCATTCTCTCCTTTCATCTGCTCCAATTTGACCTGAAGATCCTTGGTGTAGGTGGTCTGCTGCACAAGATCATTCTGAGCTTTCCGCAGCATCATGCAGATCTTTCTCAGGTTTGATTTCAGCATCTCCATCTCCTTCTGTGAAGAGTGGACATGTTTAGCCTGAGCCTCATCCAGCCGGGCTTTCAGGTCACATATCTCCTTCTGCATCAACTCTTTGTCACAGCTCCGCTTGTTGTCTTCTCTCTGTTCTTGGAGCTGATCAAGTAAATCAGTCAGCGCCTCCTCTTGGACTTCCAAGAGTACTCTCCCCTCGGATCTACTTTGGGTGATCCTCGCCTCGCTGTCCTTCAGCTCACATCTTGCTTGTGCTTCGAGGGAACTGAGGTAAAAATTAAATGAAGGTTCAACCTCCCCGGAGTAGTACTCCATGTTGTTCAGCATCGTCTTCTGCTGGACCTCAGTATTTTTTCTCGTCTGTTCTCTTGGTTTTCTCTTACTCTGTGTACCTTGCTTTGTCAAAGTGAAATTTGTGTCTGGACTAAACTTGGCTCTGATTATTTATAGGGTTCCCAACATTCCAACAGAATCCATGATGTCATAATCACACCATGCACCATGCATTCTATTTTTTTACCTTTGATCCCAATTGTTAATGATTCTATTTCATTTTAATTATGTTTAAATATGAATATAATGAGTTCTAAGATGAACAATTACAAATATAATGTGCATTTTAATGTGTATTTTTTGAGGATGATCTGCATAAAATGAATTCGGTGGACATTGTTGTTGCCAGTTATAAATTTCATGTAGCCCCCATATCCCAAAATGTACTGCTTTACTGCTACTGTACTATATATGTATGTATGTATGTATGTATGTATGTATGTATGTACACTCTCTCTTTAGTCTGTAGGTATGACCTCAACAGCCATCACTTTTAAAGAAGATGGACTGCCATGTCCTGCTTGCTCATGTATAACCATTGGGAAGGTAGATTTTTTGGTTCTTTCACATCAAATCAAGCTTCTAAATCAAGCTGGCACGTTAATCCAAAGAAAGGGTGGTGAGGTTAAATCACACATACTGCTACGATGCTCCAACACTCCCTCACATACAGTATGTAGCAGTGCTGGCAAGCCTCCTAAAAAAGGTCAGCAGCCTCTATGGTACCTTTTATTGTTCTTGTGCTTTCACAAATGTTTTGAGAGATATATCTGAGGGGCCTAGCTGGGACACAGTCCGTTATTTCAAGAGTTTAAGTGTGGATTCCTCGTGGGCTCGTTCAGCCATCAGTTGTCTCAATCTCACAGTCACTCAGACTCAGAGGTGACGTCATGAATGTGGCTCTAAATCATCAAGCACACAGGATGAGACAGGACAGGAGGTGGAAAAAAAGACCCTTCTCCACCCTTCTTTGCAACCACACACACACACACACACACAAGCACTCTCACACAGCCTGGAAACACAACTCCCTGAAGTGAGTTATTCCATTAATGGCATAAAAAAAGTCCACAAGCTCTTTTTAACTATTTGCTAGTTGGCTAATGTGCTACGGGAAGGAACGGGTCACAAGTCAACTTTATTGCTATGACAAGTAGGAAAATAATGTTGTATAGGAACAGTTATGTAACTCACATGACTATGAAACAGTTGATATAAAATAGCCCACATTCCTTCAAATCAGCAGCTGGACAAAGAGACTGTGACTGATTCCTGAACTTCTGCACTGCCGAGTTTAAAATCAAGCGAAAATAAGCTTTTTCCAGAACAAACATCCAATGGAGAAAGAAGCTACACAGGTGTGTGTGTGTGTGTGTGTGTGCTGACTCAGGGCTCATCTGCAGCTGACAGTAAGGAAGCTGGACAAGGCAACCCTTTTAAATCACTTCAGACTGATCAAAAAAGGAGGAAACATGATGGTGGCAGTGGAAGGTATGCTCAGTGAAGTAGGGAGGTAGGTTTTTACTGAACAGTGTATGTAGAGCATCAGATACCCAAGTGACACTGATGCATGGTAGTGTTAAATCAGAGGAAGGAATGTGTCACAGTGCCGTCAGCTGCCTCCTGACTGAAGGAGATTAGACCAATACGATTAATGGTCAGCAAGTCAACCTGCAGCTCCACTGTGACACCACTAGGGAGCACCAATCTTATAAGTTAGTATTCAGCTGGGTAGATGAGTGATCTTAACATAACTTGACCTTAGCATTAGGTCATACTGTATTCATAGTGACACAAAGAGACTTACATGGACACTTAAAACTATCAGCTTTGATTCATATTAATTCTGGTAATATACATGTATTTAGACATTATTCACTGGGTGAGTAAGTTATTAGTGATGACTGCAAAGCACGACCTCTGCCTTTAAAAGCATATTTGAAATCTTACAAATCTGCTATGAAACTCACTCACTCACTGTGAAGGCCTTTAGGTGCACAGGATGAGTTGTACCTTTATTTTGTCTGCGGTTTCAGGATTGTGTCACTGGCTAGAAAAAATAGTTGGCAAACCCCAAAAGCCCTTGCCCTGACTCTTTACAGAAATGATGAGGAAGAAGGTGAGGAGTATCCTGGCAGATAGCTCCCGTTCTCTCTTCAGCCACTTTGAGCCTTTGAGCTCCGGGAGGCGCTATAGAGCCCTTCTGGCAATTCAAGAAGTCCTTCATCCCAAGTGCCATCAAAACTCTTAAATCTACAAAGTGACTAATGAGATTTAAGCCACAGACATGTGTATTGTGATGTCTATGTGTTTGTTTTACTAACTGCTTGTCTGTTCTCTATGTTGTTTCTTGTGTTTGGTTTCTATTCTATTCATTTACAAGTTAAACAGTGACACATTATATCATATATCATACTGACTGTATTTATCTTTACTTCTGACTGCCTTAGTTCCTGTCCTGTTCTCTACCTGTCAGAGCCCAGGTGTTGACCTACCTACTGTACATACTATAGGCGGAGTAATCATTGTCAGGATTCATGGGGAAGCTCAAAACTGAAGTCATAACTTAATGTGTGTTATTCAAAAAGAATTCTGTTTTTAAATAGCACAGACTGAGGACAACTGGGGAACTATCTACAGTTATTGTTAACGTTCCCTCCCTTCCTGTTCATTCGTATGTTTCCCCTTTTTTCTCTTTATGGAGCACACTGAGATGACTGACTGAGTTGTGTTTACATGCATACAAGTATCCTGGTTATGATCAGGTCTTTGGAGTATCCCGGTTATGTTCTGCACAATAAGCACAATATCCTGGTTTCAGAAACCTGTATAAACCCATAATGCAGTTTTGAGAAACCTGCATATGCTAGCTGGAGTACTCCGATAAAACCAGGATACTGTGACATGTAAACACCTGAGCCGGGTTTCTAGTCTTTCTCTGCCATGCTCACAGGTCAAGGTATGCAGTAGTATTATAATGATCAACGTGCTGAAATAAAGGGGAAGTCTGACTTCTGTACTGCAGATCATAAATTGTATTGTCGCTCTTGTTTTCCTTTATCTGGCCTTCATCTCCCTCTCTTTCTTTCCATCTCTCTGTTGCGTGTACACACAAAACACACACACAGTAGTATGACTCAGTGTCTGCTCAACTGGAATATGAAAAGGATGCTAATACCATAAAGCCCAAGTGAAATGTCTGACCGTGTAGATTGTATTATCATGAATTGACATCAAATTAGTGGCTTGCTGGCTAATAAGATTATGAAGAAGAAAGTGCTGTGTGAGGTCTGCATTATGCCCCTGGTACTGCAACACACACACACACACACACATTAAGCCTGATTCTGTAACATGATGCTCACTGTACACAGACACAGGCATGCAGAGGCATGCACTCACATCGGCTGGATTCACGCTGACGTACAGTGTTAGGAATTAAGATGGCTTAGTGGATACGGGTGGACGCGCTGCCAGTGCATTTCTAAAATAAGTTGCAACCTTTTGGTGGCAAAACGTCAATCTGCGGTTTGGTGTCGGGTGCCAAAAAACCAGCAGAGCAGAGTGAAGGAGTAGCAGAACAAACATCATTAATCCCCCTTACAACTGTGCAAGCAAAATATCCACACACACACACACACACACACACACACACACACACAGACGATGCCTCTGACGGAGACCTGCATGCACAGACAGACAGAGATGCGTCATTCCTGATCTCACAGATAGTAACCCTCTGCCAAAGTCTGGCTTTTACGTTCTCCTTAAATCCCTTCACCGTCCACAGCACCTCATCATTCACAGGGTCAGGAGAGGAGAGGCGTTATGTGGTGGTGGGCGTCGACGTCGAGAAGGAACCCGACTGTGGGAACGAAAAACAGTTTTGGACGCAAACAGGCTGCTTCCAGGCGAACACAGAACATATGTGTCCCCTTTTCGGTAGCTCAGCACCCTGTTCATAATGCCAGACTGCCAAAACATCCCCCACTAATTCTTCCTAACGTCGCCTCCACCCGGAAAAAAACAAAGCAAAAAACAAAACAAACGCCCATCCTAAGCCATCTCTTCTTTGATCCCCTAAAGCTGGTTAAGAGGGGAAAGGAGGGTGTTAGTGAAAAATGTCGGTCAAATGTCATGATCGACCTACAGCCAGTTAACAGCACGTGAGCCAAAGATCTAGCACAGTGTGAGCTACAATGAGGAAAAAAAAATAAAAAATTTGCCGCAGATGCTCAACACTGTAGTGCTGGTTGAAGCTCACTAATCCCCACTAGTTGGCTCTGATAAAACAATGTGTATATGTATTTGAATGGAGTTTGTCATCGGATTAAACTTTAACCTCTCTCCGTTCTCTTTTTCCTACTTTGAACTGCTCTCCTTCTCTCTCTTACATAATCTTTCTCTCTGTCTCTGAGTTTCTGATGGAGATGGCTGCAGCAGTGTGTTTGTGTGTTTGGGGTTGTGCGTGTTCAAACCAGAAAACCGCTGTATTCGGCACAAAGCTGCAGCTGTAGAAAGAGAGTGATCTGATTCAGGCCCCAGCAACCCGGACAGCTGCAGCGTCCACCGGCTTAACTCTGCTGAACTAGCACACAGACCCTGAACGCCCCACACAAGTCGACATTCATGGTATTTAAACTGTTGCATAGATCTACACATTCATCCATCCATCCAGTTTTTATCTCCGCTATCTCGTGCAGGGTCGCACAGTCTGTCCCAGTACACGCTGGGTGAGAGGAGGGCCGGGATGTTTTTTTTTAATCCTTACACTGAGGGAATAGAAATATGTTTTTCTGCAACCCCCTTATTTTAGTTAACAAAAAAGACAAACTTCTCAAACCTTAGATGTTCTCTAAACACAAGCTGCCATTCAATCACGTTCCCTAATTAAAACAATAAAATACACCCTAAAACTGGGGAAATTCAGTCAGAAACAGTCCAATCACAGAATACGAGCTCAGGCTTTGCCAGCTTTGGGTACTTGACAGTTTTCCATACTCACATTTTGGCACCAATAAGTAGTGCAGTACAATGCTTAGCTCAAAACTAAAAATCTATAAGAATCATATGTTATTATTGTACATGTAACACCACACAGGTTATTATTTTTGTAGATTTTTTTGAATGGGTACATAATGTGAATTTTCACTTCAGCATATTCAGGAATCTTGTGCAAACCAAACAAAAGAAACATTTTCCATTATAACCCATCCCATACTGGAGTTTTGAGGCATACATTGATATCAATATTTGGGAAAAAACAATAGTATTTTTTTTAACATAAACACACAATCTTGATATGGATCCCTTAGATTTGTTTTGTAACATATGCACTGAGCGGGACATTTTACAGTTGAAAAATCTTGTCTTGTCACTGCTCTATGGTGGACAAACTATGTAATGGTAACACTGTTTATAATTTACCTCAAACCTAGTTTGGAATTTCTGTTCTGCAAAGTCTCGCTGACATACACTGATACAATATATCTGCAATAAGCGAATATTAGCCAGGCCAGTTTACTGTATTCAAGTGTACTTTTCGAATCTGGAACCTTTTTGTATGTCATCCTTCTCTCTTTGCAAAATGTCCCGTCTGTATCCCTACAGTATGCTAGCAAATAAAGATTTAAAAAACACTGACAGCGTAGTGGCAATGCTGGCCTCATACGAGCCAAAAGAACAGTCAGGCCTGTCAGTGCATCACAGGGTTTGTGAAAGGACGTGGGGGTTTGCGGAAGAGGTGGGAGGGTATAAAATGTCATACTTCGCCTGTCACCGAGCTCGTTCAGCAGCACTTCATCAGTGACCTCATGGTTCTGCATTCAATAACTCAGCGCGCACACACACAGGGGTTGGCCTTGTGTGTGGGCGAGAAGTGCTGTGGTTGAGGAGGGCGATGGTGACATACGAGTGTAAAAGCCCTGGTTCTGAGCGACACAGCACTTAAGGATATCTACGATACGGAATTATACTTACACATTAGATCTTTTTCACAGCAGACATTTTGACTTGTAGTACAGGTGTTACTAACAACATTAATGATGGCTCTGTTTTATATAAGTGTCTCAGTAAGCCATGACAGTGTGACGGTGAGTCAGCATGCACAGTACCAGGACCCTGAAACTGAAGCAGCTAAATGGAATTCAGCCAATATTAATTTTATTCTTTAACACCTGTGCTTTTACTACTGTGATATGTCAAAATGTCTGCTGTGAAAAAGATTTTTGACAGAATAAATTATTAAAAATAATACTGTATGTCCCTGCCTGCCACTTGGTTAAGGTGCTAACCCATTACAACACTACTAATATGCAAACTGACCTTAAAAAAACACACCAAGATGTCATGAACATCCCTGACCCTGAAGTGATGTGTGTGTGGCAGGATCACTGCTAGAATCAAAGAAACTGGAGGTCTACCTCTTCGTCATCGCTGGGCAGTCGTTGGTAGTCGGGCTCCGACGTCTCCTGCAGCCTCTGGTAGTCTGCCGTCTCCCCCATGGTGGGGCTCCAACACCCGACCGGTACCTGCCCCCGGGGCTACGTGTCCTCAGAGTCCTCAAATAGCCACAGCTTCAGTCAGTGAGCAAACCCACTCACTTAGTCAGTCGGTCAGTCAGCCCGCTTCGAGGTCTGTGCTGTCATTAGGAAGACAAGTACAGTATTCTGCATGTCATTCACAGCACAGCTCTCTATTATTTCAGATAGCTGAGCACAATGTTTCTAATCATTCAAATAACTATGCTGTCGCTGGATAACTCCAATACTCCCACCTTCATTGTCTCCCTCATTTAGGTAGAGTCAGCTTTCCTTGGAAATGGCCGGACAATGAGTTCCTCATGTTCACACAGTGATAACAGGGCTGCGTTCACTGACTGACCAGATTGTAAAAACACAGGTGATTATCTTATGGAAATAGCTTTTAGTAATGCATTCCTCTGGCAAGCTGCAGACAACAATTCTTGATGCAGGATGAACATAGTCCCTATGTTTGCATTGTTGTGTGCAGGCAGGGATTCTTCCTCTTCTGAAGAAAAACAGAAGACAGTCCGCTTTTTTAACAGATGTACAGTTTGTCCTTAAATGTTCAGGAAGCATCCGAGGTGTGAAACTGACCCTTCATTGATCGTTATTGTCCCCGTAGACAAGGAAATCCCATGTGTAGGAGCTGCTGCAGTGTGGATGGAGCGCTGGGAGGATGCAGCCAAGGTGTGGCACCAGGGGTGACAAATCCGGCAGGCTCTATTTCTGTCGTCCCATCTCACGCCACGGTAATCACCTCTACCCTCAATCTCTCTGTCGCTCCACCTCGCTCATCTCTGCTGTCACTCTCTCTCTCCCTGACTGCTCTCGTTCGCCCCTGCCTTAGTGCTGATGCATGTTCTTCATATCCAGCGATGCCCCCCTGTCTCTCTTTCTGTTTCTATTTCTGTGCCCCAGGCATCACTCCAGCCAGCTCACCTCCTCTCACTCATCGCCAGGAGTGAAATATCACAGATTGCACAGAGGCTGTTTCTCATTTTTCACCTGGTTTATTTCATCCTTCCTTTGTGTGCTTCTATTTTTTTCCCCCCTCACAGATCTTGAGCAGCTGTCCAATCGGACTGGCAGCTCAGTCTGGGAGGATTTTTAACGCTGCTTTGTCCTAAATGGACTTCCTGATTGCTCGGTTGATGGCTAATCCCTCGCTGTTATGTTTTTCCCCTCCTCTCCTCCTTTCAGTCCCTCACCATCAAACCCGCTTTCTGCACCCCTCCGCTTGATTTTTTGTTATTTTCTCATTTCAGCCACGGCTCAATGATTTGATGAGTGGTCGCCTCCTCTATTACTGTGGCAACATCAACCAATCCCACCTCCTCCCCGCTCTCCTGTGTCCTGTAGTCACAGCGATCCAGTCAGCGGTGGTCCTGATAGAAGCAGCCAATGACAGCGAGGCAGGCCAACAGGGGTGGGGAGGGGGAGGAGGGACGATGGCAAGAGGCGGGGGAGCCCTAATGAGGAGAGTTAATCCTCCCTCTGAGAGGGAGAAAAACACAGCCATGCTGCTTTTTGTGTGTGTGTGTGCGTTTGTGTGTGTGTGTATGCACCTCTCCACTATAGCGAGGGTATCCAGGCCATCTGGATCCTTGCTGAGTGGACATCTGGATATAGAGGGAAATAGAATAAAAAGAACAATGTGTGTGTGTATGTGTGTGTGTGTGTGTGCGCACGACACTACCCCCTGGTCTTTCCCAAGTGTTAGTGTGACTAGCACCAAATCTAAATGACAGCAGAACACAGGGCTTGTTCACTCATATGTCTTCTTGTCCTCCCCTCAGTTCACATCACTCACTCTTTATTCTCCCCTCTTTCCATCCTAAACACTTGCCTTCTTTCCTTTTCCTTCCTCTCATCTCATTTGCGCCTTTCCTCTCGTTCCCCACCACCCCTTTATCCTCCCTCTCCCTCTCCATTCCAGTCCTGTTGATGTCCTCAGGCCAGTTATTCGCAGCCCGCTGAGCAACATTCGCTTTTTTTGCTCTCGCTCCTCCGCCTCTCCTCTGCTCTGTTGTTGAATCTGCCCCTCCGGAGGCCCGGCTGCCACACATGTGAGCGGCACGCAACGTCGCCCTGTAAATACACAGACGTGCACGCACCTCCGCACGAAGGCAAATGCACACGCATCACCGAACAAATATTTCTACTAAACTGAAACACAGGAACGCCGTGCATGCATGCCAACACAATACACAGCAACACAAAAGCCTGCGTTTCTGCATTTACCACTGGACATAATGCTGATTATATCTATAAATTTTCAAGGCAGCAATCACAATCAAATTCCCTCTGCAATAAATGAGCCATACATGAACCGGTGCACCCTCCTTTTCTCTCTCCGTTTGTGGATATGGTTTTGTTTTCTGGTCTCTGGGGTGTACTGTTATGTTGTTCTCCTCCCTCTCTTACAACTGAATCCCAAATCAATGATCCTTATTGGTCAGGCTGGCCACTGGAGCAGCCTATCAGATCTCTGAGTGCAAACATCAAAGGCTTACAACCTCACTTTGCCAGCTTCACCAACACCTCCTGCTGCACCGACCTCTCCGTCACTCCCATTCCCTTCACCTTCTGTCAATGATGTATCCTTTATCCTTCCATCCATGTCTCCAAGTCCACTCTAGTAGAGACTGAATGGACAGTCATGGAAGTATCTACAAACAAGGACTCATCACACTTGCTTGTTTCAGTCCAGCAGGTATAACATAACACAAAACACTGGCCTGTTATAGATGCTCCTTTGTGAAAGTGTTCCATTTTTGATGAGAGAGGTGGTTTGGACATTTAATACAATATACATAGGGGGGATATAATGTGCAACATCACAAACTATGACCTCAATACCAAACACAGTCACACACACAAACAACAATCTAACACTACGGTATTAAATATGAAATGCACGAGACAGAGGAGCAAAGTTCCAAAGAGCCAGATAGAAGAGAAGACGAGCAGTAGGGGAGAGACAGACAGACAGACAGACAGACAGACAGACAGACAGACAGACAGACAGACAGACAGACAGAGAAGGGACGTCTTAGCCAAATGAGGCCATGATAAATGGAGCAGGGCTGAGCTGTAGTGTCCCCCCCCCCCCAATGAAGCTAACACGCTCCATTACAGACTGTGTGGCAGTTTGGTAAGACTAGAGGGCAAGGCTGACTAGTGTGAAAATAATTATGTGATCATACAATTTGTTTTCCTACATTTTTCCTTTGCAATAGGAATTTTAAAAAGTCAGTAAAGGTAAAAGAAGACAATAGCCTGACACCCTTTTTCTGGAATACAGCTAATATTTTGTAGAAGGAAAATGCTGAATATGTGGACATTATAGAGTCACAAGAAGTTTGTCGACATGTTCCTGACTCAGTGAGCTTCCATATTTTGTATATCTAGTTTACATACTCTGCATGCAGAGTTACAACATTTCTGCTCAGACAGGATGCTTTTTACTACTCAACTATATTACTTTATTCTGATGTTCAGCACACATCAGTATAAACTCAATATAACCCAAAAGTTGCTGCCTCAAAAACTGTACTTCTATTTAAATTTCTTCCACAATTTTTTGGCCAGAAATTCTGATTTATTTATTAATGTATTAATGTAGTCTTTAATCTCTCTAATTAGGTCTGCCTTCAACTCAAAGTGTGAAAATAATGAAGTTCAAATGTTCTGAAATAAACTGTATATGAATATGAAAAATATCCCCTTCATAAAACTTCCCTGACATTTAATGTCAAAATCTAATCTAATTTAACTAGACAGAAAAATTAGTATTTATACCTTCTAATTTAAAAGTTCTTTTTTTTTGTTATTAGTGACCTAAATACAGACTATCAATAGGAATCTGCAATTCTTTTTTATTTATTTTTTATAGACCTTATTTTTAAAAATGCAAGCAAACTTTCTTAGTCATGTTGTATTTTTTTTGTCAAACATGGCACCACATTTCCCCGCTGATATCAGCTACTCAGAGAGCACCACACCTTCACCTCTGACCCCTCTGTTTCCATTACAGCCCACATTTCACACACTCTCCTCCAGAAACCTGGAAAACCCCTTTAATAACCAAACGCTGGGGCTCTGACCTTTGACCCCAGAGGCTTCATTTGTCAGCCATCTTGTGTCAGGGGGAAGGTAAAAGCTGAGCCTGTTAAAACCTGTAAACGCCTTCTCTGTCCCCATGATGGAGAGCGAGGAGAAGCAGAGCAGACAGGCTGTGGGTGGAACAGTACAGTGTTCCCAGCCCAAACATCGCAGGCCGTTTAAACCCTCCCCTTTAAGAGACCGTTTAGGGTCCTTAAAGACTAAAAGAACTGTGGACTCCTGGGTCCCTCCTGTCTCTTTACGACTGTTGGTGGGCAGACCGCAGGCTCTGGGGGCAGCAGTAAGCTTTTGAACAGGAGCTGGATGAAATCCCTGATGTCTACTACTGATGTGGGGCTCGTAGGGTGGAAATATAATCAGTGTAGTAACTGGACAGTACAGCAGAACAGGTTATGGTGTACTGTATCTGTGTGTGTGTGTGTGTGTGTGTGTGTGTGTGTGTGTGTGTCTGTGTGAGTTCACATATGTGAGTGTCATACCTCTGTGCAAAGTATAGCATTTTCTTTGGAACTTGAGAGATGATTCTAAGCCTAATCAACATGATTTAATCTATTTAATCAGTTTTTCTTTTCAATTAACCGATAAATCATTTAGTTTAAAAATGTCAAATAAATACTGATTAGCCCAAACTGATGCCCTCAAATTACAATTTTTTTCTCACCAGCAATCAAAAAAATATATATGTAGTCCACATACTAACATCATTAAATGGTATTTTCTAAAATAAAAAGCCATACATCTAGTGAAGTATTTGATTATACTAAGATTCAATTGTAAGTCTACAAAATATAACCATCACACAAAGCACAGTGGTTTCAAAATGTTTGATGTCATTTAGTTCATTTCATATTACATACACTGTTTTAGATATATTTTCTGTAGATCTCCAGCTATTTAGAATTGTACTTGAATTAAGTTTAGGAACTCACAAGAGACAGATCACAAAAAGGATGGTAGAGCTGAAACAATTAGTTGATACATTGATTAGCCGATCAACAGAAAATTAATCAGCAAATTCTTTTGATGATTGAATAATTGAGTAATTTTTTAAGCAAAAACATCAAACATTCTCTGGTTCCAGTTTCTCCAATTTGAGGATTTACTGCTTTTCTCTCTTTTATATCACAGTGAACTGAATAAGTTTTGGATTGTTCGTCAGACAAAACATCTGAAAACCTCACCTTCGACTCTTGAAAACTGTGATAGACACTTCTGACAATTTAGAAACCCAACGATTAATTGATTAATTGATTGAGAAATTAATTGGGACATTGACTGATAAGTAATCATTAGTTGCAGTCCTAAAGAAAGGTCAAAATTGAGTGTGGATAAAGCTCCAAAAACACTTCCTGTAATGCATTCTTTCATTAGACCCTCCCTGCCTGGTAAATGTGTACATCTTTCAAACTCCACTCTGCCAGTTTGTAATGCTGATCTTCGGTTCAAAAATGTGTGTTCTTCGGCCCACGCCAAGATAACCCTGGTGACATCATCAGGGCTATTTTCTCCTGTTTGACACAACTGTTCAGCTCCCGGTACTCCCAATAACTAGTAAACTGACATCTATGTGTTAAATCAGAGGAGTGCCCCTTTAATTCTGAAGTTGAAATTTAAGACAAAATAAGACTTGGGCAGATCCATCACACCGCCCCTCTACTCTCCAAGAACCCATGACCCTGTCAACACAAGTATCAAAACTCATCCTGTACATCCATATCATAAAGGAAAACTAACTATTCTAATAATATTCTAAAAATCACATGGAACCATACAGCAGCCAAACTTTCAAAATCAAAAGTCTGTTTCTGGAGATGTATGGGAACTTAAAGTGGGTTACAGACCTGTTTCTGGTGGGACTCCACATGAATTCTTTTCACAACCGATTTGGGCCCCCGACACTTAAAAAGCACCCATGTAAAAGAAATAGTTCTTCTTGTAGGTCATGGTAGCAACACCCACCCACAACTTCTGGTCAGAGATCAAATCTTGTTGACTTAAGCGATGACTTCACTACTGCTACCAGATGATTCACTACTCCACGATATGAGAAAAGACGTTGAGATTGACCAATGACTCTGTGCTACTGTGCTGAGGTCAGTGTTTCTGGGAAAATGTTTACAGTCAATGTAATGGGCCAGTGAAGGAAGCTGATATAGTTGTGGTCAGGGTGTGGACTGTGGAGTAATGGTACAGTAGCTCCTTTAGAAATTTCTGTTGTGCTTATATTTTTACCTTTAAAACACACCAGTGAGCGGAAGCCTGACTGTTGTTCCACGTGCTGTCAGTCAAATCTAAACCTCTTTTCTCTTCCTAAATCCTCCACCATATGCTGAAAAATCTTAATGAGATTTTCAAGCACAAATGTGATGCTGCTGCTGCCTTATTTCTGGAAAATACATCCTACATTGTCTTAGTGAAGAAGAGGAGACAGGGGTCACACCAACTATTTTGATTTTTAATTAATCTTTTAAGTCATTTATCAAGCTAAAATGTCAAAAACTGCAGCTTCTAGAATGTGAAGATTTCTGCTTTTCTTGTGTTAGATCATTGTGAATTGAATGTTTTAAGTTGGTTGTATTTAAAGACTCTGGAAATTTGTGACATCATTTTTTATATTTTCTGACATTTTATAGTGTAAACAATTCATCGAATAAAAATAAGCAACAGATTCATCGATAGTGGAGATAATTATTGCAGCCCTATTTTAACTATAACTATTTTCAATAAATTGTCAGTTATATTTTAACATTATCCAATTAATATATTGAATACTTGTAAAATGCCAATCAACATGTCCCAGAGCTCAAGGTGACATCATCAAATTACACTGGAACAACAGCTCAAAACCTAAAAATATTTAATTTCTGGGAGCAGTGAATGACATTTCTTCCTGAAAATGCTTAAAAATGTAAACAGTCAAAAAACTTTGACAGTTACTTTTCTTTTGATTTACTCATTGATTAATCAACTAATCGTTTCAGCACTAATATAAAGTGTATCGAGAGTATAGAGGCTGTACTTTCTCAAACCAGAAGACCCTTACTAAAGTTCATCATGCTGGAGACTAAGAAATGCACATCTCAGCTCTAGCAGATGTGTTTGTTAGTTAGTTACAGTACATCTACATAGTCAGGTAATATTATGTAAATGTACATTTCAGAAACTTGTGCATCAAATAATAGAAGATGACAGAGAAATCCATTTTACCGAAATCATAATTTTGAACCTATTTTTCTTTCTACAACTACTTCCTGGTGGCCGGGGGGGGGGGGGGGGGGTTAAGGCGCCGGCCACGAACTGCAGCATCACCGGTCTGAATCTGCCGGGAAACCTTTGTTGCATGTAGCTTCTCATCCCTCTCTCCCCTCATTTCCTGTCATCTCTCTACAGTTAACTATCTAATAAGGGGGCGCCCCCAATGGCTGAGGGGTTAAGACGTTAAGACCATGAGCTGCAACGTCCCCGGTTCAGATCCAGCTGGGAACCTTTGTTTCCATCTCATTTATTTCCTGCCATTTTTCTGCTATCACTATGTAATAAAGGCTTAAATGCCCTAATTGCTAAACAATGTACTGCATCAGTAGTACATTTTCTATATCATTGACATCCTTCTTCAGGCTACTTTATGTTGTCCAGTCCCAACAGACAAGAGTAACATACCAGATCTCAACTGGGCACAAAGATCTACCCAATTATTTTATCCATTTATCTATCAATTTAATTACAATTTAGTGTAATTGACTCTGACCACCATGGGGAGGGGGTGAGCATAAAAGACAAATGTGTGTCTACTGAGCGAGGATTAATTAAGTGACTTTGTATCATAGTGGTCGCCTTTCTATCAAGAGTAACAAAGACCATGTACAGCTTCAAGCAATAACAAAACTGTAAACCTAATGAACAGGATGTGGTTGAAAGATGGCTTTTCCCCCAACCCGGCAGGCTCAGTTGGGATCAATCGTGGTTGGGCACTGAGTCAAAAGTCCTAATGGCTTCCATTTACTGTAGAACACACAATCTTTCACACTGAGCTGTCGGGAGAAATATTATCCTCAACAAATCCTCTCTCATCACCCCTTTCCCAGAAAGATTTCCACTTCGGCTGAATCAGAGGTGGACGGGCTCGCTGAACAAATCCACTGCGGACAGAGGTGTGTGTGAGGGAGACGAAAGAGAGAATACGTGTGTGTGTGTTTGCGTGAGTGTGACAGAGTGTGAGAGATAGATAGACCTCCATGCTATATAATCCTCAGCTCTCGTGCTGTCTTTCTAGAAAGTGTTGAAGGGGCACGTGTGTGTGTGTGTGTGTGTGTGTGTGTGTGTGTGTGTGGTGTTGGCTTTCCCCTGTCCCTCCAGGCTAAACAGGTGGGATTTAAGAGGGTGATCTAAAGCCTGTGGGGCAACACCGGGCCGTGCAGGGCAGCAGGGGACAGGATTAGGGAGGACGGGACGAGGGGTCCCACTGTCTCACTTAATCTGTGTGCGCGCTATTGGTGCCAAGGTCACAGGTGATGAGGTATGCAAATCATCAGAGGCTAAAGCTCTCTGTGTTTCACTGCCATCTGGGTGTGTGTGTGCGGTGACATTGAAGTGACACCGAACATACTAACTCATTCACACCCTCAGCTCACGTGCCAACCCTGTTGTCCTGGAATCGAGGCAGATCCCCCAAATGGTTCGTTCGGTTTAAACTGTGCACTATGATGGAGGGCAGGGCAATAATATAATGTCAACCAATATTATCATCTGTCACCTTTCTTATCATGACAATATGGACATGTGGTGTTACCGTTTTACAAAATACTGTTAGAGCAGAATTGATTGAGCAAATTTTAATAATAAACTAATTAATTTAGTTATTGAAGTTCTTGATTTACTGTTTAGACATTTTTAATGTGTAGCAGTGGACCAAGTTAATTGAATTAAACATCAATTTTATTATTTCATGACATTTTGCATACATTTGTCATACCGTGATGTATATCAACATTAAAAAAATGCTCATTAATAACATTTATTTCAACCATATTGTCCAACTCCTACTAGCATCTGATTCACCATCTATAACTTAAAACTGCATTGAATCTGAGCTAACTGTATGAAGTGTTGTCCTTTTAAGCACAGAATATTGTTAGACACTATGCAAACTCTTTCCTAGTTCCCACCTGTAACATTCCGTCCAGGGGAAAAAGCTCTTCCATCTGGCTGAATGAGCAAACTTTACAACTGTGAATAATGTTCAGTTTCTGATATATTTGGAACAATCTGCTTTTATCAGTTCTCCATCTGGCCACATGGGGGCAGCCTGAGGCAGTGAGAGGAAAAAGTCACTTTTAAAGCCGTTTTCATTCATGTTTATGAGGCAGGTGTAAGTAAAATGTGTTTCTTTAAACACACTGTGAGCAGAAAAAAAACACCTGAAATTCTGACTTGGCCTGATTTCATAGTATGTTGCATAGTAATGTTTTTCAATGCAATCAGAACTCACTGACACAACCAGTATGACGTTGAAATCACAACATATTGGACTTTTCATCATTTTCAGTAAATTCATTTAAGTAAAGATAGATAAGTGAAGTTATTCAGCAGAGATGAGAAAAGGCTGCAGGCTACTGCTCAAACTGATGTCAGGTTAGATGTTAATAACTCTATAATGTCTGTCTGCAGCTTCCAGGGACTTATCTCCTCTATCTTTGGAAAAAGCAGACATCCCTCCCTAGGACTGATATCAGCATGCAGAAGCGTTGCTGTTTATCCTTCAGCTTGGCAATGAGAAAAAGTGAAGCTTAATGACTTCTATCAAAACACTCACTATGGCCTCAGAAACAGCCTGACAGACGGCATTTTATGAAGGACTAGAACCTTATAATGTACATGGCAAACTCTGTGTTGCAGGTACAACCATTAAAAATCCTCAAATTTATCACATCTACCTTTGTAAGTTCCACAACTTGTCCAACTGTAATACACTGCTAATGCTTCAATATACACATACTCATCAAATTGAAGCATTACTAAAAATTAAAAAAATATCAAGACTTTTAATGCCTTAAAATTGATTATTTAAAACTTTTGGGAGTTTTAAGGTCCAGTGGATACCCTGTCTCATTCTCTGTTCACTGCACCTGCCTCAAACTGAAAGAAGTTGAGTTTGTTTTTGTCTTTGTGCGTAAAGCAGGGGCACAGTCAGTGTGGGTATGAAAGTATGTGTGTGTGTGTGTGTGTGTGTGTGTGTGTGTGTGTGTGTGTGTGTGTGTGGGCGGTGATGTGGGCGCTGTCAGAGACCTGCAAGAAAGACTGCAAAATTGCATCATCACCGTCTACAGTGGTGTACAGGGGTGTGTGTGTGTCTGGTCAATATGTAAGCTGCTCTTCCGGTCCCCTCTCCCCAGAAGGAGTGAGTGATTGAGCAGAGTAACAACAGATAAGAGACACAACAATATACACAGAGAGAGAGAGAGAGAGAGAGAGAGAGAGAGAGAGAGAGAGAGAGAGAGAGAGAGAGAGAGACAGAGAGAGAGAGAGAGTGTGTGTAAAGACTACAGAAAAACACACAATGAAAATAAGATTATCGTGAAACTGAACTAACTGAATTCCTTTAGACACACACAGGAACTGGATGCTATCAGTGAGACTCATCTGTCTCCATCATGATTTGTTTCTCAACATTATGAAGCAAACACACAGCTTGTAACCCAGAAGTGCAACTGTACTCTGTGGTGTTAAACTGTGTGTGAACCCTGAACCTCTATTACAGGCCTCTCACCATTTAGGATGTGAGCCATGTATGCAATAAAGGGAAATTCTGGTGTCTTTCAGCCGGGGTGTTACTCTGATATTTGTGTCCATTATGACAACATTGATTGATTGGGGCAAAGTGAATGAGCACTCCTACAGCTTTCCAAAAAAACTTCAGTTCACTAGAATGTCAACCAATTGTCTGAGTTGGACCAAAAGTGAACAGAAAGTAGCTCAAGCTAACTGCGTAGCATAGCAGATCCACATCCAGGTCAACTTGCCAGCTGACTTAAATGCTGCTTTCATGCATGTATGCCAGCTTGTTTAAAATGAGTGTAGGTGTGGACGACATGAAGATATATATCATGAGACAATATAAACTTCTCAATCAGCCAAAGAGATTTTGCCATACTGTTTATACTGAAGCAGCTATCCCTTTAATATCTATGGGTGTACTGGGCCATGGAGGATAATGTTGTAAATCAATGAGCAGGGCTGTTTTATGGCAGTATTGGATTTTTATAGGATTTCTGTAATTAACACATCTTAGTTTATGGATAATGTTTATGGATAAAGTTTGCTGTATCATGATATTTATTGATAGCATCATATGAAACATACCATGATAGAGGATTTTATCCATATTGCCCACCCCTCTGACAGTGTAAAGCTGGGATTTGTTTTCTATTAGGCTTGCTAGACAAGTCAAAGTAAAAACTACAAGAATTAAATGTTTTTATTGACAGAAGTGGATCCACTATGCTATGTGGTTTACAGCTATAAGGATTTATAGGGGACAACTTTCAATGTTTATTTTCAGGTGGATTCAGAGACAAGTGTTTGAAATGATCTCTGTTACACTGAAGTTCTTTGGAGGCTGGCGCTCCTTGCCTCAATGGTGGTGCATAAAATGTTATCATGACAATGGACAAAAATATAAGACTAATACCCAGAGTGAGAAATATCAGAATTTCCCTTAAAGATTTGTTTTGAGGCATTTTGCCTTTATTGGCAGAGACAGTACAGATGCAGACAGGAAATGCAGGGGGGGTATGAGATGCAATAAATAAACTTTAATCTAACTGGGTCTTGGCGGTTATATGGTATACGACTATCTAGGCCGCCAGATGCCCTGGAATTTCCCTTTAAAGAGACAACTTGAATAAAACCAGAGATGAATCCTGTCAGAGCTGATAAATAAGTATAAAGCAGACACCAGACGTAGAGGATACACTGTCTGCAGCAGATTGCACCTTCAAGAACAATCACATGTAAATAATGGTCAGTGCTCAGAGGTTTATCTTTCAGATGTAAAAGCAGAGGTAGAATTCAAAACTATGGGAAGCTCTAGTCTTCCAGCCTGCGGCTGTGAGTTGCCAGTGTCACAAGGTGATCTATTATAGGGTCACTTAATCAGAAAACCTGATGCGTTAACAACACAGCTAACATATGATACACCCCGAAAAGACGGACAGCATGCCAGTCCTCATGGGGGCTGGTAATGCAACACCTGGAGGAACAGAGAAAGGAGGAAGAATAACAAAGAAAAAAACAGGTAAAGGTGAAAGGAGAGGGAAGTAGAGAGGGAGTGAAAGCGACAGCGAGGCTTGTGACAGCTGGTCTGCAGGTAGATTGATTGAGGAGTCAGCAGACTGGAGCAGCAGCAAGCCGGATGCCGGCAGCAAGCCGGATGCAAGTTCAGGGTTAAAATAACACTGTCCTCTCTCTCACACACACACACACTTTGACTCTCAGAGGCTCCCTTTCCTCCGAGCTCTCCTCTGTCAGTCTGGGCCCCCGAGGCCCTCCAAGCATTCAGAGACACTCTCCACAAAAAGCACACTCACTGGTCGCTGCTGCTATTCTGGGAGCTTCCTCTCCGCTCCCCAACTCCCCTTTTAATCCCTCCCTCCACCTCATACTCTCCCTGTCTCTGTCTACCCTTCCTCCCACTATCACTTTTTTTATTTCAATCCTGAGTAACAAGTAACTCACTCCCTAGTTTTCTAGGAAGCATGTAATCTTTCTTGGAGCACCATGAGCTGTAATGGAACACATTTTCTTCCCCCCTTCCCTTTTAATTATCTTTGACTAATGCAGGGGTACAAACTACATTTTTACCTTCGGGTCAAAACAGCCAGAGAAAACTAAAATTCTCACCTAGATTTCTAGGAAGTGCATTGTGGGTAGATTAACTTCCAATATGAACGGTAGATTAGTAAACCTCCTAGGACACATTTACTTGAATTTTGCACTTCACAGATCTTAATTTTCCACTCTATAAGCACCGTTTTCGATTTAAGTTATTCAATGACAACTCAACTTTATTGTATGTTTTCATACAGCTACTGAGCCTCAAATCAGACTCAACCTCCTGAAAGGACTCGTTAATAAAAAACACAACATCCAGGACAGGAAGGACTCGACGAGCTGATTAACATCGACTCAGTAGTAAAGTATGAAGGGTGGTAAATGTACTGATTTTTTGCTGCTACTACCTGTGCTGTTGCATGGTAGACTAGTCAAATGTTTAGAAGTCCTTTAAAAATATTCAAAACTACTTGATTAGCTTTTTCTATAGGCTAATATACTGGAATAAGGCTATTGTAAAGTATGACCATGTCTTTCAGTAACACCAGTAGCACTTTAACAAGTAAACCAACAGCTTCACCAGTGGTGGAAGAAACCTCAACGCAAAACTATTTTCTTCCAAGTAAAGGCCGTGCATTCATAGTTTTACTTAAAGTGTAACTACACCCTCATATTCAGCTAGAACCGTCTCTCCCAGCAAATTTAAAAAATACAACGAGTGAGGGAACAACTGTAGGAGGTGTGGCCTCGTGGCTCCGTAGTGTGTGTGTCAGGGGACACGGGGGAGACTGACTGACACTGATTAGAGTCTTTTTTTAAATAAATTTCATGACGTAGACAGGTCCCAACCAGTTGACTCTATGTCAGCGTTGGTCTTGCAGGTTCAGGGCTGATTTGAAACAGTCGATGGCATGTTGAGCCATTTTAAACCCATGAAATGCTGATTTTTAGAAATTTGGTAAGAAATGTCAATATTAACACAAGTATTGATGTATATGACAGTACAGTCATATCATTTAGTTTACAGCTCAAAAAACATGTTTAAGTGTGCAGTACCTCTTTAAGTAAAAGTACAGAAATATAAACATCAAACTAAAAATACTAAAAATAAAAACATTAAAAGTGCTCATTAGGCAGCAGTATGGTACCTCAGAGTGTTATAATATATTATACGATTATTATTACAATAAGCATTATTCTGTCAGTAGCATTTTGATGTTATAGCTGGTCAAAGTATAGGAAAGAATGTTTTCCTATACTGCTGGGTTGTTTGATACATAACAATGTATTGTTGTATAAGTTGATGTTTTGTATGTAAAAATCTTTAAAGTCACTAGTAACTATAGCTGTTAAATAAATGTAGTGGAGTAAAAATGCTAATATTTTCCTAAGTAGGAAAAAAATGGAAACACTCAAGTAAAGTACATGTACCTCAAAATTACACTTACGTACAGTACTTGAGTAAATATACTTCCACCACTGACCTTCACATTACTTAACAAATTGGTAAAACTATAAATGCGATGTTTCAGTCAGTGGTGTAAGGGAGTTATGATGGGCCCCAGTGCACGCTAGTTACTAGTTATGAAGCACACACACACACACCATTAGGCATATATATATATATATATATATATACTCTATATATATATATATATATATATATTATATACATACACACACACACACACACACACACACACACATCGAATCGAGCTGGTTGGGCTATTGTATTGTAGAACCACTTTTATGTTTAGGCATGACTGCTTGCTCAGCTTGTCAATCTTGACAGTCTAAACTAGCTACCGAATATCATCTCATCACATGATCAAATAGAGACTTGGACAACATCAACATACATATTACCCAGTAATCATCATTTCTTTGCCTATGACAAAACTACCAAAGAAAATAAGAAATCATAAATTTAATTGAAACGTTTTTTATAGTTTATGAATTGTTTTTAGTTTATGTAGAATAAGCGTATCATTTTGTTATAGATTGCTACAGACTGTTTTACCAAAAAAATACAAAACTGAAAACCATGACGGAGATGGATTTGTTTGTTGGAGGGCCCGCTCTCCCCACCTGATGGGCCCCAGTGCAACCGCACTGCCTGCACTGTCTATATTTATGCCCCTGGTTTCAGTCAGGCATTGGTGAGTAGAACATCCCCTTTGGCAGAGGAAGAAACCTGGCCTGATACAGTACTGAGAGATAAGCATCTTTAACAGCGCTGCCACTGCACCTGCCCTCAGTGCTGCTCCAATTATGGAGCCATTTACACAGCTGAACACCGAAGGTCTGCCACCGATAAGTAAACAACCGGCCTGGTAGCAGCATCCAGTCAATCATGTGGCGTTTCACATAACAAAAGCAGATACAAAGTGTCAGTGAGTGCACCCACTCACACAAAGGCATGTTGGCACAATTCCTACATTCACAGGCACACACACACACACACACACACTGCACATAGTCTGTTCTTCTCACTTTCACTCCATCTCAGCCCTCAAACACACGTTCGATTCTTATTTCTCTTTGAGAGGCCTGCAGACAGACACCTGTTTTGGCATCCTGTGCGTGGGTCTGTTTGTGCCTGAGGGACAGTGGGGGTTCTATTAAAGCTGCCAGTGGCTCTTACTTCCTCCTACTCTACCTCATTAGCTAAGAATTGTTATTTGATGACTGAATGTGTCCCCCGAACAGAAAATAAATAAATCTGGGATGTGACATTTCCCCTTCTGATACACAAACACAAGGCTGACAAAACAGGAAATGGTCAACCATTCTCTGCAAAGAGACCATAGAAAACTTGTGAGATGTAAAGAATGTTTTCCTATTTTGTTCATCATCCTGCCATGCTATCTTTAACTCTCACACACACACACACACACATACACGAAAAAAACAAAAGTGTGACCCAAGGTGACATCATCCCAGGTATTTGCTCCTCTGCATTTAAAAGGTGAATAGTTCCCATTCAGACACACAGTGAGCTGGTCTGTGGACCTTCCCCGCTCTGAGGAAAGCACTGTCAGGCATGATCTCATGTCTGGATAGCTCACACACACACACACACACACAGAGAGAGAGAGACAGAATAGCAAACAGAAAGTATGGCAGATAAACTTTCAGTCCAACCAAACAGATGATGTGTGTGTGTGTGTGTGTGTGTGTGTGTTTAAACAGTGTACACTACGGCAAAAACATGCACAGCACACAGTCGCACCCAGCTGCAAAGAAGAACAGCATTGATATAGCGCTATTGTCTGAGATAGTGAACGTATGAGCGCGTGTGTGTACACATGCACGCAGTCTTCTTACCTGCAATATTTGAGCCATAGGAACCTGGTTTTCTTTCCTGATCCGAGTCCAGCGTCTGCTTGGACACTGTCGGTACTCCTCTCAGGTTGATGACAGAAGGTCAACCACGTGCAGACGAGGCCCCCAGTCCATTGAGGTCAGATTTTGCCCAGCTACAAGTCCATGGCACAGTGAGGCTAGCACACGCTCACATGATTTCATCCTCATCCATTGGTCAACAGAAACCCAGGAGCACGTTTCAGGGCTTGCCTGGAAAAAAAACAAAAAATGGTCACGTTGTCGTCTGACGGGGTCTAAATATCATAATTTTTCCTCTCATAAAGCATCATGGAGAGCTTGCATCATCACCTCTAATTGCAGAACATCTGTGTTTCAACATGAGGCAGATAAACACCTTTACAAGCGCTGCGTCTCCCCTGTCCGGAGTGACTGAAAGTGAGCACCCATGGGTGAGACCTAATATTGTGATGAGAGAATGAGTCAGAGCCAGGGCCCTGGAGAGGTGTACAGGGTTTCAACAGAAAAAGGACTTGACTTCCCTGGAGGGCCCTCTGCAGACATACACTCAGTCTGAACACACAGACTAATAAGCATAGTGTGTTCTTTGGAAACAGGACAGCAGTTTTTTTTCTACGAGTGAAAAAAATTTAAAAGACAAGATAAATAAATTAGGTTATCGACCATTTTCATAATATAATTTCTAACTAAGCAACATGAAACGATGCTTCTATTTAAATGACAATAAGTCAATTCCCTGTTTGACAGTATGGTAGGCCTAGCACTTAGTTATTTAATGATAATTGTCATGTAAAATTACTTTTTTTGTACATAAACATCATTACGTTTTCAGATACAACACATAAAATCAACCACCTTGATGCAATTCTTTTAAGTTTTTACGTTTTTCTTCTAACGTCCCCTAGTCTTTGTTTTTCTTCTTTGTATTTCAGGGCAAATGAAACCTACCATCTATTGAGATGAAGCAGAAGCCAAGATTTCAGCAACAACCATCCACCCACTCACACTTTGCACACATGACCAAACAGAGCGCTGGCAACACCTGAACTCAGGAAACCACAGAGATGAGTAATTTTCTCATAATAACAACCATTGCAAAACTGAAAAGTGAAACCATTCTGGTCAGATTAATTTGATTAATCTACACTATAATCACCTCGGAGCACAACTCAAGCTCATACATAATTTGATATAAATCCTGAAAACCCCAATTAAAAGAACACAAGACTCCACTTCCCTGTAGCCTGCTGAATCAATAACCTAGAGTATAGGCTACAACCGGAAGCATCTTCCAGTGCTTGATGTGAGTTGACTTGACAATGTTCCAAACCAGGTCTGGGGGCTGTGGTAGGAATGCCTGAGGGGCCCTGTGCAGGACAGGGCAGTATGAATGAATCAATGCAATTCACACGGACACACGAGGACACAGTCCACCCACCACCTAGTGAAGTAGCTGACTGGAGCCTACAGTGTCAGAGGAGAAGCTCACAACAAGGAGAAACACCAAGCTATTCTTCCTCCCTGCATACGCTCCCACAAATGACTCCTTTGTCTGAGAGAAAAAAAAAAGACTACGTATGTAACTGTGCACGGTGAAACACGAGCACGCTGGACAGTAACACACACCAATCACATACAAGCTCATAGAACTATAAACAAATACACACACTCAACAGTCTGGCAGTTTTGAACTGGGATGTCATTCATTTATCGACACATGCACTATTCATGCATTAGTGGCTCAGGCTGAAACAGGAAGCTGCATCTTTTTCTATTGACAACAATCTGTAACATGCCAGAGGGCGACATTACACGATTCCCCAGCGGAGTTTGTTATGCAACTGTGTCAGTGGGCAGGGTGGGGAGGAGAAGGTAGTTTATGGCTGTGGCCCCCACCCTGGCACATAAAGACACACAAACACCACCCAGGCCCTAGAGAGTGTAGGAACGGCCAAAAATCAAACAGTCAAGCACAGAGGCCCCTTAAAACACTGCAACTATACAAGAAAAGCAGCTCAACTGAGGTCAGTGGAACAGCTACAGTGACTACCAGCATCAGCAGCAGAGTGGTTTACTATCTATTTACTAATATGCACTGAATTTAATGTCAGTCTGTCAGTCCACCACTTTGGTCCAGACTAAAATATCTCAACAACTATTGGATGCATTACCATGAATTTGTGTATAGACATTCGTTGTCCACAGAGGATGACTCCTAGTGACTTTGATGATCCTCTGACTTTTCCTCTTGCACACAAGGTTGACATTTGTGGTTTCAAGTGAAATGTCTTGACAACTGTTAAATGAACTGATATTCAGTAAAGACATTCATGTCCCCCTCAGGATGAATTGTAGCAACTTTGGTGTTCCCTTAACCTTTCAACTTGTGGCATCACTAGGCCAAAACTTTAAATTTGCCATTACTTTGGTTTATGACCAAATACATGAAAAACTAATGACATTCCTATTCCAATCTGTGTTTAGCGCTAATTAGCAAATGTAAGTATGCTAACTCGAAAGATGGTGAACAAGGTAAACCTTACCTCCTAACCATCCACATGTTAGCATTGTCACTGTGAGCATGTCAGCATGCTGATGTTAGCATTTAGCTCAAAGCACCGCTGTGCCCAAGTACATTACATTACATTTATTTAGCTGACGCTTTTATCCAAAGCAACTTATAATAAATGCATTTCAACCATGTGGATACGATCCAAAAATTGCAAGAATCATGCAAGTACATCAACTTCATCAAATATGTTGAACTGCTTTAAGTGCTACATTTAGAGACAATAAGAGATAGAGAAAGGTTGTTTTTTTTTTTTACTTTTATGGGCCAAGGTGCAACAGATGAGCTTTCAGTCTGTGACAGAAGATGTGTAGAGTTTCTGCTGTCCTGATATCAATGAGGAGCTCGTTCCACCATTGTGGAGCCAGGACCGCAAACAGTCGTGATTTTGTTGAGCAGTAGCTATGCCCCCCTTGTAGTGAGGGAGTAGCAAGCCAATTGGCAGTAGCAGAACGCAGTGGACGGGCTGGGGTGTATGGTTTGACCATGTCCTAGATGTAAGATGGCTCATCCAAGTACAGCCTACCATTCCTGAAGACTCTTAGTCTTGTTTCATACATCAGTGCACGTATTTCTTTCTTTCTTATGGTGGCTCACTTCTGATATATCTGTCCTCATTAATTACAGAGTGACCAGTCAAACACACTGGGCTGTTGGCTAATTGGTTGAGTGAACATTGGTTGTGGTAGCTATTGTTCCCCACTGGAGAATGGTGTTCAAGTGCCTTGCTTGTTGGCACATCATCAATAGTCAGCAACTGACGTGGCGAGAGTATTCGACTTTAAATGGTGACCTTGCAGTCAACATTTGCAAATCAAGCATACATGATGCAAATTCGGCCTGAAATGGAGCAAATTTTGTTCCCCAGTCCAACTGTATGAGACTTAGGATAGTGATACCAGTTTACCACAGTATGTTACGAGATCTTCTGTACATGTTGCAGCATCACTAAAGCAATATTAGTACATAAAGCTCTTCATCCTGTCTCCTGGCTCTTTGCCTTTTTAAATAAGCTTATAATTAACCAGGATTTGGTCAGGCTGAATAGAAAGCCTGCCTCTCCTGTCTTTTCCATTGCAGAGTCACTGCTGATTCATGCACTTCACTGTCAACAGAAAAGTCTTTCATTCATGCTGCCCCCCCCCACTGATGAAGTCAACATGGCACCACTCACCAAAAAAAAGTGTTTTGAATTGCATCATCTTTAGTTTACCAGGACCTCTTGAACACTGACAATGGTCTTTGTCTTAAACTGTGCTGTATTTTAAAGTCGTCTACTAACTGTTTATACAGTAAATCATCTTTATATTTACAACATATCAGGTACTCCTGACACTAGCTTAACCATGGAATTAAATCTTAATATATGTGTAATATATTTAACTCTAAATCAGTTAAGTAACAGAACTCATCATGTTTTGATGATGTTTCTATGATGATTATCAGGAACATGTCACCCATTGCAACAGTGTGGCTCATTTATGCATTTTTAATGTTTTTTGGCACGGAAGAATAAGCAATACGGAAATTAGCTAGTAGCTAAATCTGGTACAATACATGTTTTTTGTACATGGTCCCAAATGAGTCAAACAGCCTCAAGTCTTCATAGCATATAACTGTTCACATTCTGCTCAGAAACCCACTCACTGAAGCTGGTCCGAAGCAGCACGACACACTGACATCTTATCCCCTGGCTGTCATTCTTAATTACTGCCCTGCAGTATAAACTACAGCTTGAATTGCTCTGAGTCATCAAGTGATTTCCAACGTTTTTTTACTCATACAGGAAGGTGGCGAAACACTCCTGCAGATTGTGACATCCTGTTGGGGAGTTGGCACTGCACTGCCCGCATTTTTTGACATTTTTTATTCCTGTATTGCTAAATGCTCGCTGGGCATCAAGCCAGTGTGGACAGAAAGTTTCCTCTCAATCCATCTTACATGTCCAATCACCTGACAGCAGTAATAATAGTTTTAATGCTAACATCTTTAGAGGTTTGGCAAGAGAGTCTGGTTCATTTCATTTTCAAAGACCGTTTTTGGAGGAGGAAGCACCTTGGTATCCACTTATATACATACAGCATAACGATGACGGAGCACAGGAGCGGTGGCTATATAGAATTCAACTCCAGCAAAATCAACAAAATACACTGCAGCTAATTCTGTAATAAAAGCTGATGCTGATCAAGTTCACTCCCTTTCTAATGCTTTGTCTCACGTTTGATGTTACAAAAATGTAATTACACCTATTGATTACACCTACTGATATTTAGTCAGGGTCATCATATAAAGTAGGTAGCAACGTCAATGTGTTAACTGTAGCTGTGCTTCAAATTTGCAATTTTCTTGTTTGATTCCAGTAAAAATATGTCAGTTAGCCTATAAAATCTAGAAATCTACTGTAGATATACTGTAACAAGATAAATATAAAGAAAGTAGAAAGTAGTTCCAAAGACAACTGTTCTCAGCAAAGGTCTGTGGATACCACGGCAAATAAAACCAAAACTATCAGCAAGGTTTGACACCACTAATGGTTAAGTGAGAAAATGTGTAATTTAGGTGAGTCACACCTTTAACATCAGACCTAATAAATCAATCAAAAGGTCCCATCATTTCACTTCTGTGAAAATGTAAGGTGTTTCAAAGATGCTACAAGTCCAAGCTGGGCTACCATAAAGGGGACGGTTTGGCCAGAATATGGCAAAATGAAACCAAACATCAACCAAACTGTTTTATAAATCTAAAATAATATTAAATAATTCAAAAACACACAAGCCTGTGTCTCGACTGGACCCATGTTAACCCCCTAAATGAACACTGGAATCGAACTGTCGACCCTTTATGTAAAGCTTAATATCTGTACCAGTCATACAATCGTGGCCCGTGTGTCAGTAAACTGTCTTCAGTGAGGAGAGGACAGCATGACTGACTTTGTGTCAGCAAATGTGTTTAACTGAGTTGATGTCATATGACTGTCAGACTCATCCTACTGGTTAAGTAACTAATGAAACATGCGTGTGACAAATAAGATCAGAGCTGGAGTTTGACTTCAGTACAGCAATTGAAACAAAATAGACCACAATACAATTCAATAGAAAACAAACCATTTTTCTAAAACAATGTATGCTATATTGCCTTTTCCAGAATAATTTCAAAAAAGTAATCTACAGTTGGAAGTTCAATGTTTTACTCAAAGGTGCTTTAACAGTACAGGACATGTGAGCTGCACAATGTAAAGCCTCTCTGACCACTGGCTGGGCACCACGATATCGCCTCACAGGAAGCTGGGAGATAGTCCTGCACCTCAACCATGATTTAGTGTTGGTCAGGAATCTGCTCATTTCACAGAGATCTCTACAATCCAGCGCTATCGCTGCCATGCTGTGTATTCACTCCCACTATCACTGTAGACCAACAGTGTGTAATATTCAGCGGACGCAGGTGGTTGAAAACTGGATCGTATCCACCTCAAACACAGTATGATTTATACTGAGCCATTTACAAGCTACAGCGTGTGAAAAGTGGAAGTGGTTCTAGCCAAATCCAAGTCTGTGATAATGTGAGGGGTCAAGGTAGGGACAGGAGATAAAGGAAATCATACTCTTCCCTACTGATACACATTACAGCACGCAACCCCTAATACTAGAAACCAAGACCACAAAAACACCTGTAGAGGGATAAACACCCCTTCCATTTCTTTTTTTTTCTTTTTTTTACCTTTTTGGAAACGAAAGATAATTTGGAGAATCTTCATGTAAATATAAAAATACTTCAAATATCAGTAATATATGTAATCTATTATGCTTTTTTACAATTGTACAGTCTCTTACTAACTTTAGCTCATGCCAAAACTTAAGTATCCTTTCAGAAAATGTTCAAACAATATTGTTAGTATTAAAAATGACTTCAGTTTGTATGTTGAATTGATGGATGTGGTATTGAGGGGACAGTTTGACGTTCCACCATTGCTGCCGTTTTTACACTTCACAACAGTTCTGCATTTAAAAAGGTGGGGTCTGCAATTCTAATCCAATACACTTTTTGTCAAATTCAGCAAATATCTCCTCACGGTCCGCTAGCTGTCCATTCTGTGTGCGCTGAAAAAGAATCCAGTGTTTGTACACAGCCCAGGCCCTGCAAATGGGAAACAATTCCAGCCAATCAGCAACAGGTGGCATTTGTGCTCGTGCACGGGACTTCAGCCGGCTACTCTCCCTCTTTCACATCCTCGCCCACGAGGAAACGGCGCTACACCATGATAGTAATGAAACGCAAATAACATCAGAGTATAAATATCAACAATCCTTCTCCAGAACCGCTGACCCCACCTTTAATTCAGGAGCTTTCACATCGAACCGAAGCATACAACTGCCTACTACAATACCAGAGCCAAAATGTGCGGTGAAGCCATGCAGCCTGTCTGGTGAAAGGAGAACTTCAGCTTGCTGCGTCATAAACTGTAACACTTCAACCACATCACAGGAACATCACATCCCACATGCAGTACCATCTAGCATCATCGACTGTCTTCGTCTACTCTCCAGTGTGCCACAGACTCACGCATATGATCAGACGAGATTATTATTCTTATACGTCAATCCAAACATTAAAACATAGAATCAAACAAATCACACAGACCCGTGTGGCGTTCAGGACACAACCACCTGATTTATCAACAGTCTCTTGTACGCAAGTAACCTGGACTTTAGCCTGCCGGAAGACAGTGGGTCAATCTGATTTTACAATTAAACACTGGAAACCATTAAGGTTAATTGTACCAATAAAATATCAGTTATGTGCAAATGGCTTACATAACGCTAAGCATAAAACTATGAGCATTACTCATAGATCTTCAGATAATGACGGCTATTACGGCAAGCTGGTATTGTGTGTGCGTGTGTGTGAGGAGCAGGGATACAGTGAAGGATAAAGAGCGTTTGCGCTTCAAGAAAGAAATAACACTGACTGCAACTGACAATCCCTCATGCTTGTTGTAACTTCTCTATGAGGATGAGAGTGTGTGTGTGTGTGTGTGTGTGTGTGTGTGTGTGCTTTGTGGGATTTAGAGAGGCAGGGCCCAGCTGAGGTGGTTAATTTACAGAATAGGAGGTAGCGAGCTTTGTTCTGCTGCCCTCAGGCCTCGTATCTGACACCAGGTGAGTCAGGTGTGTGTGTGTGTGTGTGTGTGTGTGTGTGTGTGTGTGTGTGAGGGAGCAAGAGAGAGAGAGAAGAAGAGAGGGATGCAGGTATTTTTTATTTATCGTGTGTGATCTCATTTCTTGGATAAAAACTTTCATATACTACAAATTTCTAAACGTTTTCTCATGTAAAATACACTGAGGTTCAAACTCCAGGGTCAGAAGATACGTGCTGATCTCATTTAACCAATTTAATCTGCTGAAAACATTCCCCAGACTTACACGTTTCCTCGTGATGAGGATCATTCTGCACGAATTATAAGACATATCTGTGGTCTTTGCATTCATATTTACTCCCCATTTGTCTTTATATAAACTGTAAGTGGTGTAAATATACCGTCACTGGTCAGGTGTGCTATATTATTTTCCATTTGTCAAAAACTTAGGCGTAGCCTGGATAGGAAGGTTTATATTAACTGTTTTTACAGCAGACATTTTGACTTGTCACAGTAGGAAAAGCACAGGTGTTACTGATGCAGCCGAGACAAAGACTTGCAACTGGGACTTTTGAAAACGCCGCCTGACTTGTAAACCGTCACACCATTGGCTGTTTTTGGTGCAACTCGAAGCAGATATGGCACCTGAAAGGACAGTTATACAGTTAATCACGATGAACATGATTGGTCAAACACCTTGTCCACTTTTTTTTACACCTAGGTATAAAGGATTAATAGTGTCTCCTCCCCTCTGTGTTTCCACATATGGGAGGTTAATTTATAACTTCTTATATACAATTCTAGCAACAGCAGGACGGACTGAAGCTGCACTGTCATTTTAATTTGAAATCTCACCATCACCATGCAATTCTCTTTTTCTATGGCTTGTATAAGGAAATATATACAGGCAGTTTTTTCCATTTGGGTTGGAGGTAAACATGTGATTGGTTGTCTCTCTGTCTGCATGTAAATGGCTGACCCATTGAATCCACTGAGACAAATCATTTTAAGACAGCAGAACAATGAAAGGACAACACTGTGCATAGTATACCTGCAAAGTTTAGACAAAAACATGTTAAAATGCTTTGAAAGAGCATTGCCTGCACCAAACACCCACATTTTTAAACTATTTGTCAGGCCACCTGCGCAGTTTTATTTTTTTTTTTTTGCTTAAGACTGATAGAGGACCACTAAAAACTCATCTTCTGTCTGATACACTTTATCATCATTATATTTTAATGAAACCTTTCATTTTGTGTTTTATCTTATTTTGATTTTTTTCACTGTAGTCAGTAAGTACAATGCCAGCAAGTAGCCTCAGGTTGTCCCGCGGTTTTCTGCCAAAAATAAAAGGGAGAGTTTTGCAGCTAATGTGCGCTAATGAGCGCCACACTTCACCCGCAGGTGGTCCACCAGAATGCGGCAAGACAAACAAACGGGGTAGCATTACATTACACGACTCTGACAAGCGGCTAAAACACAAATTAGCATCTTCTGTACTACCTTTTCATTGCAAAGCTAACACTTTCGCACGGGAAATGTCTAATTGTGTTTGCTGTGCGTTGCATAGGTCTTCCCAGTGATTGCGCCTAATTTACCTGTCAATCTCAGCTCCCGTCACTTGCTGTCAACTCCTGTTTCCGGTGTGTTTTGGCACTCCGACGAACCGGCTACAAGTTCACAAGTCCTGCCACCTGTAACGCTTTAAAGAACCTCGGCAGCGGCGTGAATGAGACTGAAACCGACTAAAGTTTGCACTTGCACTGTCCGAAAACACAGTCAGGTTTGAGCGCTGAGGTTGCTGGCGTCAGTACTTTGCTGTCTTTGTACGACACAAAGATCGTCTGTGTGTCTGAAGATGGATCACTCCGGCACGGGAAAACAAACTTCTTTGTGCACTTTATCCTGTCTGCAAATGTAGTAGTTAGTTAGTTAGTTAGTTAGTTAAATTGGCTTGATTCCTTCGCTCTAAAATTAACCTTTTTATTTATTTATTTATTTTGTAAAGAGTAAGACATATTTGAGCGTAAATAAAAATGTTCAGTTGTTTTCTACACTTCTGCAAAAGTGAGTAAGTTAAATTTTCACTCACACAGCATAGGTTTTGCATTCTTACAATATGATTTATATGTTTGGCTACAAAAGACAAGAAAATGGAAAATGATCATATTCATATTTTCACAATCAAGATTAAAACTGGGTAAGCATCAGGGTCTGAAATTAAGTTTTTCCCATACCTGCCACTGTGGCAGGTTACTGAACATTTCTACCGGCCACTCAGTGTTTTTGTCTGCCACTTCTGAAATCTATGTAGAACACTTCAGAATTGTAAACACTGAGTCAGTGGCACCTGACAGTTGAAATATGTAATATATCATGTAAGCTTAATCCCTGACTATTCTTAAGTTAAGAATTGCTTTTTAAAATAATATTTATTACTATAAGAAAAAAACCATCTGCCTTGCAGGTGACCAGAAATGTTTACCTGCCACAGCCGACATATAGGTGCTAATTTCATTCACTGATAAGCCTCATTGTGCCTAGTTTTATATTTCTTCTTGCCACACTACAAGAACCAGCATTCAGATTTCTTTGTGGATTTTGCATTTTGCTATTGTGTTCATGTTCCTCCACCACTTTTCATGATGATGTTTGCTGCAGCGGGAATCAATAGCGAAGTGAGAGCTCTTTGTTTCTCTCACATCTCTGGTGCACATTCAGCCTGTCAGCCCACTCTTAAAGGAACATGCCACATTTCTTGCAATATTGCTACACTTGGTAACTGCAGCTTCTACATACGAGTTCGGTACTTTCAGGTTTGTAAAAGGTATTCCGACATAGCATTTAAAATCATGGTTGCTCTTTAACACACAAACACGAGGCCAAAATAGACAAAATTAGTCATCAACAGTACTCCAGTTCAAGCTGAAGTATAAGTGATGGGATCCTATGGTAAATAATTCCCCTCACCAAAACCCTCTCAGAGTTTTGACAGGGAAAGGTTTGGGACCCTCTAATTGCCACCTCCTATTTAAATCCAAACCTTCCCTTCATGAAAACCATACTTAAGTGAGAGACTAAATGTTACAGCTGGAAAGCTTAAAATTGAATATAAGCAGATGGTTTACTTTGTCTCCATCATCTGGTCAAAGGTTGTCACAACAGCTATTTTTTTCTGGACTGAGGGGAATGTGCTTGTCTGGGGTCTGCCCTGATTAGACAGGTATCACCGGTGAAAAACAAGAAGGGATATTAAAGATCCCCTTCCAGATGTGTTTGAATGCTCTGCTTTAAACAGCAATTTTTGTCTGATGTGTTTTTTCCACAAAAAAGTTCAATTACCTACTTAAGAATTCATTTCAAAAGTTTTAACTACTGGATGAAAGATGTCTCCTACTTCACTGAAAAGTCCATTCTCAGTGTTTGTGCACTGGAGGCTTCATATTTCCACATCACACTTGTGTACGTTGCATATTTGACCAAGATTGGCTTCCTAAAAAAGTTGTGATGTCACAAAATCATGCTTGCACTTACACGTGCTAAACTCTTTAAGGTTTAAGGTGAGCACAGAGAAACATTCCCCCTTTCAGCAGATGAATGTGAAAACAGCCTTTTAGAGTCAAACTCTGCACAGTGAAGCTCAAACATCCAGGTGAGGAAGAACAATAAGCAATGCTAATTTATGAGTGGAGGTGGACTTTTAATTATTGACATTTACACATCTAGCTGCTCATGTAAATCCTGTAACGCAGGGGTTTGTCTAAAATGAGCAGATGTTGTAGAAGTAATGGAGTTCACAATTGTTTTTAGCATTGATAATCTCCATTCAGTGCAAATTCTAACAGGGAATTGTTTGTTTTAAGTGGAACTGTATGAAAGTCAGTGTGAACAGGATTATTTACAGCAGACGCCCAACCAGGTGTACTTGTACCCCAAGGGATACTTCTGCAGTTACCAGGGTAACATGGGAAATTGTGAAGCTCGGCTTTCTAATTTGAATAAATTATATTTGTGTTTAGGAGAAAAACCAACACAAATAAGATTACAAATGTGTCTGATGCTGAATTTCCAAACACTTCATTTAGATCGTTTTATGTAAAACAAGGTAAGACACATTAAAGCTTTAGCCTATAGTCATGTGACTGACAGAAGTTTAAAACTTGACTTGGCAGATACAGATCATGTGGATTGATAATCATTCCATGACTCAGCAGTTGTGATGTGAATGTTTATTGCAGCAACACAAACATAAAGCTAAGCAAACTTGTGTAGTTTGAGGGGGGGGGGGGAAGCATTATTTAACAATTTCCAAACACATTTCTTCATCCACGTTGTAAGATTTTTAAAAATACACCGAAGACCAATTTTGCAGACCAATTCCTACATCCTCATAATAAAGACAGTTTCGATTTTTGCGAGTTGTCAGCGAGATAACCAATGCTGGGAATGCAACTTCCAGCACCTGCCTTATTGCAGCCCAGGAGATCCGTTTAATCACTCAACACCAGTAATTTTTCATTCCAGCAGACAACAGGAGAAAAAAAAAAATCAATACAGAAATGTCAAAACTAAACTAAACAAGCCAAATATACATTCCCCTAAACCTCTTTACGTACTGTTCTGTATATAGAAACTGTCATACAGGCATGTAACAAAAAAGGCACAAGGAAGTCTCTTAACAAGAATGAATGAACACATCAAAATAGAAAGAATGTACTTTCACACTGACCAAAATCATTAAAATCTAAATCCATTTTGCAGAGGTGATCTTTTCTGGAAATCTTGGACTACACTGCTGTAACCACAGTGGTCCCAAAACATGCCTGTAACATTTACTCTTTAAAGCAAAAGACCTTCCATATCAATTCCATATGAAGCCCAAAAAGGAAAGACGACACGTTATCAGCGTTTGATTAAAATGAGACAAACAGCTCATTAAAGAAACCCAGAACAATTTAAAGACATGCAGCTTCTTTGCCTTATTAACGACAGAACTGTTTCCATAAGAGCTGATGTTAAAACTCATCACTATCTTTCAGATCTGTGGGCAGAAGCTGCAGGCCTTGAGGAAACTACAGGAGGTACATTAGCATGGAAACATCATAGAAGCGTTCTAAAGATGCATGGACATGTGCAGTGTAAGTATATATATATATATATATATATATATATATATATATATATATATATATATATATATATATATATATATATATATATATATATATACACACACACACACACACACACATTATGGGAAACACTGTTCCCAATAATAAAAATATCCACCCCTACAGTGAAATATGGAGGGCACTGCCTCCGATACGGACACACACTGGTAGGCAAAAACTACCTTCTTTTTCCCACATTATGGAAGACACTGCTCCCGATAATGCTGTCAGGATGAGAGGTGTACATGCACCAAGGGACCAGTACTGAAAGACAGCCAGCCAGAGGTGTTCAGTAAATATTTTTCCCCAGGTGCGATATGTGAGCTGGCTTTGCTTTAAAGACCAATCCAGTGTCAGTTATGTAGAGAAAAAAAATGCCCTCAGAGTCGTGCTGTTTGCTGAGGTGCCCGATTGTTGTGCATTCAGTATACTGGCCATCGGTCAACATCATAGACTGAATATAAAGTCACGACATGACAGCTCCCCAAAAGTGAAGCCAAATCATCTCGATCGCCCCCTTGTGGCTGGCTGCAGTATAGGTAATAAACACCGCCCCCTCCATGTTAGTGCATGGGACATGGGCCACGAGTCAAATACATTTTTCCTACACATGGTTTCTGTCATTTTAGGTAGTTCTTACCAGTAGTGATCCACCTCGGATCACTACTGTGCAGACTCTGGCTCCAAATGACGTCACCAGCGCAAGATGACAGCTCCCGTATCCGGGATATTTTGGCTTCATTTTTTTTAATTTTTTTTTTACAGAGAGGGGAAGAGATGCGTCGTCCATTCTTTACATACAGTCTATGGTCAACATGTACACTTCTTTTAGCAGATGCTGCTTTTGTCATTTCGACAGTATAACTGTCATAATTATGGAAGGCACTGCTCCCGATAATTACACTTTTTTTTTTTTTATAAAAGGCGATAAAAAACTATTTATAGTGAACCCTGCCACTGATAAATAAATAACAATAAATAGACATACGGTTTCTGTTTCAGTGCCACATGGTTGGAGACATTCTCCCTAGGTTTTTGAAAAGGCCTACAGAGATGTGCTCTCATGTCAGGAGGTGGATGATTCAGATCATTAACAAATTCTTTGTGTGTTCTTGTTTTTTTTTTTTTTTTTTTAAATTGTTACATGTAATTTGGACTTTTCTTGAACGATCAATGCAGCACGAGTGCCAAGTAACGACAGCTGATTGTCCAAAATCTACTACTAGGTGTGTTCTGTGCAACACAACGGCTGTGTTATTGTAAATTAATCTTCGGTCCTTTTCAGCAACCTTTTCTGAATCTCTGACAATGATCTGAGCAGCAGATTTCAGCACAGTATGAAACTATAGCTACCAACATAAACCAGCTCAGGTTTGAACATGAGGCTACAGCAGCAGCGGAAATACCAGCAGGTTTGACTTTGTAATAATTATGGTAAACAAAAGGAAAGTCATGAGCTTATTATATCATTCTGCCCTTTTGTGTTTTATTAATCTCTGAGCTGGCAAACAGCCTTTCCTGTGATTATGACCTGATACTGTGCTGAAAAAGCATCACTTTCACTACATTCAACTCATTCATATGATAACACCAATTTAATTAGTACGGCCACATAACATGGCCATGTGAAGGTAGTCGTTACTAGCACCAAAGTATTCAAAATGTGGTATTTAAGTACCAGATGTTAAAATTATTGATGATTTTTTTCTTTCCAAAGGGGGGGGGGGGGGGGAATAATTTTTTCTTTTTGTTAAGGCGGAAGGCTTCAGTACATTTTATCATTAATGTTTGGCTTTATGGAAAGAAAGATGTGGCAGCTCATCACTGAAATATTAAATTATAGAACAGAGGTGAAGACTGATGTTGTATCCATTTAGAAACAGCTCCACTTTTATCATCTCAATCAGATTAAGTTAATTTAAAAATCTGAGCAACTGACTGTTGGTTAATGATCACAGCCTACTGGTTTTCACACTGCCGGTTGTGATAAGAGGGCCAAACCATGAACAAGGGAGGAGGGGGGAGATTACTGTTTAGATTTCATTATCCAAAGACCAGATGTCCCCTGCTAGTGAGTTGGCACAGCCCTGAATGGTCCAGGTGGCCAGGGCAAACTCGTTGCGGAACAGGTCAGCGTCTGCCTTGGGGTCGTTGGCCCTGAGGGCCTCGAGGTGGTTGGACAGAGCCTTGAGAGTGTGAGAGCCGGAGCCTAGCAGGATGTGGCGGAAAGGATTCTCTCTGGGAGACATGTAGGGTGACAGGAAGTTCCTCTCCACCTGCAGAAACAAGATGGACATGGGATGATGGGCAGAAGGACATTTGCAATGCTTTCTTAAAAGTTCCTGGATTATTTTTGCTTTGATGATTAGGATGAAGTGAGTTTCTTTAATTACCTCTAGTCTAAAAAAACAAAGTTACCAATATTCATGGCCTTCTCTTTTGATACTACGTTTTTGAGTGCATTCTGATAAGCCATTTGCTTCTAAATACACTTAATTTCTTTGTTAAAGCCCCTGAAGATTTGGTTTCAAATCTTAAGTATTTCTGATTGTTGCTCGCATATTTAATGATACAAAACATCTGAGTTTTTTAGTTTAACACTCAAAAACTCTGATCAGGACTGTGTGGGTGTGGTTTGATCAGATTTGATTGACAGTGACCTGGCAAAATAAACAGCAAACCACCTCACAAAATGTCATCCCATTTTGATTCAAAGGTTGCTAAATTGTGATTGGTGCAAGGAAGTATGTGACATCACCTTTTCCCCAACTGCCCCACCCACTTCAAACCAGTGAGAAAAGCAGGAACAAAAATACAAATACAGAAATGTCTCATGTGAAATACCCAAAACTGTTCTAACTTTGGCAGAAAACAGTGTGTTCATGTCAGACACCCACTGTTCATAGTAAGACACTGATTAAGAAAAAAGGTTTTCAGGGCCTTTAAAAAGAAAGTGTAAAGCCCATAAAACTGATATTTATTTTCTCAAGATACCCCACAATTCAGTGCATAACCACATCAATAATGTTCCTGCACTTATCCAAAAAGAGGAAGTTGTAGAGGTCTTACCATCATGACGCGGTCATTAATGGTGCGGCACATCTTGATGTCCTCCAGGTCGCTGTTCTGGATGTCTGCTACCAGGCTGCGAGAGGCGCGGCTGTACGAGCCAGACGCTGAGATCAACCACTGCACTGTCAGGGCCTTGGGCAACAGCAGGGGCTGCATCTGGAAGCACACGTAGCATCCACAGGGGCAATTTAGTGTTCTGAATAAACACAACTAAACACATTTGGGTTATATAATCAAATCAAATAAAAAATCAATTAAAAAAAAAAGGTATTACAAACCGGTAAACTGGAGTTAAATGTCCTTATTGATTAATTATCTATATGCAGACAGACATGGCATTAACATGCAGATTCTCTGAAGCAACAACCCTAACAGCCGAGTCAACTGTTGGGAAAGTTCAAGTCAAGGAGGAAAAACAACTGGACCCTCACCCTCTGAACTGCCTTGACTTTCGCGTTGATCTGAGCCACATGAGTACGTATTATATTGTCGTACTTCGTCAGGTCCATCCGCAGCAGATGATCATGGACCAGCCTCAGTACTATGTGACCTGCGAACCGGGTTGCTATTTTAGCCAGCTGAGAAACCTGGTTGGCCGTGGCCGTGTTCAGTCTCTCCCGGGTGTCCAGCATTGTGCCAAAGTACTGGTAGTCCTGAGAGGGAAAGCCAAGATGTGTTGAGAATTACAGTTAGGAAAGATACAGCCCAGGATGAACCAAGCTTTAAGGTAATGGTGCAAAGAGATTTATTTAACTTTTAGTACAGCGGGACGACTTACTGGTGTACTAGAGGTGAATCTAAATGAGACTGAGGGAATGCCAGAAAAGGCAAGGAAAGGATACGCAGCATTGTCCATCTTCAGAGGCTCCAACCTGGAAAATAAACATGTGCAAGATTGGAGCTTTAACCGTGCTTTCTCTCAATGTAGGTACATTTTTGGAAATAGAAGATTAGTTGTTGAGCACTCGCCAAACATGAGAAAGACAGCTATGCTACACATAGCAGCTGTGGATATGATACTAGTGAGAAACGCCTGGATGTCATGGTGATTTATAGACACAGACTAGACACTGTGGATGTCAGACTTACACATTTGATTCCCAGTTGCCCTTTCCAAATTGAGAAAAGAGACTGACAGCCTTGTTTGGGGCATTCAGCTGAGGAGAGGACAATTGTATACGTACGTTACATCTTAAACATTCACAAATTGATAACAGTATTGAACTGGCAATGCTTTAAATGTGCCGATTCACTGAAACGTCCTCCAGCTGTGGAGTTACCTCTTTCAGAGAGTTCTCAATCAGGCTGTGCATCAAGGGACTGGCTGCTACTTTAAATCCACTCTGACCTGGAAAAGAAGGCTTATATTCAGTCATTTTGAAACACACACACATAGTATCATATTGTAGGTATAAGGAAGGTGTTCAATATTTAATAGCTTAATCTAGAATCTAGCAAGAAACCGGAAGACAAAGAGGATCAAGATGTTTCTAACCATGACAGTAAATACCTGTTACAACGCCATCCAGGTTGATGTATGAGAAGGCTTTCATGCTCAGAGAGGAAAGATAACCCTGGATACACACACAAAAAAAAAAAATTTAACTAAGAGTTTTAACAACAATTATTACTGCATGAAAGCTGCTGATCAAGATGAATGCAGTTGGGAAAACCTTGTGAACCTAATGTATTGTGCAACTCTCACCTCCAACCACTCAGTGGCGCCAACACTCCCATACTCTCCAGCGCTCCAGCTAGCAAACACAATGCTTCTCCTTGGCTTGAATCCATCTGTCAAGGGGATAACGAATGCACATTAACAAAAAAGGAGCAGTGCCCTCGCTAAATAGAAAACACTCGACTAAGCATATCATATGACTATTTTCTTCAACTGCTCAATGACTTGCATCAGGTAAGATCTGATAGGAAATGTACGAATCAAAATCTGGCACCATTTCACATTCAAAACTAAACATCAGCTGCCACCTGAGACTCACCGTTTTTCACCATATCCGAGATGGAATGCGCCAGCTCAACAAGGACGCTGGTGCCGACGGTTGACGTAGCAAAACCTGCACCCCAAGCATCCCTCTGGGCACCGATAACCACATATCGATCTAAAATTTAAAAAAAAAAAAAAAACGACAATGAGAAGAAATTCATCGCTCATTCTTTTTCAGTACACAGAACTCCTGATCAACTGACCACAGTACATCTCTTCTTGTTAAACAAACATCTCAATATACCTGCATCCACAAAGCCTTTGATGACCCCAAAGACGTTGTTGATCTTTTTCTCAGCAAGAACGTTGTTGACCTCCACGGTAATAACATCACTCTCCTCTCCCAGTCTGTACAAGCCTCCCCACCCTTCCGGCATATTCTGACCTCCCAGCTGCCTGTGGGATGCAGACAAGAAAGATTAACGCTATGTGAGCTACTACAGAGCCAGTAATCACAGTGCAATAGGAATGTTTGGAAATGATAGACAAGGCAGTGTATTTATTATAATTGTTCTCTTTTTAAGTGCATCTTTTCAGATGGTCCAAAGTGTGTGAGTCTTACTTCAGAATGTTGTCAGCCATGCCTGCCGTGATGGTCTGAGCCAAGATTTTTGGCAGACCTGAAGACTGGACAGGTGGAAACTGAGTGTGGTTGAAGGAGGGGAAGCCTGGGGTGTAGGGATCCCCTGAACCCAAGTGGACCTGTGAGAGACACAAACAAGAAGGTCAGATGGAAAGATAAGACATTTCTACAAAGTTTGCCAAGCAGCTGTGCTTTGACAGTGACATTCTGAGATGCTTTTGTGTTCCAGACTAATCTTCCCAGCAGCCTGGAGCCTTACCCTCAAGCTTCTAAATCTGAAATTAAAAAATGATATGAAAAAAACTCTACAGACAATTTGCACATTGACATCTACACTCTTATATGCAAGATCACTTATTAGCAATCAAATATTCCTGTTTTTTTGAGATTTGGAAACCTGCAGCGTTTACTTCCATGTTTACAACGGCAAGCAGTCTTCCTCTTCCCTGCTTTCTTCCCTGCTAAAATACAAACAAACCAGGGAACCACTCATCAATAAATTCCTCCATGGCACCAATAGTGGTCCAAAACTCCAACAAAACTACCTTTAAAGTTGTTCAATGTATTTATGTATGATGTATTGATGTATCAGTACACTGAACAAACTAAATATGTACGTCTCTCCAGTGGGTTTCAGCCTCCAACATTGTGCTTCTAAACTGTCCACACTCACATGTCCAAAGAGCTGAGTGGAGGCTCCAACAGAGTAATCGACAGGGTCTGGGTAGATCAACACAGCAGAGGCATTCATTTTGGCAGCATTGGCTACCTGTAAGCAAAAAGGAAAAAGTCATGGAAAAAAATGATAGTCGATCAATTATTACCGTCAGTAACAGCAAAACAATTTGTACAAAATCACGTACTTTAGAGTGATTGAGGGAAAAAGTCAGTGAATTTCTTACTAAAAAGCACCTACCTTCTCAGCAAAGCTGATCCTACCAGCTCTGACCAGCATGACCTTGCCACTCATGTTGATGTTCTTGTCCCGCAGCATCCTGAAGTCATTGCCCTGCCCGTAGTATGCGTACAAGATGGAACCCTGGACCCCCCAGAAAATAATAAAAGAATTTACTGCATTTTTCTCTACTTAATTTTAAGTAGTTTTCTCTACTTAATTCAGCTTGTATATTACCGTTACTGTTCCATTGGCACTGTAGGACAGGAATCCGTCTGGACGCTCCTCCTTCCCTTTGAAAACCACTCTGTTGGAGCCAGAAGCTGGGGGGTCCTGAACCTTAACAAAGTGCTCATCGGTCCAGCTTTTCATGCCGTACTCTTTAAACTTCTTGAGCACCTTGTTCCCCAGAGCCTCATCACCCGGAGAACCAGCCCGGTGGTTGGTACTGGAAAACTCACTAGAAAAAATTAAAAATGTTATACAAATAAGACATTTTCCAACAACAGTCATTTTGGAAAGAAGCCAACACTGCCTCACAGCAGATTCTGTGGGCTTTACATTTACCTGAAAACAGGTTCAAATTGGGCTGCACTGAGTTTTTGAGCGAGGAGCTTTTTGACATCGTCCCAGTCCATGAGGGGGGCAGCACCCGTCTCGTGTGCAATAGTGTATTCAGAAGGGAGCACAGAGGCTGCACAGCTGGGAGCCAAGTCCTTCTTCCGATGAGCCAAGTAGCCAATCAAATACCCTGAAAGTAGCAGTGGCTTCAAATGAGGAACAACCAGGGAAAAACAGGAACAATTGCACTGACGGAGACAAAGAGGGCAGATGTCCAAGGACAGACTTAATGCATCAAGTTACAGCCTAAACCACACAGGCAGCATTTTGAAATGCTATACCAAAAACTGACCATGACAGTACTGTACAGTATGTATACCTGACACCACCCGAGAAACTTCTTCCACTCACGTCCAGTAAAATACATTTTTATTGAATCAGCTACTACATGCCAAAGCCTGACTGCTACATTATAAAAGTTTGAACTAGTGTCTCTGTGTTGCTCAGAGAGACACGGTCACACTTGAGCTATGGTTTTCAGACGATAAAAAGTAGATTTGGTGAGTCTTTAAGTTTAGTTCAGAGCCAAAGATAACACCAGGTTTCTTTCCTGTTGGCTAGTGGAAAGTACTAGAGAATTCACTTTCTCTTTGAGTCTTAGAACCTAAAAACAAATCTTTCAGTTTTATCTGGTTGAGTCGTAAAACGTTTTGTGATATCCAGTCACTCAACTAAAATACATCTAAAAAAGAGCACATGTTGGTCCTGCGTCATCAGGAGACAGCCAAATAAAGCTGTGCGTCATAGGTGGGGAAAGACATACCGTGTCTCTTGATAACACCACCAATACAGATTAAAAAGTAGTGGCCCTAAGATTGATCGCTGAGGAACACCACAAGTTATTTTAGGGTGATGCAGTAAACTCCTTTCAACGACCCCCTCTTACCGATGATAAAGATGAGGAGGGTGGTGGCTGCCATGAAGCAGAGGTTCTTGGGGGTGCGTCCAAGCTTTTGAGCCACGTAGGGTTTGCTGTTGGAGTTATGATTGAGGTGGTCTCCCACGCCATTACCGCCAACCTCCTCATCCATGTCGGACGAGAGCTTCATCTCCACCTGGCTGTTATCGCCTTCCATGTTCTGGGTCAGGTTGAAACGTGTGTAGGAGTGTGGCTCCCCGTTAAACTGTAATGACAGAACAATGCAGGTATAAGGAGGAAATATGGTTTATTATTTAGCTAAGAGCATATATTTTCTGTACGTTTTTTCTGAGACTGCAGGACATAAGCTGGAATCTGAACAGTGGGGTTTTGTACAAAGTGTTTTTATGACTTGCATTTCATCCTTAAAATGTCCCAACATCAGCAATACAGTTTTGGTACCACTTTCTAATAACTCATACTTTAAATAAAGGGTATATAAGTTGTAGTTAATGGCTTTACTGATATTAATAAATCTTTTATTATTGCTTATTTGAGTAATAACGCCCAACTTTTGGGTTACCAGGTTGTGGAAAATGCCACTTCCTCCTCCAGCATGAGTTGCTTTATTCATTTAGCTAGCACTTTCATTTATCAGGAAGACCCCTCCGATTGACCATTCGACTACTTACATCTAGAAAAAAAGCCTCATAACTTCTGGACGCACCCCACAGAAAAGAAGCTTGTGGACACCTTTTTAACAGTTACAGTTGGGCTTGATGGTTTTTTGTAGTGAAGGAATCCTGCAGACCTGGTGGTGTATTATAAAGCCTGAAACATGGGTTTCAGACTCATTGTTGGCTGACAATGTAATTTCATCAGCCTATAGCACATGTAATCTAAGCATGCCAGCCAAAGTTTTATTTGTATTTTTGAAGCTTTGTAAAATGCCCACAATGAATTAGAAACCAAAAGAGCTCAGTTTCTTTTTCGTTTGACTTTTGTGATGACCCACTCTTTCTAGCTCTCTTTTTCTCTTTGTGATTATTTTAAAGAAGTAGCACATTTAACTTGACTTCAGTATGTGTGCTAGTATGATCAGAACATTTTACCCTGCAAATAGACTATGGTTTCTGACAAATCATGGTTTGGCTTTAGGGCCTAAACACATGGCAGACAATTTAGAAAAGCAGAACCTCAGAACCTATTATCAAAAATATCTCTAATAAATAATATGCACGAATATAGAATGTCAACAAAGTGTATAACAAAATGAACTTACAGCAGTTGCTTCCTGAGAACTAAAACAGAAGGATGAACGATGACTGAAAATGAGCACAATGCAGTAGATCTTCTACCAGGAGGATCTGTCAAGAGGAAAATGGAGGAGTACTCCCTTTTCCGTTAGTCTATTAGGGTGGGGCAATTGTTTCTATTTTCATATCGTCCAATCGTGGTTACTCAAGATCATCGCCAACCCTAAAATGGGCAATCTGATCGCAAGGGGGCGGCAGGAGTGGGTGTGTGGGGGATTGGGGCCACTTAGTCTTGTGTCAAAGAAAAACGTAACTTCTTGTATTTGGGGATATTATGGATTTTACCCAGATGCCAAAGGTGAGCCTAAGGACATTAAAAGTATGGTTGGGATTTCTAAGAGTAAGTAATAAAGTTACTTGTTATCCAAATGTGATTATTGTGAACTGTTTAGAGGTGAATAAACACATTTTTACTGTTAAAATATTTGTATTTACCTTAATAATAACATTCTTAGTAGGATAGTAGTAGTAGTATATTTATTCGTTTTTATAACAATTTATTCTCCGTTTAGCATTCTTTTAAATGATTATTGACGTTAGAATTTAATTTGGATTAAAGATTTTGAATGGTGATCTTGAGCATGGCTTAGCGCCTGACAGAGCTGTAAAATAATCGAACCTTTAAGCTTTCTGCAAGCAATACAGTTAAAGTTACGTGAATAAACATTTATTAAAGAGTGAAAGTTTTATTTAAAATATTTAAACATAAAAAATAAATCTATTTAATAACAATGTCTCCTCTATTCTAGATTGTCTGCCTTGTGCTTAGCTATTAGTTTGGTGAGTGTATGATAAGTTATACCCAGTTATATATTAATACTTTATTTCATCTTACATTTACATCTGACTTTGCAAGACGTCCTCCAGTTTAATAAAATGCTTTATTAATAAAATGGCTGTAGGTTTTTCTTTATAGTGATGATGCACACATGTTGTAAAAGTTGGTAAGCCATCAAGTCTGCAGTGCACTGACAAATGATGGTAACTAATTAATAAGTGACTAAAAAAATAATTTTCACAACCTGGCAAAAGTTGTTCTCAATTGTTTAATAGTAATCTATAAAGTATTAATTAATGATTTAGTGACAATAACTAAAACAAAATATAAACCGTTTATAAAGTATGCCTTATTTGAAAGCGGTACAGTTTTTGTCCCTTGCAGTGATTAGAAAATAATCATGTCCCTACTCTTTCTAAAGATGAACTTACAGCACTTAACATGCAACATTAACTGCACTGAAAATATTCTCAAGTTCCTCTGCCTAATAATCATTCAGCATGGTGCTGATGAAATGTAAAGTAATAAGTATTTGTTCCCAAGATGGAGAAAAAACATACAGTTATAATAACACTCATTTCAGAAGTGGTAATAAGGGGAGGATAATTCCTTATGACAAAGATATTATTTTAGGATTAAGGTTGTAATACTAGTTACAGTACTCACAATTTTGGATATTGTTGATCTTGCCTGGTCCATTTTTGAACCACAGGAATCTAAAAAGGGAAACAAACAAGGTTAAGTATATTAGTGAAGCATAAAGGCCTAAAGATTGATTGTTGTCGTCTTTCTCACCATTTGACGTTTTTAAAAATGACACCCAAACTCTAAGTGTTTTATCCTCAAAAGATTCATCAAGTTTCATCTCTGTACAGTGTGTACAGTGTGTTACTGTTTCTCTTGTGGGAATAAAGGGGTGTCCAAAGAACACGTCCCACCTCTTGTCCAAACATCCATGGGGTTTCCTTTGCTGCTAACTAGAAAGGCAGCACTGTTTCTGGGCACAAAAGACCAGTGTCCGGCACAGGTCAACACAGACTCCATGCCTCCATGTGAACTCCATTGCCAGAAGAATACAATAACAGAATAACTAGCGTCCCACTAGCTTGGATTCAAAAAGATAAACCAAACAAAGCAAGGTTTCAATTTAACAGAGGAACAAGACCTGAAATGCAAGTCTTGTGTATATTTTCTTAAACATTGTAATGCACTACCAGTGGAATAAGAGCCATGCATGTGATCGTCCTCAGGAGACAGGTCTGGATCTGCAAGGTGCATCAGCTACAGAAGGTTACATGGGTACTGCGTCTCGAATTGAATTTATCACAAAACCAACGTTTGATAATAACTCATCTGAATAATTTTGCTTTCATACATCATGCTTTTCTGCACAGTTATTATACATATTATCACACACATATCAGAAGACTCATAATCTCTATTATACATTAAAGTATGAGAGAAACAATGTCGCAGTATAGAATTTCTGACCACTCAGGGAATTTCCTATTGATTCACTGATATTTGACACTTCATGGCCTTCTACTGCTGCTTTTGAATGCTGGCTAAGGATTGCCTTTGAATAACAACAGTGACAATTTTGTGAAACCAACTGACTACATAGCCTGATTCATGATATTAGCAAATACCTATTTGGTAACCAAATACAATGTAATTATTATTTTTACTTAACAGGTGACAATTGGTTAGCAATGTCAGTAAGAAACAGAATTTAGCTGTGGTTTAGTAGTAGACAGTGTATGTGATGTGACTACAGTGGTCAAGTCTAAAGATTGGCTTATCACACACTTAAACACAGCCTTTTGTGACGATAAAGGTTCACAAGTATAACATTGTATACAATACATATAGTAACACATGTACTGAAAAGAATAAATGTTTTTTAATGATGATCACCAAACGTGTGGGAAATGTAAAAGTATTAACATGTTTGACCCATCTGGTTTGCCATTTTCGCTTCAAAAGCTGAGCTCTTCTTCACTGTACTTAAGCGTACTTCTTAAGCCAGTGGTTCCCAACCTTTTTGGTCTAAAGTACCTCCACAGCCCTGTCAATTGAACTCACATACACATTAATCGATGCCCACCTATGTACCAAATGTATTCATTTACATGGAGTGACTCACTTTTTTAAAATGGATTGTCAAATATTCATCGGGGAGGGGATACCATTGCCTGCTGCACAACAACTTGTGATTTTTCCAAACTCTTGCCTGCAGTAATCATTTTCACCCAAATGAGTGCCAACATGCATTCAAAGCATTTGCAAATGACTTTCGTTCCATATGACAGCGAAAACCTCTAACAAAAAGGGATTTCCGTGAAAGGTTAGCAGCATAAGCAAAGCAACTCTTATCCATCCCTAATCCTAGTTCTAGTAAGCAGACAGGATGATTTGACTGAGAGAGCCCCCCCAAGACCTCTTCTACCCTGTCTGACCTTCTGAGAAGAACAAAACAGACCAAAACTTCTCAAACAACCCTGGTCTTATCAAGCCCTGAAGTAGGTTAATCCAACAGCTCTTAATCAACTGATATGTGAGAAGCATATGGCCTCAGGGGTTAAACCATTACCACACTGACTGAACTTTGGACTGAATAAAACACTGAAAACATTGCTTTGTTGACAGTAGGCTCAATCACAAACCACATTCTTCATACATGGTCAGATATGGCTCACGATTTTATTTGTGCACCATCAGTTCAACAGATTCTGCCTGTTAAGTCTAAACGAAGTAGCTAAAACTGAAAAGAAGAGACAAAAAATGTGGAGCTTGCTTGGCATGATGTGTGCTGTGAAGCCAAGGAGCAGAGAAAAACTCTTAGTGACCCCTACGGGCCAATTTACAAGCTCCACTGGAGGACAGGACATTGCGTGAGGAGAGCTTGTGTGGGCAAATGCCAACGGGACAGGCAGGCCCTAATTTGCAGTGCCAAAGCATGGCCTTGCTAAACTCCAACAGCATGCTTCCAAGACAGCATAGATAAAAAGCCCAACCTTGTACTTCAAGTTGGAACCCGCCCATGCAATAACTTCACTCAGAAACTTTGGCTATTCTAGGCAGTATGAAGTACGGTTAACTTTGGAACATGGCTTGGCCTCAGACAGCCCCAGGACTCCCTTGACTCCTACAACCTTGAGGGGGGATATAACCCCACTAAGAACACAGTCCATTAGATCTAAAAGGTCACAAACTAAAAAAAGAAATTTAAAAAAAAAAAATGAGTAGCCTCACATTTTTCTTATTCATAACCTACTTTGCAACACAACCTGAAGACACTTGACGAATATGGACTTTTGGTATCAGACCAGGCTTGGCTGCTTTGTACAGCTAATTGCCCTCTAAGGTGGGCAGAGCCATGTCTATAATCTTACATACCAAACATGCCAGGCCTTAATACTTTAATCAGATTAGCTACTCTTTCAGCTGAGAGACCTATGGATACTAGCAATATAAAACAGAACGCTAATCAAGAGTGCATAAGTACACACTCAAACAAGACATACACAACTCTACTAGAAAGTGTTAGCATGTTATGTCCTTGAAGGCATCCATTTCGCTTGTAGCAGTCCCTGAACTATGACTAAGAGGCACGACTTGTATCTCCATTCAATAATTTTTAGACACGCGTGTGCAAGAGAGATAGTAAGAGCAAACTTGAGTCACGCCCTTCTGGGAGGGACATTCGCTCGTTAGTCGCATAACCGGTCCCCTAAGTTTTAACAGGAGATGATATTGGACAGAGTTCATCTGCACTCTAAGCACCAGTAGTCAAAGGCCAAAAAAAATAAAAAATAAATAAAAGATGTGGAACAGCCTGCCATTCTCACCTGTAATCAGGACTTTTTCCCCTTAAAAATAATGCAAGCCAAATGAAAGAAAAAGTGAAAAACATTAGAAAGAACATGTAAGAGACTGGAAATGGTTTCTAATTAAGCATGATTTAAGTTCAGATTCAAGGACTACATAGACCTGTAGGATTAAATATCACTGTCAGTTTGAAAGGTAAATTCCTCTCTGGTTTCGAGGGTCAAAACATGTTGCAAAAGTAGCTTCCTCAGTGTTCTTAGTAAGTGAAGTAAAGTGAAGCATGCAACCATTGCTTCATAAAAAGTAGGTTATTGAAACCGTGGCAAGAAGACTTTTGTTCTAACATTACAACAGCACTATTGTGAACTCAGCTGAGGGTCACTGGGAGGGGGGCGAAGAAGTTGAAGTTGAAAAGGCCATTCTCTAATACAGCTACTGAATCAATCACTCGTTTAATGAATTAATTTAATCGAACCAACAGGACAAGTGTGAACATGCAATTCCACTGTTAGTTGACAGTCAAATGATCACTTCACTCAAACAACAAGTTGTACCATAACATTACATAATTATTACTAGTCAGTGCAACTTTAAATACATCTTCCATAACAATGATAACATAATAACTATCATTATGGCGTTAAAGACCTAGGCTATTTGTCTAAAGGGCTCTGCCATCAGCACACGGCTCTTATAATACACATGTCTGTGTTTGTGTTATTCCGCTGCTGTTGCAAAAGACAAACTGCCTCCTAATCTGGAATTGTAGAAGCACTTCAATTCATGCAGAAAATGGTATGATGTGATTTAAGTGATAAAAATAGTCTTCTTCCTGTTCCTGTGAGAGCGTTGAGGCACAAATCTAAATACCATACAATTAACTGAAAATCCTGTCTAACTAGCGGTTAAACCTTAACTGGAAACATGCAGTGCATCAGGAAATGAAAACCTTAAGAGACAATGGCAGGGTTTTAAATCAAAGTTTTCTTTGAGCAGAATACGCACCTGCCTTGTACAGACACCAAACGGATGAGATTCAGTTAAATGATTTGAGAAATCATAGGTGCAGAGAGACAAACCAATCTCCAATACATGGTATAAAACATTTGTATATGTAGTTAGATATTCGTACTGATCATCACTGAACAAAACAGCAGTACAACACAGTATACCCAAACATGATATACTGTACATCATAGTACTGCAACAATTATTTTCATTATTAGTCTATAAAGTTGCTTCTTTTGTCCAACCAACAGTCCAAAACCCAAAGACTCTTCATGTACCGTCATAAACGACAAAGAAAAGCAGAAAATCCTCACATTTAAGAAGCTGGAACCAGCAAATGTTTGACATTTTTGCTTGAAAAATGACTGAAACGCTTAAATCGATTATCAAAATAGTTATAAAGTTAATAAAATAGCAATTTTCTTTTGATCCACTAATCGATTAATCAACTAAGGTCAAGGATCGAATAAACACGCTCCAGCATGGTGCACTCCAAACTTATGACAGTTAATCGTATAACTAATTTGCCTTTTTGCTTTAAATAAATTCACACACAAATACACTCTTGAAAAACTGGCAATTATACAACTTAACACAGTCAAATATAGATATGAAAATATTTTCTAAGACTCGATTAATTTGATAATTTTAGGAGTTTAATTTAAATGTTCTTCTCTGACCAAATTCCCCATAAACAGCACCATTACAAAAAAACTAATCAGGATTTGGTCTAGTCTTACAGATGTCTGGCAACAGAACTTTCACAGAAACGACAAAAAAAGAAGTCTAAGACACAGAGAGATATAGATGTAGGAGACAAATATGAGGTGAGGGAGACAAAAAGAGAAGAACTGTAGGGGGAGCACGAGAGGAGAAGGAGAGAGGGGTCAGGGGTGCGTAGGAGTCATTGTGCAGTGGCAAATCATGTGAGAGTCACACTGGGGAAAAACTCCAAGTTGCTCATGGGAAAATGTAGTAGAACAGCGAGGCAGGCAAATCCCACTTATTAGGCCTGCACAAGTATTCTTAAAACAGCAGCACATTTTGAATTATAGACATGAGCGGCAACACAGGATGCAGTTATATTCTATGCAGAGGAGACAATGACTTCTTGTCAGCTTTAAGCAGAGTTTTATTTTCTTTTTACTCTAATGCAGGTTTTGGTGGTCACTTTCGCAATACCCTTATACACAGGGGGCCCCACCAGGTGGCATCACAGTGTATGCATGTCTCTCAGGCACACACTAAACCTTTGTGGTGGAGGGTGATCAAAGTTTGAGGCAGTAAAAAATAAATTACTACTAAAACTGCAAGCAGGTCTCTTCCTCACACTGCTGTACTTAACAAGTTGTAACTGTCTTTCTGTGTATGTGACCTAAAATGCAATGAGGCAATAATGTATTGCTCTTTTCAGGACAAAGAAAGGCAAACAGCCAACAGTTAGGCTTGTCAAGTTCACCTGCTACTAGTATTAACAGTGTGTTGAATGCTTCAGTCATGACTAGCACCACTCTATACCGCCTTAGGTACAACCCACCCATAATCATATCTAGTTCCTGTCCTACTACATGTTAACATCAAATCGCTTTTTAGCTTCACCTAAATGTGGTAAAGCAGGTTGGGTTATTTGAAAACCGTCTAGGCCGGAGGTTATATAGCTATGGATATATTGTAGTAAACATAGCTTAGTTATGCAGCAGCTGCCTGTCAAGGTCAGTCGTATTTAACATCAGCACAGAGCCGCAAGACTTTCTGAACGTGACTACCGGCTCTCCTCGTTATGGCGCCCTTGTTGCATTGGCAACGTGACAGCCAACAGCGTGGACACCGGTCCCCGTCTACAGCTTAGTGAAACGGACAGAAAACGTGTCTTAAAAGCAGCGACAGGCGGCGTAACTGCTGCGTTGTTGCACGGGCCAGGACACGACAACGTTAGCGTTTCAACCATGCGGGTAACCTAAATTAAACAGTTACTCAAAAGGAGTATATTAAATATGAAATTTGGCATTCGTTAACACGCTCTCCGAAGATAAACGAGGGTGTGTGTCCTTCCACGGAGACTTTGAATCGTAGTAATTCAGTGCAATTAGCTCTAGCGCCTCTCCAGCTCAGTCTGAACTAGTGTAGCTAGCTAATCAAACTCTCACCTTCTCTTCAACACAGCTCAAACCGACTGAACTCTTCTGTGACAGCCTTTGACACGCGGTTCCGCTCCTTGCTGCTTGCTCCTTGCTGCTATCTGCTCTCTTCCAGCCGGTGCCCTTGACCATGCTTCTTCCAGTTATAGCTATCGGATTGGCTAGAGTCTGAAAGGGGCGGGGCTACCATGCGTAGCAAGAACGTCACTTCCCTAGTGCCTCTTGTTCAGGCGCCAAATGAATCGGCTCTGATGTGATCATAGGTCATCGCGAGATCCTGTTTCTATCTCTATGGCTGTACAGTACATCCATGGTTACGTGTGCTTTTTCACACTGTTTTCTTACCACATATGTTTACACTCATTTTAATGAAGAAGTAAGCTACTGCAAGGTAATTGTACTGTATATTCGAAAAGATACTATAGTTAAAACTCTACTGCTCTGTGAGATGAAACGGAAACCATAAAGTTGAAACAAGGTCACTATCAATGGTGGAAAGTATCTATGTACATTTTCTCAAGTACTTAAGTACAACTTTGAGGTATTTATTATTTACTAGAGTATTTCCATTTTATGCTACGTAATACCTCTACGTCATTATATTTCTCGGGGGGAAATATTGCACTTTGGACTGCACTATATTTATTTGACGGCTTTACTTAAATATAGTCTATAGGCCTATATGAAAATTACAGCCACACCATGACAGATAAATTGAGTAAATCATAAAGTACAAATAATGAGACATTTGACATTTATGTTGCATATCATAGACAAACTTTTTTAGTTCCTGTGAAAATATAATAACCACACCAGTATTTTAGTTTGGGAAGAAGCCAAGGGTTCATCTCAGTCATGGATTACCTTGAATGACCCCCAGAGTGTCACAGACAAATCGGCGACTTCCATCTGCTGCTCACCTTGAAATGAGAACAAACATAACACCAGTGTGCCATGAAGGACTGTTAACTTTTCAGACCCCGCAGTCCACAAAATAGTGATTTCTTTCTGCTGCAGCTGTGAAAATATCAGCTCAAGGAAAGGAAAGGAACTGCAAGTCTATTTAGTTTGGTCATCAGTCTGCTGACTAAGTCAGATGCACAGATTTTTTCCAGTTAAGTTGTCTGGGACCATTGTGGCTCCTTTTTTCTAATATCCAGAAGTACAGTATTATACAATTAAAGCTTAAAGTGCAAGGTAGGTTTGGAAACCCCTCAACCCTCTGTTACTGAAGACAACACTGGTAACAGTTTAACAGAAAAACACGCTACTCCTATTCCAGCTGCTTAAAATGGAGACAATATTGATGGTTTGGTTATGTTGTCGCCCAGTGTTATGTTCATACAGACATTGTTGACAAATCAACAGGCCTGTGATTGGGCCTTTGTGGTGGGCAGCAGCAAAGCAGTCGCCAGTGGTGGTAAATTATTAGTAAATCATTGTAAACAAGTGGTTCCTTTTATTTTTTGATAGCTGGTTTTGCAATCCCATTTATTTACCATGACTTTTAATTATTGATTATTGAACCTAAGCAGTCTAAGCAAGGTTGTGTTACTGTCCCTATAATTGTTCTTTTGGGTGTCTTCAGTAATTACATGTTTGTGCCTGGTGCTGCTAACATATATTTTGTGCAAACCAGTCATTGGGTGGTCTGAGCTCAGGTTTTAATCATTTTCCCACAGAAAACATTTCCCACATTTTGGGTCACTCTCCATCATTGCTTTGAAATTTCAAGTGACTTTAGAAGACCTATATTTTCCAGGTGGCTATGTTCAGCAACAACCACCTTAAAGTCCACTGGTTTTTATTTCATGCATGTTTGTATACAAGATTACACTTATAAAGCTACTGTATATCTCCTGCTAAACAAAACAGTGGACATGATGGGAATTTATGTCTGTCCTCTCTTACCAAGAGTGGTCTCACAGTCAAGGATTTAGGGTTCTGAAAGTTCACCAGCATTTTTTATAGCAAGTCGTTGTTGTAGTTTCGTGCAGTCGCAGGCCAACAATGTAAAGTCACCATAGAGACGGTCGGCAGATTTAATTGTCTCTTTTTTCTGTGTAATCGATACTTGACACTGATATGGTCAGGATGGTGTCAAGTAACAGGTGAAAATGCCCTACCCTGTGTTGTTTGTTTGAATTGTTAACTATTCATGTATTCTTTCTCAGAAAAAATAATAATAATGCAAGGTAGATGTGGGTCTGGACTTTCACTGGAAATGTCTGGACTTCTTTTTTTATTTACTAAGAAATACGTGTACAGTATGCACACACACAGACTGCGGAGGATGCAAGACCAAACCACTGTGCTGAAATGATTAAGAAACACCTCATGCAACACCTTAGTTCCCCTCTTACATGTGAAACATCTCTTTTTTAACTTCATATAATTGAGATCTTTTTACATAATCATTTAACTATTGGCTGTAGTCCAAAGCAGAAGCACAAGAAACGTATTTGTTTTTTTAAATGTTAACAGTTAACCGACTGTGCTGGGGGACAAAGTGACGTTAGATAAGGGACTATATTGTGTTACCTATTGACATTTTTGAGGAACTTTGGGTGAGTTCCTGACTTCCTCCTAAGTTCTTTGATATCTGCAAATAAACTTGATTTCAGAATAGATTTGTAGCCACTCTAATGGCAGTCCATCAGCCCACCACTTAAATATCTCAACAACTATTAGATGGATGTCCATGAAATTTTGTACAGACATTCATGGTCCCCAGAGGAGGACTCCTGCCAACTTTGATGATCCTCTGACTTTTCATCTAGCCACACGAGGTTTAAATTGTGGTGTCCACTTTATTAGGTACACCTGTACATGTCCTGCCATCTATCTTTATAAAGCTCATAATGTTCCGTTTTAGTTGACATTGTCGTCAATGTGTAAATTCAATTATATGTGTATTAATGAAGTCATAGTTAAAGGTGGTGTTATACTGGACTACACTATACTGAGAGGTGTTTCTAATTTTTTGTCCTTACCATTTACATACATGAGGGCATCAGAATATCTGAAACACCTCTAAAAATAATGCAGACCACTACAACAACATCACTATGACCTCAATGCTAAAACATATAAATGAATTAACACCTCTACGACAGCATCAACAGAAACTGAACATTACAGGTTTGATTCTATGGCAGAACAGTTGTATTGGATTGCGTTAGACTGTACAGGTGTGCCTAATAAAGTGGACACTGAGTGTATATCGACGACCATTCGCTGGATTGCCGTGAAATTTACTACAGATATTCAGGGTCCCCAGAGGACAAATTGCAATGACTTTGGTGATCTACTGACTTTCTGTCTATTGCCACCAGCAGGTCAAACTTTTCAATTATTCAGGGACATAGCTTGACATCTACTACGTGGATTAGCACAAACTTGGTTCCATGGTTCCCAGATGATGTATCCTAATACATTTTATGATCGTCAGACTAGCGCCACTATGAGGTTGACATTTTTAGTTTAGAGTGAAATATCTTTACTTCAGGGTCTCTAGAGGGTATATATATATATATATATATATATATACTATAGTATAATAACTGTACTGCTGCTAATATAACTCACTCTGATCTCAGAGAAACCTTTAGTTTCTTGGAGGAGCTCAAGGCTGTATGAGAAAGAAATGTCTTACGTTTCCCATAATGCTGCTAAATCCCATTAAAAACTGTTTGGTGTCTCTTCAAAAACAATTAACACTCAGATCTGTTTGTTTCCAAGGTAAAGTCAATTATGAGATAAGGCTTTGAGGATGTAAACTCAGTGGCGGTGATCCTTTCTTTGAGAAAAGCAAATGAGGCTGGTCTCACGGCAACCACAGCTGGACTAATGATCATTTATGGATAAAGTCCTGTGTTGTGGGATCTGACAAAAGAAGCCTGTTAATGATACCTTATGCTGTATACTTATTCACTTACAGTATACTGTCAGTTACATGAAACCCAAAAGCCAGGTGAAAGAGATTTGTTGGGAAACGTGGGAAACATTTATTTGAGTTAGTTAAGTTACATTTCTTATACTAAGAATTCTGACTTTAAACTCAGAACTCAAATAAATGTTTCACATGTGGCCCTAATCCTCTTCCATAATGGTTAGCTTGGAAAATGGAAATTTTAGTGAATTGGATATGGGGTTTGGCCTTGGGAGGTGTTTTTTTCTCTACAGGAAACCATGATTCTGCAGCTGCTGACACAGACAGTCCTACACAACCGCAACACACCTGCAAGAGGGAAGTGGACCAACCCGATTTCTTCTGAAACCCATGAAAAAGCTGCTGCTTACTTATATAACTACATGTAACAGACAAAACCAGGTCTGGCTAACACATTTGGTGGCATGGTACACTGGCAAAACTCATATTTTCTAACTTAACTTGATTTAGGTTTGGTTGAATAATTAGGCAATCATATACAATGTGCAGTAGAAGACAAAATGAGGTATTGAGAGCTTTGTTCACACTATCAAAGCCACGTATGATTATATATTAGGTTGAAAGTAAAAGGTCATTTTGAATATGTAATTTCCTGTAATTTTGAAGTGATTTTGCCAATATTGACACCAGTGTATGGAATCTGAGTCCACCAAACAGCTTTTGTATGATTAAGAGGACCAAACCTCATACACTCTCTTACGTATGAACGCACACACTCTCTCTCTTCGATCCCGCCTTTTTCACTCGAATATTATCTGTTGTCACCTTCTGCCAACCTAACAGTAATGCATCGCTTTCCCAGAAAAGATATCCTTATCACTGTCCCGCCCATGAGCTCTGCAGGGGGGGATCAGGCCACAGACAGTGCGATCTATGGTGTGCGAACGCAGTACAATCAGCCTTCAACAGTACCCACTGTGCACACTTGTGAGAGACAATGTGAAGTGACAGCTGGAATCCGAGATGCTGTGAAACAAAGACGCTGTCATGGAGTTGGTCTGAGACTTGACGTCTTGGCGCAGTTGTTCCAGGATGTCTTACAGAAACTTACAGCTGCACCATTGTGAGACATTTCTAGTAAAAACAGATAAGGAAGTAGTGACTGCTAATTATGGCAAGAGTACTGAATAGGAGCACACAATCTCTCACATCTTTCAACATGTTTATTTCCTTCTCAGTATGTGCACAGCAGGCGTAAAAGTAGACTACAAGGAAGTAAGGAAAAAACTACCTTTACTAAATCTCCAATTCACGCCTGCCCCAAACCTTTGTGCAATGCGCTCAAATGCTGAAGTCTTAGGCAGCCATCACTGACGCTGTGCAGACTACTATGAATGATGCAATTCTCATTCTGGATGAGGGCAGCAGGGGTCCTGGGGAGGGTTGAACATCTTTTTTTTGGTGTGCTGCAGACAAACGATATGCTATCTGTCCAATAACAGGGCCCAAACTTATGCACACACAGGGCTTGGCTCCAAAGCTCTCGGACATCATTGGTTACGTAATGACCCCCAGCTTGGGGCAGAGGTGAACGGTCTACCTTTACATATTTGTGTCTTGTGCTCAGTGTTGAGTCATGTAGCCTCTGGTGGCCTGTATGCCTGCGCTTACATGGGTCAAATCATGCTAGAGCTTTCCTGTATCTCCCCTTATGTGCATTCCATTTAAAATGCAAGAGTCTGATTATTACAAGCAGTTTGGTTTATTCCACTAGTGATTATTGTTTTTAACCACGCAAACAATATTTTTTTCCACATTAAAGAGCTCTTTAACTCTTGTTCCATATAATACAATTTGCATAATTAAGCCTACAGCAGAGTACTCTTTCCATACCATCTTGTACTTTGCATTAATTCAAATAAAGCCCTGAAATATGTATCCGTCTGACATTTGAAAGCTGATGTACTGTATTTGCAGCTGGGACTAGGACAACAGTGACCACATGTGGTTGGTGTAAAGAACAACACCAAGAGTGAGGTAAAAAAATATTTATTGGACAAACATGTTAGCCTTACAGACTTTTAGCAAAAGCAAATCTGTTTATTAACATCATAATACATAGCACATTACTCACACATACATACAATCATTCATGCACACCAACAAACAGACAACACTCCTTACCCAACATCCACATACATACATACATGAAGACGCAACTTCACATCTGCAAACAAGTCGGATATGATTTCTTTTAGTGGCTGGGTCGGAAGGGGAACGGCATCCCCGTCATGAAAGGCTGAGCGGGGTACTGAGGGTGAGAGGAGGGAGGGGTGGCTAGAGGTGTGTGCGCAGGGTGTGAGGTGAGTGAGGCAATGGGGGGGTGAGCCGCGTGTGGGCTGAAGGCAAGCGGAGGGGTGTGGATGTTGTTGTAGTACATCACCGGGCCGGACAACACCAGCTGGAGCAAACTGGAGATACAAATACACAAAGAGGCAAGGGCACAAAGAGATGACGGAGACACGTTACGATGGAACAAAACACTTCATAAATAAGTCATGTTTAGGCACTGAGTTGAGACACGTTCACAATATAAAAGGGTCCCCATCAAAACTACACTTAGATGAAAGTAGAGATCCTTTTGTCAGTGAGGGCTGCACAGGTCTGGCTTACAAGGGAAAATTGGATTACTGTTATTAAAGATGCCACTTTATGTAAGTACAATAATTCAGAATCTGTGTTTTTATTTAATAAATTCTTTACATTAATAAAACATAAACAAAAGTGTGTGTGTGTAATTAACCTGATTATTGTGACTACTGAATTTCTTTCTATAATCATGTTCATGGTTCTAAAACTGATCCCACTGTGTTCGTACAGCTTTTTAAGAGTAACATTCAAGCACTTTCAAGGTATCTAAACCAAAAATTTCCAGACTCTCAAAGCTTTATCTTCACATCTAAATTGTTTCTATAAATGCCAGGAAATAACAAGCAAATATGAATGACTGTAGATGAAACACCAGATTATGTTGAAAATCAAGCGTTTTTCAAGGAGTATATTCGAATTCAAGCATTCAAGCATATTCCTAACCTTGAAAACATAACGGTTAAAATTAAGCATTTTCCAAACTTTCAAGACTTTGTAGGAACCCTGTGTGTTGTCGGTACACTCAATACACAACAGGCTGAGGATGGCACTATTTTTAAAAGGGACAGCAGCCTGAAATTACATCAGATATTAAGTGTATATGACTTAACCTTTATTAAATTACAGGAATTCAGTCTGTATTTGAATTAACATTACAGCGTTGTTTAACTAAAATGGTTTTATTTTCATCTGTGAAATTATCTGGTGGGTTTACTAGACCTCAATTTAGCACCATGCATGGTGGGTATTGATTATTACCATAGACACTCTACATAGATAGATAACCCTGAAGCCACTGCTGTGCTTGTCGTACTCCTGCACCATATACTTCTAGCTGAAACCAAGTAACCGGTGGAAATTGTTACAAGGTGAATAAGTGATGCACAGTTAATGGTTCTTACTTGTTGTGTGGGAGACGGGAACAGATGGCTCTCAGGTCCTCTGCAGAGAAAAGGCAGCATGAAATAAGCACTCAGACTCATCACCTCAGCTTGATGAGACAATCCATATGACAAGCGATCAAACCAGTTAATTAGTTACTTATTTAGTCATCGCTTAAAAGGTAAAACTTGTAGCTTTTCACACATGGTTGCCCTCTGAAGGTCTACACAGGGTTCATACAGCTTTTTAAGAGTAAAATTCAAGCACTTTCAAGGTACCTAAACCAAAATTGTCTAGACTCTCAAAGCCTTTATCATCTACATCTAAACATCTAAACAGTTACTATAAATGCCAGGAGATGACAAAGAAATATGACGACGGGATCGTTTCATTTCAAACATTAAAAGATTTTTGGTTTCCATGAGTGATTGTGTAGATGATGAAACACCAGATTATGTTGAAAATCAAGCATTTTTCAAGGAGTTTATTCGAATTCAAGCATATTCCTAACCTTGAAGACATAACGCTTAGAATTAAGCATTTTACAAACTTTCAAGACTTTGTATGAACCCTGTCTACAGTAAAGAAGGCCCAAAAATGCAGCTACCTATGACAAGGCAGGGGTTTTTCCTAAAATATAAATCTAATTCCTCTCCTCTATCCACTTTTCTTGCCTCTACTTCCATCCACTATCATTCCATCCCCCCATTTTTACAATTTTACCTCTCGAGCAGAGCAGAGCTCCACTGGCCATAGCCACCTGCAGAGCTTGTGCCAGTCGGTCCAGGGCCAGCTGGGACAGTGCGTGTGTGTCGGCGGATGGCGCGTGTGTGTGTTTGTCGGCCTGGTCCAACAGCCTGGAGAGGTCTGAGGTCAGTGTGGCCAGGGACTCCATCTGGAGCAGCGCCAGGCGACCGAAAAGCCCCTTCTCATTTAGTATGTTCGGCAAAAGCATGAAGACCTAAATGTGGCAGGAGACGGACAACGGCATGGGGAAACGGCTTGATTATCTTCACTGTGTATGTTGGAGGTGTTTTGTATAGTGCATATAAACGTATACTGTAAGCAAATGTATCTAAACACACCACACACCTGTAGGACACTCAGATGGAGGGCAGAGAAAAGAGGCCCCACCTCCGGCTCACTCTCAGTGGTGCCATTGGTTAATGCCAGCTTCTTGTCTCTCCTGTAGGCCAGCGGTGCTTTGACGCACCAGCGCACCAGCCCCCCTAATGGTGTGACATCTAGTGAGCTGATCGGCTGGCTGCCAGAGAGGGGCGTGTTCAGGAAAGTGATTAGGACTAGACGAGGGTCATCTTGGATCCACGACACAATCATCTGGAGGAGTTCTAAAGGAGGGGTGAGCTCCTCTAAAAACACACACAGAGACGTTGTTAAAATGACTAAAAGGATGCAAAACATTACAAAAAAAAGGGTATGTTTTTTCTCTTTTATACTTTTGTGTTCTCCCACCAAAGTACCTGAGGTGAGGTCATAGAGGGTGGTGACAGCAGTGATGAACTGGCAGCAGAAGCGTGGGCTGGCGCTGTGGATGTTCTGCAGGGTGGGCACCGAGCCTGGCACCATGCTACAGTAGTCATCTACTAACACCTGAGCAAGGCGCACGCAGTACACACGGTGGCTTCTCTGCAGGACACAAACACAACCAGGGGCATATACTCAGAACATCATATCCACACATGGAGAGAAGCACTAAGGAGTTGAAATATATCCCACACAAAAGAACTTAATCCAGACTAGCCTCACACTCAAGATATAAAAGTCCAATTGAATAGAAACACACATTTTAATGCACATTTAAGTATGAAAAGTGTGCTTGAATCCTCACCTGTAGCCAGGTAGCAGCACATTCCAAGATAGGAACCCTGCCAACAGCGATTGCCATGGAGACCAGCTTGCCTAACAGTGCCATGCGACTTTCGTCTGCCTGGTTGCCCTGGAGACTGAAGAGGGCGGAGAACATAAGCTGGCGTACAGTATCCCGGCTCTGTTCCTGGAAACAGCTGCACATGATCTCCAACAGCTGGAGCTCCTGGAGAGCGCTCATCCTCTGGAAGAAAAACACAGACAATCGATTGCCTGTCCACATTTGTGTGTTTATATGCTTTATATTGGTGTACAAGCATGTCAGGGTCACCATGCTTACCCTGGCTGGGGTGTTTCTGTCCTTGGGTGCATGCAGAATGAACTCCTCCACCAGCTCCAGGGTTTTGGAGTCGACCTGAGGAGGTTGCCTCCCTGACTGCACCAGGTTACAGATGTAGATGTCCAGGTGATACAGCAGCTCCTTGGCTGCACTCAGCACATCGCGAGGCAGCAACGACTGACGAATGTCACCCATCACCGCCTAACAGAGACCCATTCAAGATTTAAATCTTCATTATAAGTCAAATGTATTGTTGAAAGTTCAAGAGTGCCACGTTAAAGAACTGTTTCAAAATAGGATAGTCGGTTAAACTGCTGCAATTCACAAGTTAACTGCGATTTTCGACATTCAAGTTACGCAACATGGGCATGATGTTGGAGACTAAGCTTTACGAGGTTTTGAAATCATTTGCGTGCAGGGAATAACTACAATAAACAAATAACATCTAGCTATAATCCAAGCGTGCACTAATCCTCAGCCTATGTTTACTTGCCCATACACGAAAGAAGAAAAACGACTGTACAATGAACACCGGCACGAGAATAGCAATTACAAAGTCCAGTTTTAACGTTACATTTCTATACATCAGTGCTGCACGTTGTAGGTTCACAGCTAACTCCACATCCAGTCGGTCTCCTCCACCCTGCTACAGCTAGGGTTAGCGAGGTTAGCTAAACAGACCGTTTTCTGTACCGCAACAAACCTCACGGGCGTTAGTTATCATCGGAGCCGCGTTTACTTAAGACCTTACCTCTGCAAAAACCTCTTAATGTACTTAATAAATTAGCCGACGATGAGACTACAGTGAACTGTCTCAAAACGACGAGGGAACCTCTTCCTGCTGCTACGGAAGCCCGAGTGGGATAAAACTGCTGCCATTGCGTTTTCCGCGGAATCAGCGCATGTGCGGTTCAGTGAATGTCAACAAACACTGTAATTCATTGATTGCTAACAAGCATTTATGTTATGCACGTCAAAGTCCAAAAACGGTGTGACTTTAAGTTACTGTAAGTTTTTTTTTTTAACCCAACAAAGAGCGTAAAAATAATATATTATTTTAAATATTTTTTGTTGTCTCACACAGAATTACATACAGGGAAAATATTGTTACTTTTATTTATTAGGCCTCTACATTTCCGTTGGAGATATTTATAAGTTAGCCCATTTTACCCAACAAAGACGCTGTGTTTTTCAAAATTAAGATTTTCTTTTATTATCTCACACAAAATTACTTGATGCGAAAAACTATGATTTATTTTCTTATTTATAGGCCTACATATATTTGTATTGCACTTTTTGATATTCTTTATACGCAATAACTGTTTTTTAGTTGTTGTTTTTTTTTCCTCAGAATACTGACAGTTAGTATACCCTCTGCGAACTATAGGTAAATATAAAACTAAATGTTTGGGAAAGGGATGCTGCAGATGTTTGTAGTCTTGTATGGGATGCTAAATATGTGGCTAGACTAGCAGTGCTGGAACTTTGACTTTAAACTAGTGTCATTGTGTTATAACCCTGCATCACTTTTGTATCATGTCACAAAATGCCATATTTAACTGTGAGTTTGCAGACTTTATCACATTTCATATAAAGTGTCATATTTTTGAGAATTTGTTGATATTACCTTTTTGGTAAGTTTAAATATATCAGTGACAGAGATATAAAGACGTATAGAGAAGCTGTTGTTTTCGCATTTGTACAGAATCTATACATCATGTTGAAAATCACTTTGGCATCCTGTAATCCCTTCTAATCTACGCGGGGGCGCGCCCGCCAGGCACCGGACCGCCTGATGGAACAAACAAAACAAAAAGGAAACAGTGGTGGTGCACTCTCTGCGGCGCGCTCCCGGCTGCACTTCGGTCTTGCACTTTACCGTCCCGTCGAGTGATCCCAAGCAGCCCGCAAGATGACTATCAACACCCTGGCTAAAGGAGGCTGGAACCGGGAGCAAATGGCATGCTTCCGAAAGGTAAGACTGTATGATTCTGTCTCCTTTGGTTTGTTTTCATAATGTGACATATTATACTGTAGATATAACATATAGCCCTGCATGAATCTGAACACATGCAATCTATATGAACGGGTGCCAGGATGAAAACAAGGGTGGAACATTTATTAGGAGAATTGTTTTTCCAAATTTCTGACTTGTGTATGTGTGTTTTGACTGTTTTTCTGTATTGTGTGTGTGTGCATGCTCATGTGTATGTGTGTCTCTCTTTCTCTCTCTGTGTGTGTGTGTGTGTGTGTGTGTGTGTGTGTGTGTGTGTGTGTGTGTGTGTGTTCCCCTGACAGATGGAGAGAGTGATTGTGGCCATGCAGGACCCTGACATGGGCATGAAGATGAGAAACCAGAGGCTTCTTATCACTGTCATTCCACACGCCATGACAGGTGTGTGTGTGTGTGTGTGTCCCTTTATGTCAGTGTGCATTAGCATCTGTGTGTGCATGTGTGTGGACATGCACATTGCTGCTTGTGTTTGTCCCAGCGGTTATGCATAATGCAGTAGTGAATTTGGGAGGATACTGTGTGCTTTGCAGAGTAGAGGGAGGAAGTTTGTCCTCTTTTCTCGTCTCCTTCCTTTCTTTCTGTCTGCCTCTCTCTTTTTCTTCAGGTCGTGATATAATTGACTGGTTGACGCAGAAATACAATATCTGCGAGGAGGGTACGTAACTGATAAATACATTTTGTGTGTGTGTGATAGAGAGAGAGTATTTGCTGTGATTCTCTGTTTCAGTGTGACTGGCTTGTTGTGTGTCATTGCTAGTGTGTTGCCAGGATATGGTGTTTTCTCTCAAGCTGACGTGGTGTGTGTGCGTGTGTGTGTGTGTGTGTGTGTGCACGCGTATTGTTGGGGGCTTGCTGTTTCCAGTAAACAGGAATGGGGTGAGCCCCAGAGGATCCAAGTTTGATGAACTCACCTGATGATCTGGGTTTGATTGGTGTCCCTGTGGAGGTTTTCACCTCAGGAGACTTTACCCTACCTGAACTAAATTAGAGGTTGGAAAAAAGTAGTGCGCTGGTCCCACTTGCCTCAGAGTAGACTAGAGGAGGAAAGAGAGGAGTCAGTCAGCAAGGGAGAGAGAGAGAGAGAGAGAGAGAGAGAGAGAGAGAGAGAGAGAGAGGTAAGAGCTGATTAAAATGCATCACACAGCTTTTTTTGGTGGCTGTCAGTCATAAAAGTAGGGCTCTTTAACAAATGAGGAGAGAATGAAGATTGATGATGCATTTCATCACTGGAACAAAGCCTATATTTGAGAGAGATTGCTGACAGGGTGCAGGTGTTTGATTAAAAAAAATGCATGACAAATTAGGTCCACAGCATTTCTTACTAATTTTATTCCTTTTGGCTAATTAATATAATTCATTTTACACGTTCAGCTTGTTCAATTTGAGAGCTGTATCCCTAATGACATCAACAGCTCATTCATGTGCCATCAAACTAATGATAATGTGTCCTATGAATATACATCAAAAACATTTATGGTAGCATTAAAAGTGTGTAAGCTTGAAAAAAAAAAAGCCGGCCCTCCACAATCACCTAAAGAAACTGAAACTGTGAGACGGTCCAGTGATTCGTTTCTTCTGTGGTGTTTAACAGAAGCCCTGCATGTCAGTGGCATGCTGGTGAGATACGGGTATATTTACCCTCTCAAGGAGCCAAGATCTCTCGTGTTACGACCCGATGAGTCGCCCTACCGCTTCCAGGTAAGTCGAACATCCCCCATGTAGTATGTAGTTCATTCTGCCTGCTTGTAAAAAAACACAGTTCCTCCCTCCTACCAGTTTAAATGCTTCACCACTTTTGACTGAATCGCCACCTTCTCTCTATCACTGCCTATCTCCCTTTCTTCCTCTCACTCCATTAGCCCACTTCCTAATCTCCCATCTATCTGCCACTCTCTGCTGTCACTTTTTCTCACCCGCTCCGCTATCAATCTCCATCAGAAATTTAAAAAAAAATGTGACTTGTTTTTCTCAGACTCCTTACTTCTGGACTAGTACCCGGTGGCCTGCCTCAGAGCTGGACTATGGTAATGCCAAAAACAAACTGAATTGGTAAGAAGGGATCTCAGTAGGGTGAAGGGAAATTAAGTAAAACCCCTTAATATATTTAATTGTTAGGAAACAACCATTTCCCATCATCACACTATAAAATTTGACAAACTACCAATATTTCTAAGCAAGATAGCTTCCATTTCAAATATATCCTGTTACAAGAGTCCTGACAAGCATTTACAGGAGCTTTGGGCAAAACATATGATGTAGATCAGGGCATAAATCCTGTTTTCATTTCTTTCTTTATTGTTTTTGCTTTCCTTTTTATATCCCAACAGCAATCTTTTTGGCTAAAAAAAACATAAGAAAACAAGGAGAACTCATGGAATATGAAAAGGTGAGGAAAGTGTGTGTCTATGTGTAAGTAAGAGAGAGAGAATGTCTGTGTGTCATGAATTATGCAGTGGTAAGTCTGGCGTAACACGCCTATGTCATTATTAATTTTCTAAATTCTGGTCCTCTTTTCTCCTTATGTTTCTTTCTTTCTTTTATTATTCACCCTGTGTCCCTTTTTCCTCTTCCTTTTTAGGAGAGGTACAGTGTGTTGCACAAGAGGATCAACCACACCTGGGACTTTGTGGTGATGCAAGCCAGAGAGCAACTCAGGTACACTCACACGCACACATGCACCCAACCACCAACCACCCACACACGCAAACAAACTTACAGTGTGATTTATGTTTAGAGCATCCAAACAGAGACGGAAGGCTGACCGCATTGTTCTAGAATGTCAGGAGCAGGCTTACTGGCTCATCAACAGACCCCCGGTACGTTCACTATTGTGTTACTCTACTGTGTTGGATTAGACTATGTGCTATACTATACTATATTACAGTATACTATACTATTCTATACTATATTATAATACACTACACTATACTATAGTATACTACACTATACTACACTACACAATAATATACTATACTATATTGCTTTACACTTGCTCTAAACTGTACTATACTACACTACACTATTGCACTATACTCTTCTACATTATACAATACTATATTATACTGTATTATACTATACCATACTATACATTACTATGCTTTACCATGCTACACAACTATAGAAACGTGTATTACAGTATTTAAAACAGTCAAATGTCCCACTAATGTTCACTCACAGTCCCCTCTGCCTCCTACATGAAATATTCAACCCATCTGGTAAAAGCCTCAGCTGACAATAGGGGAAACACACAGAGAGAGATGAAGAGAAACAGTGAGAGAGAAAAATAATAATAGTCATCATATTCCACTTTCTTTATGTTGTCTAAAGACCACAGCAGTCCATTTGATTCTTAGATGGAGACAGAGAGATGGATCAGAAGGGAAGAAAAAAGTGGGGTGCAGGAAGGGAAGGAGGAAAGGGATGGGAAGTGTAGAGCTACTGTGGGGGAGAGGAGAGGGTGAAGCAGGGGAAAAAAGGTTTGGAGGAGGAACTCCATCTTGTCTTGCCCTTATGAATTAGGGACGAGGGCATGGAGAAAAAGAAAGAGAAACCTGAGAATAAAAGTCTAGAGCTAGTGGAGTGGAAAGCTCAAGGAAGGATAAGTGCTCACTCACACGCATATTCTCATCAGAGACATGCACACACACACACCCACACACAAACACAAGCTCAATGACAAACATACTATGCTTAGTTATTAGTGTGCGTATGTGTGTGTATTCGTTTCAGCCTGGGGCGCATGATGTGTTGGACATGGGTCTAGAGAGACCAAATAACTTCAGCTCAAGAGTTACACTGGTCAGTGACATCATTACATTTCTTTACTTCCTGTTTTACTGTTTATTCCCTTCTGAAAAATCGAATGCGATAACACGTCTGCTATCTATCTCGTCTCTCCTTTCGTTTTATTGCTTTCCCTCTTCCTTGTTGCTGGAATTGTTTCAAAGTAAGTGTCCAAGTGAGCTGCGCATCGCATATGGACAATCACAGTATATTACAGTCTTTTTATAATTATAAATAGAGGTTAAAAACATGACATGATAGCTATATAAATAAAACTGAATTGAATTGAATTGAATCTCCATTGTGCCACATGGCTGATTAGAATAATTTCTAATTAGAAAATCTGTGGTGGTGATAATTAAATATATTGTGTTATGACCAGTATATAATTTCATACTATACTATACTATTCCCCATTTGTCAGATTATATCCTGTTTTAATATTTAAAGCCATTGTTTGTATGGGTGAAGACATAACAGTATAGACACAGGGAAGTTGCCTTCTAATGTATAATGCAGCCATTGTGTGACCTAAAGTGATGACACTGTGCTTGCCTTAACAGAAATAGAACAGTGACTACTACAAAAGTGAGGTAAACATCATACATAACTTATACACCCTCACTTTAAGTACATGGAGTGTATATTATTGCTCACTCTGCGTGTTTACGTTTACACATGTGCTTTTTGCGTTTGTTTACAGATTGAAACCTGTAAAAGGGCCCTTGGACGAAACCGTGTAAAGTCATCCATCTGCCTAGAAGGGTATGTGTCAGTTTGAAAAATGCACATATGCAGACACACACATGTGCACATGTACACGTACACACATGGAGTAATGGACTTCATGCTGCCTGAACCGAACTCTAAGTCTTGAGCACGCACGCGCGCACACACATGCACATAAGGCTTAGTGCTCTCACTGTAAGAGCCACTAATGGATGCTTCCAGAGGCAAGTTGGAATTAGTGGACATTAACTCTTATGATCTGCAGCACTAATACAATAATACTGTGTGTGTGTGTGTGTGCATGCCTCTGCATTTGTGTGTGGATGTGCAGTTTTGTGAAATACAGCGAGCAGTACCTGAACCACGATCCCATAATGCAAGGCTGCCTTCCCAGTAACCCCTGGATCTCTGATGACACCGCACACTGGACAATGAATACGGAAATGTGAGAGAATACACACAGATACACACACGCTATAACAAATCCAAACTACAGTCCACTATAGTAGCCCACACAGTCAATAAAATGCATTTAGTTTAGCTGGTTTCAGCTTTTGTAGCATCTCTTACCAAGTTATCACAGTAGTTTGTTATATGCCTTTGTGCCTGGATGTGTGTGTGTTGTTGGTGTGTTGCTGTGAGCAGGGTGTCCACACCGACGCGTCTCCGAGTGGAACGCTGGAGCTTCAGCTTCATGGAGCTTCTCAATGACAACATGGGGAGGCACGAGTTCATGACCTACCTGGAGAAAGAGTTTAGTGGTAAGGAAGAGTGACAGAAAGGTTGGATTATATTAAAAACACATAATAATTTACATGCATTTTCATATGCTTGTGTGTGTGTTTGTGCCAAAACATTTGGTGATCAGGTTTGATGAATTCAGACACAGAATATCCCATATTTGTTGTACTGTGTTACAGGTTGAATCACAATCATGTAGTATAAATTTGCATTGGAAAGCTGCAAACTGAATAATTATTCATACGGAGAAGCGTATCCCAATGATAAACAGAGGAAAATGATTTTAATTCTTATTCATATTTACCTTAAATTGATTTTTAGTCTTCTTAGCATACAGAATTCCATTAACTTAATCTAACCCCTAATGGCATTTTCCACTCCCAGTGGTGAGAGATGGAAGGGTTGAGGTAGTGGAAAAGAAGATTGAAATGGATGGAAAGAGTAGATAAGGAAGACAAATATAGACATAAGACAGTTAAGGGATTTGTTAATCCATGAAGACATGTGAAATATTGCCAGGGGCCAAGGTTTTTCTCCACAAAGGCCAGCCATGCTATAAAAAGTCTCTAATTGTGTGTCACTTTTTCCTGCACCATTGTTGTTTTATTCACGCCCATACATACCCAACACCTCATTGTCTGTCCCTCTGCTAGCGGAGAACCTATGTTTCTGGCAGGCCTGTGAGGATATTAGACACGGAGAAAGTTCGAGGATCATAGAGAAAGTGGAAGAGATCTACAAGTAAGTGTACAAGCACACAAGCATGCAGAAATAAACACTTATTATATTTACTATCAGATGACAGCCACTCATTTGTGTGTGACTCAGAAATTTCCTGGCTCCTGGAGCTGCCCGTTGGGTCAACATCGACAGTAAGACCATGGATAAAACTCTCGAGGGGATTAGACACCCACATCGTTTTGTCATGGACGACGCACAAATGCACATCTACTTTCTCATGAAGAAGGTCTGACCTCTGACCCATTGTAGTTTGATACTTGAACCTTTACCATTTGGATATGGATCCTGAAAGACAGGACACTTGTCATAAAGGACCATACCAATGGTTTTGCATGTTTTATCCCCTTTGCCACAGATCAATTATACTTTACATTGCAGTTAATTATTTCCCAAACCATGCTGCTCTGTTTGAAAAGTTTGATTGTGCTTTTTCTACTCATCCTATAGAATATGAAAATCTTTTAACAGACTTTTGATAATTATTTGAATTGTATAATCATTTACCAACACCAAAGTCTGCGTTAACATTTGTCACATTATTGTTGAGTGGAATGCAGTGCAGACTTTTCAAATCAGTCTGCACTTAAATTACATCACCATGCAACAATAATGAGCTGCAGGAAGTTGCTGGACATCCAATGTGTTATGTCTGTGATGCATTCAACCAGTGCTTTTACAGGAGCTAGATTTACAGGGGACAAGGATAGAGAGAGAGAGCGCAACGCGTCATACTCCGAAAACCATGCCCACCAGAGGGGAAAACAATCAACGCCGCAATATGCAACTAAGGGCTGAAACGCTAACAAAATCCCTAAAGCTAGCTAAAAACATTAGATTTCAGCATTTCAGGATTACTTTTGCACCGTATGTCTACTAGAGAGGACAAACTCAATATTGTGGGTCTGTCTCAGTGTCTCTTCTCAAGCTAAGTTACTGTAGTTAGCTAAGGCACTTAATACTGCATAGCTTTCTGATTTAGCCACATTCCAGCAGCTTTTAGACATGTTTCTGTTGTTTGCTAGCAGACCGAAATAACAAGGAGGCACCTTTAGACAATACAAAGTAAATGGAGTGCAATGAATTGTTTTCCCCTCCGGTATGGGCGGGACTTAAATGTGCTCTGTCTCTATAGGTATAACTGTTGGTCATCAGCGTAATTATGATAACTTGCATTGTGTTTCTAGATTTTGTTGACTAGAGGCAACATGTACAAATTGAACAGCAGTGGACCCAGTACTGACCCCCGAGGGACTCCACATATGATATCAACTTTCCTAGGCGTACAGTTCCCAAGAGAAACAAAAAAATTGTCATCCATTCAGATAGAATGCAAATCAAGATCATTTTATTTGGCCAAAACATACATTTTCTGTCAACTTTAAGTAGATGTGGAATGTCTTCATTTCTCATACATAAACTAAAAGCAGACATATCAAAATGGCAACTTTTTAAGGTCAGCTGACAGGTGGTGATGTTGTGTGATGCCATTGTATTTGTGTGTGTGTTTGTGCGTATAGGACTCTTACCCAAGATATCTTAAATCTGACCTATACAAGAACATGCTGGCCAAAGCTATTGTCCCCCAGGAGACAAAGAAAAGGTACAATTTCACATGAATTGCTGCTTTTACTTTCCTTTTACTTTAATAGCCCTTCCCTGATATTACACTTTTTCTTTCTTTCTCTCCTTCCTCTCAGCGTGTTCCCCTTCATGAGACGCCAGCGGCACTCCAGCCCCTCCCCCGCTCAGACTGTCACCCAGGCGACAGAGGAAGACGGGCATGCTAAGGGGGCCGGGCAAGCAGGTACCAACTCTGCAGCCGGCTCCCATGTCTGATGCAGGGCCCAAAAAAAAAGTGTCAGACTCAATCGCTTCAGTCTCTATTGTCTCTGTTGGGTACCATAGCAACCACCGGAGTTCTCCTTCGCTTTTTCTTTCAAGTCAAACTGTCTGTGTGAAAGCCAGAGCTTTTCTTTCACCGCTGCAACATTACCAGAGCTAGGATTTCAACGTTAGCACCTCCTCTCAGAGCACATGCATACCTCAGCAGCATCACATCTAATTCCCAGAACACGAGCAGTAAACAGCAGAGAAAAAAAAGAGCTTTTAGTGCTACTGTTACACTGTTAATGCTGCATAGTCATCCTGCATCTACATCCCATCTCAGTCCAAAAGGTCTGTCTTCTTCTTGATATTGACTCCTAAAACCAAGTCTTCCTTTCTCCCTCAGTAGCTTTTATATAGAATCTACTCTGTCTCTCATCAGCAGGTTTAGGCAAAAGGGTTGTTTATAGAGCAATAGAGATGTAAAATATGTATTTAGTCAAACATTTGCCTCAGCATGTCTGTTATAATCATACAGTTTGCTTGTTTTGTCCATTCCATGCCAGAGCTTCACATTGTGATGGTCATCGCTGTTAATTTTGCTCGAGCATGTTTTCATCCCAATAAAATGTCACAACAGCAGTCAGTGTTGTGTTGTGTTCTCAGCTCTGCATGCTGTGATAAACTAAGTCTGTGTGTGGATCTGTGACCAGGCTTTTATTTTTAAATCAACTTCTTCTTTTCCTTTGACGGTACTATCTTCTTTCTTTCACATGTTCTGCACAAAGCATTTGTATGGGTCGTTTTAGCATTTTTTAAACTCCAGATGTGAAGGCACATGAACTGCTAAATAATTTAGGCAATCACCAGATAAAAAGTGAATCAAATAGTTTTAGACATTGAAGTCTTCACTGAAAGTTATAGAGCTTCATTTGACAGCTACTTCCAGAAGCTTAAAAACCAGCCGCTATTTGCAGAAAACATGTCTCAGAACATGCTGTTCTTTCTCTTCCGCTACTGTGTCTGAACTTACAAACTTCTTTTTACATCTTTCTTCTCCATCTAATAACCTTTCAGGTTTTACTTCCCTCCCTTGGTCCCCATAGGAGCTGCAGTTCCTTCTACTGGACTGGCTCCCTCTACTGGCTACATGTGGCCAAAGTAACACAAGTGTTCATACTTTTTGTAAATTAGTGGTCCTCAACCTTTTTGGTTTGTGACCCCTAAAAATGACCAAATGTCTTCCCCTCATCACAGGTTAAGAAGCCTGAGTGTGAACATGAGTTGTGAGCAGTTCAACCAAACTGTGTTTTTGTTTTTTTTACTTCTCAGACCATTTTATTTGATGAAGATGGCTGGAGGTGAAAGTATCCAGTATTTCAAAAGAAAAATAGCAAAAAGTGAGAATATTTAGAAGACATAGACATAATTTTGTAGAACATAATTTTTTTTTAATCCCTTTATATCATCTTGAGACCCCTTATTTATCATCTATGCAGGACTTAAGATAACATATCACCACTACTACTAAGCAAGGTTCCCTTTCAGGTGACAATTCAAGTGTTTAGATGAGATTTCATTAGAACAGATTCAACTTCATTGTACTTTAAATTAAATTGTACACTATATATCAGATAAGGACAGTATAGACAGTGGTATAAATATATATGTATGTGAAAACATATATAGTACAGGTAAGTGTATGTACACAGGGTTCATACAATTTTTTAAAGAGTAAAATTCAAGCACTTTCAAGGTACCTAAACAAAACATTTTCAGACTCTCAAGGCCTTTATCATCACATCTAAATTGTTACTATAAATGCCAGGAGACAAAATATGACGACGGGATCGTTTCATTTCAAATATTAAAGGATTTTTGGTTTACATGAGAGATTGTGTAGATGATGAAACAGCAGATTATGTTGAAAATCAAGCGTTTTTCAGGGAGTATATTCGAATTCAAGCATATTCCTAACCTTGAAAACATAATGGTTAAAATTAACTTTCAAGACTTTGTATAAACCTGTGTACAGTAGTGTGGCTGTAATAAGTGAGTAGGAACCAGCAGCCAATGAGGCAGAGACAGTCCTAGTGCAAATAGTGCAAAGTCAAAGGGACACTTGTTTAATATCTTCTATAGCTGTGGAGGAGCTATCTTAAGTCTTTAGTTAGGCTTGCATGTTCAATTATTTGACAGAAAACCTGCGTTACAAACCGGGGGCATGGAGTTTTAATGACGAGGGCATTTAGGTCTTATGGAAGACGCTTTTGAGTTGCATTAAGGGAAATGTAGGATCCAGCATTTTTTAAGCTTGACTCACACTCAGGGCTAAAAGTCAGGATATGTGGGCATTTGCTGCTTTGAGTTTGTCTTTCAGAAAAACAATGAGCAGCTTTAAGCTTCATGTTGGGATCTGTAGCACTGATGTGTGTCAGCGTTGCAGGACCCGAGATCCCCATCACATTTACTAATGGAGGTAAGCTATCTATGGACACACACACACACACAAAGTGAAATGTGTATTTCAAACACTCCAAACAAGCACTTTCTAGATTTCTGAGGATTATGATAATCCGCTTCCCTCCATTCCCCATCCTCTTTTGGTGTGTGTGCGAGTGTGTGTGTGGCTGAGGAAAGAAAAACAGTTTGTCCACATAAAAAGCAATAAAAAATAATAAATTATAAAACATTTCTCTCTATACAACAGATTTATTTTTGGTAGGCTAAATGCTGTTTGTATTTTAACAGATTGAAAAGTAGCTGTCCTGTATACGGAAGTAAAATCATGTTTTACATGGAACATCACATTTCTTCACGCAATGAGAGCTACAGTATGTTGTAGTGGAAGAACGCCTTTTTATACCGCTACTTAAATGTGACAACAAAATAAAGTGATTCACACTCTCACACAAAGAAAAAACAATTTCAACAATGAAAGGAAGGCTATGCAAGTGTGACAGAAACGTTCAACTTGAACCTGTGCAAAATCACAATGAGATCATCACAGTATGGGACACTTAAAAATAGACAACACATAAACATTATGTCTTGCATTAAACAAAGTATGGAAAGTGTTCTGTAGCTTTACTGGTGCAAGAGACAGAACACACACATTCACACACACTCATACAGTACATATAGACAAGAGGAGGCACTGGACACAGTAATCTGAATATACATTCATAAAGTGCCCATTCATACACATATGGGCTATGTACATTACATAATGGAATCAGCTTTTTAATCATAAAAGTGCTTCAGAATGAATGCTGGTAAAAAGTAAAGACTGGTAAGGTTTTAGAGTGGGAAAATAAATAAGAGGAGATGAGAAGACAAGAAAAGAAAGGACACAGTCATTCAGTTTCACTACAAGCTGCATGTAAATCTGTACATGAACATAACCTCCTGCCATGTACAGTATTTAAAGATGATTTTTTTTTAAAGAAATGAGGAGGCACCCTGTATCACATGTACACTCGAGTAAAAGCCCCTGAATTACAGCTGGCTACTGGCCGAGAACGTGTCGGCATGATAAACATGGTGAGCAGAAAGAGCAGTTTACTGGTTTTAAATCCTTTGGATGTTTTTGATCATTCTTTAGTATTCTGCAATGACACACTTTGAAGACAAAAAGCTAATTTCCTCTGCTGATGAAGACCACCTTATATGCTGAAAGTCCCAGAACAAAGCTACAAAGTGGACCTTGAGTTGTTACTTTAAAGGTTGTTAAAACTCCCTGGCAATTGATAATCAAGCACAACAATTTTCAAATTTTGCCCAGGCCAGCGGGAAAATTGCGGGGAAATGAAAATACAGGAGGATACAAGAGTGTTTACATCAACTATAAATATAGTATACTTTATCAGCAGACTCCATGATAGGCAGAATATAAAGATTTAAAAGAGCTCCACAAAGTGCTATGTCCTTATAAATATTTCAAACATGAATTTCCTAGCCTAGTGAATTATGTACAAACTCCTGGTCATGAGGTCAAAGGTCAGGTGGTGTGCTACCTGAAGGCTTTGATGTTCACACCTAAGCTGGTGCAATGGACCACCTTGGAGGTTTCAGCAGGTTGGATTTGGGTTACATGGGCTGTTTGTGTTTGTGTGTTTCAGGATGTCTGCAAGCAAATCTTTTAAATTAATTTAAAACTTTTAGATATATATTTTTATTCAAATATAAGAAGTTTCAAACCTTCTGTAAATGTGAACATGAAAATGGTAGACCTATGAGAATATAGGGATACATTTGATTATAAAATGCTTTATTCAAGATATTAAGAAACTTTGAAGAGTCTTAAAGATAATGTGCCTGTGTATGTTGGTTTACCTTGTGTGAATGGTTGGAGTGCTGTTTAACAATCAATGCCTAGTCGCTCTGCTTCCTTACAGCATCCCTTGTCTTACTATGTGACAGTGTAGAGTTCATCCTTGCTGCTGTGACAGAGCGTGTACCCACAAACGCGGGGTCTCCAGCTCCAGCTCCAGTTCCAGCTCCAGCCCCTGCTCCAGCCTAACGCCTCCCTGTCCTTCTCCTTCGGCGGCAGCAGGAACACCACGCAGCTGGCCACCAGGATGTGCCACAGCGAATGTGTGTAGTAGTAGTTGCCCTCCGTCTCAGCGAAAGTGTACAAACATATCCCAATCACGGCGCAGATTACCCCGGGGATCAGGTAGAGGACCCAGCGTCTCCAAGACGGCGGGTAACAGTGTCGTCGCCGCACCCCTCGGTACACCTGTACACAAAGTGGATTCAGCAAACCTCAGCAACAGCAGATTCCCGTCAGATAGTGTTTTATAGACTTCCTGTAGTGTCGTGGTGTATGTCTTACCCAGACAGTGACCATGAACAGTATGGCACAGAGGATGGGGCCCAGCAGGTTCCACAGACCTTTGCGGTCCAGCTGCATTGACATGGCTATCAGCAGAGTCCCGAGCATGAACAGAGTCTGACACACGCAAAAAAGCATTAAGACAAAGACAATATTAAATTAATCTTAACACTTAAAGTATCACATTAATCCTGAGTAAAGTGTGATAATAGTATTGTGGAAAAATAGGCAACAGTGTCTTACATATTTGAACGTGTCTCTGATGCGAGCCATGCACAGGATGGTGACCCAGAAGGAACAGACTGACCCTAGGAAGTCACAGTATTGTAGGGTATCATAGTCCATTATACACAGTATGGCTACACCTGGCTGGTCACACGCATGGTAGAACTAGAATATGAAAAAAACAAAAAAAATAAGGAAAACAGTTACATATAAACACATATATATATTTGTTTCCATATTTGTAAAAATAACACTAGATGGTAAAAATGCTTGAAATTTGTGTGTAATCTGGTCTGGATTAGTCTTTATTTTAAACTGAAGATATCTAACATTAAGTGTTATACCTAACAACTCTATTACACATACACTAGTCAGCATTTTTACTACTACACCTGCTAGTAAAGAAGCATGTAGTGTCCTTAAATAGATGCAGTGAGACAGTTTACTGCATCCTGCTCTCAAAAACATACTGATAGATATGATAAGTTATTGTTTAGGAGTAATTTTAGTTCATTATTATTAGCTGATGACATGGCTGGAGGATGCACATACTGTATCAAAAGTCTTAATTTTTGCATCCCTATATTATACCAATATGCTATTGTGTTACACAGAATTAGGTCATATACATATTTTTAAAAAAGGTACATTGTGCCTCAACTCTGCCTTCTCAACATTAAAAACTGTGGCTGGCACTCTTCACCATCTTGTGAGGTGGATGAGTTTTTCTTGTCATCTGGGGTCATTGAAAGCGCGAAGGACACAAGCTAACACTTGCTAGGAGGAAGAGATTTTTTCCCTCTTACACAACATTATACCGTGAGCCCAAAAGAATATGAGCAACAAAAAACCCAGTAAGTATTCCCACATGTACGCACAAGTATATGTGTGTTTCTACGTGTGTGTGTGTCTGTTACCGTGGAGAAGAACATTGTAAAGAGGTAGACGGAGGCCTCGGTGATGTAGCAGCGTTTGAGGGCCACCACCATGGCAGGCAGGAAAGCCAGGTTACTGAGCGTGAGCAGCAGAGTGGCCGTCAACTGGCGAAGGTACGACTGAGCTGTTGAATCGTCAGTGCAGCCCCAACCGCTCCAGCCTGCACACACACACACACACACAATTAAACCAAACTAATGAATTAATGCATTTATCAACAAAAGAGTGCTGATTATTTTAGCCCAAGTAAAAGGCACATTGCAGTGAGGTGACTGGGCTTTAGGCTTCACTGAACATTAGTGTTGACTTAAGTGAAAACGTCTTCACAAGTATAGAAGTATCTTTGTGTGTTTGTTTTTGTTTGTTTGTTTGTTTTTGTTTGTGTGTTTGTGTGTGTCGTACCAGCCTTGCAGACACAGGCAGCGTAAAGGTAGCTGTAGGATCTCAGTAGTCTACATTCACCGTATGTCCCACAGTCCTCTACGCAGGCACTGACAAACACCTCTGGGACCACAGACACCACTGACATATTACCACAATCACTGCTGCAAGAAAAACACACACGTACATATTAAAAAACACACACAGGACAAGACAGAGATATCTCATCAAACTGCGGGTCTAAACACTCTAAATGTGGACTACATGTGTGCTTTAATTCCCTGTCATTCAGCAGCTCTCAGACCCAAAATGAGCTGACAAGTCTTTCAACACACAGACTAACTCGAATTCATATAGACAAAAAAAAAATATGAATGGTTGTGGTGCTTTAAATATAAATTTTTAAATATTAAAACATATATGCAAGTGTGAAACAAACTGTAGCGTTACATAAAAACATCATGTGGTGTGTGTGTGTCTAATGTCACACTGTGAAGAAAGTATTTGTGTACAAGCAGATCAGGAGAGCAGATATGTGAATTTAACACAATACATGGTGTGAAAATGTGTATAAGGTTAACATGGACAGAGGCTACAGAGGCATTACACGTGTGTAGACTGTTTTGGTGTGTGTGTGTGTATTTCAAAAACATCTATTGCCTGGGGAGTGTTTTGTTGTCCCTATTTAGATACACATTTTTAGATAGAGAAGTGCAATATTTGTATATATGTGTGTGTGTGTGTGTGTGTGTGTGTGTTACCCGTTGCATATGAGCTGCAGGGTGAGGTACCATGTTGTTGACTGAGGGAAAGGCAGCCTGACGACAGCTTTAGGAACACTGGCATTCACACGAACACCATATCCTCCAAACAAAGCTGCGGATAAAACACATACACACATGAGAAGTGTCTCCACATTTTATTCTCATAATGCAAAAGGCAAGCTTCCTGCTTAATTATGTATTGCTGGGAATCAGTGAAATTTCAATATCAAGCAAAATTTATTTAGATATCAATTATAATGTCATGTTATTTTTTTGTCTAAAGAGCACATACTACTCCCAAATAACACCCATTTCCTCATAGCTACTTGGAATATCTTCGTGACTATTTCTGAGTCAAATGAAGTTGGAACCTATCCCAGCATGCACTTGGCAGAAGGTAGGGGAACACCTACAAAAGGTTGTCGGTCTTAATCCATAAACCTGAACTGGTGTAGTGTGCCTGCATGAGAACTTTTTTACACTGCACTATGTACCTAACCTGTCTGGGTTAATCAGCTGATGTCCCGATTCATTAAGTGACAGCTGTTATTTCCAGCATCAATTCCTAAGTGTGAATGTGAATAAATCCATCCAGTTGTCCGTGCTACCTGTGCGACAGGGTTGAGAGTGGTTGAGTTCGAGGACTGGAGCCCAGGGAGAGAGACAGGCCACCACACTGCTGCTGTTCCCCAGGGTTACATTAGTCTACACACACACACACACACACACACACACACACACACACAAAAGTAAAACAGCATGAGATCTTAACTTGGAGACTCTCAGATCTAACAGGCTTCATCAGAATACTGTATGTGCAGTAATCCAGCAGTACTCACAGTGTTGAGTGTGAGCTCGAGGTTAAGTGTACCACCAGTGGCTTGTGTTTGCAGGGGGTAGGTGAGCAGTGTGGGGTGTGTATTTGTAACACTGACGTTGGGTCCGTTGGCAGGAGTGAATCGGAGCGACAGAACGTCCACCTCGTCGTAGAGCACAGGGATGCTCCAAACACACACCGACACCAACAACGGTGTTAACAGTGATGCCGACTCGCTGCTTAAGGCGACTGCGTCTGCAGCCACAGAGTTGTTGCCTGTTGATGTTGAGTTGCAATAGCTGCTGTTGCCACGGAGCTTGTTGATGTCATCATCTGCTTTAAGGCCTACACTTTTAGGTTTACATCCCACTGAGGCAGACACACACATGCAGAATAGAGAAAATACACACACACAGGTAGTGGATTAGAACAGAGATAGAATGTATGAAACCTGATGGTTAACGTATGTGACCATGTTTCTGTGTTCACCTGTGTAGTTTGAGACGATACTAAAGGTCACAGTACGGTTGTCTTGGCTGCTCTCCACGACAACTTGCAACCAGGTGTCCCAAGGTGGGTTAGAAAGAGATGCAGAGCAGCCAATCCCTGAGCAGTTCACCGTTACTGGGCCATGCTGCAGAGAGGTGGAGCCGAGCCTGAGCACAAGTGAACAGTTTCCACTGTCTACTCCCTCCCCTGACGAACAGTCAGCCACAGAGATGGAGAGAGAAGAGGCAAACTCTGGAACATACAATCTAAGACAGACACAAACACATGAACTGTACTTATATAGACTGATAAGAAAAATATAGCACAGAACAAAAGGTGGGGCCACAGGAAAGAAAATGTGGACACATGCACACACACACAATCATTTCTTACTTAAGGCGTGCAGGTCTGTCAGGGGCTGCGGTCTGCTGGAGGAATGTGCCCTGCTGTAAAATGGGTGTGTCCACCGCTCTCCTGATTGATAGCTGAGGCTGGAAGAAGTAGGAGCAGGACGGAAAGCCCTGACAGAGAAAGACAAACAATGAAACATATATAAATGCTGGCACATTATTCTGTCTAATAATTAACCAAGCATCAACATTTTATACAGGCGGTTCAAAGTGTTTTACAGGTGACTGACATACTAATAAGACTAATACGTCACTAGTAAGATAAACAGTAAAACAATGGGGGACTGATGCATACGAAAAATAAAAATATAGAGAAGTAAGATAAAATGTAAATAGCAATTTTCTTTCAAGGCCAGCCATTGGTAAATAAGACTGCACTACCAGCTGCAATTCTGCAATATGAACAGAGGCCAAGAAAAAGAAGAATCAGAAGAATGTGGTTCAGCAACTTTACATCACAAACAAACCACCTACCCCCTGCTCCGGTGGAACAGGTTGGGGTAAAGTAGAGCAAGACTGGAGTACTGACATTTTTATCTTGGCCTTTCAGTACAAAGCAAAATTCTTATTCAGACAAATATGATGGACACACACATTGTCGGAAGTTTAGTGAAGATTAGACACATCCAGGCTACGGAAACTTAAATAACTGGTGGAGCACAATGTTTGTATGCATACTGTATGTCCAGAGTGACCGTCCAGTCATGGGTGCAGGGAAAGAAATCAGGACTCATAACAACAAAAACAGAAAATAACAGCATGGACTGTATACAGCTCTATACATACCTTCTGCTCTATGCGCCCATCATCTTCAGGCAAGTGGGCAGCAACATACCAATCACCGGGAGCAGGACTGGAGAGGTTAAAGGTTGTGGAGCTGTGGGATGTCACTGGTAGGAACAGAGACAGACAGGGGCTCCATAGTGTTGCGTTGGGAAACACTGACCCTATTGGGTTTATAACTGGAGGGGCACCCCATCGAATATGGCTATAAAAGAGAGGGAGAGGGAGAGAGACATGTTTCAGAGAGAAAAAAAGGAAGTATTGGCAGAAAATTCCCTGGTTGAGCAGAGGATAATAAGAGATAAAGAAGAGTCACAAGATAAAATTAAATAGCAGGGAAAAAGGGTAGACATTATCGTGACTCAGAACTTAGTATATCTTACATGCTGACGTTGTGCTGTCCACAGTGGAAGTTGTGGCCCTTGGTGACAGAGAACAGCCAGCGAGCGATGGCAGTTTCCTCTGGTATATGAAACCTCTGCAGCCTCACGCTGCCGTACCAACCATACTTGGACAACTTCTGAGGTGGTTTGGACGAGAGCTCTGATACGAACGTCACCTGTCCATCTGTAGGGCATAAGACCTCATTGTATGAAAGTGCATAAACAGAGTGTAGTAAAGTTAGACTCATATAGTAGATATATAAGTTGCAGAAAAATAGACCATTGTCAATGTCAGTGTAGTATGCATCTAGGGTTATCCTGAAACTAAACAGGTAGAAATGACATGCCATTTGTTTATTGTTCTCGTGTCTCTACATGTTAATGCGGAAATTGGTCCCCTTTTTTGCTATGCTAGAAAATGCTAGGTAAAATAAGTATTGAACACGTCACCATTTTTCTCAGTAAATATATTTGTAATGGGGCTATTGTAATGAAATTTTCACCAAATGTCAGCAACAACCCATGCAATCCACACATGCAAAGAAATCAAACCATAGATGTCCATAAATTAAGTTATGTGTAATAATGTGAAATGACACAGGGAAAAAGTATTGAACACATGAAGAAAGGGAGGTGCAAAAAGGCATGGAAAGCCAAGACACCAGCTGAAATCTATCAGTAATTAGAAAGCAATCCTGCCCCTTGTCAGTGCAAATTAATATCAGCTGGTTCAGTCCCAACTGATGGCCTATAAAAAGGTGTCTCATTACCAAGGTGTCACACAAGAAACATCTCATGATGGGTAAAAGCAAAGAGCTCTCTCAAGACCTTTGCTACCTTATTGTTGCAAAACATACTGATGGCATTGGTTACAGAAGGATTTCTAAACTTCCGAATGTTCCAGTGAGCACTGTTGGGCCATAATCCGGAAGTGGAAAGAACTTAATTTCACCATAAACCGGTCACGACCAGGTGCTCCTTGCAAGATTTCTGACAGAGGAGTGAAAAGAATTATCAGAAGAGTTGTCCAAGAGCCAAGGACCACTTGTGGAGAGCTTCAGAAAGACCTGGAATTAGCAGGTACAATTGTTTCAAAGAAAACGATAAGTAATGCACTCAACCGCCATGGCCTGTATGCACACTCACCACGCAAGACTCCATTGCTGAAGAAAAAGCATGTTGAAGCTCGTTTAAAGTTTGCTGCACAACATTTGGACAAGCCTGTGAAATACTGGGAGAATATAGTCTGGTCAGATGAGACCAAAACTGAACTCTTTGGATGCCATAATACACACCATGTTTGGAGGACAAAATGGCACTGCACATCACCCCAAAAACACCATACCAACAGTGAAGTTTGGAGGTGGGAACCTCATGGTGTGGTGCTGTTTTCCAGCATACGGAACTGGCATACTTCATATAATTGAAGGAAGGATGAATGGAAAAATGTACCGAGACATTCTTGATAAAAATCTGCTGCCATCTACCAGGATGCTGAAGATTAAATGAGGGTGGACATTTCAGCAAGACAATGATCCCAAACACACAGCCAAGGACACTCTCAATTGGTTTCAGAGAAAGAAAATAAAGCTGCTAGAATGGCCCAGCCAATCACCTGACTTGAATCCAACTGAAAATCTATGGAAAGAACTAAAGATCAGAGATCATAGAAGAGGCCCACGGAACCTTCAAGATTTGAAGACTGTTTGTGTGGAACAATGGGCCAAAATCACACCTGAGCAATGCATGCAACTAGTTTCTCCATACAGGAGGCATCTTGAAGCTGTCATTACCAACAAAGGCTTTTGTACGAAGTATTAAATAAATTTCAGTAAGCGTGTTCAATACTTTTTCCCTGTGTCATTCCATTTTTTTTTACACATAACTTAATTTCTGAACTTATTTGTTTTGGTTTCTTTGTATGTATGGATTACTTGGGTTGTTACCAACATCTGGTGTGAATTTCATGTCAATAGCACCTTTAGAAATATATTTACTGAGAAAAATAGTGACGTTCAGTACTTATTTTACCGGCTGTATGTGCTGATCTAAGACACTGCATGTGATTGAACATATGTACAATGGAACAATTAATAATGAAAACACTGTTTGAGATGCAAATTTAGAAACTCGGTAAGAAAGAACACCAAAGAAATGCTGCCACACTAATTAAGGGCTAAACTTTGTTGAACGTCACGCAGGAACATTTTACTGTCTTTTACTGAGTTAAATAACCAATTGAATGAAATATACCGCCAAGATGCATTTTGTTACCTCCATATCGACCACAGGGTTGACAAAAATATCTCTTGAACAACGTGCATGTGAATTTAAGGGCAGTGTGAGACAATCTGAGCGCAGACAAGTCGAGATAGTTAGCAAACATGCTAACACCAGTTTCCACCGACTTCGTCCCTTTTGCTTAACATGACTTACCGTCTGCTGAAGTCCAAGCCGTCAGGGCGACGAAAAGGAGACCACGTAGAAAACAAAATCCCATGTTTCCTTTCTGAGTGTCTGAACCATTACATCGTACTTTTATCCACCCGTAACATCGCACAAGTCCACCGCGGGGAAACGCTTCTACCTGCACAACACTTCCTGATTTCTATGCAAATACACGACGTCACGAAAGTCGTCGGATGCTGCCTTTGCGGTCTGTCGGAAAGATTAACATCATACACGTGAACGAGCGATTGGTAACGAATTGGCATTTCATTTACACCTTTGTGTCGTTTTAAAAGAGATAATGCGCAAATATCATTAAAGTGACATAAGCAACAACTTTTTGTTTACAACGCAAAACACGCGAATTAGGTAGAATATAGATTAGTCCACGAACAACGCGCGTTTGTTAATTATAATGTCAATATTTAAAAGATTACTTACAAACTTGAGAGAAACAAGGGAGATAACGCTGGCCCATAGGAACATGTGACAACGCTGAAATGCCTTAATTTTAACACGTGTATAGCTGCTGTGATTAGGACGTATTTCTCCATCGCTAATTTGACACGTTTACGTTTATACATACACACATTCTTTCAGCTCATTCACACTTCTCTGCTGTTTGGGTTGAGAGACAAGAAAGACCATCAATAAATACTTTTTTTAAAATCTTGTTTATTACCAGCAGGTACATAGATCAGGTACATCATCTTTAAAATCATCACAGGTTTATTGCTGCAATAAAGATGAAAGATTTCAGACTGGACAATCTATAAGAAATAAGCACAAGAAATCATTGACCGCTATTCTTGTCTTATAAATAAGATAAGACAATCAAATGAAATTAGAATAATTAATAAAATAATTAATCATACTCAGTGATTTAAGAAAAAACTTAAGTTCATGATCAATATCTCTAAAATTCAAGTACCCAGTGTGTAAAACATTTATCAGACAAGGACACAACATTTCTTGATATCTTTTTAAAGAGCTGCATCATGTTTGTGATTTCCTTAATTTTTAATAAAAGTTTTTTTCTCAGTTTTCTTTTAGAATTCCTAAAATACACAAGCAAATGAAAAACAAAAGTGATCAAACAGCATACATCCTCACCAAAAGCATTGACAGAGTGAGTGGTGACACATTCATCTTTAAGCATCATTCATCATTCATTCATCAGTGACAAAGTGCATTTTAAATCTCACTGCCGTTAACTGTTGGGGGGGAACTGCTTCAAACCAAAGATCATACATTTAAATTGTGCTTATAGAAGATCATAAAAATGTCACATCGTCCTGTGACTCCACCCAGCACCACTGAGCATCATAGCCCAGCAAACTCGTCTCTCTGTTGGGTGCATTCTCTTCCTCGTTCATCGTATTGTTCTGAGTGGCTCTGAAACTCTCCTGAGTTTGGTGCTCTGTCTGTTTCTCCCCTGACTGTTTAGTGAGAACAAAACTACCAAGATCTGCTTTCCCTTCTCTTCCTGCCCTGCTTGATCTGAGCAGTACTCTTCTGATGGTGTCAGCACCGGTTTTGATGTTGTATAATGGAGCTACATCCGAGTCCTGTGGTTGTGACTTTGGTAAATTGGCACTAGCCAAACCGTTGGCAGGACTATATGATGCCTGACCATGCCTGCCACGTGAGGAACGAGTGACTTCAAACTTGGAGGTGGAAGGACTAGGAGGTCTTGCTTCAGTAGACTCTGGGTTCAGCACGTTAAAGTAGCTCTTGTGGTTTGAATTACTGTAATCTTGTGATTCCTCACCAGCGGTTTCAGTCAAATCCTGAGTTGGACTCTGACTTTCTCTGTGGGAGTAACAGCAGAAATAATGAGCCACATATGAAGCCTGAGCCCTAAAACCGAATGATTCAGCTGTTAAAAGCTTCTTTGGGTTTTTGCTTAAATTCTGACTTACTGGTTATCACACACAGAAAGCAGCAGTGAAGTAAATGTACTAATTGGGAAACTCCATTTTTTTTACTACACTGCATAAAGAAGTGAATCTGTCAAAATGTGGGACTTGTAAGTACAGGTGTCCACTTGTTTCCTGACGTGTGGCGGGCAAACTGACACAATCTGAAAACATTTACTTTGTGTACATCTGCAAAGATGTTAGGAAATTTGCTCAAGTTCAAGAGTTTTACCTGACTGCTGGTCTGTGCATCCTCACAGCAGTTTGTATGATATCCTATGAAAAGTAAACATTTTACATATCCTGATAACACTGATGAATGTGTCAAATATGGTAACTCTTAATGTGAGATAAAACTGTTTTGGTTAAGATTAGAATAGATTTTATGTTTATGGATTTCTTATCTGGACATATATTGTCGTATTGCATACTTTCTGCAATGCAAATAACCCTGGCTATGCTGGTGATAATGAAGACTCACATCTACTAAAACAATATTTTGGTTGTAAAAATAAGTGCAACTGTTCAAACTAAACACTGTACTATATACCTGCAGGGGGACATCGAGGGCCCATGCTCCTCCACAGTCGCTAGGCTGCTCAGGCTGCCTGTCAAGCTGCTGCCACGGCTGGCCAAGGCACCCTGCTCCTCCATCAGCCACCGCATGGCCTCGATACCCTCGTGCACGGCCACCAGCTGGCGCAGAATCCTCACATCTGCAGAACGCAGCCGCCTCTGCATGAATAGTGTAGAGTTAGGCCAGATAAGATAAGATAAGATAAGATAAGATAAGCCTTTAATTGTCCCACAGCAGAGAGTTAAGAGGTGTGTGTGTGTGTGTGTGTGTGTGTGTGTGTGTGTGTGTGTGTGTGTGTGTGTGTGTGTGTGTGTGTGTGTGTGCGTGTGTGTGCATCCTATGGATTTCACTTCACCTCTCTCAGGGGAGCCCTGGGCAGAACTCTTTCTGTCCCCCCACTAGTGAGGCCCCCACTTGTGTGCTCATTTGATTACAATACATGAAGGAGAGGAAGAGAGCAACAGAACTGATAAGAATGAGGGAGGATCAGAGGTGAGCAGTGAGGTGGCAGAGAATGAGCAGAGGAATCCAGCAGAATGTGTCAAATGAATGGAGGTGAACGAGAGAGATGCCAGGTGAGGGGTGTGGTGGAGAGACAGGTACATGCACGCGCGCCACACGCACTCAAACAGTACAAACTCATACTGAGTCATCACAAGACAAAAGGGAAACTGTTTTGTCCATTTAGAAACATATAGGAAAACACAGTATCTATAATATGATAAATTAATTGCTGAGAACACAATAGGAATCTTTACCATCTCTTGTTTTAAGTTGCTTATTTTGTCAGAAAAGCCATCGCTGGAGGCAGAGCCGCGGTCTCCCCTGTCGACCACACCAGTCCTCCTCCCCTGTCGACCATCGTCGCAGTCCGCAGCATCCGTCATCCAAATCAAAAGACTTTCCGGTGTTTTCCTGCCAACCTTATTCTCCAGTTCTTTCAGATCTGGGAAGGAATCGTTGGGGATTTCTTCTGCCATCCCACCGCGCAGTAATTACTTCTAAGTATCCCCGATCGGTGGCTTTGGATGGAGAAGAGCTTGTGCGTAAAGTCACTTCAGTTTTCCAACTTCCACTGTGAGAACTTAGACCCCCCCAAAGCGGGGAAATCATATACCCGTACGTCTCACCACACCTGTCGACTTTCAACAAAGTCCACACGTTATATTCCCGAACACTCCACAATAAACCATGATCACGACTGACAAACCCGCCACAGAAGCGCAGAACAAGCCATGAAAACGCTGGAAGTGTGAGCACGCAAATCACCTGCCCTGCTGACTGCTGTCACCATTCACACTACAGAGGTATTGCTGGCATGTAAGCCCAGAACGTGATGCTGGAAAGTGGAAATGCTCTTTGTGTAGTCCTCAAACAAACAATGGTGGGAGTTTCATACCAGCAGTCACATGGAGAGGATTCAGTAACACCTGTGCGCACCGAGCTGCTGGTGATGTACTGAGCGCACATTAGGCCTACATATTGACTGTCTTTATTGATTAGAGTCTAATCAAAACACTGTCTGCTGGTTTAATCAATTAAATCTTGATTGCACCACATGAAAAACAATTAAGAATTTCATATTAGTTAATATAGCCTATTTGACTAATATTTTATCACATAGCCTATCGATAATATTACATTAGAATGTAGCTAAAGCCAGTAAACCTATATAAAATGTAATATAGGCTAAGGGATATGCACAGCCTACAACTTACAGAGTCAATAAATAATTCGCCTGTTTCAAATGTAGCCTAGCCTACTCATGCCAACCTGAGATAATATGCAGTGGGTCAATTAAATGTCCACATAATGTATGTAATAAATAGTATAGTGGACATAAAGTGGCTACTTCCCTCTGTACACTCTTCATAAAAAAGTTCAATACGGGTTAATGCTGTACACAGCTGCATTAACCAAATTTTGGCCAACTGAAGTTTATAGCACCCTTTTTTTATTTTAGACTTTTCTCTCTGTTTGATATGAGAATATAAAAAATGCGTGTATGAATCCAATTATGCTCTAATATGTCAGTTAAATGTCAGGTAAGTGTAAGGCTAACGTTAGCTACTGCTAACTAGCTGGCCAAATCAGTTAACCTTATAACTAAAGTTACGCGTCAACCAAAACTTTCAAGCTCACTGTAACAAACGTGGGAGCATGGTAATAGTAATGTAGAAACAGCTCTATGCCTTCTTTCAGTTTTTATAAAAGATATTTTGTTCCAAGAATTGGTACCTTGGCTAACATTAGCCAAACCAGTAAGCCAACCTTTAAGTTACTACGAGTGACGTTACTAAAGTTATTAAAATGAAGTGTATTCGGCTAATGCTGGTTAAAAACATACAACTTATGCAACTATAATAAATAGTAAATAGGCTACATAAATAGCCAACGTCATAGATTTCTCAGTCATCCACTTATTTGTATGCTTGTTTGTTCATTTATTTGGTTGGTTGTTTGGGAGTACTCAGTGTATATATGCACTGCAAAGTAAATGAAATGTAATGAAGATTTATGTTTTAAAATGTAAAAAGTGGACCCAGATATGTACTTGTTCAAATAGGCTCTAAGTTTAGTTCCTGATTTTAAAAAAAAAAGTAAGAAAAGTGATATGTGGACACATTATATTTTAGAGGTGCTGGCCACGGTGTATAGAGCAATATACAGTGTCCAAAATATTAGTAAATTAATTTTAATGCCAAATGTGTTTTGAGTCATTTTGTGTATGTATGTAACATTTGTACTTTGCAGTGTGGAAGTGCTGTAGACTGTAGAAGAAACAGGTCTGTACAGTTGCACAGCCCACTTTTAGACACAGAGACGGGCCAAAATATGCAGTGAGGAAGCTAACATCTGCCACCCACTCAAATAGATGACTTATTTTCATTCATCTGTCATCTTGCCCCATATTAACGCCTTTCAAAAGCAGGGCAGCAGTTATGGGAACTTCCTGCTTCCTCATGATTGAGGTTAAGGCCAGTTGTTGTGTATTAAGTGCATTGTTTAAGGAGTGTGTGATTCACATTGATGAAGCAGCAGCAGCCTGAGAAAAGGTAAAGTGACTTGCAGAATGCATGACTAAAAATTTGTTTATGATGCTTCAATAATTTACAGAAAACTAAGCTGAGACCTCAGAAGAAAAAGTTTTTTTTTTATCTGAAAAGAAAAGTCAGACAGTGGGAGGGAACTTTCTGGAGGGTTTTACCGCTGGTCGCTGTTAGAGGGAGACAAACACTGCTGCATCCAACACAGAACAGCTCTGTGAGAACCAGTAAGCTCCAACATTGCCAACTGTTTTATAAAGGATGTAATTAACATACATAATTACGCAATGAACATTCCATTAACGTGAGTAAGTGTATGTCTCACACAAACATACGCACAAAGAAATGCAGTTGTGGCTGAGAGAAGAAGTGTGTAAAAACAACATTTACTACATAAAGAAAATTACAATGAGACAGAAGTAAAAGTACCACACATTTTCTAAAATATTAAAAATGAACATAAATAAGAGACAGCAACACACAACAACAAGTACAAATGTACATCCAAGTGGGTAGAAAGAATGAATCATGATCTCACGTGTGATTTAAAAGATGAAATTTTACTGGCCTATAGCCTTACCCCCTCAGCGGGTTGCTCCACACTTTAGAGGCTCATAAAGTTCAGTCACCTTTACTCTTAAATCTCAACAGTGCAACAGAATCCCCTGGTTGATTTTACTGGAGCTGCTCTGTGGTTGCTGCTCCACCAGTTTAACACTGTAGTTGTAGTGGGCAGTTCCCAGGTGAAGAGTGAATGAATACAAGGTAGGATTGTGTTGAAATATGTATATATACTTAAAATGCTTTTTTTTTTTTTGCACATTTAATAATGGAATGGAATTAGTTATTGCCCACATGCAAACTGTATCTCTGAACAAAATGAAAGAAAATGCATTACATGAATGTAGCTGCAACATACTGGACTTTTACAGGAATAATTAAAACATACTTTTTGACAAAAAAATCCCACCACATTTGATTTGATTGCCCATTGGTCATGCCATTGTACTGCATTTTACTATGCACTTTAAGTACTTTGCACACATTTTGGCGTAAAAGATTTTACACATATTTTGCATACAAAAATTATCATTTGGGGGTCGGATATGAGCCCAAAGTGAAAGGGAAGAGGAGTCACTTAAAACATATATCTTTAAACATTTTTGACCATATTTGTATTGCAACTACAGCATAATTAATAATGAGAAATATACCTTGTTTGTCATATTTTGAACTGAAACACGTCAACAGTCTGCTAAAAGCTGTTGTCTCTGACAGGGTTTGTAAAACCAGCAATGATTGGAACACACAAGTTGATTAAGAAAGCCAAGGACCTTTGGAGATTAAATACATTTGGTTTAAGAAATTAATAAATGTTTGCAAACATCAATAGATCTGAAGCAATGACTCGCTTGATTGCTACAGCAGCCAACAATGTTCCTGATTTAAAAGCTTTAAATTGATTTCCCTTTGCTTCTAATGAGCACAACATGGGGTATTAATATTCCCTCCACACTGGCTGTCTGTGGCATGAAAGTCTTTGTGAGAGAGGGGATCATCTGCTCAGCTGTCTGACTTTTGGTCATAACGTGAAGCTTCTTTTCATGTGATCTGGTAATTGATGTGTTTTGGAGAATCAGCCAGCCTGATTCAAATAGCTTGTTTCCTCTGAAAAGGCCTGTAGATGGCAGCAGACATTCAGCATTACTAAGCACTCAGGTATTTGATGACATTCTCGGAGGTTGAACAATCAAGCCTGATTTTTTACACCCCTGGGAACACATTCATTAGGTCTGTTTTCTTAAGAGTGCAGATCAGGTTTCACCGATGAGGCTGTCAAACCCACAGCAACCCTGAAAACTGAGCCTGAGTCAACACTCTGAGGTCATCTCATCTACTCAGGAATCATAAAGAATATGTTTTCTGTAATTTTATAGGAGAGTCTCTGCCATTAATTGTCCAAATTACTTGACAAATGTGCCCGCCCGCTGCGAACACGTTCCATGATTTCACCAGAGAGAAGCGTTATACTGAAAGCAAATCTCTCATACTTGACACAACATTCTTGTAATTTCTAAGAGTGAAAAAGTGAGTGGGAAGTTGGAATGAAGAGTGGATTAAAAATCACTGCAACCCCAGGAGGGGCAGCTGTAAAATATTACCCACGTATAAGCAAGTGTTTTTCAGGGCAGCTCAGAGTGACCTTTAAGGTCAGTGTTACATGAGGTAGAGGGTAATCATAAAAATGTTACACAGAAAGAATTATGTTTTTTACGAGTCAGGGCCTCTGACTTCCAGTTTTAGGGAAATCATAAACTTACACAAACATTAAAAAATGGTCAAAATGTGGATGTCACTGAAAGGCCAGCATTATGAGCAGATAAGATTTTACAGCAGCTGTCAGTGCAATTAAATGTGATTTACTATGAATCATAAAGAGGATGTGGGGTTTATTAGGGGAGTTGCCCTCACGTTTTTTGCCAAACCACCTGAAACATGAAGAGCAGAGAAATGAACACCAAACCACATCCACTGATGTGGACTGAATTTATCCTGAAGCCTGTTACACATGGGGAACATGTTAATGGGAAAAGAGGAATATATATTTTAACATCCTCGTGGTGTAGCCTAATGTGAATAAGCCTGACGCGTGATGTGTGTGTGTGTTTGCATGCATCGAGTCAAGGGTCAGAAAAACAGCATAACAACCAAGGCCAATGGGCCAGGAAATCCTCCAGGTTCACATGGTCTGTGGAAGGCCCTCACATGCAAACAAAGTCAGTCAGGGAGGGTGGAGACCCCTGGACTTTAACAGCATAATTAGGTCAGAAAACACTCCATGGTTCGTTCAAGTTTCCCAAGAAAAATAAGCTCTCAATTGTGGAAATCTTCACATGTCAAATGTACAGTGCTCAAGAAATTTGAGAACTTTGTTAATTTTACATCCAAAATGATGGAACGTTGAACCGACTTTACCTGCCTTCAGAGATGACTTTAAAGGAAACGTTTGACATTTTGGGAAATACACTGACTCACTTTCTTGCCAAGAGTTAAATTAGAGGATCGTTACCACTCTCGTGTCTGTACGGTAAATATGAAGCTACCTCCAGCAGCCGGCTAACTTAGCTTAGCACAAAGACTGGAAACGGGGAAGGAGCTAGCCTGACTCTGTCCAAAGGTAACAAAGTCCACCTACCAGCACCTCTAATGCTCACGACAATTTTCCACTCTTCTATTCTGACACGTTGTCTCTCGTTTGTTTAATGTGTGCAAAAACCGAAGTGTAAAAACGTCTTTGTCTGAAGAAATAGTCCAGCACATAATTGCCAGTTTTTCGTTTTCACACTTTGGTTTTTGTATAGAATAAACTAATAAAATACAACGTGTTAATCTCTGAGCTTTAGAGGTGCTGCTAGGCCAATTTTGTTACCTTTGGACAGAGCCAGGCTAGCTGTTTCCCCCTGTTTCCATTTATGCTAAGCTAGGTTAGCCGGCTACTGCCTATAGCTTCATTTTTACTGTAGAGTGGTATCTTCTCATTTAAATCTCGGCAAGAAAGCCAATAAGTGTATTTCCCAGAATGTTGAACTATTCCTTTAACGATCTAACTGGCATATTTAAGACTTATGTAAAAAAAAAAAAAAAAGGCTCAAGATTAAAAGAGAAGCAGTTAGTTAATAACTCCCACTGCTAATGAATTTTTAGTTAGGTGATCATGCTGCTCTGTGCATCTGTTTCCATTTAGGAACCCACAGAGAGATTAAATGAGTGTGGAAAAGTAATGGCTCTCATATGTATGGAGAGGCCCATTTACATCCTGTAATTGTGTCGTGTTTATTCAAACCATGACATAAAGCACAGGTCCTGGAGCTGAAAAGACACATAAATACAGTGTTTACAGTGCGTGAGAGGCATACCGAGAAGTCCATGAATTTCCACTGAAAGGCTTGCAAATATTAAAATACATCAACTTCCAAAGTGCATATTGCAATGTCAAACTGAGGCAAAACATAAACAGAGATGCACATTGTGTAAATGCACTAAGGCAGGCTTTTGCACAAACAGATAGCCCATGCTGTCTGACTGTAGGGTCATCAATAGATTCCTGCTGCATCGGTCTTTGTTTTTTCAACAGATGGCAGCGGCACCGAAGAGCTTGCGCAGTGCCTGATCGAATGCTTGATAGGAGAGCCCAGAGGAGCCTGTGTCAGAGGCCAAGGGGCCAGTAGATTCTAAGCACATTAACATTCCTGAATAAATAAGCCCAGGGAATGTTATTGTGGAGACATTGAACAGGATTTTCTTCCCAGAGCCCAGGAGAACGGCCAGGCATCACTCTGGCGTCTCCATCGCCCCGGGTTAGGAGGAGCTAAAGAACCCTCTGCCAAAAAGAAGAACTCTTTAAACCCCTTATATCCTATCCTTCCTCAGAAAGAAAATTCAGTCTCTAAAAACTGCAGCAAATTGCACCACATGAAAGAATTCTAGTGATTCTGGGTTGTCCTTCCTGGTGCAGCCTCATTTATATAAATGGCTATTGAAATGTATTGTTATCATTTAGATTTTGTTCATCTTTATGTCAGTGTACATACTAACACATCTGACCAAACCCCATATTTTATGCCTGCATAAATTCTGTTATATCATTTTAATACTTTTCCAAGTAACTGGCATAGTACTGTCTGTTTTGCATCTTTCTTAATTCTGCTATCTTGACTACACTATGGGTTTCACGTTGTTTTCCATGCAACATGTGTTTGTAATAATGGACTTTCAGAAGGACCAGCAGGGGGGAGGAGGTTAACTGTAGTAAAGGACTTCCAAAAAACATCTGATGTAAGCTTTGCTAAACTATGTGGCATTTCCCACTGTATTCTCTATACTACACTCGAAGTTATCTTGTGTTTAATTGAGTTCCTTAAAGATCGTGTTTTTTTTGTTTTTGGCAATTCTGTTACTCACATACATTGCCATGTTCATATTGTGACATTTTGGATATGTCACTGACTGCACCATCAGACCTCTCCATTCTTTCATGGCATATTACACATGCTGGAAACTCCGTAAATGCGTACGGTGGTACATTGTGCTAAAATTAGTCCTCAGTTTGCATTTTTACCCTTTAAGTACAATATGCACTCAGTTTATTACGTACACCTAACTAAAACTAATGCAGTCTAATACAACAGCCCTGCAATAAATCCTACGTTAACAACATAGACTGTCTAAAAGCTTTGACATGCAGATTTAATTATTACTCATTATACAAATTGTACATATTTACTCAAATAAACTCACCCATCTCTCCTCTTTCCTTTTTTCCTCTTTTTGTTTCAATCAATTGTGCACCTCAGTTTAAGAATGATTATCAATGTCCCTTCCTTTTCTTTCTTTTTACAAATAAAAAAAACCCCTGCATTAATTGATTTGTTTTTTTGGCCACTTGGGGGTAGCGCAATGAGCTGTAAACACAATATTGAGGTTGTAATGGCGGACGTGTTAGCAAACATCCCGCAGATACAGACCAACATTAGCATTTATCTGGAGTTGTGTTTGTGACCATCTGATGAATATAATTCCAAGTTCCTTTTAGCTCTGTTTTGCTCTCCACCAACTTCAGAGGGAAATATCTGGCTCTTTAGCTGCTAAACGTTCCACTATGTTCACCAGCTAGTCTCTAACTGTGTCTGTCTGGCTGTTTAGTGCTGAGCAGGTAGTGTACAGTTGGTTTTTAAAGCTTTTTTCACTGAAAACAGTTACCTGCTGCTGCTGAAAGAACGATTGATGAGAGGGGCGAGACTGAACCAAAACAAGTTAAGTTGCTGGATGTAAAACCAAAACAATTAGCTGAAAGACGCTAAAATGTTCTGTAGGAAATGAGGGAAGAATCATGGCTGGCTGATCATTCTCTGTGGGGTTTTCCACTGCAAGTGACCCCTTTCACATTACACATAGTTATTTGACAAATTGTTAATATAAAAATATTAATTGTTTAGTGCAGCTTTAAATACACAGCTTAATAGAACAGACTAAGGCCATCGCATCCTTGATGCTGACAATTACATTTATATCCTGCAGTCATCATCCTGTGATTCAAAGATCAGAACAATGTGAATCAACAGCCTGTGCTTTGACTGTTTTACAGAGTGATTTGGAATGACATTTTACACCACATGATCAACTATGAAAGTTTATATGATCAGTCAAAATCCCAGTTAGCTGGGAATCAAAACTAAGTGGTTAATTTGCCCTCAAAGACATTTTACTTGTCGAGTGTCGTTGTCCTATGGAACAACAACAATACTGGACATGACTAAGCAGTCGCTCTGTACCACAATTCTTCAGTCTTATGTAGGCCGGGTTGTTGGATTTCTAATTCTGCTCTCTAATCACCATTAAATGACCTGTCAAACAGCTGACTAGTGGATCCAAATGGAATGCAACACAATGAACCCCCCCTGCAATTTAATAGCTCCTCTGCTACTCAGAAAGGCTGTTATTGCCAAATCCTTGACAATCTCTCCCCCTCACCCTCCCTGTGCATGTTGTGGTGTTGGAGATGCCTGGGGAGGAGGCAGAACCCACTGACAGGATTCCTCTGGACCAACCTGCAGCTTTGTTATAGTGCAGCTTGGAGTTAACTAGATACGGGCAGAGTGCACCCCTTTTCCTCCCCCGGTGAATCATACATTCCCAATGTTGGAGGTCAGCATTAAGGGAGGACTATAGCTCCAGACACATTGATGATTGTGTGAAATATAGCTGTAGTTGATTGGGTGATTTTTCTCTTTAAGGCCCGTGAAGGCTTTCTGTGAGGGATTTTTCTCCAGAGACGTGTATTCGTTGCTGGAAAGGTCACAACCGACCTCCTGCCGAGTGACATGAGAAAGAAAGTGAACAAGGTCAAACGCCTCTGGCCAGGTGCCAAAGGAAAATACAGGTTTCAGTGAGAATGAGTGCGGTACCTGAGACTTAAAGCTAATTATACAGGGAAAGTTATACCATCTTCCTCTCTGCTTCTTTTTTATTTATTTTCTCCATTTTTCTGTCCTGTCTCCTGCTCCCATTTCTCTGGTTACTGGTTGAAAACACGAGGCCCTATAGAGGGCTTCTGGGATTTGGTTCACCATTACACTGTGCATACGAAACATTTGCATTTGATTGACATCTTTGTTATCTCTGGATTATCTTATCATTTGAAGGCCTGAGGAAACACAAACCTTCCTCTGTGTGCTGACATGTTACCTCATTGGTGATAGCAGCCAGCATGTCCAACCTCCATCCACCTCCTCATCACAGATACTGAACAACATGTGGCATAAGAAGATAAAGAGCCTCACTGGTGAGATGTTGCTGTGCTGTCAGCAAATGGCTGCCAGTGCCAGGTGAACATATGGAGAGCATCAGAGCACGCTGCTCGCAATGTTTGATGAAGTCAATGTTTGTGTTCTGTCAGCAGTATATTCTTCTTGGCCCCTTTCCCATGGGGCTCCTTCAGACACATATGGAGGTAATTTGTTCAAATTCTTCAGCAGAGAAAGAAATAAGAGGGGGAAAAGGCCCCTGGGATTTTGGGGTTGGAAATCAGTTTGAGAGGTTGGAACTGGGTAGGGGTATATGTCTTTGGGGGTCCAGGGAATAGGGGTTTGTGTGACAAATGGCTTTTAAACAACTTCAAGTAACATGCTAATGTGTGTTTAGAGATTTTATGGAAGTTGCTACATGACTGTGACATCAAATAGAAAACAATACAAAAAGTCTGCAGCCCCACTAGTAGAGCTTTTAGTGTGCATTCCTCCCTTCAATAATTGTTGGATTAAAGCAACAACACAATTGTCATTTTTTCTATTCTTACAGCCTTGCTGTTAGGGGAGCTAACACTTTAAAGTTTAAAGTTACTTAGCAATTTTTAAATGTCCTGTAATCGTGAAATATTAGTCATCCTTTGTCCTCTGGATTTCACAAATACACACAGATGTTTTTTCTGGAAATATAGCCAATATTTTTCTTGATAACTTGTCATGAAACAAATAATTGTTAGTTGTTAGGTAAAGTTTCAAGAGTCATTATGAATGATGGGGGAGCTAAACATGTAAAGTTTAATGTCACTACAAAAACGTTTGTGGAATCACCAAATTTGAAAGGGATCTTTCTCTGGAGAGCATGATTGTATTGAATAAATGTTATGGTAATCATCTATTTACATACTATCACAATGTATCTTGTGTGCAAGAGGAAACTGTGATGTAAGACTGTCCCAAAGGAAAGGCCATCAGATCGGCAAACTCAAAAGGGTTTGTCCCCTGGGAACATGGAATAGCCACAATAAATTACTACATTTAATGGAAATCTGGCTTGTTCTTGAAATCTTTGTGTTTTAAAATATTACCTAATGGTGGTGCTAGAGGAAAGCTCATGGAGTGTCCAAAATGTCTTGAAATAAAGTCCATCAAGGGAAAATGACGTGACCATGACCTGATGGTGGCATCAGACAAAAGGTCAGGGCGGTCATTAGGAAGGATGCTTTCAGGACCATGAATATCCACAACAAAGTTCGTGGCAGTAATTGTTTCCCAGAAGTTGCTGTTGAGATATTGTACTTTATTACAAGTATTACAAATAGACTGGCCGACATCATTATCCTTAACCCCATCGCCAGCAATAAAAGACGCTATAAAGAAGGAATGGATATGATTAGCTCTGCATCCATGGTTTGTTGTCCCACATGAGATGGATGGCCGAAATGTTGATGTTGAGCTGGAAAACCTCCAGGATAGGGTTAAACTGTCAACAAAATGTTGCAGCATTACAATGCAAACACTAATCAGACTATACTCTCTGTGTACATTAGACTGTTTCAGGCTCAGTCTCCCGGTCAGTGTAGCCCCGTCTCCATATCAGCTGTAAGAAAGGTTGTGATGGCAGAGATTTGGCCTCCCTCTTGATGTTTACATTCTCCAGACACAGGGGAGGATGAAGAGGGAAGGAGGGAAAGAGAGAGACAGAGAGAGAGAATTACTTACAGCTGCAGAACTACAACCCAAAGTCCTCCAAGACTGAGGGCTTCTGGGCACGGACACAACATATTATGGCTAACATTAGGGTTTAGAGTAGTTTTGTATGAGGGGCGTTTGCGTGTATTGTGTGTGGATGAGTGAGGGGCAGATAAAGTAGACTTACATAACATATTTAAGGGATGCTGTCTTCGCCTTGCTTTTGTTTCAGTCCACTCAAACAGAACATTTACAAGTAATGAATGTTCTTGTAAACAACTAGTGCAGAGGGATTAAAGATGTGGTGCATTTGTGTGTATATGTAAGTGTTTCAGGCTTATGTCCTGGAAACTGATTGTGTGTCATGAGCCAAGTAAAGAAAAACTCTCTGAAAGTCCGAGAGCTTGGCACTGCTCAAAAGCCGAGGTCTCCTGGGGCGCCAGCCATCATCATGGTGTTCTTTGAATAAGAAAAACAGGCCCAGTGGAGCTGTAATGAGGTCACTTATCAGCTAGGGCATTTAGAGGGTGTGCCTCGCTTCCTCTCAGCATCCCTCCATCTGTCAGGGAGAGGACAAATGACCTCAGCAACTACTGCCAATAATGTCATGTGGCGTCAGACTCTATGACAGGCTTCAAGTTGACTGAAGGAGCAGACAGGCCAAACTTTCAGAAGTACAGCCTTTCTAGAAGAATGAACCAGTTGAGATCGTTTCTTTTGCTACTAACTCAAGTGAGTTTTTACAAAAACTACAAATTGATTGTTGCTGTTTTTCCCTAATAGCTAGACCAGACCACAACAGGAACAGCCAAAAACAGCTCTCACATTGTAAAAAGACAACTCAAAGATGCTCTATAAAGAGAGTCTAATGTGTTTGTGTGATGACAATACATCAGTTTAGTCATTTAAGTGATAACAGTTGTGACTGACAATAATCTTAGTGGGAAAGGTTTGGTGGCGGTTTAATTGTGCATGTGTGTGTGTAGGGGGTAAACAAGAAAGAGAGTGAGGCATTACTTCAGAGCAACCACAACAATGCTACAGAGTTCACGAGAAGAATTTGTAAATCACACAGGGTAATTACTTCACAAATAATAGGGGTTAAACTGCGGTGGGAAAACACAACAACAGTTTTTTTTTCTCCAAACCACATGAAAAGGATTCCATTATTAGAATGTTAAGCACTGCTGATCAAGAAAGCCTCTTTGAATCCCAACAAGAAAAATGGGTCCAGCTGAAAACGTCAAAAAACATAGGACTGTGCCATTTGTTGGTCTGGTGAATAATACTAAAAATGTACTCTGCATGCAGCCTCCATCGCTTTCAATTACAAGTGAAGATATCTTCGAAAAAAATCTTGCACCACCGATGGTTTAATCGAGTGGGTCAAGACTGGTTCACAACTATAAACATTATGTTAAGCTTTTGGCACTGGCTGTGGACGGAGAGAGCAACACTCATGGAAGTACAGGCACTGCCATGTTTGGTAGCAGAGAAGACTTTACACCTTCATTTGATCACTTAGATCAAACGTGCCCCATGTTTGGTTTAAAGAGAGGAAGGTGCAGAGAGAGAAGGAAATTATGTACTCGGAGGATGTTAACAAGTTAGCGTAAGGGTAAAAAACCTAATATCTACCAAAAGGAACTCACACTCTGTAGGGTGTAATCTTGTACCCAATTAAGACACTGGAAAAAGTAATTTAGTAGTAGTCATAACAGAAGGAAACTGCTACACAACAGTGTGTCACTCCTAGGATGGTCATAACAAGACACGCTAGCGAGTCTTGTTATGACCTAACATCAGGATGCTAACATGCTCACAATGACTAATGCTAACAGGTTGATGTTTAAAGGTTTTGCATGTTTGACATCTTAGTTTAGTGTGTTGGTATGCTAACATTAGCACTAATATGTACAACTGATGCTGATAGGGAATGTTATTAGTTTTGCAGGTATTTGATCATTAACCAAAATAAATGAAATGTTGACCTGATGATGGAGCTACATAAAAAGTTAAGGGATCATCTTATTACAAATTAAGTTCAGGGGGTCAATAATTACATGGCAGTCCATCCAATAGTAATAGTAATAAGTCATTAGGGTTCATCCCTGGGGACCATGCATGAATATCTGTACCAAATTCTATGTAATCCATTAAATGGTTGTTGAGAAATTTTACTAAAAACCAAAATGTCAACCATATAGTGTGCTAGAGGAAAAGCTAGATCACCAAAGTCAGTAGTTCAGTCATCCTTTGAGGACCATGAATGAATTTTATGGCAATCCATCCAACAGTTGTTGAGGTATTTCAGGTATTTCAGTTTGGACCAAAGTGGTGAACTGACTGACAAACATTGCCTAGAGAGACATGCTGATATAAAAACTAAACTGTGCCACAGATCATACACTCTGTAGGGTGTACTCATGTGCCCAATTAAGACACTGGAAACAGTCATTTAATAATAGTCGTAACACAAGACAACATTAAACTAATCAACTTCACTGTGCCTGATCCACAGTGAAATCAATCAGCTTAGGATACCATGTGAACACACTGGCTTAAAACCCAGCTCATGATATGCTGGCACATACAGTAACTTAGAGTTAAATGGTCTATATACTATATATATACATGGTTTATTCAGGTTCTGTGTGGTGACAAAGCGGTCTATAAGGATAATACAAGACACTAAAGGAAAATTATATTGCTTCTAAGCATTCTCATATGTGAATGTATTTTGCCACTCTGGCATACTTTCTGTGTGGAGTCTATATTATTCCAGAGAGCCATTGGGGAGAGGGGTTAAAGCCTGGAATGCACACTATTTCCCCACAGGAAGCCGTGCATGGAAGTCTACCATTGCCCCACGCCCAGACCTCTCCATCGCACGCACAGTTGGCCGGCTACTGAATTATAGTACAAGTCAGAGATTCTTATTCACGTATGACACAAAGAGTAAAATAAACATCACAGTACACTGCTCTTGATCTTTTGCGTTTTATTAAAGACACTTCATCTTTGATACGTCTTACAGTTTCATTGTACAACATTTCACATGACATTACAAAAATATTGAAAGGCATTTTTTTTAATTAAAAATGTACTGAAGCTGTCTGCCTTGAGAGCTTTGTTTTTCATAAAACTTAATATTCACAAGTTGTCAACTTCACTGGATGACATCTGCCAAGCTTTGCCTCTTTAAAGCAGCACGTTTTACATTTACACAGGTCACGACACAAAGTCATAGTGGGCGTTTCTTCAAAAGATATACTGTATATACACACATGATACAGTATTGTACAATGTATGGTAGCATGCAGAATTTTCTGATGCTGTATATAGAAAAAACTAGTTTTCCTATAAGCGTCAGATCAAAGTTTGTCTCTGTAACTTAAAACTGAATTAGGATGATGCTTTCAGTCAGTGGTTTTAAGTATTATTTTTTATTAAAGTTAATTACATTAATGTCATGCAAACATATTAGCATCATTATTACTGTAAAATTGTATACCAATGTAGTGATTTTCATCTACTATAATGCAGAGCCTCATTGCCAGCCCTATTGTATTACTTTACATGACTTTATGAGATATTAAGCAGTTACAATGTGCCAAAATAATTAATCGTTTACATTTTTTTTTACCGTTTTGCAAAATTAATAAAGAAGTGCTCTAGGAAGTCCTTGTCTTTATTTTAGGTATTTATCTATATATGCCTGTGTAGCATACAGTATATCACAGGATTTTCCAGTGATGTGAATCATCACTATGATTAGTAACAGTAAAATACATGGACTGTATATGATGCTTTTTTCCCCACAGTGTTCCCGTCTCAGGTTACACGTGTCTGTTGGAGCAGGTGCCTGTTCTCTGGCTGAAGAGAGTCACACTTGTAGGCTATAAACACTGAAATATATAGACATGACATTAACACACACACACACACATACATACATATGAGCATACGCAAGGGACACACACACTGACCTAACACTTGTGAACACTCGTCTGGTACATATAACAGACAGTCATTTCATTAAATGGCTCAGTGGGGGCTCGTCCGACCCAGCAGAAAGAGGCCCACATCCAACACATACGCTCTCACTGTACTTTCCACCTACTGTAACTTATGTGCACTGTCTAAGAAACACTACATTATGGACATAATAAAAACTTACAAAGTCTTACAAAGCTTTCCAAAAGCTTCACTTCAGGTCATTCAAGTGGTGACAAACAGTACTGAGTTTTAGCTAAAATGATGCTATAAATCACACGTACAATGCTTATGTTTGTAATAAAACCAAACAGCATCCTTCATAAAATCAAGGAATTTGTTTTTTTGTCATGATTTGTTTGTATTAGTCACACAGTGAGTGAGTGGCAGGAATATTAGTATCGCTCCCATGCTGGATGCAGCTGAGGGTAGAAGGCGCACAAGCCACACGCAGCTTTGTTTGATTTCAGACTTTTGCCCATGGAAAGGCCCTGTCAGAGGAGAATCTCCAATAATCTTCATAACAGAAGAGGAACAAGTATCCCTGGTCCTCTCTCTTTTCCACATTAAAATGTCTGGTGAGACTGAGGAAAAAGAGGAAAAATTTCCGTTGAGAAAGCAAAAGTTGCTTGACTGTTTTCCGTAGCCTCTTCTCATCCTCTGAGATGTTCAAGATTCCATATTTGTCTGCATTATCCAGATTGTTGGAGTTCATGTTATCCAGTATTGACCATTGGCTGCAGTAGTGATTTAAATGGCACAGGTCAGGGTTATGTACAGTCAGTTTGCAGTCTTCTCTATGCCATGATGAGATGGTTGCTCCGCTCTCTGATGTCTGCTGGCGGAACAAGATCTTTCTTCACTGGGGTTGGCGACAGGGTAGAACGTCTACCTTTGGGCTTGAACAAATCAGACACAAAGAATACCTGTGGAGGGAATACAAAAAAACCATGAACATCTCAATCATTTCAAAGTGGCACATTCAAAATCAGAATCAATGCTGTTACCAAGAACTATGACAATACAGAAATTTGTCTTGGAGGGGAGGTATTTATACAAATTAAACAAAACTTAATATGTGTACCTGTGTCCTTTGACAAAGTTAATAAAAAGAGACATATAATAGATATATTTTTTGTTGCATTGTGGCACCCTTACACTACTTAAGTGCATTACAGTTGCATTTACAAACAATTCCAAGGTAATTTCGCTTCCTTTCTTTTGCAGATACGGTATGGAGTACCTCAAGGTTCTGTATTAGGTCCCCCTTTTTTTCCATTTACATGCACTCTATCTACAATATAATGTATAAACGCAGTCCCTCCTTTCCATGTACAGACTCCTGTTGGATTTTAGAATAAATAATTATTCAGCTGATTAATTAAAAATCGCTGAATTGTTTAGCCCCTTTTATACTTCACTCAGCTGAAGCTGTGAAGAACTTTGTAACCTGTTTTTAAAAAGAGGCTACATAAATGAAGTTCATTATTAATATTTAACTAGAAAATTACAAATAACATATTATACAATGAATTATAGTAAAAGGACACTCAAATTGTTAATGATTTCTGATCTAAACTAATATATAAGATTACAATATTACAATAGAATATAATAGAACCACCCACTATGCAGTAGGCCACCAAGGCTCCCTGTACAAAACCCGCTAAAACATCAGTGGGGTGGTGCTTGTGATCAGAGACACGGGACAGGCCGGTGTAGAAAGACATCATGATGAGGGTGAACTGAGTCAGAGGGCGCAGCAGGCGAGCTCCATGCCAAGTGAAACGAGACTGCAGGTAAAACTGTAAAAGAGACAGAATTGTGAGATGATATAGATACAAACTCTTTATTATGTATGGAGGGACATTCAGTAACTCACCACCAGGTAAAGCATGGTGTACATGGAGAATGATGCATGTCCAGAGAAGAAAGACTTCCTGAGAAGAATAGAGGACAATCAGCATTGTACCGCAGCTTACAATGTAAAAGCTATCACTAGTCAACATGAGTACAAATACATTGGTAAACTTAAAAAATCTGTTTTAAAATATTTTATTTAATGTATTTGAAACATTTTGTAATATGTTTCTGTATTTATCAATTTATCATAATACCTGGCCTCCTGAACTTTGCTCTCTGGCCCCTGACACTGGTAGTCAGTGATGTAGCCCAGGGAGCAGTTGATAGTGGAGAAGTCAGGTTTGCACACATCGAGGAAGTGAGGGCGCATGCGGCCCACCGACACTTTGGCAATGTCAGTGAAGGACTGGCTGATGGCACAGCCGAAGATGAACACGCCCACCTGCTTGTACAGAGCAGAGATGTAGGGGTTCCCTACGAAGGACTTGGAGCCTTCGTTCAGAAAGTAGATCCTGTAGCTCTCCCCAATGATGATCTGATGGGATAAAAGAGACATCAGTGAATATAATGATTTTGACAGTCCCAGTCCCAGAGTCCACCATAATTCCTAAGCACTTAATTCACACCTCCTGAGTGCTCAGTGAAAATGTGTGAGTGCAGGAGAGCCAAAACATTTTATGAGGAATAGGACAGCACTTTGAAATCATGCTACTTGGACAGATGAATATGTTGGGCCATTATTGCTCATATTTTACATGCAATTTAATATACAACTGCTTGTTGCTCATTATCTGAATATACTAATAAACTTGCTCTTGTGCGGTCTTTTTTCATAATTTTAGAAATCCCCTGTCATCACCGTTTTTAACATTAGAACACCGTAAATTGTGCATGCAGACTTTCCTTGAGGTATTTCCCTTGTGTAAAGTCTGCAGCATTGCAGAATTACAGAAAGTGTGTAAAGGCCTCAAAATGTTCATGAACTCTTGACAGCGCTAAGCTCTTGTGGACATATTAGAAATGTGCATCAAAGTGTGTGATTTGTTGAGGGTGGACATTTGGAACCTGGCTGTAGAGAAGTCTGATGGTCAGAGTGGAGAATTTAAGTTATGTATGTGACTAAAATAACTTATTTTCAGGGTGAAGATGTTATTATGACAGCTAAAATAGAGTTCAGTTACTTCTCTTGAAGTGGTTGGAAAAGGGCTATTTTATAGTTGAATGTGTTTACCTGTGCCATTCTACTTCTGAGAGGAAACAGTGAGGCGATGTGGGAGGCAACTCAAACTGTCCGCCATGTATAGTTTTCTGTAAGTGTGTAAATAAACCATCTAAAACCGACGATTGACGTGTAAGGCGCACTTAGGGGGAGGTGGATAGCCATAACTCGCAACAGCTGTTCAAGCTCAAAAACGCCTCCCCAACCCCCTCATCCCCTGTTGTCTTCCAGCAGCCCATGAAAGTGTGGAAGAGGAGTCAGAACGAGAGTGTGGGGGAGTCCCGGGGAGAGAGTGGAGGGATGGAAGGCAGAGTGACAGGAAAGGAGGATAGAAAGCAAAAAGAGTATGAAAAAACCCCAAAAAGAGTTACAGGACAAGAAGAGTGCAAACGAGGAGAGGAGGAGAAGGGGGAAGAAAGAGGAAGGTGAGAGAAGAGAGTGGGAGGGAGCGGGGGAGGCACCGCTGGTTCTAATCAGCAGAAACGCTGAGCTAGGCGACGTGTCTGATTTTGGTGGCCAGACTTCACCAGGCGCACGTCGGGGGCACGTTTGTTATTCACCGCTCTGTCTCTCTGAAACGGCTCTAGTTTCACAAGGGATGTCTGTCTTTCCATGTTAGTATCTCGGCTTCATCAGACATTCTTTTGAGGGGTGCAGAAATAAGTCTCATTCTGGGAAACACTCTCTGCAGAGGGATAGCCTTTACGGAGATTTAACTAGCTGATAGAGTGTGTTGTTTCCACCATCCAGGCCTTTGGAGCCGGCTCGATAAAGCCCAGCTGCTTTCATGGGAAAGAGGAGAGGGGGAGAAAACACATCTGGTTCCCCTTGTGTGAAAGACTTAACTATGTGAATGAATAAATGAATTGGCATTGTAGGATATGTAGCTGTTATACTGAAACCTCAAGAGAAAATCATGGGGCAAGATGCTGATTTGTGGCTTATGTCAAACGTCTAGTATTTCCAAAGTGACATCGTGGTGTTTGCGTTTCTTCTAGAAAAAATCTGTATAAATTATAAAGGATGTGGCCTCTTGTGTGTTTCTCAGCTCTATTCAGTGGGAAATGAAGCACTAAATTACCTCATATTGGTGTTTTCTGGTTCAGAAAACACAAAGGCCGGCCAGAACGCTCTAGGGGGGAGATGGATTGTAAAGTCACCTTTTGCTAGGGGGAAAATGAGATATCTGGCAAAGTAATCTTGTTTAGAGCCTTCACCACAATCCCACCCACCAATTACAGTATTTAGCCGAACAACCATTGCGTCAACCATAATTACACGGAGCCACAACTCCTTCTCACTATGAAAACCCATGTGGCCCCAAGCCCGCATAGTAGTCTGCTCTCCAGGAGGAGGGCACTACTGGCTCATGCTATGGCAGTGCTGAGTAACACCATGAAGCAACTAGAAAGGTTCTGAAGAATTTTCAAGTGTGCCTGTTCATGCATTTCCCATTCTGTTTTTGGTAGCCCACTGCTAACATATTACCTGTTACTTGGCATTTTCCATGTAGTAGCTAATGTGTTAGCACCTGTTGAGACATTACTAGGTGTTGTTAGGTATCTAGCACATGGTTGCTAAATAGTTGCTAAGGTAAAAGTGTTTCAAATGCGGTAGCTAGTTGGTTGCTAAGGCGTTAAACGCGTTTCCTATGCGATAGCAAGTTGGTTGCTCAGTTGCTGTCAGGATGTTAGCAGTGGTTCCCAATGCGTCTACAGGTGGTTACTACACGGTTGCTATGGCTTTCGGGGTGATTTCTAGAGTTTTAGTAGGTGGTTGCTAAGGAGTTACAGTCCAATGGTCAATTTAATTTACAAATTAGATTAAGTCAAGACAGATTTTAAATGGCCACTTTGCTGTTGCCTCATTTAATCATCCATAATTAAAATAATTTGGAATATAGTGCTATACCCCACCACAGACATGACAATGGGCCATGTGTGAAGAGAAACAATGAAATGTAGGGAATAACTTGTCATTTTAAAGTTACTATCTAAGACTGCTGCTGTAATGTTTATTTCTCCTCCTTTTTTCCTCTGTGTATTGTGTATTAGTTTTTTCTTATGTGTGGATATGGGTGGGTTTAGATATGGATGTCAGGATGTATTATTTTATGTTTTGCTACACTAATATAGTAAAAATGTATAGTGGACTACAAAGGCTATTTCACCTTATCTACACTGGCCACAGCAGCACGTCAGCAGCACAACAGATACTGTGTGTCAGTATCTACACTGGATCTTTGAGCCGCAGTACTGCTGTGAATTCAGTGTTTTAAAAGAGCTCAAAGGCCAGTACACAATCATGTACTTAGAAGCACAAGTGGGGAAAAACGAAGGCAGACAAAATCCCGCTTTGGGTCCCAGTTATCTGTGTCTAACTGAAATGCTAGCCATTACGAGAACGTGTAGACAGATGCATCATTCAAAACGGAAGCATTTCTGAAAACCGTGGCAGAAAAACGTCCGGAGCAGACAGGGTGTTAAGCTTCTGTGCCTCTGAGTGGTGGCAAATGGAGGAAAATTAATTTGAATTACAGGATGTTGGGATGACGGTTTAGTGCGCGGATTTTGGATGCATCCCTACTGTTTTCTCCCAGGAGAATGCAACAATTTACACTTCACTTGCTCAAGTGCTTTTATCAACTGAGTCATCATAAGCCCCCAGAGAAAAGGCTTTAAACAAATGTTGACTGGCTTTTATCTAGAATGTGCTGAAGCCAATCAGAGGGACTGATAGCACAGGTATGGGGAGGTGTTGTTTCAGTAATCATGTAGGATAATGGCAGTTTATACCCATAATGAGGAGTGTGTATTTCTCTGAACATGAGCAGAGTGGGAATGTGCATGGTTTGGTTGAAGAAAAACATGAACACATGTTGTAGTTGTAATTGATCCAACAGTTTAAAATCTCCATAATATTATATTATAATGCAGTGAGGATGAGAAATGATGTGGTCAACATCTGGTATAAGGTGTCAGTGGGTGCTGCTAGTAATGGTGAAGGCTGCTGAATCATAAAGAGTGATGATGACATTAGTGATCAGAGTGAGGTGACTTACAGAGAGGATGGTGATAAGAATGCCAGCAGCGCTAAGCACACCATCGCTAATGGTGTCTCCATTTTTGGCCGGGTACTTGATGGACTCATCATCGCAGTAAAACCCTCTACGGTAAGGCTGAACAGCGCTGGTCTCAATGACCAAGAAAGGCAGGCCGGCTAGTGTGAAGAAGCAGTGAGCGGCACAGAGAGAAAGAAGGGGCGGGGTGGGGATGGGTGAGGGAGAGAGAGATGGAGGTGCTGGGTTATTGACACGCAAATTACAAAAGGTCGCAGGTACAAGCAAGAGGCAACAAGGGAACATCTGGGACCGGCTCAATCCATTCTGAGGTTGTTATCTGTGACTAATCAAGAAATAATGACTCCATCTTTGTTCAATATTCAGTATTAGTGGTGCCTTTTGAGCAGACCTTTGGATGTATTAAAGGACTATACCTGTGTTTTTTTTGTGTTTTAGCCTGTTAACTACAAATCATTTTCCAAGGTACACCATATGTTTTTAGACTGATCTCTAGCTCTCCAGGCTGCCATTGATTCCCATCAATTTTACTTTGGAATGACAATGAAGTGGCAGACATTTCGAAGTAAAAGGCACCTGAAATAAACTTTTAGTGAGCTCACATTTTTAGCTTACAACTTGCATTATTGTCTTGTGGCAATGCAAGTCAACTTAATGGCAAATAGCAAAAACGGGGTAAAGAACCCAACTTAATATTGCGTATTCTTTGTAATCAAAAGTGAAACAATCCCCCAAAAACAAGCAAATCCTTTATTTACTTGTAGCCATGCACGTTTTTGTTTTTTTGAAAAGATAAATAAATAAAATTCTTAACCTAAGGTAAGATTTCTTCCAGAGCTTTCAGCAGCATCTTTTGGCCTTCATCAGCAGATGGGGTTTGCTCATTTGTCATGGAAATGGTTCAGTTGTTGCACCATCTCCATAACAACTGAGCAAACTCCATCTGCTGATGAAGACCAGGAGATGTGGGTGAAAATCCACTAAGTGGACCTTTTCAAAATACTAGAGATGAAACAATTATTTATTTAAAGTAAGATGACAATTTGCTTATAACCAGCAAATTGTTTTGACATAAGAGTTTAACTTACAAAGCTTAAGCAGCATCTCTTGGCCTTAATCAGCGGATGGCGTTGTCATAGAGAAGGTTCAGTTGTCATCATGTGTACCATCTCCATGACAACTGAAAAAACTCTACCTGCTGATGAAGATTTAATAAGTGGACCATGAGTTGCAATTTTTTTTTTTTGTCAAACTACTACAGCTGAAATGATTAGTCGATTAACCAATTAGAAAACCCACAGGAATATTAATAGGCAGCCATTTAAACAGTTGATTTAGGGTTTTGAAGTTATTCTTATGCAAAAAGTCTCCTATGGTAGTAAATTGAATATCTCCAGGTTTTGGACTGTTTAATTTAACTAACCTGAGCTTTGGAAATGATGGGCATTTTTCTTTATTTTATCGAACAAACGATTACATAATCGGCAGTTGTATCCTTTAATATTATTTTTTAAGAGAGTTGATCTTCAAGCTCAGCAAAACTTATACATAGATACATTTCTGTAACAGTTAATACATTTTCTTACAGTGGTGAAATAAATGGAAACCAATGGCTGCCTCAGCTCTAGGGTAGAAAATCAATCTGAAAGCTTTTGATAATATACAGTAGCTTTGGAAAATGGTTGGCAGTAATGTACAGTATACATGATTTACAGCTAATGAGGTACAACATGCAAAACCACTGAGTGTGAGTCAGAGCCTGTCGAACCAATCGTGTCTTTTGAGGTGTCACATGCCAACCATTGGCTGAATTGAGTGTCCCAACATATGCTCTCTAGTTCCCTTGCAGTACCACAGCAGGACTTACTGAGACCACGGGCACAGTGACGCCCACGGCTGTGAGCACGGTGGTGGACACCGTGCTGCTCTTATAGGTCAGCCTGATGCTGTTGTCACTGCAGAAGAATCCTCTCTGGTAAGGCGGGAAGGGAGATTTGTGCAAAAACACGGCGACAAGCACCACTGCATGGTTGGACACACACGAGGCAGAGGTCAGACAGCTCTTTAAACCAAAGCGGCGGACAGCTGCATCAATAGACATCATCAACAGGAAGACAAACAGAAAAGCACACAAAGGCACAGACAGACAGAAATCTCAGGCAGTCATACAAACAGCTTTAAACCTCGCAGCAAATCAGACACTGATGCCGTCATGGGAAAATGAGCCAAAATACACAAAATTAAATCTGCTGAAATGAATGCCAAAATCAAAGCTACGTCATTGTTTTAGACTTAAGTGAATCTTTTATGCTAAGAATAACATCAACGGATCTGAGACGGGCTGAGTTAGCGCTAAAAGGGTTGGATGTGCCATGTTCTAACCACTGCTGCTAACTGACAAAAAAAATAAAAAACAAACACAAAAACAAAACCTACGAACACTATCAGAGTCTTCCTTCCTTTCCTACAGAGGCTTTCAAGAGCACTTAAAAAGGCCCACGTTAAGATGCCTTGGGGGGTGTCTGCGTCTGATCAATTTAGCGTCTTTAGCCACTTAATGTGGCAAAAAGATCTTATTTATCTCCTGACAACAAACAGAGTGGGTGCAAGCCAAAACCGACAGCTTATTTTCCCCATTTACCAAAGACTTTAATGGAGGACTTTGAAATTTGAGTGTGGACGTGGTACCCACGAGAGGCCTCAAATCTGTGACAGAATTTGGAAAACACACTTTCAAATCACTTCAAAGTGGCATTTAAGTGATGATGGAGCTTTCAAGTCACCCTTTGAATAATTCTGCGATCAGCCGATACAAAGGAAAAAAAACACCGGAGCGCTCGTTCTCACGCGCTCTCTTCCTCTGTCTCTTGGCCTCAAAAGCCAAAAAGCACCGGGGTGTAGAGGTCAGTGCTGAGAGCTGCTGAAGGCGGGATGGTTGTGGTTGGGGGGGTGGGGTGGGGGTGGGGGTGGGGGTGGGGGGCATGATTTCTCAGACCAAATGTCAACACACGCTTCAGTTGCTGAGCCCCTCAACCCCTTACATCCACACACACACACAGTTAACGTTGGCCCTTTGAAGGTCCAGCTGGCTTGAGCTCAGGTTACAGACAGAGCTCTGCTGCCTGATGGGAACTCCAGAATGCTGGCCTTCCCTCCACATTCATCAGGATTCACATTATTAACTTTCTCGTTTTCATTCTCGCTCTTCAAACAAATAGACCGGGACGGAGCTACAATCTGCCTCCAAAGCAAGTCTGGTGGTGAGAGAAAGAGCCGGGTGGTACGTCTTAGAGTTCTGTAACTGTACAAATATATAGTACTTTAAAGCGCGCTAAATCCTAAACGTCTGATCCCTTCAGTTTGCTTATCCTGGCCATGAACAGAACCACACAGACCAACAAAGAAAAAAAGCATACACGGCTGAAAGTGCTGGATGTGAAACACGTTAACCCCAGAGTCCTGACCCCCTGCAAACGCCTCTAAACTCATTCACAGACCCGATACACGCCACAAGGCCAGAGACAGAGGGCAGAGATTGATAGAGAGCGACAGAGAGGTGGCAAATGGATTGATGAAATAAAGTGTCCGCAGCTTTTAAGGGGTCTGCACGGGTCAAGTGCTTCAAACAGCTGATTGGAAAGAAGGGGAAAAAAACAAAACACACACAACCCCAACGAGACACTGTCAGGTCCTGTTTTCCAGACCAGTTTTTCAGCTGGGTTTTCATCTCTGTTAAGTCCTCCGACCCCTTCCACCCGTCTAAACAGTGCAGCATGAGCAAGTTAGGATTTTTCCCTCCTACCCTCTTCCTCCTTTCCCGCTCCTAACAGCCGGGGGGCGAGGACGGGGGGGGGTTCCTCATCCTGCCAACAGCAACACCAGTCAGCAGGCTGGTATGTCTTTTGCATTAGCTCAACATCAACCCAAAGACAACAGAAACAAACAAAAATCGAACTGGAGCTGGAGGGAGTTTTTTTTCCTCAGTTCCTAATATCAACATCAGGTGTCTTCTAGTCGTCTAAAGTCTAGTCGCCCTAAAGCAGTATGCTTAACGATCAACTGGGGGACGCTAACTGAAAATAAGCAAACACTGTAAATGAAGAATGATGATGACTTTTTCAGCACATAACTGAGCTGTGAGCCGTCTCACATCAAAATATGGGAGAGAACGTATTATTTAGACACACTAGTTAGAATTTCCGACGCTCGCCCGTTTGCCTTTCCCCCAGTTCAGCACTGGCAGTTCTGTGCAGCTTGTAGTTTGTGGAAACTAGAATCAATGTATAACCCTCACGCTGAATTAAATCCCCACCATATTTTGGAGCCATTCGCCAAAACACCAAGTGTGACTATTAAAATAAACAGACGCACATTTTCCACTTGCAGGGATCTCTCACTGTCTGGCGTAGAAATGTATACATGTCTGAGGTAGTTGTGGTGTATACACAGATGCAGTTGTTTTTACTCGCAGCAGCCCTCACACAACCTGCGCCCTGTCTGTCTGTCTGTCCTATCCTGCTGCAAAACATAGTTCATAGTTCCACAGTGGAAGGGAAAGCGGGGATTGCCTGCTTAGGTTAAATAAAAGCGCATTTGCATTGAATTGCTAGTGGCTATAACTGCTGCTTTTCATCCGTTTTTCGCTCCATTTATTATTCACACTTCTAAAGAGGAGTAGGCATTGCACACAAGGCAGTTTACAGTTTACATATCTGTTCCTCCTCTATTCCCATAGCCCCCCAAACACATGCACGCACAAAAAAGTAACGCTGACAATGCACTGCCGCTAAAAATACATGTACATACAAACATAAATAAATCATACACCACAATGTCACATATAAAGCACATGTATATAGCATGTATGAGAATACCCCTTAATTACAAACATATTGCAGACATCATTCAGTGCTACCTGTGGAAAATGTTCATACTGTACATGTGTGATCAATTCATTTTAGTGTTAACTCAATTTAAGCATTTGAAACAGCAGATATCATTGTGTACCTCTGTCTTCTAGTATCCCAACATGTCATAAAATGTATCACATATAACTCTCACTTTGTTTTTCTTTTGGTGTTTGATTAGATGTAAAGTGTGACAAATTAAAATGTCCATACAGCCATGTTTGACCAATCCTTAATTTGAGACTTTACTATTGTCTACTGTCTGTGATTTAACTTCTTGACTTGAGATACTTCACTCAAAAACAAACTTGGGGCCTATATTGGGCAACACTTTTTTTTTTTTCAACTGAACTTACCCTCAGTTTACCACTTCAACTCCTTTTAGTGCTTGAAGTTCAACTGAATCTTCAACTCTTACAAGTACTTTCACTTCAACTTCATTCACTTACATACTTACACTTAAATGTCGACTTCTTTCAGCCCTTCCATTTTAACTGCCATTTCAGCTTTTTTAACTAACTGTATATCAACTGACACTTCAGCGTCTTTCAGTATTTGCACATTTCAAATGTCTTAAGTGCAATTTCTTTTTTTTTTCTTTTTTTACCATATGTGATTGATACTATGTTGGTTAATTTTAAAGGGTCAGTTCAGTCAAATTACAAAAATTGAGATGCTTTCAGTTTCGGTTTTATTTGCTGAAGTTTGAAGATATTTGAGACTACCCCAACATAAATACCACAAGCATTACATACCATCAACATTACAAAAAAGTATGTTTTCTTTGTAATTTACTGTCCACACTGTTTCCTGTTTACCTGCTTCAACATCAAAAAAGAAGGGTCTGTGTTCACAAAACTTAAAAATATAGGTGCAATTGTAGCACTTTAACCACTTTTTAACTAGTGCTGAACCAGAGCAAAAGCACAAGGAAACATTATTAGACGATTAACTGGGAAACATGAAAGCCACCTGCTACGGCTCAATGTGAACTGAACCTGATCACCTCACCAGGCGTTCAAGCAAAAGAAAAAAACTAAATAACAGCCTGCTTCCCTCAGTATTATTTGTCAGGATTCAGTTACCACTGAATCAGGGTGATTTTCTCCTCTACTGTACTGACTAATGTTATCTTTACTGGCACTGGTGGTCTACTGGGATCACGGTCACTGGAGTTCACATGCATGAGAGGGAAGGAGAGAGATATCTCCTGGATACAGTAATACTAGAACTGCAATCAGTGTGTGAGAGTGGAGGAGTGGCGATTACCAGCACCGACCCACCATTTCCTCCTTGTGGTCGCTCTCTTCAGACCACATCTTTAGCCAGAAAAACACTGCTAGTTTGTTGACAAGCTTCTCTGTGGGAAGTTACGTACATACAGATACAAATCACTGGGATTTACCCTCCATAGAGGCAAAAACTAGACCAAAACTAAATATAGCTTGTCAGAAAGACTGTTTATGCTGTAGATCTTTCATGGAATTGTTTTAACAATAGCCGGTACTTTCCCCACACAGTTGAAACAATTTTATTTTATAGTTGAACACTGCTTTGCCGTTTGCAATCGTGTTCTTACACTAATGTTCCACACATTGGAAACACACGGTTATATCAGAGAAGAAAATAAAAGAGTGAAATTAGTGAATGGTCAAAGGTTTAAGCCCCAAGGATGGGAAAACCTTTTGTGGCACTTTTGGGTTCAAACTTCAATGCAAAAAAATAAATAAAACAAAATAAATAAAAAGTTTCAAAAAAATAACAACCTTAACCCAGTGTCTGCAGCTGCTGAACATCACAGGACCTGTAGCTGATGAACATGTTCACACACTCAGGTCTGACCTTTTCACCACTTCCCTTAATTACTCCACACACACACAATTTTTGCCAGATGTTGAGATCAAGAGAATTCCTGCTGGTGTGGAATGTGAGCCTTTCTGAAAAATATAATGAGGAGTCAAAGCAAGCAGAGGTACAGTACAGGTGTGGGTGGGTGGAGACCAAAGAAATATATCCCTCCTGGAGCAATTTATCAGTTTCCCCTTTGCCAGCACTATTTGTCTTTGGAAAAGGAAAACTTCCACTAAGCTAAGCTAATGTAATTTTTGGAAAATATGTAGCTTCATAGCTGTTACAGCTTAAAGTATAGGCTACAGTTGCTGATGTGGCATCACTTGTTGCTTTGGTAACGCAGCTTGTCGAGCTGGTGTAGCTAACAAAAGTGTTTAATTATGATAATTAGCTTTAAATTAGTTTTTTTCAGTATCTTCATAGTTTCAATTACATTTAATTAGTTCAGCTGACATTCAGCTGGCTTAACCTATCAACACAGTATCAGTAGAAATGTGATTTCCCTTTAAGTACAGGTATTATAATCAGAGCTGCAACGATTAGTCAATTAATCGATTAGTCATCGAGAGAAAATAATTGCCAACTATTTTGATAATAGATAAATCATTTTTCAAGCAAAAATATCAAACATTTGCTGGTTCCAGCTTCTAAAATGTGAGGATTTGCTGCTTTTCTTTGACATTTATGACAGTAAATGAAGAGTCTTTGGATTTTAAAATGTTAGTTTGACAAAAGAAGCAATTTGAAGACGTCATTTTGGGCTCTGGGGAATAGTGATGATTACGATTAATCGTGAAAATAATTGGCAGATTAATCGATAATGAAAATAATTGTTAGTTGCAGCCCTAATTAGCCTATAATCATATAATAGTTAAAAGTTAAATATCACAAATAAAGTATGGGGAATATCATATTATAGCTATATGAAGGGAAACTGTAGCCTGTGAGTTGAGGAGCAAAAAAAAGTCTTGAACACGCTTTAAATCCTGTAAAGTTAAGAATATTAATTACAATGAAATATTAGGAAGATTAAAAAAAAGCCATAAATTCACTGCTGAGAACCAAAAGTGGTAATGTAATGCATGTTGATAACGGTAATTCACATATACAGTGAGGCTCTTACCTAAAAACAAGCAGAAGAGATCCACACCGACCAGTAACTTTCTCCGGCTGTGGTCTTTGCAGTTATTGTTCAGTGAACTCCCGCCGTTCCTCGTCTCGGCTGCCATAGTTTTCTCATATATCAAACAGCGTTGCATTTAAGACGAGTTATGTGGCTCAAATAAATCGGGAATAAAGTTCTTGTTACTAGCTATCGCAGTGCTGCGTTTCCTTTTTACTATCAACTACGAGTGTCTAGCGAGTCTACTTGGAGGATTAGTCAAATAGCCTACTGTTAGTCTGCTACTGAGAAAACTCGCCCTCTCACAGTGTAACCCTTACAACAATCACAGCACGCTTTCTTCTAACTTCTAACCATCCTTTACTCCTTTTCCTTGGGGTGTAGTGAGTGTGCTGTGACAGCCTTCCAAGAAAAGCCACTCCTCCATCCCCTCCCCTTTCAATTAATGCCATATGCCAGCTCCCACACTCACCTCTTGGTGCTGGGGGATGCGCACTACAACGCAGCAGTAACGAGGGGGATTTCACAAGTCAGCCAGGCAGCAATGGAAAAGATGCAGGGGTGTGAGCACAAGTTTTACATCTATGCGGTCAGAGGTCTGATTTCCACATGTACTGTTGTTTCTCTCTTTACAGAAGTTACAGAAAATGAAAATGACGAGATGCAATACAGACTGTGCACCATGACAAGTGAAAATAGTGTGGAAAGTGTAAAGAAATTTCAAGCAACAAATGCAAGGCTCACATATATGCCACCTTGACAAAGTATCAAGTGAGAGTGAAGTGCTGATAAACAAGATGAGAGGAGGGATCTCAGGTGTGGATTACTGTATGTAATGTAGGTCTGCAGGAGCTACACTGTATACAGTATGATTGCTCCAGCAGTCTGTTTCAATCAGAGAGAATGCAAACAATGTCATAAAAATGTAATCAATAATCAATATTTATTAGTTATTAACACAGAAACAAAAGAAAATCCAAATGCAAAGAACATATTCACAAACAAATCCTTAAATGTAAGCTACTACAAGTGAACAGTTGACTACGTTATGTCATTGTCATTTATTTTGGATAAAGTGCAATCATTCAGTTCATGCTTCATTAACAGTAACATCAGAGAAATGGGAAAAAGTCTAGAACACAATGTGAAAATGCACCAATATGAAGAACAAATGAACTGAAAAATAAAAAAGGTGAAATCAGAACTATAGTAGTCACACCAGCAGCTCTACTCATGATGGTTTCTTTTCTCCACTGTAGAGATCAAAAAACATTCTCAAATACATGGTAAACTGATCTCCATGGCAGATATTCTTCATGGTATCAAATCCCAATAGGTGAACTGTACAATTTTAGTTTTCATGCTGACATCCCTGCTTTACTCGATGTGGTAATCAGAAGGTGTCAGCATATAGTGGCGGGGGAGGAAGGAATTCCAGCTCTGTGAAGTCAACCTCCTGTTCGCTGTCATACAAAACACAAAGGGACATCACAGTTCATGAGGAGAGTGCCAAAGAACCTGAAGTACTGTGTGTGCTTCTTTGGCAAAATGTATGGAGAGGCGAAGTCCCTCCTCTTCTGGTGGACCAGCATGGGACCTTATTTCAGAATATGTTGTGCCATGAATTACACACATGATGTTTGTTAGTTTAAATGATAATTTTGCAAGTCAAGAAAGTTGACTGAAAATAAGTAATTAGAAAGACTATACACCCAAAAGTTGCGTAAGTGATGTCATAACTTTCTCTCTCCACAAGATACCCAGAGAAAGGGGTCTTGCGCATTCTTTCGCTTCCTGGCTGATAGAACGACAAAGAGTCACTGGATAAAACACATCAAGTAAGATAACGGCCATGTTGGTGTTGGTGACGTATATTGTGCGAGACGAGACATGTAGTTCACCGAGCGGTTTCACACAAAACTAAAATGGTACTTTACTATCTTTACCACAAACTGTGGCTTTCTTGACTTGCAAAATTATCTTAAAAAAAATCAAAAAATGATTTGTCTCTCGCTTGTCGTTGTACATATCTTTTCCAAAATAAGGCCCCACGGGGGACAGTGGAATGGGAAGGGCTTCGCCTCTCTATACTGGTACGCAGATCAAACAGAGCCAAGCTTCACTTGCTGATTAGAAGGAAGCCGTCAACACTTACGAATATGGAGGCTCCTCAACAGCACACAAGAAGCCTGGATAAAGACAAGCAGATACAAATGTCACATTAACTTTGAACTGTCTCTGCAACCTGTCCTGCACCATGTCATTACACAAATCAGATAAATGTACCCCACGAGTTATTTTCCATTCCAGGCAAGACGCCAACCAGTGTTGAGACTGTAGCATCCTTAAAGAGATTTCTAAGTGCCCTTCTCTTAGTTTCACCATTATCAGTGAGAGTGACATAAGTGGTGACAACAGTGTAGTCATGGAAAAAACTTCAACTCTGTAAACTTACTTGGTGGCTCAGCACTTTGCATAGGATAGAATGGATACAGTGAAAATAAAAAGGTTTTTAATTTGAGAAAACATTTTTATATCAAATGATTACAACGATTACATATTTTGAATATAACAACATCAGTGGACTTCAAAGAGATAACGTTCAATAAAGTACTGGTTGAGGTAATGGATATGAGAATACTGTACTTTATAGGGGTTGCTCCTCCACTATCAGGGATGTCATCGAATTCATCTTTCATGTGTTCAAAGAAGATGGCTAGTTTCTGCAGGGCCTCATGTCTGGTCCTAAAGGTTGAAGACAAGAAACTTAAGGCTTGTTTTACTACTATAAATATTACTCTTCATACTCATCAATGGCCTACAGGGGGTGAGGAGCACCTGTACAATACAGTAACCCTGAAATAAATACTACCTTTATTAAGCTTATGATGGTGTTGTGCTGATGCCCTCCTTATGTTCCAACAGGAATACAAAAGGCCAAAGGTGATGAGAACACAGGGTAAGTGTAATGGAGTCCAATAAATTGCCCCAGAATCACTGTTGGGCTACTTCGTATTTGAGTGGGCGGATAAGAATGGTACAAGCAGGCTGAAAGTTTTTTCTTTAAATTATATTCAGTGCCAGTCATAGCTTTGTGAAAAAAAGCCTTATTAAAGCTTTGATCTGTTCATATAAGTGAAGACCTTTTCTGTTTGATGTAATGTTATACAAGACAAATCTTTGTTTTTTTTCCCCACGTTGCTACAGGTTTGCCTAAACTTTTAGCCTATTATTTTAAAACAGACAACCTGAGGTGCGTTTTCTGAATGGTACTACTTACAGAATCAGATCTTGGAGGCTTTGAGGGGCCAAACTCCTTCCCAGCATCACAGGACAAAAGTCAAAATGGCCATTACTGCTAAGTATGTTGTCTAGATGCAGGCATAGTTTCAACTAGGCTGCGTGTGTTTTATTTTAACAAAATATTATCATATCATACATACAATGTTGGATGGACCAAAAAATTTTAAAAAATATTTTGGGCAACTTTTATGACAGTTGGGCAGGTTCACGGCTCTCATCAGACTACTTGGGATCATTCAAATTCAAACACTGACTTGGAAGCATCTGATTTCCGGCTTTAAACAAACTTTTTGGCTCTTTGGTGTAAAGCTGAAACAATTACGACGACCGACAGAGAGTTATATGGCTACCATTTTGCTAATCAGTTCATCATTTAAGCCTGTTTCAGCTTCTCACGTGTGCCAATTTGCCACAACAAGCCATTTAAAAATACCTCACCTTAGGCCCTAGGAAATGACAATGGGCGCTCTTCACAATTTTCTGACATTTTATAGAAGAAACGATTAACAGATTGAGAAAATAATCTGTTGATTTAAGGAAAACAATCGTTAGCAGTGGCCCTAGTTCAGTGCGTCCCCTACACCTGATACTACGGTGTGTCATCCAAACAGCACAAACTATTGTCTTTGGTCTCTACTACAGTATAATCATATAGTAGAGGACTGCAGAAACATGATACAGCCTAACTACATAGCTTTACTTTCTTCCAGGACCAATGTATGTTCAGCTCTCCACGTTATTTTACTTCTTTCCGATGTTTAATATTTAGTTGCTCATGAAGAAATATATAGGTGTGCACATACGTACATCATATGCACATGCTGACCGTCTTAAGAAGAGATGAATGTAGATTTATGTACATATGGGGAAGCGAGAGAAACATGCCAAGATATTTGCTTTGACACCTGCTGTGTGTGTTTGCGACTTACTGTGTGTGTAAGTCCTCCAGGTTGGCATCGCTCAGAGTGTGCTGGGAGCCGACATGGCCACGTGCTGTCAAAGTGAACACATGAAGGGCAGAGGTGGGGGGGTAGGTGAGGGAGGGAGGGAGGGATGGGGGTTTATGTAAGGACAGTTAAAGGAGGGAGGGAGTAAGGAAATGGCATGGTAAAAGTGCACATCAAAGGCATGTTACAGTCTGCTATATGTCAATGCATAGTATAAAACAACCACAGGCAGAGCTTGCATTTCCCTTTAAACCACAAGGCTGAGAGGGGGTAGGGGTGTGTGTGTGTGTGTGTGTGTGGGCATCTTCTGTTCTCATGTTTTCACTTCAAAAAGGACTGGATGTACAATGTACTCACACATCTCAGGCATTGAGGCAGTCTGCTGGGGAAAGCTACTACACAGAATAGAGAGAAAGAAAATAATTATATATACTGTGTTCCACATAAAAATCAATCATATCTTTCAGAGGGAATGCCTTAAATGTACTCTTATGTGGCCAATGGTTTCCATCATTCTTCTTAGAAAAAACACCATTTTGAAAGCAACTTTAAGCCACAGTAAACGGACAGTAAACTCGTCAGTCTTACTGGCTTTCATTGAAGGGTGAGAGGGTCTCATCTTCACATGCCCACTCCTCGCTGTCATCCGTGACTGTGGAAAAACAAATTAGTCTGATGAAGCACAGTGTGCGTGTTGACGATAGATGTTTGGCAGGGTAGAAACCAATACCCTCATCTTACATGGAATTCCCTCACAATCATAAAATAACACGTGGCTGTCAAGCAGATGGCAACTAGTTAAGATATACAGGCCAGGCATCACGCTGTTTGACTCTTTGGGCTGGTTGCCAACCGCTGTGCAACTGCTGTCTGTCAGTCAACAAGTCCATAAATTATATCAACAAGTTAACTTTGTTTGTTCTGTCTTTATTAGGTTGCAGTGCTTTTCGAAATGATTAAGCAGCTAATGCAAAGTTAGGGTTAGAGGTGACAATACAAGCAGTCTAACAATAGTAAGTTAGAGCTTAATGTCTTTGTGCGGAGGCTACTGACACTTACAGCTGCTTGTTAGTACAGGGTGGCTGGAGGATCTGTAAAACAAAGAAAATTAGTTATGAATCATTGATCATGACACCCACTGCTGCACTAGGTAAGCAAGGTTACAAATCGTTTTTAAATTGAGAAACCAAAGAATTTTATCAGTGAGTTACCCAGTACCTGCTCCTGATGCTGATGTTATCTCCCTCCAGGTTGCTTCCTCGTCCAGCTGCTTGGGCCTTCTTGCCAAGTTCCAGCATCTCCTTGATATTTAGTTCCACATTCATCACTGAAATATAACCGTCTGCAATACCCGGGACAGAGCAGTTACTGAAAACACTGAGAAACAGATGACACTGTGGTGTAAATGTGAAAATGACAATAGTCCTCTCAAGAGTTCCCATTACTTCTATGTGATCAGATGTTATTGTAATCCTGCTTGTAGTCCAGAATGCAGGTGAAGTTAACACAGAGACAGAGATCAACGCATCATACCGTTTTCCCCTCCACAACATGCAACCAAGTGCTGAAATGCTAACAAAATGCCTGTAGCTAGCTAAAAACATTAGATTTCAGCATGTCAAAGGAATATTTTAGCACCCTGTGTCTACCAGAGAGGACAAACTCAATATTGTCGCTCTATCTCAGTGTTCCTTCTCAAGTTAAGCTACTGTAGTTAGCTAAGGAAACATAATACTGCATAGCTTTCTGATTTAGCCACGTTCCACTACACAAGTTACATACTGTCAAAATACTTTAACTTGTGTGGGCGAGACTTAATTGCACTCTGTCTCTATGCTTAGGTTCTTTAAGTCTAGGTGAAATCTTGTGACACAAAAATGTTAACTATTCTTAGGCTCACATGAAAACAAAACATGTCTAAACTCACACTTGTGGCTGGCGTCTCGGGCCAGCCATTTGCCTTTGGGGCAGTTGGTGGTGCGAATGATGCTGACTGTGTCCCCGCTCTTCACAGGCAGGTCGTTCTTGCGAACCTTGCTAGCCACCAACACCTTGGCGTGGTACATGGGCTCCTCTTCGCCCGTCACCTAGAGAGTCAAATCTCAGCAATGAGAGTGCTGTCATGCATGATGGCAAGCTGAGAAATGATCATTTACAGCCTTGAACCGCTTCTTACTGACCATCATTGTGATACCATTATATCTATTGAAATGTAGGATGTAATATTTTGTTGAAAGACTCAACAAGTCAATCACTTGCTAAATAAAGCTGAATAAAAACTGACCATTACAGGCCTTTCAAAAGCAGACATTTCTTTACTCTGCTAGAGTAAAGAAATGATCAACCTCTGCGTAACTTGATTGCCTAACTTACTTTGAACTTCTTTTTCATTTCATTTTCCTTCTTCTCCCTCTCTTTTTGCTCCTTTTTCTCCTTCTCCAGTCGCTGCTTCTCCCTCTTCTTCTGTTCTTTATGGTCTACAGTGTTGGGGCTTTGGTGTTCCTTACTGAAAACAAATCAGGCCGTTGAGTGGCAAATATGGCTTATTGTCCGTAAAGATTACATGTACCACTTGAAATATAAATAAAACCATATGCTAGTAAAAAAATAAATAAATAACCAAAAGAGAAATAACAAAAACATTTTTAATGTGAAAACAAAGGGAAAATATATACGACCTGCTGTACAACATTGTATTTTTACCAAAACATCAGTAACAGAGGGGACATGTCTAACATACCTGTGGACATGATTATGGGCCGAATGAGCAAGTTCTCCCGATACACCGCCCCTGCAGTTTGATTAACACAGTAAAAGAAAAATCAATGGCTGCCTTCCATCTGGCAAAAACCAATTGCCAATGATAAAACACAGGACTTGTATGTTTGAAAAAATAAATAAATAAAAAGACATACCATGGATTTCGTGGCCATATGTTAAGACACGCCTCCTCCTTCTTGAAATACACAGATGATTTTTAATTGACCACAGATCATCGTTAAACAGAGTGAAGCCCATTATTTCTTGAGTGCACAGAGTGCGTCACTGGTCATAAACTTAACTGTTATCTTATTACTTACTCACTAAGCTGATTATATACTCAATTAGATTAAAAATGAGTTACCATAGGGTAGTTGTCAGCATATGGATCTGTAAAAAGTGGTTAACAAAGAAGTTAAACAGGGAAAATAAACGTCTGCAAAAGGTCTTGTATTAAGAAGAAACACTGTATTAAGTAAACATTCTTACTCTTCAGACCACCTTTTCGTTTCCGCGAGTTCTGGCCCAAGATGAATTTGTTGATGTTCTCGACATCCTCATACACATTATCGCTCGCTTCATAGTAGCTGTCCTGTGGATGTACACTAGAGGGGAGGAAAACAATCAAATTGTACAAACAGGAAATGTCATTACACATTTAAATGTGATAAAATTGATCAAAGTGTGATTGCAGGTACTACAAAGTCACCTTGAATGTGGTTGAATCCCATCATTCAATGCTGCGTGGTTACCATTGTCTGTTTCCTCTGCAGCAGAGTGAGACTCTGCAGCTCCCAGATCAGTCTCATCAGCTTGAGAGTTAGAAAGGGGATCTATGACCTCCTCACTCAGAGACCACTGCTCTGGTACAGCAGGCTCTGGGAACTCTGAAAGGTTTATTCGTTCAGGGAAGCTGGCTGGATTGAGGGGTATTATGTTTTGATTGTCAAGGTTCAGATCTTGGATGCCTGTGCTCATAAGGGGCTCTACAGGATCACACACTGACAAGTCAGGTTGTGGAGCCTCAAAAACAGTGAACCTGCAGTCACCTGGTACAGGAAGGTCAGTGCTGACTAAGTCTAAGGCCTCCAGTTCAAGTGCACCAATGTCAACAGCTTTGCCCTCTGCTGTTTCCATCTCTGAATTCTCAAAGTCTGGAAACTCTGGAGCGTCTAGCACAGACGATGGGTGCTCAGACTCTGGCTCTTCACTTGATGCTTGGCTAAGACCTGGTGACACCTCTATAAAAAGAAACCAAAATCAGCACTTGAACAGATGTTCAACCTTACCACAAATAAGTATAATGTAAACTGCAGCACGGATAATACACAGTCACTGATGTCCAAGTAAAACAACATTTATTTTTCAGTCTGCAGCCACAAAAGGGGGAAACAAAAGTCAAATTAAGCGTGGCCACGGGAATGGAAAACAAAAAGAAACAAAAAATATCAAATCGAGTTAGCATACCGTTAACTGTGGGTAGGTGGTAGCAGCTGAGATCCACTAATGGAGGTCTGGGGGGCTTTGGTGGCAATGGCCCCAGTGACCTCAGGTCAGGTAGAGACTTCATTGGAGGCGCAGAGGGTAGATGAGGTTCACCAGTCCTGACAGAGGGAAGTTGAGCTTTATCCCTTCCAAACTGCTTATCCAACACAGACTCTAGCCAGTGGGAAATACAATATCACAAATGCATTAGAAAACTTATCTGAACAAACAGTGTGAGGAGATAAAAGGTGCCTGATGTAGACAAAAATATTTTTATCACTGAATATAACTTACTGCGTGCAGAGTTGTTGGCTTTGAAGAAGGGCCGGGCCGAAATACAAGCCAGGTGTGGAAGACACACTGGTGGGGGTATGGGTAGCTCAGGCATGACACTTTCAATGTTCTTTGGTGGCGAAGGGAACGTCTTGTCTCTTGAGACGTAGTCAGGGGAACGCAAGCTCTTATATTTAGCAGAGATCAACATCTGCCTGCGTGTAAACTTCTTCTTGGCCCTCTCCAAGGTGCTAATAATTTTGTTGTCAGAGTCAACACTTGTCTCTGCAGAGGGAGGGGTGATTGAGATATCTGGGCTAGAGAGGGGGAACTCAGAGGTTGATTGGTCACTTTGGAGCGAAACCCCATCTTCTGTGGTTTGTTTTTCCACAGAGGGCAACTCGCCAGGAGCACTGGAAGGTCTGGTGGTCAAATCAGCATATGTAGGCTCCTCTCCGTTTTCTGCACTGACTTTTGATGCTTTGGCTGACTTGAAAGGAAGCAGCAAACCTTTCTTCTTGATTTTAGTTTGTGGTGGGGCTTCTTTCCCTGGCTCTGGTTCCAGTTTGTGCTCCTTTTTGGCTGGCCGTTCCGTCTTTTGCTCTTTTACAGGCAGGACAGGAAGCACCAGAGGCATGTGACGGTCTTTGAGGGACTGCCTTGTTGTGCCATCTCCATTAGCAAGCTGGGATGAGGGGGCGGTCTGCTGAGGTTGTGGTGGAAAGGAAATTGGTCGCTTGCCTCCAGATGCCCGCAGCCCTTCTCTGAAGATGACCCGGGGAACCGCTGGTGTCTTGTTTTCTACAGAAATATTAATAGTGCTAACTACAGAGCTGCAGTAACCTCCAGGAGGAGGAAGGTGTTTGGGTTTCTCTGCAACAGCTGGTCGACTGGTTTTGGACTGAGCTAGGAGGGCCTCCTCCTGAAACTTGGCCCTCAGAGCTTTGAAGTTCAGTCCCTCCTGAGAAAAAAAATAAAATCACAAATCATATCATTAATCATTAGATTAATAGAAATGTCTATTACTTTCACAGACAATTAACTTAAAATGGTTAATTTAGGGAGCCAAAACCCAGTGCTGACACAACATAATTTAAGGGTTGGTTTACCAAAATTACAAACACCATTTTCTCACTCAATCCTCTGGTGCCAGCTTCTCAAATGTGAGTATTTGCTGGTTTTCTTAGTCTTCTACGATTGTAAACTGAACGTTTGGGTTTTGGACTGTTGGGTGGACAAAACAAGACATTTGAAGGCATCAACTTGGGCTTTTGGGAATTGCGGTGGGCATTTTTCAGAGTTTTCTGACATTACTAGGCATATTAGACATATAAATCATGAAAATAATTGTTTATCCACAGCACACGCATTGTTGACATTGAGGTCTATGGGTTATCCATAATAACAGGTACACTGTTTCTCAGAAATGATGATGTTGAATATCAATTTCTCAATGCTGTGAGCACCACAAAATAAATTGCATTTGCAGCCATCGTTTTGAGGTGGAGGCAAATATATTAGAGGTGATCTGAAAACGTGGGCGAATAAAACCATCTGCATGGCTAGATACTAAAACGTGAATGAGAAAGTGTTTTGTAATTTGGGTGAACCAACCCTTTAATACACTAACGTTGTAGTATTTAGAATTCTGATAACCTAGCTAAGCAATAAACTTGATGATGTAGTGAAACAAACCGTATTAAACATGGAGTAACAGCTAGCAAAGGGCATGCTAGGAAGGCTACCTACATGTAGCTATCCTCCAACGGTCCTCAAGCTAAAGTTACTCGGAACAAATCTTAAAAAGTTACCTCTTCCATTGTAGCTCGTTCTGTACATCACTGTTCAGGTTTGAACATTTGGAAAGCGGTCTGAACTGAAATACCGTGGACGCTGTCAGCTACGTTGATAAATTTAGCGAGACGAGTCCTCCAGCTGACTGTTTATGCTAAAACAAACAATTTGAAAGCGCCGCCGTCAGACGGCGAGACGCACCTGCGTGCTGCGCGTGACCTGCGTGCTGCGTCACTACATGCACGTTCATGCTGTTGGATCGACAAACTAGAAGCGTCTGAAGCCACGTACGTGGATAAGTGTGTTATTGTTGTTGTAATAATGATAATGACAATAATAATAATAACAGCAACAACAACAACAATAATAATAATAATAATAATAATGGATCATCTCACTACAGATATTGTAAGAAGGAAAATGTTTGTGTTTCAGTTTGAGGTGTTTGAAATATTTGTACTGCTGTTACAGTTAAAGTGTGTATATTGGGACAACATGTTCTGCCTGGACTGAAGCGTGTGCGGGGTTGAAAACGAGAAATGGGGGTTATAGATCATTAAAAAACCTTCCCAACTGTTGAAAGAGCATGTGTTTACTCTTGATCAATCATTCACTGTGGCTGGTCCAGACTGCAGTGGTAGAAGTCACAGCACAACAGCTGTTATGTGATGTGGCATTTTCATCTTAAGGACTAGCAACTCATTTTCAGTATGGAGATATTTATTAATTTACTCTTGACTTTTTGCACACTGCATCTGTCATTTAGCCCAATAGTGACTGCATCCAGGAGACCATGGACAACTGCTGATAACAGGTGCAGTATTCCTCGCTTCCCTACCTCTTACATTCACTTGATTATATCTTCATAGCATTGATTTAATATATCTATATATGGGTGTTTTTTGGGGGGCCAGTGAGGCTGGGACGAGGAGGGTCAGAGCTGTAAACAGACCGATTCCCATCACCTGTAAGCTGAGGGGCTGGTCACCTTGGACTCCTTGTAACTCCTGCACAGACAAAAAGGTAATGGTGTTTTTAAAATAACATAACATTTACAGATGTTGAATGAAAATGATGATTACAACTTTTATTATGGGTGACTTGTGCAATTCCTGGCAATAGTAAATCTAGAACTCTCTCCAAAAACACTGGAGTTTGTCCAATAGCTCAGATCAATACAGTACGGATGAGATGATCAATAGGTCCAAAGGGAACAAAAATCAACACTCCTACTTCAATAAGGTCAACAAAAGTGGGCCTTGGTTTTACAGTGTTCCTGACATTTTAGGCTATCTCCAAAATACACAACTGATTTAAGATCTTTGGAACCACTTGTAGACACTCCATGTCAAATGTTACAAAGGCACTTATATGGAATGTACAAATTAACATTTATTGAGCTGATTTGCTTTTAACTGCTCCGCTATGAACATAATGCAATGCGATATACTGTATATGGCCTACTTGTAGAGCATTTCTGTATGAATCTATATCACAACAATAGTCTAAGAGAATGGCCTTACTGAGGGATTTTAAGTGCTCACTCATTTTTAACTCTGCCTTAGTTCCGTTTCCAATACATGGAGAAACCCTCGCAGTTTGGAGGCTCAGAGTGCACTGAGACACTGTGGGAGAAGCTGGCATGTCCAACTGCAACCACACAGTGTCTGGTGCCAGATTACTGTGGAGAGAGCTTCACCTGCAAGGAATCTGGCAAGTCCCATCAACGACCACTCAGACAACACATTCTCTTTGAGCTGAAGGTGTTTTGTCTGTTGGTATGTGCACAATCATGCACAGTACATGTAAATCTGTGTGAGTGACACTGTCTGTCTCTCTGTCTATCTATCTAGGGCGCTGCATCAGCCAGTCCCTGCGCTGTAATGGAGAGTCAGACTGTGAGGATTTTTCTGATGAAGACGATTGCGACGAATTCAACCAGAGAGACGACATGTGTTCCACCCTAATGCCGATTCCAGGTGCTGAACGTGGCACTCAGGGGTAAATACTGCATATCTATTACTGGTGTTATTGTTATTATTCACTCTACTTAGTTTATATCACATTATCACATAAAAGATGCAAATGCAAAGCCATGAATTACCAGGGCAGTTGTAAAAAATAATTTCAATAAGCACATACATAGTCAACACATCACAATCACTAGTCTATGCCTAGCAAATTGCTTTAAAACATTGGAAATATATACACATAATTTCACTAGTCAGCATGTCACCCCCTTTATTTATTTTGCTTGACATATGTCTCATTTAATCTTCATACCTTTACTTAATGAATAATTAGAATTATTCTACTTTACCTAGCTACAACGTCTTGACTGGAGACTTCGTGGATCATGTACTTGACCCGAAGTACTTTGGAGGAAAGTGTGAATATGTCTATAATGGTGAATGGAGGAAATTCACCTATGACTCATTCTGTGAGAACCTGCACTACAATGAAGATGAGAAGAACTACAGGAAACCATACAACTACCATACCTACCATTTTGTGGTATTGTAATGTTGTGATTTATTTCTTTGCGTAACTTAATAAATGGGGTGTTTGAGCTAAGACATTTTGACATAAGGTTTAACCTGTTACAGGCTGAAGCTAGGTCAGAGGGCTCTCAGGAATACTTTGAAGATATGATGAGCCTGCTGGAAGCGAGGAATAGTTTGAGTTCTTCCAAAGCTGGTGTCTCACTTGGGATCGGTTATGTGGAAGTGGGACTGAGTGGAAGTGAGGAATCTAAGTTTCTCCACAACTTAACGCAGTTTAAAAGCCAGGTATGATCTACTGACCCACAGGTCAACATGTTTTACATGATAACAAGTGCAAGCGCAGTTAGATTGATACCGCTCTCATCTCTCTCTGTAAAATATGAAGCTACAGCCACAAAGAGGGAAACAGCTAGCCTGGCTCTGTCAGGTAACGAAATCTGTCTACCAGCACCCCTAAAGCTCGCTAATTAACACGTTATATCTTGTTTGTTTAATCTGTACAAGAAACAAAGTGTAAAATCATGGTTTAACATAGGGTTACGTAGTAACCATTTCGTGGCTGGGCGCGGTGACTCCAGCTAGCAGAGACTTCAGGAAGTCACTGTTCGCAGTCAAGAAATAGTCTGACAACACATAACCCCCCTGTTTTTTTTTAACTTCAGTTATTGTACAGTTTAAACAAACCAGATATCATATGTTTATTAGTGAGCTGGTTAATGGATTTTGTTACCTTTGGACAGGGCCATGGCTAGCTGTTTCCCCCTGTTTTCAGTCTTTATGCTAAGCTAAGCTAACAGTCTCCTAGCTGTAGCTTAATACTTAATGGTTGAATATGAGAGTGGTATTGATCTTCTCATCTAATTCTCGGCAAAAAAGCAAATACATGTATTACCCAAAATTTCAAACTCCTTTAAAGTGTGTTAAAAGAGTATTTGGGGCATAAATAAGTTACAGTTTTATAAAACCTTTTTTCATCATTATTACTATTTCTACTTCTCAAAAAACAACAACAACACTTTATAAAAACTTGCCTTTTTGTCCTCAGGACCTAGGATTCATTAGGCTTTCGTCTAAAGTGCAGACAGCCCACTTCAAAATGAGAAGCAATCAGTTGATGCTTCATGAAGATATCTACATTTCACTCATGGAGCTCCCCGAGCAGTATGACTTTGGGATGTACTCCCGCTTCTTCAAGACATTTGGCACTCACTACGTCACAGAGGGAACAATGGGAGGAACCCTTGAATATGTTGTGATTGTCAACAAAACATCTATGGCAGAATCAAGTACTGTGGGCTTTTCAATTTGTTAATCAATATCATCTCATAGGAAATGTGACGTAAAGTAACCTTTAACCGTTTAATTCTCCTCCGTAACTCTCACAGAGCTTGACGGTAAAGAAGTTGGTGGTTGCTTTGGTGCCTCTATTGGATTAAGCCTTCCCGTTGACAGTTCTGGAACAGTAGGACTAAAACTGCGTGGAGATGAGTGCAAAAAACATACAGACACCCATGAAGGTGAGACATTAAAATTCTATCTGTAGCCAACCCTATTTGAGGTCCTCATAATACCTAATTAGTTTAAATTTGAGTTTATTAGCTTTATTTGTAACTATGTCTAATTTCCATTCAACTGACACATGATATGAAGGATTGTTTTAGTACTGTGTTATCAGAGCTTGTATTTTCTTTGAAATGTAGGCAGTAGCTCTAGTTCAGATGTGGTTGAGGACGTTATTACTCTAGTGAAGGGGGGAATCACACTCAGCAGCAGTGGCCTGTTGGCATTAAGGAGCCCTGACACCTACAGGAACTGGGGAGCGACTCTTAAATACAACCCAGCACTCATTGAATATGAGGTAACTTACTGGAAGAAACATTTTCAATGATGACATAACATGCTCTTAAAGAGAAGAAGAACAAATCACAAGTTATAGTCTCAATTTATGACACACTACTTTTATGCCTTTGCTGGTGTAGTCATCTGCTCCTCTTTCTCTTTCTCCCCTATGACCCAGATCATGCCAATTTATGAGCTAGTTCGTCTCAGCACAGCTGCTGACTATGTAGGTGCGAGACTGGCCAACTTGCAGAGGGGCTTGGATGAGTATCTGCAGCAGTTCGACTCCTGTCGATGCGCCCCCTGCAGGCACAACGGCATCCCTGTCCTCACGGGTACCGCCTGTAGCTGCATCTGTAGGTCAGGCTACCACGGACAGGCCTGTGAAGAGACTCTCAGAAGAGGTGAGACTTTTGTCCTTAGTTAAAGCAATGGAGGTAAACACATTCAAATTGTTTTCTTAAATAAAGGAATAGTTTGACATTTTATGATATATTCTTGCAGAGAGTTAGATGAGAAGATTGATGCCACTCTCAAATTTGTCCGTTAAATATGAAGCTGAAGACTGTTAGCTTAGCTTAGCATAAAGACCCAAAGCAGGAGGAAAGAGCTAGCCTGGCTATGTCCAAAGTAAAAAAAATCTGCCTACCAGCTCATCTAAAGCTTATTAATTAACATTTTATATCTTTCTGTTGGTTTAATTTGCACAAAAACCAAAGTGTAAAAATGACAAGCTTGCAGGGGGTCTAATGCATCCAGACCTTGTTTTGTGAACAGGTACTTACGTCAGCTGAAGGTAGTGGAGTAAAGCGCTAGTGGCCTACCTCAAAATTGTATTTCAGTGAAACGACTCTGTTACTTCTCACCTCTGAAAGGAAGTTGTTTATTTGGTAATTTCCTTAACTTGGATCAGTTCTGACTTTTTGCCCATTTGACTGCGTGACAACAAGTGCAAACCTCTTGCAAAATATCTCATGCATGTGCAGTAGTAGCATTTTCTTTTACAGACTGATAGGGACTATTCTCCATTAGCTGCCTGTTTCACTTGTTACTCAGGTCAGAGGATGTGATGTAGTAATGACAGTGTGCAGACATGTCCTGTTTCCAAATCTGTATCCTTTTGTTAAAATCAGCTTAAAACCCCCTTAATTTTTACTCGACAGATACCAGGACAGATGGGTCGTGGTCGTGCTGGGGGGCCTGGTCATCCTGTGCATCAAGGAGGAAGACTCAGACAAGAACCTGTGATAATCCTCCACCTGAAGGGGGCGGGGCAAACTGCCTGGGCTCCTCCTCTCAGACTCAGCACTGTTAGAGGGATGTTTCCCTCTAACAGTTGCTAATTCAGAATAATCTATTAAGTGTTCACTGCTCTTTCACAATCTTTTTGTTAATGTCAGAACTCTCAGAAATAAAATAAATGTCCCTTATCAGGACACGCTGTATGACATACTGTATTTCAAGGTAGGAATGAATGTGTGTTGTGCAGACTTTACTATATGTGCTATAAAAATATGCTTTTTTGAAGCACAGTGAAACTGTCAATTGTAGATACTTATATGTGACATTTCTTAAATTGCCTCCAATTTGAGGTTCATTTGAGTAAGAGAAGCTGAATCCAGGTCAGTGCCTAAGGCAGATATTGAGAAATGACACACATGGTTCAACATTCTTTATAAAATATTCATTGAAGACATCTCATTTCCAAGTCTGTTTTTATTCAAACATGACTCATTATGCAGTCAAAAGACAAACACACCACAGACTAAGCTTCTTTTTTCAAGGAAGTTTTTTAAAATTTTTAATAAATCTTTATGTCAAGGCTGTCATCAGACTTTAAAAGCATTCAGTAGACTCTTGCTGCAGTCCTCTGCATGTCAGGCCTCCATTGCTGGGCGCTGGGTTGTTACACTGTCGACTTCTCGTCATCGCTCTTCCACTGCAGGACGACCATGCACCCCAGCAGCTCCAGCTGCCGTCAATGGCTATATCTGTCAGAAGGGGCCATGTCATGTCTCATATCATTGTGTCAATATCTCAGTAGGTTTAGTGCAAAGAAAGAGAAATAACGTCATGTTGAATGCAATGTTTTGACTGCTAACCTTTAGGCCTATTAGTGATCTCACAGCCCCGTCCAGTGTAGCCAACAGGACACACACAGTCACACCTGGTGCCTGTTGAGGGAGATGGAGATACTTCTTTCACCATCTTAATCATCACCAATATCATTACCATCACTGTAATCATCATCAAAGTCACTTTCTGCACTATTATTTTGTGTTTGGGAACAAAAACTCCAAAAATGCCAGATTTGTTTAGAGACAGCTCTGTTGGTGTTAGTGGCTTCCTTGCTCATTCATCCTTTGAGGGTGATAAAGGTCCCTTAATATTCCTTAAAGTAAAACTAAACCTTAAGCTTAGGCACAAACTATGAGTGAAAACAAAACATAGCTTAGGAAAGAAAGTCAGTATAGTGAAATGGGTTTTCAGTCAGTAACTGATGAATATGGAACCATAAATTTGGGCATGAACACCAAACAATGACATCCTCTGAGGTACCTCTCAAAACGGCCACTCCGTTGTTGTGGCAGGGAGCACATCGACACGGACTAGCCTCTGCCAGGTACTCTGACAGGGCTCTCTTCAGGTTTCTTTTCAGGGTGGCATCCTGTGAGAAGTCTCTGGAGGTCACCAGCTCATACAGCGGCCGTGTCTAATGAGATACGAATGTCATTATTTAATTAGGGTCTTTTTACTGTTCAAAATCAACTCTCTTGGATTGAGTTTATTTTATATAAAGCCAACTGGAAAGCCCCACAAATGCTGAAACTTGACCGTGTTGGAGCAAGGCAGCCTATTTGTATTTGGCACAGTTTCTATTTGGCATCTTTTGCTGTTTGTCCTCCAACTTGATCAGCCCAGCTGTACTTTGCCTCTCTGTATACATGCCAATCCTCCCACCACCTCTGACCAACTCTTTTGTAAATGTTTCTGCATCAATTAGTCAGGTCATATTCTTTGCAGACAGTTCAATTATAGCTGCAAATTGAGATGGTGAAATGTAAAGGAAGAACAAAAAGAGGTGTTAAGTGTGTAATGTCACAAGAGATTGTGGGAGACAAGGAACACAGAGATAAGGGAGTGTTTAACATGGACAAAAACAGAAACAGACAAGGTAAAGTGAGACAAAAAAAAGGAAGATGTGATTTAGTGAAAGACACAGAAACTCACTGTTGCGCGAATGAAATCAGGGTTAGCACGCACAGCGTTGCCCCATAGCCCCATCAGCTGCGGGGTGGGAAGCTTTTTAGACACCAAAGCACTGATGGATTCACTACTCCCACCCCTTACAACAGCAACAAAGTCCTCCACCATGCTGCCCTTCACTGTGTCCTCTGGAGAGAGACACAATGACTTCAGAGTTTTAGAATCAGTTTGTGTGTCTGATGTAAAACAGAACATATTCTGAAGGGTATTTGATAAAAGATGTAACCTCACCTCCCATCTCATTCAGCAGGCCGTCACAAGATCCACCCTGATACCCCAATGACAGATAAACACCGTTGATGTTGACCCCAGCCTTGAGGCCTGCCTCTGTACAGCGCTTGTAGTCTTCCAAAGAATAATCTGGAACAACAAAACTCTGTCAGGTGGTGGTTACTGCCTTTGAAAATTATATTGTCGTTCATTGGGCCATGAGGGTGAACATTTCAGTGCAATGGTTTATCAGTTTACCACACTAGATGTCAGTGTTAAGGATGGCAAGATATAGATGATGTCACTGCCATTGCCAAACCCCAGTATCTGATCATAATAATTATCTTTATGCATTCTTGCAACGTGTAGTTAATAAACCAAACTTGATTTGACTCAGGATCCCCCATGACTCCAGTTTGGGAGCCACTAATATCTATTACCTGACTTCTTGAGCCTCTCCTTGTTCAGGATGATGGTGTGCTCATAGTCTCCTCCGAGCGCAGCCTCTGTGATGTAGTGAGTGCCGTAGTCTCTGTAGATCTGTCTGTATTCCCCATAAACATAGGACTGTGGCAAGGAGCGCAGGCGCTGCAGGAACTCGGGGTGAAGCATCAGATCATCTGACTTCAACATGTACTGGGCCAACTCCAGCTCTGCTTTGGCCCTCACAAATTTGTTAGTCTGGGGACAGAATCAGCGGGAGGCAGGTGATGGATACTTGGCAGAAGATTGGAGTAGGAATTTGCAGATATTTTACATGACTTACGGGTTTGTATAAGTCTTAAATCCACAAAGTTTAGTTTGTTTTGTTTTGTTTTTGAGAAATCAGTAGGAGAAAAGAGTCAGGAGAGAAGAAAAAGAAAAACACTATCTCACCTTGCCAGAAGCACGGCGGATCTTCTGAACTGACTTGCTGTATTTGGAATCTTTGTAGTTGAAGCCAAATTCACCTACGCCTGGAACGGCAAAGCCAATGGAAATGGTGGTTTGGGTCGTGCGCTCCTTCAAGGTGTAGTCCATGTAGTCAGAGTATGACTCAAAAGACTGCAGGGTGAAATCATACGAGCCTTTTGTCTGTAAATACATGGGAAGCAAAATGTCGTTTTTAGTGTGTAATAAGCAGGACCATATTAATTAAACAATACATTTACTGTAAACTATGTTTAGAACATGGTATGACAGATACAAGAGTTAGATAAAAATAAAGAAAAAATAGGATGATTGTGATGAATGATTACTACAGGTTAATCCTAGATGATGCAACCTACACATAGAAAAAATGTATAAAGGGTTTATAGGTTGTAACTAATAGCGTTATCAATGTTAACAAATCATATACTATAGCGGTTCTAAACTATTAATAAGAACAAATTGTAAGTTTCAAGATTGTGAAAAATCCCTTTGTCAGGTGTCCTTTATATTTAGTAATAACGCAGTTATAAATGTTAATTAATGCTTAATAAGTTGTTGATTAATGAATTTTGGTCAAGTTCCTCTGCAGCCCTTTTACCATGCTAAGTGGTAAACAATCAGTCAAAGGGATTTTCCATAAATTGCAAGCCTAAAAATTGTTCTTACTAATGGCTTATAACTGATTGTAACTAATTGTAAATGATTTATTAACCATTAAAAAAGACACAAGTTACAATTGGTGGACCCCTTATAAAGGGTGACACATTAGAAAGTGGTACCGAAAAAAACTATATTTTTGTATATCAACTCCAAGTCAATCCTCATTAATACACAAAAGTGTGATTGCCAGCCGGTTCCACCTGCAGAGTGTACTGTTGCAAGTTGTAAGGCTTCCTGAATCTGACGTCCTGGATGTAATGTGGCAAGCAGCTGCCAGCGTAGTATCTGTTATCAAGCACCACTCCCTCCAGGTTGCTGTTCAAGATGTTGATTCTGAAAGATGAGTAACAGCAACAGCATTAACGGTGAGCACATTGATTTGAGAAGAGCGACATGTTTACGTATCGAAGTCCTCCAAAATATCTGGGACTCACGTTGCAGACTAATGGGAATGTGACTCACCCTTTGGCAAGGTTTTCGATTCCCCAATACTCCTCAACCTCCTGCCTGCAGGGCTTAGAAACCCGCTTACAGCCGACTTCATCTGACATGTCCCCGCAGTCATCCTCGCCACTACACTGCAGAGTTCTGGGAATACAGCGACCTGAAGGAGAGGAGAGACATGGACATTTAGGAATGGTCCATTTCCAAAACAAGATCAAATTATTAGTTTGACATTTTAGAAATGTGCTTATTTGCTTTCTTGCTGAAAATTTGATGAGAAGATCAATGCCATGTCTGTAGGCTAAATATAAAACTACGGCAAGCAGCCCATTAGCTTAGCTTAGCATAAAGACTGCAGGCAGTGGGAAACAACTAGCCAGACTCTGTTGAAAGGTTAAGGCCAAGAAATAGTCCAGCAGAAACTGTTTTTACACTTGGTTTTTGTACAGATTAAACAAATGAGACGAGATGTGTTGGAGGTAACACGTCGTGATTTTATGGGTGGTCATGTGACGGACTATTTCTCAGCCGGACACAGTGGCTTTTGTGACATTTAGACGTGTTGGTAAGTGGATTTTTTTACATTTGGACAGAACCAGGCTAGCTGATTCCCTCTGCTTCCAGTCTTTTTGCTAAGCTAAGCTAATCAGCTGCTGGTTGCAGCTTCATGTTTAGCGTGAGCGGTATCAATCTTTTCACAAAACTCTGCAACAAAAGCTTATTAGCGTATTTCCCACAATGTCAAACTATTCCTTTAAGAACAAAGCTCTTAAAATGCAAAGTAGTCTGATCTCCTGACTGGAATGAAGAGATGACCCGCTCACCTCAGACACAGATTATTAACATTTTTCATCTTGTGACTTGAATTTTTAAACATCCCAACACCCAATGTTACTGCTGTGTGGGTGTATAACACGAGACTTAATAATGCTATATGGTTTTCCAGGATGGTGAATGGGGTTTATAGGGATGGGTGTAGGAGATACCTGTATGGGTGCAGAGGAATCCCTCACACAAAGGAACATTGTCACAGGTGTAGCGAGCTGGAACGCTACAGGCCTCCTCCTCCGTGCCGTGAAAATTGCACGGCTGCCCTCCAAACTGAGACGGCTGGTCCAGCTTAGCGTAGCGATACTGGACGGTTGAGGGAGACAAACACATAAACGGTCAGAGAAACACAGAGGAAGGCTCGCCACTACCCAATAAAGGTGGTGGAAGAGCTCGGAAACCGCCTCGGGGAACTATAACAGCCGTAATCCCATTAGAGGGCTGTTTTCACTTTGTCATGTCAAAGTTATTAATCCCCCTCCTTGTAAAGTGAATGAGATAGAGTACTGAAGTACATAAGCTGAGGCCCTTGCCAGCAGTGGAATACTACATCAAAGGAAACAGCCAACAAGGGTCAAAATATTGAATGCCTCAGACTGCAGGGGTTGAATTATCTCTCGATCCTATCACTAAAGGAATGATTTATTTACCCAAAGCTAATCTCATTTATGATAACCACTGCATTACAGTTGGTTAGATCAATTTGTCTGGCCAATTGGCCATATATTCACTGCAATACATGCTTTTTGTACGTTTTATTTATTTGCTTGAGTGTTAGATTAAGAAGGTTAACAATTAATAATAATAATAATAATACATTTTATTTATCAAGCGCTTTTACAAGTGCTCAAAGACGCTGTACAAGATAAAATAAGTTAAAGGAAAGTTTGACATTTTGGGAAATATATTTATTTGCGTTATTGCTGCAAGTTGGATGAGAAGATTGATGACACTCTTGTATGCGACAGCGGTCCCAGTCTTCTCATAACTCTCAGCAAGAAAGCACAGAAAATGTTTCCGAAAACCTTTCCTATGAGGTTAGAAGGTTTCTTCTTCACTTAAATGCCTGTAACATATTTCTGCTGCCACTGAATAGAGGAAGTTGGTTGAGGAGCACAAGAAGCTGCTGACATCAGATGATATCATTAACGCGTTCAGTGGGGAATTTTGGTGTCATGATGAACAACGGGCTGATTCAGAGGCTTTTCCACATTATGGGGGAAACACACAGCATTAGTTCAGGCAGAGCACTGAAGCTGCGCTCGCATTACTTGACTGACATAAAGTGTTTCATCACTGGCTCATTCACTGCTGTGTGACTAGTAACATCCAATCATATTCATGCAGGTGCACAGCCCGACTATTATAATCCGATACTTAGTTGATACACTCATGCTAACACCTTTAGCCATCCCTCCACCACCCAAATCTCCTCCTTATGTGGTATTTTTAGATTTAATGCTCCTCCATGCGTTAAGAGGGCAGAGCTAAACCTTTCCTGCCATATTTACCTGTATCACAGTACGCTATAATGGCCAATTTCTTGTAATTAGGGTTTCTGACTGCACTTGTAATTGAAACATGTTAAACAGCAGCACAAAAATATCAGCTATGGATGATTTTATTCCTTGTTGCATAACAGATTATCAGGCAAACATTGTGGTGTCCTGATGGGCCAACAAACGCATGCCATGTATTGTAGCTGTAATGCCCCCCAGGCCCACTATCACCTGTCTGCTATCATCATACTTACTCTTTTTTTCTGACAGGTGTCGCAGCGTGACCATGCGCTCCACTCTGATAAAACACAGTCCACTGGCTGAACTACCACCTGATCGCCCACTGACCGAGCTTCACGAACACTAGGCTCTTCATCGCTCGCTGTTGTGACGGCAACTTTGCTGTGACATGTAGATGAAAATCAAATCAAAACAAATGGACATTAACAGACATTTTTACCACTTTGGAAGCAAAGTAGCCCTGACAGAACTATGGATAGATTTTAATCAGAGAAAAGACAGTCAATTAAGTGCAGAGTTCAAAGTGAAATAAATCACTTTCAATCTCACATTGGAAACATTTTGGGCATTATTAGGAATCAGCATGTCTTTGCCAGCGGTTACATTAGTTAACCTCAATAGAAATGAAACTTAACCAGACAATTAAAAAAGACAATCTGTTACTAAACAGACAAATAAAACTCCTACCTTAACAGCACTAAGCTCAAAGTAACATGGAGCAGACAGCACTGCAAACTGAGTGCATTCATCCGTATCACCACAGAAACCATGGTTGTGTGTTATAACTGACTGTGAACGAGTAGACGACACTGCTCAGCTCTCTATGTAAACACACACTGATCAATACTGGCCTGGATAATACTGCTGGCATTAGACTCAGCCATGGAGTAATATACAATACACAATGCAGCAGGCTTCAGAGCCACACCACTAGGTGTTGTGGTGTTAGGTCTCGTGTCAGTGTGTATTTAACTCAGGCATGACACAGACCTCAGGTTTATAATGAAGCTGTTTAGAATCTGCAGGCTGTTTTAATAGGCACCCAGGAGGTCTGCATGTCCTTTCAGTTACCATAAACCATATTATGTATAATCTGTAGTAATGTGATGAATCTAAAATGGCTAGAAAACACACTTTAGATGACATACTGTATGGCTGCGGAGTAAAATGAAGGCTTTGTAATAAAGTACATTCCTGTTACAGACTTCTGTGGTCAAATCATTTGAGTCATGTTTTTGTACTTTTGACCTTTAAACTTTGTTTACCTTCATTCCTTTTTGGAGTTTACAGAATGACACAATCCCATGACCCAGCTGTAAAAGGCAACATAACACTAACTCATATCGAATAACTAGAACTAATGACTGATATTATCAATAATGTAATCATAACAAACACTATATTAAGATATATTATCCCTGCAGTATGTGCAGTGGGAAGCGATTGGTAGATCCATGTTTGTAAGGACAGCAATGGTGGAAAGTAACTATTTAGTAACAATTAACCTACTAAAGTACTGTATTTAAGTAAATTTCGAGGTACTTGTACTCAACATGAATATTTTGATTTTATGCTACTATATACATTCAGGTTAAGATTTTACATAAACATAAAGATAAGCTTATAAAACACAAAGCATTGCTAAAGATTAAACCAATGGTTCTCAACCTTTCTTTGGCTTGTGACCCCTTACAAAAAGCAGATGTTTATGAGTTTGTTGTAGTTCCCTAAAAAGTGATTTCCCCTCTAAACTTCTCAGATTGTTTCATCAAAATAACTGTTCGAAGCTCAAAAAGGCAACATTATCAAATATTCCAATATTTCACAACAAAAGCAAAGACTATAGAAAAGTCCAAACAATGAAGACAAATATGTATTATTTTCCAGCCCATCAATAATCTCATGACCCCCCCAGATTTATCTTGTGACCCTTTGTAGGGTACCCAACCCCTAGGTTGGAAACCACTGAAATAAACTACCTAAGTGTATAAAAGTAGTTAAATCTAGCTCCACTTTGTCCAGCTAAATGCTGCTTATACATTAATGCATCAGTGTGAAAAATTTAATAATGTATATATGGTAATATATTAGTAACATGGGGCATTTTTCTGCATAATGAGTAGTTTTACTTGATAGTTAATGTGCATTTTGCTTTGAATACTTCTGTACTTTTACTTAAGTACAATTTTTGAATGGCACTGTTCTGCTCTCCATATGAAGAAGTAATATAATCAGCACAAAAAAGAACTAGCGAGGATTATACTAATGTATCACATTATACATAGTCACATGACGATGATTGACTGCATAGAGGGTTTCTCGTGTATTTGTGTGAGGAGAGCAACCTCTGTTGGCTGCTTTAGTGGTCTTTACAGTCGATCATGAGAAAGAAGGTATCAGGTTAAAGAAAGAAAAGAAAACCAAGCAGCAAAGTGGGAATCACATGATAGTTTATTTGTGACTGAACAGTGGCATGGGTACAGTGTATGGGGAAGTCATAGACGTACAAAAGTCCTTTTTTTCTCTTTTTCATGACAATTCTTAATTCCATAAATAAAATTTACAAAATATTTTGGACTATTTCTCATTTTTCTTACACGAGCAGGGGTACAGTTACCATTTGTTATTGTAAGTCTAGCAGTTAATAGTGATATCTCTATTGTTCATATTATATAACATTTCGATTCGGTGGAGCAGACCTACAGTATAGGCCCGAGTGCTTTGTTACAACAATGACCTGTTTACTGTATACAAATGAGCCGACAAGAAGAACAGTGACTGGACAACAAAAATAAACCTGATAAGGCATGGAAATGCACTCTACTGTCTCTGAGCTTGTGGTTGTTAAGCCATGTCACATCAGTATAGGTTTTATTCTGCTAATTAATTCAAGAAACCAAACAGAGATATGATTCTAACAGGCAAGTTGTAAACAATGCGACCTCAGCTGGAAATGTAGAATATCTAAAAACAAAGAGATGCAGGAAAATCTGCCTATTTACTATAAAAAAAAGTCTGTAACCTTTAAGAAGCAGTAGATTTTTGTCTCCATATTCTTTTGCATTTGTCGACCCCTTCTTTTCTTTCATCTGTCGAGTTCAAAATGAGTGAGACAGGTAACAGCAGGCTTTGTTTTGAATGACCATGTAACACAGATTCACAGTTCATATCTCACCAACCCAACAGAAACAAAAGACAATTTCAGAAATTTAAAAAAAAAAAAAAAAGGCAGCAAAAGCCAAACAAACATCCAGACGTCAAAAAATGGAGGTGCTGGTAGGGCATTGCTTGAGAGAAACACAGGTAGTTGGCATCCAAGAGGCAGAGAGCTATCTTATGGCACAGAGGCTCAGGTATGGGGGACTGGGAAGATTCTTATTTACAAAATAGATGTTTGGCAAATTTAGATTTCAACATTGATGCCTCAAAGTCATTTCAATACCTCTAATGACTCTGTGTCATCAACTGAGAATTCACAGCTTATAAAATAAGAAAAAAAAATCATGTTTTTTGATTAATTTCAGATCTAGAAGGAAGCTGCGGAGAATCAGTTTTGCTCACAGCTGAGTGCGCTGAATCCACATTAAGTCTGTTCATGCAAAATGGACGAATCGGTGGAGCAACACTATGAGAACATTTGGCAAATCCATCTGCTGGGCGCAGTCTTTGCTGGTGGCGGTTGACAAACTGAAGGTCAACCACATACAGTAGGACGCTGCTCCTCGTGAAAGGTTCCAAAAAATAATTTGCATCATCATCAGTGTCACCATGGCCGTTTAACATATCCTCACAGGTACAAACTCATTAATCCATTACAGGAGGGTGCAATCACCTCCTGTTGTAGGTTTCGGTCAAAGGTCAAAGGTCACTTCCTGGTTGAAAGGTTATTTGATTAGACGATAAAGCCAAAGTCTGGTTGTCATGTTGAGGTGTACAGTACAGTATGTGGCCTCTGGAGGAAAGCAGATCCTAGGATAGCCAGCTTATTTCAGAACTGCCAAAATATCCTTTAAAGGTTGAAGTCTGTGTAATCCAGCTGTGAGAGACGCTGCTGTTCACAGTCACTCGTCTCTCTCTTCTTCTCTTTCTCATGAGCTTCTGTCGTGGCCTTGAGAGCTTCCATCCCCTAAAAGACAAACGGAAACAATAGCCCATATCATGAAGCTGTAATGTGCAGTTACAACTCTGACCACCAGGTGGCAACATTGTGCCTTCCTCGTCTTTCGTTTGGGTGACGCAGAGAGGCATAATGACAGAAACATTGAACTGAACCAGGGCTCTTTTCCAATTGGCAGAAAAACCACTCATCTGCAAGGAAAAAGGAGACAAATGAAAATATAAAGCTAATAAAGAAACACAGAGCAGGGTTGTGAAAAAATGAGAGCGGGGGGAGTAGTTGGACGTTGGAGATTAAAAGAGCAGGGGGAGAAAATACATGAAACACAATGTGAAGGTAGTTGATAGATAACACAGGCAAATAAGAGAGCAGGGGACCATGGAATACCCACTCTGTGTGTTGTTCTCTAGCTGTCTTCCTGTGAACCGGTCTGATCCTGTGGAGGATCAGGAGCTCCACTGGGCACCGGAGAGATCGACCTTGCAACAACAGAGCCCTGAGAGAGATAGAGAGAGAGAGTGAAAGCTGTGAAATCTCTTATTTTGCAGGTGACATGTTTTTGGCAAAATCAACTCTTCTCCAGCATTCTTGCAAAATGTGCATCTTTTGCTCCCACGTTTCCCTGAAAAACATCAGCCAAACGTTTAGCAAAATGACAGCAACAACTATAATTACCTTGAAACGTAATGTTACCTTATTATATATGATCTAATCAAGACACTTGAATCATGTTTGACCTTTCATGTTTAATTAATTTGACATTTTTCTGAAAAAAGGGGAAAATCAATCCGATTTGGTCGTATTAGTCACATGACATTCTATTCTGTGCGATTTCATACAAAGGATTGTATTCATATTTGGTTTGACATGTATGGAGGTGTATTATATTTGTTCTTTCGCTCTCATTATGTTATTGCTCTTGTTTGTTATGTTTGTGGTGTCTTTTAAACCCATGTGGGCTGGGCATCTTTTGGTGCATGACACTTAAATTACCTTACAAATAAATTACCTCACCATACCTGTACTTGAGAGCAGATCATCCATATGTAATATATCCAATAATAGATTATAGCATCATGGCACTCGACTTTTAAATCAAATCCATGAATCTTATTGACTGGGATGTGACCCAGGGGGACGGCGCTCACCGATTGTTCCTCCTTGGCGTTGCTGTTGCTGCCCTCTGGGTCTACAGGGGAGTGATCTGTGGGGGGGTCACTGGCCTGGGAAGCGGGGCAGTCTGAAGACGAGCTCTGCTGAGGGGCTGGAGTGGATGCTGTGAAGAGAGGAAATAAGAAACGTTCAGTAAATGCATTCAGGAAAATGTGCATGAAACAGTTAGAGGACATATAGAAGGATTTCAACTTTGTTTAGTGTTTAATGCTAATCTGCTCTGTCAATATATTTTAGCATCAAGCTAGTACCATGCATAACCTATACTCCTGGGTGCCTACAGGGCTCCTGTCTGTCCCCAGAGTTAAAAAGAAGTCAGCTGGCTGCAGGGCCTTTTCCTATCGTGCCCCCTTCCTCTGGAATAACCTCCCTGTTGATATCAGACTAGTCTGACTCCATTGAGGCCTTTAAATCCAAACTTAAAACTCATCTTTTCGCCTTAACTTTCAGTTAGTTGCTTATTCTTTGATTACTTCAGGCCTTGTACCTTTTACCATTATCCTTCGGTCGGTCTCAGTCTCAATTAATCTATCAAGCCTAGTACTTATAGTCCATGTTTGTCCTGTGGAAGAGAATATTGTAACCTTTCTGAAAATATATAGTGGTACAGTTGATGGTTTAGTAAGCTGCAATTATGTAGGAGGACAATAATTAGAAACACTTACGAGATTCCGTAGACGGTGATGTGGATGTACCTGGGCTCAAGGTCATCCTAGAGAGGTCAAGGTCACTACAGCTCCCTTCCTCTTCCTGGTTCCCAGCAGCTGAAGGTGGCAGCAGCTGACTGCAGGCCAGTGTGTCCGGTACACTCATGAGGCCTGGGGTCCCACACCTGCTCACCGCTGCTGACGCGACACCAGCTCCCACACCTGCTGCTCCGGCTCCTGATGTAGAGGGGCCCTCGCCTGCGTCTGAGTCCATGCCGAGGCCTTCCTTTCCCAGGCTCAGCTGCCTCTGGAGCAGGGCGGGGTCGGCCGTGTGCTGGGGGCTGGTGATGGCAGAGGAGGGGGCTGATAAGTCGCAGGCTTGGGGGCACATGGTGGTAATGGGTACCAGGCCTTGGAGCATGGCAGCTGGAATGGCGTGACCTCCGACGCCCACGGTCTGGGCCGGCATGTAGGCCGCCATGGCCGCCCACTGCTGCTGAGTGGCAGGGAAAATGTTGGCCTGGCTCCAGATGACTGGCTGACCACCGGGGAGGACCTGCGCCACCTGGAGGGGCCCCTGCACGGGGAAGGCCAGAGTCTGAGCCTGGGCAGGAAACGGCTGCTGCGCCCACTGGGCTGCCTGCACCGGACCCATGGTCATATAACCTGAAGTAAAAACAAGCAGAGGAGGGAGAAGAAAATGATTAAAGGATATTAAGGCAGGAAAAGGAAGTGGTGACTATCATTATTATGAGCACAGAATACATTTTGTCTCCTGTGATTGCAAGTTCAATGCATCGATCGAGCATGTTCCTCCATTAATAATGTTGTCTTGCAATCTTTGACTAACAATGAGAGCTGTTCAATGCAAAAACACGTATTTAAGGACAGAATTCTAAAGCTTTTACAGTCTCAGACACAACTGAGAGATTTTCTTGTCAGTGTCAAACAGGCCTGTGACCCATTTTGGGCCCTGTTTCTTAAATTAAAAGCCCATACTAGTGGTACCATAGACTGTTTTATACAGCAGTCTGCAAGTCGCGCTGATGATTTAGCCCATTAGCTGCAAGTCCCACACTGTACACTTTACATTCCTGCACAGTTTTTACATTGCTTTCCTGCCTTCCAAACAGCCATAGGCTTCCACTGATTTCACTCCCAAACTTGCTTCACAAGGTAGCTTCACATCGCAAAGATTTATTAAGTACACTTATGACGTTTCAAAATGATGTGCTCAGGTAAACTCAGCATGTGACCAAGAAGGTCAGTACAGTATATGGACTTCACCTGGTAACACAGGTATGAATCAATTATGTGAACATGCGTACATCTAATTATCTATGATATTTACGACACAAAACTCAAATCAATTGGCTGCTTAACTCCCTGAAAGCAATCTCCTCTGAAAACTGTTATCTATAAATCTTTATTACCAGACTGGCAGAAACTTGCTTGAGATCAGTAATCAATGAGAGTCGGCGTTTGTCACATTCATATTGTTGTATAATTTATGTTACTGTTGCATGGTAATGCTTTGCAAGCAAGGACTGTCTTTAAAATGCTTCCTTGTTGGAGTGTTTCAGGACAACATCTGAGATTTGAGAGTCAGCTGCCAAAAAGCATTGACTGATAAGCCGTGTTATCATTGTCAAAAGGATGGTGTGAATTAAGTTGCTTCTGGCATTAATAAGATTGCTCTTCAGTAGGCTGCTGTTTTTAAATTATGTTGCATTGTTCTTGAATGCTCTTGGAAAACTTCAGTGTCAGTGGTTTCGCTAAAATATGCAAAACTACCAGCCTGGTCCTTTAAGAAACACCAATTTACAGTATCTTCGCAGGTTACAGCATAATCACACTGCTGCTCGATGTGTGGTCCTGAGATAAATCCACATCCTGCCAAGTCTTGGCAAGGCTTTTCACAAACTACACATCAAAGAAAGACATCCCCACCAGCACTTTATTCCCCTTTTATGTCTTGCATTGTGGAAGCGATGCAGCGTTTCAGTCTGGGTAGCTACCTGACGGCACGGAGGTGGGGCTGAAGGGGGCATACATCTCAGCAGGAGTGTGTTGCTGCTGGCGGCTGCTCCTGCTAGGGTCCAGTGTGTTGGCAGGTGATGGGGGCATCTGGGAGGCAAAGCACACACACACACACACACACACACACACACACACACACACACACACACACACAAACACAGAGATGTCACCACTATCAAAGTCACCTAAAAGTCACCGCGCTGCACATTTATCTTTAATCTGCAGTACTGTCGGGTATTCAGGTATTTTAGATCTCTGCGACATGTCCTGATGAAATGACCTAACATTACAGGTAAAATATGATATGTAATTACTCAGTGCAATTCTATAAACATATCAATCAACACAGATAATCAGGGTTTGGTTTTGTGTGGCAGTACTTACCGAGGGAGGAGTGGACATGTCGCCGAAAAGATCAAAGTGGTTGATATTCTGTGAGTGGAACCAAGGAGAGAGAGAGAGAGAAACAAAGTCCAGTGATACATCACGACAATGAGATTTGCACAGTCATGAAACCTTGAATTCTTCTCCAGATAGGGTATGGTGGTAGCATGGGTGGGTAGGTGTGGGGAGTGAGATCTATTCACAAAGGCAGTTTTGCTGTGGATGGCAAGAAACAACTATCCCCTTGTTTTCATTATCAGAAAATGGATCTAAAATGAATCTTTCATGGCTCACTATAATTGAGTGGGTAAAAGGCTATTCAGTCCTATAAAACAGGCTCTGATTAGATTTTCTTATGTCTGCCAATCAAGAAGGGCCCCCGTGAGAGCATGGGCCGCTTTTTCATGCTGATTCTACTCGGCGAGCAGACACACACACAGAGGAGTGTGTTTATTTCATCGAATGAATGAAAGGAAGAAACTTCTGGAACCCCCCAACCGAGACAATGAGGCCACCTCGCCCTATAGGCAGACGTGACCCCTGCTCTGGTCCCCTCTGTTCTCCACTCGCAGTACTTAAAGGAGAGGGGATGCGGTTATGGAAGAGACTATGGAATGGCTAAGTTGCATGAAATGTCTCTGGGGCCATGCACAAGCAGACAATGAATCACTGGAAAAGCACAAAAACACACAGGACACACAGGATTTGCATGCTATAAATAAACAGATACAAACACAGCATATTCCAACAAAAGAAAGAAAAAGGGAGGAATCACAGCAATCAGTGTTGCTGCTAACAGGGTGTTTATGTCCTCCTTGAATAAGCCGGGACATAACGGGTCGCACAGTTTGCACGGCACTTTGGGACCATTGAGGGGCACAGAATGAGTCAGAATTTGGAAAAAGGTAAACATTGCACACAGAGGTCTCTCCCTGCAGGCACTGACACACATCAGGGGAGCTCGAGGCTCTCAAAAAGCTCCAACTGAATGAACAGACAAGCAGTAACACTTAGAGATATGGAAAGCGCTGCTACTTATACTGGCATGGGCTGTTTGGGTGAGATAGCGAGGGGGCCGGGACAGTTTATCTGTTTGATATGCTGAGCAACAAGCACACAAACAGCGAAGAGTAAGAGAAGCACTTTGCTAGGGCTGTTTTCAAAAGTTGCATGGAAATTCTCTCTGGGCGAATGTTTGGCAAAATAGGCTTGAATGAATGTTTTCACAAGCGATTTGAGAGATGTCACTGCATGGTGGTGAAGAACTCATAAAACCTACCAGGATGAGATTAAATATATTTTCAGTTTGATTAAAGGGGGGGAATCAAAAACGCTTTCTGTGCAGTTCTTCTTCCGATCAAATCAATTCACGGTAGAAAAATATGTTGCTATTCATTAAGGTGTTCGGTGGCCTTGATTGTATGTAGCCGTGACTACACTGCATGCATCTCAACCCAACACCCACCGCACCTACAAACCTCTCATCCTCATCCTCTGAGGAAGACGGAACAGCCACCCCTTCATTCATCTAGTCAGTCCACTGGACCAGTCAGATATGGGACCAGCAAAACAGACTCCAACCCTGATTTTGTCTCAGCCATCTGGTCCCGACATGCATCAGATTCTGCACAGGATTGGATTTTGGATACGAAGCCTGCTTTAATGTCCTGTGAAATTGCTGACATGTCGGACTTTGGTTGACCAATCAATTAGTCTTATCTCTTCAAGCAGGCTAGGCATGACCAATGTAGCTTTGTTTCATCACAGAAAGCGGATGCAGACATAGACACCAGTCTGACTCGTCCTTGGCTTGAGAAATGCGTTATAGAGCCTGTTGGCTGTAATACATAACTAAAACTATTAAATGCAGTAGAGCACAATATTACAACACGACACTGTCAAAGGGGGGGTCAGGCACTTCCTTCAAGAGGATCTTAAAGAGAGGTTTGCAAGTAGAAGAGTAAAGGAACAAATAATAAAAAATAAAAACACCTACAGTCATGAAATGGCGTTTTGGGACATCATAGATCCCTTCCTTCTGCTGACTGGTTGGGACCTGCATTGGATTGGAGGTCGATTCAAACGTAAATAACAGAGCAACACCTTTTTTATGTTTAGGTTTGGGTTATTAAAAAACAGGAGCTTACAAGAACTGAAACATGTCTATTGAAAAAGAAAAAGTCAATTTTTTTAGATGTAATTTTTATCTTTTAGAGCAATGGGATTATGCTAATTCTACAGCTGTTTTGTTGAATCAATTCTATTTAAATCAATATTGATTGCAAACAATGCTTGAGGATGGTGCATGCTTGTTCTGTGAGTATTAAGAAAGCCTATTGTTATTCTGCAACAGTATGTCTCAACTGGTTCATCTGACAATACAAAAATGCCTCAGCTCTGGCCTCCTTTGTATACTTCCCTCACATGTATTCAAACTATATGTTACTCTTAATCTCGCTGCCTTTCTTCCCTATCGCTCCCTCGACTGGTTAACTTTCCGTTACGTTTTCCTCTAGCCTATTGATCTTGTTTCATTCTGAGATCAAATGGCATGGCAAGTGATTAATCTCTCTCTACATCTTTCATCTTCAGAGGAACGCAAGATAGAGAGAGGCAAAAAGAGGAGGAGGAGGAGGAGGAGGAGAGAGAGAGAAAGGGAGGGGGGGGGGGGGCGGTAGGATTAAACCAAACGACAGGTCCCTGGAGTCCTAGCAGGTCCTTCAAATGGTCTAAAGCCAAAAGGTCAAAGTGTTGGATTTATAAGAGGAGCCTGGTATACAGGCTAAACAACTGACCTTGACTCTTCTGCAGCTGTTATAGACGTTATATGAGGCATCATTTAATTTTAGTTTTAGCATCTTTGAAGTTATAATCCTTTATAATCCTTTCATGAAATCAAATGGCCATCATTTTTTCAGCAATAGCCAGTCAATGTATTTACATCCTTTAATTACCTCTCTATAGAGTAGTTTTTATTGGTAGCGGCGGAGTCCGCCATTCCCATGCTGGATTCAGATTGCCTTCACAAGCACGAGGGAGCAACAGGACACGATGTATGCATGTATTCCAGTGTAATTTTACCTCATTGATATCAGCCTCACTGTTTAGTGTTTGCTGTCTTTACACTGTATCAAAGGTGTACTAACTTACTGCTAATGGCAACTGCCGCTTCTTTCCTGATTTCATTTTCAGCCACATTAAAACAGAAGCCTTAGTTTGCTCTACTTCTGAATCCCCAGCAAATTCTTTCTCCAAAAATAATCTTCACTTTGTAACTTCTTTAAGAAAGGTGCTATAAAGCCATGTTGTTAGTACTGTTACTATTATCATCTATCACAGAGTATGAAGAGGGAGAAAAAAAGGGGGCAGTGCTTGTCTTTGTACCTGATAAACGCTCTCCTCTGATTGGGGGCCACGGAGGGGTTCGTGTCCAGCCTCAAACACTATGTACTATAGAACAGAAGTAGTGGGCAAGGCGTAGAGGTGCAGAGAATAATGAGATGGGAAGACAGAGAGAAAGGTTGGCATATAAAATAGAGAGATACAACGAGGGAGTGAGACATGACGAGAATAAATGAAAGCATAGCGGAGCGAGGATGGCGTCGAGTGTGGAGTGAAATGAGATCAAGAATATAAAGGGTGTACAAAAAATGGGGCATGGGAAAGAGGAATGGGGGAGATGAAGAGAGAAAGAAAAAAGAGTGAGGTGGGAAGAGGAAAGAGCACAAGTATAATAGGTCAGGCAGTAATTCAAGGCTATGTGGAGGTCTTAGCTAGAGGTCTCGCTTCAACATCACCAGTGTGATGCTCCACCTCTTCGAGAGAAAATAGACCTGGTGGTCAGAATATTCGCTTGAGATCCACGAGTGAAGTCTCGTAAGTCCTCAGGTCGGTCAGTATCTCCTCTTAAGGTTGACGTTAATTAATGCCTCGTGGATCTGAAATTAAAGGAGTAGTTTGACATTTTGGGAAATACGTTTCTTGCCGGGGGTAACACGAGAAGATCGATACCACTCTCATATCTGTATGGTAAATATGCAGCTGGAGCCAGCAGCCGGTTAGCTTAGCTTAGCATAGCATAGCATTAAGACAAGGGGGGAAACAGCTAGCCTGGGTCTGTCCAATTATAACAAAATTCATTTACCAGCTCGGCAGTGTGAATTTTGTCAACAAAAACTATGACGGAAAACATTCGTTGATGACCTATTTTTCATGACAAAAACAAGACTAAAATGAAATGAAAAGTGACCATTGAAAATGAGAACTATGACAAATGTACTACATTTTTCGTCAACAAATAAAAACTAAATGATAATGCGAAGGACAAATGGACAAATTAACTAATTACTGTTTTAAAGCAAAGTTTGGCAACCTACATTCATCTGCTGAATCACACACTCCTGATAAGTAAAACAGTATCCTAAACTGTCCAAAATATCTCTTGTTCAGAGGTTGAGCTATTTGACCTGTTGCACAGTTGTTAGTAAGAAGCATCTTGCATTAACGCTCTGTCTCTGTCAGTAATGTTATCTGATGTTACCGGTTCTTGGAAGAAACTGATTTATGGATTAAATTATTTTGCAATCCAAACAATTAAGAGAGGAAGCGGCAACAATGTAACCTTAATGTTAATGTTCATGTTGCTATCAGAAGGAATGAGTAAGCTCCAGGATTAATGTCAGCAGCCAACTATCTAAAACTTCCTCTAGATGTTCGCTAAACGTTTTAGCTTCTCCTCTCAAGCTAAACCCAGACAATGCACAAGTGAATGAGTCAGCTTCTGAATGATCAGCTACTCTGCAGTCGCAAACACACGTAAAGTAGCTGTGGTAATGCTAATGCTAGGTCAGCAGGAACGACAGTGAGTGAGTGGTTCTGTTCAGAGTGTGTGTGTGTGTGTGTGTGTGAGAACAGGTAAACAGTGCCCCTACCACTAACCTTGCCGTAGATGAGAAAGACACTTGTAACCATGGTAACTGTACACAACAAAGATGGCGACAGCTGCAGCTTCAAAATGCTAAGAAGACATAAAAATTTAAAATGTATGACAAAAATTAGACTAAAATTTCATGACTAAAACTGCACTAAAATGTCTTTAGTTTTTGTTGACTAAAACTAACAAAACCAAATGACTAAAATATGACTGAAACTAATACACATTTGCTAAAACTATTACTGCAACTGGGGTAAAAAAAACACAAAACAAGATAAAACATGTTAATTAGTGAGCTGTGGAGCTGCTGATAGGCGAATTTTCTTCCCTTTGGAAAGAACCAAGCTAGCTGTTTCCCCCTGTTTCCAGTCTTTATGCTAAGCTAGGCTAATTGGCTGCTCGCTCCAGCTATACCTATATAGTTACTGCACAGACATGAGAGTGGTATCAATCTTCTCAGCAAGAAAGCGGATAAGGGTATTTTCCAAAATGTCAAAGTACTCCTTTAAGATTCTGGCCACGGTCTGGAGTTTTGTCAACCAACATCAACATAATCGAAAGCTGCAAATGGAATGATTTTATGCAAAACACACTTCAAGAGCAAAGAACAGAGGTGATCTGGGAGGTGGTTGGACGTACCACTGAAAATAGCATTCAGAGTAAGAGTTAGTGTTGTCTGTATTCAGTGTGAGCAAACACAGAGAAAGAAATTCATGTTCAGCCAAATAAATGCACAGGGCAAAAAAAAAAAAAAAAAAAAAAAAAGGGGGGGGGGGTAACAACCAGTCAGGGGTGGGGGCATATCTTTGGAAGAAATCAGAACATTGACACAGATCAACTTAAAAATATGGTTTTACAACACTGCACTGGCAAATGGGAGTTGTATGGTTGAACAAAACTGTCCACTAGGATGGTCTACTGTGTATTACTGGAATGGTGGAATATCATGAATCATTAATTCAAGCAGATCAGTGACTGGAGGAGATATTTAAATTAAGGATAAGGATTGTTTTGTTTATTCCAAGCTTTAAGAGTGAAAACAGCACCAGTGAAGCTAGAAAAGCATCAAGGTCAGCAGTGTTTGGCTCCTGCTCTGTGTGCCTACACACCTACCTGGTAAACTGGATCGTCCACTTCGTCCTCCAGGATGGTCTGTGCAGTGGTGGGACAGAAGGCAGATGACACATTTTGTTTTTCATCAGTAAGACAGTGCAGCCGAATTTAGAGTCTCATTAGAAAATAAATGGAGGAAGGATGGAAAACAACACAGTCTGTCTTTTCCTGCAAGCAAGCATAATTACAGACTGACAGTGTGTTGCGTTTTAATGAAACAGTGATTTGGTATATCACAGACACACATGCAAACATTTCCTGTCACACAAACCTGACCCCAGTAAAAGAAAACGCATTTAAACCTGTTGCATTTCCATTATATTTAGATATTCAACATAGAAATCAATGGTGCAAACAAACACAGGCTGCGATGTACTTCAGAGGAAGCTTGAAAGTGTTAAGATTTCTGTTGTGTGAATGAATTGCTGGCTGAGTTATAATGTGTGATCGCGCCTCCGAAAGGGAAATTAAACTGAGCAAAAAAAGCAGAAATGTGCTCTAAGTGTCCTACCTGGTAGACTGCCTGCTCACACTGTTTGTCCTTCTGGGCCTTCTTTTCCATCTCCTCCCGCTGTTTAATGTCGTAGATGAGCGTGAAGAGGTCGCGCAGGTCAATGATGAGAGGCTCCGCCTGGATGAGAGAAGTGGGGAGAGAAGGTAGAGGAAGAAGAGGATGTGGAAAGATAGAGGGAGAGGGAAGTAGGAAAGGGAAGAAAATGGAAAAAGGAAAAAAGGAGATGCAGGGGAAGAAGGGCAGGAGTATAGCAATGAGATCCAGGTCAATGAAGAGCAGTGAAAAATGAAGATGAACATTCAAGCAGGCAGAAACAGAGGTGGAAAAATGGCCAATCGAAAAGAAAAACAGTGCAGGAAGATTATTTACATTTTTGGAAAATTATCTTAAAATCCTGGAAAAACATTAGAAAACAAAAAGTTAACCCTTTGAAAGAATTCTGAAGTGACTAAGACTTCAACAATTTAATGAATATGTTTTTGTTTTGGGGAGTGACCTTTATGTATTTTATGTATTTCTTTTTTATTTATGTATTTATTAATATATTCACATGTTATTTTACTCAGCCCACTCACATAGAATACATTATGTGAATGTGTGGATGTTTGACGCCTGGCTCTGACCTTGTCACTCCCCACAAGGAAACACCAAGCTTAGCGCAGCAGAGAGTGGGGAGTGATGATAATAATTCATGCTCAATCAAAAGACAATTCATTTTCACATGTTAGTGAACTGACCTACAGTACATCACAGCAATCTTTTTTTCCCTCTTTTTCCTGGCTAGTTTAACCACTTTATGTATTCCACAATTCTCCACTGCAGCTCCTGAGCCGTAGTTAAGAATTTGTGATTGAACAGAAGAGTGCACATCTGTAAACTTGACTCTTGAGACTTGGGCTTGAGTCAAACTTGACAAAAATGAGGATTTGACTCTCCATAGACTTGAAATTTTAATCAAAATAAGTGTTTTTGACAAGGAAGGCCTTATATAGCCACATAGCTTGAATATGTAATTGTTAGGCCTATGCATTGCATGGACCTGGTCTCACCTATGTAAAAACACTATTTAACACAGCTTTAAAAGGAAAATGTTAAAATCTTGTGCCATTTTAATGGTCATCCTTTACAATTTGAAAAAGACCTGCATCTTGACTATCAATTTTCTTAGCTAGTCTTGAGACTTGACTTGGACTTGCCTAAAATAACTTAAACCGGAGTGGAAAATCACTTACCGACTGCGCGGTCTTGATGGCCACAAACCTGTGGTGGCCCTCCTTCCCGCAGACATAGCCAAAGGCCCGATGGTCCCTGGTGTCCTTGGCGATGTAGCTGATCTCGTGGACTGAGTGGTGATGCAGGAGCACCTACATGGCAGAGATGTAAAGTGTTAATCACACACAATCTACTATATGTCTTGCTCAAAACATCTTGTTTCATTTAAAAGTCTGCCTTTTTAAAATACTGCTGTTTTACAAGTACAAGTACTGTACACTGTGTTGGCAGGAAAAGTAGGTCAAAGCTACTTTAAACATCTTTGCATATTGTTGAGCCAAACGCAACCAACCAACACAGAGTGAGCCTAAAAGTCTCTGACAGAGGGAGGAGGGATTCAAGGCTGTTCAAATCTCTATTGCACAGTACTTTATAAATACTGTAGTTGCCATAGAACTTGTAATCCAGTAGCATGATGTTTGTTTTGTGCTGTTGCATCAGATTGGGAGGTAGAAATCTCTTAGTCCTTTTTTCTTTCTTTATGTTCAGCTTTGACATCAGCAGGATTTGAGATGCTGTGAATTTGGTGACTGAAACGCTCGGCAAAAAACAGACAGCCCCAAAAAGCTGATGAACACACCCATATATACTGCACACACTGGGAGTAATTCAGCTGTCACTCAGGCACACCCACCTGCCGCTCCACTATTAGCAGAGATAATCTCAGGCACTGGGGAGGAGCTTTCACTGGAATATTAGCCGATATTCAGCGGGGAGTGTCGCTAGTAACGCCTCAGATTAATGTAAAATACAAAACTAATATGACTAGTGTACTCGATTCAGCAGAGAATCATGTCAGCTTTACATTAAGTATTTCCATCTAAATGCCTGCTGACGCTGCCTGCGCTGAAGTGATCCCCATTTCCACCATAATAACTCAAGAGGGATATTAAGTGTGGAGTGTTATTTACTGCCAGTAATCAGTAAATAAAATGAAGAGCATTAGGGGGCATGATTTCAAAACAACAAATGAGCTTGTCAAAAGCTGGTGAGCTGGTTGGTGGTGGCGGGAGGCTTAATGTTCTTGTTCATTACAGGCGAAAGACATGCCACTGCCACCACCAGTCATATTAAAAAGAAATATTATCAAAGATGGGTGTTTTTTGGGGGGGAATAGGCGATTGGTGGTGGGGTGGGGGTCGGCAGCCACGGGACAAACGCCGTTGCATAATTATCAGTTTAGCTCTAACGACAGCTGAGGTGGAGCCGTGGTGTAATTAGCATTAGCGGCAATGATCATTAAGGGGTGGAACTGAGTGCTAATTATGGGTTAGCGCTGATGAGCAGAGTGGGCCTATCTAGCCAACACTACGCCCCAGGACGGGGGAGAGCCGAGCCCCTCGATCATCCTGTAATGGAACAGCAGGCCTCTCAGTCCGCCAGGGGGATGAAAGCCAGGATGGAGGCGGAAGCAGCCCGTCTCATAACATCACCATAACATTGCTCACTGTGCTATCATTAGCAGGCAGACAGGGCCTGAGTGATCTTAAGTGGGTCCTGCAGCATACCCCTAATCTTACTAGGGTATGTGTTAAACCAGTTTTCTCAGGGTCAAATATCAAGAGCAAGACCTGTAATTTAATGCTGTCAAGTTCAATTTTTATGAGCTAAAGGGCAAACTGTCCTGTGGAAAGCGTATTGCTTATTTTTGATGATATTTGGAGAAGAATTTGGATTTTTGCAAATGCAGTGATGAAAATGGCACATTTTATTGCAGCATAACCTTGTGAATCATCTTCCTTCTGTGCAGGTATTGCAGTTGTGCTAATATGTCAACCGTGCCAGCCAGGCTTACAAGATGGCTGCCCTGGCAGCCGTTGTGAACTGAACCGTGCGAGCGTCTGCCCTCTGGATGTCCTATACTGTAGGTTCACAGTGCAGCAGCAGCTGGCAGAGGCCTCACAGTGCAGCTCTGCCACGGGCCCACTCGCTGACATGCTACTCACCCCTGATCTTTCGCAGTAAATCTTGATCCCGCCAAAAGAGATCGTCAAGAAGACTCTCTGCTTGTGCTCCCCTTTGGAACGTGCCGAGGAAGCCATTCCCTGCAGAAGATTAAAGGAAACGACATGAGGAGATGAAAGGATATGAGCTCAGCATGAAAGATGGTGAGCCTTCTTCTCTTCCGAGTCAGGTGAGTGTGACAGCGGGAGATGGGGGGGATAGATTGGGGGGGATGCGGGGGGGAGATTGGGAAGTAGGGTGACAGGAGTTACATAAGATGTGATAGGACAGAATGTTCTTTCATGTGCCTTTTCTTGAAACTTCACTCTCAGAGGAATTCACACGTCGCCTTGTGCAACGAGTCTTATTATTACTGCGGCCTTTTTTTCCTCTCCCTTTTCTTAAAGTAGGTCTACTGCACTTCAACGTGTCATACACAAGTGCTAGCTGACAACAATAAGGTGAGATTTGCTGACAGAATGAATCGCGCTGCTGACCGACCAAGCTCGCTCCGACAACTTCACATAGTGCTGACTGAACAACCAACCCAGCCTTTGAAGTACGTTTTTCCCATGGATCTCAGCAGCTCCTGTTTCCTCGTATTCTCAACTCTAATAAAGAAAACAATTAACATTTCCTCTGTGCTCCATTTGACGCAACCTGTGTGCTTGACATGTCTTTCATAGAACAAAGCCTGCGAGAGAAGAGAAGAGACAAGAAGGGAAAACAGAAGAGGAGATAAGAGGAGAAGAAAGACCTTCCTGCTGTGCCGAATATGTCTGACAAAACTGCAGGCCCAGTAACGGTGACGAGTGGTCGACCTCTTCTGTACATCAGCTACCCTCCACCTCAGATTCTTTCTTTTAAAGCTTAACTAATATTTAAAACCCAAGCCATTATGGGTTGTATTAATCACCATCAAGCTCTGCTTCTGCAAAAAATAGCCATCCATCTTTACCTACATAAATATATATTCATATGAGAATAGGAGGAGCTGAAGGGATAAAAGGAGTATAAAGAGGGAAAGGCTAAAGAGAGAAGGATAAAGAGCAGAACAAGCAACAGGGATAAGGAAGAGATGAAGTAAGTGAGAAAGAGGCGGGTGGGCTGGACAGTCGATGGATGTTGTCAATCAGACATTGGCTTCTCCATTTGGTGGATTAGTCCTCAAGGCAGCGAGAGGCAGCTCAATAGAGACCCCATCCCCTCCTCTATCCCCTGTCCAGATAATAGCAGGTCTGTATCGACTGCTCCATTGACTGTAACTGGCTGGTGGATGGTGACTACCGGAGTCATATGGAGGGCACTGCTGAAATGTCAGATTGAGGCAGGGAAAACGTTGTTTTATTGGACATATCACTTGGAATGGATATAGGTGATGAGAGGCTTTGCCTTCTGGCTATACTGTTCTTCTCGAGGGGCTTCCCACACATTTAAGCTCAAGCAAAGTCTGTGAGAATATACTTAAAAAGCCATGCCTATACATCTCCCTTTTGGGGAAGGATTTATTCCATAGCCACCTACTGCAAAGACGCTTATGCGCTGCTTTTTTTTTTCCCAACAAAGAGAGTGATAAGTATTTCCTGCCTTTTACTTTGGAGCCAGTAAACACAGCTGGCATTTAAGAGGACACAGAATAAACTTTTGAGAAGAAGAAGCATGCTATTTCTGAGTACTATGTCATTTATATTGATAATCGACCGTTTGCTAAACCCCTCCCCTGAACAGCAATTGTCCAATCAAAACTTAACAACCGTAACTAGACATTTCTCCACATGTTGAAGCGGTGTGCATGGGGCTCTATGAATAGCGATACTTGGCATTTAAAAGGTTTGGATGATGGTTCTTTTTTTTTTTTTACCCCAATAAGACAACAGCAAAGGTGTAAGGAATTACGTAAACAGTGTGTTTATCTGCTCTAATGTAAGATGCAAAGTTCAGCATGTCTGCCTACAGCTTAACCTAACTCAGCGTTACTTCCAAGGCCAAGGCCAGGGCTTAGAGGTGGTGTTAATAGAAAAGTCCCATTCACGACTAGCACATCAGCTGTTTAGCATTTACCCACTGGTCCTGGATGCTACTAGGCCTATATCAATGTAGGCTAACGTTAGCGTCCCTGTCCTGCTCTATTGGATTTGGGAATTTTACACTCCAGCAACCCAAGCCAAAAAATGCGAACAATCAAGCATAAATCTTGCACGTATACACAAGTATATAAGGTAAGCAGCCAATCAGGGTTATGTTAGAATGAAATAACAGTCTGATCTTACATTTTCCCTGATCATATTTATAATATTAGGAGTAACTAGCTCTACGCTGCAATCAGTCATCATTTCAGCCGTCAAAATTGACGGTCGCAGCTAGAAATGAAAGGCCTGCTTTTGTCCATCTCTGTCTGATATCAAGGACCCATTGTTTTGAAAATTACGGAGACTTTCAAGTGGTAAAACTACCCCTGTTATCATTGTAAACTGCACATGTGCGAGAACAGAAAGCTTGACAGGCGTAGCAACAGTGAGGGGAGCGGGGCTTACAGGGAACAGTGAATTTACAGTACATTTTAGTACACATACTTCATCCACAATCACTAGTATTCAGACTTTTTTCTGACGTACTGTAGGGATGAATTTGACCTAATTTACTTAGATTCTGTAAAGAACACTTGCTAAAATATTATCTGGGTCACATTATCACAGTTTGCATATGTGCTACAAGTACGTGGACTTGGTTGTAAAAATAGAAGGCTGTGACTGACATGAGAATACATACAAGAAGCAGACAAATTAGGCGGGTAAGTGTTCTTGCAGTCACGCGCTAAAAAGTGAAAATTTCCTACCAGCATAGGAAGCCAGTTTGCCTCCAAGGTCAAAAAAGCTGTATGAATAAATGCAGAGATGTTTGAGCAACGCTAAAAATACAGCAGCTCATTAGAGGGAAAATAAAGTACAAAGCTGCGACCATTTTGCAAAAGATCTAAAACCGACCTTACAGTAGCTTCTTCTACATGACAAAGAGCTATAGAGTAATACATCTGGACTTTTATTTGTTCCGTCTGGTCAGTTCTTTACAGAGCTTCAGTGAGTAATTTACAGGACAAGACAGCTCCCATGACTCATTCACCAGACAATACAGACATGGCCGAGCATGCCTTTTCCAAATCTGACTGAGATGAGTGAAGAGGCTCAATGATGTTGCCACAGACACACACACACACACACACACACACACACACTGTATACACACATACACACTCAGAAGTCTGCACCTTCAGCTTCATCATGGAGTCCTGGCACAATTTGTCCCCACGCGCCGCTGTCACCTCATCAATCCCGATCAGCTTGGCCTTGTAGCGCACGCCATCTCCACGGAAACGCTTAATAAGCCCCGCCTCGGTGCGGTCCTGACCTGCGGCCCGAGAGAAAGAGAAAAAAAAAAGAGAGAGAGAGAGGACAAGAAATAAGGAGGAGAAAACAAAAGCGAGTGATTACAGGAAAGAAGGATGTGAGCTCAACTGAATCCTACAACTTTAGCATCGTGCCCTGCTTGAGGTATAGAGGCTACTGTGTGTGTGTGTGTGTGTGTGTGTGTGTGTGTGTGTGTGTGTGTATGTGTGTGTGTGTGTTTGTGTGTGTGTGTGTTTGTGTGTGTGTGTGAGTTGGCTGCTCCAGCATAAATATTTATGGAATAGGAAATGTAGATTGAATAGCAAATTAGCAGCAGCGAGCAAAGATTGAAAGAAAATTGAACTCGAAATTGAAAATGAAGTTGGATAAAGTCGGCGGACTAAATGAGAAAACAACTGGAACACTGAGAACACTTTACCATCACCTATTGCAGGGCATTGTGGGGCATCAACACAGAAAGCTCGGGTGGAAGGTTACGGGGTAGCTGAGTGGGGGGTGCTTACTCCTACTCCTACGCCTCACCCACGCCCACGGTTCCCATGGGTGCTATTGGTGGTGACAAACCAGCTTGAATGGCTGCTTTTGAGGGGAATCATCTCGGTCCAGTGCTCACTCACAATCCACCAGCCCTTCCCTGGGTAATGGATGTTGGGTGGTGGGATGGTGGTGTGAGACAGGGGGGCATTTGCAAATGTGTGTCTGGATGGCCTCAGGCTTTATAATGTCATCCCCTCCCTTCTTCCTCCCAATCCCTGTTGCTGATTATTCTGTCTGTCAATCTCTGCAGCTGCCCTGACACCACCTTGACACTTGACACCTTTCTCATTTTGTCTCCGCACTGTCTGCCGTCGTACTATTTTGATTATGAGGGCGCGAGCCTCGAGCGCTGTCTTGTGCGTCTACAATAAACCATCCCCTCATAACCTGTGCGGGGGTTTGTCAGTCGCAAAACACCAACTCCCGCCGCATTTACACGGAGAGATAGCAGGATTTTAAAATCAAGGTCACCGACACCTTTGAGAATTTAACAGTTTCCAGGCCCCTTGCTCACTCAATTCTAGGTCATGAGCCCGCACAGTACATCAGTTAACGGCACATTTAAGTGGCTGGCTAAGCTGCGTGTGAGAAGAGAACAAGGTTTAATGTTCCTAACAAAGACCATATTACACCAATATGACCTTATTTCACACAAAATTGCCATCCACACTGCATCCACCCTAACACAAAAAATTGAAAAGAAAAATCAGAAATTTAGAAAAAGAGCAAATTAAATGGCTTGTGGAAACGTCTTAGTTCAAATGCAAGCACTTGTCTTGGCTATGCACACCCTCTCACTAATTCACGAGGGCACAGTTCTCTAAAGGGGGGGAGGGCTTGACGATGCTAAAGACATTAAAGTCTCTAAGCAAGTGAATGTCAAATCTGGGTCTAATTCAGAGTTGTTTCTATGCCAGAGGATAATGAGTCTTATATACAGCCACCGTGTACCTCTGAACATTAACCAGACGCAGCCTGGCTTGCACACAGCAACCATGTAGAGACATTAACATTCCCACTTTGATGGCAAACTCACTAAAAAGACAAACTGTAGACATCGCTCTGTATGCGCTGTTGGTTAAACCCTGCAGGGCAGATGCAAGAGAAGGTGGACTCCTATGATAATTATTGCTGTACCTGATTAAAACCATTCCTTATACAGTGACTGTAGTCTATTCATACAGTATTATGTATTCCATCCTGATTTTACTGACTCATACACTCTGTAATGTAATGTAAAATGCATGCTGCTCCAGTTGCATTTTAAACACGATCGGTTCAATTCAGTGCAGCTCTCTCAGATGAGCTTTAACCAGATGTTCTGCGCTATTTGTTTCTTTACATACAGCTCGCCATTTCCCCTAATAACACTTCAGGAGAGATTTAGAGGTTTGTGCACAGATCCTCAAAAAAACAAAAAAGACAAAAAGTAGGCCTTGCATGAGAGTCTTGACACAGTGGCATAACTCGTACGCTACGTGCTCTGGGTTCAAATCAAGACAAGTGAGTGCGCTATATTTGAAAACTAAAGAGCTGCAGGGCACGCTGTTTCATGTTGTTACACACTGTAAGAAAGGAGAAGAGAGCGGGAGAAGGTGTGTGTGAGTGTGTGTGTGTGTGTGTGTGTGTGTGTGTGTGTGTGTGTGTGGGGGGGGGTGACACATATTCCTCTGGATTTCTGGATTTACAATTACCCAAGGTTGAATGGTCCTCACAATATTTCTGGCCCATAAGCCTGATGCTCATAATTTGTTGTGACAGAGGGCTGCCTAAAGCATTGTCTACTGTTAGTCTGCGTCTAAGTGTACCCTACACATGGGACAACGTGCCTGCCATTTGGGAGTCCTGGTGGTCTGAGATGCATGCTGCATGTCCTGGGTTAGAATCCAGCCTGGGACCTTTGTCACATCTCTTCACCCCCTAATATTTCCTGTTGCCCTCATTTTCCAATGATCTAATACACACTTAAATGCCTCAAAATCACCAAATCTTCAAAAACGGAGCTGAGATTTAACAGCCTCCTGACACACAGGCCCTGCACCAGGACCATGGAGAGAACAATTACTGTTCGCCCTGCTCCATACTGTTTCAGGGCTCGTCTCTCATCATAGTGTTGCATCCTTCTCCTTGCCGCACTAGAATGGGGACAGTGAAGGGACAGATGGCAACAGATGGAGAGTCAGAAGTGCCCCTCCAGATATAAGGACTTGGCAACAAGAAACTTTTTGTTGGGGATCCGGGCATCGAGGCAGCTTAACCTTTGAACCTTTCTGAGTGTGTATCTGTGTCTGCCTGTTTCTTCCTGTCAATGTTGCTGTCTGCTAGTAGGCCACACACGCCATCCATTGATAATAATGACAGTGTATGGCGATGCCTACTGAATCATGCGTTCACCTCCATGCAATGTACAATGTTAACTGTTATTTTGTGCGTCTCTGCACATGACATTTGAAGTGAAAACACTACACTAGGTACGTCCTATCAGCGCAGGGGGCTGATGACTTTAAGCAGCAATAAAGAGAATGGATGTCTGAGGAAGGCAAATCTGTCCCCGCCATCTGCCTCCCCCATGTGCACTCAATAACTTTCATAAGCATCAGCAAACACACAGATACACATTTGCAAACAGCAGCACGTGTTCCCTCATCCAACACACACTGATGTCAAAATTCCCTCTACCCAATCTTTGGCATTAAACACAAGATCGAGATTTTGGTTTAATGACTGATCGTTAAAGCAGTTACAGAGTTAATGAGGGGTATTGTGCACATCATCAATGCAGTGGATGGACCACTGAATCACTGCAGAGTTACATGCAGGTATTGATGTGTGCTGGGTGGTGATGGGCGAGATCATTTGTTTGGTAGGGGCTCCACGATGCTGTTTATCACATTCACGGTGAAGCAGCTTGATGAAGGGTTGGATAAGTGCACCGGCAAATGATTTGGTCAAATGTGGGAAATAGTGTTTGAATATGGTTACATGGTCAGTATTTGCACTGCCTCTTACAATCTTTCCAATGTCATACATTCAGTATGAGAGGTGACTGGTGATTTAATCTGCCGTTTGCCTCTCTGCCTCTTACTATGTGTTTGCTGCGTGTCCGCCCCCCCCAACATCTTTCCTTCATTCCTTGTCAATTCAGTTCAATTCAATTAAAAAGGCTCTATTGGCATGAAAGCCTCAAAGCCTCAAAATACAATTTCTCCAAATATTTGGACAGTACACAGTAACAGTAATATGAACATTAACACAACATTTACATTGATATGATGATGATGATGAATGGTTTATGTTTAGGGAAGTATGAAGGGTTACAGCCATATTGAAATGAATCCCCAGTTTACAGTAATGTTATGGATCGTATGTAGGAACAGAGTAATTCACTCAGTAACCACCTCTCCAATTACATTTCAATTATATTGAGTGCGTGTGTGTGTGTGTGTGTGTGTGTGTGTGTGTGTGTGTGTGTGTGTGTGTGTGTGTGTGTGTGTGTGTAGGTTATTCACTGTCCCTCAGGTCAGGTCAAGCTCTCTGAAATCCTAATTACAGAGTTGGACTTGTTAAAGTGTTAAAATGTTTCATGTAAATGTTTCATTGAATGTTTTACATTGTAGGAGGAAGTGCATGCCTCTCTTTTTGAAATGAATCATTTTTTTGAGAGCAGATTACAGTGGGAGAGCAACAGTTGCTATGGAGATTGTGTAAAGTCACGCATAAAGCAATTCTGTTGATGGATAGAGGGGAGCTTTGGCTTTACAGTGGCAGTCAGTTTGCTGCAGTGAGGTTTGATTTTTCCGAATGGTTTTGAAAGGAATGATGAGTGCAATGACTTCCCTAAAACAAAACACGAGATAGTGCTTCCAGTATCATTCTAAATGTTCTATTTTCCTCTGAAATATGTTCTTTAAGTGAATTACAAAGCATTATGCAAAAAAATAAGCAGCACATGCATTAAAGGATAAGGCTGAAAATATTCTAGGTTTTCCTTATGAACAAATCCCATAAAAGGCCAAAACCAACAATGACTTTATCCTGCTAACGTGTGTCTGTGTAGCCATCAAACCCCAGATTTGGGCAGTAACATATTACTGAGTAAAATATTACAATAATGTGATTACATTTTTCAGTAACGGGATTAAAGTTTAAAATTCAGGAATAACATTGCAGTTACTAATCCCAGTAATACTTACTTTGACATTTTATGGGAAGAGACCGGACTAGTACAGGTTACCTTGGCTATTTATTTTCCTGGTGTTAGGTGAGAAGACCTTGAACCTATTTGAGCGTTAAATATAAAGCTAAAGCCTGGAGAGGGTTAGCTTAGTTTAGCATAAAGACTGGACACAGGGGGAAACAGCTAGCCTGGCCCTGTCAAAACAGCACCACGAAAGCTCACTTGAACATCCTGTGTGTTTAATTTGTGCATAAACCGAAATATAAAAACGACAATATGGAGTTGAATGCTGGAACTATTTCTTGGCCAGGCCAGTGATGTCATGGAGTTTCAACTGGTTGCCTGGCAACCTTACGGTGAGGACAAGACTTCATTCCACACCACTACACTTTTCAAATGACTTGACCAACACTGTTAAATCAACAACACTGTTGTGGGGACACGTGCCTTCATAACACGGACTATTGGAACTGTAGATTCTACAGTCCCGTGCTGTTTTAGGAAATTGTTATGCCTTTTTGAAGCCCCCCTCCCCCCCTTTTTTAATTCATATCTACTGAATGGACTTGGTCTTGAGTCAGACAGTATTTAAACACGGTTGGTTTAGGTCTTTTAATGGGGATTGTTGACAAGATGAAACATATAAAATAATGGCAACCTTATCCTTTAAATCACACCAATTTCTTCTGTTGCTTCCACCCATATGAATGTAAAACAGTGCTTTGTCTAAATACATGTCATCACCCTGATCCTCAGGAGTGTCCTTCACCTGGCCCCAGCCTGCTCACAACTGCCTCTAGATGTGCTGTCTGACAGTCTGCATGCATTTATGTTGCCCCATTTCCATGGATGTAAATAACATCTTTGCTGATTGTGACAGTCGTCCCTGCAGCACATGCGATTAACATGGTATAGTCAGGGGCTGATAGCCTGTGCTGATAGCCCCCTCTGATGAGCCGCATGGCCATGTGTGCAATAGCCCCCTCGCCCCCCTCCACTTAACTCAAATCAGTGGGCCCTCCTCCAGCCCGGCCATTTATCTGAGCAAGCCGACAGGGCCAGTGAAACAGCCACAGAGGACCTGGCCCCGCGGCCTCGTTACAGCCAGCCCGCAAAAGCCAGATTTACTGGACTAGCAGGAGTGGCTTTATCCATGGATGGAGAAATGAGAAAAAAAAAAGGATGAAGAGAGGGAGGGCAAATGAGAAAGCATCCTCTTCTTGCTCACTTCCTTTCCCCCTCCCTGTGAATCTCACTCTTTCTACCTCTCCATCTCTTCTTCTTTCCTCCTCTCAGCCAATTCAATCCCATTTCAATCTCCCAGTGAACGTTCGGAGAATGCCTCGTCCTATTACATCACTTATGCTGTTCATCAAAGCGACAGGGTGTGAATTACCCTGTCCATGACACCTAAATCATGGCACTACCAAACCCTGGGGCTACATGGAATAGCTGTTACTACATCTGGATCCCTGGGACGAGACAGGGAGTCTCTCGGCGGGCTTGACTGAGTTAAGCTTCTCTCCATGTAGTCCAGCGTTATTTAGCCCATTTTGTCCTGACAACCTTTTCTATGTGTTTCTGGTCGTCTTTTGAGTACTTTCCCCTCAACATTATTTTTCAGACTTTCATCTCACTCCACAAAATTATAGACACCATATGAACCCAATATTGTACATGCATCTACATTATAGAATTACAGAATTGTTGTACTAATGCATTACTGTAGCAGAGATGAGAGAGTTGGTAAGTAGAATCTCACGTACCTTTGATCCTCCTGGACTCCCTTCGCTGGCTGGTTTTGACACCCGGCTGGAGCTCGGCCTCCGCTGACATCCTCCACTGCTGAGTCCCTTGTCCTGCTCACAGCAGATCCACCATGGGTTAGCAGCACACTAGCTAATCCTCCCAACTCCCAGTGTCCAGTTCCCCCCACTCCAGTCTTTCTTACAGTCGCTCTTTGGTGGAGAAAATCTCATTCAAATCCATGATGAGATGTCTGGTACTCCTCAACAAATGAAGATCCAGCATTGATAGTTATGCTCCGTCACTGTTGGCCCATGGTGTATGTGTATTGCTAAACAACGCATGAAAAGATGATTGAATTGTGAGCTGGGTGATCCTCTCGAGAGCAGCTTCAGATCAGATTTGACATCTTCTGGAGTGTACCTGAGTTCTCTCCATGAAGGTCAAGTATCACATGGTCCACTGTTGTTCTTTTCTGAGGGTCCACCTATTTCTCAGAAGTAAGTCCCCCCAGGGGAGACTGCAACATTGATTGAATCAAATATTGATCTTCAGAGTAGGTCAGGAGTGGATATTATTCTTTGGTAGAGCACTTCAGATGTAGTCCGACAGCCCGTCACAGTCACTTGCTCCGAGCACTGCAAGGCCAGAAGACAGGGATGACAGTTAATATTAAGCTGGAGGTGGTTAAAACTTAAAATGACAAACACATGCCCCTTGATCACTCATTACAGCATTAGTTTAACATACAAAATGGCAGGCACCAATTTAACAAATCAACAAAGATGTTATTATCTCTTCTGGATCATCAGTCCTTAATGAGAGTGCAGCAAACGCGTGCTGTTCAGTGCCCACCCTTGAAGGAGACCTGTGGCGAAATATTTGACGCTCTCGTTTTATGTACTGCTTGTGAGTAAATATGGAACATTAAAGCATGACTGGTGCTTCTGTGCATGCAAAGCAAATTTTCAGGAGATGGATTGTAAATGCTCCCAGCTCAGGCCAACAGCACGAGAGGAGGGGAAGTAGCAGAGAGCGATGAATGACTGCTGTTTCAAAGCAAACTGTGGTGGAAATCCTGGCACAGCCGACTATAAACTAGAACCCCCCACATTGTGCTTTAATGCCCTTGAATCATCCACTGCTAACACGGGGGCCGTGCCAAGCTGGCACCGCGGCTGGCACCGCTTCTGTTGGCATGGTGATAGGCCATTGTTGGAGAAAGGCCTTCAGCCTACCCTGGCCTGAAAAGAGCTGCTGCACATCGAGCCACAGGCACACATTATCCTGTTTGACATTGGGTGACATTGTGAGTGTGCTGGGGATGAATGTGATCTGAGTGTCATTTTTAATGTAATTTAGGGATTTTTTCACGTCACTTCATTTTGATACTTTTTTCAACAATTTGCCTCTTCCTGAAACTGTTTCTGTTGTAAGATTCAAATACAAGGCTTGTTAAAGGGTCACCCAAATTACAAAAAGCATATCCTCTCTTACCTTTTTTGCCCAGGTTGACGCTCTCTGAATCGTGTTCGCACTGAACTTAATTTTCCATTCAGCTAAAATGTTAGCGACATACACTGTGACTGATCTCAGAACTCACCAGAAACTCAAGTTCTTTCTCTTAATTAAATCCTCAGCATAAGCGCAATTTGTTTTTTTAAACAGTTGAACATGGTTGTGAGTGATTTATCACCACTTGTGTCTTTCTATTAACTTTAAATGCAATTGTGCCATTGCTACAACTTGCTTTGCATTCAGTTTGAACACACCTTGAGACCTCTTGTCCAACCCAACAACATAAAAACATTAAACATGAAATTTACAAAATTCAACAGCAGTATATCTTTTCAGAAAGAGTGTCTCTGTTAAATCTGGATAATCCACAGATCTCAATGTGAGCAGTTTTCATTGGAACTTTCTACTTTCTATCGAAGAAATAGTCCCTTAGAAAGCTATTTACAGTGAGGATTGTGGATTATCCAGAGTAACTGGGACGCTGTCTCTCGCTAGAGATGTTGCATTTTTCAGTGTTTTGAGCACCCCAAATGGAATTCCATTCACCTCCACTGTACTGTGGTGCGGGCAAAGATCTCAGAGATGGATGTCTGAAAACCTGGGAGCATAAAATTGAAACTATCTGCATGGCTAGTAGCCACATTTGCGACCTCACCACTTAAATTGCCCGTTGTTTCGGTCACATAGCGTTACCTAAGCAAACCTTAGGAGAAAAATCGAAATGTTACTATTGTATCATTTATCCAGAAGCGGGCTGTGTCTTCAATCAGAATCAGAATCAGGTTTATTGCCAAGTAGGTTTTCACATACAAGGAATTTGCCTTGGTATATTGGTGCATAACAATAAATATAGTAAGTAGAAAATATAAAGAAAGATAAAACAAGTATTGTAAGTCAAGAAGCATAAATAGAAAACAGACAAGATATAAAAAATTATTATAAAAATAATTTAAAAAATTTATTTTTGTGATCCGACAGGTATCTGCTGTCTGCCCAGAAGGATACAATCTTTGCCCAGTGCTAAATCAACATTTTAATACAATATTTTTACATACTGTGCGGAAATACAGAGTAATGCACTGAATGCTCAGGTCTACATGCTAGATACCACTAAAAGTAGAGAAATGTGGGGTTTTATTTACAATTTGGGTTAGGCACAGCTTCCACAGGGACTTCTTTTAGTGTACAGAAGCATAGCTTTGTGCATTCCTGTATGTATGTATATATGGAAAAAACAAATTGATCTGTGAAATAGTCTCTCTATAGCTGTATCTGCCTCCTTCTCCTCCTGCAGACAAGTCCTTCAACCCTTCCATTATTCCAAAATGAACTGTGATGCTAAGACACATTTCATTCCCTTGAACAACAGGTCATCGTGGTTGCCTCATCACCGCCGGGTCTCCTCGTGCATGGCTGTCTAGACCATGTGTCACCCCTCATGTGTGCTTATGAGGCAGATAATGTCACCCAGGTCCAGGCGAAAGGGGCAATCTCCCCATAAGTGCATCGCAGAAGGAGCCTTGGAGTGTCAGCAATGGGAGAGGTATTTTCCATGTCACAAAGAACCTTATCAGAATGTAATTTTCATTACCAACGAGGGAGATATGCCTCATTGTATTAGACGGAAGAGCGATTTAATGTGATGTACGGCTGCTTGTCATATCCAATGCTATCTAGGTCACCCAGACTCCTCAATCTGCTCTGTGTTTTAACAGCTCCCAGTGTCTCTTATGATTTGGGTCAGAGTTAACGAGCATCACTCGTTTCTCCAGCTACTCTCGACTGTTAGGGGATGTCAAAAGCCCTTGACAAAAGCCACCCTTTATTTATTAATTTGTTCATTTTAGTACTACCTCTCTGAAGTGCAAAGGAAAACTTCCTTCAGGGAAGTCAATTTCATTTCTGCTTGCATTTCTTTATTGCCTTCCATCTACCGCCGCCGCCGCCGCCGCCGTCTCTGTCTCTGTCTGCCTGTATTTCACAAATCATCTCTTGAGATGTTTGTTTCCTGCTTGCGTCAGAATCTTTATCCTGTGACCGGATTATTGAACAAAAACAGGCATGCTGTGAGGAAACCTGATGTATGGAAACTCTCTCTTCCTTAACATTAAGCACATCAATCATGCAAGCCATTGATTTTCCAGGAGAGGAGTTTGAGAGTATACCTTCAAAAGGCAAACTAGACCCCCTGGACAACATGCAGGTACATATATCTTGTCATGCAGCTTCAGTGTATTGGGGTGAGATGTGATGTGAATCTTTTTCATGAAGAGAAACCATTCTTTCTTTGTTGTTTTGATCAGTTTGTCACAGTTACCTATAGCCTTTAGTGAGTCGAAATGTAGATCAATCAAAACACTCCAGTCACATTGTAAGTTGGCTTCATGATCAAAAATAACAGTGTTGTTACTGCTTTCAGTTCTTCATAATTATGTAATTAATACACATGCAATGCAATGAGTATTTAGCTTGACATGATAATTTGTTTGCAATAATGTAAAAACTGTAATTTAGATCTTTGATTTATGTTTCTGAGAGACAAAGGGTTATAATTTCCAACAATTATATCGAGCTCTATCTTCCTAGTGTCATTAAGTGTGATCAGATTTTCAGTCATGTTTACCGTCTCAAATATAATGGGCAATCACTGAACACGCGTTCATTTTTAAATCAGATCATTCTTGAGATTTTTTTTTAAGCTCCAGCATTCCAGCAAGTAACATTTCCTCCTGAGACTGGTATTTAATAGACTGCACAATCAACCTCATATTGTGAGACAAGCCTCCGTGCATCCTGCCACCGATGAGTAACAAAGGTTGAACTGCCATCTATCACTGGATATGGCCAATTACACCTCCATTCACTGTGGTCCCGACGGAAGGCGCAGTCTGTGTTCTCCAGCTCACACGTGACTGCTGAGGAGCGGGGAGGCCCCGTCCCCCGGACCATCTCTGTCTCTTCCTGGCCAAGGCTGGCATGGCCCGGGGCTGGTGGAACGTTTGTTCGACAGACTGGCTTTGGCACCACGCGCTGGTCATCTTTGTTACAAAATGCCCCCCAGCTTATAGAGTGGGACACAACTGTCACAACCTGGCCGAGCAAAGCTCCTCTGAATATTCCTGCTGTGTTACCTTGTGTCACCTATGGCAGTGAAGGCTGGCCAACCAATGCTATATTCTCTCCATACCTAAAGCTTTTAATCGGTACTGTTGTGAAATGTTATATTTTTCCAGGCCTGGACATTTTATTCTATTCAGCTCTTATCGCAGCCTCACAATCAACAATAAGGTTGTCTCATGTGGCTTTACAAGTGGCTGATAGCCCTTGAATCTAAGATAAGGATAATTTGCTTTGTTGGACTAATTAGATTCCTGACAGTGGTTGACTGGTATGTGGGTCTTTGGGGTAACGCTGCAATCTATTAACACAGTCATCTATATACACACAGCCATGGCAAGCTACAAGGCCCCAGAGTCATAGAAAAATATGCAAGTGTACAGTAACAAGACTAAGAGTCTACCATGCTCACAGCTCTGAGGCACAGCAGTGCTATGAGCTAAATGCTAACATGAGCATGCTAATGTGAGCATGCTGACAATGCTAACATGCTGATGTCTGCACAAAATTTTATGGCAATCCATCCAATAGTTGTTGAGATATTTCAATCTGGACCAAAGTGGTGGACCGACCAACCAACAGACTGACATTGTCATCCACAGAGCCACACCGCTAGCATGGCTAAAAACCAAAGGATGTTAGGAGCGTCAGGGCTACAAAGGACATCCTAATGACAAGCAGTGATGAAATTGAGCTTTCTTTTAGCTAGCACAAATGTGAATAACATTTACATAAAACAGAAGCAGAAGAAATGGGGACAACTACTCTATATTAACATCGTACTATTAAACACGACCATTCCTTTTGATTCCTGCAAGGATTTATCTGAGGCAAAACTGAAATACTGTAGCCAAAGAAGAGAAGAACCTGTCCTTTCTTCTGCTTCTCCTTCTCCTCTGCCTTCCTGGCCTTCCAGGGGGAACTGATAGCCTCTGAGCTCAGGCTGTTCAGCCATGGCCCATTAGTTCACCTCATTCTGACAAGATGGAGGGCCTCTGACGATGGAACAGTCAAGTGTGCGAGTGGGGAGGAGAGGGGGAAGAAAATACATAAAAAAAATTCAGTTTGGGCATCTGAAGTGCTCTCATTTACTTTCTGAGGGAAAGAGAGGCCTCGTTGCTTCAGGTTCAGCCGCTACAGCTGGTAAACTAAATAAGCGTTGCCACACAGTTGCTTTGCAGAGCAGATTTATGTCAGTAAAGGACTTGGAGCTGTGCACTCAGTTAGGCGTGGCTCCAGCATGGCCGGGCACAGCTACGCAGAGGGCAGTGAGGAGCTGCCCTCTGAAGTGCTCCTGCATTATCTTTTTTTTTACCAGCTCAGCTGCAGGATAACAGGGCCCAATTTAGATGGAAGAAGAGCGAGGAGTGTGTGTGTGTGTGTGTGTGTGTGTGTGTGTGTGTGTGTGTGTGTGTGTGTGTGTGTGAGGGAGGGAGGGGTGGTCTCTACAAGTCTGAGACATGACATAAATGAACAAATACACTCGCGCTCGCACAGCAGAGGTCTCAAGATGCAAATATTAATGGGTTTTTTTTTGAAAGTTTGCATTTCTTAGGCTGCTTCTGCCTCTATAACAGACGTATTCAGGCTAATAAAGTGTCACTAGCTCCCTATGGTGACAGTAAACAATAGCATGAAAACAAGATAGGCTACATTTCCTATTTTATTCATCAAATTCCTCCCACAGCAGGTCTGGAAACGTAGCCGGTGTGAGACTCCCGGACACCTCTCAGAACAGTTAATTGGTGGATCTGGCTCTCCAAAACACCTCCTCTGATGTTACTCTGTGGCTTCCCTGAGGAGTCTTTAATTCACTGTTGATTTGGTTTGTTGTTGTGCTGTGTCTCAGCGTCTGAACAGCGTGTTAAAACAGGCTATTTACCACGTTCTGTGGGAGAGAGAACTGGGCAGGCTCCAGAAGGCCTGGACAAACACCATGTTACCTCGCAGCCAATCTTTTCTCATTCTGTTTCTCTTTCCTCTCTTTTTGAGTTGCTCTGTATTTATCATTTTTAATCTTTACTGCTTTTTTTTTTTTTTTTTACTCTTTCAACTCCATCTTTACCCCTTTTTTCCTCTCCCTCCCACTCCTGTTCTCCCCTGCCCTCTTTTTCTTTGTCTCCCTCTCTTCCAACATAATGCCTATTTGTGAAAAGAGGTTGAAGCATGTTTTATTTTGCTGCACCCCCACCCCTGCCTTCTTTTGTGAGTTACAAAAGAACTGTGGATACCTTGGTTTGGTCATTATTTCATGCGGAGAGTAATTAATGAGACAATTAGGGTTTTTTCCTCCCTCTGTGTTCTCTTTGAACTAAATAAATAGCCAAAAGGTGTCCTCTTTAATTGCACATGGGTCATGGATATAATTAAGATACGCTCTTTATGAAATTTGACTGCGAATAACTGTTTCTCTGTTTGTTGTTCTGACTGCATTCTTGTTTTAAAAAGACACAAATTTGATTCAGCAGCATTGTGGACAGGCAATATGACTATCAAACACAACAGAGATTCAAATAAAAGATAAAAGTTGCCATGATCAAAACCGCTGAGCACAAAAACATTACCTGCAGTCTGCGAGACAGCATTAACGAAGCTGAAGGGAAGCACCGACCAGCCATTTCAAAAGCAGGAACCTTTTTGTGTTGCTACTTTCTGTCACACTGTCTTATCGATGTTGTCATGATGTGACACACCACACACACAATGTTGGGTTGAGTAGTTACACTTAATGTAAATGAAAAAGCAGTGTGACATATTTTGGACTAACTAAAGTCAAACTTTAGTTTTTAGTTCCTCATTACGGTTGTCATTTTGAGCTGAGTAAGGGACTGTGTGAAAATAATTAGGGAGGGAGAGGGGGGTCCAGAAACATTGAAGGGTTGTGGGGGTTTTTCTTTTTGATGAAGGGATTTTATTTTTCTCTCCCCAGTTTTATATTTTACTTCAGCATTTCATAAAGCTGCACAGAGCTGCTGCAAGTGCCAGGTTCATTTAGTCACAGTAGTAATAACTGCTCAGTTAGTGGATATTGGTTCAAAAATAGAGTGGCTGGCGTGTTTGGTGAATGCACCATTCTATGTTCTAATATAGCTAATTTGCAATTTAGGTAGCAGAAACAAGTTTCGAACACAGTGACATATCATCTCCTTTTAAGTTGATATGGTGAACTTGTTAGCAAACAGTTGCTCATTTACACATCCTGCAGTCACGGAGCAACATTAGCATTTATTTGGAGCCGTGTTTCTGGCCACCTGGTGAATGTAAGTCTAATATTTACACTCTTTTAGCTCTGTTTTTTGTCTCTACTAACTCCTGAGGTAAATATCTGGCCCTTTACCCGCTATGTTAACCAGCTAATTGCTAACTTTGTCTGTCTGCTGTTTGGTGCCGAGCAGTTAATGTACAGTGGGTTTGTAGAGCTTTTTCTCTGAAAACAGCTGCCCATTGCGGCAAAAAATGACACTGTGAGATAAAGCCAAACAGTAAAGTTGTGGGCCGGACAGCTAAACAATGAGCAGAAACTCTATAAAGCTCGGTAAAGCCGTGGGGAGCTGCAGATTCGGGTGATAATTCGCTCTTTTTTAAAATAAATTTTTAATAGGTTTTTATAAATAAACAAACTGTACCAATTCAATTTGATATTTGCAGGAGGATGTTGCATTTTTCTAAGTCAAAGGGTAATAAGGCTGCTGAGAGTCTTGCTCCTTTAGAGAGTGAAGCATAAGAGTCAGCCGCTCGCCCCACCCCAATAATTTACATACAGTCCCTAAAGGAACAGGCCAAACTTGTTTGTGTATAAGAGAAAAAAAAAGTGATCTTCTTTAGTTATTTATTTGTCAAGGTGGTACACAATTCAGATGTTACAAATCCCTCTTCTATGAACCATCTTTTCTTTCGCTCTGAAAACTCCACACTTGGTTTGGGTTTCCTTTCAGCCTGCTGCGTCTGGTAGAAATACGCCTGAGAGAAAATATAGTGCGAGTGACTGACATTACATACAAAGGAAAGTTAGCATGTGTAACACTCTTTGCTGTGAAATCGCAGATGGGTTATTTAGTTTGCTTTCATGACTCTACAAGTTTCTTGCAGGCAGCTGTAGGGGCTATTCAAAGCACAGAAAGAATTCTTTATTCAAATTAATTACACTACAACTCCTGTTAACATCCCAATTAGTGGTATTTTGCAGTGATGTGATTTTTTTTTTGCAGCTGTAGATATAATTTCCACACTTTCCACAAAGTACTATTTCTTCTTTTCTCTTGAGGATGCCTTTGTTGTAGCTCAACTTCTCCCACTGCAAAGTAACAGGTGTCTCGTAAAACTGTACTTTAAAAGAAGCTTACACACACACACACACACACACACAGAACTGTCTATTCCCCTGACTAGTATGTGCGGGTGTAATTAGTGAATCTCCCACCACACCTCAACGTCTCTCATTAATCTCTCATGAGCGATTAGGCTGCTGCGACGTATGGAACGGCGGGGAGGTGTGAAACTGGGTGTGAAACTGTTGTCATCTCATATGTTATCGCACTCCGGAGACTGGGAGGATTAAACCACGCCAGACACAGCCCATTGGCAGCTAATCATGCTGCTAATGATAAGTGAAATATTCGACTGCCTCTCATTGCAATGGCATTACAAGGTCAAGATCTCACACAGATCGCGAACACACACAAGCGGTGCCACTGTTGTCTCTCTGAGGAGCTGCTTCTTCAGTCGCTTGCGTTGTTTTGTATAAACCCAAAAGCAGAGGCCAGATACAAGCCTGAGTGAAGCCTTTGGAATATGACACTTGATGGCTGATTAGAGCGAAACATCAGGGTAGCCTCCAACTGTGACACTCTGATGAGAAGTGATCTAAAGGGTCTCGTCAGAAGACGTCATGCTGACCGCTGTTGCTGTGCCAGATGCTTGTCGCTCAGCGCAACTCCACATCAAAAATGTAGAATCTGTTCCCTGCAGGCGCCGCTACACGAGAGATCTCCATTTAATTAAAAAAGGTGCAAAGTTCCATATTGCAACAACTGCAATTACTCAGCCTGGGCAGACATTTAGGAGAATCAAATGTCATCAGCCATTATGTGCGAAACATTCATACTACATTTTACTTACATGTCAGATTCTATAGTTTAATTGATAGTCACTGAGTTAAATACAGCTTTCCTCGCCCTTCGTTATTTTCTAATAACGACATGAATAAATGAAGGATAATAATGACGCATCAGCAAACCAAATCCAGAAATGTGTGGTTTCCTCCATTAATGTCACTCTAAGGCTCAGGTCCCTTTAGAGTTGGTTATGACTCAGGCTGGTCAAAGTGAGCAACTGCAGCGGGGCCCCAGACCTTTAGGGGACCAGAGGGATCCAAGTTCACACTGTGGCAATATACAGTAAACTGAAATAATAAGGACGTTAAGGCAACGCCTGTGTTATTACCTAATCTTGAGCCAGTTCTCACAGCAGCCCTGTGGTGAAAAGTTGAAACAGAATCATCTTTTGGAGAAACGCAACCGACGTCACCACGCTGCGGTGGCCAATCACGCCCAGGTGAAGAAGAACTTTGTTTACCATGTAGCATTGTAGCATTCCGCTGTTTACCGAGCAACTGTGAAGATGGAAGAGAGACTGATTGGCGCCGAGATGACTGCACATCAGCTGTTCAACCCTGCCATGAGGGAGCACAAAGACATTTTGCTGGTTAGTATTTCTACTTGTGCTACAATCACCATGGCCATGTAGTGACACACCCACACTGCTGCACAACTGCCTGATTTGGTCCGAATGCAGCCTAAGAGTGAGAGAAACGGGGTGCTCAATAGAGGCCCACTGCTTATTTGTGGCCAGTCTAGCAGGTTAATCCAGCCCATTTTTCATCTATTTGATTTGTTTTCATTTCCAGGTTAACTTTAACAGATGTAGCTGCACTCCTAATTAGCAAAAATACAGTATTTCTAAAAACAGCAACAGCAACAGCATCCCTGTCTGCTAGAAATTAAATTTTTCATGCGACTAATTTGTTTTGTCAAATACGTTATGAGGGCTGCCTGAATTATGTTCAGTGGCAACAATTTTCGAAGGAAGGAAGGAAGTGCTATGGTTTTGTACCGCACACAAGTCGTGTTAGGCAACTAAAGCACTTCGGTTACGGTTAAAGGGCATTTTAATAAAGCAATGTTGTGTTTTGTGCTTCAAATCACGTTGACTTTTTCCAATATGTAACGAACCTCACAAGCTTTTCCTTACCTTAAACAAGCCTAAGCTTTGAGTGCCTAAACATAACCATAAAAACGTTCGTCGTGCTTTAGTTGCTACGAGCGGATGTTGTAGGAGAACAAATGAAATACGTCATCTGTTAACATTATGTTCTGTATGAACATTTTGTGATATGGCAGATAAGGAGACAGGGTTAGGGTGAGATGACTGTACATGTTTGTAGCCAGAGGATGTATTTTGGATCTCAGCAAATGCTACTCAACAGTATTTTTCTTTATGCTATTTATGTTTTTATGCATTTTAACAGTGTAGTAACTGAAAGATGAATTAAACAGTCAAAGATAATGGACTTTTCTGCTACCTGCTCCTTGTTTTCCATGTTGGCCACATGAAAGTAACACCAACAGACAATCTACTGGCTTAATCGGCTTGATTATACGCTCAGTTGCCAGTTTATTTGGTACACAAAACTGTTTTAGAGAATTGTTGGTTCAACTGTATGGTTATTTTGGAGGCTGCAGTCTTGAATTGTATTGCATTACTCTGACAGCGGTTTCTTTTCTGTCAATAAGGGGAGACTAAAAACGACTATAAAGTTAAACCAACACCTCTTTCTACACAGTTTCATTAAGGAGATGCTTCGGTTGTGCGCGAGTGAATAAACTTTGGCTGTCATTTAATGTTTGATTACTCAAAACTGTAAATGGTCTAAACAAGGGGAATGCGCTGTGCTCAATAAGAAAAAACATGAATCAGGGGATATGAAATCACATGAGAATTGAGTTTGATAGCTCCTCTAGGCTGAACTAAACATCTCAATTACCTCCAGGGGGTTGAAAAAGCACTGCAGTAAGGAGATGTGGCAGATACAATATTTAAATTGACTGTCAGCGGAAGAAAAACCCTGCTAAGCTTATATTTGATTACATATTTTATAGAACACAAACACAAATGCACGCACAAATGCATCTCAGCTACAGTAGAGCCTGCTGCTGCCAGCCCGCCACACTATTATAATCATCAGCCACATATGGAGCTGCTGTCCCGCCTGTGGGGAATAAGGTTGTAGAATGGGCCAACGGGATGAAACCAGAGGACCTCACTACTCAGAGGTGATGAATGCTCTGCTGCTTATGGAGCCTCCTGCAGTGCATCTGTGAAAGCAGATGAATGGGGAGGAGAGGCTGATAAATTGGGTCACACGAACGTAGCGTTTCTGGGTAATGCGGTGAAAACGCTGGAGGAGTGCAGTTGGGTGGCTGCACGTGCCTACAACTGGGGCAGGGCTGCTCCAACTTGACTCGATTTCCTTTCTCCGGCTCCTCTCGCGCTCCTGGCATTATTGAGAAGTTACGCTTTTAATTTGCAAAAACATGCTTCGCTTTTTCCATTTCTTGAAGTCACTCACTCAAAACACGTCACCCAGACCCAACTGAAAAACAGCCTTTTTTTGTTCATAATTTGCTTTGTGACTTTTGTCTTTTTTGCCTTTACATGATGAACACCAAGGTGGTGGTTTGCTAATAAATACTGTTATCAGGCAGATAGCGACATTTGACTTGTCATGTTGTAGCTAATACAAGATTCCTCATTGACCGTAATTACATTATAAAAGGTATGCAGCAATTTTTATTTCATTCAATTGTGCAGTAACATGTTTCTTGAAAATTCAACATTAATTTATAAAAAGTAATTTATTCCCTCTGAAAACTGAAATGTTGCTAACCGTAAAATAATTATCAATCTTGGTTTCAGATGTTTGGTTTTAGTTCCTTTGTTACAGATTATGTCTTGGCATAAAAAAATGAAAAAATCCCTCTCGAAATGATACCCCCCATTTCACAAAAAAAAAAAAAAAGAAAGTCATGTTATGGAAGCTACTGAAACTGCTGTTTACTTTAAATGTGCATAACCTTTATAAATTGAACATCAGTGTAACAAACAGTCCAGTGGCAGCTTTGATACCAAATAAGCAGTATTGACCTTTAAAATCTTGGAAGTATCAGTTATTGATACATGTCACATGCCAGCTTACATGTATGGACAGCATGTGCATGTGCCTCATCACATCACATCGCATCACATCACATCTCTGGGGCTTGGTGTGTTCATTGCCCTTGCTCTCCTTAAGGCTGCTCTCTGCTCCGATCTAATTTCATTAATTTCAGGTTGTGGAAGAGTTTGATAGGGTGGTTGGGGCTCGGAGAACGGGGCGAGGGGGTCCTTTACCTTGGCACAGATAAGAAGACAAACTAGATTTGAGGGCGGATAGATCTTGTCGGCAGCACACGCCGCCTCTTGGCAAGCGCGGCAGAGTCGATATTGAGCGGGGCCTTTCTTACCTCCTAAGATTTACAGTATCTGGAGCTCCGCAGCCTCATACTTTAGTAGATGGATGAGTATTTCATACGGAGCCAACTGGCGCAACATGAGTTGAGCTGAAGGTCATTGTGACTCATTTCCAGCTCAGAACCTGGGTGGCTGGAGACAGAGCCGCTAAATCTCTACTACTGACTTGTTTTAATAGTACAAAGAAGACGGCCCTATGAAAAGGAACAGACTGTAGCCCAGTGCTGGTACTGTACAGCACTGATGCAACACACATGTACAGACTGTACAGTGCCAAAGACAGTAGAGAGTACAGTAGTAGGGAGTAGGTACAGATTGCCGTAGAACCTCGAGACATATGGCAGGGCGCCCCATGCCTCCCAGCTAATTGACTCCTAATGAATCACTGGTTTGGCATGCTACATGTCCCTTGTGATGGCTGGTGTCATTGATGCATTGAAGATGCCCAGTCCTCTGGAAGTGAAGCAGGCAGTGACGGCCGCTCCGGCTGAACATGGGAGGCACTGCTGGCTTCACACTGAACACTTCACTCATTCACCAGATGTTACAGGCCAAAGCACAAGGATTACTAGCCACCCAGCTCCACACAATGGAAATAATTGTGTGATGGGCTTGCAATTCACTGCCCCATTTGATTCCAGTAACACTCTCTGTAGTGGCGGGGTCACCGCCTCATTGTCGACTCAACAGTGTCAGAGCAATAAGGGACGTAACTGTGAGAAAACACTTGAAGTCAATGGTGCTTGACTGCTGTTTTTGCAGAATGTACACATATATCTACAACAGACTAAATTCCATGTGAATCGATGGAAACGTTACATAAGCTTTGACTGCCATCAGCAACAATTACTGACCTAACTGTTTTACTCTTCAGATAACTTCTCATCGTTTTTTCTCATTTCAACATGTAATTCAATAATAATAACTGAAGTGCACTTTGATAAGGTTTGATGCTTTTGTAAACAGAATGGTCCCATTTTGCATAATATTTTAATGGATATTGGGGAAAAAAATGTAATGAATTCATATGTAACAAGATATGAATGGAAATAGAGTTGCAATTTACACCCTCGTTATATGGTGAAAAAGATAATATCTTCGATTCTGTGGGGGATGTATTCAGTTTTAAAAGTGTGGGCCTATTTCCAATTTCATTACTGAAACAGGTCCAGCCCAAACATATTGGAAAGGAAATGTTCATTTAAATATTTTCCAATTTCAGGTTTTATATTTTGCACAACAGCTTGTTGATGTCAGCAAGAGACTGAGTAATAAGGGAGGATTGTTTCCATTAGATTACCCTGTCTGAGCTAAATATTTTATTCTTTTCAGGTTGATTCTCCTGGAAGATGTTTAAGTAATAGTTTTGGGAATATACAATAATATAAACATTTTGGGAAATCTTGCTGAGAAGTTAGATTAGAAGATTGACACAGCCGTCACGACGTTACGCTAGATATAAAGCTGGAGCCAGCGGCTGTTTAGCTTAGCTTAGCATAAAGACTGGAAACAGGGGGAAACAGCTAGCCTGTCTCTCCCCAAAGGTAACAAAATCCGCCTACAAGCACCTCTAAAGCTCACTAATTAATACGTTATATCTCTCTTTTTTTAATCCATACAAAAACCTTACTTGAAAAAACAACAGCTTTATGGGGGTTATCTGCTGGACTATTTCTTGGCCAGGACCAGTTGCAAGGCAACCAGTGCAGACTCCAGTAAGTTACTGGTCCCAGCCAAGAAACAGTACAGCAAATAATCCCCATAAAACAGCAAACTGTTGTTTTGATTTTCTTATCTAACTCTCTGCAAGAAAGCGAATGAAGGTATTGCTCAAAATGTCAAACTGTTCCTTTAAACTTCCCTTGGGAGAGATCTGAATTCCTTTTCTGTAGCTACTTTTACAGCTTGTAGTTTGAGTCTTTGCCTCTGACACATTTGGTTGCCACAAACCTCCCATTGCACTCTCAACTTCAGATGCACCTGTCATGTTGATTACACTCCCAATGGAGCATGTGCATCATTCAGCATCCTAAATGCACCGCTATCTGAGCAATCTCAGCCTTTTCAACAGAGGCAACTGAGATCACCTCTGACCTGCCTCTGCCAGGGGCCACATCTTCAATAATGAAAAAACTAGAAGTGATAAGGCCACCAGCAAAATGAGAACTCAGACACAATCTTGCAAGCTCATTAAAACTACTTTTATGAAAGATTTAGGCCACTCCAGCAATCGTGTGTCTAATGCTGAAACGTTACATTAATGTCAGTGTAACCCCTGTTCATTAGATGCATTATCTCAGAGCACTTGGGAAATCTTAAGGGAGTTCAAGTTGAGGTAATGCCACTGCAATCTGAAGAGAAACGACAAATGTGATAATACACCAGGCTTTCAGCAAGACAAAAGGCAAGAGGCAACACTACAGCAAATGGGCGAGACAACCCCAAGGATTTGAGAACAAGGAGTGCAAAACAACAACCAGCCGAAATGTTGCCCCTGCTTTGTTGTAATTGTGCTGGGATAACATGGAAAAGAAATAACTGAACCACTTTCACCATTTTACAATAATTGCAAAAGGGGAAAAGGCATTATGGTCTTAATCGGATAAGATATAGCTCCCATATCCACTAGCTGCTTTTGCTGTCAGGAGCTAAATTAAGTTTCTTGATTCCACTGGGAGACCCAACAAAGAAGCCTTTACTGGAGAAGTTAATGCTCTCTAGTGTTTTGTTCAGCTCCATCTTAAGCCCCGCAATCACACTGGGCTGCAGAGAACTGTCTTGGGATAACAACTGGAAATGATACTGTATGTAGCCTATGTGTGTGTGTGTGTGTGTGTGTGTGTGTGTGTGTGTGTGTGTGTGCGTGTGTGTGTGTGTGTGTGTGGGTGTGTGTGTGCAACACATGTGTCCTACAATCGAGCCAGTGAGTGCAGCTTAGGATCTATTGCAGAACATCCCCCATAAGGAGATTAATACAGGCAGTTTGGCTGATTGGCAGAAGTCGCCAATGAACTTTGGCACCAATGTCAAAATGCTAACGACGACCTTTGCTTATGTCCCGCCAAGCCGCAACATAAACATGACTTTCATGGCCACATGTCATTTGAGAGCACAAGATGTAGGCGAGCCACACTATTTCACCAGCAGCTTGTTTTATAGCTGCTAGCTGTTTTGTTATACTGCTTTTCCACAGCAGTAGCCAAGGCCATTTCCCATCTAGGCCTGCTCTTACGTTATCACTCAAGCAGAAAACACAGGGCATCGTGATAGACATATGGTCCAGTACTGAATTGTGCATTTGAACTGGTCGTCTTGGCTCATATTCAGTTTTACCCAAGGGGGGTTTGAGTTTTGAGGGGTTAAAATCATGGAAAAACACTCCACTAGTAACCCTGATGAAGATTACTTAAGAAGTGGTTAAAATTAGTCTTACAAAGAATTTGGCAAAAGCATAACTCTTATTTTTCACTTTTATTAAGAAAACAAGAGTCAAATCAGATTAAATGACTTATTGATATGAATATTTTTACAGTGCTGGTTGGCTCCTGTTAGTTTAATAGAGTCAATATGGTTACATATAGCGCCACAAACAATAACAGACTATACAAAGTTTAAACCAAGTGTATAATATGCCAAAAAAAAGATTGATTAGCCTCTGATATCCATCCATCCCTCATCGGGAAAATCCAAATGTGGGCGCAACTGCACGCCCTGACGCTGTTTATGCACCCCTTTCTACAATTAATAGGATTGTTTTTATCCCCATTGTGACCCTTGGAAGTGAATGAAGACCAGAGGACTCACTCCTCTGCAGGCCTGTACACTGCTTTGAGGCAGACTTTGGCTCGGCGCTGCCGGTCTGACCGGTGCCGCTGCGCTGCGCTGTGCGCTCCCATCCAACCATCCATCCACAGGTACGCATCCCCCCAATGCAGACTGCTGAGCATTTTCTAACCGTTTCTGAACATAAATCAATACATTTATCAACATATGCGTCATCATTCACTCAGCATCAGAGCAGGTTAACGCGCAGTGGGTTGAAGATGACTTACTGTTGTTGCAGCAGGACATCTCTTCATTTGAATATTTGGGGTGGGAGGGGGGCTCAGACGTGGTCCTGATACTTGTATCTTTAGAGGGCATCCTACAAAGCAACATAGCCTATATATGTAGCCTAAGTCGTGCATCGATTCGGAATAATGTCAAAAGGAAATGTCCGTCTCCAATTTGTGCGCAATTTAATATGGGACAGCAGGTTATTTGACAGGCGACCGGCGTTTGCGCTTTAAACGATTTAAACATTCAAATCCAGCAAGCATCATCGATGATCTTACTCACGAGCTCATTTCTGATCTCATTTGTTACATTTGATCATATATGTGACTGTTTCTCAGTCATCCATAGCGGACTGTTCCGCAACCCATTTTCATTCAGCGGCCAACGCATCCTATCCATAAATCTTGTCGCTGAGCTGCCTTGCATCCTTAAACAGCTCTACAGTCTCACAGTTTTAAAGACTCCCTTTAATGGAGAAGCTCAGGACTGAGATGTCACTCACCTTTTCTCAGCGGATGCTTCTCTGGAGTGTCCCATTTATGCGTTTTAATCCACATCTGTGTCCCCTTCATTTGAGCGCTCTATTTTTCCCCCCATTGAGAGGGAGAGAGAGAGAGGGAGAGAGCGTGTTTAAGAAAATCCATTTGTTAATTCCATTTGCCGGACACACAAGGTGAAATCACATTGCCTCGCTTTTTACATGTTCAAAATTCTTCCACAATTCTAAGATCCCGTAAAGCTCTATCTTCTTTTTTTCTCCTCTTCTCTCCAGCTCTGAAGTTGCCTGGTTACCCCTGTTTCTCATTCAAGGAGGCTGAAGGCTGCATACAGCGGCCAATCATAGCAGCAGCCGGAGAGATTAACTATTTCTTGGCTCCACTATTCTAGACTCAGGCGAAAATGAGGGGAGTGGGCGGGGAAACTGGGCCCCCGGTGACAGAAAAAAAAATTAAAATGCACAGAGAATAATGTAGAGAGAGGGGATCCGTTAGAGGGAGAATGTGTGGAGGGAGTGGGGAGGGGAGGAAGGGGATTAAACATTTTCGAAAAATAAAGGATTGAGGAGAGGAGGAGGGACCAGTTGCCACTTCTCACAACAACAAAGATGTAAGTGAATGATATTCCAGCCATGCTGGATGTTATGCAAACTGCAGTGGAGCAGTTGCCCATCCATTCCTCCTCCCTCAGTGGACAATCGGTCTTTAAGGAGCAGAGATCCTTCTCATTTCTGAAATCCCCAAAAAGCAATCCATCAGGGTAATTGATCGCCCCCCTTTAACCAGCCATCAAGCCGAAGCACCCCCCCCCTTCCCTCACCCCTGTCCCACTCCAGTCGCCTCATCACAGGCTGTATTGATTTCAATTTCCCCCTCCAGCCGGGGTGAAAAGGTGTAGGGGAGCGAGCCTGTTTCAATCACTAATACACGGCACGTGGGGGCATAATGACCCCCCACCTTCATGTTCAGCTACTGAGGGGGCTACTACATCCAGGTCAGGCACCCTCATACACACACACACACCTACTGTATGACGGCCTCGACCTTTGTGAATGGCTACAGCCTGCACACTGGTGGCTTCAGACTTGCCCCCACAGGGTGCCATGCAGAAGTGCTGGTGCATTATGGGGGAACCGTCGGGGGTCCTGACAGCGCAACAACAAGCTTCTCAAAGAGACAGCACACAGTAGGTGGAAGGAGGGTGTGTGTGGGGGGGGTGACCCATGTGTGGGGGCGTGCACGAGACTGTCTGGGACATTCCAGCAGATACAAGTCATCATGAAATATATTGCATTACATCTTAAATGTCGTCAATCTTGTTTTTAAAAAGCATTTTTTTTTCATTCTACATTACAAAAAGATGTCAGTCAGTTCTGATTCATGCTTTGGTGCAAAAAGAGTTGACATGCGATAAAAAAAAAGTTTTTCTTTTCATTTTTTTTTTGTTGTGTTGCAGCCACTGAGTGTGATTGATGTATCGCTGGCTTCACTCCATCCCACAGATTACATATGAAAACAACAGTGTTGGGGTCCTCCCTCCCCCACTGCCGGACCAGAGCTGTGTGTGTATGCGGGTGTACAGTTGTATGTGTGTGTGTAACACACTAGCATAAGTACACACACACACACACACGCACATACACTTAGCGGTTGATTGACGTGTAGCTTTTGGCTTGAGCACAGCTTAATCCCGCTGCTTTCACAGATGGACTCAGTCTTCCTCTTTTTGTCTGGTGTCAGCAGCAGTGGCAGTGGCATGTTATACATTTACCCACACACACACACACACACACAGTACAGTACCATGTACTTTTGTTTACTGGGGAGGGAGGCTGTTGTGTGGGTTCTAATCCCCTCTGTAACCCGCCCTCCATTTAGTGGCCACCCCTGCTACTGTGTGCACACACACACACACACATGCACACAAATGCACACAGGCATCTAGTCTTTGGTCATTAAAAAAACAAAGGAGGTCAGTGTCAGGCAGCTGGGTCCTGTGAAGCGAGAGTTAATCCTCATTTTCAAGGCCCACAGACAAAAAGAAGCCTCACAGATGAAATGTTTCATGAGTTACACATGAACACATCGCTCTTGTGCCACCTTGTTCATCCATCCATCCACCTTCACAACAGGGAGCGTGTGTGTTGTCTTTCAGTCTCTCAGCTCTTCGTAGGTTGATGCGGAGCATTATTAGCATGAATCAAGAGGGGAAAGATTAGACTTTTCTCCCCCTCCCTAATCGTATTCCACTTCTGCAAAGGCTTTGATTTCCATGTAGATGGAGCTGTGCTGATAACGGGCGGAGAACTGGCCCGGAGAAATGAGGCAGAGCGATAAGATAAGGCGAGCAGATCCCCATCCAGACAAAAAAAGACAAAGAGGAGAGTCATCACCCCACATGGCGGTTAATCTCCATTCAATCCAGAGATTACCGCAGTCAAAAATTCTCATTGCCGCACCCTGGCAAATGATTAGTCATGTCCCAGAGGAGAGGTGGTTAACTGGTGGCCCCCACTGCAAAACCATGGAGTGAAAGCTGATCAATAACTAGTTCCTGGTTACAATGACAGTGGCTTTGGGATCACGACACAACATGTATGTCAACGGCAGAAAACATGCATATTGGACACACACGAGATGCTGATTTGTGACAGTGTTCCCTGGGCTTGTAGCTCACTGAAGACTTGACTGCTGATGAGGCCATTCAGCTGTATTGTTGACACAAGAACGCAGTCACAGAATGAGCGCGTTATCGAGGAGAGCGGGCTGTTTTGTCCGTATTGTGCTCAGCCTCCACTGAGTTCTATGCTAATGGACTGTTTTAATCAAGTCTCATCGTATTGTTGTAGCAGTGTGTGAGTGATTAGCATTCAGAGAGGAGCGGCGGGGAGAAGCCTGACATCGATAAATGACATGTGACCCTTGACCCCGACTGCTGAAAAGTTCCTCTCTTTTATCAGTCTCACCCCAGGCCTCTTCATTTCCTGTAGAATGACTAATCATAATGTACTGAGACACCAGCAGGTCTGGAGGCCTCAGGGGATAAGGAGCAGAGCACCTGTGCTAAAGTTAATACACACATTTTTTATTAAGGGACATGGGCAAGTTGTTCAAGCTAACCATGTCACAGTTGTGCAAGCCAAGGATCATTCCTATGAAAGTTGCTCAGTGGCGCATGAAGCCAAAAAAGTTTGACTTTCTGGGTATAAAATTACCCGGCTCTGCTGCATAGCTTCTGCATTGTACGACCTATAGATCAAGTGCACTAGTATTTTCTTTAGCCCCGCCTCCCAACCACTCAGTCTCAGGCTCACTCACATGAATGGCAGTGAGTCTATAACTCTGGATTTGGCTATTAGTGGCTTTTACAACTTTAAGGGTATAATGATTTAAATTAGGGCTATTTAAGTGTTCATACTGGGAAGTTGATGTATCCGCTGATTTACAGACGACTCTTTCACAATGCAAGTCTACGGGGAAAAGTCTTCTTGGGCCAGTGTGCATCACATGACAGACCCAGAAGTTGTGATTACACAGTTTGGCCACTATGTCAAATTGGCTTCATAGCCCGGCGCACGTCTTGAGGGCTTGTTGCAAGCAGGGCAACAAGGAACACAGGGAATAGGACCCAAATGCAGAAAACTGAGGCAAAGCAGATGCAGTTCAGTGATTTTAATAACAAAAATTAGGTACAAAGGCTTACAGGAAGGTGAGGCAGGCAAGGGTCAAAACCAGGGTGCAGTCCAACACAAGCAAACAAATCTCATAAGGAGCAGGTAGGAATCCAAAGTCCAATAAACAAAAGGTCAAAACACAGGTAAGGCAGGCAGAAACAGGGAACCAAGACATGGTGCGCACACAGCAACATAACATAACCAACTGGCAAAGGACAAAGCAAGTAAACTGGTTTATGTAGTGAGGGGTGATTAAGGAACGAGGTGCAGGTGGGGAGATGAGTGAGGAGGCTCAGGTGACTGCAGGGCTGATGACAAATGGGAGCAGGTGTGTGGATGGGTGGGGCAGTCAGGTGATGGGAAAAGGAGGGAAAGTCCGAGGACATCTGGTGGACAGCTAGAGGACGGCAGGTTCAGGGGAGTTGAAGGGAAGAACATGGCCTGGGAGAAGTGAGCAGGGGCTGGAGACAGGGGCATTTAGCATACATTCTTGAGTGATGAATAGTGAGTGAGAAACTCATAGCAGCATGCTAAATAGTGCACAATATTCCTAAAACTGTTTTAAAGCTGCACTAATCAATATTTTTACATTGACAGTATGTCAAATGACTATGTTTAATGAGAAAGGGGTCACTTGTAGTGAGGAACCCACAAAGAATTATCACCCAATTTAAGCCTTATGGGCAGTTTTAGCATCTTTCAGCTCATTGTTTTGGTTTTCTGGCTGAAACTGTACTGTTTTGGTTCATACTCATTGTACAGTACCTGCCCAGCACCAAACAGAAGACAGACAAAGTTAGCAACTTGCTGACATAGCAGAGCATTTAGCAGCTAACGAGCCAGATATTTCCCTCTGCAGTTGGTGCAGAACAAAAAGAAAGTAATATGAGACTAAATATTGGACTTAATTCGTCAGGAGGAGGCAAACACGACTCCAAATGAATCCTAATGTTGCTCCGAGTCTGCTGGAAGTAAAAAAGGCAGCTGTTTGCTAACATGTACACCATATCACCTTTTAATGTCAGTGCTGAATGTGTTTACAGCTTGCTCCACTGCTCCCAATTGGTCAAAAACGCAATTAAGCAACTTTCCACCTTGAAGGACTAGGGGTATTGTTAGAAACAGCAGGAACAAAGTGAGCATAAACAGAAATTGTGATGCAGCCAAACTGGCTTTTAAAACACTCACTTGTGAAAATGGGACCTCTGCTTTGTTTTCTGTTAGAAAGAGGTTGTACGTACTGTTGTCACACTGGTTTAAAACAAGGCTTCTGTGTCTTCTAACTAACCTTGGATTTCCTGAATATGCCTGAATGTCATAGTTGAATTTCAAAACATCAGCCGTGAACTGGACATTTGAGGATGGAACCAATCATCAGACATGAATGCATCATTCCTATATGCATACAAAATGTCAACTTTCAACTCCCCCCTAACACGTTAAAATGATCCAAAGAGCAGCATCAAAGCACTCAGTCTAACCTCAGCACAAATGATACACATGGCTGAAGCTCAAGCTCAGGGTGTGACGGTTTATTAGCTGCTGATATCCAATCACAAGAACAGGAAGTAAAGCAGATGGACAATGACAGGTGCCAGTTTTCATTTTGGGAGGGAAAAGGCAATGGATTTACACCCATCTGCTGAACTCGCATTCTTAATTAGAAGCGCTAACACAATGTGGTTACATTGCATCTGTACACTATTGGGATACAGGACAGTGTACAGATATCTTCTGCTAGTTATTTGGGCTCTGAACATCTTGATTATTGTCTGTTAGAAAGTCTTAACTCAATGGGCTATTTGTATCTCTTTTGTTCCTGCATTCATGCAACATTCTTATTGTTTGATGACATATGAGCAGACATGCACATTTCCAAAATTTAAATATACATTTATTGGATTGTTTGTCCTGTGTCAATGGGCCATAGACGTTGTAGATGTCATATGCTAACATACAAACCATATTATGCACATTTTTCTGTAAGTCTGAATACTCTGCTACACATGTGAAGGAGTGAAAACAGTGAGGTGGCACTGTCTTTGCCCAATCAGCAACTCTGAGCACACAGCAGCTTCTTCAGGGTCATGTCCGGTTTGTCAAAGAGGCCCTTTATTTTAGCGAGTGCACTGGTTATTTAGAAATCCCAGCACACACACACACACACACACACACACACACACACACACGCATGTATTGTACGCGCTCTTTCCACCCACACATCACTGTGATCAAATTGTCACAGGGGCCCGATGACAAAGACAATGTGACAGTATGTGATTTATTGTGTCAGAAAAGAAAGTAAAAGAGGGTAATTGAGGGGTAAGTGGAGGAAACAAAGTTTGCAGGTGTCAGCGTAACTTTGTCTGCCGTCACAAGACTATGATGAATTTATTCATGGGTGGGTGACGCTGCCAAGTCAAGGACAAACACCATATAATTACCCCATAAATTTAGGAAGTGATTAATTCTAAATTCCAGCTATTTAATTAAAATATGCAAATAGACAGCCGTTGTTGTAACATGCAACACACTTAGCAGAGTAACAAAGTTTGACGGGAGTTCAGTCACTTCCTAACATTAGCTGCCTAAAAAAGAGCCAGGGACCACACACACACACACACACACACACACATGCACAGACACGCACTCACACACACTACATCTGTCTCCATTGCACATTTGCGCCATTGCGCATCTCTGATTTACTGAGCACATTTGGGTCCAACAGTGGTGACTCAAGCAAGCTGACTCCTTCAAAGCAAAAGAAGAGTTGGAGAGCCATTACAGATATAATTGGATTTCATTTCAACCATGTGTGTGGAAAAAAGACTTGTCACCACCCTGGAGAAAATGGAACCAAACTACAGTCATTGTATTTACTGCACTGCATAGAGGGGGTGTATATGTTTGTGTATATACAAATGTGTGTTTCACCCCACACGCCTGAGAGTGTGTTTTTCAGTGTGTCGTGTGGGTGTGTGTTGCACATCTCAGCGCATGAAATCCCAAGACACATACACAAGTGTCAAATGAATCCAGAGAAAGAGAGAGAAATGGGTTTCCCTGATGCTCTTTAAAGCGATGCATCAGAGAAGGACAAACTGAAAGACAGTAAATGCAGGACAGGAGGGAACCACAGCTTCAGCCATGCCTCTCCACTTTCGGAAATAAGCCTCACAAATTGTATGTCATGTCTGTCACTGCTGCACAGCAAAAATGTCCATCTTGACAAGACATTCAGTCTATGGAGCCCCGAAACGGACAAAAAAGGCTATCAGACATGAACTTAAAGAAAGATAATGTTATGTTATGCTACCTAACTTATTTAGCAATAGCTTGCCGGCTAAAATGCTTTAGCTACTGTTACAAAAATGTATACAGGGACGCTGCATTCATGCAATCTCGGTAGAATAGGAGGAACAGGAGAAGCACAGTGTTCACACATTATTCCAAGATGCTTACCCACTGCTAGCCTTGTAGTCACACCAGATATATCCTAAATTAGCTACTTTAGATGCTCTATGAATTTGTAGCGATTCATTAACAAATAAAACCAAATACAGACAGTGTAGCTCATTTGAAATCAGCTGAATTTACTGTATTTGTTTTAATATTTTATTTTATTTAGATGCAACTGCCATCAATAGTGGCTTTGCAGCTAAATTACCAAGGTTTGTTGACTGCTTCTGTAGTTCTTTTCACTAAGTGGGAAATAGCTGTCAGGAATTACGGATATCGCTGACGAACTCGAAGACTGAGGTGAACGTTTTTTCCCTCTTGGCTGCTCATAATTACGGTGTGAACGATATGACGAGAACACGTTATAATATTACCTGCACTGGCTGGTGTAGTTTTATGAAGTAGGTTAGCTGCAGCGAAGACTGATGCTCAGGTTCTTTAGCTAACACTAGCCACACAGTCCTCTCGATTGCTCTATTGATGTTACACACACATAAACACACAAACACAAATCCAGGGCCAATCACTGACCTTAACGTTCACGGACACACCCATCTCCCAATAGGGATTTAATAATTAAATGTGCACCAAGACCAAATTAAGTTGAAAAATAAAAAGGGAGAGTGAAAGACAAATGGGAGGGTAAAATGCATTTATTTTAAATAAATGAAAAAATATTTTTAAGTTAATAATAATTTATTTTATAATAAATAAACAGGTTTCAATTAATTTTATTATCTAATTGGTGGTAAAGGAAAAGTATAAATACATTTCTTTTTACACTCTCACTCTGACTTTAATTATTTAACTAACAATATTATTTATTTGTGAATTTATTAGATTTTTTACGTGTCTGGTAACCTTTTACAGCATTTTGTCAGTGTCCATATAAGTCCAGTGTAGTTGTAAAAAACAGTTAGTTGGGTGGATATTTTTTCACATGTTTCCAATGCAAATCACCATGGTTTAAGAATATTTTGTGACTATCTTGACACTGCCATATTTTAAGACATTAACATTTTTTAAACAGGTGAGCAAGCTTGTAAACAAGTCAAATTTTTACATTTCTTGCCACATGCGCTCAGTTTTTTGTTGTTGTTTTTTTTAAGAAAAACAAGATGTTAAGACTCAATCCTAGATAAATGACGAGCTGAGATGGGTATATTTTGCAGCGAGGCACCCAGATGCCACGCCGGTCTTTTAGGAACGCGTCAGAAAAGTGGAGCTCCACACTGGGAGTCGAGGCGAGGGAGGAGGGAGTCGGGGAGTATTTGATTTTCCATCAAGCGCATCCAAATGCCTTCAGACCTCCCCTTCACAGCCCTGACAGGCACTCCTACATAGACATCTTCGCATCATCACACTCCTGTGCACATGCAGACAGATGGGTGCAGCTGCTGCACACCTCTCTGTCTCTAACTGACATATATATTTAACCACCCACACGTACTTTACATGACATACACGCACGCAAGATGCAAATTGAGGCACACTGACACACAGGTAGGCTTTCCACTCGCTGTTCCACGTGAGCAGGGCTGCCCAGAGATATTCACCAGAGATTTGGGAGTTTAACTAGTGCAGGGTTCACCAAGTCAGTTTATCAATATGTTGACTATGGGTTATTTAGAAGGTGGCAAACACACACCACGACAGAGCCTGCTTCTCTGGCATCTGGATTCTGGGTTTCCCTCTCCTCCCACTGTATCCTCATCTCCTTCTTGAATGTGCCAACCTTTTGTTTAGAGAGTTTTTATCTGGCAGAATATGAAGCTTGACAATACACAGAAATGATAATAAGGCTCCTCTTCTGATATTTTGAGGCTCTGACCCAGTTTTGATTTGTTCCACGGGGGGCGTTACTGTGATACATGGCTTCAGAACACAACTCTAAATCTTAATAAACAGTGAATCCGCTCTATAATTACACCAGAAACTTTCCCAGTGCATGCAAGTGATGTCTGATGGTGGATAGCTGAATTTCATTTAAGCTGGCCAGCTGAGACGATTGCACGTACGTATATGAGGAATCAGCCAGATTAAGAGAGATGCAACATGTGTGTGTGTGTGTGTGTGTGTGTGTGTGTGTGTGTGTGTGTGTGTGTGTGTGTGTGTGTGTGTGTCTTTGAAGGAGGAGGAGAGAAACGGGATCTGAGGGAAGCAGTGAGTGACAGAAGGAGAGACAAAGGTAGAAGACGATGAGGGTAAAATGAAAAATAGATACAGAAAAGAGCCAGATGGAGGTTTGAATATTCTGCTAACTGCTATCCCTCCACACGTACTGTGGCGTGACGTGCGGCTGTTGCTATAACCCGCCTGATAAAGAATGAGGCAGATGCGTAATGGTGTAGGAGACGAACTCAAATGTCAGTCGGTAATGGGCAGCCTGTTATATTAATCACAGTCAGGGGCCTCCTTAAGACTCCGACATCCTTGGGGAAGAGTGTCATAAAAAATAATGCAGTAAAGAGAACTGTGTAGCAATGCAGCATGAAAAATGCCCTCCATCTGCAGTGACTCAGCCAGTGAATCCAAGGTAAAGAGGAATATGTTTGCCCTCTCTCTTTCTCCTCTCGTCTCCGTGCTATCTCTCTCTGTCCGTCTCTCCGTCTCACTCTCCACGCACGCTTCAGTTCATACACTCATCCCCACACACACACATATGTAGACTGAGAAAAAGGAAGACAGATGGAAAGGGAGACACTTGCTTCAGCACATCATCAAGGCCTGCTTACGTTCATCAGGTCCTGTGTACATACGATTTCGGTCATTATCCTCAAATAGACCTATGAATTCATGCATGCTTGCTCAAACAATCACCACTGCCTTTCCTTTTCTAAATCAAACAGCAGATGCAGGCATTTTCTTCATTTACCCCCTCCTGTTGGCTAATCTGTTAATTCTACATTCCCTGGGTGAGACAGACAATAAGGATGATGGGCTTCAATGTTAAAACCCCTCGGCTATCGGATCTACGTGGTGAGACTGTCTATTGTTACGGGGCTTTCTAATGTAAATAGGCGGTGTAAACAACAATCACTTCATGCTACTGCCCTAGATAGATACTACAGTGCACTGCAACACAATTAAGCACAAAGACATAGTTATGCATGACTGGGTACACTTGCATTCATACTTCATACAGCGCATGCATAAACAAGCATGAGCTCTCATTTAGATGAAGTCCACAATGAGGAGTAGGGCCACAGTATGCCATTCAGTCCTCTTTTGATGCTGCAATACTTGTCCTGAACCATTCGTAGTGGGATATAGGACAATATTTCCACAATAAAAGCTTCCATGTCTCGAGGGGATGTAGAACTTTGCACAAATGTTCACAGAAGGTGTGCGAATAAATCCTGGTTTTTATGAAACCACTCAAATTTGATGAGCAGTGAATGGAAGCCTATCATCACTTCTTCCTCTTTGCCAAGGTAGCTTGCGCATGTTTATTCCCAGAATTTATTGCCTTTGCATGACTGCACTCCTTGCCGTGATAAGTTTGCTGATTTTTGTTTTTCAAACCGATGCACCTGTAACTCGAGGAGCGACTCCTTGCTTGCCGGCTCATCTCGCACTGAAAATCCACGCATGAAAGTATAGATTTTCCGGTCCTGGTTTTGAATCTTATCCTGTTTTTGATCATATTCGGGATGTGACATTTACTCGGAACATGGAGCAACCTGGTTATTCATACATGATTCCAACATTATCTAGGTTTTCTGTACTGTGTACTGAGTTACTTCAGCAGCTGCCTCTACTGTTCTGCTGGAACTAGCTTCTTCATCTGATACAGTCTATCTGCCACGTTACCAGACATACACTTTAATTTCAGCACGTAGACCATCATTGCATCATTTATGATCATATTCTTTGTTTTTCTGACTGACTCTTAACTTGCACCTGCACACATGGCAGAGAATGTATGCAGGCGATCCCTTTATATATCACAGGATCCCAGTTTCCTTTGGAGTACTTTTTCACAACAGACGTTTCAACTTGTCATGTGCCACATTCACGTCATAAGTGGAAAAAAACGTTCATGCCAGCCAAGTTCAAGTTCAAGTTGTAATTCAAAGTCGGAGATATCAGGAATTTCTGACAGCGACGTTATCTCCCGCCTGATGAAAAGAACTACAGAAGTAGTCAACAAACCTGTAGCAAAATGGTTGCCAAGCCACAATCGCTGGCAGTTACTGCTAAATAAAATCCAATACTAACACTAATACAGTCGATTCGGTTGATTTTAAAGAAGCTATACACTGTTTGTATCTGGGTTCGCTCCAAATTTGTAACACAGCAAAAGTAGCTCATTTAGGGTATTGAAATAGTGTGACTACAAGGTTAGGAGTGGGGTTCCCATCTTGGAGTAATGCCAGAGCACTCCCGAGTCGGAATTTCATGAGGTTTCCTATTCTTCACATTCTGCCGACATTGTGTGAATGCAGTAATAGTAGGAAAAGCACAGGTGTTACTAATAACATTAACAATGGCTTCATTCGTTTCATGTGCCCCAGTAAGCCATGACAGTGTGACAGTCACTCATTTGATTATTTACTCTTGTGACATGTGACATGCCAAAATGTCTTCTGTGAAGAAGCCCTATTCAAGTCTCTCAAACATTAAACATTAATTGATTGCTCAAAAACCTGATCATAACTGGGATGCTGCAGCAGTGTGCATTGACCATAGAGCGCTATTTGTAATTGTGGTTTAAATATCTAAAAATTACAGTAGGTTTTTCAGAATCAGAAACATCATGTTTCTGTCTTTCATGAGGTGTTTCGCTAGTTTTGGTCACCCTCTACGTGAGCACACAGACACATCCCAGTAAGCATTGATCTGGTGTGTTGCAGATCAAAAGATGTCTAGACGTCTAGGGTAGCAGGCTAAATGGATGAAATAACATAAATGCTAAAGTGAAATAGATCAAAGCTGTGTAAAAAAGTTAGTAGGTGGACCTTGAGTTGAGATTGCTTTGTCAAACTGTACAAGGTCAAGTATTACATTTCATGCTTAACTTATATGCCAACACGGATGAGAAGTCTTAAAAGTGTTATGGATGAGCAAAAGCTCACATGTCAACAGATCCATCTCCATGTCAACTGAACTCCATTCGCTGATGAAGACCATGGGAAATGGTTGAAAGCTCCAGAAAAAGCTAGAAAGTGGACTGGACCAGGCTAAGTTGACTAATATTTGCATTTAAACAACTATATTTCCAGATGAAGCAGGTCCTAACTACACATTGACTAGGCTTATTGGATAACGTATACTGTATGCTTATGCACACACATGCAGTAAATGCTTTGGGAGACTAATGCAAATAATCCTGTACTAGAAAAAATGATATTTCCCTTCCACTGATATAGTGACACCCTTCCTGGCCAAAAAAATAATTCAGTGTCTCGCACATATAAAAACACATGCAGGCAAATCAGAGAGAGAGAGAAAGAAAGAGAGAGCATGACAGCTTCTGCTGTGGCCTCACTCATCCGTGGCCTGCTCTGATGCAGATGTGCTCTCTACCTCGTTAACCTCGACCAATGGGAGCTGCCCACGCGCAGCTGTGCAGCCGACATGCCGCTCTGCCTCACCAGACTGCGGTGCTGGCACGAGGAAACCCACTGGCACCAAGTCAACACATACTCACACGCTTGGACACATGTACATACACATAAAGTACACGCTAGTGCGTGCGCGCGCGCACACACACACACACACACACACACACACACACACGACTGGAGAGTGCTCAGACAAGACTGTGTTTTTAAACAGGATCCACCTCTGCTCAGAGCATCACGCTGCACAGTGTGCTGGCATGTATTACACGCAGTCACCTTGTTCAAGGCCAGAAATAAATAGGTAATTTATTGACAGGGGCGGGTTTCCTGACTACATTCAATTACACTTTGCAAGGGGCTTGTACAAATTTAGATCTATTCCTATAATGTTCACAGCAGCTCTGCATCCTGCAGGGCTGCAACTACTACTACCACCCGCTTTACAGTAACCATAGCAACTACTTGGGGCTACCAGGGCTTTGAGGGGAGGGAGGTCAAGGGTTGAGTTCTGTTCAGCGGAGAAATCAAATCTGCTCTTTGCCTAGACAGCAGCTCTGAAGATTAATGTCCAGCAGGAGAGGAGTCTGTGGAGCGAGTTGCTTTGGGGGTTTGGGCTGCTGTGACCCGGGCTAAAATCTGCTGCCCATGCCCACTGTGACTGAGTCCCTATCTGACTGATCCAGAGACTTTCCTGTCTGCTGATTCAAGATGTTTTTATCTGCCTGCGTGAATGTCCTGTAACATCAGAGGGTCTGAAATGTTGGATTTATTCCAGGGCACTGTCGGTCAATCAGTTTGCAGTCTGTTGATTTGTTTCTTTTTGCCTTTTTCTCTTTTACATCAGAAGCGAGCCCACAGGTAGTCGCTTATTTTACCGTATCCATGGCAGCTGCCCACGGAAAGCCAAGAGTGTTTGATGGAGAAGAAGAAGAAGAAAAAACACTCTTCGCTTACCTTTAGAGGGGCAGGTCCTTGGATGAGCGTGGGTGGTATCTCCTTTGCTAAGTGTGTTGTAGACTCTGAGGGACCTCTGACTCAGAACTAAATGGACACTGTAGCGAGGGCCCCCCCAGTCAGCCCAGGTGGGCCACATTCATCCCCCTCAAGGCCAGTCCACAGATGGGCTGAGCCAAGAGGGGGTGGAGGGAACTGGGCACAGTCCTGGCATGGAGGAGCTGAGCCATCTGCCTGTCAGGACTGCTCCATTTCAGACCCCTGCTCTGGCTCTCCGGTGTTCCCACCACAGATGGACAGCCTTCAGAAAGGTGTTAGTCATGGCTGGGCTGCATCACAGTGACACTGGGAGGGCCGCACAGTCTGGCTATCATTAAAGCAAAGGCTGAGCAAAGAGAGGAGGATGGAGGAGGAACGCAGGAGTAAATCTGTTGTATATTTGAACAGGTTGAAAGGGGTTAAGACGCAGAGCGGGGACCTGTCAGTAACTGATATTTGCACACAACATTAAGTAAACGCAGCGTGGTTACCAGATATTAAATGTTACAGCCCACAACCCCTCATTCTACATCCAGAGCACCCACACAGCACCACCATCTCTCTCTGTTCTACCTTTTGTCCTCGCTTTGCTGCTCTTACATCCCTGCCTTCGTGTGTCATTTTCCTTTTCACTACTCTCTCTTGTGTATTCCCACATAAGGATGCACAAATGCAATGTTTGAACACACACACACACACTTTCCATTTTCTCACCTAAGTTTCCTCTCTGTCTCTCTTTGGCTGTCCCTGCAGCCCGCTATCCATTCACCTCTTTTATCCTCACCTTTCCTTCATCACATTATTTCATTTTGACCTTTTTTCCCTCCTCTCCTCTCCTCTCCTCTCCTCTCCTCCTGTCGTAGGAGAGCCCCATCACTGTCGTAGCCCCATCACTAATCCGTTGGGATGCAGTGCAGCATCTCTGCCAGGGTTTGCTGGAAGTGGATTTGTAAGAGAAACACCAGTAAGCCTCTCTCTCCCCCTGTCTTAATGGCAGATTAGAGCCTTGCTCCAGCATTAAGTCGACAAACACACAGAGCCGTCGTGGAGCCTCGCAGGCAGGTACAGGAGTAAGGTGGAGCAGCTCGGGGTGACTCGACATCCGTCAGAAAAGTGGAAGCGAGAAACAGAGGTAAAACGAGGGGGGAGGGTGATCATCATAAACTAAACATAAGCTGCTTAATGTACCACCTGCTAATTCAATTTTTCACAGGAGAAAAAACAGGTACGATGAAAAGGACACATGAACCCCCACGTTTTCCTTTTCATCGATGTTTTGACGTTCAGAGAGGTTGACCTTTTTCAAGACATTGGCTTTGATTGCTGCCCGTGTTTGCAGTGTATTTTTGGCCCCACTGTGCAGCAAATTTATACCATGTTTGCAGTTAATATCACATGGCACAGACAGTACTTTTAATACAAAATGAAAAGGTTTTTATAACCATAATCTCGTACCATAAAATCATAAAATAAAACCTCTAAGAATGAAACTTAAACTTTAAGGTGTAACTGCATATATTTCAAAAAATAACAATAACAAATAAATAAAAAAGAAACCTTTATATATCACATCGTCTTTGTGAGATATACAAAATATCCATGAATCAAGTCAAATGATTTCATACTTATTTTTTTGGAACAGTAGCACTGGATTCTATGTGCATTTTATGAGGCATGTGATTAAACTAAAAGCAGCATTATACTGGAGGTGTGAGTGGAAGAGGATATGATGCTTGTGTCTTTATCAGACCTTGATCTAGATCTTTGCTTTAAGAATCAGAGACCCTGGATCAAATACTTCAAGATCAAAATGACCACTGTGGTAGTAGTAGCTGCTTAAAGCCTGTATAAATCAATAATAGGTAGATAGCTTTACTGCAGTAGTGAGCCAAAGAGCGAGTGAAAACTGCTGCTCATTCAGCAAGCTAACCCAGTAGCACAAAGCTCTAGCTTTTGTATATTGTTAGGGGAGGGGTCATGCTCAGTAATGCTGCAGTGCGTCATCAAGCCGTGATTTCAGGCCCGTCCAAAATATCCTGAACACAAAAATGTTGAAAAACTGTTTAACGGCCTAACTCCCCAATTCAAATCTATGAATTTCCTTTAGACACTTTAACTTTGGACAGAGCCAGGCTAGCTGTTTCCCTCTGTTTCCAGTTTTGTTTTGTGCTAAGCTAAGCGAACCAGCTGCCAGCAGTAGCTTAATTTTTACCATGCAGACATGAGTGGTTTCGATCTTCTCATCTAACTCTCGGCAAGAAAGCAATTAAGTGTATTCCACAAAGTGTCGAACTATTCCTTTAAGTTTTACTGTATTGCTGATTGGTTAGAACACCACAGTAACTCGACATATACCAACTTTTTCTTTTCTTAACATTCAGTGGCAGATGACATTTTCCTGATAAAAACGGTGTGGTTCATAGAAAGTAATGATGCAGACTTTTTAAAGAAGCAGCTAAAGGAGCAGCAGCAGTGTGTTTGGAGTAATTAAAACTGCCAAGTTAAGATGAGCAGAGATACGCACTGTGGCTATTCCTGGCACAGAAGTTCAAACCTCAACATAAACTGAATGAGAAAAAAGAAACTGGACATTGCCTTTCCAATATGAAAAACAAGATGAGATGAAAGTGTGTTGAAATACAAATAGATAAATGTGTCTTTTCAGCCACGCTCTACGGATGGCAGTGTCAGTCTGTCCACCGGTTTGGTCCAGACTGAAATATCTCAAATACTATTGTGAAATTTTGTACAGACATTCATGGTGTCCAGAGGATGAAGCCTATACTGATTTAGATGACTTTTCCTCTATTGCCACCATGAGGTTGACATTTTTGGTTTTTAATGAAATGTCTCAACAACTATTGGATGGATTGCTATAAAACTGGGTACGGATACCCGTGGTGCCCAGAGAAGAAATTGCAATGACTTTGATGATCCGTTAACTTTTCATTCTAGCACCATCATCAGGTCCAAATTTTAATTTGTCCAGTCCTTCGGTTTATTACCAGATATCTGCCAATGCCATTCCCATCAACCTCAGATGTACTTAATGCTAATTAGCAAACACTAGCATGCTAAAATGCTAAACTAAGATGGTGGCCATGGTAAACATTATACCTACTATACATCAGCATGTTAGCATGATGGCGTTAGCATTTAGCTACCAACAACGGTACAAGCGGACAGAGCTGCTAGCATGGCTGTGGACTCTTGTTTATCTTTCGACAGGGTGAGTTTTGTGTTTGTTCGTACGGTTTAGTCCATATTGAATGACTTCATGAAGATGAACCAGTTGCTAAACTGAGCTGCAACTTCGTAGCTGCACTGATATGTGCTAAACAAAAGCAAACATTATTGTAAGCAGTCACTTACCATTGCAGAAATAATGTGATTGATGTGTGTATCTTCTTGTGGTTATTGACTGATTAATAGATTAACTCTCAGCAACATAACATAAAAAGCTTTCCTCCTGGCTGTTCCAAGGTCAAGAATTAGGGCTCAAGACTCTGGGATGACCTACGACTAATACTGCCCTATTACAAGCACTGGTGATTATTTTATTATGGTACTGGCTTGGCATGTCTTACTTTGCCTGATGAAGATTTTATTCTTATTGTTCTGATTCTTTTCTATTACATTTCATCTACCTTACTGCTTTATTATAATAAGAAACTGCTATCACATGTGCTTTATATATATTTGTATTAAGTAGAAATAACTGTTTTTGAGCTTATATGTCACCACACCCACAGCCCTGCCCCTCAAAAACCAGACATCTTATGGATCATTACTTATGATAAGTATATAATAAAATCCCTAAATGACCACTGGGTTTTTCCTGGACCCTGCACTGAGAAGCAGCTGTCAACACACTGACATCCTGGATGCCTTCGTCTGCTGATCCTGCAGCTGATCAGACAGCTGGATGTCCCTGCCTTGTGGCTCCTCTGGCCGTATGTACGTACACAGTCAGAGGGACTAACCTAACCTCGTGTGCCAGGTAAGGTGGGCTGACAGGGCTCGTTACTGGGTCAGTGCTGTGAACCGGCACTGCAGCTCGCACACCTGACCTACATTACACTTCACGTAGCCTGGATGAGCTGCACGCCAGCATACAGACGTCTCTAGACAGAGTCTGGAAAACATCAGATACGCTACAGTACCGCTTTACTGAGAGTGTACCTGATGGGTATGAGGTATGTTTATTTCACTTTCTCATACATTTTTCTTCTACTTAAGTGATAGATTTAAACTACTTTGTTGTCCAAAAAAGTAACATTACTTGTGTTTTTTGTTTTACATTCATTTATGTTAAGAACGTGATTTAAGCTTCTTGTTTTGTTTGTAATGTTTGCAGCCTTTGTATTCCTGTCCAAAATGGACTGTCTCTATATCACTACTTTTAAAGAATTAGAACACATCGATTAGGATCTAATTAAAAAACATAAAGCCAAATGAATTCCTACTAAGTATAACTACTTCTAAGCATTTATTTGAATCTTGTTGTTTCATTTACTTTAATTCACAACCTAGTTTTGGGTAAATAAGCACAGTTAGCATATGAAAAAATGTTCACATATGTTTTGAAAAAAACAGTTTAAAGTCAAAGTCATTTTTCAGATTCAGCATCCTCACTTTTAAAGACTTTTCCCCCCACCACTTCTTCTTTAAATATATAATGTTCTCATCCTCATCAGGGCTGTGATCCCAAATGAAATCAATATGGCGCTACAACAGAATGACATGTGAGCAGGCTTATTTATTCATAGGGGAAAGATCAGTGTAGTCATGTTGTGGTTGGACACAATATTCTGTTTGATCCCATAGCAGACAGATTTAGTTTGGTTGTAATATGTGGTTCCCATAGGGGGAGGAGTGGGATGTGTGAGAGTGAAGGAATCATGAATGTAAATATGTGGCTTTAGCGGATGCCAGAAACATATAGCTTTTAATCTTTATAACATTTTTGCCTGAAATATTTGGTTTCCAATAGGGGAGATGTTGCCAGTGTGGTGGGAGTGTTCCAATACTTTACACACTGAAGTCCCCCTTTGCTAAAAATGTGTTTTGCCTATTGTTACTTCACCTGGATGTTTGACCTTCGCTTAGCAGAATGATGTATGAAGGCTGTTTTCACATTCATCTGCTGAAGGGGGAACGTTTCTCTGTGCTCACCTTAAAGTTTAAGACATGTACCTACAAGCAGGATTATGTGACATCACAAATAATTTCGAAGTCATGGTCTAATATTCAACTTATACAACATGAAACCTCCAGTGCAAATATAGTAAGAATGGACTTTTCAGTGAAGTATAGGGGACATCTTGTGTGCAGCTGTAAAATGTCTGAAATGAACAACATTTGCATATTCACAGATTCTGGATTTTTCAATGAGGGAGAAGGAGTAGGTGTAGTTTAAAGACATTTTTAAATACATAATTGGACTTTCTAACTACCATTCCAAACAGAGTTTTTGTATATGTCTTAAAACGTGTGGAAGGGATCTGTAATTTTCTATGGTCCGCAATATTTGACCAGGAACACAACACTTTTTTCAAAAGTGGAAACTTTTCATCACAACACTAAAGTGTGCTTCAATGTAGTTATTCATTTTAAATGTTTAAGTAACTTTTGTGAAAGATGACACCCCATGTCAATCAGACAAAACACATTTTTTCAAGAGTTAAGTTGTAAATTGGTCTATTTTTGACTGGAACCCAAGGCTGATGGATAAATCTTGTAGCCTGACATTGCCTAGTCTGGATTCCCAAGGGGAGTTATCAAGCGGTGCAGACCAAAATGCTTCTGGACGCAATTGGATAGACCCGCCCCATGTTAGATTAACGGTTGTGATTGAACGGTTGAACCCGGCCCGGTCAGATGGAAATCTGTCTGAATGGGAGAGGGACCAGATTATAATAATAACAATGTGCAAGTAATGTTTTGAACAGTGTTGGGCAAGTTACTTGAAAAATGTAATCAATTACTCATTACATATTGCACATTGAAAGAGTTATCACAATACTTTACTAATTACTCAACAGCAAAAGTTATACAGTAATACACATGCAGTACATTACCCTCTCCATTATTCAGCCCAGCTCTTTCACAGATGCCTCCACACCAACACGTGAATCTTGTGTAGTTAACACATGTGAGAAAGAAAAAAACGAGACGTGGTTAAGACACTGCAAGCATATAGTTATGAGGCATTTACTGACCATCCACAGCTAGCTTAGCCCAGTGACTGCACGCAGCACTCCAGAAGTCCTGTCCTCACAGTGTAGGTGCAGGTTCACACACCTTCCAACTCTGAACAAACTCAGGTGATTCATGAATGTGGGTTAACCATTGGCTAGCTAGCAGCGAAGTAGATACTGTATAACTCTGGAGTTACCAGGAGGCGCATTTATTTTCTTTTGGAAGAGGCTAGTTGAGTCCCCTCACTTCCAGCCCCAACCCCAAGCCAACATTTACTGGACCATTGATATCAACCCTCCCATCTAACTCCTGCTAAGACAACAAACAAGCTGACACCCAAAATGTCAAAGTAATGGAGCTGAACTGTAATCCCTTACACTACTCTGAATGTTTGTCTCCCATTACTCATACACTACTTTACCATGGCCATAGAAAATGCTAATTTTTTCTGTTTTGCTTTTGCTTTCAAGATATCTGAAACATAGTACAGGTGCCTTGCTTAGGTCAATAGTTTCACCTGACTCCTTTTCAACATGAGTAACTATGGGTTTTGATGTTTGGGTTCCTCCTGTGTGGACAGCCTATTAGCGGGATAAAAGCACATGTTTTGGTTTCCATTTGAAAGAGATCAGTGGATGTGCACAAAGGCAACCCAATTTAGACATCTCTAACAAAGCTCGCCTTCTTCCTCCCTGTCCTCTCTGCTTCACTCGCTGTCTCTGTCGCACATACATTCACACATTTGCATGCTCTTTGAGAGGAAGTAGCGGTTCTCATCCAAAAGGCCAAGCTGTGAGAAAAGGGGATTGTGGAGGCTAGTGACTGAAGGGACAGAATTAGTGAGAAACCGAGAGAGAGAGAGAGAGAGAGAGAGAGAGGTGTACGGGTGAGAAAGGTCCCCTGAAGAAGCTTAAGTCCACCCTGTTTTAAAATGCTTTGATCTCGCTCTGAAGCCGCTCACCCAAGAGTTAACACCGTTGCTTTATTAAGAACCTACTCTCCTCTGCTCTGCTTTCAGCTCTGTCAACACTTTTTTTTTTTTGGAGCTCAAATTAGCAATTCAAATGGGGGCTATTTGGATATGCTCGCCCAGCTTCCTCCCCTCGGCTTTCCAGGCAGTTTGACAATATTTTTGTTAAGCCCCATTTCCCCCTAACGCAACTGTAGCAACGGGGGAGAGAGAGGAGATGGGGAGATAGAGGGCAGTGTTGGGGACGGAGGGAGAGAGAGAGAGAGCATATGCAGCCAGTATTAGTGTGGGTGTGGAAGGTCAAATAGGAGACAGAGTGGCCCTTGCCATTTGGCGTGTTCTCTCCGCTAAGCTAATATGAGGGATAATGACGGTTATTGGAATAATATGGTTCCATTTAAAGCTGAAAGGTTTAAATTCATTATATTATAAAACCGTGCCACCCTGCCACTAGATGATGATTTTTTTTTACATTCACTGGCTGACCTGAAGGACACAATGTACTGTTGAACTGTCAAACTGTTTTGAGTTTCATTTTCAAAATGCTGTACATACTGTACTATCAGTACTTCATTGGAGCTGAAGTCTAGTGAGCAATGGCACTTAACATGGCTGACTGAGGTAGGCTGAGGAAAATGTCTCTTAAAGCTGCACTAATCAATATTTTTATGATATCAATGGATCAAATAAATATGTGTAATATGAAAGGTGCTGCCCATGGTGATGAACCCACAGAGAATTATCACCCAACTGTGCAGTTCCCCTCAGCTCTATGGAGGGTCTTTTAGCATCTTTCAGCTATTTGTTTTGGTTTTAGGGCCCACAACTTTACTGTTTTGGTTCACTCTCACGGCTCTCAACAACTTGGATTCAACAGCAGAAGGCAGCAATTTTTCAAGAGAAAAACTGAATAGACTCTTATACATTCAGAGATTTCTATTCATTCATTATAAATTATTTATTCATATATTGGCTATTTATGGTGAAGGCTTCAGTGTCTTTCAGCCATGGTCATGGCCCCTTGGGGTCGATATAAAATTAGTTTGCTTTTTCATAGGTTGTCTCACCTCTGTCTCAAATTTGTTATATAAAATAGATCTATGCTATAACAGCCCAGGAGCTTTTATCCTATTGAAGTGAATTAAGTCTCCAGCCAAGGAAAGTAATATAAGAATAATTTCTGCATTATATCAAAGATTGATCACTAATGATAAACACTCAACTAAGTATATAAAAGAAAAATGGGAAATAGAGATTCATTTTGAGATTTTCAGATAGTGATTGGCAAAACATGCGGATACGCCGCGCATCCACCAATCCACGGACACGGAAGGAATTCTCCTGTGAAAAAAGCACAGATATGTTTCTTTATTACACCCAAAGTGAAAAGTAAACAGTATCAGATATGTTGGAGATCACTCACATATTATTTTTGGGAAATGGTATGTAAAGTGCTAAAACAAAGATAGGATATAAGGTCCCTTTGAGTTGTGTGGTACTTTATCTCTATAGTTTCCCTGAAGAAATAAGCTAGTACAAGGAATTGGGGATGGTGGCGCCCTCAACACAGGACACAAATGGCCAGTAATTGTTGAAGGACTCTTCTTAATGGAAAAACATACACATATATTGAGACTGCAAGAAGAACAACTGGAAGAAAAATGGGGAAAATGGACATTATACAAGAAAACAGTGATATCGGAACAGAGCTACGGATTAATTCATCCACAGGACAGCATAGATGATGGAAAAACATTGTTTTTACTGTTATTATGTAATGTTGCAAACCTCTTGCCAATAAAGATTTAAGTGGGAAAAAAGTAACTACACTCCAGTCACCTCCAATGTATCAGCCAATCATTCCTACTGGGTTTACCATGGTGATGAGGCCAGTCTAGAGAGAGTGATGGAGGCTGCAGGAAGATCCTATAAAGAGAGAGAAGTTGCACCACATTGGCTTTAAACATTACAATTAAACGTACCTTCACGCAGAGTCAAACACAAACACAAGCTTGCGCTCATTTGAAGGCGTGCATACACATTCATCATGCGCAAGCATACATGCATAAGTCGCACAAAGTCACACAGATACACAAGTGTTAAAGAAGCATGCAGACACAGCTTCTCTTTCTCTGGAGCATCTTCTAGAGGACATAAGGGTGTAATTAAATATTATTTTTCTCTACCTCTCTGCGTGAAATGTGTGGAAATATGACAATAACAGCTAATGAGGCGAATGATATATCTCCCTCATGTGTGGGCCTCTATCCCCTGCTCAGCCACAGGAGCCAAAAAATGTGGCTCGGTTGGCTCCGCCCATCCAATGTTACTCCATCAGATTGTATTTTTTTATGCAATATTATCCAAAACAAATAGAGGCGGGTGAGGGAAAGGCACAGTTAAATGCTAATTCAATATGTCTCTGTCCTGTCAATCAGGTCCGAATGATTAGCGGCACTTGTTCATCTAAATGTGTTGTATCACCTGCTTGCCAAAATATAATGTGATCCTTTCATGCGTGCTAGACCTGGGCTATGGCGCAGTGCTAAGTCAGCGCTCTAGTTAATAAGTCCTTTTCATTAAACAAGCGTTCATTAAACATTCATTCATTCACTCATCCTCATTTGCATTTTCTCATCATAAAAGCATTCATGAAACATTCATTTGTTCACTTGTTCTCATTTGCATGGTTTCAAATGCATTCTTCAAGGACTGAATAGGGGCCGAAACAGGCAGAGAGCGAGAGAAGGAGGGCGAGGATGAGACAGAGACGAGGAGAGGTACAGCGAGGGGCAGAGGAGATAGTTATTACTCCATTTGAACAATCTGTCCTGTAAATGAAAGTAGAAATTAGATTATGTTTCCTGTCGTCATTATGTAGGGGCACTAGCCATGCACAAAAATTGCCTGTTACACAATGCAGGGCCACAATATGAAAACAAATCATTTCTGATATCAAAGCACGCAGAGATAGAAAATTCATTCTTGGCTGTGATTGAATAACGTACCTGCAAAAGCAAACGACATCCCATTTTGAAGAAGATGGGACTGGATAACAGTTATGCCACTCTATGTAGCTGCCCATCTCACCATATCCCAAATAATAACATTGCAACAATATGCAACGAGGACACGTCTATGACATCACATTGCATCTTTTTATTTCCTTTCCATTTGATCCATATTGTATGACCAAGCTCTTCCCTACATGCTTTTTCTTCCCTTCCCTTGAACAGGCTGCACATCAAAGACATATTCAGCAAATCCTTTTGTGAAACAGAGCAGCTTTGCTCTACAGAACAGTGCTCTGGGTGCAACTTCCAGTTCACACAGTATGGTTTGTGTATGCATGTGAATGTCAATGGGATGAATTGAACACCGGTGATGCAGCAGCGAGAGATCATCTTTATCTGTCTCTAACCCTGGGAGCACTCTCCATCCTCTATCCTTTCTTCATTACCTTCTCCTCCTTTACTTTTAACTTGTGCCGTCAGGGGAGACATCAATCTGAGTGACAGGTTGTGTGATCCTCCTTCCGGGCTCGGTGGGAGAAGGAGCGCTGTCAACATAAATATCCTTCCTGGGTTCGCGGCGGACATGGAGCAGCCATGGCCACCATGAATCTTCATCCATTATCACAGGCAGAAAAACATGAGCCCCATCAGCATGGCTGAAAACCTCGCCATCACCCGCAAACGCCGCCCTCTCCCTCTCCCCTCTGCAAACAACATGATCAATACTGTCAGTTTATTGCTTGTTCTCGAGTGTTTGCCCATTTTTATTTCCACACAGGCAGATAATGCAGACAGCCTGCCATGTTGTCTGTCGGACTTGCAAACATTCCCACACAAAAAGTAGCGTAGTGGATATTTGGAGAATTTTGTTTTGTTCTTACTTTGACTAAAACAAACACTTATCTATACGTACTACATTTTGATGCAGAGGTCTTTGGGAAAACTTAAACCCTTTCCCCAACTCAGCTCTAAACATAAAATAACATAATGAAAAGCAATGATGGAAAATTACAATAAGTAGCCTACTTTCCTTAGTATTGAAAACGCTGGTAGCTGCAGTCAAACTTTCTGAATGAAGTCCCTCTTATTTCTACAGTGATAACAATTAGTGTTAAGTTACAAACAAAACACATATAAGTATCACTGAGCAAAGGGAAGTCTGGAAAAGACATTTGTTTTCATCATGAGAAGAAGGAATTTAAATTGGGGCTGCAAAATGCCTCGTGGGAATCCTTGCTAAACCTGCATTATTAGATTTATTTGACCACTTGGGAGCAGCACTACAAGCTGTACACACGACACTGACAAATTATCACCTTATTAAATTGTTATGGCGAATGGGTTAGCAAACAGCTGCTTATATACACGTCCAGCAGACACAGAGCAACACTACTGGACAAACAAGTCCGATATTCACTCTCCTTTTAGCTCTGATTTGGTCTCCACCAACTCCTGAGGGAAATATCTGATTCTTTGGCAGATAAATGATCCACTGTTCACCAGATAGTTGCTGACGTTGTCATTTGGTGCCATGGGCAGGCAGTGTACTGTGGGTTTTTAGAGCTTTTTAGCTGAAAACAGCTGCCTGTGCCCCAAAATAGTAAAATTACAGACCATAAAACCAAAACATTGATCTGAAAAATGCTAAAAAAGCGCAGTCAAGGTGAAGGGAACTGCAGAGTTGGGACGAGTCTCTGTGGGTTTGTCACGAAGAGCGACACATTTCACAAAGTCATTTAATCCATCGTTAATATAAAAATATCGATTAGTACAGCTTTAAAGTTTTGTACTCAGGTCCCATTTCCTTTAGGACAATTGCTCAATCTTTATTTTGAACAATGAGATCAGTCTCACTTAGCTCAACTGCTCAGCTTCTCAGCTTAACTTCTCAATCAAACTAATTCAAACAAACATCATCTAAACTACATGTTGTAGTTTAGGTTCTGTTTCAAACAACGTGTTTTCCTTCAGTTTCCGATCACATTGCCTTGCTGTTGCTTTGGCACCCTTAATTAATATGTAGTTATTTTTCAATTATACACCCAGATGCGCACACTGACATTAACATTGCAGCTCAGCGGGGAGTGACAAACCCTGAGGCCTCATTTGTTAAAGGCACAAACATTGCTCCTGTGACCAAAGTCACAAAGTTAGTTGGTTTTAATGAAGAATTGATCTTGAAGCTACAATTCACAGACCACACTGCTTTTTTTTAAACACCCATAAACCAAAATAAATTAATTTCTGACTAAACAGTAACATTTAGGAATAATGATCCTGTTGGACAGAGATGGATTTTGTAACCCAATTCATCTGCAAAATAAATAGCATCAACAGAGGTACAGGAAGTTTCAACCTTGTACTGAGGTTAGAGGAATAATTGCCACACGGGGAACTCAAGGCTAACACTACATCTCTCCCTCCCTCCCTCCCTTGCACCTTGTTCGGCCAGGGCCAGGAACAACAGATGCAGCTTATTGCACTCTGTCTTCCTCCCTGGGACGTTATTAAAGATTACAGGAGATAATCGCCGTGGAATCATGCCGGATGCCAGGATCAGGCAGCACAATATCATCACATACAGAACGGTTCACCTGGGGAATACTGGACCGCTTCGACCTGTGGGATCTGCTCATAAATCCGACAACTGTTAAAAGATAACACTGCCTGCTAGATGCGGTTTCACAGCACTTAAAGGAACAGTCCGTGATCTAAATGTAAACAAAGGGGTCAATACACCACCAAAATTCAAAGCACAGGATTGGAACCTGCTGCTAACACGGACAAATTGATTGACGGGCCTTTAAACACAGTGACTTACACTTAGACAACAACTAAATCTAAGTTATAAATGTTGTTTTATATGCTTTTAATACTTGTTCACATCAGCAATGTCTACAAGGAATAGTTCAACATTTTGGGAAATATGCTTATTCACTTTTCAAGAGTTAGATGAGAAGATCAATACCACTTTCGTGTCTGTACGATAAATATTAGCTTATTAGCTATATTAGCTTAGCATAGCACAAAGACAGGAAACAGGGGAAACAGCTAGCCTAACTCTATTTAAACAACAAAATCTGCCTACTAACACCTCTAAAGCTCACTGATTAACATGTTATATCTCGCTTGTTTAAATCTAGTTTTTAATACGACAAAAACAAAAAAGTATAAAAGCGATAATTTGTGGTTATACAGCAAATAACGGTAGTTGTTACACTTAGGTTTTTGTACAAATTTAAACAAATGAGATATAACGTCTTAATTTGTGAGCTTTAGAGGTGCTGGTAAGTGGATTTTGTTACCTTCTGACAGAGCAAAAGTAGCTGTTTGCCCGTTTCCAGCATGGATGTATAATAAGACCTGGATATGGCGCCGCCGCTCAGCCTTGCTTCCATTTTTTTCCAGTGGTCACTCGCGGTATTGCAGCGAAAAATTCCCCTGCGGCCCAAAATCATTCTCCCCATAGGCCACCATTGTAAAAGAGACGTCTGTAAAACTGTTGACAGGACACCTCGAACTGCAAACGAGGTCGATTATGACTCTTTCTATTATGCATTTTTGATCCATGGAGGTTTTAAATTTGTAAAACTTTCCTTGAGCCGGGAAAAGCGATTTAAAAATTTGTGACGTCGTCACAATGTAAAGGCCAGTGGGGGGAAACACTACTGCGCATATTCAGTAGGCCGCATACCCTATAAGTACACCCGGAAGCTAGAAACTTTTTTGGCATATGCGCCAGACGAGCAATTCTCATCGGACTGAAAAGGCGCCATCTTTGGGTCCAGTATCCAGTTCTTATAATACATCCATGGTTTCCAGTCGTTATGCTGGGCTAAGCTAACTGGTTAGCTTCATGTTTATCATACAAACATGAGAGTGGAATCGATTTTCTCATCTAAATCTCAGCAAGAATGCAAATATTTGTATTTTCGAAAATTATTAACTATTCCTTTAACACAGGGCCACATTTTTATTCATAGTTGACAGACATAAGAAACTTAATTACATGTGTGAATTTAGCTCAAATTCATAGTAAAAAAAAGTCCTGTGTATCATATAGCTGTCACACAAGCCAGTGTGTGTGTGTGTGTGTGTGTGTGTGTGTGTGTGTGTGTGTGTGTGTGTGTGTGTGTGTGTGTGTGTGTGTGTGTGTGTGTACAGTACACATCCATGGGGATTTGCAAGTTTATGTTCCCTGCATTTAAATGACCTTCCATAACTGCAAAATACCAGGTGAAAACATGTCATTCTCGTCAACGGAAAACACAGGGTCTCTGCCTATCTATCAGTCTGTGCGAGACAGCTTATCAGTGGGCTATCATTGTCTGAGCCACAGCCATGGACACCTGCTCTGCAGAGTCACACACAGGGAAGGAGAGGAAGCCACCTGAATACAAATAAGACTGGGCTGAGGAACACGAGGAGGGGCAGGAATGATAGAGAAAGAGAGAGAGCAAGACTGCAGGCTTTGGTTAGGGAACTAGAAACAGTTAATTAGCAAGGATGCTCATATTGCTATCGACTCCAACGCCTCCCCTCCCCTGCAAACAGCTTCCTCTGTGTCTGCAGGTGCTGAAGGAAATCATCAGGATGATAGAGTCACGCAACAAGCTTGCTATTAAAACTGCCAATGAATAGACTTCTTCTTTACTGTATTGCTTTTTCATCTCATAGTTTTTACATTATTGATGAATATGTGTCAAGAAATCATTGTACTGACTAATGGTGATGTGGTCTCTGCTTCATTTTGTGCCCAAAGGCCAACTTCACAGATTTGTGTTTTTGGTGAATTCACATCCAAACAGTTGGCTGTTTTGCTCGTCTGGGTTGCATAACAACCACAGCTGACTCATAAACACAGCAACCTCTAATTAATATTTTGTTGAGTGCCCGAAGCAAGGTCATTATCGCAACACTTCACTTACAATCACGGCTGCTCAGCACTGACGCCGTACAGGCAGAGGGTGAGATATAAATATTCGGCTCTTCTTGGTGAAGGCTGTTTGATTTTAAACTACAGCCTCTTGTAGAATATTAACAGTCTATAGCAAATGGAGAAACCAGTTTATGACCTCTGATGTCTTTTTCATTGTTGGAGGATGGAGTAGGCTACACCATTATCATGTACGACAAATCTATGACTGACAGAGTCTGAAATTAAATTTTTGGTTCAGCTGCCAGTGGTAGAGCAATATGAGATATTTACCATCCAGAGATAGTTTTGAAATAAATTTGCATTGTTAAACCATTGAACTGGTTTTCTATGTAGCTGCATAGTAGTCTATTATTATAATATATAGTATATTATTCTGACAAGATCAGATTTAGAGCTGTTATCACACTTTCTACCTCTTTCTCACTTATAAATAAAATCAACAAAGCTGTGTTAAATAATAATGATTTGAATCCGTTTTAGCCATTTCCATTCCATCATCCTCAGCTGTTTGTGTTTAGTGCTAATTAGCAAATGTTAGCATGCTTAAATGCTAAACTAATGTGGTGAACATCAGTACCTTTGCAGCATATTTGCATTGTCACTGTGAGCACATTAGCATTTAGCTCAAACCACCACTGTGCAGCCTCACACAGCCACTGGCCGCAAAGTATAGCTTTCTGGTTTAAGAGTTAGACAGAGCCTTTTGTTTTGTGTGAGAGCTCATTAAGTGGCCTTCTATCCTTCATGTTTCACCATGATGTTTTTAAGCATCATATGCGTATCTGTGTGGTGTCTTACTTTTTCCAGAGCTTTCGATCACATCAAACAGGCTTGCTCAGCAGATGGAGTTTGCCTCATCTCATCTTTGCTACATGAACAGTTCCATGACAACTGAGCACCCTCCACCTGGTGATGAAGACTGTGTGATTCAGTCGAAAGCTGTGGAACAAGCAAGTAAGTGGACCTTGAGTTGAGATTTTGTCCACTGCTGTTTCCCAGGCCAAGTCAAGCTCATCTAGTATCTTGTTGTTTAACGGTACACCTAACAGTTACCTATATGGGAGATCTCCATTGTCAATTTGTTGACCTGCATTTGGTGCTTGATGGGTGTTAATGTCTTACTATACTAACTTATAATGATCCATATAATAAAATATGAAAAAAATATAACAATACAATATGACATGATGGTCAAACACAATGTGAAGCAACGCTGTGTGACACAACATGTCATATTTGTGTTTAATCAGTATCGGTAATCACTGTTACAGTTTTCATTGGCATGGAAATTAATTTAACAAGGTCAGGATTACTGCAGAGATTAATTCATTTAACCAAATACAAGGATCACAACACACATACCACAACCTGATGCTTTCCAGTTCTTTATAACAGTATTAGCTGGTACAGGCACAACATGACCATGAAACTTAATCTCAACCAATTTTCCAGAACAAACACAATGTCACCTCCCGCAAATGCAAATCCTCCTATCATCATCCACTGAAAAATTCATTAAACCCCCCTCCGGCCCTACCCCTACCTGTCTTCACTAATGGCGTGTCACATGCATAATGTATGAGAGTAATATAAAATTATAGATTTTGTAATGCGGATCCACCTGTGTTACAAAACACAGAGGGGTCCTGTGCTGTAAATACACTCCGCCATGCATTTCAGTTTCAAAGTGGATACACTGGCATAGAGTCACCTGATGAAACATGTCAAACTGAACCACGCATCAGTGACAGTGAAGCCGTGGCGGGCCCCATGGGGCGATGCGGGCTTCCCTCCCCATCACTTCATTCCCGGCATTGATTTGATGTGAACTTGGGCCATCTGTCCTGTGTTAATTGCACGTGCTGCTATGTAGCCTCATTGGTGGGCTGCACTACAGAGGGACCCATAATAAAAGTCAGTGTTTTCTCTCTCAGCAGGCAGTCCCTTATGGTTTCCTTGATAATGGGTGAAGTGGTGAGTGGTTCATTTTCTCCCAAAAACACTTGGTCACCCGTCAAACAGAAATATGAAATTCAATGACCAATGATCCAAATTTCAAATCTCCACAGGACAATTGCCATTGACATTTGGCAATCTGTTGCATTTATGGCACATGTACAGTAGCAATCAAAGTGCATAATCTTTCAAAAAGCTCTAAGCTTGTTCTCAATCTCAGCTTTGCCTTAAAAAGCTTTGTTTGTTGACCGTCTACAACTGCATCCCTCACATTTTATATGCAGTTTTAGAGCTGCGGTAGAGCAGGGTTTGGACTTTCTGAATAATAATAAGTGGCTAGAGGGGAGATTTAGTCAAAGTGCATTCATCTCGCTGGCTCGGCTGTGGGTGACATCGCTTTCCCCTCTCCTGCTCTCTGTATTTTTTTTTTAAAACTCCTCCGCGAATAAGCACTCATTGAAAACAGCAGGGCCGTCCCCTCTGACTTTAATATTACATGGTCGAGATGAGGGGAACACAGGGCAACAGTGAGGAGAAGATATGTTGATGTCCAGTGATCAGGGACAATCCCAGAGCAGCTGAGCTGAAAAGAAGGAGGTGAAGCCGAGCGCGCCACAAAGACAGAGACAGAGAGAGAGAGAGAGAGAGAGAGCAGAAAACAAAAAGAGACAGAAGGCTACAGAGTGCAAGAGTGAGCAAAAGATAGGAAATAAGACAAAAGACAAGGGGAATGAAAGAGAGATGTAAGAGTGCAAAGAGAGCAAAAGTGTGGAAATAAGACAAGAGAGAGTGAGAATTAAAGAGATGTAAGACAAAGGAAGCCCTGTGATCTTCTGTCTCTCTACAGTGAGAAAAGCAACCAAAGGCCGTCCTGATGGAGCAGGGGAATTGGAAAACAGAGAACAGCCATTTCCCAGTCTTGACAGGTGTCATGTAGAGTTCCACAGTGCATGATGTTGGCTCTCTGACACACATATTCAGTTGAAGTGAAATGCCAGTTCTTCACTGCACTGTACTCAGCTGTGTTTCCTAACAGCATCCAAAATTTGGATGGTATTTTTTTTTCTGTAAAAGCTTTTGAATGTCAGTTAAGGTGATGATATAGGTTATCCATAAACTCAAATCACAATTACTCGTCCCTTTTTGCCATCAAAACCATAGACTGTATATAAAGACGCGTCTCCATTTCCTCCCATTGTAAAAAATGAAGCCAAAATACCCCGGATATGGGAGCTGCAATCTTGCGCTGGTGACATCATTTGGTGCCAGAGTCTGCGCAGTAGTGATCCGCGGGATCGAGTTCCCGCCTATACACGCGCCTGAACCAATTGCGAGTACACTCATCATTGTCAGTCATGACACCCCGTTTTTGCTTGAGTTCTCTTACAGTTACACTATTGATCCCTTACATAACCAAGCAATGAATTACGTAACATTTTGTGCTCTCGGGATACCCAACCCCCGCTGCTGCCCCACATCACCCCATTCACACACACACACACTATTTCTCTCTCCTCTGCTCTTTTTCATTTGATTTTTCTTTCCTTCACTGCAGTAACCTCATTTGGACCGCTGGGCTAATTAAAGGGTCCACAAAGCATAGGTCCAAAAGAGTAAGAGCCTGCCATATGCTTTTAGCCAACAGTAACTCTAAAGTGTCACAACCTGGAGCATCAGACATACTGTAGCTGTTAGAGCAGAACTAAAATACATTACAGCCTTCTGCTCACCTCAACCAAATCATAAAACCCCTTGAATCTCCTTTAACTATTATTAATTTAATGTGCGTCATATTGTGCTTTTATGGTGCATAAAAATAACTGTGCTACTATGCATCACACATTATACTGTATACAAAGAATGATGAATCTCAATGGTTCATGAAATAGCACTTTTCAAGACAAAAGACAAAAATCTATTGAAGAGAAAAATTGAGTTTAAAACATAAAAAATTAATAAATATGTAACTAACAGGCAAGGAAACAAATAAAAGGATGAAGAACGTAAAGATAACGAAAAGGCATCTCAATAAAACACAGAATAAGAAGTGATTTAAAACATGATACCTACTCTGGCAGCCTGAGCTCCTCAGCCCACAGGGGCCCTGACGGCAAAAGAACCCGTCACCTTAATCTTTAGTCTCGATTAAGGAAAAGCAAAAAGAGTTTCAGCTGTGACTTGCAGAAAGCTCACGTCACAGCCTTAGCAATAACTATGGACCGGGTCATTCAAAGCCTCAACGTCATAGACAAAATCTTAATCTAAATCCATTCTAAAATAACAGACTACAGGACAGTAAAATGTGGTGGATATGGCCCCATTGCATATAACTTGTAAAATAAGGTAAAGGTGGAAAAACTGAACATGCTTCTTATATGTTTAAAATTAATATTTTGGAGTCATGTTTAAAGGGGTCCAATTTCCACATACTGTGGACTTATCCACAGTATGTGATACTATATCCAGTTCTGTGGTTCTACGTTAACCTAAGTGATGTGAGTAACTGACTCAGTAATGGGTAATTAGCATACAGATGGAGAGAGCAGCCTTAGACGACCCACTTTTTACTGCCCATCGTTAAAGCCAGTTAATGACAGAAATGTCTTTAAAGCTGCTATAATCAATATTTTATATTAACAATGGATCAAATGACTACTTTTCTCTTGTGGTAAAGAACCCGCAGGGAATGATAATCAACTCTGCAGTTCCCCTCAGCTCTATGGAGGGTTTTTAGCATCTTTTAGCTCATTGTTTTGGTTTTATGGCTCGCAACTTTGCTTCTTCGGTTCACTCTCACCGCTCTAACAGAGTTGTTTTCAGCAAAAAAGCTTGAAATCCACTGTGCTCTACCTGCCCAGCACCAAACAACACACAGTTAGCGACTAGCTGGTGAACATAGTGGAGCATTCAGCAGCTAAAGAGCCAGACATTTCCCTCTGAAGTTGGTGGAGAGCAAAACAGAGTTAAAAGTAGACTGAATATTGGATTTACATTCGCCTTGTGGCCAGAAACACAACTACAAATGAATGCTAATGTTGCAAGATGTATAAATAAGTGACTGTTTGCTAACATGCTCGACATATCAACTTAAAATGTGACAATATGGCAGTCTCGGGTGAAGAGCTTGTTTCTGCCCAAAAATGTATGTATTTCAGGATGTTCATCATCATTAGAAATTCCCAAATGATCTCAAACAGTTAAAAAAGTAAAACTTGCAATAAAAAGTGGAGGAAGGATAAACTGAGCCACATAGGGTAAATTGCCCTCATGGTTATTTTTAAGTTATAAAGAGTATTTCTCTAAATTGGATTGTTTTCAAAGCAAGACCATTTAACTGTAAATCACTTTGTACCTACCATAGGGATTGAAAAGAGTAAAATGTCACTACATCAAGCCTTGTCAGATCAGAGTACAAGCTAGATGAGAGGGTTGCTGCTTTGTGCTGACCTTTGTAGACTGTAAACAAAGGTGCAACAGACAGGAAAGGTGGACAGTTTTAAAATCTGACAGATGGCTCAGAGGACAAAAGTAATATTGTATGCAATTCTGTGTCCTGGCCAATTCAGGTATCACAAAAGTTGATCTTTAGTTTATCAACTCAGAGCAGAACAGCCCCGATTACAATCTGTGAAGGCACCTGTCCTCTAAATATATGGCAGCATTACTGTATATGAATGTATTGCATTGAAGTGATTTTTAAAATAAGATAAACATAAAAATCTACCTTCATCGTGTGAAACCAATATCATTTGAAAATACAAATTAAGAACCTCCACTGTACTAAAGTCAAAGGCAATGAACGAAAATAAGACTAAAACTGGACAATAAAAATTCCAATATCTATATTAAGATCAAACAGCAAGCTAGATTTTATAATATCTCAGACTTCTAAAAGACATTTGGCTGCTATGATTTTGAATTACAACAGAGCAAGTCTTGCTGCATTTTTTTTTGTAGGGGTTTAATCATAACACAGCTTGACGTACACATCATGAACTGTGCAGTAATTAATTACACTCAATTGTTAATCTTATACAACCTCCAGACCTCCTCACAACCTATTTAACACCCTGTCAGCATGGAGCACCACCCTGTCACTGCTCGGCCGGGGAGTCATTGTACAGTAGAGACTCAGGAGAAAATAAATAGACTAAAAAATGAAGGGCAAATAAAGAGACGTGGAGGCTTTTCCCTCATATGTACAACTCATGTAATGAGGGTCATAGTGCCCTAGGCTATTCAACTGTACAGACAGGAAAAATAATTTAATTCATGAAGGAGGGAGGGAGGGAGGGAGGAGTAGTAGCTTTCCATATCAAAGAGGGTTGGGAGCATTTTGTTTGAGAGGCACATTTTCAAATTCTACAAATTCAATATTCTCTTTTTGATTAAAATTCCAAGCGTCTGCCCTGCCTCTTTGCCAGATTGGTGTGTCAAGGGGGTTTCCAGACAAAGGTACTGGCTTCAGTTCCTTGAGGCAATTGCCGGCTTCGAGTGTTAAGTGCAGTGGGAATCTGTGGGGGTGCACTGTGCAAGAAGAATCTTCAGACAGCAAATCCCAAATGCATAGCGGGGTTCATGTTCCTTTACAGCTGAGAGACACGGCGGCATCAGACGGGAGGCTTGTGTTTTAAGTTGGATCCTTTCTGTGTCACGGTGCCAGCCTCATCGGCTGCAAACGGCCTTAGCATGGCAGCGCTCACTCCTCCACAGGATTTCCACTCACCAGAGCAAATGTCTATCAGATCAGACACATTAAGAAGCTAATTGTCCCCCTTGGGTCGGACTGTTCATTATCTGAGCCAGTGCACAAAATTCAGTGAAGCAGGAGCAGAAATAGAGGCCACGCAGGCTGACACTTACAAGCATGGTCAGCGGCTCCGTACACCACAAACAGGCATCAACATAGACAGCCTGTGGTTGTACTGAGCTTTCAAGCTGTGCTTGGTATCCCTCTGTAAACTGGAAAGTCCTCCGTGAAAAGGTCCGCCACAGTATTGCAATTACTGGCTACAGTTTGGACCTTTTTCAGTGAGCACGTAACCTGCTAGCAAAAACGTTCTAATCCACTTCTGTCTGTTTTCAATAATACATTTTGCAAAAGGCAAAGAACGGATAAAAAGCTCTTTCACCCTGAGAAAAGCAGGTGTTTGCCATGGGAGGTGTATTGTTAACCTTACACCATGCGTATTAGTGTGTGTTATCCAGCAACTCCAATTCTTTGAAAAGAGTGACACCTTCTTTTCATGGAGAAAAAAACCTTTCCTACTTCTCTAGCAGCAGCAGGAGCCATGTTGGACCCCATCCAAGTAGAGACGCATTGGCAGGTGAACATTTAATACTATTCACCAGTCCCCAGTGAACACACAACAACAGACCCTGTCCCCCTTTGAGTCTAACAAATAACTCTCCTCCTCATGGCCAACGTGTGTCTTTATTTCCACACACAATTGAGTCATGATGGGATTACCCATTGTGTGAACAGCTGCAGTCACAGGATTAGGGATGACTAGGGATGATGGCAGAGAAAACACTATTCTAACCAACTGCACAACACCAGGCACTGGCTCCACAAATGCCAGCTTAGAAAGCCACCCCAAGACCTGAGATCATACCATGGGTACTATCAACAGATGAGTATCTGTTTCTGTGAAAGATATGTGCTCTAAAGATATCAGCGGCAAGAGGCAGAGAAAAGACAAACACATTTCCCAATGTGGCTACAATATGTTCAAGATATTCCTAAATATGTGAATGGCATGTGCTTCTGAGTTTTGTGACATGTGAGAAGACAACAGGTTTTCCCATCACAACCTGTCAGCCTCCTCCTTCCTGTTGTTCATACCTTTGTGACAACAATCACATATTTGTGACGGTGGGTGCATGTATGTCTGTGTGTGCCAGCAGAGGAGGTGAGCAATGGCTGTCAGAAGTGACACGTGATGACTGGGTTTGCAAGACACACCATTATCACGACTCTCGCACCTCAGGCAAGCACGCAATGGGGGAGTGTGTGTGTGTGTGTGTGTGTGCGTGTGTGAGCGAGCCGTGATAACAGGGTGCACCTCACGTTCACGAGCGCCTTGTAAGACAGAACTGCACATCTCTGCCGGCAGATGGGCCTCATATGAGTGAAGCAGTGCAGCCGGCGTCATGGGAACAATGACTAGCAATGCTGTTATTACACCTCACCACAAACTGGTAATTTAGTGTAATTCTAGTCAGTGTCACAACAGCGGCAATGTGCATTTCAAGCGCTGTCATGTTTTTCAGAGGCTGCGAGCGAGCGGATCCACGGCTGAAGAGGAGATGTGAGCGATGGGCTCGTATGACGCCCCCCCGACCCCCGTGAACTCGAGTCACGCTGAGAGGCAGAGATGTCAGACGTGGTCGGTGATCAGCTGGGACAGTGTCCAGCCGTCCCGTGCCAGCACAAAACTGCCATTGGTGTGTGTGTGAGTGTGTTTGTGTGTCTACATCCTCTCTGGAGAGTGGCGTGGGCGCCAAGGGAGACACAGTGACTCACACTGTAGATGGGAAGGGGATTGAGGGAGAGAGAGAAGGATAGAGAGTCATTCATCATCACACATGTGCCCACATCATGCTCCTCTCTCATTACAGCCCACACCACCCACAGAACTAAGAGCATGTTCACGCCGAGTTTACGCACACACTCACACACACACATACACATACACATATGACAGCATATGAAAGACGTAGCCTCCACATCAGTGTGTCAGAGGAGCTTACCCATAATGGGCAAAGCAGGCTGTAGCAGCGAATCAAGCACTTATCCAGAGCAGCCATCCTGTATAATACAGTACTCACAGTTAGAGCAGACATTCAGAGAAAGTGGTTAAAAGCTTGTGCAAATGATCATGTTTCAGTGTCTACATCCTGATGCAGGTTTTCTCGCAGTGACAGGTCACAGCGTGCAATATTCTACAATCTGGGTTTCACAGATTGAATAGAAAATGTCTATTTTCTGCCGCCTTTGATCGGGTCACTCAGTTATTTGCCCGTCCATGAGGTGTTATGAGCAGGCCACTGTGGTATTGAGTGTAATAATAAGCCCGTGTTGCAGAGTGAACATAACCGCAGTTTTTCCAAACATCTAACCTGCCTGCCGTGTAGCGGCAGTGTGATGCAGCTTCTTCTCCACACAGATAAAAAAGCTTTGGCGTGCAATTACTAAATTAGTCGAGAAATTAATTTCAACCCAGTGAACTGACACAGAAACGCACTGAACTGCTAATCTGGGAGCAGGAGGGCTAAAAAATCCTCTGGAATTTAAAGTTTAATGGATTAATGATGTCAAGGCTCTCAAGTGGATAGGACTGCAGCACAAAGTAACTCTGGAGGAATTAAATTGCTTATGGGGTATGTCAGAAAGCAAGCCTAAGGAGTCCGCTAGTACAGTAACTGCTTCAATGTGGAGCAACCCACTTCTGCTGATGGCCGTGCAGTCTTAACTACCCATGATGCATCAGAGCTATTGTCAAGAGTCTTTTATATCTCTTGCCTGGCTTTTCCTTCCACACAGGGTCTATGAATGACCTCATGAGTCAGTGAAACAAGCTTTTCTCAGCGTATGACATGGCCTATTGTTTTTCTAAAAGCCCACCCGGGGACCCAGCATCATGTAAGGGCACATACAACATCACTGATCACTCAGTCAGCGCGCAGTGATTAGTCATAGCCAAAGAGTCGGAATCCAAAATAAGTCATGGGCCCCCCACACAAGAAGATTAACACAGTGTTTTAATGAACTTGGACCCAAAGGCAAAAGACTGAATTAATCATTTTGGCAGGAGGAAGTTTATAAGACAGCCCATGGCATTGTCTCCAAGCACAGTTCACATGTAAACTTCAGCATAAATGTCTCTTCGTGAAAACTGACCTGATTGTTGGACAAAAAATAGCAGAGTACTTGGCCCAACAGACTGAGGGTCTCTCTGGGAGTGAATACATTGCACACATGCGACCTCAGACACACACACACACACACACACACACCACAAACATACATATACATACAATCACATGCACAAAGATGAGATCATGTGGTTCACGAGGAAATGCGACTCCAGAGACCAGATGATATATATATGATGATGATATGATAGATATCAAATGGCATAGATTTGGACTCATGCGAGCTGAGAGCCTTTCATTGGCTGTAGAACAAGACTAAAGACTAAACATCTAAGCTAGAGGCTGTGGGAGACTGTGTTTATGCCGCGTTCACGTCATATGGGATGAATTGAAGCGATGGGAAAGATTCCTGTATTTACAATGTGTGAGCGCTTACGTCATCAGGACGGTCGTATGATTACAGACTTTGTCATGTGAGGACTAAAATACTGTGCATTGACAATACAACACTATATCCATTAAATTTGTGTTTAATTACATTGAACAATGGTCTTTGGCTGCTGTGAGGCATCCATATTGAATGCTAACATGCTTACAATGACAATGCTAAATGATGTCAATGTTTAGCAGGTAATATTTAGCATATTCACCATCTTAGTTTAGCGTGTTAGCATGCTAACATTGCCTAAACAGCACTAAACACAAAGTATGGCTGAGGCTGATGGAAAGATTTGCAGGTATTTGGTCGTAAAAAAAAAAAAAGTATTGGACAGTCGAGATTTTGCCCTGATGATGGCACTATAGGAAAAATGAATGGAACACCAAAGTCATTAGGATTCATCCTCTGGGCACCATGAATATGTGTACCAAATTTCATGGCAGTTAATCCAATAGTTGCTGAGACATTTCACTAAAAACCCAAAATATAAACCTTATGGTGGCACTAGAGAAGTCAGGAGATCATCAAAGTCAGTAGGATTCATCCATTCGGGACCATGAATGTCTGTACAAACTTTCACAGCAATCAAACAGCTATATCGATCTGGACCAGACTGATGGACCAGCCTGTCAGTTTAGCACTTGCGTTTTTGTTTTACAGCGAACTGTAACAATGATGGAGAACATGAAAATAAAATCAAAATAATGAAAAAGAGCAGGAAAGCAACAATGACAGAAGGTCTTCGTCTGTCTTGCCTTATATCAGGCAAGTCAAATCACACTTGCGGTGTATTAGCATAACTAAAGAACACACGTGTCTGTGTTTGCTCATTAGAAAAACCTGCAGGGACGTATTCTCCTCTACCACCTTCTTGTTGTAGCCTCAACCCAAATAATCCCCCTTCATTACACTATGTATGAGCCGAGGGCCGACATGGCATCAACATGATCCAATACAAGACTAGTGGATATGAACCTGAGTAACAACATCCTCCTTCATTCAAAACTAAAGAGGAAGGGAGAGAGGTTTAATTAATGGTCTCAGAGAGCACTGTGGGGCTCCCTCTGTTTCATTCTAACATCTAACAACACTCTCTTCTTTGTAACCCTTAAAGAGAAAAAGGATTCACTTGGTATGTATTTGTGATCTTGAAAAGTTCACTTCTGGTATGTGAACATTAACATTTCTCACTCAGACAAAAGAAATAGAGAGCCAAAATGGCGATGGGCCATCACAGAAAAGTCTTGGAGTTGTTCCACTGGTATGGGAGACTGCCAGCTTGGATTTGCAGCATCAGTATTCCAAGGTGACTTCCTGGGCAAGTTTTCTGATTTATAACGGAATTACAGTAAAATCTTCTTTGGATGTAAAAACTCTAGTAACATTTAAGGACAGACACAGGTTTTGTCCAGACTGATAGATGGTGGAACATCGGTTCTTTCTTTAAAGCTGCTCTTACCCATATTTTTATGTTAACAATGGGTCAAATGACTATGTGTAATGTGAAAGGCGTTGCTCGTAGTGATGAACCCCCAGATAACCATCAGCTGTCACTGTAGTTTCCCTCACATTCCTTTAGCATTTTTCAGCTTATTGTCTTGGTTTTACAGACTGCAATTTTACTGTTTTGGTTCACTCTCACAGCTCTCACCAACCTTGTTTCCGGCTGGCAGCTGTTTTCAGTGAAAAGGTTCTTATAAACCCCCAGTACACTATCTGCCCAGCCCCAAATGGAAGACAGCCAAAGTTAGCAACTAGCTAGTGAACATAGTGAAGCATTTAGCAGCTAAAGAGCCAGATGTTTTCCCTGGGGGTTGGTGGAGTGACCAAAACGCTGCTCAAAGGAAAGAGGATTTTTGACTTACACTCCCAGAAACAAAACTTCAAATGAATGCTAATGTTGCTCCATGTCTGCCGGATTTGTACGTAATACGTTCGCTAACACATTCATCATAATAACTTAAGGAGATAATAGGTAATTGTTTACAGCTTTAAGCTAAATTATGAATTAACGAAGCCTAGACATAACGTTTTTTATGACAAAATGGAGAAAAAATGCCAATGACAAGGGTCTTTGAAATCAATGGCAGACTCAGCACAGCTGAGATGTCTTTGGAATTAATGAAATTTAGTTAGAGTCCCTGAAAACTTGGCTGAAAATAAAAGTATTTATCTCAACATTAATAATTCATGAATAAGCTACAATGAAAGTAAAAAAAATATTTAGGTGTTATTTATTAAGAATTTAACACTCAAAAACTCTATCCCAATTGGTGCATGGAAGTATGTGACATCATCTTTTTCCAACAAAGCCACAGCCACTTCAAAGAGGAGCAAAAAAGAAAGAGAATCTCTCATGTGAAATAACAAAAACCGTTCCAACTTTGACAGATAATAGTGTGTTCAAGTAGGATCCCATCACTCATAGTAACAGCATGATTGAGAAAATACATCTTCAGGGCCTTTAAAGTTATTAGAGTCTCAGCATTTCCTTTACATGAACTAAATTTGCATGTTCCCTTGTATACAGTGTAAAACTGGTTCATACAGTTACTAAAACAAGGATAAATTCCTAACTCCTTGGAAACATAAAATTTTCTTAGATGTTTAAACACATTGCAATGGGGTTGAGGTTGAAGTTAACTCAATATGATTAGACAGTAAAATGTCATTAAGAGCAACTTCGTTCTAGTTATATATTAGCTAGTACATCCCCGTTCCTGGTTTAGTTGGAAGAAAATAAGCAAAAAGGACGGACATATCAGCCAAACACAACCTTGCTCGGGGGAGCACACATACAGTCGACCTGGTCCTTCTAATTCCTGTTGCATGCTTTTCTCACCTGGCAAGTGTCTCCCCAGGGTAGGTGACAGAGGTCATGAGCGGAGGATGGTGGGCCTGATGTGAAAGCAGAAGCCCTGGGGACAAACTATGACAACCAACACCATCATCATCATAATCATCACATCTTCATCTGCAGGACCCCCCCCCATTGTGTGTAACCATGGCGACAATAGGAGCGAGAGGGGGCCGCTCGCACTCGAGGTTGGTGAAGCGTCAGGGTCAGTGCAGTGGCTTTCATAAGACTCTTTTCATAATACACCTTGGGTATTTTTTTCCCCTTTGACTCACAGCTGATATTGTTTGCCACGTGTGTAGAATGAATCATCTGTCTCTGATTGAAATTAAATGACATTCATGACGCACAGAGGCTTTTGTGTAGGAACAGATTTACAGTGTATAGTTTTGTGTGGAACATAGTGAGTACAGTCTATATAGATCAGCCATAGGTGAACAAAATACAGCATAACAGCAAAACAGCATACAGTTTCTCTTTGCTAGAACAGTTTCCCTGTCTTGACACACAGTATGTGTGCCATTTTTTCAGGCTTTTTCCCTAGCCACGTTACATAATTTTGCGGTGTTTGTTCCAAACACCATAAATCACAATTACTGGAGTCTCATATTAATTTAAATACTAATTAGCACATTACAGAGGCTCAAGAGACCATGCAGTCATTGTCTGTATTTCTGGTGAATTAGGTCTGCCTAGCAACAATGCAATATCAAAAATGATAATTGACTTGATTCAATTTCAACAGAAAACAATGATTTCAGCTCCACTAAAATGGCATTTTACTGCAGGGCTCATGTATTGTTTTGTGAGGTGTTTCTTATCAGCACACTGAAGCTGCATTTAAACACACACCTAAATATTTGCCCATGCGTAAGATGTTATGATAGTTTTTTTTTCATTTTAGCTGGTGTAATGTGGACGTAGTGTGAATTGTTACAAGGAATGCATCTTTATTTCATGATGACTTTCCCATTACCTACCATTTTTGTGCACTCATGTTAAGTAGAGCGGTATCTTTAATATATTAATTCATGAATGACATAACCCATTAACATTAATATTCAATTCCATGTTTTAAGTTATATAATTAGTGAACACGCTGACACTAGATGTGTGTTAAACGGTGCAGTCGAGATGTGTCGAGATTGAGATCAAGTGTGTGTACTCCAATGGGTACGATTCTCCTCCATCTTTTTTAAAAAGTGAACAAATTGGTTTAAGAGCACCTCCATGAAAAGATTCAAACCAACAACCAACAAATAATAAAACAACAATGTGAGATATGGTTTCAAAAGTCCGGAGACGTGGTGCTGCAGACTTTGGTTTTGGCTGCAGTCAGAGGCACACACCGAGTAAGGTCACCTTTGGCATCTGGGTTGTGACTCATTCATCAGCAGGGCTAAGGTTAGACTAGATGCTTCTGTGAAAGTGCACGTCATGCATGATCATTCTTTACTCTAGGCTGAATGGTGTGCATCCTATCCTGTATTTAGTCAACATGTCACATCTCATCTGTGTGTGTGTGTGTGTTTGTGTCTCAGCTGTATCTCACCCATGTGGGCTTCGCATGAAAACACAGTGTGACCCAGTGAATGCGGACTCGATATTGTATGTCCACGTCTGCGCTCGTGCCACATGAATGCAGGATATACGAGGGCGTATGTGAAAGCATATCCATTATTACCCCCCTCACACACCTCGGGCTTCTGTGTCAGAGGAGCCGTGATCGTGAGGTGAACATGAGGTGTTCATGTTTCTGTGTCGCATCAGACAGCAGCAAATCTCAGATGACAGAGAGGCACAGAGGAAATAAGTCCACGAAACATTAAGCAGAAGCTTCCCTGGAGGAGACTGTTATTCATATACATACATCTCAAACCAAAGGCTTATCAAATGTGGCATGTCTGCTGCAGGTTTTTGAATGTCTGCTTCAGCCCTACTCACCAGGCTTAATCACAAGCGCATGGGAACGGGACTTCTGCGACTGTGGGCTTACTGAGGGTAAGGCATGGCCGAATTGATTCCAAGTGGCTGCCAACGTCTTATCGGCCTCTTGCTAAGCACCCTGCTAAACGGCCCTGTCAGAATGCCATTGTAGCTCAACCATGAAGAAGATTTAACTGCTCCTAAATCACAACTACTGGTGTGTTTATTGTGATGTCCAACACTGGGAGGAAGTGCAGGAAATTGGGTCGTAGAAATATAATGAGTGGTGCAGTTTAAAGAAAGACGGAAATGAGCAATAACACTCATGAAGACGGCGGAGGGGAGGGATGGGAGAATCTATGACAGAAATTGTAAATCCGCATTAAATACCGTGGTCTCAAATGGTATCCGCAGAACATCAAAGAACCCCACCCCAACTCCCCTCTCACAAAAATCTAAGAAAGCAAAGCACCAGAGGATTATTCTCCTCCAATTGCATACACTCACACTGACGGGATCCTCCACTCCTCACCAACAGACCCCCCTCCCACACCGAGACTGCGTGGTGAGAGGAAGAGAGGAGCGCTAAAGGAAGGTAAGGGCATTGGGGGGAAAATTTATAAAGGTGTGAGTTGATCCATAAAGAGATATAAAGATATGTGAAGAAAAAGTGAAGTAATGAAGAAACTAGATAGATGGAAAAAGAGAGTGAGGGTTAGAGTGTTTGCCCTTTTAAAGGACAGATGAGCATTCAGGCCCAATGGGACCTGGCACTTGAAAAGCTCTTAATGGTGACCAGTTCAGTCTTACTGCATCTGAAACAGCATTAGTTTTTACAGACGACACACTGTGAATGTCAGATTGTTCAGATTTCTATTAGACAGATGAGGTGGGTAAGAGTTTCAATGGGTTACTTAAAAACAATGCTACGAGTGAACAGCCATGCTAGCGGCTCTGTGAGGCCCTACGTTGGCACAGTGGTGCTTTAAATTAAATGCTAACGCTAGTATGGCAACATATGTTCATGATGAAAATGCTAACATGCTGATATATTTAGCAGATATAAAGTTTATACCTGCTAAATATCAGCATGGATATCATTGATATCATGAATTTCATGGCAATCCATTCAATAATTGTTGAGATATTTCAGTCTGGATCAAAGTCGTGGACCGACCATCAGAGCCACATTGCTAGCATGGCTAAAAAAAAATCATATTAGTACTGATATAAGGGATGCTCAAGCAACTATTTACTATTGCACTTCCATAAATTTGGGGGGACTCACAGATTTTAAAAAAATGGTCACAATCAAAGCAACAGAGGCTGAGATATCCTGATTTTTAGTCCCTAGAACTGGTCAAGCTTCAAATAACTACATTTCCCACAATGCAATCAACAGCATAATTTCGTTTGCTCCTTCCTGCCTGGTAAATTCCCATATCATTCTATGCTCCCAGTTTGTACCACAGGTTATCAGGTTTATAGTTTTTTAGTCTCTAAGCCCAAACCAAGATAACCCTGATGACATCATCAGGGGTTATTTTCTCAAGGTGTGTTCAGACAGAACACAGGGCAAATTTTAGATGCTATGCAGTTGCATGTAAAGTCAGTGGAAAGACATGAGTAGCCGCGAATAGACGCAAAGATGTGTTGGCGCCAGTTGAAAATGTTTCAACTTCACAAAAACAAAAAACAAATTGCGCTTATCCCGGGACTTTATGAATCTAGTGTTACATCATAAACATACAGAGACTAGAAAAATAGGAGAGCGACGGAAATGAACTGACAGAATGAACTGGAGTTCCTGGTGAGTTCTGAGATCAGTCAGAGGCTGAGCAAAACACACACACAGCACATGCAGTCAGCTGCTAGCTAGCTTACAGCTAATGTCTGTAAAGTTGCTACATTGGCCGTTTGGGGCAAATAAACACAGACTGCAGAAAGGAACCACGGGGAAATTTTGCTTCGCTTTTTGTCTAAATACACCTTCAGTCTTTAAACAGCTTCTTCCAGAGAAACAGAAGACATTACACAAGTGTTTTCACAGGTTAAGTCGTACTTCTAATGACAAGTAAACTGATCTTTATGTGTAAAATTGGAGTGCCCCTTAAATAAGTATTTGGACCTTATATAGTATTTCTGCCAAGACTCAGGATTTAATTTCTTCCATTTTTGACAGGAATCAGGCAAGAGTGAGCTAGCTAACAGTAAGTATAGTGCAGACACCTGTATACCAAAATAAAAATGTACAGATACAACAGCATACTGAGAATATGCAGTCCATAACAGACCTCGGATAAAAACAGAGTGCCTGGGAAAAGAGGATTGCAGCCCTGCATTTACAGATAATCTTCGGAACGAGGCAGGGCAAAGAGAAACCTAGGAATTCTGTTAACAAAATGAAGGAAAAAAAGAGCATCAGGCACGCTTATCTCTGAAAGGCTCCTGCTACCCAACCGGGTCAGATGAATAAAGAGGTTTTAACCTAATTTCTCACATCCACCACCGCTCTGACCGTGCCTGACCACAGCGAGCCAGAGACAGTGTGTGTAAAAAGTAATGGAATTAATCCAGTTTTTCGACTTGAAAAACACAGATGGAGCCATACGATAAATGCTTTTGGTTGAGGCTGCACATCAAAAGATGCTGTCTTCAAATGCATTTTCAGTCACATTTTCGAATGTATGCTACAAAACAGTGAGCACATTGGGTCATTGTTTCAGAGCCTAAGTACATTTTAACAACAGAACACAAGCAGGACAATAAGGACAGCAGTTTCAGTGTCTCCATGGTGGAAAAACCTGAGACAAAAGCAAATGAGGTGGCATGGTGGAGAGCAGTGTTAGACCTTGAACTAATTTACTTCCATCCTGAGTAATGACTCATCACATGGAAAATGATGGTGATGGTAGATACAAATCCTACAATGGTTTATCGAAAGATTACACTGCCCCCTGCTGGACAAAGCAACAAAACACTTACATAAGAGAGGTTACTGTAGTTCAGAGTGTAACTGTGTGTGTGTGTTTTCTCCCAGCTCCATTTCAATAGTTTGTACAGCTTCACCTTTAAGACATTTTACCCTTTATAAAAGGTTGAGATGATTTGCAAAATGAACCATTTGCTAAATGAAATCAGTGCAAAATCACTCAGCCAATCGCAGGGAAGCATGTGCATCTCAGCGCCACATAAAAGATGTTTCACCATATTCTGTGACCCATCACATTGAGACCTGATTAGGAATTTCAGCCACATTGCTGGTCTTCCCCCCAGTTGACCTTGTAGTGTCTCAGATTTTTATGTAACACAAAACTCTTTACTGTAATCAACTGTGGTACTCAAATTCCTGTAAATGAAACCGCATCTGGTACTCAACTACACACAAACACATTAGGCAAAGACATACACTAGTCCGCAACAATCATATGCCTGTTACCTTTCAATTACACCGTTTTATCCCACCGAGGAAACTCTGTCTTGGGACTGGGAGCGGAACATTATTCTCCTCCGGTGCTCGGGGCCCAGGGTCAGTTACAGAACAACACTCCTGAGGCTGGGAGGAGGGGCTCATTGGCCTGGTCAAGGTACTTCAGTGAAGTGGATGCTTACAGCTCTAAGGTCTGAGCTCAAATCCACGCTGGCCCTTAATCAAGGTATTCCCTCGATATCATTTGCAGCATCACTTGGAATTAGAATTAAGCTTCATTCTGCTGTAGGAAAATGTGGAAAAGTCAAATTACACGTGTGTAAAATGATTGTATCCTGTTTTTCATCTGCAACTGTTGGCTCACATCTTTAATACACTGCTATGAAATGATAACCATCACTGAATTTTTCTAAAACCTGTCACACTTCTTAAAACTTCTAAATGCCGTATTTAGACCTAGACCAGAGCTCAGTTTTTTACTGATCAATATCTAAGCCTATAACATGCAAAGTAGCATTTTAATGAATAACTTTGATGATGGATAGATGCATGGAGTGGATGACGTCTTCTCAAGTTGCAATGTCTCTCCTCTTCACTTTCATCTAACATGATGGATTAAATTGTATATTATTGCATAATGTGTAAAACTATTTCCTTACAGCAACCATAGAAATCTTAAAACTCGGCTTGGCATTAATCCAGCCTTACGTGTACAGACACTTTTATAATTTTACTTTGCATTTCAGCTTATTCCAGTACCAGCTGCGGTGTACAGGATCACTAAAATAAATTTAAATTTGTGTGTGGTCTTTCCCTTTCACCTAATCAATAACTAACAATAGACCATAGTATGATGGTTTATTTAGTATGAGGTTTGTAACACTATTTTTCCACTTACAATATAAAAATTCCCAAATACGTTGATATGTCTTCTGCATTTTACACCCCAAATAAATTTTCAGTGGCAGCTTCTGTGCTTTTATTTTGAAAGTGAACTGACTAAAGAACAAGTCCTGTGCTTGTCCTTGAAAATTTGGGGCAACGTCCTGACAGCCGGTCTACTTGGAGGTCAGAACTAAATATTTCTGGAATAAAAAAATAGGTACAGATGGAAAACTGACATCGATGTTTTAAAAAACAGGATTTTTTCACAAATGAGATGTTTGTTTCGTTTGTGTAATAAAACTCAATTGACTTGAATCAAGCCAATAGTAACAGTCAATATTTCCAAATTACACAGCTCGAAAGAGAAAAGCTTTAATGGAAAGCTGGGAAGACATTTCTTTGACTTAAAGTAAAACAAATATAAACATCTGACTAGAACTGAACAGAGAACACGAACAGAAAATTAAATTAATGTAAAAGTGAAGGGATTGTGTCATATTAAAGCTTAAAGATGCCTGTGGCTACAGAAACGAACATCCATCCTCTTTTGGAAAGAGTTTAGCAGTCAGTGAGAAGGAGTGGAGATGTCAAACAGGACCTGAGAGGGCAACATTTACCCCAAATGTCCCAGAGCTTGGCTCTGTTTTCCTGTTCATGATATCATGTATGGTAGAGATGGGCAATGATTCACTCTTGTCCCTCCGTGGGGCCTGAAGCAAGTCCACCACCGCGCAACTAGGCTTAGGACGCCTGCGTCTTAATGCCCGTTTCTCTGCCCGGGTCTTGGGTGGAGGGAGCCCATCACAGATTCGACTGCAAGCTGTGGTGATGCCACAGAACGAGGGGTCATCTGAATGTGAAGATGCCTCCGAGCTGCCCTCTGACGGCGAGTCTCTAAACATAGGTTGAAGTAACCTTTTTGTAAAGGGTGTAGGGTTTGTGGTGACAGGCACACCATTGCATACAACAGCTCCATTACACAGCTCTGGAGCAGCATCAAAAGAGGGCTTCAGAGTCTCCACTTTCTTCAAAGGTTTCATCTTACGGCGTCTCCTCTGTGTGGGAAAGGGTTAGGGAGAAAGAACAACTGTTAATCAATTACAACCAGTATTTCAAACAGATATTTTGCACCAATATTCTGCACAGCAATAAATTGGTCTTTACATACCTTTCTGTTAGCTGGACAAAGACTCTGTGTCTCCTCTGAGTGCAGCATTTCTGGGCCTGTGAGCCAAAGAGTGAGGTTCATTTCTACCAAGATAAGGAACGGTTCAATTCTGGATTGATGAGCTGTTGTTCAAGATATATGGGAAAAACCTTGACACAGATTAGTATTATTACCCTGATGGCACTTATGTAGCAGAACCGTACCTTCAGTGGTGTCTAACTGGAATGACTCCGAGTGTATGAGTGGATAGGATGCACTCCTCTTCAAGCCCGTCTCATCACAGGAAGAGAACTGCCTATTAAGGAAACGGTAATGGTTGAGGGGAAAGCCTGCATGTAGCACCTTTAGCTGTAACAGCCCATTTGGAGATGCCACTCAGTGCTTATTCATATCTACCCTCTCAACTGGAGTTTTTTCTTTGCCATCATGGATGTGAAGATGCATCTTAGCATTTCATTTCTACTCTACTTAACCTTGTTATAAAGATAGTATTTGTACATGGTAGTTTTTTTCCATTAGATATATTTTTCAGCAGAAAAGTAAAACTGTACAATTGCATTGCTACCTTTCAGAACAGCAGTAGGTGTAGCTCTTAGGTATAGGTGGCTCTGGTTCCGTGGTTGGAGGAATAGTGGAGATGCGGCGGTAGTTGGCACACAGCAGCAGGCCGAGACACAGACACAACACCAGAGACAGCAGCAGGTAGTTCTGCCTGTCTGACACCTAGGAGACAGACCATTGATTATAACATTAGCAAAACAGTTGCAATGTCTGACAATATATGAGAAGAAAAAATACAATGGAGTAGTACCAAAACATTTAGTAGCCTTTAAAATGTTTCTCAAACTATGTGTCAGGACGAGTACATCCTAATGACTTGGCCCTGGGAAAAGACTCAATTTACTCAGTTTGAGATCAGGCTGAAAAAAACCCTCCTGATTACAGATGAAGGCTCTGTGCCTGGAGCATTGTATCTACCTCATTCTGCAGCTGGCTGACTTTGACAGACAGGTTGAGGACCAGCTGAGTCACATTCTCCAGCTGGCCCTGCAGCAACTGAATGGACTCAGTCTGACGCTGGTCCTACGGGAGAAAAAGGATGACAAATTAAGCAACTATACACACATTCACATCATTGAACTGATCTGTAAAGGTATTGTGAATACATATTTTAAAGCACAATGCTTAAAGCAGTAATGACTTTAATTTTTTTGGGACCACCTGGGGGCAGTGCAACAAGCTTTAATCACAAAATTGACATTATCACCATGTAAAGTTGATAAAACAAATGTGTTAGCAAACATTTGCCAGTTTACACATCCTGCAGATACATAGCAACATTAGCATTAATTTAGAATGACTCGTCTTGTTTCTGGCCACCCGATGAATGTAAGTCCAACAAGCACTGTTAGCTTTGCAGGTTGTTAAGAGCAGTGCGACGGAGCCAAAACGGGCCATAAAAACAAAACAATCAGCTAAAAAACACCATGTTGAGTAGAGAACTACAGAGTCGGGTGCTAATTGTCTTTAAGTTCGTCACTATGAGCGACCCTTTTCACATTACACAGTTTGTGCAGCTTTAAACCTAAAGCAGAAAGCTTTACTAGGAAGCAGCAGCTCAAACCCGTAGCAAATTTGTACTCAGCCTAGCAAGTAGCCAAGTTTGTATTTTGAATAAATATGACACAATGGCTATCTCAAAGTCAGACAAAAAGCATATATCTCTACATGGCATCTGTCAGGACTGACATTTGTGCCCTTTCACTGCTCACCTGCTCCTCCGCTATTCTAGAGGTGTTCTGGAGTTTAATGATGGTTTTGTTGAAAGCCTTCTGCATCTCCTCCATCTGCTTTCGATACCTTGAATCAAAACATGGAAGAAGTCTTGATATCACCCTCTGCTTGGTTTATACATTAAGGACAACAATCTTACTGTTTTTTTTTTCCCTGTAGCTCCCGTTTCTCACCTCTGGCTTAGCTGCTCCAGGTAGCGTCCGCTGAGTGACATGTTCATCTCCAGGGCCTTGATGCGGTTGTTGAGTCTCATGAAGACAGACTCCTTCTGGCTGGAGCCATGCACCGGGTTCCCGTTTTGCTCCGTGCCATTGGGGGGCTCTGCATAGATGTCTGAGAGGGACGGTGAGTTAAGCGAGGAGGGAGAGGAAAAAGGAGCTATAAGCTGACCGTTGCCACCTGAAGATGTAGAGAGGTCTTCTCCGAAATCCTCAGTTTTAGTTTCTGTAATGACCGGGTGACCACCAGAGGGCTCAAGTTCTGTAACAGTGTCTGGAGCAGGGTGAGATACTTCAGTGGAAGTACTGGTAACCCTTTCAGGTACAGCTGGTGGGTCAGGGTGGTGTTCTAAATGAGGGGAGGTGGTGGGATGGAGAACCTGGGATAGATCCGTCTTATCCGGGGTTTGGACAGGGGTATTTATTTCTAGTTGAGGAACATCAACGTTAGGCTTCTCTTCTGTTGGTGCCACTGAGGCATCGTCCACTGTGGCACTGACACTGGATTGTACATAGATGGAGCTACTGGGAGAAGCTGAAGGCTCAATCTGCTTCTCTTCAGCCGGCACATCCTGGCTCTTTTCTGTCCTTAGCTCCCTCGCTGGTTCCTCAGAAGACAGCTGTGGTGTCTCCACAATAGGGGTAGGTTTGGCAGAGGATGAGTCAGTGGGTTTGGGGAGGTTCGAGATTTGACTGGGCTCCAGCAGAGGAGGTTCGGACATGGACTCTTTATGAGATTCTACTGTGCTCCCTGGAGGCTGTGGTGTTTCTGACGGGCTGGCTCCACTCTCTGGCTCCTGTTCAGAAGCTTGTTCCTTTTCATGGGGCTGATGTACCTCAGTGTGGTGCTGCTGAGGTTCAGGGCAGGCAGAGGGGGACAGGGGAAGGTGCCAAGTAGGTGTCTGGATGGGAGGAATCATTTGCTTTCTGCCCGTAGTTTGGCATGTCCTTTTTTTGGACAGCAGGGCTGAACACTGCCGGTGAAGATACTCCTGGAGGGAGGCTGCACAAGAGCAAGAGGAAGAAAATGAAGGATGTAGTGAACAGTAGTTTTGAATTTCATGTCGCTGATGCCGATCCCTTTTATTTTTTTCTTCATCCAACTCCTCCTCCTTATCTAAAAGGGTGATTGTAGAGCTGATATGTTCTTCCTCATCTTTCTCTAAAGGAATGACAATTTTTTCCTCCACTGGGGGGAGCTCTTGTTTGCTTGTATCAGTGGTAGGTGTCTCTGGCACAGGGGTCTCTGAGGAGGGTGCTACAGTAGCAGGGATATCAGGGTCTGGTAAAATATCTTTCTCTTCAGTCTCTGGACTAGAGAGGGAGAAGGACAATATAGTACATATTAAATGGAAGGGCACAATACAACAGCCACGAAAGACAAAAAAGCACTTTAAACTCATCTTCAAAATAGAAGAACATATAGAGGAAGCTTATCCATTATTTCATAAGCCTATGGTTAATGGAAAAGCAGATTTCTACATATGAAAACCAGACAGCATAATGTACTAGCATTAGTTTGTATGGTTTTCATAATATTATACCATTGTCAGCTTGCATGAACATTCCAACCTACATACACAGACTTGTAAATGTATGAGATTTTAAAAGGAAAAATAAAAAGGACATCTATCATACTTAACATTACAAGAAATTTCACACAGGTTTTCATGTAGACTTCAGATAAGTCATAAAGCACTCATGACACTAGGTCCCATTTACCACTTTTCCTCCCTTCTAACAGTATAAATACAATTTTAATCTGTCAACAATAACAAATAGACATTTTTATTTGTTCAGCTCTAAAAAACAATGTTAGAGTTAAGGTTTGTTGAAGGTCAATTTACAATTATCAGAATCAGGTTTATTGCCAGATAGGTTTTCACATACAAGGAAAGCAAATAAAAAGCAAGTACTGTATAAAAAAATAAAATAAAAAAATAAAAAAGTAGTCAAGAAAGAAGAAAAAGAGAAGTCATCAAGAATTCAAATAGAAAATAGAAAAAAATAAGATAAAATATGATGAAAGATGATACAAGACTCATGATATGTACTCACACTAAAGTAAGGTCTGTAGTCGTAGTTTGAGTGGTGCTCTCAGGTTGGGGTGATGGCTCAGTCATGTTCACTTCCTTTGATGAAAGGTTGCCTACATAATGTAAATGAGAAAAATAACATTAAGAGTGAACACAAATTATTCTAATTTACAAAAGTCATCGTCAACATATTGTCAACAACTGAAAAGTTGGGGAAATAAAATAGTGACTGTCTCCTTCAAAAAGCAGATGTGAGACAAAACTGGTCATACCTTGCATCTCTGAGCCTCCACCGAGAACATTGACGGCAATATTATTTACCATGTTCAAAATGACATCTGAAGAGAAAATGTTAACACCAGAGTAACAAGTTAATACAGTAATCCAGGTTTGGGATCACTGTTGTCATCTTTATGCAGAAGAAATCCATGTTTGCTATACTTACCCTTTGCTGATCCAATCAGATTCTTGGATAACTTCACTTCACCAGATGCATATCCAGGAGGATAATCTGTAGGGAGCAGTTAATGACACACATCAGTCTCATTTTGGTGCACTGAACATAAGAATAATGCTAATAATAATAATTATTTCCTCACAAGTGATATAAACTGTACCAAATAGGTTGCTGCTGCTCTGAGTGTCTCATGCATGTTGTAATGCTTCAATTTATCACAGGTGGAGAAAAATTCCAAATGTATATTACATGCATCATGTTCTCAGTTCTTACCCAAGTCATCATCCTGATCATCTGGTCTTTCTGGGGGATCAGCAATCTCCTCGTACTCTTCCACCATGCTTGTGCCAAACACCCTGGCAAAAAAAGTGCATCAAAATCATTCTATAACCAGGCTCAAGTACAGTAACAGTGAAATCTAACCTGCCTTATCTAGCAACTTAAAAGTGGTCCATTCTTTGACAGCCTGTAGGGGGGAGAGAGCTACACTAAAGGCCTACAAAACACACACAACAGTAAAGGAAAGTCATGCAATAGCTGGTCCTTTTCCTCAACATGAGAAAAAGTTTTAACACAAGCGTCTAACTAGTGTTTGATTTTTTTCTTGATGGGGCACCTGAAATTACACCAGAAGTAACAGGCGTCATATAGTTTGCTACTTCCTTAATAACTTTTACAGTCAACAGTAGTATCATGTTGTGATATGCATGTTGGTTTCAACAATTTCTGCCACAAGCTTCAGCCAGCTTTATCTTTACATTTTGCACAAGTGGAAAGAACAGCTGCTAACATATGCGTTAGTTCTCCTTGCTCCCACCAAAGGATTGATAGCGTGGTAAGGGTGAGCTGACCATGACCACATGCCAAATGTTACATAATATCATTTGACACCATCTAGAGCTCATGCAGTATGCCACAAGCCATCATTCAAATGAAAATGAATCAATGGTTTAATCAACTAAAATAGAAAAATACATAATCAACTACAAAGACATGCAACACCAAACAATAAAAAATACAACGATAAGAACATGACACATCCAGAGCAATAGCTACATTTTGCTCTTACAAGAATAAAATCTGACATGTCACATGCTATGTTAAGAGTATGTTAGAAAAACTTGACATTGTCAGAATTTTACGTACCTTATGAGACTGAGGGGACAGAAATGTTCAGAGCCGAAGTGAGAGACCAGCTCCACCTACAAAAATGCAAAATGATTCCGATATCATGAAGGAAAATACGTGCTGTATTACACCCCACGCAAATCAACACTCTCAGCAGTGGTTGGGTTATTAACAAACAGCAAAGCCGTGATTTTGTTTTGTTTTAAAATCAATACAATGGGTTCAAATGAAACATTGAGCGACTGATTGGCAATGTGAGTGAATCTGAAAGGAACATCTCAGTATGGGGTAAGTTAGACCTTTTGACACTATGCTTGATTTTATGAATGACAGCTGGTGGGTATCATTTCATGGGCTATCAGATGTTCATTATGTGTGACATCAAAGTGCCCATGTTATAATGGGTTAGCAGCTAGCGCAGCAAGTTAGATCTGATTCTGTCCGGAGTTGATCAAACCACTTAGACAAAAGAAACACACAAAATACATTGTTCAGTGTTCAGCTCATTCAACCACAGACCTCTACAAGAAAAGCAGGCTAACCTTTATGTACTTGGTGAACATCTGAAGCAAGAGACAGAAAAAAAGAGAAAACAATTAAGGAGATGTATACATGCTTCATAACAGGATTGTATGGACAAAGAATGTATGTTGGTTTTAATTTCAGTCACTTCAGAGGCAAAATGGTCATGTTGCCATCATCTCTGAGACTCAGCTATGTCCAAAACTAGAATGTAAAACACTGTCCACATTGGCCTGGTCACATTTTACATTTCAGGAATCTGCTGGTGCTCGTATGAATAATATGAGGAACACTGAAACTGTTACATGCAGTGGTCAAGACGCCCTACAATACAGTCTTATTCTACAGACCACAGACTTTGTGACTGTAAGGAAAAGGAATAACAAAAGTGAAGGAGCCAAAACTTCCATTCAAAGAGAAAGTGTTCAGAAAGAACTAAACAGTTGCATGTTAAACACTCACCTGCATCAAGAGATTACAGAGATTGCTCTGCACTACTTTAGCATACAATAGAGGCTGGTGCAGCGCAGTGTGTGCTCACCTTCACATATTTAGCATAAAGATGCTCATCTAATGGGAAGCTCTGGACTGTGCGTTCATCCCGGGCATGAAAGGTCCCCAGCTTCAGCCACTTGTTTGTTGGATATCTACAGAGCAGGTTTACACAGCACAGTCAGTACAGTGATATGGATGTTTTAGGATCACATGTCATACTCTTTTGCGGCCGCTACACCAATACAAATAAGACAAAAAGAAACTGTGTAGCACCCACAAAGGGTGAAATGCACCCCTAACTGCGCTGCCAAGCAAATAGCATCTCAGTGCTCCAGTGCTATTTGCACGTATTTAAATTAGGTAAAATATGCACACACTTGATGCAAATTGGCCCCTCTCTATGCAAATAAGTCATTTAAAAAAAGTTCAATTCACAAACACAAGCGCTAATAGCCACACGCAGTTAGAGGAAAAATGGTTAGCGTCTTCAGAGTGTTGGTGGTAACTGAAGCACATTTATAAAGGGTGTCACATCCATGCCTCTCCAGTGATCATGGCAGCAGTGATTGTAGCCAGACGTGCTCATGAGCTGATATTTCGAGGGGGGAATGTCACTTTTTGATTAAAGCTCGTGGTATGAAAATTTCAGTTTTCTCCATCTCTCTGCCATTGTCCTGCAATAATATACTTTGCAATCAGACACAAAACAAGGGTAAATTGCACTCAGCTGCAAAACTTTATGGGCGTGTTTGCGCTGTGATATCATTAGCGCAATAGCTTTTGTAAATCGGACCTTGGGATGGGGCAGATAGCAATAGCAAGTGATGCGCAGTTCACGGTGCTATCATTGGCCGCAATCCATTCTTTGCGAATTTGCCCATGAGTTTTTCCAATAACATGCCCTTAGTTTTCTACAAATTAAAAAAAAAAAAAAAAATGTATACTGTTTTTGATACACAGCTTCACTGAAGATATAACAAATATTGCCATATTGTATTAAAAACGTGTATGGTAGCTGCAGTGCATACCTATCACTGATGGAAACAAGAAAGTCTTTGGGAGTAGAAGAGAAGAGCTCAAAGTTAGCGATGTCCAACTGCTTCACCTGGATGGGCTCACAGAGCTCAATGATGAACCTGAGCAAGAGTGAGAAACAAAGCTTCAAAAAACTGGCTTCAGGTGGAGATGAAAAGACATTTTCTCAGGTTGAATCTGTGCATAGAAAGCAGGAGACGTGCAAATACTACATACCAGATTTTATTACTGCAGGGGTTTAGCATGTACAAGTCCATGTTCTCTTTCAATATGGCAGACGTGCTCTGTATGGAACAAATTCACAAATCAGCGTGTTTGTCATCATGTCAACATCCAACAGAGCACGCAGATTCCTCAGTAGGACGTAGCATCATATATGCGGTACCTTTGCCTCTGGGTTAGCACCAAGGATCTTGGCTCCACACTCTACTGAGGCGTAGTTATTGAAGTTCTTCTGGACTTTCTTCACCGTATGAGGAGCCCCATTGTTAGAAGTATGAGTAGACTGAGCTGTTGAGAGGAAGAATATAACAAAGAGTTATGGGGGAGTTTTAAAATCCAGCCCTTCTTTCATGCATATAACGGAATATGTTGTGATCTGTATCATCAAGGTTAACACAACTTTACAAGCAGGATAAACTTAAACACAATCTTACTCTTTTCTTTCTCCACCTCCATCATCTTCCGCTTCCACTCGTCAAAAGTGGGGATATCCTCGGGTTCTTTGCTGCCCACGCTGGAATCTGTGTCTGTGGTAACAGGGGGGCTCAGGATCTGTCAAAGATAATGAGAAAACGAGAGCTGGGACACCTCCTTTGGTAGAGAGAGGAAAATAGTTCACATAGAATCCAAGGTCCTTACTTGCTCTTTCAGCATGTGTGATGTGTTGGCCTCCAGATGCTGTGTGCTGTGACCAGCCGGAGAACCAAGAGGAAGGTCAGTGTGCGTTTTAGTACCTGCAGTGTGAGCATTGGAAGTGTTCTCCAGAACAACTGGAGGACTGCTGGGATAACAAAAAAGCAAGAGGAATGTTATTTGGATATTTTTAGCTCTCTAAATAGGGCACAAGATTAACCACACCCACCTATCATTGTCATAAGGGTTGTTCTCTTCTTCTTCTTCTTCTTCACAGTCAGCTGGAGGCAGGTCAGAATCAATGACCTCGGGTGCAGCTACATCAGATGCATCATCTGAAACACTGAAATGAAACAATGATCCATGTTACACCTTTGCAGCCCTTTCATTTGCTGGGAGACATCAAAGAAGAAATTAACACTTTAAAGGAAGTTGCTCTCGTACGGTGCTGCTGAAATAAGCCTGTAGGTAATAATATCTTGCCTGTTTGGGATATTGTCTTCAAGGTTAAGGATGTTGGGGTTGTCTTTAAGCTCAGTAGCAAAACCAGCAAGAGGGTCAGAGGAAGGTAGCAGGGAGGCTGAGTCCTGGTCTTGAGTGATGGAGCTTTCAGGATGTTGATTTTCTGAGCCGTGTTCAGGTTCTGGCTCAGCATGTGAAATTCCTTTGTCTGCCTCCAACTCTACCTCCACAGCGGGCTCCTCCACTTCAAAGGCCTGACGGATAAACAGAGAGATATTTGATCTGTCGAGGGAAATATTAAAACGTTTGGCCCATTAGCCAGAGTTGGATTGACCAACCAAACACTTAAAGCTCTAAATGTTCCAGGAATGATCAATAAAAAGAGCTGGATGGTACAATGCATAGGACTGCTTATCCACATCTGAAACTGTTGTGCTGCTCTGGAGGAAACCAAATGGTAAAACCTTGAGAAATCTTTGTTTAAACATGTTTTTAAAATGATTACTCACATGCATTAAGTAAATGTCACAGCACATTATTATTCCGTTCTTTTCCTCACATATCTCAGCTGCAGTGAAACTGAAACTTCCCCACGGGGATTAATAAAGAGCTACCTAGCTACCTAATCCATTTGCAGTTTTATGTTCGTTTTCGGGGATGTGGGGAAAAAAAAGTTTTAATTTACATAAATGCTTCAACTATACTGTACCTCTGAATATTGTTTATTGTCCACGACTTGTGTCGTCTGCTCCTCTTTATGCTCATCATCCACTATCAACTGCTCATCTTCAGAAAGGGACTGGGCAGGTAAGACCCAGCTTTCCTCAACCTGAAGAAGAAGAAAAAAAAAAAACACAGATATCACTGACACCATGAAATGTACAGTTCAATCACAGAAGCCAAAATATCTGCAAATTTGAAAGAGCAACAATTTTTTTTTTGCTAGCCCATATTCAGATTCAAACTGCTGTTAATCTGACATGTGTCTAGCATGGCAGCAGGTTTCTTGTGTGGTCACATGAGTGATTTCATACAGCAACCTGTGAAACCTCTGGGCAACAAGGTGAGTTGTACTGTGGAAGTATATAACTAATGCTACCTTGTGATGATGACTCTTTTCCCCCGACTCTTCCTCCGAACCGTCGTCCTGTGAGGACACGGGCCTCTGGACCTCTTGGTGCGACTCTGTGCAACCAACATAACAACTAGGGTACCTACGAGACAAAGGGAAAGACAACCAGTGTCATACTACCATCGAGTCAATTAGTCTGAACATGGGTCACTTGTTAATGCTGTGGTGAAAAATGTCCCGGTATCTGGGAAAGAAGCACAAGTATAGGGCTATTCTTGAACTCTTGGATTTAGCACACTTTAAATTTGACTGCAGTGAGTCATACATACAGAGGAAGCTGCAGGCCAATGTCCCAGTGTGAGGCACTGTATAAATCCCAGTGCCCTCTACCCCAACGTAGGCAATTTATCTTATCTGTATGCAGAGTCAGGGAATGTTGTCAAAGCCAAGGGACACACCTCAGACACGTTGCATGCTGTTCGCCTGCAGGGCTTTGAAAAATAAACTTGCCTTATTATTTAAATGTTATTTATATTTCAATATGTTAAATTTTTGTCTGTTGTCTGAAACCCTCAGTATCTGTCACCTTCACGTCTTTTGCTTTTATCATTTTCTTTCTAATTAGAGTTTGTTTTAAACACCAGAGTTCTGTTGGGTGCCAGAAAAATGGTCAGGGTCACAGTCACCATCCTCACTTCGGGCAGGAACACGATAATTAGCAGTATCAAGGCTTTAAATAATTGCAATAGTAATGGCACATTCCTGTGGGGGGAGAAGGTCCTCCTCGTCCAGTCTCAAAGGCCACACTCCAACAGAGACTGCAACTTCTCAACAGTTTAAGCCATTATCTGGATTTTGTCTGGGATTCCAGGTCAGGTCCTTAACTTGGCCACTGGGCCAGCTGGCGCAGCTGCCTTGGTGATCCGACTTGAGACGCCAGACTAGTCACAAACACCTTAGTGAACAACAGAGCATTTGTTTTCTAATTGAAAGCCTGTAACCATAATGTAACTCCCAAAGGAGCGAGAGTGGTGTTAAGGCATGACTTGCTAAATAATTAACTGGTTACAGACAGACTCAAAGCAGTAGACTTTATAAAGAAAATGGTAGGAAATGCCAGACGTTTTAGGTGTATCCTTCATGATGAAATGGATATTCCCTGTGGGGGTGAGTCTAATATGCTGTTGTACATGTAGTGATGAGTTTTTCAATAGCCGACACTATGCAATACCTAAAAACAGAGCTTTCACAGAGCAGGCTGGATATGAAGGAGTGAGCTGCCCACTATGCAACAAATGAAATAGATTAAAATGTTTCCCACAGGTGCAAAGATTATGTACACGTGTCCACTCCCATCAAGATTGTCCTGAGACACACCTCTGACTGACAGATGACCTGTGAGTCTTTCAACTTCAGTCATATGACATGACATATCATTGATTACTACCATTTTGAACGTGTATAATATTCTGATGAGATTAGCACAAGACGATGTGGCATCACCCGTATGGTTATGATTTCATGCACTAAAAGGATTCAAATTAGAGGTAGAACACATAATTGATATTGTGACACACAGTATCATTATGCTGTCTCCTAAAACACATTAATATTGAGGCACCAGCATATTGCATATCGCAGAATCACTTGTGCTTTAATAGTATTTCTATAGTTAGCAAAATACTGTCATAGTACTCTATCACGAGTTACCCTTTGATTCCTATCCATAATTCAAATCCTTTCGATTTTGGCGCACAAAATTCTAATATTGCCATAAAACCAACCCTTACGATGGTCTAACACAACCAGATAACATTAAAGGGATAGATACCATGGTGTAACAATGTTAAAGAATATTTTGTTGAAGAAAACTTCACTCAGGTTCTAAATAGAAGAAAATAATCTTTACTTAAGTTTCAGAAAAACTGTGGTTCATGATGAGCATTCATGCAGCATAGAGAGAGACACACATACACATAATATCTAACTAGTCTGTCTCAACACAGCGCTTATTGTCAAGACAACAGATTTTTGATTACCGTCAACAGAAAGGCAGGCACTTAATCAAGGTACACAAACAATATTAGATATAAAACTAAAAACTATTATTATTACATTTTCTTCTACAATGACTAAAGCAAAATCTCAGATGGTGGACAAATTTATAACGTCTCACAGTAAATATCGGCCAACCCTATTTGAGAGCCATTCCAGGTAGCCAGCATGCACGATAGACCCTTTTCACAGCAGACATTTTGACTTGTCAAAGCAGGAAAAGCACAGGTGGAATTAAAAACATTAATTAATTTCCATTTAGGAGAGCCAGTTCCAGGGCTCTGGTATTGTGTATGCTCACTCAATGACATGGCTTACTGGGACACTTAACGGGATGTGGCCATTGTTAATGTTATTACTTACACCTGTGCTTTTCCTGCCCTGATAAGTCAAAATGTCTGCCGTGAAAAGGGTCTATACCAGGACCCTGGAGCTGATCAACCCAAATGTAATACAGCTGTTAATCATGTTATTAATTACACCTGTGCTTTTCCTGCTATGACATGTCTGAGTGCAGGGGAAAATAAATTAACATCTATTAACTGACAAAATTCCACAGCCTTAACTAAAACAGGTTTTTTTTTTTTTTTTATACATCTTACTGAAATTGTACTGTGCCAAGAGTATAGATAACAGAACAGGTCAAAAATACTATGGCTCACAGCTTCACTCTAAAATGGGAGCTAAAGCAGTGCTGGTGAAAGTAGGCCAACACAGATTTTAATACCATATTGCATCATATGCCTCCCTCCCTCCCTCTCTATCTAAAGTACAGTAGTTAGAGCGTGCTGTGTTTTGGTACTATCCTCTAACACCATGGCTAGAGCCCATAATCGTCCTACATAATCTCCCTCTCTGCTGGCTTTACTGCGTTCTGCCAGATTTACATGGACCCATCAACCTCCAGCTTTCAAGAGGACTGCGACTATAATCCTGTCGAGAGCTGATGAACCAAATCTGTGTAATGTCGGCCAACGCCAGCTCTGTGACAGTGGGAAACAACTTTTGGTGTGGACTCAGCAGATTCATGCGTGTGTGTGGCAGAGACCTTATGGTTCGTTTTAGCCAGGAGTCTTTCATCACGGTTACACTGTGTGCTCGTCAGATTGATACATGGCACAATCTTGCGGCGGCTGATTCAATTTATATAATTCTGCCAAATCACTAGCTAGGTGACGTTAATTCAATGTCATGTGGTGGGCGGGTATATGCGTTTGGTAGCTACTAACTAACCTCGACACAACTTGTTAATCAGCTAGGTTGGCCGTGTTAAACCTTGCCAACTTGGCGACTCAAGCGCAGCTAAGTCAGAAGTCAGCCAGGTGCCACATCACAACGTAATGTTGACGCCAGCTAGCTAATGTTACGCGTTGTAACCGATTTAAACGCTGGGTAACGTTTGTCATACAGTTTGTTAGCTTTCATGGTCAATTTCTGTCAATGACATAATAGTAAGTTCAACTGGGGCAAATTTAATCAACTTACCAACAGACTACAGCTACACACAGCCACACTGACATAACTCGCCGTGACATCTTCATCCCTCTCCTGCCGGGACACACATCCTCGCCGTACTCAGAAATAGCGTCTTATCCTTTTAGCCGTCGGTCTTCTTGAGCTATGTAGAACATAAACTCGCCCGCAGTTTCCTGTTAACTTAGCTAACGTTCGCCGTTTCACGGGTGAAGTGTGATGCTAGCCGCTGGCCCCCACACGCAACCCGTCACCGCGCGTCAGCGTCCGACCGTCCAATGAAAAGGCAGAGAGCGGCCGTTGCGCAGTTCAAACGTCGTGGGTTGGGAGCGCTCGTTTTGTAGCCTCCAGTCGCGCGGGTGGACGGAGCTTCTCTTAGCGGTCTATTTAAACCGGGTAAGAGAGGGAAATCCTGCCTTCAAGCGATGACACAAATAGTCCCACAATCTCATAAATATATTGATACACGAGTCGCCGAAATGTGGTGTGTTTACTGTTTTCTGTTTTGTATACTAAAGACCGTTAAAAAAAGAGAAATGTGGTGTTTACGGAAGCCGTGTCAACAGCTGATACATAAAAGTAACCTTACAAAAACACAAACCGGTCCACTTTTTAAAAGCGATGTATTATAAAACCCCGTTTGAATATAAAAACGACATACTGTACATCCAGGCTCGGTAAGAGGAGGTTGAGTAATATATTTGATGTATTTGATGCAATCATTTGTAAAGCAACGTACATTGTGCAAATCAAAGCTTTTGTTGCATCCGTTTGTTACAAAAAAAGTATCAACCTTTATTGCCACAACTTGTTGCAATAACAGTAGCAAGTGCCCTGTGGCAAATTCGCCCGTGGGGATTCACTTTCCACTTTTCAGAATAGGATTCCTGCAGGGCGTGCAGTGCACTGCAGGCTTCAAACCTTGCCTTAGGGACAGTAAATGTATGTTTATGTTGAGGTCACCAGAGGGAGCCCTCTGCTCAACTCATTTGCCAGCCGTCAAAAAGATTATAAACCACCTTGGTGAGGGCAAGGGACGAAACATCACAAGAGTCAGTGGGCACTGACTGAAATGAAAGGGGGCATCTCCTACATGAGCAGTGCGCAAAGGTCACACCCTCATGCATGATCACACCAGAGCAGCACTTTAGCTCCCATAACTGTGCACAGGGCATGTGAGCAGTTGTGGTAGAAGACACATTTAGGACACAGATATGCCACGTCATCATCCGACATGCCACCTGTTGTGAAATAATTCAGTGTAGCTGATTTCTTTTTGTTTTCTGATTAAGCTCCACTGAAATGGAAACACTTAATACAGGCCAAAATGGCATTATGCCAGATTTGTTAAATTACTGAAATAACTGTACGACTAGGCCTCTGCTGCCATCATGTGGCTGGCAGTGAAAAGGTGTTTAGATTCCTCAGTAATCCCATTGGTCTAATGAGAGGGGATTCTTTTTCTTCCATAGTATGCAGTATGCATAGTATTCTATACACATTACCAAAAACACCATTATTATATGCACCAGTTTAGATATCTGGTTCCTATTGCAGAAAAAGATGAATATTTACTCAGTTAGTACCAGTCAAGGGCTTGATCCCTAATACAACAAATACTGTGTTAGTGCCAGACAACAGATGGTTTATGAAGCATTTTGGCTGTTTTAATGTCACTTTATTTACGTATTTATTACATAGTGAGTAGTTTTTGAGCTTGTACGCTACGTAAACAGTACATGCATCCCCATGAAGCAATGCCAACTGTATACAATTGAATATTAAATCATTTTTCTACATTTTGGTAAGAAGAATGTGTAAAAAAATAAAAAAATTAAAAAAATAAAAACAGACACCCTGACAAATGAATTATAATACCAACTTGTTGTTGCACTGGAAGCAAACATCATTCAGTCATTTAGGTTTTGAACATTGGTAGATGTTAATTATGTTCATGCTTTGGTTTAAATACATTTTTACCACTAGGCAAGAGTAGTCTGGTTCAACATACATGATTAGACCAATGGCACAGGGTGCAAGGTGTAAAGCACTGTTCCACAAATCCAGATATCTTTTTGTATTGACGGATGGAATGCTATAGGCAATAGTTTTAAGTTGCAAGTTCTAAATATTGTTTAATCTTTGAACTCAATGTAATATATAATACACAAGGGGAATGACCTTTAGACTGCAGCACCACTTCATGTAGCTTTTATTCACAGTATTTCGGGAAAGTGTCAGCGTAGATGCAGATATAGATTGACATTTACTACTACTATTACTTGATTGATACTTTTCAACAAATACACTATGACATACTGAACAATGGCCAATGTTATAATTCAGTGAGGCCAGGCTATCAAGAAAGCAAATATATAAATAAGAATTGAAAATCTTTGAAGATAAAATTCATTTTTGTTCCTTTTCTAGTCACGTATCCATCTTCTTCTTTGAGTTGAACCTCTGCTCCTCAGTTTTATGTTATAAACCAGTTGTACTTTAACTGTATACATGTTAGGATGTCGTACGCCTGTGTATACAACACTGTCTCACAGTGATGAAAATGATTTATTAGTGCCGTCTTCTGGATAAAAGAAAATCCCACCAAAAGAAAATACCATTATTGTAATAGTATATACTTGCTCTCATAGTCTTTGGATTCAATGTCACGATTGTGATCTTGAACAAGTAATTAGCTATTGAACGTGGTAATAACACCACTAAAGCTTATTTTCTGACCTGCATAGTATTCTACAGTTTCACTGTTATATTCGTACCAATAAAATATTACTTGTCTTATGGGCGTGGGAGACGATTTACCCACTAGAATACATGAAGTTTCAGTATGTATCAGTAAGAAAGCAAAAAAATCCATAGTGTACTATTAGTGAACGACATATTATTTTGCTGTACTCCAGTGAGAGGTCTGCATAAATATATATACCGTCCCCAAAACCCGGTGGCTTGAACAATAAAAACTTGGTTGACAAAGTGAGACATTATGAGGAAGAAGTTTATTGAGGAGCAATACAGAGACACAGAAAATAACAACTGATGCAATTCCCCAGTTTAACATTATGCCCTCTGTTAAACAATGCCATCCCATCACTACAACTGGAACCATTTCGTTGTCAGTCTTCAGCAGATTTCTTTTTTCAAATTCTTCCAATTCTCTTTCTACATTTAGCTTTGGCAATACAGAATTGTAATTCATGCCGGTAAGGCAGTCTAAATTAGAGAGAAGAGAGCATTTAGTGAATAGAGACACAGAGAACGATTAAAGCGCTAGGATCCTTGATGAGGTCTTTATAGTCCACAGGTACAGTATCTCCTTATCATTACCTATATACATCAGAACACAGTTTAGGCCCACATACACAATAACAAACTGACAGAGAAGCACTTGAACGTTGACGATACCACCTTAAGCTCTGACGCAGACGCTGACTCCCTGACTGGCTTCAATGAGAGTAGAGGAAATGAGAGAGAAAACTAGAAGGGTTGAGAAAAGAGAAAGAGTGCTGGTTTGTGATGTGCATGGAGTTGCATGTTTCAAACCTGAGAAAAAGGCTAAATGGAAACATGTAAATGCATGTTCTTTGTTCATTCAAGAGGGAACTTGTGTTTTGCCATGCTATTTATTTATTATTTTTTTGTTCAAGTGGCAAGTTCCATCTCACCAGTCAGCATCTGACTCAGAGCTTAAGGCTGCAAGGGTCACAACTTGACCATTGAAACAGCACAGGTGGACACCTATGACAGGGTTAGATGCATTATTGAGGCTGTTTCCATATAGAGAATACTGAAGGTGCTCCTCAGCCTTGCTATGTGTGTGTGGCTGCTACTACGACACAGGAACAACTCACAAAAGTCCAACATTAAATTTACCCCCCGAGGGTTTTATGATTCATCATTAACAGCTTTGACCATGAAAACAAGAAGTACAACTGAAACGCCAACAAACGTGCAGACGGACGGCACATGCACACGTGTCCTCGCACACTCTTACATACATACACGGAATTACTCTCACACAAACACGCACGTACACACACACATACTAAGATACAACTTGTGTTCCTAAGAGAACATTAAGCTGATAATTAACACTTGGGGGGGGGGGGGGTGGCATTATACAATAAATTAATACAATACTAAATCAAACTCAGCCTACATATAGGCAAATTAGTCCCTCCCCCGTTTACATACACACAAAACACACGCACACACACGCTACATACACACACTCCCATGCAATAAAAGCAGCTTATGTGCCATGCTGCATTTTGGAATGAGCAGGGCAGTACGACTGCTGAGCGTATTTTCATGTAGAAGCAGCAAGTGGGGGTAGTGGCTGACTTGGTGAGGGGTTTGTGGGGTAGGGTGGGGTTCCAGGGACTAATAATTGGGTAGTGGATCTGCTAAGCAAACCTGGACCACAGGCGAGCAACAAGCGCACATACACATACACCACAAGACAAGTACCATACTGTACATAGATATATGGACATCGTCACCTGGCAGGAAATCGAGGGTCAAGGGGTCAAAGACGTCAGTGTCTGCACTAAGGAGAGACCAGGACAGCAGAGCCATGGCTAAGAGAGGAGGGATGGAGCGGATGAGGGGGGGAGATAAGGGTATGAGGAACCCGTTTAGATGTTTATGGTGGGACTTGTCTTGTAGGAGATGGCGGGGGCCGCCGGCTTGGGTCAAGAATGAATAATAATGTGTAAGGAGAAGTGTCAGAGAAGAGGAAAGATAAGGGGTTGCAAAAAAGAAAAATAAATGAGAGAGGAAAAATGAGAAGAGAATAGTGAAGAAGACAAAAGAAGACAAGAATAGAGAAGAGATTAGTCTTCACGCAGGTTTAAGAGGTGCTATGTTAATAAAAAAAGAGTGCCTTCAAAGTACAAAATGGTACAAACTCCTTCAATGTCTCACACACATTCAAAATTAGCCATGTAAAGATAGTTAAAAGCAAAAACGTGATTGGAAATAGGAAGCACTTTAATGGAATAGTTCAACATTTTGGGAAATACTCTTATTTGCTTTCTTGCTGAGAGTTAGATGAGAAGTTTGATACGACTCTCAGCAGCTGGTTAGCTTAGCTTAGCATAAAGACTGGAAATGGGGGGACACAGCTAGCCTGGCTCTGTCCAAAAGTCTGCCACATAACCTCCTGTCAAACCATAACGTGTTGTTTTACACTATTTCCCCCCGTTTCCAGTCTTTGTGCTAAGCTAAGCTAACCAGCTGCTGAGAGTGGTATCAAGGTTCTCATCTAACTTTCGATAAAAATTTGAATCACTCTTTAAAAACTTAAATGTGAGGCAGTGTAAAACATCAACATTTGTTTACACACCTATTGTTAAATTTTTAGCTCAATATTTACCATCTAGTTACACAACTTAAGAGGGGAATCGGTGCTGATATATATATGTCATCGGGGCATGCTCAACTGTTGTTAGCTGGCTTGCTATAGAAATGTAGATTACATTTAATGGCTGGAAAAATATGAAGTCTTGATCTAGTGGCAGATATGGAGCAGCTGTTCAGAGCAGCTGAGATTTGATTCTGGGCAGGCGAGCTTGATAATGATAAATATTAGTAACTTAATATTGGCAAAAAGTGACCTATGTTTTCAATAATATTGTTATATTTTCAATTATATGTAAAAAGATATATAATTTCTTTCTAATAAATAATCAAAATGCACAGCGTCTTCCCAACAGATAAGTTATATGAAGGTTGCATTTACCTGGGGATGCTAGGAGGGGCCCTGTTAGGGCGGCTGGGAGCCTGAGGGCTGTCAGCACTGTTATTGAAGGGTCCCAGGGGGCCTGGACGGTTCGGTGGTGGCGGGGCCCCTCGCGGAGCTGGGCGCTGGCCTGAAGACATCCTCCTGGGGGCAGTGGGGCTGGGTGGAGGAGACCTGGAGAAAGAAAAGGACAAAGTATTGAGTAAGGTTTAGGAAAGAACATTTTTCCTTAAAATGGTTACAGTATGTATGTATATAATCAGTTTAATTCCAGTAACTTTACCTGCGACCACCACTTCCTCCCATCCAGGAGGTGTCAACAGGCGGAGGCATGGGGACGGTGATGGTGGAGGTGGAGATGTCACCGATGATCCCTAGGGCCTCCTTCAGGGCCTGGTGGGTTCTCAGCACCTCATCCCTCCTCTGGGCCTGCTCCTGGGACTCGTCCATCAGGGAATTCTGGTCACCTGCAGAGTACAGCTGGGCCAGCAGCTCAGCATTGATGAAGTCCTTCACCTAGTGGCAGGAAGAAGAAGTGCAGGATGATGAATCATCCTTGTGAAAATGCAGAAAAAGAACAGGCCTGCTGATAGCCATTTTTTCATACTTTAATACAGTAACAACAAAGAACAGCTGTCTTAACGGCCTCAGAGTAATCTTTTCTTACATTGTTGATCATGAGATGCATGATGGTCTTGGGCATGAGGTCCCGGATGCACTTGTTGACAATAGCCATGTAGGAGTCCACCAGGTTACGGATGGTTTCCACTTTACGCTCCAGCTGAGGGTCCATGGAGAAGTTATCTGCGGTGGTGGTGGTCTCACTCTCAACCTGTAGAGGGAGAAAGGAGAACATGAGAAAAGCAGGGGCTACTACTTACAAAAAATATGTGGTGCATTGTATGACAATTTAATAATTTAAGACAGGATGCATGTGCACTCTTCTAAAGTATGAAAGGTAGAAAACTAAGGCAAAATGTTTGCCATTTGCCAAACTAATTGGTAAAATTGAAATATCATTACTCTTTGGATATTTTTAAAATGAGCAACATAGGAGGTGGGAAATAAAAATGTAAAAGAGGACAGGTAAACACATAATAATACATTAGGATCAGAGAGAACAAGGGAAGCAAAGCTAAGAAACTGTCACCCAGGGAGTACAGGACCAACTGAATGGAGAACGAATGAGTTTGCTAACCGTAACGGTCTTCTCAGGATAGACCCCGGCACGTAGGAGAGAAGATTTCCAGCTGTCCACATCATCCTGAGAGTCACAGGCCAACTCCAGGGTGCGATTGTCCTTGTACACATTCCTAAACACCATGACACAGGAGAACATGCATTCATGGGAGTACAAAAAAAAGAGCTAATATTTGACACCACCATGTGTCAAAATAAACAAAAGTGGAGGAGTGCAAAAGAAAATGATCTAACTAACCTATGCATGATGAGTTATTTAACAACATGCAGACAAAGCTCCTCATTGTTACAAAAAGTGACATCTGGAAGTATTGACAGTATTACATGTGCCTCCCTCCATGTGGGATATTTTGTAGTTTAACCCTTTTTTAGGTTTCGAGCCAAGAAGTCCTTCAAATGGATGAAAAAGCGGAATTACTATTCAACTTTTTACTATTCAACTTTTTACAGGACATTCTGCCCCAATTACTAACAGTTCAGGCCTGATACCAAACATTTTACGCAGATTCACCGTGTTATTGGTAGGTTACAGTCCTGTCAGGGCAATCAGCTGTTTGTTTTCCACATATTATTATCATCAACCTACTATTAGACCTTCAAGTAAGCAATTTTCCTGTAATAATTCTGTTACTTTACACCTTGTTGAATTGCGTGATTCTTTAACACAAAATATACACGACAAACTAATGATAAACTGAGCTGTAGATTTGTTGGATATTGTTCCAGCCTGCAATCATGCATACATACTGTACAAAACACATAATCCAAAACATATTTCAGCCGCTGCACCAGCACACAGGCCTTGAACTCTCTAACTCCATCTACTGCATGGGACTGCTGTCAGAAGTCATGTTATTTCTGCAGCCACATGAGCTGCAAATAAAATAAGGAGAAATTAAAAATGTAAGATGCCACAGCTGACCTTGACTCCGTATTGAAAATACAGAATATGTGCTTGCTGGACATGAAGCTCTTCTCCACATCGCGGACCTTCAGGTTGTCCAGAGGGAGCATGTACTTCTTCTCCTTCTCCTGCGAATGAGGAAAACAGAAGGTATGGATCATGAGCACTTTGGTGACTAATGCAGTTTGGCCCCGTTATTATGCAATGAAACGTTGTGCAACTAAATTTGGCGCAAACAACTGTGCAAGATTGTGTCCATAAGAGAAAGGTGAAATCGGGTTTTAAAAGAGGGAGAGAGAAAGGGGGTAAGCAAAGAGAAAGGGGGTGACAGGAGGGAGAAGGAATGGGGGAGAAATGAGAGTGGGAGGTGTGGGGGGGGGTGGTAGTGGGTGGAGAAGGGGGGAGCAGAAACAGAGAAAGAAAAAGGGAGAAGGAGAGCACATGTGGAAGTCATTACAGTGTGGGTCAAGACACAGTCGTTCTTCACGGGGCGTTTTGCCGGGGAGAGCTGGTAGCTAAAGGCTGAGTAAACTCTCCAGGCTGAGGTAAAGATGGGGAAAGAGCACATATATGTACGCGCTGGAGATCCGGAGAGCGCTAAACACAATGTTAATCTTCTCAGGTAGAAGCTCAAGCATGGCTGTGACAGAGTCAAAGAAGGCCTGTGACGGATGCTGAAGTTGAAGAAATGCCGCTCTTCATTTTTACACTCCATCCTAGCCTCCATCTTTCTCAACTCTCTCTGTCTTTTTTTTTTCTTTTATCCCTCCCCCTCTATATTTTTTCAATATTTTTTCTTTCCATTCCAGAGGGGCCCACTTCCTGCCTGATTTTTTTTTTGAAGAAGAAGAAGAAGGAGAAGAAGAAGAAGGAGGGAGAGAGAGAGAGAGGGAGAGAGATTAAATGACAGCCTGGCGTTAAAACTCAACATCTGGTAGTGCTTAGCGGCACACAGAGAACCCGGGGAAGGAGGGAGACGTTTTAAGAGACGGAGGGCAAAGGAGGAGGAGGAGAGATCAAGAAGAAGAAACACAAAAGTGGATTTGCAAAAGATTTGCAGAAGAAAGCCCACATCTGGTCCGAAGGTCCGGAAAGTGGCGGTAGATGGTCGCAGGTAAGAATTAAAGAGGATGAGGAGAGAGGAAAAAAGAGAAGACAAGAAAACTCTGCAGGCTCTTCTGTGTTGTATTCCCCAAGGGGTCACTACAGCCCATATATGGTCACATGGGTCCCCTCCCTCTTCCTCTCTCTTCCTCTCCCTTTCTCACTCACTCATTCCCCCCCCTCCGTCTCTCTCCTTCCCTCTTTTTTGTAATATCCCCTCCCTGAACATGCAGCCAGTCTGTCCCAGTCGTCTGAGCGAATATGCCACGTCAAGGCTGGATACTCTTCATGGCCGGCGTGACCAAAAGGGACCGTGAGGGGACCCAGAGCTCACACGTCTACCAAAACAAACAAACACGCCAAGAGACGTGCACCAGAAGGCTGCAAAAACGCAGGACGAGGAAGCGAATCGCAGTTTTGAGGGGTTTTCGATAGACGGGATCCTTGCTGCCAAAATGGAGAGGGGCGAAGGAAGGGCACAGACGACAGCATCTGGAATGGCAGAAAAACAGCGCACAAGGCCTGGCTCTTAACTCCGGCTCCGTCCACCCAGTGTTCAGACTACCTGTTCATTGTCATACTGGTGTACAGTAGTCTGCACATTGGTTAGACTGGGCATGGACCCTCTTCTGTCAGTCTGTCTTTCTGTGTCGCTCTCTCTGTCTCTCTATTGGCATTTCAGGTCTCCAAGATATGTGTGTGTGTGTGTGTGTGTGTGTGTGTGTGTGTGTGTGTGTGTGTTTTTTTTTGCATCTGTTCCTTCCCTCTCACCCTCTGCTATTTTTTAAAATCTATTTATAATCTGTATGTGATCTATATGCATCTGTATTTTGTCCTAAGTGCGTTCTAACACTCACCCCGTCCTTTCACTTCTTTTTGGAATAAACATACATCACCAATATTGAACACTAACTGCAGATTTCACATCATGTGGTGTAAACCAAACCAAGATGTAAAAAAAAATTGAAATTTTGAGCCCGAATGACAAAAGCTCACAAAATAGCGAGCTCACATAATTTAAAGCATGAATGAGTGACTGTGCAGGCTGCTAGCCTGGTGCTCTGATGAAGATGTGGTCCACTGGAAGGGGGGAGGAGCGAATGTGGCCGCTAACACAGGCCAAAGGAACGAGGGCCAATCAATCAAGTGGAGTTTGAAAATACAGTCAGACACCTCCAGTGAAGTTATTTCAGTGGGTGGCCAAAATTAACTTGGAAGACTTCAGGCAAAGGACACTTTTTATACTAGATTTCTGTGGTGTCAAATAACTGCAAAAAAGCTGGTGGGAAAAGTGTTTAGCAGATGGTGTAAGAAATACATGAGCAAAAGCCCCAATGCACAAAGAATATTATGTACACACGGGATGTTTTACATCTGACAAATCAGTTAAATGAGTGTTAGTCTATTTAGGTAAGCTCTTGTGTTGCTGGTTTGTGGTGGAAGTACAAAAAGTCAAAAAGTGGACATGCAACTTTTTCACTGCTGCATGTGTTGTATAAGGTCAAAACAGTGACTCAGTGTCCTGAAGTGATAGCTGGTTATGAAGCTGAAGGTCAGAAACAGAAAGGGGGAGATATTGATATTTAATAGAGGGGTTTCTCTCCGCTGAAACATTGGAGGCTGATGTTTGGATTAAAAACTTGTGATTTTCCTGCCAAGAATGCGAGCAGTTCCAAAGTAACTGCCAACCACACCAAGAGAGGGAGGAGGGTGTGCGAATGTGTGCATGTGCATCCAGCGCGCGAGCACGTGCATGCATATGTGACTATAGAAAGTTCACAGAGTGTAAAACCGAAATGTACAAGGCGAAGCCGCAGAGTCTATAATTTCCTATATTACCACACTAATGTATCAAATGACAGTCCGTAGGCCCAATGCTGTGCAGCCCATGTGCTGTCTGAGGGCTGGGTATGCTTTCAGATATTTTGGGTGTCTGTGAGTGAGCATTTGGTTGGGACTGGGACTGTTCCAAATTTGCAAAGAAGAAGCGAATGCCTGAACTCCCAGTGGAAAGAGGTGGGGAGAGAAGACAGAGGGAGAGAAGGAGGGAAACCCGGAGACAAAGGGAAAGATGAATGGAAAGAACGAGCCAATGACAGAATCATGGTCAAACTCCTCACATACGTAATTCATACAGTAAACTGCTCCATCATGGTGGTGATCTACTCTTCAACAAAGGCTAAACGCTCACAAAGAGAGACCTACATTAAAGTGGAACCACATATAAAAATCTAGTTTACAATCATGGCTGGAGAGAACACTATTGTCTCTATCAATTTGTGTTTTTGCACAAATACAAATTCTGCTCTGTGTATCTCTCTTGGAACCCTGGCCAGAGACTAAACAAGGCCCAATAAACAAACAACAATGCAGCAACAACACCAACTGGCTGAAGGAGTTGCAGTGTGTCTGCCTATCTACACTTGCTGTGCAGAATATCTTCCAACCTGTACAGCAGGCACAGACAGGCAGATAGACATCAGCCCGCCAAATAAGCCAGCAGGATGGACCAAATGCTGCATCCTGTCAATGCAGAGTGATGGGGGCAAATGGTGCGCTCTCCTCCGAAAACCAGTATGCTGTTGTTGGTCTTTCTGATGTATTATCAATGATAATGGAAATAAAATAATAAACTTCTGCTTTTTTTTTTTTTTTAAAAACATCCAAGAGACCTGAGTCATTTATCCACCATCATCCATCAGTCTTAGTTGTTTTGTTTGTTTGTTTTTTGCAATTTATCTTTATTAAAAGAGAGTTAAATTCCACAAAGAATATTTGTCACATTTTGAACTATTTTCATAATATTCGTAATTTCCCTCCCACCTAGGAGACATTCAGATGAAACATGGAACTGGCACATATTTATATGTAACTCAAACCCTCTATCTCCTGAGAGAAATATCTGTCTCTTTAGCTGCTAAATACTCCTGCTAAAGTTGCTAACTTTACCTATCTGCTGTTTGGTGCTGAGCAGGTAGTGTATAGCAGGTTGTCAGAGCACAGTTGCCTGCTGGGGCCAAAAACAACGCTATGGATCGGTGAGACTGAAGTAAAGCAGTAAAGTTGCAGGCCAAAAAAAACAAAACAATGAGCCAAAAGATGCTAAAACGCTCTGTAAAGCTGAGGGGGACTGCAGAGTGTGGTGATAATTCTCTGTGGGTTTGTTATTAGGAGTGACCCCTTTCACATTACAGTCATTTCATCCATTGTTATTATAGAAAATATTCATAATAGCTGCTTTAAACTCACCTCATCGTCCTTGAACCAGGAGAGGCTCTCAGCAGTCAGCACAAACCAGTACTCTTTGGCTCCTCCCTTCATGATGCTGATGTTGTTAATGGTCAGCCATCCTTTGCGAATGACCTGAGGGGACGGTAAGGTAAGAAAGTCAGAAATAGCTGTAATGTTAAAAAAAAACAATAAAAGTACATAAAATAAAATAAAAACTTTAACAACAAGAAAAACAAGAGGATGGCAGGAGCTCTTCATCCGTAATAATTTCGATAAAAAAACAACTCACTCGCCTCTTAAACAACAAACCCGTACAACATATCATGGCTAAAGCTAGCACAAATGAATCTGTGCACGTCATCAATGCGCGAGTTGCAATGAAATGTGTGTGAAGGTCGGGTTAGGTGTGTCATTGTGTCTCCGTGACTCACTCAGAGCCTAGCATGTGACTGTGTTTCAGTGCAGTCTCATTCAAGGACCTGTGTTCACAATCCCACAAGCAGGGGCCCGTGTTAGCTTGTTTGTTAAGTGACCATTGTGTTAAGTGCTTCAAGCACACAATAAGGCACGTGTGTGTCAACTGGGTTAGGTGTGCCCTACATAAACAGGCCTGTGGGCACAGTGCCAAGTGATTATTAGGTTAGATTACTGTCAGTCTTGCACCGCCTAAGACTCACTAAGGAGGTTACCCAAATCATTACAAAGCCTTTCTGTCATAGGCAGAAATTAGAGGGCTGTTTTGTGCCTGGATTCATGGCAGGATACTAAAAGAAATCATATTTCTAACACTTTTAGTCTTAGAAATGATATTTTAACTGCCAAACCAAGGAAATTTTTCATTTATCTAGTTGGCAACCCCTTGTAGTCTGCAGACATTGGTGGGTGGAGGGGGTGTTAGAGAGTAAATGGTTAGATAGTAAACTCTTACAATCAGGCCTGATGCGGGAGGAGAGGAGGCCTGCAACAGGAAGGAATGTGGGGGATTTAGAAAACCTTTTCTAGTGCAACTTGTCTTAAAGAAAATGTCTCTGTCCAACAGGAGCCTACACAGCCAATTTACCACCCTCAGAGTGGAAAACGAGAAAATGACAGGTTCTTATGCAGCGGTGCTGGAGAGCACCACACAATGGGCAGAAGTGTTACTGCAGGCACAAATGACATTGCAAACCATAACCCACAATGAGCGATACTCACCAACAGACACCCATAAGAGGGCAGCTGAGATTCTCACTAAGGGATGGGGATGAAATGCAAAGTGGCACCTTGATGACACAGGAAGGGTTCAAACAAAGGGAAATGTCTCAACAACAACACCAGTGAGGATGGTGGCATAAAGTAATAGAACCCAATGTGATTCTTTTACTGAAATAAAATCATAAAACCAAAGAAGCAAGCAACTGGTGCCCCACTAAACATAACACAGCATGCATGACGAAAATATAAAATAATAATAATAAAATATGAAAAAAAAAACCACAAGGCTAAAATGTATATAACATAAAATGTGTGCAATGCAAAAGATTTTCTGAAACGAAAGAGTATCTTGGATCAGATCTCTGTCATTTCAGCGTCTCTCTCTCTTTTGATTCTCTCTGCAGCAGCCGTCCTGCCGCTGTGTGGGTGTGCAGAACTCCCTTGACCTTGTGCTCCTGCTGTTTGTGTGTGACACGCAAGACGTGACAAATGCTCACCTGATTTCCTGCTGAACTCTGGCTCTTATTAGTCTGACTGCTCCTCTGCTGCGCACTGCGGTAGAGAGACAACGAAGCAGAGATGGCAGGATGATGGGGAGAAAAGGGTGCATGTAGAGGAAAGAGAGAGACATGACAGGGGTAAAAGGAGACCTTCTAAACATTTGCTCTTGCCAGCCTGACATGTTTAATCATAAATCATTTGTCATGGTGGAGCCAAGCTAATAGATGGAGTCTTTACTTAGCAAAGCCAATGAAGTCTTCGTGGTTAGTGTTGATGTAAGAGAGCTGGATGTCTATCAACAGCAGAACCTGTAACAACACAAAACATTTAACATGAAGCGAGTGTAACTCATTCTTAAAGGAATACAGTAGTTAGACACTTTGAGAAAGACTCTTTTTCTTGCCGAGAGTTAGATGAGAAGATTCATACCACTCTCACGTCTGGATGGGAAATATGTAGCTGTAGCCAGCAGCCGCTTAGCTTACTAGCATAAATACTGGGAGCAGGGGAGAACAGCTAGCTTGTCGCCGGCACATAAAACCACAACGTGTCATTTTTACACTTTGGTTTTTGTACAGATTAAACAAACAAGATATAAAGTGTTGATTAGTGAGCTTTAGAGGTGCTGGTATGTGGATTGTGTTACCTTCGGACAGAGCCAGGCTAGCTGTTTCCCCCTGTTTCCAGTCTTTGTGCTAAGCTAAGCTAACAGCTGCTGGTGGTTATATATTTACCGTGCAGCCATGAGAGTGGCATCGAGCTTCTTCAAATAAGCTTATATCCCAAAATGTCAAACAATGTCTTTAAATGTATTATATGTTATACAGCATGTATGTCAATAGTAATTTATTTGGATAATGGGTACCTTTGTTTGTAATTCTATAACATTACAATGACAGATATTGATATATATCTCTCCATTATGAAGAAAAACTGGCCACTGACGTTGGCTTTGCATGCATATGTGCGTGTACACGTCACAGACCTTCCCTCATAAACAAGTGCGTATGTCCATAATTGCAAAGTAATGAGTGTTACCTGGTCCTTGGCCCGACTCTCTCTGTCTCGGATATGAGAAGTCACGATTCTCTCAGTTTCCTCACGTAGCCTGGGGAAGCATTCCAGCTGAAAACACATCACACAGCTTATCACTCATTCCACATAATGTGGAATAATGAATAATAAAAACCAAACTCAGGAACAAACTGAAAACAGAATTTTTCAACAGTGAGCTCATGTCATTTTTCCTCTCTTTTAATCATTTTTCACTCAATCCATCCTTCAAGTATCCTTCCCTCCTTCCTTCCCTTCAAGCATAAGTTACCTTGTTGGAGCACTGGCGCACGGTGTTAATCAGTTCCTGGATGACCATGTCCACACACTTGACGCAGGGCCCCTTCAGCTTGATGACCTGCTTCTTCACAATGGCCTCAAACGCCATGTCTGGGGTGAAAAGTCCAGTCCTGAAACGCACCAAGAGGAAGAGAACTCTGATGAACTCTATCTACTTAAGCAGTATTGATTTATCAATGATTTTGATAAAGCAATAAGCCCCAAGAGGCCTCGCGTGGCTTATTGCTTTTATAAAATGGTTACTACACATAAATAACATAAACATCATAAAATAACACACACACAGTAACAAAAAATGCAATAATTTATTGATAACAAATAATCATTCTTCCGCCAAGCAATGTAGTTCTTCAGCAATATTTAGCAGAATGGTTGCCAAGCAACAGACAGACGCAAGTGGAAAGCATGCTTAAAGATTGGGGTGATTATTAAATCAATAGCCAGATCTTTCTCGGCACACCAGGTCTGAAAACAGCAAACGGACCACATAGTCTGTTTAACGGTCCCGGCTTTGTTTCTCGACTTTTCCAGCTCTTCAATTCCTCTCTCATTTATTTTGTGTCTCCTTTCTTTTTTATCTTCCGCCTCTATCCTGCCCATCTCTTTCAACCACTCATCCACGCTTAGCCCTCCCAGTAAATAAAAAACTCACAACAAAATCTGACATTTTAAACAATTTGTTTGGCGCAGTGACACTGATGTAATGCGGTCACAGGTGTGTGTTTATAGAGTATTTTACAATGGCTTTGAACGTGGCTCAGCCAATCATAATCAAGGACTGGAACTATCCATTTTATGAACTGTATTTTGGTTCTACCAGTAGCAAACATATACTTTATACTGTATACAGTCTGTTATTGCAATAATGAAGCAGTCAGTGCCAAAACGTTTATTGATGTGATAAAAAAAACAAAAAAAAACAGTCATGGTAGATATTGGACCTGCTATTGTTTTTGGAGGGAATTCAGGCTAAAATGAGGTGTTTCTTTAAATGTCAGTTTCTCTCTCGCTTGGGTGGCAATTTTTCTGGTTGTGGTGGCTAACCGCTGGTGAACCAATATAGAAACACACTGAGAGGCTGGACTGAACACAGAAAAAGAAAATAAGAAAGAAAGAAAGAAAGAAAGAAAGAAAGAAAGAAAGAAAGAAAGAAAGAAAGAAAGAAATTCCCATCCAAACCAGTGGAGTATTTTTAGGCTGTTGACAAACCAAATTCAAGCGTGTATTTTTTTTAAACTTGTTATGATGTTTGCCACATCAACATTAATATATTTCTTCAGCCTGTGAATAAATTAATTTATACATACATTTACACACAGGAATTGTGTGCCTTTTGGGGAAAAGAAACTGATGTGTAGGGGATGTAGAAAATGAAAAAAAAAAATTTTGGCAATAACATATTTTAGTTTGGTCGACAAACTCCTACCTGATACCGTGGATGTTCTTGATGGCGTAGCTGATCTCGCGACGCATCTCCTTCTCATCACACTCCATCTGAGGGGAACAGAGGGGAGGAGTTTAGACAGTGGATACAGAGAATAGAGTTGTAAAACTGTAAAAGATGAGAGAAAGCACGACAGAGAAGAGGAAAAAAAGAGAGAGAAAATAGTTCCAAAAGCTGTTTTTGCACTATGAGTTTGAACACGCATTGATAATAGTGAAGTTATTTAGGTATAATTCAAGAGAAAATCACAAAAGAGAGAACATAAGAGGCCATTATACAGTGTGTGTGTGTGTGTGTGTGTGTGTGTGTGTGTGTGTGTGTGTGTGTGTGTGTGTGTGAGGAGGAAACAGGATAAACAGCAAACAAAAGAAAGGAGGAAATAGACAGCAAAAGTGTTACTATCTTTAAACAAGACAGAATGAGGCAGAGGACTCAGTGCTTTTCGTATCTGGTCAGAGTTTTCAGAGGGCGTGTTGGGGGGACCTAGACTCATGACCTCAGTCATTTTAAAATCCGACGACTGCACTAATACCAAGAAAATAATACCCGATGTGAGGGAAAAGGCCATTTGTATTTGAAACAGGTCAAATACGGTGGAAGCAGATGACCGCCCACCAAGAGCCTGGTTCTGCTCGAGGTTTCTACCTGTTAAAAGTGAGTTTTTCCTTGCCACTGTCGCCTAGTGCTGCTCATGGTGGGAATTGTTGGGTCTCTAAATGTAAATGTAAAGAGTCAGTCTAGACCTGCTCTATATGAAAAAGTGCCCTGAGATAAAATTGTTATGATATGGCGCTATATAAATAAAACTGAATTTAATTGAATTAAATAATTTCAGCCCAGCAGATTTTTTCCCTTGTTTTTTTTGCAGTGCCATCTTCTTTTATGTGCAACATATCACCTTGACCAGTTCAAAGGGGAAACGCTCATGGAAGATGCGGTTGATCTTTGCTCCACCAGACAGCTCCACTGTGTCCACCTGATCCCCTGAACCCTCAATCCTTTTCTCAAAGTCCACAGAGAACTGCTGCACCATCCTGAAACGACAGCAACAACGGGAAAAATATAAGAGATAAAAGACCAGCAGTAGACTTCTGACCTCTAAAATATAAACTGATAATGATAATGGGTGTCATGGAAGAGAGTAATTATATCTTCAGTGGTAAGACACTTTGCAGGATACTTTGTTTGTATGAACTAAATCAAATGTAAACGCTCTTGTTGTGAGAAAATGGGGCACTGACTGCAACAGCTGCTTGGTTTTGCGAGATGGGTCATCAGGTCGGTATCCCCGGTATTCCTCGGCCTCCTTGTCCAGAGCCAACAGCTGGGACTGCAGCTTGCTGCGGAAAGCTGGCAGGGTGTCCCGGATGTGGTTGGTCAGTTGCTATAGAGACACACAGCCAGCAAAATGAAACAAAATACGGTCACATAGGAGCATCAATAAGTAGATTATGCTGTACAGAGCCATTTACCCAAAGATAGTATATTACACTGGATTCAAAGACGATGCAACATTCATACATTAACAATGCAGAGAAAGTGTGGAGTGCCTGCCTGAGTGTAATTATAAATTATTACAAGCTGAACTAGAAAGAGTAAGTGCATTTTCCACCTGACAGTGAGTATCACTCACACTGGTGTGCCGTTCATTGGAAGCGAAAAAAAAACAAAAACAAGGTCGCCCTCTTATTAATTATGTAAAGTGCACTGTGGGAAGGCAACGGGAGTAAATCTATGATCACCTCGTTGAGCACTTTCTGCAGGCGTGGGGTGCCCATTTTATCAGCCATGTGCCTGTATGATGGGTGGGACAAGAAGAACTTCCTCTCAGCCTCCAAAGCTGCCTTGATATCTTTCTTCCCATCGATGTCCTTCTGACTGCGGTTCACCACCCCAATATAACCTGGGAATGAATAAACAAGGGTACAAATTGAGAGGAATAATGAACGGTAATAACAGGGGACAAAGGCAGCCGTAGCACAAGCGAGATAAACAGAAAAGCAAGCAGTGGAAGGGAAAGAAGGTAGAACAGGGACAGAGTTATTGGATACTGTGATTAAGAACACAGGGAGAGAATTTCGCACCTCTTCGCAGCGGCAGCAACTTGTTCTCCAGTACGTCTCGGGCATCTGTGCCCTCGTCCATCAAATCCAGTTTGGTGATTACTCCGATTGTCCTCAGACCTAGAAAAGGGGTAAAACAAAGAAAAAGTGAGTTTGAAGGCACTATTTTGATAGTTGATTAATTGTTTGGGTCACTGGTCTAAGCAAAAATGTAACATTTGCTGGTATCATCTTCTTAAATGTGAGTATTTTCTGCTTCTTCTGTTTTATATCATTGCAAATTGAATATGTTTGGGTTTGGTGCCCACTTTGCCCAGTTCCTAATCCAGCTTTGCAACCAGATTTTCCTTTCCTTTGTTCCTTCCCTCTCCCCTACTTCACTCTTCTTCTTTACTCGTACCGCCACTTCATCCTTTCCAAGCATCTTTGGCTATTAGCATCCACTTCTCTCCCTGTTCCCTCCTGTATTCTTCACCTCACTCTCCTTGTCTGATACCATTCATCCCTCCCACAAGGTTACCTCGTCCAAGTCCTCCTCCTCCTTGCTAAATCATCCTCCTCTCCTCTCCTGTGTCCTCTCTCCTGTCTGAAGGTCAGACGCTTTGGGCATTCAATTAAGTTGATTCCTTTCTCCTTTCTTACCCTTCCTCATTATCTCACTTCCAGTGTATCTTCTGTGCTTACCCATCTCTTTCAGATTTTCTTTTTCCTTTCTCTTCTCACTCATTTATCTTTTGATGCCCTCCTTATCCTCCATTTTCCCCTTTTCTCAGCCTCTCGTTACTAATAATAATGTGACACTTGATCGATCCCTGTAGGGAAATTCTGCTTCCACATTCAGAGAAGTCAAAGGACAAGGTCAGATACTGAGCACCATCCCTGCAACTGATAGAGATTCAATGTCTTATTTCAGGTCTGTCTCATTAACCACAAGGCCACCTTTTTCTGTGCTTCATTTACTTCCACCTTGCTGTCTACACCTCCCCTACAGCCTCCTTCACTCCCAATATCCTTTCCATGCCCCCATGCCCTTGCCTTACCCTGTGGATCGACGTCTTTTGCCAGTTTGAGAGCGTCAGAGTTGGCCAGGTCAGTGTTGGCCGGAGTGACGGCCAGGATCAAGCAGCTCTCTCTGGTGATGAACTGCATGATCATGTCCCTGATCTGCTGCTCGATATCCACAGGCTGGTCTCCAACCGGCACCTTAGTGATCCCCGGCAGGTCGATGAGGGTCAGGTTCAGCACTGGAGAGTCAGAGGAATGCAATATAAGAAGAACTGGCCATACCTGTGTGACATTTCTGTGGCCTATTGTTAGTTAAAGGGGGATCTTCATTATTGTCTTTATGTATTTTTAGCTGGGATGGTCCCCCTGTAGCTTTAACATTGCCCCATACAGCAGGAAAAAATAGAAATACTAGAACTTTTGGCCATATTTCTCAGCCTGTCCACAGCAATTGGATCTGTATTTAGACAAAAATGACCATAACATAAATATCCAAATACCAGCTAATCTTTAAACTTGAATAAACTTTTCATGGAACCAGGATTGGGTTGTACCAGCCATTTGTAAATTCATTACTAAGTTTGTGTGTAAGGTCTTTGCTAAGTTCTTAATGACTGCTAACTAGTTTCAAACTAGTCATTACTATCGTGTTGCAGCATTAAAACTTAGTTTGGGTAGACATCAGTAATGAGCTGTAACTTAACTTCCAAATATCTATTCTATTTACTCTATTTTCTAATAAACCTAGCTGAGTTAGCCGTATTAATGCAGTTTAGTGGGACTGGGAAATATCTGATTACGCTAGCTAACCTAACCAACGACATTTGGTTATTTATGCTAACGTTATTAGCATAATGTTTTGTAGTTTGACGTATGTAAAATCTTTCCCAGTTTACATCATTATTAAACATTGTTTCAATCTTGTGTCAGGTCAGATACATCAACCATATTTAACTACCTTTTCTAATGTTACTCTTCACCCTAAAACGGTTATATGTTAGCAAGTAAGTTGGTTCTGTTGTGGTCACTGTAAATGTTGAAGGAATTGTGGGATGGCATTATCTCCTTTCCTTTGGTAAAGGACAAGCCCCCAGGAAGTGCGCCAGGCTTTGAAGCCAATTTGACATAGTGGCCAAACTGAGTTATGGCTTCGCACCGTGTGGGGAGTAAACCCGCAGGTTGATGGGGACGGGAGATATGCCTTTGTTGGCCCCCGTGACACGGTCTGTCTCGGCCTCGATCTCTTGGCGAACCTCATCGAAGTCTGTGAACTTCTTCCCTTTGCAATGGAGGAATTCAGCCCATTCTGAGAGGATGAAAATGAAGAATATATGACTGAGATTAGCGGTGGCTGTGCTGCATGTGTATGAGAGGAAAATAATGCCAGTGTGAGAGGGAAAAAAGCCAGGTAAAAAAAGCAGTACCATTTAAAAGGGGGGGGGGGCTGCATTTCTGTGTAGGCCAATGTGAGTGTGTGTGTGTGTGTGTGTGTGTGTGTGTGTGTGTGTGTGTGTGTGTGTGTGTGTGTGTGTGTGTGTGTGTGTGTGTGTGTGTGTGTGTGTGTGCGTGCATGCTAGCATGTGTGGGTGTGTAAATGTGTGTGCGCTCACCTGCAGTGGCGCTGATAAGCTGCAGAACCAGGGGCCTGCGTGTGACAATACCAGATCCACGGGGCAGAAAGTCCCTGAGGAAAGACAGCCAATCAAAACTCATTATATCAAACCACAGCCAATGTAAACATTTATCAAAGAGTGTAGGCGTGGCTATAGGTAGCATAATGATATCTTCATCTTGATGCTTTGTTTCCTTTGAACTCTTGATGGGCAAATTTCTTAGGATTGCACCCTATACAATGGCATACCAGCTACTTAGAGCGTTCACTATCACTCATCTGGTATGCTATAAGCCAGTTCAATATAGTCTGAGTGGAATAGGGGCCATTTTAAAACACAGCAGCTCCTGCAGCTTTCAACTGCTGCTGCAACCAAGTGCTCCAACACTACAGGGCAATCTGACCTGATAAACAACAAGTCAAAATGAAGAGCTGCACTACTGACAAGGAGCTTCCTCATTTAAAAACGATGACTTCACAATTTCCTGAGGGGTTCCACATCAACTCATTGTGTGTGTGTGTGTGTGTGTGTGTGTGCATGCACGCGAGACCATGCCACACACCTGACAGCCATCATGACTACCTCCTATGCTAAAGGTCTGTTCCAAGAAACCTTATTAACACATATCGACCCTTGGAACTCCCTCAAGTGGGATGAGTTAAAAAAAGACGAGCCCACTACTTGTCCATTCAGCGCTGTGCAAAGCCAGATCTGGACAGATGGACCGTTACTCAGCATCACGACTCTCAATGAGGACTGGAACAGGACAAAATCAATTCATCCATCTGGAACTGTACACATGTAGGCTATGTTAGAACTGCACGAGAAATTAACTATTTGGTCACACTGAAGACAATGTAGCTAACGGCATGCTTTGTAAAAAGGTGGTTAAAGAGGTACTCCAGTGATTTAGTGTTGCACTTCCACAAAGTTGGGGGACAGACAGACTGAACAAAGAGTGCTCAAAATTGAAGCAGCAGAGGCCGAGACATTTTGACTTTTAGTCCCTATCATGGCTCAAGCTTCAAAAACACTGAATCCTACATTTCACATAATGCAACTCAATAGCACCTTTCATTAGACCTTCCCCGCTCTCATCTTTCAAACTCAATACCCCCAGTTTATAACGCAAGTTTTCTGTCAAATATTTGGAGTCTAAAGCCTAACTGAAGTAACCCTGATGACATCATCAGGGTTTCTTACTCAGACGTTAGAAAGCTCCCTCCAGAGCCACAAAAAGACATTATACAGCTATAGGTTTTCCAGGCTGAGTAGTGCTATCCATGACGAATAAACTGACCTTTATGTATAAAATCGGTGGACCCTTTAATTTGTTACATATGATATCAACTGGCACAGACACTGCACGGCAAAAGAAATGCTACAATAAATCAATCAAGTTAGAGTTAATTTGTCAGCAAATACTGAGATTAAGCTATCAGCTCTTCTCTTTCTTATTAGAAAATGACGGACACTATAGCCTTCAATTAAAGCGTCCTCTATTTGAAATGCAGGGCTATAAAACAGAATGGTAGCATATTACTGAGCAGACAATAAGGCTTTTGCAGCAGACAAAAGCACATCATATAGTAGCTATTGGGCAGTTGGATGCACTTCTGTTTCTGTTAAATCTTTTTACTTAAATAAACACTGGAACTGATGTGACCAACAGGTCAGGGAAGGGTTTGATCCTTATCCTGAAAAAAATATCAATTCAAACGCAGCTGCTCATCATTTATTTGTTGTGAGTGACCAAAAACATCCAGGGCGAGATGATGAATATTCATGTGTGTTTTCGGGAGTGGGAGCTGACACTGCTGCATGTACAGTAGGATGATGATTTAAAATGGTTACATGCAGCAGTGTGTCTCTCTGCAATTTGCATTTTATGCAACACAGAACATGACACTGTCCTTTTCATAGGGTCAACGGCATATTAATGCCTTTGGAAGGATGCTTGGAAACTTAAAAAGCGATGGATATTTCTAGGACTGTGAAGGAGTCTGGCTGCAGTTGGTGCTGATTGGGCTGAAATCCCCAAGGTGCTGCTGTAACCCAAATACCACTTCCCTCCTCTTGTTAGTAGCCACAAGACAGTGTTGTGTGTTTATATATATATATATATATATATACTGCACAGAACATAACTGAAGGTCGCTGATCATCACAAAGTGCAACAGCAGTGACTTAAAGCTGGGGAGAGATGGTTTGAACTCTGCACAGACAGATTGGCCCCATAGGCCTCTTATGTCATCCTCAAGGTTAACGGGAGAAGGGATTATCCTATTTTTGGTGGTCAATTTTACCTGCCTACAAAGTTCTCCAGCACGGAGCTCTTTCCTGCGCTCTGACCGCCGACCACTGCGATCTGCGGCAGGTCCAGGTTGCAGGCCTGACCGATGGAGCTGAAGGCATCCTGCAGCCTGTTGACCAGCGGGATCAATTCCTCCATGCCACGGTTTCCCATGGTGCCTTTAGACGGAGGGACTCGGGGTCAGCGAATGGAGAGAGAGAGAGAAAGAGAGAGAGAAAGAGAGAGAGAGAGAGAGAGAGAGAGAGGGAGGAGGGGGGGTGGGGGGATGTGGCGCTGTTATATTAGTCCAGGATACCGCGGTGCTTGTTGATGTAGTGAAGTCATCTAGCCGCGCATTGCCCCGAGCCAAGCCAGGGCCGGACCGACTGTGGAAGCAGAGGAGAGAGAGAGGGAGAGAGAGAGGTGCAGAAAAGAGAGATATGAACAGACAGGGACAGACAATTGCGCAGTTGCTTACCACAACCACCATAACCCCCCCCCCCAACCTCTCTTGCACACACACACACACACACACATACACACAAACAGCGAGCCGCACGAAGCCTATAATTTCAAGGGCATTTGGTGAGTGGAGCTCCATAGGCTCCATATAGTCACATTGAACAAACCCGTGCGCGAAAGGCTCCGCACTTCACGCACGAATAACGCTTAATAAAGGCAAAACGATGCATCGCTCGCTGCACATACACGTTGATATACAATAGAAAAGAGTGTCCGCTGAAAGCACATCACAGCCATAACCACACATTGTAGTACTGTGTTGCCGTGAGCCTACCCCGCCTCAGGATTCCCTCGGTGTTTTCGGTGTCCGATGGTCCCGGTCGCTGTCCAGTGCTGAAATGTCGCGCAGCTCAGGCAAGTGACAAGACCCTGGACGATTATACAAGCACCACCTGCTATGGCGGTGCATCGGCTTTATCTCAAATTCCTGTGCATTAATCGTCCTCGCCGGTGGGCTTCGTTACGGTCGGCTGAATGTCAGAGCGGTCTCATCCCGAACACAAATTCGCCTTTGACAGATTAATCATTTTCTTTCGCCCTCTCCTCCGTTCCGCGGTGTAATTGCGAAACTGCGCCTCGCTCCTACACCATATCGACGCGTCGGAGGACCAATGAAAACCGCGGGATTGGAGAGGAGGCAGGGAAACGCGGCGCCCCATTGGCTGGGCAGGTACAGGTTAGGCCTACCTGAGCCCGCCCCCTGTTTACATCCGTGCCATTTCTGCCGTTGAGTCATGCGGCACGGCTGCGCATCGCTGCAACAGAAGAGGTGGATGCGCTCCTTCATATCCCTGCAGTGGGAGCAGAAACCAGCTGTTGTAAATTACATACACTACCATTTCAGACATGGTACCGGCCATGGCAGTCATTTTATGTCGCCTTGCGTTGTGCATACTAAAACATAAAATCCTTTATGACATTGACATTACCGGGTCGCGCTTGAAAACATAAAGCCCAGAAGGGTTTGCTTTAACTGGACAAAAAAGTGTGATGCTCGGTCCCAGATTGTAGCTGCAGGCCGAGGCTGGTGGAGGCGGTCATGCGGAAAAGACGCTGCCATTCCGCCTTAACCTCTCGCAGGACAACCCCTGTGCCAGATAACAAGTGTCTCTCCTCCACAGTCTGGATGTGAACAGCCATCTGTCTATCATGAGATGATCTACGAGGGGAGATTTAATTTGCTCTTCAGGCCCCTCTGCAAAGAGGCTGAAAAGAGATCTGATATGCATCGGGGACATACCAGGCACAGCTCTGTGCAGCAAAATCTTATCGATTTAGTCAGTATTTGCCCTTTTCATTGTGGTCAGGCCTCTGAAGATGGTCTAGCCGGCACATCATGTTGTAGTGAGCTGGAATATCACAAGGTGGCAGTAACGACCTAACCACTGTGGCTCTGCGTTTGGGCTCAGGTGATGAATTTTAGAACGGATATTACACCAGAGCCGAATCCTTACAAACATATTGGGTAGTATAATAGGAATCTAGTCATGTCAGAGGGAAACATACTTTGAAGTTAAATAAAGTCACAATCATGGGGGTGGATTGTCGGCCTGTGTAGATTCTGCTTTGGTCTTTATATTTTCGGCGTTTTCAGAAAACAGGAGTGGAAGTAACTGAATCTGTTGTGAGGATATTATGAAGAGTTATACTGACATAAAAACTGTCTGACTGGACTGCTGTGGTTCGTTTCAGGCTCAACCCCTGTGACCTTACCTGACAGAGAAAGGATGTGTGAGCAGGAGTATCCAGTATCGTCAACATCAACCCAACACCTCTCTCTCTCTCACTTTCATCTCCTGCCAAAGCTCCTGTTTCCTGAGGTATCTGGGGTGACAGGAGAGTTGGTCTCCAGGTCAGTATTTAAGGCTTAAAAATATAGGTGGGCCTGTTTTTACACCAGGACCTGACCGTCACTTCAACGATGACCCGTCCACCTACAGCAGGGACACCATTAAAATGAGCCCCTGGATGATTCAGGGGCCTCAGAGCTGGACAGGGTCCCTAGGTCAATCCAGGAATTATACTTATTTATTGTGTCAGAACTGTTGGGGAGATGTTTTCAGGGGGGCTAAATATTCTAGGGATGCCCTTGCCACCTACACATCTACCTGAAAGTATCTGAATTTCAAGCAGGCAGTTGCATTTGATAAAGACAGAGGATTACTCTTGTAACAGTATAGTTTGGTAGCTAACATAACATAGAATGGTAGAGTGGCATGGTATCCTATGTTATATATTAGACACAATATTATATATGAATATAGAAGGCAATGCATTACATATAATATGGTATAGCATTGTACTGCTTTGCTATGCACTAGTATAGAATAGTATTATCTGATCATATAACATAGTATGGGATATCATGTAACTATGTAAAACACCACAACAAGAAGTATTCAGACCTTTTACTTATGTAAAAGTAGCAATACAAGAATGTAAAAATACTCCATTACAAGTCTTGTATTAGAAATCTCACTTACTGTAAAAATGCAGAGGTAGAATCAGAGCAATGCATTTAAAGTATCAAAAGTAAAAGTACTCGTTTTGCAGCAAAATGGCCCCTTTCAATGTTGATTATAATAACTGATGCATTACTGTATGAGCAGCATTTTAATATAGAGGGTGGTCGTCTGCTTGAGGTAGAAATAATTTGAACTACTTTCGACTGTTTAATAGTAGTTTAATCTATAACAATGCATCATATTCTATAAGCTTGTCATTTAGTGTGTTAAAATCTTCTCCCTCTGAAATGTGGTTGAGTAGATATACACATTATGACCACTGACTGGTCATAATGGAGGAACATTGATTATCTCCTTACAATGGCACCTGTCAGATATATATACAGTATATATATATATATATATATACTGTATATATATGTTTGTGTATATATATACACACACACACACACACACATACATATACATATACTGTGTTTATATGTGTATATATATATATATACACTGTATATACATATACATACATATATACATATATATGTATATATAGATTCACACATATGTATATATATACTGTATATGTGTATACACTCACACACACACACACACACATATATACGATCAGCCACAACTTTAAGACCACTGACAGGTGAAGTGAAGGAACATTGATTATCTCGTTACAATGGCACCTGTCAGATATACATATATATATATATATACATATATAGATACACACACATACAGTATATATCCATCCATCCATTTTCTTCCGATTATCCGGGGCCGGGTCGCGGTGGCAGCAGGTTAAGTAGGGTTGTCCAGACGTCCCTCTCCCCGGCAACGCTTTCCAGCTCCTCCTGGGGGACCCCAAGGTGTTCCCAGGCCAGATGAGATATATAATCCCTCCAGCGTGTTCTGGGTCTCCCCCCGGGGCCTCCTACCAGTAGGACGTGCCTGGAAAACCTCTAAAGGGAGGCGTCCAGGAGGCATCCTAATCAGATGCCTGAACCACCTCAACTGGCTCCTTTCGATGCGAAGGAGCAGCGGCTCTACTCCGAGCTCCCTCCGGATGTCCGAGCTCCTTTCCTTATCTCTAAGGGAGGAAACTCATTTCGGCCGCTTGTATCCGCGATCTCATTCTTTCAGTCACTACCCAAAGCTCATGACCATAGGTGAGGGTTGGAACGTAGATTGACTGGTAAATCGAAAGCTTTGCCTTCCGGTTCAGCTCCCTCTTCACTACCACGGTCCGGTACAATGCCCGCATTACTGCAGATGCTGCACTGATCCGCCTGTCCATCTCACGCTCCATCTTACCATCACTCGTGAACAAGACCCCGAGATACTTGAACTCCCCCGTCTGGGGCAGTAACTCACCTCCAACCCAAAGAGGGCAGCCCACCGTTTGCCGGCTGAGAACCATGGCCTCGGACTTGGAGGTGCTGACTCTCATCCCAGCCGCTTCACACTCGGCTGCAAACCACCCCAGTGCATGCTGAAGGTCACAGCCCGATGAAGCCAACAGAACCACATCGTCCGCAAAGAGCAGAGATGCTATTCTGAGGCCACCAAACCGGACACTCTCCTCTCCCCGACTGCGCCTTGAAATCCTGTCCATGAATATCACAAACAGAATTGGTGACAAGGGGCAGCCCTGGCGGAGTCCAACACCCACTTGGAACGTGTTTGACTTTGTGCCAAGAATGCGGACACAGCACTCACTTCAGTTATATAGAGACTGGATGGCTTGTAGCAGCGACCCCGGTAGCCCATACTCCCGCAGTACCCCCCACAAGACCCCCCGGGGGACACGGTCGAAAGCCTTCTCCAAGTTGACAAAACACATGTAGACTGGATGGGCAAACTCCCATGAACCCCCCAGCAGTCCTGCAAGAGTAAAGAGCTGGTCCACTGTGCCACGGCCAGGACGGAATCCACATTGCTCCTCCTGGATCCGAGGTTCGACAATCGGTCGTAGTCTCCTTTCCAGCACCCTGGAATAAACTTTCCCGGGGAGGCTGAGCAGTGTGATACCCCGGTAATTGGAGCACACCCTCTGGTCCCTCTTTTTGAAGACGGGAACCACCACCCCGGTCTGCCACTCCACAGGCACTGTCCCCGACCTCCATGCAACACTGAAGAGGCGTGTCAGCCAAGACAGCCCAACAATGTCCAGAGCCTTCAGCATCTCAGGGCGAATCTCATCCACACCTGGCGCCTTGCCACCAAGAAGCTCTTTGACTACCTTGGAGACTTCTGCCAGGGATATGGGTGAGTCTTCCCCCGAGTCTTCAAACTCTGCCTCCTCCACTGAGGACATGTTGGTCGGGTTGAGGAGTTCCTCAAAGTGCTCTTTCCACCGCTCGACAACATCCCCAGTCCGGGTTAGCAGCTCTCCTCCCCTGCTGAACACAGCCTGGGCCAAGCCCCGCTTTCCCTTCCTGAGTCGTCTAACGGTTTGCCAGAACTTCCTTGAGGCCAACCGAAAGTCCTTCTCCATAGCCTCCCCAAACTCCTCCCACACCCGGGTTTTTGCTTTGGTGACCACCGAGGCCGCCGTCCTTCTGGCCTCCCGGTACCTGTCCGCTGCTTCAGGAGACCTCTGGGCTAGCCAAGCCCGAAAAGCCTCCTTCTTCAGCTTAACGGCTTCCTTCACCACCGGTGTCCACCAGCGGGTTCTAAGGTTGCCGCCTCGACAGGCACCGACAACCTTCTGACCACAGCTCCTAGCGGCTGCCTCAGCAATGGAGGCTTTGAACATGGCCCACCCTGTTTCCATGTCACTAACCTCCCCCAGGATGCGCAAGAAATTCTTCCGGAGGTGGGAGTTGAAGGTCTCCAGCCAGTCCATGGCTAGCACAGAAGTCCAACAACAAAGCACCACTCGGGTTCAGATCGTGGAGGCCATTCCTCCCAATCACCCCCTCCAGGTTTCACCATCATTGCCCACATGGGCTTTGAAGTCTCCCAGCAGAACTATGGAGTCTACAGGTGGTATCCCTTCCAGGACGCCACCCAGGAACTCCAAGAAGGCCGGGTACTCTGAACTGCTGTTTGGTGCATAAGCACAAACAACAGTCAGAGCCTTCCTCTCAGCAACTTTCAGTCGCATCGAGGCAATCCTCTTGTTCCCCGGGGAAAACTCCAACACAGCGGTGCTCAGCCGGGGGCTCGTGAGTATCCCCACACCTGCCCGGCGCCTTTCGTCCTGGGCAACTCCGGAAAAGAAGAGAGTCCAGCCCCTCTCCAGGAGTTTGGTTCCAGATCCTGAGCTACGCGTAGAGGTGAGCCCAACTATGTCTAGCTGGTACCGCTCCACCTCCCGCACCAGCTCCGGCTCTTTCCCCGCCAGAGAGCTGACGTTCCATGTGCCTAAAACCAGTCTGTGACGCCGAAGGTCGGCACGCCCAGGTCCCTGCCCTTGCCTGCCGCCCGGCTTACACTGCACCCAACCCCGATGCCTATCCCTGCAGGTGGTGGGCCCAAAGGGCGGCAGCTCCATGTCGATTTTTCGGGCTGTGCCTGACCGGGCCCCATGAGTCAAGGCCCGGCCACCAGACGCTCGCCATCGTGCTCCCCTCCCGGGTCTGGCTCCAGGGAGGGGCCCCAGTATCCCTCCTCCGGGCGAGGTGCTCCAGCTCTCCATGGTCCGATTCATTGTGGGTTTTTGAATCGCTCTTAGTCTGTCCCCTCCCCTGGGACCAATTTGCCTTGGGAGACCCTACCAGGGGCCAGTGCCCCGGACAACACAGCTCCCAGGGTCACAGGGGCACACAAACCCCTCCACCACGTTAAGGTGGCGATTCATACACACACATACAGTATATATATATATACAGTATACAGTATGTGTATATAGTATATGTACAGTATATATAGTATATATATGTATACACACATATGTATATAGTATATACGTATGTGTATATGTGTGCGTGAGTGTATACATATATACAGTATATATATATATATGTATATACGTATGTGTGAATCTATATATACATATATATGTATATATCTATGTACAGTATGTATATGTATATAAAGTATATACATATATACATATAAACACAGTATATGTATGTGTGTGTAATATACACACACATATATATAGTGAATATATATATACTGTATATATATCTGACAGGTGCCATCGTAACAAGATAATCAATGTTCCTCCATTATGACCAGTCAATGTTATGGCTGATCGGTGTATAAAGCAGCATAAAATGGAGATTCTCAAGGAAAGGACAAGTACCTCAAAAACTTACTTAAGTACACTGCTGGAGTACATCACTACCAGTATAACACAGTCTGTTTTTAATATCTTATATTTTTTCAATTGCATCTTATTGTCAAGTAAAATAATACTGCAGGGTTTTTTTTACTGATGCATCTGCAATACAGACACAAATGCACAAATGATTTAGTATGTCTTAGTTGTCTTGTGTCACTTTGAAAACATATACATGACTGACAAATCTTCTAATTGGTTTGTAATGTAATGGGTGTTTGTTATTGCAAATGAATTATTTCAGAGTTTAAATCCATTCCATGAGGTGTTTATATTATTTTGTCTACCATGGTCCATGTACAGTACAGTAGATTCTACAGTGTTACAGATGTACAATATACTGTAGGTTTCATCAGGAGTATGGATAAAGGTTGAAAATGAACATCCACAAGAAGCACGTGAGTTCTGTTAAAATGAAACACAGGATATTGTTTGTTCGTGTGTGTGTGTGTGTGTGTGTGTGTGTGTGTGTGTGTATTTGTTTGTCATTGTATGTGTCTTTTGAGTATTTTGAATAAGGGGCAGATGGTGGAGAGCTGGTGGAAAACAAATTATTGGCTACAGGTCAAAGGGACTCCATGGAGAGCAATCAACATGTTGGTCTCCATGCGCCACTCCATCATCGCCCTGAATCATCCATTACCCATGCTTCATTGCAGCACTGTGTTTGGACAGGATGCGCTGTCTGCTCACCGTGTCTGAGCCCACTAAATGACCTTACTGTGTCCGGTTTGAGCAGTAGCAGAACATGAGCTGCTGCTGCAAGTAAGGTCGCTGTTTTCTTCTCTGCACAGACAGTGCAGCAGACACAGCTGTTGAATTTGATCCAGCCTTAGATTTAAACCTGCTTTCAGTTGCCCTTTCTTCCTTTTTAAAATGAGATTGCAAGGCCACTGAGATGAGTTAAAAAGAAATATATGAGCTCCTGGCATTTCAAGATGAAAACAGAGCAGTGTTTGGTTTGTGCAAGGCTGCAAACTATTCATGGCTCCAATGTTTGGGGAAAAAATTTCAGTGAATAGACTCACATTTTTCTTCATTTTGCTCTTTTTTTTTTTAGCTAGTTTGGCGGCATAGTTGCTAAATCTCAGCCCGACTTGCACGACAGTGGAAGGGCCCTGTTGTTAAACTGTCATCAGTGGGGGGAAAACAGTGGCCCCATTACGTAACACACACCTTTAAACCACCCGGTCCGATATTGCACAACACACACACACACACGCACACACACACACGCACGCACACACACACACGCACGCACGCACACACACACACGCGCACAGATGGAATGACAGTTTGTGTTGTAGGTAGGAAAAGAGGAATTTACTGAAACTGTTGAATGTGCGTATTAAAACCAGTGGAATCCTGTAAACCCGTACTTATAAAAACAACGTGCCTGGAGGGGGATGTTCTGAGAGATATTACTGGAATTACAATTATTTTTACACTGTGTATTTAGATGACATAATGTCACAAAAGACAGAGACACAAACATTAGCTATGGACAATTTAGAAGCTAATACTTAGGAGATAGAGCTATAAAATATTAACTTTCTCAGTCAATTATGTTGGTTATATTTTCAATCTTTAAACAACTAATTGTACATTCTCTACCTCTTTGAGAGCTAATTAGTCAGACTTTATTTTTAACTATTTTGACATCTGATGACATATTTTCTGCTAAGTATTCATTGTTGTGGTGTTTAGCCATGCTAGCAGCGTGGCTCTGGGGATGGCAATGAAATACTTTAACAGCTATTGGATGGATTGCAATTACATTTTGTACAGACATTCGTAGTCCCCATAACTAATAACCCAGCGGTTAATGCTTAAGACTGATCCCTCACTGTAAATCCCTGCGGCAACATCCTAGAGGTACATTACATTAAGGAAGCAATAGAGGCCGAGCGCAGCCTCTGAAAACCATGCCCACCGGAGGGGAAAACAGTCAGCGCCGCAACATGCTACCAAGGGCTGAAATGCTAACAAAATGCCTGTAGCTAGCTAAACACATTAGATTTCAGCATGTCAAAGGATCATTTTAGCACCCCGTGTCTACCAGAGAGGACAAACTCAATACTGTCGGTCTATCTCAGTGTCTCTTCTCACGCTAAGCTACTGTAGTTAGCTAAGGCACTTGCAAAAACTGACATTTGGATATTTGACTGACCAATGACAACATGCTTGCTGCACACGTAGACATACTGAGTGTCAGGATCCCACAGTTTTCCCATTCTTCCTGCTGATGCCTCACATCTGTATCCACTTTTGTCTTCGACAACTTATGAAAACTTAGTTCTGGGTTCTTTACCCTGTTGGTAGTGCACCCCACCACACAGCTGCTTTTAGGCATTTTTCTGTTGTTTGCTAGCAGACCGAATTTACAAGGAGGTACCTTCATGCAATACAAAGTCAATAGAGAGCGATGAATCATTTTCCCCTCTGCTGTGGGCAGGACTTAAATGTGCTCTGTCTCTACGATACCATTTCATGAGGCCTTTAAGAACCACATCACTTCCTGCGAGACGGAGGATTCCCAGAAAGACCTACAGCAGACACACAAGTGTTAAATAGGTTGCATCACTACTGTGTTATGTCAGTTGAATCTGATCTGTTTGTATGCGCGACTGTCTGTTTTCACAGAGGACACTCTGGTGCCATGTCTGTATCAGTAATGAGAACCTCTGGTGTAACACCTGCACTGAGCTGTCGAAGACCAAACAACGCCTACTGTGCTGCTGTGAGGCTGAGCTTTTAGTGTGTGTAGGCGTGTGATCCACTGTGATTACACCCTCGCACCCACAGCAGACAGCCGGCCATTTTGAATGCTTTTCGGGCCCCCTATAATCATAAACACTCATTTTCATTCTACACTATCAATTGCTCACTACGATTCAAACACAATGACTCATATGAGCAGCTTACATCACAACACGAGCAAGGCGACAAGGCTGTCTCACTCTCTTTCGCCCTCTGCCTCATACACTTGAACACACAGAGTCAGAGAAACACAGTTCAGGCTCAAGCTCTGCACTTCTAGTCTGTGCACTGTGGTACGTTGTTAAAATGTCACCTATACATTGAGGTGGGAGGTTGTGTTCAAGGGTGTCAAACCACTGAGTGCTCAACACTCTTCTTGTGAGGGAATGCTTCATATTGTACATGAACAAGCCAGGCTGGCACCCATGTAAAAATACACGTTATGCAACACTTCACACCTGTAAATGCACGTCTGGCAAGCCAGTGATTGTTCTGGGAGTGTGTTGCTCAAAGTTACTATTCACCGGCCACTGGAAAATGATGTCATTGTCTTAATGACTCAGTATGAGAGAACTAACAGGTCGGATTAATTGCTACCAAGCCCACTTTCCTGCTCTATAAAATCCCTTATGCCTGATTGTAGTGGCTGCTCTGTAAACAGCTCTGATGGTCAGCATTTAAATTTCCACGTGTTTGTCCTGATTCAGCAATCCCACTGTTTCTCACATCTGTTTTGTTTTTCTTCTGTGATGCCAATGTCCCCGACAGCCCTCCCCCCCATTTCCTGTTGCATAATATTATGTAATTCGTATTCAAACAAAAGCAGCAGTAAAATGTCCCTTCAGAATTAAACAGTGGAAATCCCATACTGCCAAGAATTCTGGGATTGTACTTTGATAGGGTTTTTGAAATAACTGCCAAAATAACTACGATGTCTGCTATATTTCACTCCATTTTCCATCTCATTATATTATATGTATATTATTAATTTATTCGTCATTTTTATTAACTAACAGCTCAGACTGTGTTAGAAACTAGCTGGTGAACATAGTGGAGCATTTAGCAGCGAAAAAGCCAGATATTTCCCTCAGCAGAGACCAACAAGAGAGATCACATTGGATTTACATTCATCAAGTGGCCAGAAACACCACTACACATGAATGCTAATGTTGCTCTGTAACTGCTGGATGTTTAAACAACTGTTTGCTACCAAGTTCACCATATCAACTTAAAAGGTCATGATATGTCAACGTAGTGTTCCCAACTTATTTCCGCTAACCCCAAGTGCCCCCAAAGTTTTCAAATATATCATTTAGTAGTAATAGTTCCATTTGATGGAACGATGCAGCCATAAAAACCATGGCATGAAATTAAGTCTTGGTTTTGAATATTTTATTCAGTGTAAACATCAAATGGCTTCAATGAAAAGTCAGCTGATACCAAATATGATCCTATCAGACAGTGTGGAATAAAGCTACTTAAGGGGAAATAAAAAGGGAAAACTGGATATTTAAAGGTTAGGGCAAAAATAAAAGTTAAGCAACGAATCCTTCATGCTAGAAAATGTACTGTATATGAATGTAGCGACAATACATGGAAGCCCAGTATCTCAGAAATACACTGTAAGAACCATCATCATTACAAAGTGTATTCTTAGTTCAAGATATGCATGTTGGGTCCTGGCTCCCAGTAGAGCTACCTGTGAAAGCACAGTGCACGTTGTGATCCTCTGTTCTCTTTTTACAGGTTGACTTGTTATGTTACATAAGAAAGATGCACCTCAATGGTAAAAACATTGTGGAATACTGACTTTCCATGGGGCCGTAAAACGGACAGGTTAACCAGGCAGCAGATTGATCTTGTGGAACAAAACACAGATGTGAGCTGCAAGCTGCTTTTCAGGGTAAACTGGTTCATTGTTGTTGGTATTCATATCAAATATTTTGTCACAGAGGGCAGTCACAGCATGTTGATTAAGAAAAAAGACAAATGAAAAGGACAGTGAAGAAGTGCTACCAGTTCATAACTGCGACTAATGGCTTTTACCCCCTCAGAGCCCAGAATAATGTTTTTTTGCACTTACAATGGGTACACTTGTATTGGACTCCAGTGGTGATGGACTTGCTTTTATTCTCTCTCTGTTAAGCACAGAACCAGACCAAGTCCCAGACGTATCACATTGGCCACAGGTGGGCCACGTGCCTCCTGTAAAGAGAGAAAAGAAAGCCACAGGGGATGATCTTGATAATAAAAAGGTTTAGATTCCACTATAATGTGTCCAGTCAAATAAAAATCCATGGCTTTTATGTTTAGCTTTTTAAGCCATGTTTTAAGTCGATCTAGCAGCATGGGTTAGCAATGTCGGTCTATCTGTCAATCGGTCGGTCAATCAGTCCACCACTTTGATCCAGACTGAAATATCTCAACAACTATTGGATGAATTGCTGTGCAATTTGGTACAGATATCCATGGTGCCCAGAGGATGAATCCTAATGACTTTGGTGAGCACCTGACTTTCCTTGTTGCACCACCAGCAGGTCAACATTTTTATTTAGCCTGTGAACCATCTCTACATCTACTTGATGGATTGGCACATTTTGTCCAGAAATTCAGGGTTCCCAGAGGATGAACCCTCAAGGTTGACATTTGTGTTTTTGAGTGAAATGCCGGATAGATTTCTGTGAAATTTGGTACAGATATTAATGTTCACCTCAGGATAAATTGTAATAACTTTTTTTATTTGTCCAATACTTTGGTTTGCGTTTAAATACCTCCAAAACAAATCCCCTGAGCTTCAGCTATACTTTACCATGTTTACCATTTTAGCTTGGCATATTAGCATGCTAACATTTGCTAATTAGCACTAAACACAAACATTATACCTGTTTAACATCAGCACGTTAGCATTGTCATTGTGAGCATGTTACCATGCTAGTTTTAGCATTTACCTGAAAGCACCACTATCCCTATAGCGCTAGCCACCAGCATGGCTGTAGACACTTGGCCTACCCCCCCATAAAGAAACTCAATAATTAACTCTATAGTCAGCAGTTTCAGACACTTACGAATCTAAAATTTTGCGCCATTACTGACTGTAGAGTGGCATCTATCGCATTGCATTGTGGGATTGTTATCAGAAAGTTGTCTACATGCCGTGGACACAACGTTTTCATTCGACTGTGGAATTCTTGAGGGACAATATAGTGGATAGATTTACACACTGAGAATTCGGACACTCAAATAAAATGGTGGACAATAAACATAGTGTACTAAATAGTTAATATTCCCATGTGGGGATGTCAGTATGTGGGGTTTATGTGGGTTTGGTAGGAAGAAAAGAAGAGCAACCACACCACGTCTCCATTCCTAGCCAGACTGCCAGCCAGTCCACCAGTGCCAGACAGCCTGCCCAGCTGTAGAGGTGAGAAGAGTACCAGTGTGCGCTCAGGTCCTCAGAAGGACCAGGTTGCCTTGCTGTTGATCCCGGTTGGCGGATGTTAGCTTCAGATTCCTACACCCTCGCCCTCGAGCCTATATTTCACTCCGTACCCAGGTCATGAAATGAGTTTACGGTTAAACACGTGGTGGTTTAACAGCAAAACTATCAGTTACGGAGGAAGAAAACAGCACTGCAGCTGACAGCCAGTAGACACATAAAGAGATGCTGTCCAGTCAAAACAACCTGCAGAGACATACCAACTGCTGAGACACAATGAAAGGATTACTCACAGGAAAAAACATCAAATTGTGTATTTTTCCACACCTCACCCCACCACCACCAAAAAGAAGACACACATGGACCTTTACACACACACACACACACACACACACTCCACACCCCCCTGGCTATTTCCCTCCCTGACTCACTCCTCATCCCCTCCCACTCTCTGACAGTTAACTGTATAAATATCTCAGCATTGCTGGGATTCAGACACTGATCTGCACCGACCAGGGATACTCAGGTGGGAAGAGACCAGCTAAAGAAAGAAAGAAAAAATATAAATCAAGTGGAGGAACTCTCTACTGAACAGAAGATAAACAGCTCCCCAAACCAGAAGATCATAGATTCAGTCTGACCCTCCACAATGTGGCTCCTGATGTCTCTCCTCTGTCTGTCTTGCTTAAGTCTGTCCAGCCAAAGCCAGGCCCAAGACCGAGCCTCCCTCCACCGCTCCAATGACCACGCCAGGCGCTGCCACTACACCTTCACCGTGGCTAGTCCAGAGGAGTCCAGCTGCTCCGGAAGTAGCATAAAACCAGAGATGGATGGAGTCTTGTCCCGACTCACTCTGCTGGAGGTTTTGGTCAGCCGGCTCATAGCAGGAGCGGACGGAGGCGCCAAGACTGAGGTCCGGGCTAACGGTGAAGAGGGTCTCCAGGAGGCTTACTCCCAGGTTACAGGGGAAAGAAACCAGCTGCAGCAGGACAAGGAGCATCTGAACAGGCAGGTCCAGGAGCTGCAGAGCAGGCTGGCTGAGCTGACTCAGGAGGCAGAGAGCCTCAGGCAGAAACCCTGCCAGCAGACACACACCTCAGGGGGGACTCAGCGTGAAAACAGACCTGCCAGTGGTACGTACATCAGTGTAAGGGAAAACACACAAAAATCAAAACCTGAACTCTTTTGATTACAAGACTGCGCGTACAAAAGAGCACATTTTCTCTTAACCACTAAAAAAAAAGGTATGGCATTTAACAAGTTCTCTTTTGGGGAAACAAATTTTGCTAGTGATAGCTGCTCGTCTGTGTTGATGCTTTTTGGGTTTGTTTTTTGATAAATGGATTTGTGGCTATGAAAGGTCTCCCCGGGCGACAGGTCAGGTTGCAGTTAGCGGTCCCAGGCTGAGTAAGGGGATTGGAATTTACAACACAGACTCTTCTTTTATGGCTTTGTCACTCATGCAGGTCTGTTTATGTGCGTGTGATCATTTTCAGGAGCGCAATAGCAGGGTTATAGGGAGAACATGCTGTACTCTGAGGCAAATAAACAAGACACTTAGACTTTGATGTTGTCTATGTGATGGGACTGACTATGATTTATCTGTACTAGTACTACTAATATATACAGAAATTGTTATTTTCTGCCATGTTCTACTCAAAATTCCTTTCCAGTCTGTACTTTTGTGTAATATTTTGCTTTTGTATACAAATTTCTCCCATATCCTGTCTCTCCTAGACCCTGCATATGATTTCGGGAATGGTGCATACCAGGAGATGAAGGCTGAGGTAACAGAGGTTCCAGCGTCCCACCTCATTCCTGAAGGAAATCACAGCTTCACAGGTAAAGTCCGGGTTTCACTGATGTTGATGTAACTGCTCAAATCAGCCTAGTGGTAGGTTGTTGATGCAAATAAATGCCTACAAAAGCATCATATATACTGTATATATATGTAACAAATACCATGAAGTTTAAATCTCTTTTTGTCCCAGGCTGTGGAGAGCTGCTGTCAGTGAGAGATCCTGTGCTGCACAGGAAGGCTGACAGTATCACAGGGAAGTATGGAGTGTGGTTGCAGGATTCCGAGCCTCAGGGCCCTAATTACACCAACAAGACTGTGTGGCGTATCGACACAGTGGGTAAAGATGTCCGTCAGCTCTTTGCATTTGAAGACATGGATCAATTCTCCCAAGGCTTCCCTATGAAGGTCCTGGTCCTGCCAGAGCCCGTGGAGAGCACAGGGGCAACCATGTACCGCGGCTCCCTCTACTACCAGCGCAGACGCAGCCGTACCCTGATCCGTTACGACCTGGCCTCTGAGAGCCTGGCATCACGCCTGGACCTGCCTCACGCTGGCTTCCACGGCCAGCACCCTTACTCCTGGGGCGGCTACACTGACATCGACCTGGCAGCGGACGAACAGGGCCTGTGGGCTATCTACAGCACGAGCAAGGCAAAGGGTGCAATCGTGATTTCCCAGCTGGATCCCGAGAGCCTGGAGGTGAAGAAGAGCTGGGAGACCAACATCAGGAAGAACACAGTGGCCAATGCTTTCATAGTATGCGGGCGTCTGTACACGGTGGCCAGCTACACTGCACCCAACACCACCATCAACTACATGTATGACACAGCCACTGGTGCAGGGCGGGCTGTTGCTGTACCCTTCAAGAACAAGTACCGTTACAACAGTATGGTGGACTACAACCACGCCCAGAGGAAGCTGTACGCCTGGGACAACTTCCACATGGTCACCTATGACATCAGACTGGGCAGGGCCAGCCAGGGCAGCAGCTAAAGAGCACACAGACAGAGAGAAACTGATGTTTACAGAACTGTGCAAGAGCAAGTGAATGAGAAAAAACATATAATCACTTGTATTGTACTGAGGTTATTGCAAGGCTTGGTCATGTGTTTTTGCATCATTAAAATCTATTTTTTGTATTACTATTGTAAATAAGATCTATTGTGGCAACAGAAATATATTCATAAAGCAGATTAATGTAGCTATGATAGAGCCCCTGATGATCTGTGACCATTACAAACAGTAATCATGGTTTAAAATTGTGAAATATTTTTGTAATCTGTTAATAAATGTCCATGTTATTTAAGTTCTCAATTAAAAAAAAACAGCTATAACATCACACACTAGCTTGTTTGTGTCAAAGTTTGGTTTGCAATTTCATTTAAAAAATATTTACATCTTTTTTACTAATGAACAGAAATGCTGTGCTACCTGTTCGTATCGTCCTCGATAATGAGAACATGGAGCGCACATAGAGAGTATGGATAATGTACCAAGACACACTGTATGGAGGGACACACAGACGACACGTATCTAATTCTGGAATTTGTTTAAGTTTGCTTACTAAGTTTAACTGATGAATTAATTAAGTGTTTCATAAAATATGCACATGCAAGTCCTAAAAAATACTAGGCTATCTGATGAAAATGTTTGGGCAATTTGGATACTGCAATTAAGTCTTCACAACAATCATAACATTTGTGTACACTCCAATGATAAGTGAATAAAAGTTATGTAATGGTGACTGTACATATAGATGTGTTTAGTGTGTGTAGTATCTTCTCTACGTGCAGTGAGATTCCTGCTGTATGATTGTACATGTATTAAATGTATTAAATGTATTAAATATGTATGAAATGTTTGCTTTGTGTGTTTTTTGAAAGGTTCCATAGAAATTAGGTTTATTACATTATTAAATATGGTCTCAATTGGCTACATGAGGGCACCAAATACAGCAATTGTATCTAACAATCTCTGCTAAATACAAGATACTGAACTGAAAATATGTGAGCCGCTGAACTGGAGGCCGGCTGTGTCCTATCACATACTGTAAGTGACCAACGGTGTCATTGACCTGTGATCCTAAATGTTTTCACCAAAACATGACAAAGCTTGAGACAATATTTGTGTGGAGGTACTTACCGACCTTCACATTCAGATTCACTCACAGGCAGCGACATTAAACAAAACGTGCTCCTCCGTCATGGCTCCAGAAGGTCATGAAATTCAGTACACATGGATCAATCAAGTGCCAATCAAGTTAAACTGTCACCACTTTGCTTAAAATGTGTAACAGTTTCAACTGGACCTTCTTTTTGTTTATTGTAGCCATCGCAGCAACTTTAATGTATCATGCTTTAAACAGCTATAATCACCAGTATCTATCATGGCCCGTTACATTGGTGACCATAATTCAATGGCCATCTAGGGCTAAGCTATGATTTTAAAAAATATGCACATGTCATCAGTAGTAGAAATGATGCACATGTGCTGCCTTACAAAGGCAGACAGCAGTAATTACAGAAACGGTGAAGCTAAGAAAAAAGGGTCTGAGGTTTGAAGTGTGTAAAACCCATATGTTATAAAACGTCAATTTTATGCCTTTTAAAGACAAAAAAGTAATTGTCAGATAAAATCAGATACTGTAGTCCATGTTTGGACAATCCAAGGGGCACCTAAGCTAGGCTAGCTAGCTTTTAGCAGGACTAGTTTATCTGTGTTACTTTTTTTGTTTGTTGTAGTTGGATTTATAGCTACTGCCTTATATATGTATGTGGTATAACAAACAATTGCTAAAATAGATTTTTCAATTACAGGAAACACTGCAGAAAAATTCAGTAAATTAGCTTTAGCCGTGACTCCATTCTGTCTAACCTTAACTAGCCGGAGTGCAGTCACTGTGGTTTGGTTTTTGTAGTTCCAAACAAAATTTAGAAATTGATTATATATTCTTAATAAATTAAAAAGTCAGATTCTAAATTTTGACTAAATGTGTAGTTACTCCATTTTGGCTCTGTAGGGCAGTGTGGCCCTTATGGGTACAACCCCTGTGGGCGCGCTCATCAAGGAGCCAATTAATTACCATAGCAACATTAGCAGGCTGGAGAAATCCCCTGTGCCACATGGCAGTAAGAAAGGACCTTATCAACGTAAAGGTCACCTGTTGTATAAATAGATGAGTGAAAGTACAGTAAGTGGACTGTCCAGTTAACTGCTATGAAGATTTATGAGTTATGTGGTTATGTTAATGTTATGGATACAGTTTGTGTTGCATTAGCACATCATTGCCTGTTTTTGGTGGTTAGTTAGCCTATGCTAATTTTAGCTGAGCCTAGAGAGCCTTGTTAAATGTTAATTAGCAAGCTGTATTGAAGTCGCCAGCTCTCGTTGCACACCTAGCATTGTTGATGGGAGATTTTTCTTCAGCATATGTGAAATTTCACCCACTGTTAGCGTTAACTAGGCTATATAAAGTTAGTTGCTAAGTTCGTGCTATTTCAGTTATAACTGTTGGAGTTTGTAATAGCTTGTATTTCTTGTGTACTGTATTAATGAGGACTCCTGTCTTTAGACCACACACACACACGCACACACACACACACACACATCCACCTCACCTGCATTGTGGCTGACAGATTGATAAGATTTAAGGACTATGAGCAATTTGTGCCTATGTACCTGACACCTTAGGCCTCAGCATAAACACACGTCCAGTCTCTGTGTCCTGACCCGACACCCTATATTGGTGAAAAACTCTTGAACAAGCTATATCCTTTTGTACAAGCCCCCATGTTGCCATTTGCAACCATATTCTTATTATGCACTGCCTTCTGTGGACAACTGTTTGCATCTGCAATATGCACACACACCTACCAGCTCTAGTGACAAAGACTTTATTCTACTTCAATCATGCACCAGCGAAAGGACTCATCTGCTCTCTGGTTTCTAAGTTTAAAGGCAAAACCACAAAGACATCACCACATATTTGTGTAGTTTAGTTTGGAACAAGATGGTGTTTGGCAGCACAGATCAACACTGTAAGAGGAGACGGGGTGTGTTATAATGGTCAGGAGACTCAGCAGCAGCCACAGCTGATGGAAACTTGGGTGAGTGTGAGCTGACTTCCCCCCACTAGTGAACCCACTGTGTCTTTCAGCTCAATACAAAACCACATACCCTTCACAAAACATTGTGCCACCACATACTGACTCTTTACCAGGAAGCAGTGTGCCAGTGTCATTTCCATACAGTAGTTTAAACTTTCATACTCACACAAACTTACTCACTGTCTCAGTAAGATGCAAGACTACATCTGTAAATGGTACACAGTTTACTTTAATTGACTTTTTATTTTTTTTTAAAGGTTCTAATTAAATTCAGCTTTGGTTTCAGCAAGTCCATGAATCATCAACACCACTGTGGAAACAAGAAACTGCATGTGAATCTTAATGGGATATGCTACCAACCCGCAAGTGACTTCATCCATTTCATCCTTTAAAATAAAGAGAACGCAAACAAATACACAGAAACAGATACAGATAAACAAAATATAAGCATACTGAAGTAACTTTAATATAATCCAATAAATAATAAAGTTAACTTTTTATAACAGCAGGGAATTTCTGAATTACACACACTCATGCTACACATTTTCCCTATGCATAGGCTGACACACACAGTTCCACCAAACCTAATGTTTCCAATCAGCCATCCAGAGTCCACCATAAGCCCTGCTGAGTCTCTCTCTCAGGCGCAGGAACAGCAGGTCCTGCAGACAGTCCCAGGTCACCCACAACCTTTCCACTAGACTATATTGGCAGTAACCCATAGCCAGACCAAAGCCCACATCTGTCACATAGTGTCTGGCAAGCAGCAGCCGGGACAGGCTCACCAGGGTGGCCCAACCCACCACCAGGACCCGCATGGAGGCCGTGTCCACCAGCTGGGCTAGGAGGAACCGGGCGCACATGGCCGCCCGTGTGGCGTGGCCCGAGGGGAAGGAGTAGCGCTCCACGAAGAAGGTGGAGAGGATGTCAGAGCGGTTCTGGGCAGGCCGGCGACGCCTGACCACAGTCTTTACAACTCGGACCAGCAGCAGGTCCAACAACAGAGCTGTGAGGAGGAAACAGAGATAGTTTCAGTTTGCATTACAGGCTGAAAACTCACCTATTCAAAAAGTAACTCGGCACACTTTCCCTTGTTCAACACTTCCCTTCACAGCAATTGATTTTTATAGAAATCCATTCTACACCTTACTCCATGTTCTTAATTAAACTTTCTAATAGCACATCACTTATATGTAAATGGTTCGTAAGTAGTAACTACTGGCTTTACTAATGCATTAAAGATCAGTTATAAGCCATCATTTTGTAGAAAATCCCCTTGGCAGGTGCCTATAGCTACTTTCTATTTGGTAATAATACAGTTGGAAATGTTGGTAATCCATTAATAAATGCTCATGAGTTTCTCACTTTCAATAAGCCATCAAATCTGCAGTTATAAATGTTGATGAGTCATTAATAAAGGTTTTTTTACTGAAAGAGCAAAAAGACAATGAAAGGTTTTTTCACAACCTGGCAACCAGCTAGTTATTCTTATTATTGGATTATAACTGACCTGTAAAGCATTAGAACATTATTTATTAACCATTAATAACATACTTAAACATTTATAAAGCGTGTCTTATTAGAAAGTGGTACCAAACTCTAATTCACAATTTTTAAGTTATTGTTGAACAAATGTGACTTGTATGTGTCACAAATGTAAATAGTTACAATACCAGACTCATTGAATTGTCTAAAAAGTTCTCTCCTATTAAATTAAATTAAACTAAATCAAATCAAACCCTTGACCTCATTCATTTCTCACTATTTCAAACCATCCCCAGTTTTTCCAAAACACAGTGGCATCCTATAGGCTATTATCTGCCAAAAATAGCTCTTGGTATTTCACCACAGCACAATACAGTATAACTGCACAGTACTTGATCGCATAGTTGTCAGTCAACAAATATAATCTAAACTTGGAAATAAAGCATCAGCCATATCACGTGCATGTCTCTCCGTGGCCGTGGCTGCTATCAGCTGCGGCCCAGAGGAGAAAACGTTCCATGGCTGCGCTGTTGTCGTTTCTCGCTCGGTCACGCGGAGCTACTAATACATTATTTGACACTTGGGTGGACTGATGCGGCTTTGGCCTGATAAGTTGTGCTATTTCAATAGTCATTAACGTTATTACGTTCGCCACTGGTGACTACATTCACTTTGCCCTCACAAGGGTTCACTTTGGAGTTGGCACAAATGTGCGTAATAACGCATCGGCTTTACCCGCAAATACTGTGGTGATACATATAAAGGTGTGTAAACAACGGACACCTAAATGATAGCAGATGGATATATTAGCATATAATGTCTATTTTATATTCCATATAAGACTGTTGCGTTCAGGAAAGTTGATTTTGCAAATAAAGACGTGTTTCTTTGAAGACTAAAATTTTCCAAACTGGCGTGTGAAATGTAAGGCAAAGTAAAAAAGCTGAAAATGTTGGTGCATCCTAAATGCGTATATTAAATAAATAAAAGTGTTATCTGGTGATCACGGATGGCAGTATTAAGAGGCGGATACTTGACTGAATCAAGCATAAAATTAATTCATAGTCTGATTGAGGGAATCCAAGGCAATGTTGACCTCTGAATCTATAACCTTACTAGAATCATTCTTAATAACCAAAATTCAAAAACAATTAACACACATTCACTCACCCAGGGCCAAATTCAGCATGATCTCCTGCTCCGCCGCGCTCTCTCCCCTGAGCAGAGTGTACACTGTGCCGATGAGCCACGGGATGACATGCCCAGAGAACTCCACCAGCCGCACCAGGGGCCGTATGCTGCCCCATGGAGACTCCTCACAGGCGCACACGCCGAGCTGCTTGGACAACCACAGATCTATCGCCAGCAAAAACCGCAGCGTAATAGTAAATATCGGCTGGCTCAGACTGACGGAAAAGTCCTCAGTTTGCGCTCCAGAGGAAAAGTAAGAACAGTTGGAGCCCCGGCGGCGGGCATGGCACTCTGATTGTGCCCGGTTTCCACACACAACTCCACGGCAGCTGTTCCGTCTGGACGCTGGTGAGGACATTTTCGTTTGACAAAGTGTCCACAGTAATCGACCCGCCCTTCTTTATCGACCACTTGTGGCGCATAAACACTTTAATCCTGCTGCGCTTGGACGCAAAACATCCTGCAAACTGGAGAGTCCGGACACGGGGGGTTAAAATGTCACCAATTCAGAACTGGACTGCTCTGGTGACGTGGCTACAGTATGCTTCCCATCAAAATGCAATTAAACTAGTTTAATTTTAAATGTATGGTGTAGTGTGACTTCTCAAACAAATGCACAGCTTCTATAAATGTTTTCGTCGATTTTATGATGAAATTGTTTAATAATACACGACCACAAGCCTACTCTAGTAGTGGATAAGTGTTTCAGTGCTACACTTTAATAAAATGTCTACATCCTTGGTAGGCAACCGGGCCGTACGCGTGCGTAAATTGGTCTTTTGGAAAACTTGCGACAACTGCGCCAATCAGTCAAAACGCGACCTGAACGCAGGAGTCTGAACGTGGTCTGTTATATGCTGACCCGTGCAGTTCACGGAGGATGCTTATGCAAACAGGGTAGCCTGTGTGGAGGGACGCTTCCGCCTCATCTTTATCTTGTGCTATCTGTCATCAGAGCTGCTGCTGAACAGACGGAACACCTCCACGGTCACACTGAATATGCCGGGGCTGCTGCTCGGAGATGTATTTCCTGATTTCGAGGCAGAGACCACCACTGGCAAAATTAAACTCCACGAATTTCTCGGTGATTCGTAAGTAGGCTTATTGAATATGGTTATTGATTCGTAGACTTATCGAGCATTCAGATTACGAGGGAGAGAGAGAGCTTGAGTCTAGTTCCTGTTATTGCCTTTTGACTTCTGCTTTAGACCTTTGACTATGCTATAGGCTATGCAACATCCAAACCTTTAAACCTATAGTGGTGGTATTAGTGGTCTATAAGCGCATATGTCATTAAAAAATAATAATCTAGACCTATAATGTGGTGGACAAATGAATGTACTCTGGCAGTTATGAAATGCACAGCTGTTTATGACCAGATCATAGGGCTTTTGATCAGATGGTGAGATGATCCAAATCAAAAGCATCAATAAGATGACCAGGCCAGAGGTCAAGCCTAAAATCCCTCCACCATGTTGACGATGCACAATCACGAAAAAATCATGAAAAATCATGAAAAAAAAATCTAGAAAAAAAAGTCCCTCCCGTCATCATTTTTGAAACTTTTCAGTGAAACAGAGGTCACATCCTGTCACTTCGGTATTAGATGCATAATTGAGCTTCATCCTATTGTGCAACCTATACGCAACAATAGTAACCACAATATTAAGAGGTGTTTGTCGGATGAGGTAACCGAGTCAGACTGAAACCTCAGACTGCATGTCCTCATTACAGAAGCACTGACCCCGACATACACCCGACACAGCCTCACGAATCTCTCTTTGCATTCCAGATGGGGAATCCTGTTCTCCCACCCCAAAGACTACACCCCGGTCTGCACCACAGAGCTGGGCCGAGCTGCCAGACTGAGCAGTGAGTTCAGTAAACGCAACGTCAAAATGATCGCCCTGTCCATTGACTTCCTGGAGGACCACCACGGCTGGACCAAGGTGTGATAGCTGCAGCATCTGTTTTCTGACTCCACATCTGGAGTACCATACAGAGCCGATATGAATAACACTGAGGAGGCAGGGGGCTGTCCACAATGGGTCGACTTTCTGTAGTTGTTAGAAGGCTAATTATGACATACTGAGCATCAAAGTGTTGACCTCCCAGCTGGTAAAGTGGTACAAAGTGAGCTCTGTCTTTAGGGTGAACAGCCCAGTAAGCATAGCTTTTTGCAGGTCAAAAGAAGTTTAGACTAGTACATTTTTTAAAGGAATTAGACAGGTTCCACATAACCCTTGTTTTATCATTGGATTAGATGACTTTGATCAATATATATATATATATATTTTTTTTTTTTAGTGTGTAGCAGCCCTAACTTCACATGGGAATAAAGTCATGTAAATGCTGTTGAAACCATGGTAATATTTGACCTAAGACATCTAAAAAACTGTATTTTTCAACCAAAGTTAGCCCAGTGTTAACAACCTGCAAACTTCAAATGCTTACTGGGAAAGCAGGCACCCAGAACGTACTGAATGTGAAATATCACAATCTTGCAGGATCTTTTACAGACATAAAACCTTACAAGACAAACTGGGTTTGATTCTACTGGATTATTTCACAAGTCAAGTGTAATTATGAAACCAGTTTGAATGTATTCAGACTAGAAAACGTCAGTGATGGGTTGTTAGGCAAGTTCATTCTGAGTAATCCTTTAGCCAAATCTTGTTCCTCTTTATTTTCTTTCAGTCTACATTGTGTTCAATTGTACCTCTACTGTCTGTGCTGCACTACACGTGTTTCTTTTTTTTTTTAAATCAGAAATATCACTTAATATAGATGTTTAAGACAACAGAGCTCCATAGCATTTGATTTAAATAACTAAGGGCTTGTGTCTCTGTACTAACCAGGACATCCTGGCTTACAACTGTGAGGAGTCTGACTGCTGCTCGCTGCCCTTTCCCATCATAGCGGACAGTGAACGGGAGCTGGCAGTGGCCCTGGGCATGCTGGACCCTGATGAGAAGGACAAAGATGGCATGCCGCTCACTGCCCGCTGTGTAAGTCTTCACAATCAAAATCCAAATTTTCTATTTCATTGGCAGCATTCAAACTTAAAGTTCCCCTCTCCTCTTCTTGTTCCTCCAGCTGAATGTTTGAGCTTCACTGTGCAGAATGATGTATGTGCAGAATTTGACACTAGAAGGATGTTTTCACATTCATCTGCTAAAAGTGGAAAGTTTCTATTCTGGATTTTTAATGGAGAAGGAGAAGATGTCATTTCAAAGATTTTAACAAGATAATTGAGCTTTTTTGTGTGATAAGAACATATCAGATACAAATTATTATTCAAAGTTGAGCAATTTTATACATGTTAAAACATGTCTGGAGGGGATCTTTAAGATCTAATTCTATCTAATATCTATTCTCATGCCTGCTGTACAGAGAGTAGATATTAACCCTTTCGGGCTCCATCTCCTTGTCTCTGTTGGCGTGTAGGTGTTTATCATTGGCCCTGACAAAAGGCTGAAACTGTCACTCCTCTACCCGGCCACCACCGGACGCAACTTTGATGAGATTTTGCGAGTGGTGGACTCGCTCCAGATCACAGCAGGGAAACGAGTGGCCACACCTGCCGACTGGAAGGTATGTCACACCTTTCAAAGTGACCTCACTTGGCACCAGTCGTTTCAGCAGCTGACCACAGAGATAACAGAAACAGGAACTGACCTGCTGCTGCCGTGTAGAATAACCTGGTTTCCTCTTCCTCCAGCCTGGAGACTGTGTGATGGTGCCTCCCAGCCTGTCTGAGGAGGAGGCTGCATCTCTGTTCCCAGATGGTGTCTACACCAAAGACCTGCCCTCTGGAAAGAAGTACCTGCGCTACACACCCCAGCCATAAGCAGCGGAGACAGCACTGATATTCAACACTTGCTTACAGTATGTCACACAGACTGTACCTTAATCCAGCAGCTCTCAGTCCTGGACCTTGAGTACTGCTTGTTTTTGTCCCTACCAAGTAGACAAACAAGTCAGCAGGCATCCCAGTTGTGAATCAGTCCCTGACAAAATGGATGGAATGAAAACCAGTGCCTTATAGAATATGTAGGACTTTTCTAATTTTTACAGTATGTACAGCTCCAATAATAAAACCTACAATGTTTGGCCTACTTTGCTAAAGGGGGATGGTTTTTGGAAAGGTAGGGGTTGAGATGGGAACATGTATTTTTAATATTTAAAAATATAGCAAAGAGTTTATTACAGTATGGCAGAAGATGTTTCTAACAAGTTTGTAACAGTGATACTGTCTGGGTTAAAATACTTTGGATCATATGTGTATTGTTTACCCATGTACCTAGTGAGAGCAAATAATACTATTGTAATGCCTGGGTGCTCATTTCATCTGACAGGTTTACTTCACTAAACACAGTTGGATAGTTACGTTTTTTTAATTGTTTTAGTACTTGTGGAATTGTCTACTTTCACATATCTGATTACTGTAACATTTTGCCAGGCCAAACTGATTAATTTCACCCAAAGTCTTTAGGATTTACTGTATCTATACTCTAATAGATGAGTATTGATTTCACCTGTGTGGGACAATAAAAGCATTAAGGTTGCTCATTCTTTTCCATCATTTTTAGACTAAAGAATGGTGTTTAGCAAACAGTGAACTACTGCATTGAAAACACCCTGTCATGGCTTGTGGGGACTCCAATGTTCAGAAACACCTGCATGAGTTTGTTAGCTTTGGCCAGCAGCGCTCTCCCTGTCCCCTCGCTTATCACAAGTCAGTTCTGTTTGAAGGCAGCTGTTAACTCAGCTGTGTAGGATTTGGCGTTCCCCCCCTCTCACCGGGTCGACGGCATCAGCGAAGAGCTTATCAACTTTGATCCGGGGGAGCTGCTGGCAACAGGCTCCTCTCTGTGACCAGGAGAAGTTAAGGACAGTGGAGGCGCTACAAACAGGAAATGGAAGGATAAGATCAAATACAGTGAAGAGAGAACAAAGGACAAGGTGTTTAAAAATGAATGAGTTGAAGGGCACTAAATTATATATCAAAACACATTATGTTGCAGTGACAGTGAAAGGCATGACTGCAGTTCAATCCTTTTAATTATTTAATAGGAATACATCTGATGGTGACAGTACGTTGATGGCATTTGACTTTGAATGGAGCAAGTCAATCACTGTATTTCTGTTGACATCCTCCTCTTTGTTTTGCGTAGAACTGCAGCAGCAAAGACAGACAGCCATGGAAAGCTCCAACAGCTTGTCTCCATAGAGGTCTTCTGTCTTCTGCCAGGTGGTGTGAAATCCTGCAAGTCTAAACTCTGCCAACAGTCGTATATTCAGAACCAACTAAACCCCCCTGACAGATATTCAACCTCAGAGAGCTGTTTTCCTTCAGGTTATTAAGAAAATTAAAAATACAATCTGGACCATTAATAATATCAGGAAAAGCAGCAAGGTTAAGACGTCTGTTCTTGTTTCCAGTGTGTGAATTTGTCATCACTATTATGTCAGAGAGAGTCGGTTCTAGCTTGGCCGCCTCCCACCAGCAGTGTCATCGCTGGTTCATGAGGGCTCGGTACTCCCTCTGGTGGGCGAACAGTCGCAGGAACACCTTGTACTTTCTCTCATAGAAGCTGGAAAAAAAGCATGAAATGCAGAAAATAATTACACAAATCTCATGCATAGTACTGTATATTTCAGTTGTCCTTGTAATAAAGCATGCAGACTTCTTACATCATGACCTGACCCTGACTTAAAAAGAGACTTGTTCAATATTATAACATTTTGGTTTCACCAGAAAAATACTTGTAACTCAATCAATCTCTATTAATATGGGTTATTTTGCACATTAAAAAGCAATGCAATTTTCTACACATTAGAAATAGAAATAGCATAAAATACATATTTTTCAAATTGTGTACATGTATAAGACATTAAATGAATAAACAGAATAAAAGGAAAGGGTAGAATTTAATTTAAAAAAAATGGCTCCTATGGAAAGGCGAGTTATTTAAAAAAAAATAATAATAATTGTTGATATGTTGCATTCTTATTGGTTTGTGCATCATATATATTTGATCCATTTATGTTACTAACCCGCAGACCATTACAGCAATTTACTTTCACCAAATATTTTTTAAAAATCTCTCTGTCTCACCTCTGGAGTTCACGGTCATGCTGAACAACTTTCCCCACTTTAGCCATTTTCTCCATTGCCTCCTAAAACATAAATTGCAAAGACAAATATCACTCAATAAATCATGTTATGCACATTTCACATGCCCGTTTCAGGCCAGCCATGACCCAGTTACAGTATTAACACAAGCCAACTGCGGTTTCGGTGTGGCTGGGTTTATGACTAACGCAGTGCAGGGCCTCTCTGCTGCCTAAACCTACAAAATCCGGCCAGTTGACTGTGTGCAGCTCAGAGGATCAGACACAACACAAGAACCTCCTGCTGTAGTTATGTAGCTGAAAATGGGCTGACAGGTGCAGCCTAGTGCAAACAATAACGCCTTATTTTTAGTGTATCTGGCTTAAAGGCTTGCCATTCTCTGGCACTCAGACACCAAGGGATGAGAGCAAAACATTAATCATCGTTTTATATCTTAAACACACTGTGCACAAATCTTCTCTGTGACTGAGGCAAGCAGAGCCATGCACTTTATACGTTGTATTTTGTTTCCATCCAGCAGATGGAGGCATTGAGTCAGTGATCATAAGATCTGTGCTGTGTGCATATGGCTTGGTATTTAATGTTTCTGAGGTCAGTTTTCTTGGACTACAAAATAAGAAGATTGGATTGCAAACTGCTAAATATATTGCTAAATAAACATGTTTTAAAAAGGGGCACGCCACAGATTTTAACCATGAAGTTCAAGTTTACTAGGAGTAGAAGTTTACTCTTCTTGAGGAGTGCTACTCAGCCTGTGGAAACTATTGTATAATGTCTTCAGTGGTTCTGGAAGGAGCTGTCTTTCTTTGCTTTACAAACTGAAGGTGTGTGGTTTGAAAGAAGGGAGCATTCAGAAGGCAGGGGCTGTATAATTAAAGATGCTATTGGATGAATTTACTGATGACTTCCTGAAAAAATGTGCCTTTTAGAGCAGTGAAGGACTGTTTCACCTATCTGGGGCTTAAACTGACCAAGAACCCAGAGCATCTTTTCAGATTTAACTTCACAGAATCAGTAGAAAAACTCAGAGCGAATATTGAGTCCTGGAGGATATGGCCCTTATCTGTGAGGTTTCTAGATCTTTTTCAAAACCTGCCCATATACTTAAGTGCAAGCTCAATTCTATCGTATTGCCCTTTAAATGGGGTTATAAATCACACAGGATATCCAAAGCTCACTTACACAAACCCCTTAAGAAGGATGGTCTTTTCCAATTTTGAAACACTACAAGTGGCGACTCCAGGGCTCTTACCTACTGGAGATGTGGAGGTGCAGAGACTGAAAAGAACCCTTCGTGGCTACATACGGCTAGAAGCATCTGCTGTTAAAGATGCTTCACTTCCTGTTCTTTGGTTTTCCAGTTCTGCCTTGGTACGAAACTTTATCTTAAAGAATTCTTTGCTCACCAAATCTTCAAGTCAGACATTACGTTAAGGAAAAGTGCCTACACTTTGAGTCCACCCCCACCACCCGTCCTTTTCAAATCTCTTGCTCCCTCCAGATTCCAAGCAGTTAGTATCAACATTTGTGAATTGCTTTACTACTTCAGTTTCTTCAGGTTTTATTAGGGAAGCCTGGGCCAGTAACTTGAATTCAGAGATATCAGCAGAGTTCTGGGAAGAGGCAATGTCCCGGTTTCATTGTTGTTCTATTAACTCACGCTACAGGTTAATCCAGTACAAGGTGATGCATAGATTGCATTACTCAAAAACAAAACTGAACCGCATCTTCCCATCAGTGTCATGTGAATGCGACAAGTGTGGCTCTGCTGAAGGATCACTAGCACATTTTTTCTGGTTTTGCCCTACATTGTACAACATTTGGACAGACAAAAGCCTATTTCAGACGCATTCAGCCCAGCCGCGACCTGGCCATGTTTGGATGCTCTGCAGAGACTTTGGAGCTGCCGTACGAGGTGCAGATTGCTCTGCGCCTAGGAATGGTGGTTGCTAAGAAACTTATTCTCCTGACCTGGAAGTCTACCACCCCACCCTGCTTTGCGCATTGGCTCAAGGAGATGTTGTCTATTATACAAATGGAAAGACTGTGTCTGCACAAGCCCAATACACAGAATAGATTTGAGAGAATATGGGGACCTTTTCTTGGCACAGTGACATATCCATAGGGACTCTGAGCTGCCTGGCTGTTTACCTTACCTACCCAAGATGTTACTTACTGTGACAACATTTTTGAAAGTACATTTTATGTAATCTTGCAAACTGTCTGGCAGCCAGTGTTTCTGAAGCCTGACCCATACTGGAGACTGTAGTCAGGGTATCTCAGCCTCTGCTGCTTCAATATGGCCAATTATGTTTTAATAATTTTAACTGTCTCACACAGTTCCCAACTTTATGGAAGTGCAATACTAAATCGCTGGAGAACCCTTTAACAGCAACTTTTACACACATTTTACATTTTTGCTTCAATATCAACACTGTTTTAATTACATTAAAACATATTAACATAATTAAAAAAAACTGTTTCAGGTGAACAGGCTCCATCTCACATATTTTCTGTTTAACTCCAAAATCCTTTAAATGATAACATACAAAAATGTTGTGTTTTTGGGAAACAAGCTGTTTTAACCTCTGCCTCCTCACTCATGCAATATACAGCATGACAATACTGGTTTATACTATTTTTTTCCACTTGCATAAAATAGCAAAAGCAAATCCCCCCGGTGACTATTCATGATGTCTCAGTGTATTTCCATTGGAACACTACTACATGTACAGTGGTGCTTGAGAGTTTGTGAACCCTTCAGAGTTTTCTATATTTCTGCATAAAGTTTACCTAAAACTACATCAGATTTTCACACAAGTCCTAAAAGTAGATAAAGAGAACCAAATCAAACAAATGAGTCAAAAATATTAGACTTGGTCATTTATTTATTGAGGAAAATGATCCAATATCACATATCTGAGTGGCAAAAGTATGTGAACCTTTGCTTTCAGTATCTGGTATGACCCCCTTGTGCAGCAATAACTGCATCTAAACATTTCTGGTAATTGTTAATTAGTCCTGCACATCAGCTTGGAGGAATTTTAGCCCATTCCTCAGTACAAAACAGCTTCAACTCTGTTATGTTGGTGGGTTTCCTCCCGTGAACTGCTCGCTTCAGGTCCTTCCACAACATTTCTATTGGATTAAGGTCAGGACTTTGACTCAGCCATTCCAAAACTTTAACTTTATTTTTTTTTAACCATTCTTTGGTAGAATGACTTGTGTGCTTAGGGTCGTTGTCTTGCTGCATGACCCACGTTCTGAGATTCAGCTCACGGACAGATGTCCTGACATTTTCCTTTAGAATTTGCTGGTATAATTCAGAATTCATTGTTCCATCAGTGATGGCAAGCCGTCCTGGCCCAGATGCAGCAAAACAGGCCCAAACCATAATACTACCACCACCACCGTGTTTCACAGATGGTATGAGGTTTTTATGCTGGAATGCAGTGTTTTCCTTTCTCCAAACATAACGCTTCCCATTTAAACCAAAAAGTTCTATTTTGGTCTCATCCGTCCACAAAACATTGTTCCAATAGCCTTCTGGCTTGTCCAGGTGACTTTAGCAAACTGCAGACGGGCAGCAATGTTCTTTTTGGAGAGAAGCAGCTTTCTCCTTGCAATCCTGCCATGCACACCATTGTTGTTCAGTGGACTCATGAACATTAGCTAATGTGAGAAAGGCCTTTAGTTGCTTAGAGGTTACCTTGGGTTCCTTTGTGACCTCGTGGACTATTATACACCTTGCTCTTGGCGTGATCTTTGTTGGTCGACCACTCCTGGGGAGAGTAATAATGGTCTTGAATTTCCTCCATTTGTACACAATCTGTCTGACTGTGGATTGGTGGAGTCCAAACTCTTTAGAGATGGTTTTGTAACCTTTTCCAGCCTGATGAGCATCAACAACTCTTCTTCTGAGGTCCTCAGAAATCTTTGTTCGTGCCATAATACACTTCCACAAACATGTGTTGTGAAGATCAGACTTTGATAGATCCCTGTTCTTTAAATAAAACAGGTCACCCACTCACACCTGATTGTCATCCCATTGACTGAAAACACCTGACTCTAATTTCACCTTCAAATTATCTGCTAATCCTAAAGGTTCACATACTTTTGCCACTCACAGATGTGTGATATTGGATCATTTTCCTCAATAAATAAATGACCACGTCTAATATTTTTGACTCATTTGTTTGATTTGGTTCTCTTTATCTACTTGTAATTTTAGGTCAAATTTATGCAGAAATATAGAAAATTCTGAAGGGTTCACAAACTTTCAAGCACCACTGTACACCAGATTTCCAAGTGAGTTATCGTTTAAGATCTGTGTGATTTTGTGTGATGTTTTTATAAAACAGTTCAAATATATCTTGGAATCTAGTAAAAAAGCCATTTACTGCATGAAATCCCAAAAGTCTTTTCTGCCTAAGCCCCTGTCAACTTTAAGACCTTAGTTTACATACTTCATGTGTCTGTGTGTCACTCCACCTGTATAGTGCTGTAGTCCTGTGATGCACATGCACCCAGGACTGCTGCTCCTATTAACACAGCCTCCATCTGGTCTGGCAACACCACAGGTAATCCTGAAAAGGACAATATTGGAAAAAAAGTGGAACTGGCTAAAGCCTCCATGTGAGATACTGTTTAACAAAAGTTTTCACAACAATGTGTATGATTTAGTAGAACTTGTAGATTTTTGTGTTAACATTATTTAATATTTTTGGGTGAAATGTCTGTTTAGCTACATTCACAGAACTGTTATCGTCCCTTGTTAGTATTGTATACCTGTAGCGTTGGCGTGAATCTGTACAAACAGGGTGTTTTTGCTCAACCCGCCACACAGGAAGAGGGTTCTGATGTCGTGTCCTGCTTCTTTCATGGCCTCCAGAATATGAAGAGTACCAAGCTGAAACCAGACACAAGGGAAGTCAGGTTACAAGTAAACAAATACAACCTTCCTTCGTACTTTAAAAGGTACTTGAATGTCAGACTGAGGCTCAGAAACTTTGAAACAAATAAAAACAGAGTGGACTCACAGCGAGGGCTTGTATAGTGGCCAAATAGAGCACGGCCAAGTCATCCAAGGTTTGGGAGAGTGACAGTCCGATCACCTGCAAAACAGTAATGAGTCATCCATGCAAAAATGTCTCAGCGCTGAACAATAAAAGTCACCAGAGGGGAGTTTTCACCAACAAAAGGGTTGGTGAAAGCAAAGCTGCCATTGAGGGTCTGGTATCTCAAATCATCAGTGATTCAGTCAAAACAATATTCACTAGGTCTCTGCTCCCTGGCTTCCTGCTTCCTGGAACTACAGATATGGCCTGGAAACAATAATTAGCTTACTGAACACAGAAATAATTTCAGTGGCTCCATTGCACAAGTTTATTCTTTGCACTGACAAAATCATGATACTTTTGTGAAATTCTTATCAGTGAATGTAAACCTATGGAAGTCTATTTCCGCCAATGAGAAACTTTCTCGAAATAATGACTTAGCATCTCAAAATAATGAAAGTAAACAGTTGTCAGTGCAATATATAAAAAAAAAAAAAAAAAGAAAGCCGATATCTGCAAACCAAGAAAAATCAAACTCAGATCTTTTGTTATGCAATGAGACTTGACCCTGGGCCTGGCTGCGGCGCTTCAATCAGCTGCTAGCTAACTGTATTATGAATTTATTTTGTTTAAATGAATAGTTCAGCGTTTTGCTAAATACAGTTATTCAGTTTACTTCCAAGATTTAGATGATCCACTCTCATGTCTGTGCTTTACGTATCAAGCTGGAGCTGGGAGGCGATTAGCTTAGCTTAGCTTAGCTTAGCGAGAGGAGGCAGTGGAAAACAGCTAGCCTGGCTCGGTCCAAAATGTATTAATTCTCCTAAAGCTCACTAATTAATAAGTTATCTTATTGGTTTCATCCGCACACACACTTAAATGTATAAGACGACAATGTTGGCTTATAGGGGAGAGTGGTATAGCTAGGCTAAACAGTCTTTATGCTAAGCTAGGCCAGTCGTCTCCCATCTCCAGCTCTGTACTTAATGGCCAGATATGAGTATGCTATCAATCTTCTCATCTAACTAAAATAAACTCATTATTTCTATCCTTTACTTATTATTATTCTTTATTTACCAAAATTATAAGATATAACTAAATTGGACCCCTTAAGCATACATAAGTTATAGGAGGGTCTGCAACAGCCACACTACCTCTGTAGGTTAGTGTGGTAAATCAAACCCATGCTTTGATCAATAATATTTCATGTCGTAAGTCATGTGACGCCTTGACTCATGTTCCCTCACCATGCCTTTCAAGGTGGGGTCAGCGAGGGGCGACCTGTTCCCGTGGAAGTCCGGCCATACGTGCAGACTGGAGGCCAGCAGGTCAACAGCAGAACCGGAGTTAGCCATTAAACTCAGGTGGCTGTTCAGGTAGCTGTAGATGTTCTCGCCAGTAAAGGGAAATCTGGGGGAAAAAATGAAGAACCCATCAAAGATGTTGTTATATGGAAACTATGCAATAACATGTTCCAGTAGGTGAGCATGAACAATATACATTTTTGTTTAATTCTAAGTAAATGTTAAGAAAATCAAACAATTAAACAATAAATTGCTTTATTTGTAACTTCCAGAATACACCACCTTACTGAGCTTCTAATCTTCCCAAAGCTTACTGAACATTGTTATATGTCAGCTGAACAGGGATGACAGCTGTGCTCAAACGTTTTTGGGAAGTGAAGCACTAAATGCATCAGCTGACCTCTGCCGAGCCTGTTCCTGGAGCTGGGTGTAGGCGGCGTGGCCCTTCACCATGTGGTCGATCTGAAGGGAGGAGGGAGCAACACAGTTTAACAGAAAGGATTAGAGATGACACAGCTGATGACATACAGGCTTGTGAAGCTGCAACTGCTGATTATTTTCACCAGTGATTAATTCAATTAATTATCAATTATTTTCCATTATTGGTTAAACATTTAATCTATAAAATGTCAAAAATATTTTACAAATTCCCATGTAAAGTCACTGGAGCTTAAAGGGATGTTATAAAATGGTTTATTTTGTCAAACCAACAGTTAAAACCCCACAAAGGTATTCAGTTTACAAGGATGTGAAACAGAGAAAAAAGTATAAAATCATCACGTTTGAGAAGCCAGAAACCAGAAAATGATTTGATGTTTTTACTATATAAATGACTGTCAATTGACTGTTAATTCTTTGTTAACATTGTCAATAATTAATTCCTCTACTACTGAAAAAACTGAAATAACTGTGATTGTTGATAAAGGATAACTAGAGTATACTTAAACAGATCAGATTTACCCCAACAAAACAAAGGCCTCACGTTTTATAATCATTTTTCTAAAGAAAAGACGTTAAACACCTTGCCTTGCTTGTTCCCAATCCATGAGTATCATTTTTTGATAGCCATATATGTGCAGGAGAGGAGACAGATTGCTTTTAGATGTCGTTGTATATGTGGTCAGATGTGTTGTTCACGTCTGGGTGACTTCTGGGTGCATTTACACCTGGATTATACACATTTTGTCTCTCCTTGCTTGCATACAGATTTGTGTTACTGCGCAGCCTAAAGCGGGTCAGGAAAATACTGCATAAAGCTTGACAGTGGACCGACCAGCCTTCCTGTAGCACTCTGTCCTCCCTCGTTGAGCCACATGCTAGGCACCATGGCAGACAGGCAGGGCCCCCACACTCCTGGCACAAACAGAGGCTGCTCGCTGATCTGATGCACATGAAGGTGAAAAATGTAATGTTTTAGTTAGCACTGTATATCACACTAACAATGATTTTACATCTACGAAGAGATGGCTCTAGGAAAAAGCTAACAAAAATACTTTACATGCTTTAAATAGCGATGGAAACCACTACACTTTCAATTTCAGATTAACAAAAGAAGATGGCAACAACTTGCTTCACTGCTAGTGCTGTTGGCCTGTGCAGACAGGATAACTTAAGTCGACATGCAATAAAAATTCACAGAAAATATGATATATGTAAAAACATAAATAAGAATTGTGGGTGGGCCTGTCATCAGCATTAAAGGGAAAGCTGATTTATGAGACTACTTTTAATAGATGGCATACCTGCGTATTAGCCTTGCTAAGTTTTACATCACCTCAGAGTTGTGAAGTCTCAGTTAAGTATATGATTAATTATAGGAGGCTGTGTATTAGTCATGACATTCTCAGAAAAAGGTCATCATGGAGTTCACACCATATCCACGTTTTAAATAGCACATAAGCATAGCGTTTGATAAACATAAGTTCCACTGAACAACAGGAAACGTAAACCACTCACCGCCATGTGACAGGTTGATGTCCCACAGATCATCGCCATGCGTGAGGTGATTGGCTGGTCCTCACAGGGCAAGTGAAAGCCTTTTACATCTGCACCTATCACACCTGGGAGGAGCACAATTACCGATTTTAAATCATATTCAATCAACATCAGAGTTTCTATTTTGCAATATTTTTTTGGTGTTACCCACAAAGTTTACAAAAGACCAGTTAGAGCCTGTCAGGGACAAATCACAATGATTTGCAGTTCTAAAGCTTTAAATACTTTTGATGTGGTTCTCTAACCTTCACATGGGATTCAGCAGTGACACTAACTGCTGCAATAATGTTTGTCAAGCTGGTTTGAGTTTAAGGTGGAGGGTTCATCTTCGCGCGGGGGCAGGGGGTGTACATCACTGTGACACACACGACAACTAAAAGTGCAGCGTGTTTTAACCTCTGACTGATGCAACAATGTGTGATGGGCAGAGGTCACAGCCAGAGGTCAGAGGGCGGAGTTCATGAGCAGTTTATCTCCAGAAACAAAACCAGATGGTTAGGATTTCTGAAACAAAGAAAGGTCTACTGCTGCCCTGCCTGAAGCTAACAAAGTGCTCACAGATACAGTACACAGCAGCATCTAATTAGTAACTTTTCAGACACCCGTTTGTTGCATGTTATGCCGAGGGAGCTGGGGGAGATTTGGTGGGCTAGCAGTCTAAAATACATATCAGTTACCTTCAATTCCAGTCAGGGATCTTTATCATATGTCATCCCCCTCTTGTATCACTACTACTCATCACTTTTGGGACACTTCGCTGGTTCAACTTTGTGCACAAGATACTGAAAACAGTTGGCTGGAGTTCCATGAGTTTCATATTTACATTCCCCTGAGATTGAAATCTGGTGTTTGATGAGCCCCTGACCTTCTCCAGCACCACAGTTATGCTAAACTTTATATTTGTGCACAAGTAAAATCTAAATTCAACCAGAAAGTTGTCGTGAATTTTCTTGAGTTTATTTATGTTCCCTAGTGGATGAGCATCTTCATTTTTAACACCCCATCCTAGACAAAAATGTCAACTTTAGATATTAACATTAAATCTTCTACCTCCCTTCTCCCTTTGGTGTCTTACTGATGACACATTTCTTGTTTTATGGTTATAAAAGTTTATATTTTAAAAACTGTTACATCACAAAGCCATGTGGAACTTGTAACGAGTAAAATTCAAGCACTTCTCAAGCACTTTCAAGGTGCCTAAACCAAACCAGACTCTCGAAGCCTTTATCATCACATCTAAATTGTTACTATAAATGTCAGGAGACAACAAACAACTTTGACAACGGGATCGTTTCATTTGAAATATTAAAAGATTTTTGCTTTACATGAGTGATTGTGTAGATGATGAAACACCAGATTATGTTGAAAATCAAGCATTTTTCAGGGACTATATTCGAATTCAAGCATATTCCTAACCTTATAAACATAATGGTTAAAATGAAGCATTTTCCAAACTTTCGAGACTCTGTACGAACCCTGTACCTAATGCACCTTACAAAAAAATCGATATATTTGGCAGAATAAACAGGTTTAGGATGTAATACCAAGGCCTCCAGCATGAGCATCAATGAGAGAAGCACCAACTGCAGTTCCTGGGTCCAAACCCAAATCTGCTGCTGCCTCCTGGGTGAGGCCGTCCCCCAACGGGCTCCCTGGAGGACACGTCACACTGCCTAGGTGGCAGAAAACAGTACAGCTTAAATAATAGATGAAGTGTTTGATAAGATCATAACATGAAAGCTCTGTGAAGCTTCCTAGCAATATCTTCTGATTTTCTTACAATACACAATGAATTAGAAGCTTGTTTGTTCATGTCTTTTACCTATTTTGGAAAAGTTGTTTTCCAGGAGATCCTCCAGGCCAATGCTAGTCCAAAAACTTGCATCCCATCCTTCTGGAGGGCAATATGTCCATTTACACACCAGAGTACATAAAGACCTGTGACACATTGCAGAATAGTACCGTAACATGTCTCATAATATCGTCATTAAAGTACAACATGGGGTCACATTATCAGTATCTGGTGAATGCCACAGTATCAAAAAACAGTTTGTCCATGATAAAAGAAACATTTCTTGGAATTACCCCTGCTGTAGAGAACAACCCTATTCTTTCTTTTAAACAGACATTTGATACGAGGATAATGTATCACACAGTCACAATGACCATCATCCAACAAAGCTCACCGTGTCAAAGAGCCTGTTGCCTTCCAAGACAGGAAGTCTGGAAGGTCGAAAAAGTGAGCAGCTTTGTTCCAGCAGCTTTCTTTTAGATTCTGAAGAAAAGACAAGAAAGGTGTGCTAATGAACCCTTGATCAGTGAGCAATAATAGCACATGCATGGATTGACAGACCTTAACGACCAACCACTTTCAGGGAACATGTTTTGAAGCTTCCATCTATCAGATGCCTCCCAAGAAAAAGGGATGGGTAAGGCTGAAAGACCTCTAAAACAACACTTGGCCCATGTTGACCAGCCAATACAGAGAGCGACAATAAAACACAGAGATCGGTGGTCCTGTGGTGACCTTGCTCACCTCTCACCTCTTTGAGCCAGAGCAGCTTAGGGGGTTGCATCTCTGGTGACATGACCCCTCCCACCCTGCTCAGGACCCTGTGGCCGGCGTTTGTTATACGAGCGGCCTGCTCTTCAGCACGATGGTCCATCCACATCACCACGTTCCTTTGTCTGTCACCTGGGAAAGTGTTGGAAAAAAACCTTTTGTTAAAGTTTGCTGTGTTATAGAATAGTAAATGATAATCACTGTACTCAGTGTACTGTACTGTGTGTGTGTGTGTGTGTGTGCGCAGCAGGCTCACTGCTTTGTGTGTGTGTGTGTGTGGAAAGATCACTGCTCTGTGTGTGTATGTGTGTCTACTTGGCACAAGGAGAGATTGTGTGTGTATGAGCGGCATCAGAGGGTTTGTGTGTGTGTGAAGGCTCATACACTGCCCCACACCTGTGTGTGTGTGGGGGGGGGGTGACGTGCCACTGCTGCTGCATATGGCAGTGGGAGCATAGTTAGCAGCATAGTTAGCAGCATATTGTTTTTAAAAAAGGTAGCTGGGAAAGTCCAGATAAGGGTTTGCACCTGCGTTTGGTGGACACTTTCCAAAGTTAATTGGAGTCAACAAAAACAGGCCAGAACCGCCGAACAGGGGGCCAGGCCATCCCAGTTTAGAGATTATGTCACCATTATTTACAGAGCAATGATAGATTATTCTTTGGGAAAAAGGTAAATCAATCACTGATTTCCACTTAGAATGAGTTGTGTAAGCACTGTCTTTAGTTCAGCTCCGGGGCTAACTCGGGTTTATTTTCTGTTAAGAAATAAACTCTATTGCATCAAGATCTGATCATCTCCAGTGTCTTTCTGAACCTATTTGAGACAACAACAGAATAACTGAGCAGAAGACTAAGTGTTGGTGAAGAGGTCCAGACTTAGAAATCTGGCCCAAAGCTGGACTTCTTTTCCTCCAACAAAAGCCAGGAGAGGAAGGGGGAAATTTTAGTGAAGGTAAAATGTATACAAAAGATACCAAATTGCTAATACTGCATGGGCTGAATATGCCTGATGTAATTCTAAGATTAAATTGGTCTATTAGGAGATGATAACCAAACTGCCATGACAAATATGTAATATCTGGGCAGCATATAATCAGTCATTTAACCTGAGGATCTGGCTCTTGACCCCCGTGTCCACTTTGTTTAACTGATAAAAACATGAATCCCTACCATCTCCAGGGCTTGTGCTCTGTAGCTGACCCTGACCTTCGACCTCAGTGTGGAGGAGGGGATTTTACCTTCATGGATCAATAAAGACTAAAACAACATGTCCAAGCAAAACAGCAAATGAAAGGTATAGAAATGTATATAAATGGTATAAAGTTTTCCTGAAGCAAAAACTACAAGTGACGTGTGAGGTACAAAGGGCAGGCTGTAGGCCAAAGAAATGTTTCACTTACCATCCTGACTGACCGGCACAGGCTGAAAGCTTTGGTCCAAAACCACAAGAGAGCAGGTGGCATCAAAGCCGATCCCTCGTACCTGACTCCTGTCCACACTTTGGGTAACTCTCTGCAACAGATATAAAACATCTGAAAATCACATTAGGCCAATGCTTTCACACATAAGTAAAATCCATAGACAGATTATAAGAAGGTATGTATGAATACATTAGCAGGCACTGCATCATAGTTGAACATATGTTGTGTGTTACAGTGACATGACTACAATAACTGGAATGAGCCCATCCTTGCCCTCTCAGCCAGTGATTCCCAACCAAGTGTACTTGTACCCCCGGCAGTACCTTTGCAGTTGCCAGGGGGTACGTGCAAAGATTGAAATGAAAATTCAAAGTGTGATTTGTTTAAAAAAAAAACAACAGATCCACGTATTTGTATTTAGCAGAAAATTCCAAATAACAAAACATCCAAACAGGATTACGAACTGGGGTGATGCTGAGGTTTAGAAATTTACTGACTGCGACCAACGCCGCTAACTGTACAGTACACACCTTTCACCAACCTGGTGCAGTTGTAACACTTCAAAGCCATGTGTTGGCACTGAGAGTGCATGAAAGTTAGCAAGTCTGCAGATAAGTTGAGATAGTTAAAAGTAATGGAGAAATGGTTGAAAGGGTTAAGGTAATTTATAAATGGCTTAAATAATTAGATGTACAAGTAATAGATAAACAGTTGAAATATTTGCCTAAAGTAATAGATAAACTGTTGATATAATTAGCTAAAAGTAACAAACAGTTAAAATTGCTTGCTAAAAGGATTGGATGGATACATGTTTGAAAGGTCCAGCTTCTGCCACTCCCCAGTGGTAGTACTGATGCAGGAATGCAAACTTGACCAAACCGACCATAACAGTGAGAAAAAACAACGCAACAATATTCACTTTTATGTTGTGTTGTGTTACGCACTTTAAATAATCTGAAAGGAACACATGTGGAACATAAGGAGTGGGGTCTGTGGTGGGGTACTTGAGTTTATCTTGATGGGACTGGGCGACCACTGCTCTGAGGTCACCTTGACAACTGTGCAGCACTTCTCCCAGATCTCAGTGGAGGACTGGACATAGTGGTCGGACCGGGGCTCCCAGATGCTGATGGGCTCCTCTGCAGTGCTCTTCAGCAGGCCCGCCCTGGTCACCAGTGCGGCCCTCACACTGGCGGTGCCCACGTCCACGCCAACATAGTAGAGCTCCTCCATGAGGAGCCCAGCTGAATGTAGAGAGGGAGCAGAGGGTCCAGGGGTTGATCATTAACCAGGTCACACTGTCAATGTCAACATTTTACAGACTGTTTCGAAATAGGTGGAAGTAAACAAAGATATCAACGCACGTTTATCGCACATTTGCTTTTAATTAATGCTTTTTTTCCTATATCTTGGCTCATCAGACACTGAAATCGTCCTCAACTGAACACGATTTAACGCTGAAGTGCAGCAACGGGAAACATACAGAGATTTCCCACCAATGATTTGCACAGATTTACGTTTCAAATACACATCACAGACATTACCAAACATCGAGGACAACCCCTGCGAACCTACCGGCAGATCAAAATCTTATTTCAGCGCAGAAAACATCACTTTTGAGTTTCTCATTTTAGCGTACTTTGAGCTGGACACTGTGGCTGCGACGGAACACGAAAGCAGCCAAAAAGGACAAAGTCGACTTTTTCTGATCAGCCGTAAAAAGTCTTATTTTAATTCTCTCTCCGTCTTTCCTTCGTTATCTTCTTATCTTTGTAGAGTCCAGGTTTTTAGAAGACCACTAGGCCATGGAAAAATCACTGCAACACAAAAACAATCTTTATAGGCCCAGTACATTGCTGGCTACTGTGGGAGATGGGAGTGCTATATAATAGTGTAATATGTCTCTGGAAACTTAGTCCTAACAGAAACATGTTCCATTTAGTTAAAGCAGTGCAATAGTTCTGTCTGGTGGGAAACTACCCCGGGGCACCAGACCTCCAGGGGCCCCAAAAGCCCCAAGGTTACTGTATAATTACAGTAACATGTACATCTTTTTAAAATTTGGACATTTTCATAGGAATTTTTAAGACTGAAGTACAATATCAACTAAAGACGTTGCTATGCATCATTGATCTAGCCCAATGTAACCTGTCTTGTAGAGGGCCCCTGTGTGAAAATCTAGTCTACATTATAAATAAAGCTGTGTTTAAGCATACCACCACAAACTGACAGGAAGCAATTACTATCATCCCAGCATGGAAGTGCTGGGTAAGTAATAACTCCGCTTATTAATACTGACAAGCCCCATGAATTATGTCCAAGCAACCTGCCAAGTAGCTACCAATGAGGACACCAAGATTGTCCCTGGTAATATTTATATTACCAGGAACATTTTTATATAGATTTTTTTTAAGTAAATATCCTGAAATTTGACAGTTTCTATGACTACAAAAGTCCTCAACAAACGTTAAGACTTGTTTTGAGTGGCTTGTTTTGAGCAAATACCTAAAGCCACCATATGTACTGGACTTATCAGCAACCTGGATGTGACAAGTTCAATTGGGGCCCAAAATGTTTTTGATCCATTAACACGTAAGCCTCACCACCACCACTTCTCCAAGTAAACAAATAAATTTAGGATAATGCACCATGTGAACACAATAGAAACTTAAATAATGAAGATATTAAAACCAGTTTTCTACAAGACAAGGCCTCAGGATTAACCAACAATGCAAAGCTCTCGTCTTTTCGGTTGATACTCACAAACAAATCTGCACTTAATCAAATTACTACAAACCAAGCACACTGTGAACCTACCTGGGGCTTTTGGGCCCCCTGACGGTCTGAGGCCCCTCTGCAAGATTTTAGAACATTTAGGACACCACCATGTCTGTTATTTCATTATTCAGACCCCACAGCAGACATTTTGACTCATCATAGCAGGAGAAGCACAGGTGCAACTAATAATGTTAACAATGGCTCTGTTACATTTAAGGGTTACAGTAAGTCATGCCATTAAGACAGCAAGGGCTCCAGAACTGGCAAAACTAAATGGTATGCAGCCATCGCTAATGTTATTAAGTACGCCTGTGCTTATCCTGCCATGACGTGTCAAAATATCTTCTGTAAAAAAGGTCTTAACTACATGTGTACAGACAGTGTACATGAATTACTGAGCTGAATTAACAGGACATAACTTACTGTAATAGATAATAGGCTTTGTTGCAAAAAGGCAGAGGCAATAACCTGCCATCAAAAACATTTGACATGTCAAACTTTCTACTCTGCGTCCCTCCTTGTCTCTGTACTCTACTGTGTCCTTTTCTTAGAGGAGATCAACAGCTGTCTAAAGGAAGTGGTGCTGGCTGTGATCAGCGTGTTTGGACCAGGAATGATCAGCAGAGATGGAGTACAGAGGAAAAACCAAGCAGCAGGACAGGAAGAAACAGATGGTCTTCAACAAACACTGCACGGACAGTGTTTGAAATCTCATCTGTCTCACTCACTGCTTGGTGTGTGTGTGTGTGTGTGTGTTCCTTTGCTCCACGCCCGAAGGTAATCAAACCTTTGCTCTGTTGATACATCAACACATGCATATATAGTCTTTCTCTGTGTTTTGCTCTCATGAAAGGGGGAGCGTGTCCATGGGCCCTGGACTGTCCCACCTGTGTACAACAAAAGCAGGCCTGTTGGGAGGCAGGCAGGACCAGCTCCTGATTAGAAAACTGCATGCCGTGGAAACAGCTGGCCCGGTCAGGGAGGAGGAAAGCGCTGTTATCTAAAAGCAACCCAGTCAGGCCAGCAGAGAGGAAAAGCTGACAGAGAAACAGGAAGCATGGCCGGGGCACAGCGGTAGTTTGATAGGAAAATACTCCTCGGTGGAGCATAACACAGGTGTACAGAAAGAGACACAGAGTGTGTCAAGTGGCTCAGATAGTTATTGTTACATTGGAGGCTGCTCTGTTATATTAGAAGAGAGGTGAAAAGAAAAAGGAAGGAAAGAAAGAAAAAGCTGAGGCCTTGTTTGCCTTCATTACCGCTGTGGTATTAGACACAAACGTTTCTAAGGCATTCCAGCGCTGGATTTCCACTTCAGGGTGTCAAATACTTCCAAATGGGTGTTGCACGGACGTGTTGTGAGGACAACATGTCATCTCGAGAGTGTTGACCTCAGGCAGCTCTGGTTCTCCCAGGCTGTCTGGGGCTGTTAACTTATTTATAGTTGGCTTGAGGAGAACATGTTGAATAATACAATGGTGGAGGCCAGACAGACTGGACTGCAGCTGTACAGAGCCCTCAGTCATCAGTGCAGCTTCAAATTTACCTATGAGGCCTACGAGAGTGAATCACAGAATATAAGGAATATATTTCCTGCACAGGAAGGTCATCATGCAGCTTAAACACTTTTTCTTTTAAACACAAATTATAAGCATGAATGGCCTATACGTTTTAGGGCTAAAATCTATATCGTGATACATTTACCTTGACATGACCAATGACCTCTTTTTAATTCATCAATGCATTATATTTCCTTTCATGTGTTGGCTCAATTCGGATGTTTGTCCTCACTACAGATATGACCAGTTTAAGATTCTGGACTATTTGGACTATACTGTGAGCTGATTGGTTGATTAAGATGAGATTGAACTTTATTCTACTAGAAGGTATATATATAGATATCTATATATATATATATTCATTTAGGACAGTAAATGGTATGTTATAAAAGATAAAGTAATTATAATATAACAATATTACTATGAAACACATGTACATGCATGCATTAGTGTTACTATGTTGTTACAAATTACAAGCATAGAAATATAAAAATATTGGTTGTTAGCTATTAAAACTTTGATGATATGAGATTTGACCGATTTATTGGAATCTGCAATATGATATTCATTTAGGACAGTGAGAAATCTATAATGTCTGTAGTTATTTAGCATCAGTTTATTGTTTAGCCCTATATACTATAAGCCAATAAGAACTAATTGTACTTCCCAAAATATAGTTTACAATAACAATTTGACTTATATTTAGGTAGTGTTTGTTGGTTGTCCATACGTATGTCTATTTTCATACCCACTTGTGCCTGTACATAATGGCTGTACTTTATGTTTACTTTCTTATCTTTGTGTAGCTTTGTTGTCTATATTTCTTCATGTATACTGTGTGTAAGTACACTGAGAGCTACTGAAAACCACAGTCATATTTCTTGCATGTGTCATACTTGGCCAATAAAGTTGATTGTGTTTCTGAGAACACATATTCCTCCTTAGTCCTCTGCACTTTCACATGCACAGTTGGAGAAGGACCTTTTTAAAATGTGTTGTTCTTTACAACAAAAGAGCTCCTGGTGCAGGTATGACCTCATTTTCTTTCTTCTATCTTTAACCCTTAACTCCTACTTTCCCAGCCAACAGCACTCACTTTCTGAACGGTTACAACCACATTTATAGAGACACTGATGATTCAAGTCTGCATTTTGATATTGAAGTAATCATTTCAATGTGCTCTTATCTAGTGATCTGTGAAACTTTACATTATATTAAAATACGTTCCGTATCAAAAACATCTTATTGAAAGAATATTGATTTGCTGTCATGTGTTAATCACGGCTAAACTCTACACACCATCTGGAGCAGCCCTCACTTCAGGATGGGTAACTAATAATTGAGCGGGTAACTAAATATTCAAAAGCACTACGTAATCCCAGAGTACATTGCTTCACTGTCTGCATTACCTAATCCCATAAGCCATCGCGGGGGGGCGGAGATATGGCTTGTTGTCAGAGCAACCTGCATGTCATTAGACATACCCCGCCCAGCAAATCATCTCAAGCCAATCAGAGGCCGTAGAAATGACATCATTGTTATTTTCAGTAGAGCTGCAGCTTAGAGGTGGATAAAGTTCGTCTCCACGTTGGAAGTGATAGAAAGTATTATCCCTATTCGGGCTCTGTTTCTAGATTTTTGAGAAGGAGAACAAACCAAAGAGGATACTTCAGGTGTGAGAACACCGAGGCTCGGCGGCGGGGGAACTACGTTTTTCGTTGATGATCGCGCGGTTCACCAGAGAAAAGTTTTCTCAGGACGCGAAGTTGTCAAGTGAGTTGAACTTCAACAATAGGCGGACTCTATCACAAGACAGTTGAGAGATAGGGACACAGGACATATGTAACCAGTCGATCTTGGCCTCTTTTTTTTTTAAAGATTAGACCTCCCTCAAGGTGATAAAAACTTTATGTCCAGAAAAATGGAAGCGACATTTTACGACGAAGCCGTGAATGCCTCCAACTCTCAGCATGACGGGGCGACAGTGTATGGGTTCAACCCCAAAACCCTCAAACAGACCATGACTCTAAACCTAAACGACCCGAAAAACTTCAAACCCCAGCTGAGCTCCAAGGCCCTGGACATCCTGACGTCCCCTGATGTCGGGTTGCTGAAGCTGGCCTCGCCTGAGCTGGAGAGATTAATCATCCAGTCCTGCAGCGGGCTGACGACTCCCACCCCGACCCAGTTCGTCTGTCCCAAGAACATCACCGACGAGCAGGAGGGGTTTGCTGAAGGGTTCGTGAGGGCTCTGGCTGAGCTCCACTACCACCAGCAGACACCCGCACAGACCGGCGCGACCAACAGCATGGTGTCCGGCTCTGCTGCGTCTGAGGGCGGCGGGATTCCTTACAGCTGCACGGTTCGCACCGACCCGCCGGAGTACACAAACTTGGGCACTTTCAGCCGGGTTGTGGGCTCTGCGTCCGCACCTGCCAGCGAGAGGCACCCACCTTTGAGTTACCCAGCCGCCCCACCGCCGTCCCACAACCACATGGACCACCAGCGGCTACATTCGCTCAAAGAGGAGCCGCAGACGGTGCCCGAGATGTCCGGCGACACCCCGCCGCTCTCCCCCATCAACATGGAGAAACAGGAGCGCATCAAAGCGGAGAGGAAGCGCATGAGGAACAGGGTGGCCGCGTCCAAATGCCGGAAAAGGAAGCTGGAGAGGATCTCCCGGCTGGAGGACAGGGTCAAAAACCTGAAGAGCCAAAACACGGAGCTGGTTTCCTCTGCCAACGTCCTCCGGGACGAGCTGGCTCTGCTCAAGCAAAAGGTCATGGACCACGTTAACAGCGGCTGCCAGCTCATTTTGACGCAGCAGCTCCAAGCTTTCTAGACTGCCAAGGGAAAAGAACCAAGGGACATTTCTTGGGGACCAAATGCAGCTTAAAGTGGCCTGTTCAGCCTTGCGGAGGAGTCCGCAGACAAAGAGGAACGAATAGAGACTGAGAAAATACTTGTAATTAGGCAGGATGATGAAATATTACAGAGCAGAGGCCACCAAACTTATTGCACACACAGCTCAGAGGGAGCATTGCTCCAAACACCCCTCTGATGTGACTTGTAGATATTTCTTGCAATTTTGTCTTTTTTTTCCATTCAAAACCACATCATCAAATGTATATTCAGTCAAGCCAAGGTAGCATGGCAAGTGTCTATACCTGAAGCTAATTTTAAATTGATCAGGTCCCATGCAGTCTTGCGTCCTGACAGACAGGCGGAGCCTGTGTGGGATCAAATTGCAAAATGGACAGAAACACAATGTGAACGAGGCCTTGCCTGGCAAATCTCCCACTATGTCAAGTAGCAATTTATGCATATAGACTTGAGTCAAGCACTGAGTATCCCACCAGACTAAACAGTATGTACAGAGTAGCCTAACACTAACAACAAAAAAATGTTTCACAACTTTACGGGAGGCATCCTTAGGGGTGTGTGTAGCGTTTACTGACAAAAACTGCCTTACTTTCTTAACCCTTATGTTCATACAAGTTTGTGATAAAGGTGTAACTAATGTTAGACCTGAAATAACACTTTGTAATAATATTTGTACGCTGTATTTTGAGCACTTCGGAACTGTACATATGTCAAAATAAAATGTTGGACACGCGTGATGTGCGAGTACTTTTGTGCCTACTGAATAATTCACCACTGAATAGCCTACAGCCTTACAGCGCATTACACGAAGTGTTTCCTATCGAAGGGACTGGGACGGACGGGATGGAGTCACCGGTGCAGTGTGCGGCGCTTGTAATGGCTGGTGAATCTACGCGGTCTCCCATTGGACAGCGAGGTGTCGGAAGTGAGCCGCAGGCAGCCAAATATGGCAAGAGGTCCTCGATGCGCACTGGGACGGGCGTGTGTGTGTGAATCACTGTCCTCCCACCACAGCTGGTGACTCCCAGAAGAAACCTATGAGGCGTAAGCAGATCCGTTTACACGCTGCGGGAGTGTGTTGAGGTACAAAAGAAATCTTTTGATGGAAGGAATATTCTCAATCTATTAGTGAACAAGTTGTACAAAAAAATGTTTATTTATTTTCCGAAATATCTGATAAATTACAAACAAGCTTTGTGTATATATAAAAAAAAAAGTACAAATGTATACAACCTGAACAGGATGCTGCACACAAACATGGAGAACAGATATTCAAGTGCACAGAGACATAAAACAAAAATTAGCTTAATCTGTACACAGTGTGGACCACCAACACTGACGATACTCACTGGCCTGAAATCAGACACCAGTCAATGTTTTAGGAATACTAAGGAGGCCATTTCAAGGTACGTTCATGAGGGGCAAGATGACACAGGAGGCAGCCGTCCAGCAGATTTTAAAGACCCTACACACCCACAGTAAACCCACACAGGTGTTCGCACTTATTGCTTGATTAGACCTCTCCTCAGGGTCCTGTACAGACAGCATTTGACTGACATTTCTTTTACACCTGTTAAGGCGGGACAATTTCCATCTTTATCACTCTTATTTGTGCGTTGAGTTAGATGACCTAACAGTGCTGCCCCCAACTTCAACCTGAGACGAGGTCTAATCAGCCAGGTGAAATGAAAACACCTGTGTGTAACGTTCAGGGCCCTTTAAGACTGTTTAAATGTTTTTAATCTTTCCTACATGTTGTGACCTGGTCATGTACATAATGCTACATGATTAGATATAGACTGTTCTGTATTCTTAGGATAGGTTTTTTGAACAGTTGTGGTGCATATCTGACATCATGAACAAGCTTCTTACTCGCACACACTTGGAGATTAACACTGCAACCTGGCCCGGAACCTTATTTACCTGTCAAGCGCTCATAGCTGCTGGTATATCCTTAACACTTTAAATATTTCACCACCAAATTAGATTCTCACTATATAACACAAGTTCCAAATGATGGTTGGTCGACTGCCACAATAGCTGGTGGAACAGACAAAAATAAAGCAGCTACAGGGCTAATTTGCCATCTATTGGCTGGAGTTGACTGCCCACTCTGTATCCACTGGCCAACTGTTTTGTTTCATCTTACTCCACTCATGCTTTATCTTTTTGTGCAAAGGGGATATGATTTTCCAGGTATTATAAAAAAGGTATTCAGTTTGTTTTCTTTTTGGACACACTGTTCCCCATCCATTTCCATGTGGGAATTATTTTTGCGTTTTGGTTCCAAATGAGGTCCCCAGTTTATATGCGGCCCCATGTCAGCGGTTCTCAGCTGACGAGCACGCCCTCTTTCGCAGCGAGGCGCTGCCGGTGTACGTGGTCCTGCTCTAGTTCTTCATGGCTGGGGTGCCAGAGCCGTGACAGGATGCGCTCCATGTTCAGGGCATACATGGTGTGGGAGGGCATCACGCCATGGTGAACCTACATCAGACAAATGTTTTAGAAAGATATTTAACCATATAAACCTCTGATGGGTAAATGAGGGCAGGACAGAAGTACGAATGTGAACAAATTCAGTGATAAGCAGCAAACATAGGGGTCCAAGCACAGTTCACCAATACGACCAATGACAACATTTTAAAATATCAGACAACAAACCAGCGATTAAGAACTAGGTCATCACTTATAAACAAGGTTATTAAAGTTCATTGATTTCTACACACTGGCTGACTAATGCTCTTTGATTATGAATAATGAAGTAAGGAGGTAGGGAGGAATTTCTATACATGATGTTTATGTTTTCAGGATAAGGTTTTAGTTATTAAATTGTAGACTAGGGTTGCACCTAACAATTATTTTCTTGATTAATCATTTATTCCATAAATTGTCACAAAATTGTGAAAAATGTGTGTTACAATTTTGTAAAGCTCAAGTTGATCTCTTCAAATAGCTTGTTTTGATCCGACCAACAGTCCAAAATCCAAAAATGATTAATGCACTGTCACTTAAGATTTAGGGTTCGTACAGCTTTGAGTAAAATTCAAGCACTTTGAAGGTACCTAAACCACACATTTCCAGACTCTTTAAACCTTTATCATCACATCTAAATTGTTACTATAAACGCCAGAAGACAACAAACAAATATAACAGGACCATTTCATTTCAAATATTAAAAAATGTTTGGTTTATGAGTGATTGTGTAGATAAAACAACAGATTGTTAAAAATCAAGCATTTTCCAAGGAGTATATTGGAATTCAAGCATATTCCTAACCTTGAAAGCATTACTGTTCAAATTAAGCATTTTCCAAACTTTGTACAAACCCTGAAGATTAAGAAAAGCAGCAAATTTGTACAGATGAGAAGTTAAAACCAGGGAGTGTTTTTGCTTGTAATTAATCGTCTGATCATCTTAGCTCCATTATGCCCACTGTTATTAATCACAACAAAGTTTTGGATATAACTTGGGTATATTGCTAGATAATTTCAAAAGAGATATTAAAAAATCCTATGCTCCCAATTCCAAGGTACAAAATGGCAGTTGGTACATGACCATGTTCACCAAATCTGACCACTGCGGCAACGCAGTTGAAAATCCATTTGTCCACATGCTTTGGAATATCGAAAATCCATTTGATAAGTTTCATTTGGGTTGTTTCAAACTACATTTGTTGAAGGTCCTGGGACTGGGAACATACATGAGCACATTTCTCTTACCTGCAAAGCCTCCAGTAGATCAAACATGCTGATTGGAGGGAGCGGGGCGGGGAGCATTTCAGCAGAACAAGCCAATAAGTGAACAGCTTGCTGCTCGGCCTCATCAGGTGACACTTGAGGTGGTGGGCCAGCAGGGAGAGAAGCACTTGGAGGCGGACTGAAAGAAAGAAAAAGTAAAAATTACTACGGACTGAAAATGGGATCAGTATTAATGCTACCCTTTAATTACAGCAACAGAAACAATGGTTAACTGTACGGATTACTGTGTGGAGACCTAAACAAAATAACAAAGTATTACCTTTCAGAGCAGCAAGAGGATTTATGTTTACATTAACTTCATTCTCTAAAATAAAACCTGCATAATGTTTATAAGCTAGTACAGTTGTCCCTACCATTCAGTAACACTGTGGTAAGCAGCAAGGCTGTTTTTCAGATAAGGCTGCGGCGTGACATCACTGCCAAAGGCATAGGGGAAACGACCATCTCGTAAACGATACGCCTTCCTCCGGGTGATTACAGCAGTCAGGACGTCTTTCAAGTGGTGCTGAAATAAATCAGAGCACTAAGTCAAGCTTTTCTCAATCTCCTGGGTAAACACACAGCTGTAAGTCATACTAATAATAATAAATAATAAATCTCTCCATTCATTTCAAGCCTCTGCATTGACGTTAAAACACAGAATGCCAATGAAAAGTTTACTTTCAAAATGAAACCACCACCATTTAAAAAAAGACCACAATTCTCTTATATTTCATGAGTTTGTACTTAAGTCATACATCAATAACGATATTTGTTTCTTGAGGACAGAATCAACTTACACTTTTATGAATTTAAAGAACAAAAGTAACATTTTTGGACATAACCCGTTACATCTATCATCTGCTCACGATACATTGCCCTGTAAGTGTATAGTACAAAACTGTATGAGAGAGATCAACTCTGATGTAAAAGTGAAATATGGATACTTGCTTCAATGTTTGTCTCTGTGATATTTTCTTTTTTTAACACATCTATATTTTTGCCACAGCATAAAAAACAACAATTGGGGTCACTCGCTCAGTTTTGTTGGAGATACAAAGTCAGATATTGATGTTGACAGTTTCACTGCACTTTTATGCTTTTTATGTGCATTTATTAGGTAATTTATATAATTTTATGTACAGATTAAAGGAAGTCAGTATGATCCAGTTATGTGCATGGTACAGTACTGAAGCGTAGGTTGTGACCAGCACCAGCATTGTTAAAAGAACTGTGGACCCACTGAACTGCTGCACACACACCTTTACATAGCCATATGTGTACATACATACACACACACACAGTCATCGAACCTCCCATACACAAAACCATGTACAATCAATTACTCCTCCACTGATAGAGGGGATCATTTGCCGTACAGACTGTAAAGCCCTTTGAGGCAAATTTGTAATTTTGGGCTGTATAAATAAAATTAACTTGACTTCATTGGTGGTGGACAGTTGCTACAAACCTCAACAGCATAGATCATGGAGCTGACGGTATCGTCTGTGATGTTATCCAGGCCCAGCTCAAAGGCCGTCACCATCATGCGGGCCTCCAGCTGGCCCCGTGTGGGCAGCAGCAGAGTGTGGGCACTGAGACGCAGCTCCTCCTCCTCGCCTCCCACCTCCCGTGGACTGAAAGGCTGGGCGGCGCTCAGAGGGTTCTGAGGCTGGAAACGATGCTGAAGGCGCAAACGAGACATACAAACATCCAAATGATACAGACAGTCAATTGTTCCAGCACTTGGCAATTAATTAGGTGCCACTGACCTTAATTTACACCCAGCCATTATTTGGGCAATTAGCTTACTTGAAAATTTCAACATTTGGCAGAGCTGCCGATAACTTGAACATACCCAACCTCTGCAAGGATGAATATGAGAATAAGTACTTACATCAAATTTCTGTCTTGAGGAACATTTCTTCTTCCCTTTTGGTTTGCCAGGCTTTGAAGCAGAGCCGCCTTGCCACTGTAATGGCCCTGCACCCTCTGGAGGACAGTAAAAGAACACAACACAAGATGCATTGAAGACACAAAAATGGAGATGCCACCTAAAAGAACATTTCCCTTCAGTTAAATAATAACAATTTCCAATATTGATTGCCTCTAACTGGCTCTAGAGAAACGAACCAGCAACAATGTGCTTATATGCAGTGGGTGGGCACTGAAAGTCTTTGATCACGGGCCATCTCACATTTTGTCCTTTGCCACATACACACTTTCAAATTCCATCACTAAATCAATTAACAACTGTCATTATTTAAAAGAAAATTACACAGCTCCAATAAGACAACAACACCAATGTAACAAATAAACATAGGTAATGGTGGTACAACAGATCATGGTACTGCACGTTTGAAAAACACAAACACCAGCTCATGCGCGGTTTCAGAGAAAAGAAAATAGCCCATTTAACCAGTCTTACCCGGTGTGGAGACGATGATCTGGCAGCGAGTGAGAATGGCCAGGAGAAAGTCATTGTGAACATGGACTGCGGAGGCAAAACGAGGGAAATACAAAATAAGCAACACCGTTTCAACACAAACCATGTAAAGCACTGTTTTCTTGATTAAGTTACTAACCATTTTCCTGTGCCAACAGACGACGTGCCTCGACGTCAAACTCCTCCTTGCTGATCTTTTGTTTGAACCACAGCTTCAGGTTTGCCCAGTAACTGCACGGAGAGACCGCAAACAGAAAACACCAATACAGGACAAAACCCGCTCCTACAGTTCACAAACAACTCTATATATGTTGGACATAACGCAGCCTTCTCATCTCGTTACGTCTCCACGAGTTTAGACTTGGAACATCAACAACTTCAAACACGCACCTAATGAAATGAATGAAACATTTCGCCTTGTTTTGTTCTTGTTCCCTCTTTTCTTTTCACTTGACGCTAAGCTAAGCTAAGCTACACCTCCAAGTACATTTAAGCCGTATTCACACAAGCCTACAAAAACATTCAAATAGATGTAGCCGATGAAATTCAACGCGTGTGGGGATAACGTTACTCGTTACTCACTGCTTCACGTTATCGCCAATTGCATCCGTTAAATTTTTCTTCGCAACCTCAAGCTCGCTAGCATGAGCCGCCATGACCCGGCGACACCAGGTAATGGTTCCCTTGTCTTTTTTTTTTTTTTTGCCTGTAAACTTTATTGTAGCAAGCACGTTTTCATTGACAGGATGAAAAAATACGACCTGACAATGAATACAACATAGCAAGCAATGTTATCATTTACTTTACCTAACAGTACTTAAATATTACGTATTTAATCAAATCAAATAAATATGAAAACAATGATAAATAATAGCTGTATGTGAGGCGGTAAAATTAAAACAAATGGCTTCTTTCAGAAAATGTTTATTTCATGTTTAAATCTTCATACAAACGCATTAACAGATAGATGATAATTCCTTAACAAACATGCAGTTTAATTCTAGTTGAACTATCTATCTTGAGATGCCTGATTTTATATAAAACCACATGTTCCTCTTTCCTTTGTCCACATCAGAGCACATTTGTTTGTCAGAGTGAAATGCTTATAAGGGTGCTATTCATATATAAAGTGCTTTCCATCTATGCCAAACCACTCATCCTAAGCATTAAGTGCCTGTTTTACCTGACCTGTCATCTACCGCAGAGTGAAGACCATGGTATGGTTAGGTAGTAAAACTACTCCACCACTAGATGGTAGCCTATCATAGTAGGCCTATGATTTAAATTCTGCCAAGCACAGTCCACTTACACCTTGGTGCAGAAGAGCTGAGTAAAAAGAGGAATTAGACCAGTGCATTTGACATTTTACATGTTTTATCAAAGTGTCAACACATAACAGTGGCAAAGGCGCATTTTACCCCAGAAATGTAGTGCAGTATCAAGTTCCATTCGAAGGCACAAAGCAAGGGCATGTCCGTCTTTTGCAAGCTGCTCAGCATGTGTTTCATGGCAGAATCGCCTGTTTTGGTGCTCATTATTTTTTAGGTTGAGCATGTTTAGTTCCAAAACATGATGTGAGCTGATAATGGCTGTAGGGTCGATGTGCAAGTCCGATCAATGCCAAGAATGTCACAAGAGAAAACATTTTGCAACAAAGAAAGAATAAATCTGAAAGTTTAATTTGTCCCCCCTTCCCAGCTCTAGGAATGCATTATTAATATTGATTTTTAATGATCTTCCAACTTTTTACTGCTCAGTAAAGCTGATGTAAAGGGGATTGTTTTGGTCCACTAACTCCAGAAATACTACTTTTAATGATCTGAGTAACCTCCTTCTAACACAACGCCAGCTGCCAGAATCTGAGCAGTTTTAATCAAATTGGAGAAAGCTGTCATTTAAAAAAAAAAGCATCACATCCCATTTTAACCACTGAAATTCCTGCCCCATTCAAAAGTCGCTCACATCTGCAGCTGCTTTAGAATGCAGCAGCTAAAATGTGAACTACTGCTAAATGAAAAGATCAGACAGTGTATTTCCTGTTCTGTCATCTGTTCGTGGTAATAGAGTTACCAGTTAAATTCAGAACTGTTGGAAAAAATGTACTAATCACATTTAAAGCACATCCAAGGTTTGGCTACAGCAGGACTTTAATTTCATTTGACTATCCCTTGGTGTGGGCTCAGTTTAGCTTGAGACACCAAGTCATGAATATCTTTCCAAAAAAAAACTTAGTCTTTAATTTATTTATTTAAGATTTACCATCTTCCTCTTTTTGTATAATTTTTTGTGCTATTATTCCAAACAGTTCTTTCTATTGAACGTGATTTTGGATTTTGTTTTATTTCTCTTCAAGCAAATCAATAAAACTGATACTACAAAGTACTTTCTTTGTTGTTGTTTTTTGTTATGTAGAATTTATTGTTAGCAGCTAAAAGAAAAGATGAGAATTGGTGCTACTGCTGTAAGTCTTTTTTTTTAATTCTCCACAGGACTGGATGTAAAAAGTTTCTGTGGTTCCTTCTGTCGCCCTTTGTGGCTCTTTGGCTCATGCCTCTCTTGAGCAGGTTTAGGCTGGGAGGCCCTTTTGTTTTTCACTGTTTTAACGATGGTGTAAAAACACTTGAGTAGTCAGGGCGATCGCTCCTTTGGCTATGTCTCCCTAGGCGGTCATGAAGCCTTAAACAGACCTCGGTGACTCACGCCATTCATCACAATAAGCGAAATCGTATATCCAGAACGCATAGCCTACAGTTAACAGTCATACTGTAGACTATTAGTGTGTCCTCCGGTTCAGTGACTAATGCTGACTCCACAGTGTTCTGAGACCATACTTCTTTACAGAGGAGATCCATTTGATAAGGGGTTTCAAGGTTTGAGTCTAGAATAAACATGCTATTCATGCCAACCACACAAACAATGAAAACCATCTGAATTTTTGGTCGCTAATAGATGTATTTAACAGACTACATATCTGTTAATAGGCAGCTGAAACTCGAGGAGCACACTTCTCATGGCTCAAATGTTCCTTTGTTTGTTATCTCTGGGTTGTGATGGGTGCTTAGATTGACTTCTTTCTGTCAAAAAAAAAAACCTCATTAAACTAAATCTCATTTCCACAATCTCAGCACTTGCTTGTGTGCTTCATAGCTAAATGAAATATCAGTCCGCTGTATGTTTTAGACTAATAAGGGAAAGTGGAAACTGCAGCTGTCTGCAGTTCAGCCTTCCCAGATCCCTCCAAATGATCATCCATCATAAACAAGTGTCTGTTAAGCTTTAAATCAAAAGGGCACTTAGGAATGGACTTATTTATGGAGCTGTTTAACTGTCCCAGCAAGGGCAAAAATTAGTCATGGTGTTTATTTTCAAAGAAAACAGCTCCACATCCTGTCTGTTGATTTGCTGGTTGACAGTAACTGAGCTTTTGAGGGCTAATGAGTCACTCTCACGGACATTCCCCCAACAGCAGATGTCTTTCAGCAAACATCAGTACAGCCAGCCTCTTCCAGAAATCTTCCGAGCCTGGTGCCATTTTGGTGTTAAAATTCATAGACAGCGAAGCTTCACCCAGTGACAAAGAGGGCTTTCACCTCTGAAACCTGCAGCGGTTCTCAGAGGACCACACTGCAGCAGTGCTCGGCCATCCCCAGTCTGTTGGCCAGTTATTCAAGGTGGTAAAGGCCTGAGTGTGGTCCCCTCGCCAGAGCCAAGGATGTCACCTTCTCTGTTCCAACGTCGGCGCAGGAGTTTGGTTTTTGTGGGCTAATCATGCATTTCCATACCCCCATGAGGCTGTTTAAAATGTGAGGGTTCAGTGTGTGGTGGGCAGAGTTATTGGAAGACTTCAGTTACAGCTCCTGTGGTGACGGAGCATCCCACACTGGCAGTCTGTGGGGTTGTTAGGCTGGACGGTTGAGAGGCAGACTTGTGACAGGAAGGTGGCCATGCCATGGGTTTAAAGAACAAGTGTGCTCAGATGGCTAGCAGTTCAATAAGAGTCTTGGAAGAGGGTGTCTGAGCCTGCACTTGACCTTTTCATCTGTGTACAGAAAAAGGGCTTGTGTGGGTTGATGGGGCACATTCTCATATGCTACCCTTAGACTGTATTGGATTTGTGCTTGAATGAATAGTTTGACATTTTGGGAAATTCACGTATTACATTTTTTTTTGCCAACAGTGAGATGAAAAGATCAGTACCACTCTCATGTCTGTACGCTAGCAGGCGGTTAGCTCATGTTAGCATAAAGACTGAAAACAGGGGGAAACAACTAGCCTGGCTCTGTCCAAAGTAAAAAAAAGTCCACCAACCATTACCTCTAAAGCTCACTAATTAATATGTTATATCTCATTTGTTTAATCCGTACATAACCGACAAGTTACTAAGTTGTGGTTTTAGGGGTTTTACGTGTTGGACTATTCTTGGGCGCAGTAGGTGTTTAGTTCCAGCACGTAACTACCTGTAAAACCACAACTTGTCATTTTTACATTTTGTTTTCTGTCAGGATAAAACAAATGTGATATAACATGTTAACTAGAGAGCTTTAGTGGTGCTGGTAGGGCGATTTTTTAAACTTTGGACAGAGCCAGGCAAGCTGGGTCTGCTTCCAGTCCTTTTTGCTAACGTAAGCGTGACTGAAAGAAAATAAGCACATTTCCCAAAATGTCAAACTATTCAAATCTAATCCTAGTGTACGCGTATGAGCATAGATAACTCTTCCAGTTTTTGCACTAAGCTAAGCTAATTGCCTGCTGGCTGTAGCTTTATATTTACAGTACAGACACAAGAGTGGTATGGATCTTCTCATCTAACTCTGCAAAAAAAAGCATATTCCCAAAATGTCAACCTATTGCTTTAAAATAAAAAATAACACAGACATGCAAGTAGACACAATCTCTATTAATGTAGGGTAATGCTTCCCTCGGGAAACAGAAGTTTGATGGGTATTATGTGACAAATTTAAGGTATAAAGGTATCCATTGTGCTTTGTTGGAGAGTAGAACAAAAATATAGACAGTGAAAAAGAGTCATGTAGTTCAGGTTGTGAGCCACACTTGGAACTGATGACTTGCCCTTACCCAGTCATCCACAGAAATGTATTACTACTTGAAACAAGATGTCTCTTCACGACTTTTTCACACCAACACAAAGCACACAGAGCCACGCACATTTAAGAGACAACCCTTATTACTGTTAAACACAATTGTGCTTCATAAGTTCAGTCGGGAAAACATTTGGCGCTTCCTTCATTAAACTTACAGTATCTGTTGGAATCAGTTGGGAAAACAACAACATATCATCTGCAGGCTCACGCCCACAAGATAAGTTTGGAATGTGCATGTAATCTTAGCAAAGACTAAAAACTAACAAGTCATGCACTAATTATGACTTGGTTAAAAGTATACAAATCAGCATGGGACATGAAAGGAGCTCCTTTGAATCCGAATGAACAAGAATCTCCCCTGATGTGACCCTAAATGTTCTCCATTTATTGACTGTTAGTTGTGTAACATTGTTCTGCCAAGTATTGTGACTCACTGGTTTCAGCTTTTATTGCCGTTTAATTTTAACATTATAATGACGTTTTTATTAGACGCTGCTTTTTTTACATATTCATAAACATGGTTCCATGTCCAGCTGGGTTTGACCGGTATCCTGGCTTTAGTGTTTTGTTGCTTCATAAAAGTTTGTTAAAGAGATGGGTGTGAGGGCCATTGTGGTCAATAAGAAAAAACAGCTCAATATGAGAGTCTATTTTGGGCTCAGAGACCAAAGACTGTTGGATGCAGTGCTGTTGTTCAAAGCAGACCCACCACTTCAAACCCCCCCAGCTCCCCTCTCCTCTGGGATGGTTTCCCCAAAAGGATGCCGCTTTCCTTCCATACCGGTGATTACAGACTCCAGGCACCCGTGACTTTGTCAATGAAAGATATTTTTACAAAAACATACAGTTCAAGCACTTTTGTGCGGAAAGAATGTAAATTTCTCTGTATTTAAAAGGAAGAGGGGGGGGGGGGGGATAACTTGGAAATTTGGACCGATTCCATTCCAGTTCATCCCCTGCCCTCCCTCCTCTCTTTTTCTTTCTCCATCCTGTCTGGCTTTCAGCAATGTGTTTCTCGTTGTCTGTCCCATTGCCTATAACTCTCAACGCTTGGTCTGCATATTTTTCGTGCTCAAAAACCACTCAAAACAGAACGTAATTCCATCTTTGTTTTTCTCTCTCAACAATGCTTGTTTTTCTCAGTCATACTGAAATTTAATCAACAGCCAAATGACAAAAACATATAACAACAATTTCCATACGTGCAAGCACACTTTGAGAATGATTGTCATATATACAGTGGAGGATATTAGTTCTATTTTCTGTAGGATCATTTACTGTTCCCTCAGGACACCTGGCCCTGTTCACTGTTATGATAAGTTAATTATACACATAAATTATCGTTTCTGGTCATCTGCACTTAGACAAAGTAGTTTAACATACAGTATAAAGGTCATTTTAAGTGTAGGGAGAAAAAATAAAATCAGTACTGTTTTTGTGTAATTAAATGTACATAAAACATGTATTTAAACCGCCTTCCTTTCTCCAACTCCTTAAGGTGTTGGTCTTTTCAGATCTGGAAGGGGATACAGAGTCTATATAAATCTAAATAGGTATTAACAAAATGTATTTTCCAGCTCCCAGCAACTATAGCACAAGTTAAATACCTTGTATGAATGTTTCCCCCACACGTTTATCTTGGCGAGGTAGGAAGAACTGCATTTAGATCCTGTGATGCTAAAACTTATGAATGAAATCAATACCAGTGAAGTTCTGTTAGGATGTGGCGCCGCTTCTCCATGGGGTGACCTAGTAATGAGGAAAACACTGCGGTCTCTTAATCAGATAGACAGCTTGCATTATTTAGCTGCAAAATTTTGGCAGTTTTTCTTAATTTCCCTTCACCATCATATGTATTTGTAGCTGTGTGGCTTACTATAAATAGTAATGTCCACTAAATCCCTCTATGTGTGCATCTATTATGATATGAACAGAATAAGGTTCACGCAGAGTCCATGTCTGTTATGGGAGGCAGTTCAAGTCACTACTGATGGTTGGTAATCTTCGTTGGTGTAGTTCTTTTTTCTGGGATCAACCAGTTACTGATAACATATATATAGTCACGATTTAGAATGAGGTTCAAGTTTGCCCTGGCCTCCATAGCTGCCCCTGCACCAGCCTGGCTTACAGTATCTCCTCAGTCTATGGGCCTGATCATCATACGGACAGACTTCATAGAGTAGAAGCCTCCGCCATAGTCGGCCCAGAAGATCCCATCTTGGAATTTGCTGCGGTAGACACCTCCGGTGTACCAGACACCGTTAAGATTGGCTTGGCCGCAAGCGTTGTACCACCAGCCTCCTTTATGGAAATGGGCACAGTTACCTGTTGTGGGGAAACAGGAAGGGTGATGATTAGCTCACAGCGACGAACAGAAAAGTGGCGGCAGCGATGTCGAGCAATGTGTTCGCTTCCAGTGGGTCACCACTATCTATTTTCAATGTGATGCAAGTAAATTGCTTCATAAAACATTGGGATTCCAGGCATTCAATTGGTCTTCACATAAGGTTCTATCTGAAATCCACCAGTTTGAGAAAACCCCTTTTCAAGAATGGTTTTTTTTTATTTTTTTTATTAGACTTCCTTGAGGGTGCCTGATTTTGACCAATAAAATAGAACTTTACTGTATAGCCGTTTTGCTATATAGGACGTGAAAACTTCAAAGCTTAATATCAGGTAGAACCCTATAATTCCAAGGTCACAATATTAAAAGAGAGGCTTGAAATTTCAATAAAATATCACTTCAGAGGAGACTACATGCTACAAGAGCACAAAGGGACCCCATGTTCATCTACCTGAGAAGGCATCCTTGTCTCGATCCAGAGTTGTGAACTGTTTGCCGTTGTGACTGCTCAGGGAGTCTCCGGCGTTGCCCTGGTAGGTTCCCAGGCGCAGACGGAAACCTTCGCTCTCAGGCTCTAGATGGAAGCTGCTGTACTGAGCGTAGACCTTCTTGCCCATCCAGTCCTCCAGCTCCACCAGCAGCTTGTAGTCCCCCTGCCTCCCCAGGTTGTAGATGCCTTCCAGACCGAGCCAGTATTCCCCGTCTATGTTGCCAAAGCCGCTCTGAGTCAAAGGAAGATTAAAAGGAAGATTACAGAAAGATCACAGAAAATAATGTGCATTGTTTATTATGTGGTAGCAGAAGGAGTTTAGAAACATGAGAATTGTTTAGGAACATAAAACCCCATTGTGGATGAGGCTGTGGGACTGTAACAGAACAAATGAGAATTTTCTTTTTGATGACATTTTGGTCATGGATCTGTAGTTAAGATAAACTATGAAACTTCAAAAGAAAAAAGAACTGTGGCAAAAGACTGCCACCCTGTCTTTGAAATTCCTAAGAAAGACATGTTGTAGAGTTTATGCAGGAAAAATAAGCATCCATCTTCAGAATGCTGGTTCATCTCTCGAACGCCACACATCTCTTGGATCGCGGCTAATGCCGAAACTGGTCTGGGCACTTGTGTTGAATAACCGCGAGCAATCTACGTCTGGCGATGTGCCTCCAGAACACTTCACTTGGTAGAGAGGTTGAGGTTTGTGATTGTGGATTAGCTGGGTGAGCCAGCAGATGATGAATGATGTAGGGTTTCAGTATGGGGCCTCCTCTCTGGTGCTGTGTGTGTGTGTGTGTGTGTGTGTGTGTGTGTGTGTGTGTGTGGTGGCTTTGTGGGAGAGCGCAGAGACAAATCAATGTTGAAGAGAGCAATTTAGCTTCCAGTTACACATGCAAACCTGGCCGGGCTGAATGGAACACTGGATCGCCAAGGCTGCCAGCAGCGATATACTCCATCTCATTCTCACAGAGCTTTGATGAGAGGGTCTATATGGTGTGGTGTAGTAAGCCAACCAGCCATCCATCCAGGAAGGCACCATAGTAGTAGCGGTTTTGGAAAGAAACGCCTGCAGATTGAGCTGTGGAACATACCTTCCTAGTGGGCCATCTAATGTTTCATAATGGGAATCTCAAACCAAATGACCTCGGACGAATAGTGCTGCTGACAGGGCATTATATTTTACAGTAAGTGAAAACACAAGGATTCTGGCCCAGGAAATAGTCCTCAGATGGTTCCTCTAGATGGGTCATATAATGGCACCCCTGTTGTCTCTGGATGAGCTAAATATTCTGGTTGGCTCAGGAGAGGAGAGAGAAAAATAAGACAGACAGGGCAGGGGAAGTGTCATTGTCATCACCTTGTAGTTATCCCAGTTCCTGAAGAAGTTAATGGATCCGTCTCTCCTGCTCTGGATAACGGTCCAGCCCCCGTTGTCTATATCCTGTTCACACCAGACCTGCACTGGCCTCTCTGCTTCGTCTGGTTTGATCAGGTACATGCCGCTGGTGCTGTGGCCAGCTTCCTGCGCCTCCAGGCAGTCTCTGAACGGGCCTGAAGGAAAGAACAACAAGAGAGGGAGGCAGGTGGTAAGAAAGACACGGACCCACTGGAAATGAGACAAAGCTAAATAGTTTAACTGTAACTTAAGGTGTTTTTTTTTAGGAAAATTACCACCAACTATGTAGGCTACAGGGCATCTAAGCTAGGCTTGTTAGCTTTTAGCAGGACTAGCTATTTTATCTGGTCTTACTTTGTTCCTGCATTATGATTAAATTTAGCTAGGCCTTATGTATGTGGTACAACAATATCTCAATTACTAAGATGTTGGAGCATCACAATTGATTTTACAGTTGCAGGAAACAGGTCAGGAAAAAGTTGGTAAATTAGCTTTAGCTAAGCCTAGTCTAGCTAGGTTGCAGCCTCTGTCACTGCAGTTTTTACCTCTGTTTTGTAGTTACTAAACATTTTTGGAAATACATAGCTATACACATAGCCTATCTACGGCATTAAAAATGTATATGGTCAAACATATGTCAAAAAGTCTGATTCTGGTCTTAAAAAATATGTAGCCTCAGTGCGTTTTGGCTTTGTAGGGCAGTTTTAGCCACTTTTGGTGCCAGTCAGAGCACTGAGACAACAACATGAGTGCCATGAGTTTACATGATGAGGACACACTGAAGTCACTGTCTGACAGAAGGTAAAATAAGAAGGAAAAACCAGTAAACAGGAACAAATTCACACAAGCAGACAGAGTAATACAAAACACATTTATCCAGGTCTGCAAAGATGTTTATTATGTCCTCCAAGACCAGCAGAGGAGAATGGCTCCAATTAAGTTACTTTAATAAGGAATTTCTTGCCTTCATTTGTGGTCAAAAAACCAAAATGGATATCTTGTTAACCCACTGTATAAGTGACTAACGCCTCATGGTAATTCAACAATGTCATTACAAGATTTTTAATTAATAGCACATGTAGCAGTGAGTTTATTTAAAGGGTGAGTAACCCTCTCTCGGCTAATAATATAATAATAATAATAATAATAATGTAAAGGTATGGTGCATTCACTTCATGAAGTATACCAGACGTGCCTCTACTTTGTGGTTTGCAGGAGCCTATCATGCCAGCCTGGGTTTTGTCGACGTCTCACATGCAATGGAACAGTCTTGTAAAGGATCATTTTCATACACAGCTGCACTGACATCCTACACACTTTATTATTCTTGGGCGAGGGCAATCTAAATGTGTCAGGAATTTCTGTTGATGAGCAAAATCGCGCTGGTTAGGTCTTTCTTTGCTTTGCTTTAAGTCCCCTGCCTCACTTGAGACGTTACAACATTTTTATTTCCATCCTGGTTTGTGTTCTTTCTGTGTAGCGGGGAGCAGAGTTCCAGCTGAATTTGCAAATCTTTAACCTTTGAAAATGAGGCCACTGGCCCACCTGCAGCTGTACTCAAAGTCAGTGATTATTATTTTGTTATGGTTGGCCTGCAAAGTCATGAGTCCTAGAAATGTTACCATGACTGTTTTGGATTTTCGTGACTGAATCAATGAATAAATGAATGAAAATTAAAGAAGAGATGGATGGATGGATGAATGGATGGATCACTCACTAATTCATTCTCTCACTCACCTTCAGCACTGAAGTTTCTCTGTGGAGGTTTCTGAACTTCCAGGGTGCCGCTTGTGGGTGACGGCCCAGAGCGAGAGCCCCTTTCTCGGGCAAACCCTCGGGTGTTGTCCCTCTGGATCTCATTGGTGAAACGTGGCACATTAACAGGAATGTTCTCAGGCACCACCTGCACAAGCGGAGGTCCCATGGGTGACTGATCATGCCTGCGGCTGTACACCTGCATACAACGCTCCTCTAGTGCCCCAATGAGGACTGACTGGTTGTTCACTACTGCAGACAGGGCTGCGTATTTGGCCTCCAGTTCCCTGTACCTGGAGGCCAAGCGCAGTGACTCGGAGGTGGCGTTGAGGATGCGTGTCTCCAGCTGCGCCAGCTCCAGTGAGTTGTCCCTCTTCCTGATGATCTCATGCAGCAGCTGCATGTAGAGCTGGGTCACTCTGGAGTTCATGTTCCTGCTCTCTTTCCTCAACAGCTTCATCTCATTCACCAAGTTGCCATCCACATCCACCACCAGCTTCAAAGTCTCCATCTCCCGACGCTGTTTTGACAGGAGGTCGCGCACCGCAGCTACATCCAAGCGTGTCACTCGGTCCTTGTCGTTTGAATAACCGCGGGCGGCACAGATGGGTCCTGTGATCTTCTGCTCAGGGACCAGGAAGGTGTAGGAGCACTTCTTGCCTTCTCCGTTGGCCTCTGGAGCTCTTCGTATCCGGGAGAGGATGGGGTTCTTTGCGAGGGCTTGACCGTTGCTCCAGAAAGACAGACCAAACAGAATAAATAGGCTCCAAGTTCCAGGTCCCATGGTTCGTCCTCTCTTTGTCACCAAACAAGCTAAAGATCTATAAAAAGGAATGAGAAGTGTAGACCATTTTACTTAAGAAAAAGGTTGATATTATTCTATATTACCTACTTACTTATTGTCAATAAATCCCATAAAGTCCATCTTTCAATAGCCTACTTTCCAACTTCCATACCCTGTCTTTGGCACTCAGCCCCAAGCCCATTGGCTCCTACTGAAGACGTAGGAACCGATGGAAGAGTTTCATTTTTAGCCATGTTAGCACTAGCAGCATGGCTCTAGGGATGGCAATGTCTCTCTGTGGGTCAGTGGGTCCACCACATTGGTCCAGAGTGAAATATCTCAGCCTCACAGCGCTGCTAACATGGCTGTAGACTCTTAGTATTGTTTTTAAAAAAAAAGCACAGTTAAGTTTTTGGACAAGAGTGGAGGTCTGGCCTACTGTATGGCACAGAGGATTATGCCATATCAGACTTTGGCTACACCTCATACTTGGTAGTAGGATGAATTCATTGTTGGCTGTGGTCTTTACATTGCCTTTGCTGACAATAAGAAAAATATTGAATATCACCAGACTTATTTTTTAATTTGGTCCAAGTATTTACAAAAAAAAATTCCTTTAAATTACCGCTCATTTTGTACTTTTTGTTCAATTTCCTACCAGATGTTTTCTTTTCTCCTCTAATCCAATATAATCCAATATAACCACTGTGCCTGCAAACCGTAAATAGTCAAGGAGCATCTGTTGGCATGACACAGGAGAAAGCTTCCAGTCAAGACTCAACAGAAGAGTCTTGCTTAATTATGAAGTAAGTGAGCATTACAATTTAAGTGAAAAGTAGCAGACTGTGGCAAAGGTACAGCTGCTTTCACACATCAAGTACTGCAGACAGTCCTGCCCTTGGCAAGATGGGCCTTCTGGTACGCTTCTGGTGGAGTAAGAGCAGTGCCACCCACCCACCACGAATCTGTTATTGTAGCTCATATTTTCAATACATTCCCTCATGGGTTTTCTTTCATTATGGCCCTTACCACATCTGTATCAGGTGTCTGGGTGTGTGCAAGTGCTGGGATCTGTTTTTCATATTTCTGTAGATCTCCTGGCTCAGACCTTCCATGAACCTCCCCTATAGCCTTTCAGCGTACCTGCACTGGCTCGTGTGGAGAATTAGCATGCTAAAAACCTCTGTCTCTGACGAATTTTGACTGAAAATGAAATATGTGGCAGAAAATGAAGTTAATGTGGCCTTGGATGACACTGAATCACGAAGGTGTTGAATGGCGTATATCAGTAATGAGCAAAATGGTAGAAGCCAGCAGGCGGTTATGACTGGGCCTCACTGACTCATTTTGACATGTCCAATTTCTGCCTGGCTGGTACAAACAGATACATTTGAATTTGGTGAGGAATAAAAGAAACTGATGTGTTTGAGGAGCAGCAGGGGGAGCAGGGATCCCTGATTTATGAGTAATGTTTTCTGGAGTCTATTTTTGGAAGGGAAGCTTGTGTTTTGATCTTATTGGTTTTGACAGCATAACGGATGGAGCAGGAGTGGGTGACGTTCAAAAATGCATGCTAAGTGAAAGAACCCTCCTTCCATATTCAATAGCGAGGCTTGGATCTGGAAGTGGGGCTTATGGTGAGCCAAGTTCAGGCTGATTTTGGCACTAGGGGCTAAATCCAACCTGAAGGCAGTCTGGTGGATATGGCCAAGGAGGTTAAGTAACCTTCATCTAACACTTCTGACAGGCACACAATATGAACCACTTTATATCAGAGCTCATCAAAACAAATCTGCAGAGGATTTTAACAGATGCCAAAGAAGCAGAATTAAACGAGTCCAAGACAGAGACAGCAGGGGCTTTGAATCATTTCTGTGGTCTCCTCTTGATGTTTAGTTGCACTGAAGAGTCCTGACCGCAGTTAATGGGACAGATCCCAGAGCATTACCTAAGCTCAAACTGCTGCTGTAGCAGAATAGTACCCTTTTATCATTGTCAAAGGAAAAAACAATCTTGCCTCTAGGGAAATATATAATATCAAGTTTTTGTGTTTTCATAAAGCACAATGACTTATTGATAGAAAGAAAGTGTCTGAACCAACATTAATTTTTAATAACTGGCTTAAAAGTTCAGCAGCACAAGGAAATGCCCAGAAGCCTGTATTTTAGCTTTAGCATATGGAACAAGCTGTTTGTTTTGTCATAGATTATAAACCATCTGAGGGCAAAGGAAAAGGCACTTTAAGGAAAACGGGCCATGCGTCAGAGCTCAGAAACACCTTGGCACTGTCAGGCAGTTATTATTACCCAGAGAGGACTTTTTCCTGTCTTTCCATAATCACAGGTCATCCCCTTCAATAGCTCGGTCTCAGCAATTGGCCCGTCTGCACGTCTCCAACCCCACAATATGAATCTCACAGGCCCCGGCCTGACAGGAGTGACAGTGTTTACACAGAGGCTCCTCAGCCAGGGCTGGGAATCTCATCGGCCAGTTATTACCACTAGGTTTCTCTCTGTCGTTCACACCCTGCTGGTCTTCATCAAGTCAGCCGCAGCAGCCATGTTTTTTTTTTGTTGACTTATTAAACGGGTATTTTCTCCTCTCTTCGCTCAGAGCCAGACCTGACCAGATCCAGCCACCTCATCTATATTAATGCAGTCCTTGCAACCAGACAGGTCAAACTTTGCGGTGGCTGGTTTTCCCAGCCCAGAGGAACATTTGTGCCAATCGGCACACTGACTCTAAGTGGTGCCACTGAGCTCTAACTGTCTACTGGTAAGCTCCTCAATTAAAAGATTTTCTTTGACATTAAAGCCCTCAAAAAGCTTATCCCTGGGAATACCGCCTTTGCATGCCTTAATTTCTCTCCAACTATATTTCAACATACAACATGAATATATTGCAAAAGAGAAATGTTTCCAGTCTAACTTTGTTGTGGCTTTTGCTCTGGGCCAGCAGATTTTTAGGACTGTGCCAATTAACCCACAAGTTATTCTGATGGTGCCACTGATTAGGTCCATCTGCTGAGGGGATGACATGATGTATGAGCTGTGTACATGGTGAATATGATCATGGGGTTTACACCAGATGTACATGTGGAATTTCAAAACAAATATAAACTATTTAAAGATTCTCAAATGGCTACTTTAATTTCAGCATTTCACAGTCATTCCACGGTTCTTTATGAAGAGTCACAGATGTCTAGAGGACCCCACTTCCATCTCAAATTTAAATCTAACTTTATTGTTCAGTGTTACCTTTACTTTTATCAGTAAATTGCAATTTGTTATTCATGGTAATTTGGGAAAACTTTTCCAAAGCATAAAAAAACACACAAATGTCATATTCATTTCATAAATAACCTGATCACAGAAATTAATTTAAAAAAACATCTTACCCGTGTAAGTGAGTTCAGTCAGAGATCCAGGAGGTGCAGGCAAGACCCAGCTTGGTGTCTCAGATGTGTTTCCTATGCAGGTTCATGCTCTCCATTCTCCTCCTCTCACTCTCAGTCTCCCTCTGTCTTTGCTCTCATTGAGAAGGAAGGCCTGCACACAGCTATGGCACAAGTGAACACTGTCCACTAGGAGAACAGTAGAGGGTGGTCCATATACAGAGAGAGGGAGGCTGATGGTGTGATTTTTCTCTGTAGTTTGGGCAGAGGGAAGGCTTGGCCCTGCCTCCCTGCTCTAAAGTTTAGGAAGAAAAGAAAGGCCCCTCCTAATCTAAGGTTTCACCACTGATGAAAAAACTAAGCGGTGAATCAGATTGGCTGGGAGTCAGCAAGAGTGGTGAAGACACACACTCAAAATCAGTTTAGCTGTCATCACTTAACTCTCATAAGGTCTTGTTTACAATGTAACATTGTCTCCCACACACACTGTGTGCTTTGTAGAAGTTGCGCGTAAACTCTCTTTTTCTTTCTTTCACACACACACACACACACACACACACACACACACACACACACACACACACACACACACACACACACACACACATCTGTCAGCTTCATACTATTTCTCATAGTCTACTCACTCCTCCTCACAAAGCTGTTTCCTATCAGCTCTAATCCAATGACTGAGTGATTCTGGTGATCCAGTAGCTTTAGCACAATAATAGAAGGTCTGTTTTGGATGTGAGCGCTTCTCTTGTGTTTGCTCCGTATTTGGGATGTGTGCGTCTCTTGCGGCAATCTTGAGAGCCATTGGCAGCTGTGTTTATTTGGTTATGAGGACAATATGCAGAGGGCTTTGCAGACAAAAAGGACTCCCCCTCAGCTAAATGTTTTGGATTGAGGAGGAAGCACAGGCTTTGATGCATGGGGCTTCTCTGCGTGGGGAGACATACTTCAGCATGTGGGAGGACAGATTTACTTATGAGCCATTGAGGCAGGACATTCATAATGTACGAGTGTGTGTGTGTGTGTGTGTGTGTGTGGGGTGCTTGCGTATGACCCGTACATGTATGAGAACATATGTTGTGTGACTGAGAGTGTGCGTCTCTTAGGTGGTCGGTTGTGTATAATAGAAGTCGTCCAATTGAAATAAATGATATATAGAAGAACATGTGCTTTGAGCAAGCTGTTATTGAATGAAGCTAAGAAACACATTTTGTGCTAATTCAATCCAGACCTGGAAATCTTTATCTGTATCAGCTCCACATTTAACAAGCCCCACTTTTGTGTAGCCCAGATCAGTGTTTCCCAACCTGGGGGTTGGGCCCACCTAAAGGGTCCCAGGATAAATCTGAGGGGTCCTAAGGGAATGAAAGGGATAAGAAAGAAAGAAAATATCTTTTTTACACAAAATTATGTTTAATTTTTTGACTTTCTGACACATTTTTGCTTTTGTTTTTGTGAAATGTGGAATATTTTCACCTCTTCAACCATCTAAAAATTAAATAATCTGAGCAGAAAAAATCTCTCCCAGTGTGCCTTTTTTAAAAACCTTAATCTAAACAGGACTTGTTTATGCCCTAAGGGGACACTTCCATGCTCTATTTGTGTCCTGATGTCACATTAGACAGACATTTCAGCAAGGCAAGGTCCTTCTCCACTTCATGTAGATGCCCCCTTTTCATTTTAGCCCCTGTCCTTAGCATAGCATTTATTTTTTCATGTACAAACTGGAGTTTGGGCCTTTGTATTTAGTGATTAATTGTTTAGCACTGAAAATTCACATTTCACTATAACAAATAAGCTGTCACACTGATTAAAAGTTAAACTCCAGCTCTCTCTGAGCCCCTCCTTGTGGCTAAACGAGTTTATTACCACCTCCATCTTCACAGCTGTTGCAGGTCCAATGCTTAATCCTAAACAGAAACACTGCCAGTATGAATGTGCAAAAAAGTACAATAGATAGATAGATAGATAGATAGATAGATAGATAGATAGGAGTTAAAAGTCGAACAAATAGGGATTAAAACTGTATCGCCTCGGTGACGTCATGCGTAGGCTATTGACCAATAGGAGGCGGGCAGCCTGTGACAGCTGATACTCGACGGTTAACAGCAACGACTGTAATCAAAACAGAAGATTTCATAACTTGTCTTTGATTTAAAGGGAAGAAATTGATATAAACAATGACGTCTTTTCATCTAACAATTTGCAGAACGACGTGATACCGTTATTTTTTTTATTTTCCTTCCGACTGTTTACTTTTCAAGCATGGTGAGTTTGACCTCGTCCCTTTTCTATAAAATGTTGCCAGTGTTTTGTTTTCGTGAGCTTCATGTGTCGGGGACAAACTTCGCTTTGGCCTACACACCGCGCTGTAGGACCACTTGCCTTTGTCCGCTGCGCCCTACAGAGAGCGGTTGGATTAGGTGATTTAAACGGGCTTTACTTGTGTGCTGTGCCTCATCTGTTGAGGATAAAATTAGACTCCTGCAGCGTTAGAGATCCTGTGTCAATGTGGACCTGTTGAGCCCCTGAAGAAGGAGCCTGGGAGACAACTGTCAGGGCCTATACGTGCTTTACTAATGTATTTAATGTGAACAAAAACCTCTGAAACATATGTAGGGCGTTACTGCATAGATGTATTACACCCTGTACAATACAGAATATTAATAACACGCTAGTAATATTAGCTTTACAATAATGACATAATTATTGTATTCTTAAAGTGGTCGTTTCACCCAAATTGATTAAGATATGTTTTTTCTGTGATTTGGATACACTGTCTATTATGTAATTATACAGTAGTATGACTCTTGTGATTACCTGTTGATGTGTTGCAGGATGCCCTGGGCCCCCAGGCCCTGTGCGACCTCTGCTTGGCTCAGGTGTGCCGCAGCCTGGATGCTCTGTGCAGCAGGCGAGCAGACGGCTCCATGTGCCTCAGCTGGGCCCCACTCTTCCCACAGGAGATGGCCGACCAGCTACTGTGTAAGATGGCAACTAAAGGTAAGTCAGGAGGGCGGAAAAGACTCCCAACACACCAGTCAATACCAATCAATATCAACAAGTGAGGGCAACCGCAGCTACCAAGTGATAGTAGTTCTGGGGCAAGTTGAAAAAAAGGGTCAAGTAAACTCACATTACGACAAATGTGACTCATCTATGACCTTCAGTTAGTTATAATTCTTCAGGCAAATAACTTCCTGTATAAACGAAAGTGAATTACTATGTCAGAATATCATTATCCTTAACTTACCCTATAATCATATGACTGTGACTTGTTCACAGTGTTCTACGCCAGGCTGAAATGGTGGGAAAATCTATTCCACAAACATAAATGTGGCTAAACTGATGCTATTTTTTTCCTACAACGTCCCTCTGTTTGCTTCTCCCTACAAGGGATACTCAATGACAGAACTGTTGGGATTTTCCGAAGCTGCAAAGAGCTCCGCCTGCGCCGAGCCTCCATCCGCTGCTGCCCGGTGTCTGCAGAAGCTTTTCGCCTGGCCCTCTGCCCTCACCGGCTCCAGGAACTAGATGCCTCCTGTGTCTCTGGGGGCCTCACGGGGGCCAACATCGTCTCAAGCCTGGCCTCCAACCTGGAGTGCAGATCCAGCCTGCAGAGGTTATCCCTCAATGGGCTACGTCTGGACTGGGAGTCCCTGGGGGAGGATGGAGGGACCCGTGGTGGCTTCAGCTCCCTGCAGGGCTTGAGGACGCTCAACCTTGCCAACACAGACCTGACTGATGCTGTCCTTGAGGATATCTGCACTCTGCCTCAGCTGGAGAACCTGGATATCTCCTGCAGCACCATCTCAAAGCTTATCGCACTCCTTGACTGCAAGAACACCCTGAGATCCCTGATCGCCCACCGGCTGCGGCAGCTGGATATGTCGCCTGCCAGGTTGCTCTCTGTCCTCAGCCAGCTTCACGCTCTCAGGCATCTAGACTTTTCAGATGACCATTTTGCTGTGGATGACAGTGACGGGAGAGATGGAGATGAGACAGTGCGGCAGCTTCTGGAGGGGAGTCCCCATGTCCTCCCTTCCCTTGTTTCTCTAGATATCTCTGGACGGAAGAGGATCAGTGATGCAGCAGTCAGAGCGTTTATGGAGGCCAGGGGTGGACTGGTCTTCTTGGGCCTGCTGGCCACCGGGGCTAGCTCCTGTGATGTCCTGTCTTCCCAGAAAAACCTAAAAGTAAGGACCATCGGGTCACAAACAGGACCAGTAAGGACCAGTTGATGTCACAAACAGCTGGTTTGTGACATGTCAGGACATCAGGGAATGTTGTGGGTAGACACATGAGCTTGACTCTCGCATAAGTTTCTCATTTGTCTTTGACTCGAGGCTCTGTTTGTATATGTGCTGCATATGGCCGCTGCATTTCCTGTCTCTCTGACAGTGCTGATCTGCTGTATATGTTCAGGTAACCGGAGAGGCTAATGAGAGCCAGGTGTGCGAGGCCCTGAGAAGGTACAGAGACCGTGAGTGTTTCATACGAGAGGCCCTCGTCCATCTCTACAATCTAATCACGGACATTGACAAACCACGACCAGATTTGCTAAAGGTACTATGGTTAGCATTGTCTTTGACCAATATCTTTAAAGGATCATTCCGGTTTATTACAACAAAGGTCTTATTTTTGTCATTTCGGCCATCATTTCTATTAGTTATGATTACATTTTACTCACAAAAGTAAATGCTTAGATCTGGAATGCCGGTGACATTGCTGAAACAACGTGCAACGAGTAAATGTCACCACCTTCACAGATCTCAGCAATTACCTTCCTGAGTACAATAAACAGATAGGAATGATGGCCAGAATTCCGATAATAAGAGCCAGGTTGTAAGAAACTAGAATTATACTTTAATAATTGCACTGTATAATAAGTTAAATACGATTTTTTATTATGTTTTACTCAAATGTTGCACAATATCTCCACTTATTGTTTTAGTTTAATTTTAACTAGTTAGTTAGTTAATCCTTTATTTAAACAGGAAGTCTCACTGAGATCAAGATTTCCTATTTAAGAGACCTTACCAAAAAAAATAAAACACATAGTATAAACACAGGAAAACACACAGAAATTCATGACATTTTCATTCATAGTAGCATTCAAAATGCTTAAATATAATGTTTTAAAATCTAAAACAAAGGAAAGAGATGTAAAAATAAATGAGATATTTGTTTGTAACTCATTCCCTTTGTAAGGACCGAGGGTTTTCTTCGAGCTCAGTTTGAACAAACTGTACAGCTAAAGTTAAAATGTCCTCAGACCTGACATTATAATTACTGTATTTAGACATGATCGAAAGAGGAGGTAAAGAGGCAGTTTCTAGTAGAGCCTTTCAGATAAATAGTACAAAAAAACAAAAAGTTCACAGCTGGCTTGATGAGTAGTTTTGGGAGGTGGGAGGGTTACAGGCTAATAATATCTGGGAGATGACCACTGTCCTCTACTGATTCAGTGAAGCAGAAAAAAAAGCCACCCAGATTGTAGATCCAGCCCTTTCTAGACAGTTTATAATCTGACAAACCAACAACAACAGTCACAAGCACAAACGGTGAATTATTCTGAAACGCGTGATTATGGCATGAACCTCTTGTTTCCTGTAGCTGGTGCTGAGTGGAATGCAGAGCCACCCCACCTCCATGCACGTCCACCTGGTGGCCACAGCGTGTGTGTTCAACCTGACCACTCAGGACCTGGCAGAGGCCATGCCTGTCAGCCTGCTCAGCTCCACTGTCACCCAGCTGCTGTATGCCATGAAGACCTTCCCCAACCACCAACAGGTCAGGGGACGTGCTCCGTGTCTCTGATTAAAGATCTGTGTCGTAGTTACAGAACAGCAAAAAAAAAAAATGGTTCTGTTGCCACCAGCTGGCTTGTCATTCATCAGATTCTGACCTCATATTTGCTGCATTTGGTTGCAGATCCCCTTCTGCCACCTTCAGACAGTGTTTGTAGTTACCCCATAATGCCTCATACACACATGCCCATATATTTTCTTCATTTCTTAAACTGTTTCCATCTCTCCAGGTGCAAAAGAACTGTCTGCTGGCGCTCTGCAGTGACTACATCCTTCAGGATGTCCCTTTTGACAAGTTAGTTTACTTTCTCTCACTTACAATATGACGCAGGAGGCCACGGTCTCTCAGCAGCCAAGATAATCAGCGCGCTCATAGAGTGGCACTATAGTGTTTTTCCAACAAATTGTGATCCAGCTAAAATATATTTTGTCTTGAAATGTAAGCGCCAAAAGAAATAGTTCCTCCAGATGTAAAAATGCAGACCTGAACTCAGATTTTCCCAAGGCATGTCTGTACACATTACTAGTATATTTGTGTAATACTGTGTTCTTGACATCCACACTGTGATCATGGTTCAGGTATTTAGCAGCCACGCTGGTGATTAACTGGCTGAGCAGCCACGAGGATCCTACCCTTCAGAGGATGGCTGTGGCCGTCATCTCCATTCTGGTGGCCAAGGTCAAGACACCCGCTCACTTACTGTGCATTAGTCTGCTGCAGGAAAATAGTATGGCACCTGTTAGTCCCGCGCCTCAGTCACCTCCTGCACCTCTGTGACACTAGTTTCAACAGCCAGCTTTGTGCTTTCATGTAGTCCAGTTAAAATGGGGCCAGTTTCTGCGTGCGATAAAAGCACTGTTTGTTCTAGTTTGACATTTAGGAAAAATGGGTAGAACTCCAAGCAGCACTCATCTATTTGTTTTACTTGTAGTTGTCCACGGAGGAGACCGCTCAGCTCGGCAAGGACGTCTTTATAGTGAAGGTACATTTACACTTTCAGGGTATTTTATTTTAGTTTCAAACGTACATCAACGTCCCCGGCTTAGCACTACATATGCGTGTAGTTCTAGTTCTCCCTCTCTCTCTCCCTCTCTCTCTCTGTCTTTCTCACTTGCTATATTTTCCATTACCTACCCACTGGATATACTCATTTACTCTCTGTCACTGTCCATGCACTCAACCTTCTCAGTTTACTGTTGCTCCATTGTTCAATCACCTCTATTTCTCTCTTTGTGTATGTAATCAAGCTTCTCTCTACGCTTCAGTTATTTGTTTATTGTATGTCTGGTGCCACTTATTAATATGTAAATAATTGTATCCAACAGTGGAATTCTATCATGTTTTCTCCACTCATTTGCTCGGTCTCGCAGCAGCTGCTGGCTATTGTGCAGCAGAAAGCCATGGTGGGAGTGGTGGACTCCAGTCTGAAGTTTGCCCTGAGTGCTCTGTGGAACCTGACAGATGAGATGCCCACCGCTGCTCGCAATTTCATCGAGTGCCAGGGCCTGGAGCTGTACGAGGAGGTTCTGGAGGTAGAGGAGCCCCCCAAAAATACACTTTAATACAGAAATGCACCCACACATACACACAAACATTTTTTCCTCTTACACTGTCCATCTTTTGCATTGCAGACCTACAACACTGAACCTTCCATCCAGCAGAAGGTCCTTGGCCTCCTGGTGGGTTCAGTGTGGGTGTGTGTGGTGTGAATAGTTCAGAACGTGTTTGTGATTGGGTGCCACATGTTTATAGCTTGTTTAAACTAAAGCGTGATTGCAGTGTTTACAGCTTATGCTCGTTTTCTTTTTGCAATCATTCCCACATTCAGGGCTTAATGCTGTGACGTCAGGCAGCATCTGAATTTGGGAGTTCTGTTAAATGTTTTCATATTGCCCCCAAATGTTTAAATGTATTTGACCAATAGGAATAAAATTAAATCCATCTGTAGGTAATTTGACATAAAACAGCTCCTGTATCCCCTCTGGATCTAACACCTTTCTGCTAAGCTACATCCAATGTTATTATTGCTGTCATCACTGCTATCATTCGTCCTGCTGTGTCGTAGAACAACATAGCAGAGGTGGAGGCGTTGCAGGCAGACCTGATGGAGGAGGACCTGCTGGAGCACATCCTCAGCCTGCTGCAGGACCCCCAGGTGGAGGTGGGGGTGCGTTACTTTGCAGGGGGGATTCTGGCACAGCTCGCCTCCAGACCAGAGGCCTGGACCCTGGGCGACGAGCTCCACAGCACCATACTGAAGCAGCTGGTGCGTGTGAGAGGCGGAAGGTTTTGGATGCCGGTTTTGCATTTTAGGCAGTTCAGTTCACCTTTGGCTCTTTTTCAGAGTGCCTTTTTTTCTTTGCAGCATGCATCCATAATAACATGGACCCAACTGGGGAGAGAAATGGTCTCTTACAGGTGAGAGAAACGCAAACTGGACAAAAGTAGAGTCATTTTTAATGCAGTGACTCATTTAATTCAACATCAAATGCAAGCTACATGTTGCATAACACTTTAAATTATTTCCCACCAATAACACGTCCTATATTCTCTCTTAACACTCTTGTTGTTGCTGATTTAATGTATATAATGTCTGGATGGTTAGAAACACTGTGTACATTTAAGACAAATGTAATTACCTGTATAGGTTCTTTCTGTCACGCAGAATACTACCATGAGTGCTTGAGAAAGCTCAGCCAATCACAAGAAAGCATTTTAAAATGTATTGAAAATAATTTTCTGCCAGTGACACCTCAGTGTACATTTCCCTGGACAGCGTTAATGCCAAAGAAAATCAACTGTCTGGCAATTCTAGCACAAAATATACCAAAAGAAAAAAGTTCCTAATGACTCAGAAGTACATTTTTTAAATCTCAGTGTACCGTCTCCTTGTGTCCACATTTCAGGTCGTTCCGTCCATTTTGCCCTCTGCTTCAGACGCGTCAGCCCTCCGGAGTGCAGCTGTGGGCAGTCTGGGCCATACAGCTGGTCTGCAGTCAAAACAGTAAGACACATAAACTGACTGGGGGGATACTGGGGGTGGGGTTTGACTATGGGGAGCACATGGGTGGATTTATAGAGGTCAGCATATTCAGATCAATTTGTCACACAGAACTGTGTATCGATCCATAGAAAAATAATTGGCAACTATTTATCATTTTCATGCAAAAATGGCAAAAAAGGCTGTTTTCAGCCTCTGAAATATAAAGATTTTCTGCTCTTCTCTATATTATTTCATATTAAACTGAATATCTTTGGGTTTTGTTTTTGAACTGTTGTTCAGACAAAACAAGACATTATAAGACGTCACCTTGGACTTTGAGAAACTGGGATGGACATTTTCTGCCATTTTATAGACTAAATGATTCATCGATTAATCAATAATGAAAATAATCGTTAGTTGCAGCCCTATACAGTACCTATGTTGATGTAAAATAGAGCTGTTTGTTATTCTGTCTATCATTTTACATTTGCCACAAATATTGCACAATTGAATAGATAAATAGATTCATAGACTTCGCCGGAGTATTAATATTCAAGCAGTGGTGGGGTCGATCACTGTAAAGCTTCCGTTCCTCTCTCATGTTCTCAGCACTTCCTCCCTCTTTCCTCTAGCTTCACATTACAGCAGCCTGCTGGAGAAGGAGGGCGTGACTGAACTTCTCAAGTCTTTGGCTGCTCATCCCGACACACACAGCGACATTAAAGGACTTTCAGACAGCGTCCTGCATATGGTAGAGCAACAGCAGTGTCACTCAGGGCCCGTCAACAACCAGATGGGGCCTCGAAACTCTTGACGAAAAGTGAAGTGATTTATTGTCTTTGAGCTGTGCCTAAACTGTGCTAGACGTGAGGTTGCAGATATTTAAGCACAGTTCATGTCAGTCCCCTTGGAATTAAAGTTTAATGGAATAAATTATGTACTGTATATTCTATATAGAGTATGATCACTGGTTGTGATTATTTCTGTCTGTCTGTCTGGTATGCTAATCAGTACTGTATGAGGGGTATGGTGATTACCAGGGACTATGATTAACACTGTGGATGTGACACCGCAAGAGTCCACTTCGGTTGTGGTTTATTGTAGACATAGACAGGTGGTAGGGCAAGGGAAGCTGGCACCAATCAACCGCTGGTTTTTATATCTAAACAGAGAATATGTACCATTTATTATCACCGTACAATACATTTAATACATAGGGAGCAAATATCTGGCTAAACTATAACTGACAAGAATTAACACAATGTACAATCATTCTAACTTAACATAAATAATTCAAGCATTAAGATACTGCAAACATAAGAGCAAAGAAACTCAGGCAAACAAGTGTTTGTAGAGCGCCCAGGATGCTGCTGCTGGTAGTGCAAAAGGCTCCCACCTGCACTCAATCTTTTATATATAGGCTCTGATCACACCAGGCTCCTCCTACTTCCAGATCCTCCTCAGACAGCTCCTCTCTGAGACCACAACACTGTCACTATCTACTTTTAAACTGTTGATTTAGTTTGGAAATTTAAAACAAAAAATGTTTACAGACAGTAGTGAGAGTCCTAATTAATATTTGCACTATTCTGAGGTCAAATTGACAAGTTTGAAAATGTTTGACCTTAATAAAATGTTCCAAATGAACGGAGAGACTAAAAGCTTGTGTTGGAAATTGTGCACAGAGCCAACACCTGTCACTAGAGGGTGCTTTGGTACCGTAGCTTCAGGGCTGTTCTGCCCTTAAAATATTCAACCATTAGATATATAGATTCAAGATCAGACACGATAAGTAGCAAGATACCAAAGCAGCCTCAATCTGCTGTGCTTATCTGTCTGTACTGAGGGCCTCATTATAAAGCAGCCGTGCTCTAAAATAAGTTATCTCTCCTCTCCCTCTCTCTCTCTCACCCCCCTGGTCTCCTAGATGCTGAATTCATTATATTTTATGTAACACGGCTGGAAGACTGAACTGCTCGTAGGCATCTACAGAGTCTATTCTAAGTTGGTCTATTAATAATTCCTTTTGAAAAGTGGATTAACAACCTCACATGAATACTTAAGTTGCACCTCCATGTTCAACTTTTAAGTGTCAAATCCTCTTGATTCACATTTTTAAATCCCCCAAAGGAATTCAAACGGATGTACCAAATAGGATATGGCTTCGCGTGCTTGTGATTCAGCCAGGTTAGTCATCTCATTGTAGGCTATGCGTTGGAAGAGCGATGCGTAAACTGATCCAGGGTCAGCATTTAACAACCGCTCCAACCCCGAAACATTAATCCCACAGCGGCAGTCCTGTGGGGTCAGAGGTCAAGTGCCCTGCAGTGGACACGGTGTGATGCTACCGTGAGAGGTTCAAGTCACGGCAAGTGTGGGAAATCGCCACTGCTTTCCCGGGGCTGTAGGTTATTCTATAGCGTGCATGTTAACTTTGCACTGGTGTCGGTTGTGTACGTGGAAAACGCAGCATGTAAAGGTGAACAGCAGAGCTAAAGGGTAATAGTGCTGTGCATTGTGTTAATCGGGTCTTGAGTTTCCGTCGGTGGCTCAGAGAGCTTATCAATATTCAAGTGGCACATGAGACAGACAGAAAGGTATCAAATAGACAGAGGAGGAAAGACTGGAAACAGGGAGAAACAGCTAACCTGGCTCTGTCAAGAGGTAACTAAATCCACCAACCAGCACCTCTAAAGCTCACAAATTAATACATTTTACCTGCCTGTACAAAAACCGAAATGTTAAAACCATAATTTGGGAGGTTATATGTCGGACGGTCTCTGCTGGTTGCTAGCAACTGCTCCCAGTCCAGAATTAGTCCGGCACTTAAGATGTGGTTTTACACCCCCTTGACGTTTTTACACGTTTTGTATGGATTAAACAAACTATCATGTCTGTACGTATGTAGCTGGACCCAACAGCAGGGTTAGCTTAGCTTAACATAAAGACTGTAAACAAGGGGGAAACAGCTAGCCTGACCCTGAAAGGTAGCAAAATCCACCTACCAGCACCTCTAAAGCCCACTAATCAGCACGTTATATCTTGTCTGTTTAATTTGTACAAAAATCAAAGTATAGAAACATCAAGTTTTGGTTTTACAGGAAACTCCAGGAAGTCACTGCTCCTGGCCAAGAAATAGCCTAGCACATAACTCCTTGTAAAAGGCTGAATAGTTGTTATTACACTTCGGTTTCTGTATGGATTAAACAAACCTAGATTTAAAGTGTGAATAAGAGAACTTTAGAGGTGCTGGTAGATGTGTTTACAGCTTCGTGTTTACAGACATGAGAGTGGTATCAATCTCCTCATTGACTCTAGACAAGAAAGGAAATCAGCATATTTCCCAAAATGTCAAACTATTCCGTTACGAGAACAGAAGGATAAGCACTGGCAAACAGATAGAAATAGAGCAGTCTATATTGAAATGGACAGGTGCAAAAATTGGATTTATGGCCAAAAATATCTTTAGACGAGATAAATGAAGCATGGGAGGGATAAAGAGAGACGTGCTGGAGATAAGAGGAATAGAGGTCGTCAAAGGAAATTAAAGGCCCTTTCATGCTCCACGACTGTTTGTGCAAAAATACCACAGACAGATTTGCAGATTCCCTCTCTCAGTTTGAAATATCATTGTGCTGCTTTTGAGTTGGAGCTTAGTGTGAGTAAGCATCTCGTTATCACATTTTTGCAGCCAGCTCTATTGAATTAACATAATTGTAAACCAGTCTGGGCACACCAGAATACACTAATGTACAATGCAACACATCTCCAGCTGTAAGTGTGTATGCATGTCCTGATTCACTTGTGTGGTGGTGGTTGGAGTGCATATGTGTATTTATGCAGATGTGTCTGTGAGCTAACGAGGCCCCAGTGTAGACGTACAGCTTTTTTGACTTGGATGCTAATTAGACACCCGCTAACCTTCAAAATACCCAGAGAGCAAAAGAGGGGGAAAAGTGCATTCAAAGAGCAGGAAGAGGTCGAACAACTAGACAAAGCATAAAAAAATAAATAAATAAAATCTCCAGGCAGAACTGTGACGCACAAAAGGACACCATCTCCTCTCAAATGACCTTTTATTGCTGGGGAAAGATACAGAGTTGGCAGGCCCCTGAGCCTGTGTGCAGAAATGTAACAGCAGTAGGACCAACCTCCTCTCTGCCAAGTGGAGGCAGGGGCTTTCTCTTCACCATCAATCAATAGCCACTTTCGCAGAGGAGGGCTAAGTAGAGCTGGTCAATATCAAGTCCAATAGAAAACATACAGTAGGATCGAACACAATAATTTCATTCAGTTTAAATAAATCCCAGCTGACAAATCGTTTCTGATAATAATGTGATGTGATGTGATGATGGAGAAAGTGAGGGATTTGAAACTGGAGAAAACTCTGGAAAAGTCATTTTTGGCCTGTAATGAAAACCAGGCATTTTGCTTATTTCTATCCCTCCTTCTGTGCTTCAGTGTGGCCAAAATATGAAGTGGCAAATAATTCAAGCAAAAAGAAAGTACAAAACAGGAGCACTCATTATACACTGTTTGTATGTTTACAATTGTAAGCATAAGAAATATATTAAACTTAATATAAGTTGCAGCAGTTCCTTTATGTTCCAGCTCCAGAGCATGTTATGTTCCGGTTCATCACAGCAGTATGGGTGGCTGGATTGGGCTGACAGTAATTTGGTGCTGTCATCCATATGTGGCAGTGATTAATGATGAAATTTTGTTGAAATAACCGAAACACAGGCACCCATTTTCCAAGCACCAGTCTCTGGAAATATATATCCTTCATTTCTAACTTTGGTGTAAGTCATTCCACTGCTCCGTGACCAAAGGATTTTCTTCCTATTTTGTGTGTGTTTGTGTGTGAGTGAGCGTGGTTTGTGAGTAGATGTGTCAGAGGGCCATTACGGTCGGTTAGCACCGCTCTTACTTGATGTCGCATCTCCCATCTGCGGGCGTTTTGCAGTGGCCAGTTTGCCTTCAGCTCAGTAGATGCACACAATGGTGGAAAACACACGAGTTAAACAATCACAGGCAGGAAACAAACCTGCAGGAGCTTCTGCGTCCAATAGCTGTGTGCATTTTCCCGTCTATTCACTGAACTGGCTCACAGTCACAGCTGTGCTATTGATGTGACCATAGCAAGCTGAGTGCATCTCTGTCCTGAAGCACATCCTGACCACTACCTCTGCCTGGCTGTTGAATGTTGGGATACAGAGATGAAAACAATCATCCATTCTCATCCACAACAACATCCCCATTAGTACCACTATATGCCAACTTAAAGCAATAGTTAAACATTGTGGGAAATAAGCTTATTTGCTTTCTTGCCAAGAGTTAGATGAGAAGATTGTTACCACTCTAATGTCTGTACGCCGAAGCTACAGCCACTAGCCTGTTAGCTTAGCTTAGCATACAGACTGGAGGCAGGAGGAAACAGCTAGCCTGGCTCTGTCTTGTTTGTTTAATCCGTATGAAAACCAAAGTGTAAAAATGTAAAGTTGTGGTTATACAGGACAGCAGTGAATTCCCAGGCTGAAATCACTCACTCGTTCTGTCACTCACAACTCCCTATATAATAGACACTCAATAGTTTATTCTATAGTGAGCAGTAAACTGAGATTTCAGGCGCTTATGAGTCGTCATCATTTTACGTCATCACTGAGAGGTATATTGTTGGTATACTGTAATTTTTTTGCATCAATAAAATGCAGAGCATTTCATTGTGGGATTGTTAGCAGAAAGTAGTGCATGACTTTTTTGTTCCATTGTTGGAATTATATAGTGCATAAATTTCACATTCAGAATTCGGACACTCAAATAAAATGGGTGAGGGTAAATATAGTGCACTATATAGTAAATAGTGAGTGATTTTGGACACGTGGAGTTCTGCTGTTACTGTGAGGTTGCGGAGGCTCAAGGAAGTCACTGTTTTTTGTATAGATTAAACAAACAAGATAGAAATGTGTTGTTTTTTTTGCATTTGAACACAGGCTGCAGCTTCATATTTACCATACTGGTATCGATCTTCTCATCTTAGTCTCGGCATGATATAATAAGCATATTTCCCAAAACCTCTAACTCTTTCAAATTTCAGATTTTTGTGTTTTGATGATGTGGGAAGATGCTGTTCTGGTTAGTGTCAGTAATGTAGCATTAGTGAGAGGAGAGCACTTCTTCTAAGCTTTTACACAGTACATTGTACTCAGGTGATTTGTGTTGGAGTCGGAGGCAGAACTGATGCTTTTGTCTGTGTGTGTCTGAGCACATGCATACATGTGCCTAAATATGGTCTGAGTTTGCAGTGTGGGGGTGTAAAAAGTGCAGAATATTGAGTTTCAGCTCATCCACTTGGTATATTATTGAAGCTCAGCATATTCAGATGCTGTGCAGTACCTCCAAGTGCCCATATGGAGCAAAATATGGGCACTCTGTCAATACTGAGAGTTTTCAGAGCCAGGTGTACAGAGGAATAGCAGCTATGTACATGTTTATTAAGAAAGGGAGACATTGGTATTCCTTGTCGTTCCATCTGTGTCACTGTGCTGACATAAATTAGAGCAACCAGCATTCCTATTTCCAGGCCGCGCTCGCACTCGCACCCTTGCCTGTGGCATCACATGGCCTAATCTGTGCTTAGCAGAATGTAATACACCCTCACAGTTGAGACTCACTCATATATGCATGTTTTATATGTAGATATAGATGAGAGTTCACTACACAGACCTCACTAGACATGCACATTATGCAACGCATTTATACTGAAGGAGCCCATGCAAATATTACACCCAAAGCCACGAGAGCAACCAGCAACCAGTGGTTGAAATGTTCAGAGGCATCTCAGCATACTGCTTTAGTAGGCATCTTACAGGTACAGTACATGGGTCACTATCTTGGATTGACACTTTTGGTATCCAGTTACATATGCCACGCCAGTAAGTATGTTTAGGTTGGTACATGCATAGTTATGCATAATGCCATGAGTCATGTCACTCCCTTATATGACGAGGGAGTGCAAGCAGACACACACAGACAGGGAGATTCATTCCTAAAGAAAAAACATTACACTCAGCAAAGAGTTGCTTGCTTTTTTCTGCCACCACATTTCCACTAAGTGCAACAGGAAAAACTTCACAATAGACATTTTTGACAGCAGACATTTTGACTTTTCATTGCAGGAAAAGCACAGGTGTAATTAACTACATGAATGACGCACGAGACCAGGGCCCTGAAACCTGAACACCTAAATGGAATGCAGTCATCATGCATGTTGTTAATTACACCTGTGCTTTTCATGCTATGATAAGTCAAACTGTCTGAAAAAGGTCTATACTGGTAAAAGCAGTAAATGAACTTTGCATTTGACACTGACACTCAACCATCCATAACCAGCATGTTTCTACTGTATAGTATACTATTATTATACCCTTAGTTCTTTAGTTAAACCTTTGTATTTGTAGTTTGTTTTGGACAAATCCCAACAATATGCACATGCGAGCGCCAGTAAATGTGTGAAGAAAGGTTTCAGTAGTACTGCAGATCTCATTAGTGAAAGAGAACAGATTGTGTGGAGTCAGCGCGTATATTAAATGTTCCATCTTCACCACATTGTCAAATACCTACTTTTACATGCTAATAATCCAAGTCCTCACAATCACATTTAGTGGTACCACTACTTCGTCACTTCTCATCGCATCGTAGGTGTTTTTAACATAGACATGTTGACTTGTCATAGTAGAAAAAGCACAGGTGTTACTAATAACATTAACTATGGCTCTGTTTTATTCAAGTGTCGCAGTAAGACATGACAGACATGCACAATACGAGGACCCTGAAACTGAAGCAGCTAAATGGAATTCAGACGTCTTTAATTTTATTACCTACACCTGTGCTTTTCTCACTGCGACGTCTTCTCCTTTTTTTACCTTGCTGGCGCAGATGCAGATATCACTGTCTGTTATTACTGTAACTTGGACCTGCATACAGCCAAACATTTGAATCCAAACACTTTGATGATAAAACCTGTACAAAGTAAAAACCTGCACAACATAAAATGAGGGGAAAGATGCCCTGCCTCTGAGGTCCCTCAAAAGTACAATTATGTTCTTAAATCAAGTAAATAATTCTGAGACACAACTGATGTACAAATACAGCACACACACACACACAGAGGACGGCATATGTGAGCAGCTTCCTATTGATTTCCCTAGTCCAGCAAGGATGTTTCTTCTTCCTAAGTTTGTAACAGTCAATGTCAGGAGTGGTACAGCCAGATTACTATAAGCAAAAACATAAAAGTAGTAATTCTGCACTAAGTTTGTTATCTGGGACGTTGCAAACTGGAGGCAAAACTGCAAATAAAGCAGGTGTTGATATTTAGCATTGCAGACTGAAATGATTCTGTTCCCTGTTTGTCCTGACAGCATTAGCTGTCTTATTCCTGTAAAACTGTCACAACTGTAGATTCATTAAAGGTTTGGAGTAAAAATCCTTGTAAATTCACTCACTTCAAAGTGTAAATAAACAGTGTAATTCACTCACTAAGAAATTAGGAGCATGGAGTTTTTCAAAAATTAGTTACATGATTACATATAAGACATTTTGTGTGTTGCAGTAAATCCTGTTTCCTTCTTTAATAAATTGAATTGTCAATCCCTCTCAAAACTTGTACACACCTCGTAAGGCTTTTCGGTGCATCAACAGTGCATGCAGAAACAGACAGGACACTGCACTCAAACCCAACAAAGAGGGGGTGAAGTAGAAATCAATTACCACACTCTCCTGTTTACTTGCCATCCAGCAGGACCCACTGCCAAAACAGACCTCAGCAGTTGGCACATGTTGGCTCTAAACTTCACAAACAGATCTTTAACACAAATACCTCGACTGCAGTGTGTTTCCGGGCTAACAGATGAGGGAGGTGAACTATCAGCGCAAAACCACACACCACTGGACCAAAGACTGACACGCTCTCATTTGCAAAAGCTCAATCACACGCACAGCTACAGCAGTACACTCTAATGTGTACTTGCGTGTGCACACATTTGTTCATCTACACTGATTTAAATGCATTGTATAAATGCATCTCCTTTCATACCTATGAGTAGATTTAGGGACCACACCACTTTAAATTCATGTAGAGGCTGTGAAGCTGAGTCACAATTCTACTATGCTTGTTGCCATCGTGGAGGTCCACTGGAAATCTTTTGTGTGCAAACAATGCTATTTAAGTAGGGTCTAGAAATAGATTGTCATATTAATTAGTTGCAGGTGTATATATCCAATTTTGTAACATTATAGGTACAAACAAATTGTATAATATTACATGCTTGTTTCCCAATAGCCCAAATGACTTTGGTTTATTGAGAAATCAGCCTTGGGGTATTGGCAGGGAAAACCGCCTTTGTCTTTAGGTCTTTTGACTTTGGTCTTATCTCTACAGCTCTAATTTTAGGAAAATACCTTATGGTTACAGTAACAACGGTTTCTACTGGATTTAGTAGCTAATGCTCGAATTAGGTGAGTCATTAAACATTATTCACAATGTGAGGATAAAGTCAACCCCCCCCCCCCCCCCCACTGGCAAAATCTTTTGAAAAATAAATAACATCTTAAGCTAGCTGGTGGTCTGAGCTGGACTTTGATGAGTACTGCTGCTCCTTTGTTGGTCTTAGTTGGACCCAGGTGGTTAAAAGAGTAGTTTGACATGAAATACTCTCATTCGTTTTCTTGCCAAGAGTTCGATGACAAGATCAATACCACTCTCATATCTGTCTGTTAAATATTTAGAGATATGGCCAACAGCCAGTTAGCGTAGCTTAACATAAAAACTGGAAACAGCTAGCCTGGCTCTGTCCCAAGAACAACATAACAAATTCTGCCTATCAGAACCTCTAAAGCTCACTAATTAACATGTCTCTTGTTTGTTTAATATGTACAAAAACCGAAGCGCAAAAATGAAAATTTGCCGCTTTATGAGAGAGTTAGTGACTGACTGTTTCTTGGAGCAGTTGCCAGGCGACTGGGAGAGACTCCGGTAAGTTGCTTCTCCTGGCCAAGAAAACAAACAAGATATAACATGTTAAATAATGAGGCGCTGTTGGCAGATTTTGTTAACTTTCGACAGAGCCATGCTAGCTGTTTCCCCCTGTTTTCAGTCTTAATGCTAACGTAAGCTAACTGTCTCTGGCTGTAGCTTCATATTTAAAGGACAGATGTGAGAGTGGTATCTTCTCATCTAAATCTTGACTAGAAAGTGAATTAGCACAGTTCCCAAAATGTGAAACTACTTTTTAAGCTGGTAAATGTGACCACTGATACTGGTACACAAGCCATAATGAGCATGTGCTCATATTATGATGATTACCAGCTAAAACAAGCTGCTTCCAAGATAACCAGCATGGCCCCTTTGTCACCCCGTATAGCCACATCCCAGTCAAATATTACAAAGTAGTAAACCATATAGAAAAGCCATACATTTGCATACATAGTCAGTAACTCAGGGGTTGGGGACCTCCACAAACACACCAGAGTGTGTGTCAGCTGAAAGCCCACTACAAATGAGAAGAATAACATTCCTCATCTCTATTGAATCCTTTCTTTTGTCTTTCAGATCTAAGCCTGTTAAACAGACTCAGTTCGACTGGAGTGTCATTAGACTTCACAGACAGTCCTGGAAGTTGACAAGAGGCACTGTGGGAATCCATGGCGGGCAGAGTGGGATTAAATCTTTTAAACAGTGTGTGACGTTTTCAATTTCCCGTTGCCATGGTCGCTCCTGGCCTGCGAGGAGGTACCAGCTGTCTCGCTGGTTTCATCCTCGTCGTCCACATCCAGCTGTTGGTCTTTCTTCTTGATGTAGCGCTCATAGAGCACCATAATGACGCCCATCACCCAGGCCGACACGGTGCCGGCAGCAAAGATGACAAAGCCGATGACGAGAAAGAAAAGGTAGTCCCAGGAGCCCAGAGTCTGGTGACACAACGTCCGCAGCTGGATGCCCACCTCACCCAGACGACGGCCCTGCATGTCAGCAGGTGAGCCACACACCGTCTGGCCCTCATCTGTCACACAGAGACACACCAAGAAGGAATGATTAAGGATTAATCATAGGGCAACAGAAAACAGTACATAAACATAGCTATTTGGTCAGGAACTATAATGTAAAAATTGTAACACTGAAATGCACTGGAGACAAAAATGCATTTTCCCTGTTTTCTCATATCAAAATTCCAAGCTGGTGGTGTTATAACAATTTCTATAACATTAAATATGCA